>JALAZF010000170.1:6488421-7838882 GCA_022829125.1 Lathyrus tuberosus
ATCAGAGGTACGAGAGATCACCATAACAAAGACCTAAAGCACTTAAGATTTCTTAAATATATATAGAAGTAAGAAATCTTAAGGTTTTTACAATTACAACTAAAATAGAAAATCTGCATATTACATAGAGTTGATAATTGATTGATCTTGTTACTCCTTCAATAGAAGAATCCTTGTCAAAAATTCAGGTTTGAATCTTCAGCCATATATATAGGCTTTCCAGAAACTAGCCGTTGAGAATGTTACTTGATCAAGTGTCTTTTCTTTTGCTCCAAAGTACAAGAGACGTTGAAGATGGATGCACAACAGATTTCTAAATCCATTGTGTAACACGTTTAACCTTTGAGTCTTCAAGAGGTTCTGTACTAATATAACTGTTGGGAGTAGACACCCATAGAATGTACCAGCTTGCAATCCTGTAGACTCGAGCTGACATGCTGATAAGGCAATACAACTTGCTTTTAGTAGTACGGATAGTCCACAACTATATCACCAACTTTGAATGGTACCAGATGCTGATATATAATTACTAAGTGTAAAAACTCGTATGAGTTCTAAGGACTTCAGTTCAGAGTCTTTGTTATACCACAGTAGAAATTGTTCTTCAGACTCTGCCACCAGAAGCTAGCAATGAAGCAACTCCAAGTGTATCTTAAGTAAACAAATTTTGATTATTTATGTACAAGATAAGAACCTACATAAACAAAACACACATCAAATAAACCATTACACTTTTAATACTTCTGTTATCATCAAAACTAAAGAGAAAATATCAATAGCACATCTTGTTCTAACAATCTCCCCCTTTTTGATGATGACAAACACAAGTATTTAAAGGAAAATTCTGGACATTTACTTTTCTCTGCAACAACAGGGTATGAGGTTTTTAAGCCCCCCTTGAGTCTGATAGCTCATAGCTGAGTTTAATTTACTCTAACATTAAGAACTATTTTTCAAGAAAAATAAATTAGTCTTCTTAATAACATCAGGGTCTAAGGTTTGTAAGCCCCTCTGAGTCAAACAGTTCCAAGGTTGAGGTTTGTAAGCTCCCCCTTAGTTCCATATTTAAGAACACCAAGATAACTGCATTTTAACTCCTTTTGGAAACACCAGAATATGAGGTTTATAAGCTCCTTCTGAGCCTCATAGGTAAGTCAGAGATATGTTCTTTCTTAACACTATGTACAAGATAGTTAAAATATGTTGCCCTTTTAAACTTTTCTTGGCAACACCAGAATATGAGGTTTGTAAGATCCTTATGGGTCTGATAAGCTAAGTCTGAGGTTTGTAAGATCTTTCTTAGACCTATGTACAGAAAGTTAAAAATGTGCCCTGGGCAAGTAACAGAAAATAAATGACCAATATGTATTCAATGGGTTCAGTTTCAACTTAAATGCTTACTACTATTCCTCCCCCTTTTGTCACATCAAAAAGTGTAATGCCCTGTATAATATATACCTAGAATAATACTATACAAGCATTTTATTTGGTACTGACACCATCATAAGTGCCTAATGGCATAATTCACATACTTGACCATTCTAAAAACATAATACTATCTATGGTACAAGATATGGAAACTAGCCAAAATAAAAAAATCTAAGATCAATATACAATATCCTCAATTGTATACTACAATTTACACAGTGGAATACTAAAGCATAGCTCCACTTGTAAATCAAACCTGCAACTACACCAGAAAAATAGCAACAATAATAGAGTGAGATATTAATCTCAGTGAGTTGCCTATATTATGGATTCTCTCGGCTTTACAGGGTTCTAGCCAAATCCAAACTCAAGTCAAGGGGAAGGGAAATGACCTTGAGTTCTCAATCTCACACTATATGGAAACATGTTTATGAGTCCGTTAACTCAAAATTTATCACTAATCGGTAACCTCGTCAAGGCATCCCTTTTCTCCTGCCCTCTTTTACGTCTAGAAGCCGGAACGAGTCATGGACCCTCATAGATTTCTTGGCATACGAGATGGGTTTGGAACTAAGGGACGCATTATCACCTTAATTTGTCACTTCACACAGTCCGTACACCGTCACAAGTCTCTTTACCATATAGGTTCCATTCGTACTATAATCAGGAATCAAACCTACCAGGAAATTATGCATTCATTCCAGAGGAGCTCGTTACTTATGAAACGACACACAATAAGATAATGGTTACGATTTTGTGATTTCATATACAATTGTAATTGTATTCAATAATTCTAGGCCACATTTGCCTTTAGGCCTCTTTTGCCTTTTCTCAAAAATTACCATGGTTTACACATGTTCCATACTAGTGTCTTATTCTTTTTTTTTACCATTCGGCATTTGGACACACGCCTCGGTCTTGCATGCGCGAGCGTCGTCATTTAGGTTATCTATCAATTTCCTAGCCACATTACTAGGTTCTAATATAGATTTATGGTGAAGTTTCCTCACTCTTCCTATTCCATATTTTAAACATGATTACTCTCTCAATCATAGTTAACAACAATTGATTAGACAAAGCATAATACAATTTTGTAATAGAATTACATGTAATAATTCAATCATAAAGTTAACATAACTCTTGGGTTCCCTCCGATTTGTTTAATCGGGTAACAAAAACACTATTTTTCACTTTTATCTCATAGGATATTTTCATAGCTTTCCAACGGCTATCACTATGCCTCGATCGGAATTACGATAAAAACGATATGAATTTTCAAACATTTTCACAAATCATAACAATGGTAACCGGTTACCTCAAAATGAGTAACCGGTTACTCAAGCTACACTATTCAAAACAGAACCAAAATGAGAGTTAGAGGTACATTTTGGTAACCGGTTACCTCAGAATGAGTAACCAGTTACTTCGTTCATTTTTCACGCTAGACCTCAATTTTTCCTGCATGTAACCGGTTACCTCAAAATGAGTAACCGGTTACCACTGAACCAGAAGCATAAAAAACCTGTTTTTAATGACATATTTTCAATCCAATCTCAACCAAAACATGTTGGAACTTAACAACAGGTATCACCGATTAAATTCATGCATAACCCAATTATACTATGCAATTTCTTTCACATTTTATCCATTAAAAACATTGATTTAGCCAATTTACTCATTTTCTATCAAACTCTAACCTAAACTCAATCATGAAATTTCTAGAGCTTAGGTTATCTATCTAGAACCCACCTGATAATCGAAGAGGAGGTTGAAGAAGATGATGAATAATGATCCAAGCTTTGTCTCCAAGTTTCTTCCTCTTTCCCTCTTCTATTCTCTTCCTTTTCTCTTCTTTCTCTTTTCTTCTTCTTTCCCAACTTTCCTTTTTCTTTTCTCTTACTAACAAATATATATAATACATATATTATATAATATAACCCAATAGGGTAAAATAGCTCCGATTGATAATTTATCGTCCCAAACCAATTGATCAATTATTAGAGTTATCTTAAAATCCCCTCTTGAATTAAAATAATTGACCTGTCTCTTTCATCAATAATTGATCTCTTCAGAGTTCACTAGTTGCTCTATCGATCCCAATTGACAATACATAGAGCACTTAGAGGATTCCATTAATCCAATTGAGTGTTTGGAGAATATGGGGTATTACACTCTCCCCCCCCCCCCTAAATTGAAATTCGCCCCCGAATTTCCTCTACTCGACAATAACCACAACTTGTATCATTGTCTTAGTTCCACACTCAACTTTACTTCCATTCAAATTCCAACGTACTCAAATTCCAACTTGACTTCACAGACCAAAATCCATATTTTCACAAATTATCAAACTTCGCGTCCTTAGTCATACTCTTATTCCAATATTGGGTTAATTGTAACTTTTCTTCTCCTCAATTCATCTGTTGTTTCATACTAAAACACTTGGTCGCATTCTACCTTCGGAAAGAATGTATCATTCCATATTCCATTACTGAATCACAAACAAAACCGCAACACCTTATCTTGGTTCAGGATAACAAACACTCATCAAATCCTCATGAGGTAATTCGGCGATTCCTTAACTTCATGCAATCATCGACGATTTATCCTTTCATAAGTTTTTTAACGTCCAAATCCACTTCATAATTAGTCAAACGACTTCTTTTACTAGTTCCATATGGTCCGATGCTGTACATGGTACTCATTAAATCTGATATTCTATTTCTTTCGTATCACACCGAAAGGCAACACACTTAGAACTAGATCTTCTTATTTCCATACTTATAAGCAACAATCTTCAATTCCTTATTATTCTGACTGAACTCTTTCGTCTGTCATCTCCCACTGTGTAACTCAAATTCTAATAGTAGAACACCACAAAATCTTAAGCACAACCAGGTAGCTAACAGTCAGCGGAGAAACACACTTATCCATTGGGGTTCTTAGTAACCAACGGCACAAGAAAATTACAGACATCTTATGGTAGAACAATTTTCTCGCCGACACACTATGTTATAACATCGGTCCAACACTCTCCAGACGATAAGGTGCAGGAGTTACATCGTTACAACCATAACAAATACAACTCCAAATTCATTCCAAATTCAAAATAATTCATCTAAAAGTAGTTTAACAACTTCCGTTTCTGGTTACCACATTCATATCAATTCTCCTTGCGGGTTTCCTACTTACTCAAGGTTTCTTGTTGACATGAGATCTCAACCAATAACAACGTAACACCATCGCGAAGCATCAATTATATGCGAGTCACCACTTATCAAAACTTAGCCCATTCAAGGTGCAATTGTGAGTTTCCATACCACTCACCAATTCACATACAACACTCCATATACACACACACTTTCGAAGACCATGACACGCTTCTCAATTGCATCCACTTCTCTTAATCATTCTGTTCCACATACGATCCAAGTTACATGCTTAACTTTGGAACACCCAATTCTTACTCGTACTTAGAAGGATAACTTTCAAATTCCCTCCTCTAGGTAAAACACAACTGCACACAACTGGTACCCCTCTCACGGAGCCTAAATCCGATACCAAGAATTCACGAAAAATAATAATTACTAACACTGATCAACCGTTAATACCTTACTAACACCATAATTAAATACCGAAACGATCTTTACAAGATCAATACTTTATGAGTATTCTCTAACTTCGCCCTCAAGGCTCTCAACAGTAATGATAACAATACACCTTAGACTTTCTCACACTCAACACAATTCACAAGATAACTTCCTCAAAAGTCAAACTCTCTCGTCGCTTGAACAAATGATCAAATACGCAACACTTTTCCACAAGTTCCGATTTCAAAACACAAATTCGTCTTTCATTTACTTGCAATCCCGTTTTTAATTCACACAATACTCTCTAATCGGAGCAACATAAGGTAACAAAATGCAGATGATGGTTTACAAAGGATTTCACAATTTATACATGTTAATCGATTAACCGTCTGAGATAATCGGTTAACTCCTCAAAATTCAGTGCAAAGCACCATCCTTGCACGTGTTAATCGGTTAACCCCATTGTGTTAATCGGTTAACACTGCTGCAGAAGCTGAAAAACCAATTTCTTTTAATTCAAAAGCCATCCCAACTCAAAACCATCAATCTGGCTTGTTCTAACCTATAACATCATTCTCTACTCGCGGGTCTTTAACTTGTATAACATTCAACAACCGTGATCCACTCAAGGTAATACCGAACAAGGTCAAAACATGCAGATGACACACTCCAACCAAGTGACAAGGCAAAATTCCAAATTCTGACGCGGTCACACGACAAATCTTCGGCGTGATAGTTCATTCTCTGCTCACACAACTATGCTAGCGGAAAACCAATAATGACGACATCCTAGGGTTTTAACCACAATTCATACTTGATTCGTCCACAAGCAAAACCCAACACGCAACCATTATACGATACCGCAAAAGTGATGGACATCTCATGTCGAGCATACAACCTTATTCTCTCACTTTAATTTCCTTGGAGAGAATTAATACAACAACATTCTTAGTCCAACAAAAGGTAGATTCCGAATATTCCAATCATTCACAAATACAGAAGTTTCTCTATACTTGAAAATAAATCGGGGCAATGCATCCTCTTGAAGAACCTTTCCATCACTTCGTACACATTAACCAAGATTTCTTACCCTTCACTATCCATTGCACATCCCACTTACACCAAATTACTTAATGAAAGATTCGCAACCGACAATTCTCATCAAGGATTTACAAAACCCATCCGGTATAAGCCATTCCATGATTTACACTTAGTCTGTAATAAGTCATGATTTGCTTCTCGTTGTTTACCGCAATCTTGCTTCTTAAAATACAATATTCACTGTGCTACAAAGTACGTCCCTTGACACTTGTCTCAAGACTAAGAATCCATCACGTACACTTGTGACCACGTACTACCACTACGCTTGTCCTTAATTCCAAGGTTTAACTTTCTCATAACATACTATTGATACCATTTTCCACACCGCGTTTACTTCACTCTCCATTGTAATCCTCTTAGGTCCAAATATAAAACCATCTTACTAAGATTCCCTTAGATCCAAGATACTTACTCTGTTTCTTAATAAATACTTCTTCCGGTCCGTATCACTACACTTTCCGTTACTAAATAAAGCTCGTTCTTTCTCCAACATAATACCTTATATTGTTCCTTGGGTAATTTAACAAATTCTAAATTCCAAATTGGTCTCTCCCCGAATACAGAAATCCTGATGTATCATCTCGAACTTAAACTCTCTTCATAACTGAAGATACATAATTCATCTTATACTCTTCGTCCGGCGCACACTTATTTCACCTAAAGCATGTAAACACATCCTTGTGTTCCTTTTCACACTTCTCTACTACTTTAGGTTCCCATGGAAGCCAAACTTCCATAACTCTCAACTTTTAACCAGTTGGAAGATATTGTTCCGAACACATTCCTTAAGGCACTCTCGTCAATTCAAGATACCATAGCGACCTTAGAAACAGAAGCACCAATAACTATCTCACTTTCGGACCTTACATCACACGTTCCCATAAAACAACTTTTTTTTCACGGAATGGGATTACTTGAGATCCTTATCCGTACTAGTGGTCAATCCAGCTCTACTAGCGATTTTACATATTCCTCAATACCTTGACCAAGCCTCCGATAGCGATCCTTAACTTTCAGATTCCATCAATTCCAAAGGATTGCTGGAACAACACACCACTATTTAATTCCATGCTACCCAAAACACAACTTCTACTAAAACCTCACTACTAACTCTTGGCTTGAGCTTACCCTCACAACACAAGTTCCGATAACACTTTGGACTCCTCGTGGTCGCTCAACCATGATTCTACCTATCACATACATAGTATTAGGTTGAGCAGGCCCAACACTACATAGTATGATATTAAGATTCATGCTGGCAAGACACACTTAAGAGGTAGGAATAGATTTACTAATGATGTTTCAAGGCTAGGTCGAGGACATGACCTGCTCTGAAATAAACTGTAATGCCCTGTATAATATATACCTAGAATAATACTATACAAGCATTTTATTTGGTACTGACACCATCATAAGTGCCTAATGGCGTAATTCACAAACTTGACCATTCTAATAACATAATAAAATCAACGGTACAAGATATGGAAACTAGCCAAAATAAAAAAATCTAAGATTATTATACAATATCCTCAATTGTAAACTACAATTTACACAGCGGAATACTAAGGCTAAGCTTCTCTTGAAACATCCAAGCATAGCTCCACTTGTAAATCAAACCTGCAACTACACCTGAAAAATAGCAACAATAATAGGGTGAGATATTAATCTCAATGAGTTCCCTATCTTATGGATTCTCTAGGCTTTACAGGGTTCTAGCCAAATCCTAACTCAAGTCAAGGGGAAGGGAAGTGACCTTGAGTTCTCAATCTCACACTATATGGAAACATGTTTATGAGTCTGTTAACTCAAAATTTATCACTAATTGGTAACCTCGTCAAGGCATCCCCTTTCTGCCGCCCTCTTCTACGTCTAGAAGTCGGAACGAGTCATGGACCCTCGTAGATTTCTTGGCATACGAGATGGATTCGAAACTAAGGGACACATTATCACCTTAATTCGTCACTTCACACGGTCCGTACACCGTCACTAGTCTCTTTACCATATAGGTTCCATTCGTACTATAATCGGGAATCAAACCTACCAAGAAATCATGCATTCATTCCAGAGGAGCTCGTTACTCATGAAACGACACACAATAGGATAATGGTTACAATTTTGTGATTTCACATACAACCGTAATTGTATTCAACAATTCTAGGCAACATTTTCCTTTATGCCTCTTTTGCCTTTAGGCCTCTTTTTCCTTTAAGTCTCTTTTGCCTTTAGGCCTCTTTTACCTTTTCTCAATAATTACCATGGTTTACACATGTTTCATACTAGTGTCTTATTTTTTTTTACCATTCAGCATTTGGACACATGCCTCAGCCTTGCATGCGCTAGCGTCGTCATTTAGGTTATCTATCAATTTCCTAGCCACATTACTAGGTTCTAATATAGATTTATGGTGAAGTTTCCTCACTCTTCCTATTCCATATTTTAAACATGATTACTCTCTCAATCATAGTTAACAACAATTGATTAGACAAAGCATAATACAACTTTGTAATAGAATTACATGTAATAATTCAATCATAAAGTTAACATAACTCTAGGGTTCCCTCCGATTTATTTAATCGAGTAACGAAAACAATATTGTTCACTTTTATCTCGTAGGATATTTTCATAGCTTTCCAACGGCTGTCACTATGCCTCGATCGGAATTACGATCCAAAAGATATGAATTTTCAAATATTTTCACAAATCATAACAGTGGTAACCGGTTACCTCAAAATGAGTAACCGGTTACTCAAGCTGCACTGTTCAAAATAGAACCAAAATGAGAGTTAGAGGCACATTTCGGTACCCGGTTACCTCAGAATGAGTAACCGGTTACTTCGTTCATTTTTCACGCAGGACTTCAATTTTTCCTACATGTAACCGGTTACCTCAAAATGAGTAATCGGGTACCACTGAACCAAAAGCATAAAAAACCAGTTTTTAATGACATATTTTCAATCCAATCTCAACCAAAACATGTTGGAACTTAACAACAGGTATCACCGATTAAATTCATGCATAACCCGATTATACTATACAATTTCTTCCACATTTTATCCATTAAAAACATTGATTTAGCCAATTTACTCATTTTCTCTCAAACTCTAACCTAAACTCAATCATGAAATTTCTAGAGCTTAGGGTATCTATGTAGAACCCACCTGATAATCGAAGAGGAGGTTGAAGAAGATGATGAATAATGATCCAATCTTTCTCTCCAAGTTTCTTCCTCTTTCCCTATTCTCTTCTCTTCCTTTTCTCTTCTTTCTCTTTTCTTCTTCTTTCCCAACTTTCCTTTTTCTTTTCTCTTACTAACAAATATATATAATACATATATTATATAATATAACCCAATAGGGTAAAATACCTCTGATTGATATTTTATCGTCTCAAACCAATTGATCAATTATTAGAGTTATCTTAAAATCATCTCTTGAATTTAAATAATTAATCTGTCTCTTTCATCAATAATTGATCTCTTCAGAGTTCATTAGTTGCTCTATCGATCCTAATTGACAATACATAGACCACTTAGAGGATTCCATTAATCCAATTGAGTGTTTAGAGAATATGGGGCATTACAAAAGGAATAAAAGGAAAAGAAGGAAAGAGAAATAAAATACGACTAATAAATGTAACTCAGATCATCATTATAGGATCAATTTCCAAAAAGGAAGAATAATCAAGTACTAAGAGTCATTAAGGTTTGTAAAGTGCAGGCTTTGAAGTCTTAGTGGTCGTTACCGTTCCAAGAATTAAACAAGGATTAATTTTAGACGCTTGGTATCCACATAATTCATTATAAAAACATCCCACTTCTAAGTCATTTTCATCAATCACCCATCCTAAGAATATGGAATCAGCATCTAAGAGTCATAAGGCATCTGTCATAACAGACACAACTGAGAGCTCTACAAGATTGCCAATCCAATCCCCTCAGAGGATAGTTGCTTCCGAGTCCTCTACAATTGTACATGTGCTCTCAACACAACTTGCTTCTGAAGAAGCTACTTCAGCAGCACCTGAACGGCTTTCAGAAGGCAATTTAACAGTAGCTGCCTTGAAGCCTCAAAGAAGAAGCATGAAGAGATCAAGGAAGAAGAAAAGAAGGGTCAACAAGAAGTTCTACCGCTCTCTTCCAGACATAGAAGAGGAATAAGTGATTGATTGAGAAGATGAGGAGGTAGACAATAACAATAGTGGACACCACTGGGCACGAGATTTCAATGGCTAGAGATGAATTCTAGGACACATCTTGTACCCAATTTTTTAAAATGTAATCCTTCTGTTCAATTAATGAAAAAGTTTTTAGACCAATACTTCTTTCACATGCATTTACATTCCAGAAATTTTCTTTAGATTTTCTGAAGGTACACTATCAAAGTGAATACTGACATAGAAACAACAATTAGAATAGATCAGACATAAATTCATAATTATTCAGAGAATCTTAATAGTTTAGACATTTAGATTACATTACTAAGAGTTATCATTAAAATACTGATAAAATTTAATCAATACTTAAATAATATTAAACTCAAGACACTAAATGTAACACGTCTATAAAAGGACTCTAGTAAGCTTTCTTCCATCACCATTTAATCCCTAAAACACAAAGATGCATAAGCAAAAGCAAATATGGGTTCCAAAGAGAGATTTCAGGAAGGCAGCACTACTGAATGCAGTAACTCAAGCAAATCAAAGCAAAGCAGCATCTGAAGAACCTGCAAGCAAGTAGACACCTTCAGAAGTGCTCTCCTCTTCAGCATCCTTTGTGAAGACACACATAAGAAAGAAGTCTTCTGGATTCAGACGCAGAAACAAACTGAGGAAGGAGGCTTTGGAGTCTGCTAAGGAAGAATGGCAAGATTTCTTAGACAATCTAGACATGTCAGATGATCCTAGGGAGTTCCTTAGGACACATCCATTAGACTAGAAAAATCTAATTGTCTTGTAATAACTTCCTTTTTATTAATAAAATAAGTTGCAAACATTTGAGTTCTTTTATCTGTTTCAGATTCTCAATGAATAACACGAATAAATGTTAATAAGTTAAAACTGAACACAAGCATAAACAAACTCATAATTTATTAATATGATGCTTAATACAAAGATTTCAACAACAATACAAAGCATAACTATGCAGAAAATCTAACATCAGAATCTTTCGTAGATAGCTTCAAACTTGTCTCTCCAAATCTTGGAAGAACTAGCCTCAGAACTTATGAAGAAGGTCTTTCCCTTTTTAAAAAGAAGAAAGAGACCTCTTCCGATGGTCAAACATAACTTGAGGAAGATCAATCTTCAAATCTAAATTGAGAAGTAGATGCAGATCTTTTTCAATAGGGTGCACTTGGTCTAAATCTTGATCGTTTGGTAGTAAGTTTGAATTCAGAATCTGACTCCAAACAACAGCATCAGGAAGAAGATTAGAAACCACTGATGTATTAGACGGATCTACAAAGATACGCCAAGTAGGAAGGTAGTGTTCCCAAACAAGAGTTCCTGGAATTTCTCCAATCTTTTCACAATTGATCACATTTGTAATCACTTTAGAGGTTACTGTAATAGAAACACCAATTACTCTAGACAGAATAGCATATTCATAATTCAGCTCAACAATGGAGGCATTAATCCAAAACTCTTTGACAATAATTGGATAAGCGAAACCATATAGCATCTCAAAGTAGTCATTCCACCTTTGTTTAGACACGGCCTCTCAGAAGTTTAAACTAATCTTAAGCAACTAATCTAAATCCATAAACTTTTCATTGATGATAATCAGCTGATTCAAAGGAGAATAAACTGAAGAACTCATCTCAAGTTTGGTTTGGTCAGCACACAAACAAGAGGAAAAGAAGAAAGAGAAGAAGAAGAAAGAAAAGAAACTGAAAAAGAATCGTGCAGAAATAAAAATCTTGTCAGAAAAAGGACACAATGATGTTTCACAAGACAGGGAATAGTAACAACAAGTACTAAAAGAGAAAACATCATTACCCAAAGGTTCTTTATCTAATAGATATTTCAATTCCAGCAGATGAGTTTCACCTTTATGAAAGGTTAAGTATTAAAAAAATATTTTATAAAACTTTTTACTTAAACTGCTAAGACAATAAAAAATAATCTTCTTCTGAACCTCAGAAACTGACAACTTTCAGAAGCTATCAAGCATCAGAGTCTAGTGAGTCTAGACTTAGATGGAGATATCATCTGTTAGTTACAAGTCTCTAAGATTCTATTCAGAACTAGCACTTTATCTTAAAACAAGAGTCATGAGTGATAGATGAATATTGAATTGTCTTCTTTAGACAGCTAACAAGCAATAGTATCAACACAAAGGTGAGAAAACTATTTTCATAAATGTGATCATCATCTAGCTTGATAGGACATTCAATATAGACAAACATAACAGAGTTTCCTCTTAAAGACTTCAGAAGTTCTCTTTTTCAAAAGAACTTCTCTAGAGATTTTAACAGAAACTTTGTATTTAAATCTAAACAAATGTTTCATTCAATCAAAAGATTAGCCAGAAAAGAACAAACATACCAAATTTTTTTGTTTGGTCAGACTCGATTCAATATTCAGACTTGAGCAATAGAGTCTAAACACAACTTTGAGTGGATTCTGATTCAATGGCTGTCTAACCACTGATTCCACTACTCTCACCAAATTTAGTACCACCAGTATTTGAATCTGGGTTGTTGGCTCTTCTTCCAATTAATATTGTAAATCACCTTATAGAAGATGCCTCTGCTTCTGTCCTTGATATCTGTAGTAGATACATTATGACTCACATATTTCTATAAGACCATACATCTCTTCTGTGCCTTACATCTCAATCTAACAACAGATCATAAGTCACTCCAGAGTATGAGTCTAGAATGAGATACGATAGGAACATAATCTTGTTCTAAGCAATGTCAATAATCTCATTATCTTGGATTAAATCTTTTGAGTTTGAAATCATTAACAAGCTCAGAACCAGATGGCGTTAGCTATCAGATATTGACATAAAGCAAATCAAAGTACTATCTCAGTACAACAAACATAACTCAAAGAGAAGTTGAAAACTTCTCATAGAAATGTCTTTTAAAACAACTTCCATAATGGTCCTCAACCAAGAAGCAATGGAGTTTCTTAAGATATCACCTTTGTAATACCCCAAAATTTGCTCTCTCTTTTGTCATCATAGCATAGCATTATCAAATATCATATCATATCCATCTCATTAGCATTGCATTGCATCTTTAACATAGAAAAATGAAGCATAGCATCCCTCTTACCATCAAGGCATGTAATTAGGTGAAAGATGGACAATCAAAGAATCATTCAAGGCACAAAAGGTCAAACAAGTTGCTTCAAGGCAAGCCAAGAGGTCTTTCATGTCTCATACTATCTCAACTGATCATCCAAAACCTCAAGAGGGTGAGATTCAATAGGAGATTGAAGCACTACATCCTACACTATGCAAGAGGTCCAAAAAACTGAAGAAAAACCCTTAAAAGAGATAGCTTATTGGTTCAAAGTCACCCTCAAGTGGCATATCTCATCATCCTTTAATAGGATACACAACATACTCAGAGGAATTTGGATTTGGAAGGTGTGCAATTTCCTCCTAACCAGAAGGGGCCAAAATTAGGGTTTGACCTAAAATCAGGTCATCTTTGATTTTTTGGACAAAACTTGATGTCATGGTATTCTACATGTACTTAAGTGTATGTGTGTGGAAAATTGCCTCTCAATTGGTTTTAGAAGTGGTTCAATTGGAAGAAAGATAAAAAATCAGAAAAATTGGGGCTAAGTCAAATAATCTGGGGGAAAAAGTCAACTCTTGACTTTTTGAGGCCAAATTCATGAAATTCATGTTATATGTGACCAATGTCCAAAATTTGATCAGGAAACTCCAAAAGGATCATGAAAAATCAAGATTTGAAAAGTTACCATTTTTGGAAGAAGTAGGGTTTCCAAAAATAGTAATTTTGGGCCATTTTGCACCAAACTTTGAACCAAGGCCATTCAAAATTGAGACATCAAATGGAAATTCCACTCGGCCACAACAAAAGATCTTGTTTCAAGCTTCAAATCCATGTGTAGAACATTTCCATTGGATAAGAATTGAGAGAGTTATGGAATATCCAAGTTGAGGAAAACTTGGGCAAAATGCAAGTCAGCTTGGGCAAATCTTAGGTCACGCGCCATCATTTCTACAAACATGTGGTGGACCAAATGTTTTGATCAATTACTCATGGTTAGAGGCCTCAAATGAAAAATCTTTTAACATGAAAGTTGTTCCTCTATGTGAGATCTTCAAGATTGGTGTTCATGATTTGTTCATTTGATCAAAGGTTAAGAAGTTATGATGGGTCCAATTTGGTATGATCACACTGAAATTCCATGCACCAAGATGCCATGCCAGCCAACCTCATTTCCTCGCCCATGACCAGTTCCAAACCTTTGTGTTCCAATCCATTTTCCAACCTCTTCCAAACCTCAATTCAATTCATTTCTAATACCAAAGTTGTTCTACTATGATCCCTCTTTCCAATGACCCCAAGAATTCATCAAACCATCCATTAATTAGAGAGAAAAACATCATCAAATCACCATGTTTCCATTGTTCTCAACTGTCACCAAACCAAAAATAACAATGTTGTTGTTGATTTGTATCAGTTTACACATGCTTTATAAATCAGAATACTTCCTTTCCTCATTAAGCCAAGCATTGTCCTTGCTTGCACGTGCTACTCATGCTCATTACATGGAAGTGGAAAGAATGAAACTTGTAGAACAAGCTTGCTTGCTGCAGCATACACGAGCTGGCTTCACTCTCATCTCCACCATAGCTCACCATGAACCATCTACACCACATCATTGCTCTCCCTAACTAACTTGACTCAATTAGTTAGGGATGACTCACCTAAACCATCATGACTCAGTTAACCAACTCAGGTTAACCATGGTTAGAGCTCCCTATAAATAGAAATTTCACTCTCACATTTCCATTTTCAGCTTCATTTTTCACTCTCCCTCTCAAACACTTCAAACTCTCTCTCTTTTTCTCTCCATTTTCTCTCTGAGTTGCACGAATCCATCATCATTCTCCTCTAATTCCACCTTCAAGCTTCATCTTCAATCATCACTGAACATTGAAGCAGCATTGGATCTTTGAAGTAAGCAAACTGCAAATCCATCTCCATCATCATTCTTTAGAAGTTGAAAGCCTTTATTTGGCCAAGTGAAGCTCAAAGAAGAAGCAAGAGTCTCTGGTTTTCTGAAGAATATTTCAAGGTCACAAATCTTCAGGTACGAATTTCCACCATTATAGACATGCTTTGAAGATGTTATCAGGTTCTTGAAGCTTCTTATAAGCTCAAGAACTTGTCTGGCTAGTTGATAGGCCTTTAGAGGCATAGTTGAAAAGTTAGGGCAAAACTTCTTCTGTTCGATTCTCTTATTTCATGAACATTTTGTGCATTTTATCACTGGATCCATGCTCCTCATCACTTCAGCTTTCTAATGATGTGTATTTTGTCCATTTATGCTTGCCTGAAAATTATTGTCACCGGAGGTTGGCCGGAGAAGATGACCGGAGGTCATCTCCGGCCGGTGGTCTGAGTTGCTAGGGTTTTAATCTTGTTTTAAGTCGTGACCGTCTGCTTTGTTTAATCCAAGGGTGGAGATGTTGCCAGCGAATTAATGGGGAGGGTGTGTGTCACGTGATTCATTTTTAATCCATCTGATGCTTGCATGCGTGTGCGTATATGATTGTTATGATGTGCCAGCAATATGATGTGCATAATTTGTTTACTTTGATTGTGGTTTGACTCTGATCTGATCCAATGGCCATGCGTGAGTCAACTTTGTGGACTGAATTCCATGTTTGTTATTGTGTTCCACGCTCTGGGACTTGGATCGGACTCATTTGCTATTTACACCTCCTTTTTTGAAGCCCAAACCATTTGAACTGATGGATTACTATGCATGCACCTCCTTTCTCATTTCAATTTCATTTTATACACGTTTCATCTTTAAATTTTAAAAATACAAAACAACATCATAAAATTTTAGAAATATTCATGAACATTATCAAGACATTCAGGAAATTTTTGATATTTTTATTTCATGATTTTATGACACTTTTACCCCTGTTTCATAATTGTCTTTGAATTTCCATTTGTATGCATTCCAATTGTGATACATGAGATTGTAGAATTTTGTTCTTGCTCATTACAAATTGTTGTGACATGATTCTTTTTGCATTGATTCACTAATACATTGAAGTATGTTAGATGATTTTTATTTGATATTTTAAGTCATTTTATGCCATGTTTTGATGCTTATCTTTGCACCACTTTGGATGATGTTTCAATTTGACCTAATTGCATTGTTTAAAGTCATATTACTTTGAATTTTGACATGCTATTTTGATGTATGATTCACTTCTGATTTAGGAATTCCAATACCATGCTTGCATAATTTTCATAAGTCCATTTGATTTTTGTTTGATGCATCACATTTGAAACATAATACATGTCATACCATTCTAACTTTAGTGCATGTTTGCATGACTTTTTTTGTGCATATTTGTATGAGCATTTGCATGCTTTATGAGCCATTTATATGACATTATAGGTCCTTGGTACACATTATAGGTCATGTTTACATGTTTATTTCAACTTGAACTTTGTGCATCTTTAACATGTATTTGTTTGCACTTTCTTTTTGAAATTTCACCTCACTTCTTCTTCTACCACTTCTTGAATGTCTTGATTGTTGATTCATGAATACCTTTGAGATGTTTATAAACCATTTGTTCATTTAGTTTCAATTCTAACTTTTAGATTGCATGTTCCATTTATGCATGTTCCTTTCATTTCTTTTCATCTTTCATCTATCCTTTCTTATGGTAACATGTTTAAATGCTAATGGATGATGATTGTTGCTTGTTCATTTGAACTTGTATGATGATATTCATTTGTTGTCAATATGATTCACATTCTGGTTGTGATATTAAGATTTGATTCTTCATATTATTCTTTTGAACTCTAAGGTGTATTAAGTACTTTTTACTTCTTATACATGTTTCCATGTTTACTAACCTTGTAGGGGCTTTGGTAAGTTGAAATTGAGTGTGGATAAAGAATCCACATTCAAACCTCTATCCCTTCATCTTTTACAATTCAACTTTGTGTTTTGTTAAGCACTTATGTGCTTTCTTTGATTAACTCATTACTTTCCCTTTTGGGTTACAATTCATCTTCTACTTTAGAAGTGAATTGTTTAACTCATTCCTTCTTTAGACTTTAGGTTTTGCAACCTCACAAACCATTAGGATCACTCCCTTAACTAATCAATTAGGATTGAGTCTTAGTTCACATAGATTTTACCTTTCTCTCCCACTTGAGTCTTTCGTCTCCTCATCTCAAAGAAAATTCAAAATATCTAATAAAGGTAGGCATTTATTGCATTTAGGCCTTTCATATAAAGAAAAGATTATAAGGGGTCTTCTCTTATAATCTTAGAATGTGTAGCATATAGCCCATCTTGGGTCAATGTGTTAAACATTTGATCTTGTATGAGGGACTTAAATGCAATACTTGTTGAAGATACAAATAAAAAAAAAACTTCTTCATTTCATAATCAACAAAAACACTTAATAAATACAAGTATGCTAGTGTGTTTGAACCTTAATAATTGGAACTAAGTGTGAGGGTCTTCTTCCCACTTAGTGTGCTTTCTTACTCATTCCATCTTGGAATGTGAGGATGTATACATTCCAATGATTAAGATTTAGATACACTATCATATGCAAACAAATAAAAAAATTTCTTAAAAAACTTCAAACAAACAATAACGTCTTTCCTTCGGGAATTCTTTTCTCACCTCATTCATTCTCAACGTACGAACGTGCTTTTCTTCGTTCTCTTGCAAGATGGTAATGCACTCGGACCAGCGAGCCTGCAACACCTGAGCTAGAACGTTAGTCGTTCCCTTAAAAACACAAACAATCCATCCCTAGTGAGGGGAACTACGTCGCTCTGATTCTCATGCTCCCGATGAGATACAAACGCAGTGGGGTAGGGCCCATTCGAGCACTTCTTTTATTTTCCCTACATTTGTTTCTCTTTCTCTTTCCATTCCTTTTTCAGTTCCTTTTCCAGTATCCTTTTCTATCACCCTTTGATCGAGACAAGCAAGCGTGGATCCCATCGGGTACGATGGACGCGTGGGGGTGCTAATACCTTCCCTTCGCGTAACCGACTCCCTTACCCTTTCTCTTGGTCGCAAGACCATGTTCTTTCCTTCCTTCAAGTTTATGCGGTGTTTCCTTTCCCTCTCTTGGGATAAATACACATTGCTGGCGACTCTGTTTCGGTGCCACTTTCGCGTTTGTACTTGGATGAAAATCCCGGGAGCGACAGCTGGCGACTCTGCTGGGGAAAGGTTGACCTATTGCTGGTCCATCCTAAGCGAGTCAATCCTAGCGCTTGTTTGCTTTTCTTTCATTGGGTGTTTATTGTTGTATTGTATTTGCTGGTTACTGTATTTTATTACTTGTACCATATTTACAGCATGTTAGCATTTACATTGCATATATTGTACTGTGTTGCACTGTTCTGTCTGTTTGGCGGGATGGGATTTCTGAGGGATGAGCCCAGTACACAGGCTTGAGTATACACTTAGATTTAGAGTGGAGAGTAGTGGGACCTACGTGCCATCTGTGTACGTTGGGTAATCACGAAATTCACAGCTAGACGAGGCTATCTTGGGACCCATCATGGCGTACGCATCTTGCGTATTCCAGGATGTCGATCTAGAGAGCTGTCGACTCTAGTGACCGATCATGAGGACCTTAGTGGAAACATCTCTCTTTAGTGGTGACAGTGACAGATCACATTCTGTGGCAAACCCACATGCACCCGAGAGCCCACTTTGGAACTTGCATAGGATGACCTTTATTTTCTAAGGTGAGTCAGTGGACGACCTCTTTGATTGGCATAGCATTGTATCCTACGGGCTGAATGTGCTATTGCTTCTCATACCTCCGAAGCTGACAAGCCTTGTTTTCTAGGAACCACATGTGAGTATGGGTGAGATGTTTACAAGTTTGCAGGTAACCTAGCCTCCTACATACCTTACTTGTGATTCTATGATTGTTACAGACAGTGTATCCTATGACAGTGGTTTGAGTATTCATCTCAGATATATTGCCAGATTCAATACAGAGACACAGTGCACACAGTTCAACACAGACACAGACATCAGAATACTTGATCACATGCCTTTTACATTTGCATACTCATATCATAACAGGTTATGTTTGTCATTTTCAGGTACCTACCATATTGTCTGATTCCAATCATGAGTTTCCAAGAAGTTGAGGTTAAGAGGAAGAATAATGTGTCATATAAATTCCCTGATCCTAAGCTGGATTCATTGAACAAGATGATAAGCATGGCTGGTTCTGGTGTTCTCAGTACTTTTCAGAAGGAATATGGAGAGCTGATTAAAATGGTATGTGCATCCACAAAGTATGAGAAGGATGGGTTGCACACTTTCTTACAGTTCTATGAACCATCAATGAGATGTTTCCTATTCCCTGACTACATTTTAATGCCTACTTTGGAGGAATTCTCATTTATTTTGGGAATTCCCGTCACGTCTTCTATACCGTATTTTTCTGGAGGTGCTCTTACCCCCGAAGTAATTGCTGCTGTTCTACATCTAGACCTGTTTATTGTGAAAAGTGGCCTGAGTAAGATTAAAGAAGATGAAGGATTTCATTTGGAGTTTCTTTTCCAACAAGCTCAGGAAGCTGCCAAAGCTAGAAATTGGACTACTTACAATGCTGTGTTAGCTCTTTGTATCTATGGTTTGGTGCTTTTCCCCGGTCAACCTGACTTTATTGATATGCAGGCAATGAAAGTGTTCGTTTCGAAGAATCCGATTCCTACCCTGCTAGGGGATTTTTATTACTCAGTACACTACAAAAATGAGAAGGGAAGAGGAAGTCTGGTTAGTTGCTGTACCCAATTGTTATGTCATTGGCTCTTCAAACATTTACCTCGAACTGGTGCTTTCGTAGAAACTGCTGAGACAATGAAATGGTCTAAGAGATTGATAGGTTTGACTACCAGTAACTTCATTTGGTTTGATCCCAAATTACTGACAAGAGAGCTTACTGTTAAATGTGTAAGTTTTCCGAATGTGCCTCTACTTGGAAGGAGAGGTGGGATTAATTACAACCCGATGTTGGCTGTTAGACAATTTGGTTATGCTTCGAGAAATCCTCCTGCTGATGAAGAGATTAGTGCTTCTCTATTTTTCGTGGGAACCAAGAATGAAAGAGTGCCAGAAGTAATAAACGCCTGGAAATTTAGACAAAGAGAGGGAAAGTTAACTTTTGGCAAAGGAGACTGTAGATCATACCCTGTCTACGATGCTTGGATTAAGATGAAGGTCAAAGAGCTGTTGCTACCCTTTTCAAGAGAGATTCTCTTATTTCCAAATCAATACTCCATGGTACCGGCTGAAGAGTGCGAGAAATGGAAGAAAATGGTCAGAGAGTTGCAGATAGAGAACTCTGGAATGAGCAGATGTCTTCAGAAAGCTTTGGCTGACAACAAAGATTTGGAGAAGAGAGCATTGAAAGCGGAGAAAATCCTGGCAGACAAAGAAGAAGATTTTGATGATAGAGCTCGGTACTTCCGGAAGCTTACTTTGGGAGCAGATGATACTAGTCAGGCTCACAAGACTAAAAAGCAGGCTTTAGCCCGAAGCAGGGATTCATTAGCTAAACTTCGTCAAGCTTGGGATGAAGTCAGAATTGAAAACTCTGAATTGCTGACCCAGTTAAAAGATAAAGATGAAGAGCTGAAGAAAGCACATGTAGAAAGAAGAAGGTATCGAGAGGATCTTGGCAAAAGCCAAGAATGGTTAAGGAATGCTGAAGATAAGCTGAAAATTGCCAACAAAGAGCTTGAAGATGTTACGGCGGATATGATGCTGGTTAAAATTCAAGCTGGGATTAAGTGGCGTAAAGGAGCCGGTGAAGATGAAGCCTTGCTGATGAACATGGGCTCATTATCTGATGCTTTAGAGAAAAGGGACGTCGTTATCAAAGAGTTGATTAAGAAGCCACATCATCAGCGTACCCGCATCCTGTTCGAAGAGATTAAGTATTCCAGCCAGAAGCTGAAAGACGTAGAGCTGTCAGATTAATGATTTTTGTCATTTCTTTGAAATTTGCAATGGTTACCATCAGAATTGTTGATGGATCTGTTTGACTGCTTGTTTCTTCTGCTGTTGCGGAAACTATGACAAATGCGCTTGAAAACTTTTGGGAATTTGTATGAAATAAGCTATTTCTGTTCACAATTTCTGGTCTTCAGATATATGTGATGTGATAAGATATCTGCACACTGGCACACTACAAAATCACTATTTCTGGTCGTCACATATTTGTGATTAGCGTATATGAATATCTCTTCAAGGCAAAACTCAATAATCATGATTTCTGGTCGTCAAGAATTCGTGGTTATGATTGGAATCAGGATATGAAAAGTATCTTGAAATGACAAACATAATTATGCATTGGCATTTGCATAGCATATCATTTTTGCATTGCAGGTGTTCTTTTTTGTAGGCGCCTGCTAACCTTTATTTGGTTTACAGGCACGATAGCTGATACCCCAGTTCACCGATACTCTACCCGACGTAATCAAGCCAGAGTCATGGAACAAGTTCAGACTGAATTAGCTGATTTGAGGGGAAGGATGGAGCAGTTCATGAACCTTATGCAGGGGATTGCTCAAGGTCAGCAGGAGCTGAGGGCCGGTCAGGAGACCATGAGGGTTGGTCAAGATGCCATGAGAGTCACTATTCAGAGGCTGGAGACTGAAATTCCAAATTGTAATGTGCGCACTCCTCCTGTCATCAATGTCCCCACTGGTGGGGTACATCTGGGATTTGACAATAATGGCTTAGAGGATGGTCAAGATGACCAATTTACCGCATTCAACAACGACATGGGTTTCTACAATGAAGACCGGAAATACGAAGGGTTAGACGAAAGACTCAAGGCTATTGAGAGCCAAAATCCTCTGGGGATTTATGTAGAGGACATGGGTCTTGTGCAGGGTGTGAGAATCCCTCCCAAGTTTAAACTCCCTACATTGGATAAGTACAATCGCAGTACCTGTCCCAAAACACATTTGCAAGCTTACAATCACAAGATTGCCGCTTATACTGAAGACCAAAAGCTCTGGATGTATTTCTTCCAGGACAGCCTGTCAGGCGCCTCCCTGGAATGGTACATTAAACTGGACAGGGTTCATATAAAGAGCTGAAAAGATTTGTGCGCTGCGTTTCTGAAACAGTATCAATATAATTTGGACATGGCACCTAATCGTACTCAACTGCAGAGTATGATTCAGGATTACAAAGAGGGCTTTAAGCAGTACGTACAGAGATTGAGAGAATTGGTTGCTCGAGTTCAACCACCTTTGGGTGATCGTGAGATGGCTGATATGTTCATAAGCACACTCCAAGGGCCGTATTTGGATAGATTGGCTGCGTGTCCGTCAACAGGATTTGCCGACATTGTCGTTATAGGGGAACGAATAGAGAGCTTGCTGAAGTTGGGTAAGATTCAAGACGTCAGTGGGACTGGTGCTTCGAGTTCGAGGAAACCATTTGCTAACGGACCAAGGAAAAGAGAAGGGGAGTCCAGTGCTGTGTATAGAGGAAAGGGCAGAGGCAGGACTCAATCCTACCATCAGGTGGATGCTGTAACCATTCCGGTTCCAGCAGGACAGTAAGCTCCAGATCAGCAAGCTAGACCCCGATTCCAGACTAATAGACAAAGGGACCGTAAGTTTGATCCCTTGCCTATGACATATGCTGCTTTGTTACCACAATTGCTCAAAGAGAAGTTGGTTGAACTTCGGACTATGAGGCCGCCGGATACTGGAAAATTGCCTCAAAATTATGATGCTAATGTTCTATGTGAATTTCATTCTGGTGCGCCGGGTCACTCGATAGAAAAGTGTTGGGCCTTTCAACATAAGGTTCAAGGTCTGATTGACGCCAAAGCTATTAATTTCTCTAAGCCGCCGAATGTTCGTGATAATCCAATGCCCCATCATGGAGGTGCAGGAACGAATGCTATTTCCGATGGTGAGAAATTGAATCTGATTACCGATGTTAATTTGGTAAAAACTCCGCTGTTGATTATAAAAGAGCGTTTGTTAAAAGGAAAGGTATTTCCCGGATGTGGCTCTGATTGTGAGGATTGTTCAAGACAGATTAATGGCTGCAGTAAGTTGAAAGTTGGACTGCAGGATCTTATGGACGAAGGAAGACTTCAGTTTGATAAGGTAGAGAAGGAAAAAGATGTTTCTGTCGTTACCATTTATTATAATCCAGTTGAAATACAGGTGCCCATTGAAGATCCTGTTGCTATCATCATGCCCGAGAGGCCGAGACCAGTTATGATTATAGTTCCTGAATCTGCTTCTTATGTGTCTAATAGGGCAGTTCCATGGCAATATGGAACTAATACTCATCAAGGAGGAAGTCAACAGAAAGCAGAGGTTGTTGTTGGTACTAGTGTTGAGAATGTCAGTGGACCAAGTGGTTTCACCAGGAGTGGTCGACTGTTTGCTCCCCAGACTCTAAGGAGTGATAAAGAAGCTGAAGCAACTGCAAGAACAAAAGGAAAATAGGTTGTTGATGACAAGGTGCCTGTTCAGGAAGAGGACCCTAAAGTCAATTTTGATAGTGATGTTGAGGAATTTATAAGGATTATCAAAAAGAGCGATTACAAGATCATTGATCAGCTCAATCAGACACCCTCTAAAATCTCAATATTATCCCTGTTAATGAGTTCAGATGCACACCGGGCTGCTTTGTTGAAGGTTTTAAATATGGCATACGTTCCCCAAGAAATTACTGTGAATCAGTTGGAGGGAGTAATTTCTAATGTCAATGTGAGCTACGGGTTGGGGTTTACGAATAGGGATTTGACTCCAGATGGACGTAATCACAACAAAGCGTTGCACATCACACTTGAATGCAAAGGAGCCATTTTGTTGCATGTGTTGGTTGACACAGGTTCTTCCTTGAATGTATTACCCAAAAAGGCCCTGATGAAAATTGAAGTAGATGGATTGATTCTTAGACCCAGCGATTTGATTGTGAGAGCTTTCGATGGATCCCAAAGATCGGTGTTTGGAGAGGTAGAATTGCCAATATAGGTTGGTCCACAGATATTCAAGACAATCTTTCATGTTATAGACATTCAGCCTACTTACAGCTGTTTGTTGGGCAGACCGTGGATTCACGCAGCAGGCGCAGTTACCTCCACACTACATCAGAAGCTCAAATACGTGTTCGAGGGTCAAGTGGTTACTGTTTGCGGTGAGGAAGATATATTTGTGAGTCATCTATCCACTTTCAAATATGTGGAAATGGATGGAGAAATTCATGAGACCATGTGCCAGTCTTTTGAAGCCCTGAACATCAATAAATCCCCAGAGCTTACTTCAACAGCAGTGGTGTCAAATGTGCCAGTTGGGCCGAGTGCATCAATTGCGTCTTACAAGCAGGCCAGAGAAGTGGTTGAAAGCGGAAATGCCCAAGGTTGGGGTAAAGTTATCGACGTGTTTGTGAAAGAAGATAAGTTCGGCATTGGATACCAACCGGGCCAGACGCCAGTTCCCCGATTCCGTGGGTCAATCAATTTCAACAGTGGAGGGATTATCAACCCTAATCAGTCGTGCTCAGCAATAGAAGATGATGCTGAAAGCTCAGATTATCTAGACAGATGGGTGTATTCACTGGCTCCAGGCGAGGCATTGCAAAACTGGTCTAGTGAAGAAGTCATTCATGTTGTACACCATTCAGAGTAATAATTCTTGTCTTTCATAATGCATGAAATCCCACACTCTGCCCAAGGTGTGAGGATCCATTTGTAGGGCCACCATATTTTCTCATATAATGTTCAAACATCAATAAAAAGGACGTTTTTGTTTACAAATTTGTGTTCCTTTATTTCTTCTTTATTTTTATTTTTGCACAAAGAAAATTAAAAATGATAATGCACTTTCTTTTCTTCTGTTTTTAAGCAAAAATAATCTAAAATAAAGCATCAATCCAATCATGCAGGCTTGATTTTGTGGATTCCTTTGAAAATGATTCTGTTATGCCCACGTATGATTTCGACAATCCGATCTATCAAGCCGAGGAGGAAAGTGATGAGGACTATGAACTCCCGGAAGAATTGGCTAGGTTGTTGAAACAGGAAGAGAAGACCATTCAGCCCCATCAGGAAGAGCTTGAGGTTATCAATATTGGTTCAGAAGAAAGCAAGAAAGAGATCAAGATCGGTGCAAGTCTGCGGGCTGATGTAAAGTAAGAGCTGATAGTCATGCTACGTGAATACGTTGACATCTTTGCTTGGTCATATCAAGATATGCCAGGTTTAGATACAGACATAGTTGTGCATAGACTACCATTGAAAGAGGACTGTCCACCGATCAAGCAAAAGCTGCGCAGAACGAAACCAGAAATGGCTTTGAAGATCAAGGAAGAAGTACAGAAACAGTTGGATGCAGGTTTTCTGGCAGTAACCAACTATCCTCCATGGGTGGCCAATATAGTACCGGTGCCGAAGAAAGATGGAAAAATCAGAATGTGTGTGGATTACAGAGATCTCAACAGGGCGAGCCCTAAAGATGACTTTCCACTCCCTCATATTGATGTGCTGGTTGACAATACTGCTCAGTTTTCAGTGTTCTCATTTATGGATGGATTCTCCGGGTACAATCATATAAAGATGGCGCCTGAAGACATGGAGAAGACGACATTCATTACCCCGTGGGGTACCTTCTGTTACAAAGTAATTCCTTTTGGGTTGAAGAACGCAGGGGCAACTTATCAAAGGGCAATGGTGACGTTATTCCATGATCTAATTCATAAAGAGATTGAGTGCTATGTGGATGACATGATTGCTAAATCAAAGACAGAAGAAGAACATCTGATCAACTTGAAGAAATTGTTTGAGAGGTTGAGGAAATTCAGGTTGAGACTGAATCCTAACAAGTACACTTTCGGCGTGCGGTCCAGAAAATTGCTTGGTTTCATGGTCAGTAAAAAAAGGAATAGAGGTTGATCCTGCTAAAGTGAAAGCTATACAAGATATACCTGTACCGAGAACTGAGAAAGAAGTTCACGACTTTCTAGGGAGATTGAACTACATTTCAAGGTTCATATCTCACCTAACTGCCACCTGCGAACCGATATTCAAAATGCTAAGAAAAGATCAAACGGTCAGGTGGAATGATGATTGTCAAAATGCATTCGATAAAATAAAAAGATATTTGCAGGAACCTCCGATTCTGATACCTCCAGTTCAAGGGAGACCACTGATTATGTACTTGACAGTGCTCGAAGGATCCATGGGTTGTGTTCTCGGTCAACACGACGAGATAGGTAGGAAAGAACATGTTATCTACTACCTGAGCAAGAAATTTACTGATTGTGAATCGCGTTATTCAATGCTTGAGAAGACATGATGTGCACTCGCATGGGCCGTAAAGCGATTGAGACAATATATGCTCACACATACAACCCTGTTGATCTCAAAAATGGATCCGGTCAAGTATATTTTTTAGAAACCAGCACTTTCAGGCAGAGTTGCAAGGTGGCAGATGGTACTGACAGAGTACGATATTCAATATACTTCACAAAAAGCAATCAAAGGAAGTATACTGTTAGATTATCTTGCACAACAGCCTCTTGATGATTACCAACCCAAGAAGTTTGATTTCCCTGATGAGGACATCATGTTTCTCAAAGGGAAAGACTGCGAGGAACCACTTCGGGAGGAGGGGCCTGACCCTGAATCCAAATGGAGTTTGATGTTTGATGGGGCAGTTAATATGAATGGGTGCGGAGTTGGTGCAGTTCTCATTATGCCAGAAGGTGTTCACATACCCTTCACTGCCCGAGTAACTTTCGGGTGTACCAATAATGAAGCAGAATACGAAGCTTACATACTAGGGATTGAGGAAGCTATTGATTTACGAATCAAGACCCTCGATATCTTTGGTGATTCAGCACTGGTAATCAATCAAGTAAAGGGAACTTGGCACACACATCAGCAGAATTTGATTCCGTATAGAGATTATACGAGGAGATTGCTGACATTCTTTACAACTGTCAAGTTATACCATGTTCCCAGAGATGAAAATAAGTTTGCAGACGCCTTGGCCACTATATCTTCGATGATCAAAGTGCATGGTTGGAACTTCGTACTCAGGATTGATGTATCTCGTCTTGATAGACCTGCTTTTGTGTTTGATGTTGATGCAGTGTCTGATGACAAGCCTTGGTACCATGATATTAAATGCTTCTTGAAAAATCAAGAATACCCGCCTGGGGCAGCTTCCAAAGACAAGAAGACATTAAGAAGGCTAGCCGGTAGTTTCTTCTTGAACAAAGATGGCGTGTTGTATAAAAGAAATTTTGACATGGTTCTGCTCAGATGCGTGGATAGACACGAGGCAGACCTGTTGATGATTGAAGTGCACGAAGGCTCTGTCGGTACCCATACCAGAGGACATGCGATGGCTAAGAAATTGTTGAGATCAGGGTATTATTGGTTGACAATGGAATCGGATTACTGCAAGTATACCCGCAAGTGTCACAAATGCCAGATCTATGCAGACAAAGTACACGTTCCTCCAAATCCGTTGAGTATCATGTCCTCTCCGTGGCCCTTTGCAATGTGGGGCATTGATATGATCGGGAAAATTTAGCCTACTGCTTCAAACGGCTATCGTTTCATCTTGGTCGCCATTGATTACTTCACTAAATGGGTTGAAGCAGCATCTTATGCCAATGTCACTAAGCAAGTAGTATCTCGTTTCTTGAAACGAGATATTATTTGTCGCTATGGGGTTCCTGAAAGAATCATTACTGATAATGGTTCTAATTTGAATAACTAGATGATGGTTGAGCTATGCCGGGACTTCAAAATCGAACATCACAATTCTTCTCCGTACCGCCCAAAGATGAATGGCGCGGTCGAAGCGGCCAACAAAAATATCAAGAAGATTGTGCAGAAGATGGTTGTCACGTACAAAGATTGGCATTAGATATTACCATTTGCTTTGCATGGGTATCAAACATCAGTCCGCACGTCCACTGGGGCAACACCATACTCACTTGTATATGGTATGGAGGCAGTTCTACCGATCAAAGTTGAGATTCCCTCTCTCCGAGTGTTGATGGACGTTAAGCTAGATGAAGCTGAATAGGTACGAGCCAAATTTGATCAGCCGAGCCTTATTGAGGAGAAGCGATTAGCCGCAATATGTCATGGCCAGCTATACCAGCGCAGAATGAAGAGGGCATTCGACCAGAAGGTTCGACCTCAAGTTTACAAGGTCGGAGATGTGGTAATCAAGAGAATACTTCCTCCGAGTACAGATCACAGGGGCAAATGGACTCCTAATTATGAAGGTCCATTCGTGGTTAAAAAGGTTTTCTCAGGTGGAGCCTTATTGCTGACAACCATGGATGGTGAAGACTTTTCATCCCCTGTTAATTCAGATGCAGTTAAAAAATACTTCGTATAAATAGACCCGCTGGATAAAGAAAAAGAGAAAAATCCAGGCAAAAAAGGGCATCCCGGCGAACCAAAAACAAAATAACGGTTCGGACAAAAATTAGGGATATAATTGAAAAGAATTGTACACCCGGTAAGTTGAAAACCAGAAAGGGCAACTTAGGAAAAAATGGGTATCCCGGTGGATTGAAAACCTGAAAGGGCGATCCACGCAAAAGAGGGATTCAAGCGAATGGCTGTAGTCTGAATTAATCTGTACGTTCTCTACTCTTCAGCAACTAGCAAAGTTTCCGAAGGAGGAATTCTTCTGACCATGAGCTTCCGAAGGCGAAGATAATCAAGTGAGTTGGAATACATACTGGTTATAACAGAATCAGAAATCAGTTGGAATCCAATTTCTGCATTATCATTAGGATAGATTTCTTTTCTCAATTTTATGGCAATCAACTCTTTCAGGGGTTTGCTTCCGATTGTAAATTCGCCGATTTTGGCATTTCATCATTAAAATTGAATATTCAGTCACAAGCTTTTATTTTCATTTACTGATTTGTTTGCAAAAACGTCCGATTTTTGATAATAA
Organism: Lathyrus tuberosus; assembly: GCA_022829125.1. Lineage (NCBI taxonomy): Eukaryota > Viridiplantae > Streptophyta > Magnoliopsida > Fabales > Fabaceae > Lathyrus > Lathyrus tuberosus. Next base: position 6,517,748 of record JALAZF010000170.1, read on the forward strand.
AACATTGCTTTGAAAATATCATGGCCTTGCAAAAGCATGCACAAAAGAAGACAATTAAAATTACTTTGCTTGTTGGACAACCTTGGATGGTGGATTCAAAAAATAAACCACGCAATATCCTGGGGCATGTGCATATATTCTTTCTGTTGCAGGTAATGAGTACGATCGATCCAAGCGGCACGAAAGTCATCTATCAGCACCAACAAATATTTGCTATGACTTGATACTGTTGTATCTTATTAAGTCGATTCTCTCATTCAGTACTTCCAACAGCTACAAGCTTTTCTGTCTCGATAATGGTTGCGAATTCCCCAGTAAATTTGCTTCGCAGATACCAAAGTTAATGGTCAATCTCTAGTGAAGTTGCTAGGATTTGAAGATGTTTAATATTCCACAAAATCCTCTTATGGCGTTTCTTCAGACAAGTCTTGTATCATGGAACACAAAGCAAGATTGTTGACCTTCCCAAGCATGGGGCATTTGGAATTTCCCCAGCACGAGACGCTTTAAAGTGGTGTTCCCCAGTAGAGTTTGAGGACACTTGGTCTTCTGTAAAATCCGCTTAAAAGGGCATTCCCCAGTACGAGATGATTAGAAGCGATTCTCCCCAGCGGAGTCGTCAAACGGCAAGTTCGCCTAACATGGGGCATTGTGGTACTTATCCTAAGCTTGACAGTCGTATTCCTCAGCAGACTACAGTGGAATTGCCCTGGGTTTCCCCAGTAGATCTCTAAGAACACTCTCCCAGCGAGTTACGATGGAATATTCTAACTAGGATTTGTATATCCCCGACAGAGTAGTTCTGATTCCCAGCAAGATCATACCTCTGATAAGTGTCTTCCCCCACAAAGTTCTGCATTGAATCTTGTGAAAAATACTCCCCAGCTAAGTTGTTTTCCCCCCACAGAGTTCAACGTTTTGACAGTAATGTCCCCAGCAAGGTCTAAATAGATCGAGGGAATCTCTTCTTCAGCAAAGTGTCAGCATATGATATTACCCAGCCGGTGGTGTAATTCTTAGCATTTCTCATTTACAACTCAAAGTCCAATTTATTTTTGGCGTACAGACAATTGTTAATATTATTCCAGCCGGTGGGATAATATTGCAGATGATTGTTCTAGCAGGTGGGATGATCATACAGATAGTCGTTCATATTATTCCAGCATGTGGGGTAGTATTGCAGATGGTTGTTCCAGCAGGTGGAGTGATCATTATATACAGTCGTTCATATTATTCCAGTAGGTGGGATAGTATTGCAGATGATTGTTCCAGCAGGTGGGATGATCATACAGACAGTTTGTTCTTATTATTCCAGCAGGTGGGATAGTATTGCAGATGATTGTTCCAGCAGGTGGGATGATCATACAGACAGTTGTTCATATTATTCCAACAGGTGGGATAATATTGCAGATGATTGTTCCAGCAGGTGGGATGATCATACAGACAATTTGTTCATATTATTCCAGCAGGTGGGATAGTATTGCAGATGGTTGTTCCAGCAGGTGGGGTGATCATTATATACAATCGTTTGTATTATTCCAGCAGGTGGGATAGTATTGCAGATGGTTTTTCCAGCAGGTGGAATGATCATACATACAATAGTTTATATTGTTCCAGCAGGTGGGATGGTGATAAACAACTATATTCTCGGCAAAGTCCAACGTTGGTTTGGCAAAGCTTCCAAAGCCGGTTTGGTAAGCATCGAAGTCCAATGTTAGTTTGGCAAAGCTGCAAAAGTCCATATGAGTATGGCAATTTTGAGATTCCAAAGTCGGTTTGGTAATCATTAAAGTCCAACGATAGATTGGCAAAAATCCAACACGATTGGTAAAAGTCCATTGTTTAGAGTGGCAGAGCAGCTAAAGTCCATCCACAGTATGGCAAGCCAGTAGTCGTCTAGCGCCGTTCAAAAAGACATTGTTGAAAGTCCATCCATAGAGTGGCAAGCCAGTAGTCGTCTGGCGTCGTTCAAAAGACAGATCTCTCTGACAACGTTTCATTGAAGATTCAATCCAGCAGCATTGTTGGGTTTATACCCCTTTTGTTCTTCATCATCCAGAGCAAATTTTTGGTTATATTTGGTATTCAATCACTATATACCTTGAAAGTCTGAAAGCAATCGCTTTCAGGCATTCAGGTCTACAGCGTTTGAATAGGGGCAGTTGTAATACCCCAAAATTTGCTCTCTCTTTTGTCATCATAGCATAGCATTATCATATATCATATCATATCCATCTCATTAGCATTGCATTACATCTTTAACATAGAAAAATGAAGCATAGCATCCCTCTTACCATCAAGGCATGTGATCAGGTGAAAGATGGACAATCAAAGAATCATTCAAGGCACAAAAGGTCAAACAAGTTGCCTCAAGGCAAGCCAAGAGGTCTTTCATGTCTCATACTATCTCAATTGATCATCCAAAACCTCAAGAGGGTGAGATTCAATAGGAGATTGAAGCACTACATCCTACACTATGCAAGAGGTCCAAAAAACTGAAGAAAAACCCTCAAAAGAGATAGCTTATTGGTTCAAAGTCACCCTCAAGTGGCATATCTCATCATCCTTTAATAGGATACACAACATACTCAGAGGAATTTGGATTTGGAAGATGTGCAATTTCCTCCTAACCAGAAGGGGCCAAAATTAGGGTTTGACCTAAAATCAGGTCATCTTTGATTTTTTGGACAAAACTTGATGTCATGGTATTCTACATGTACTTAAGTGGATGTGTGTGGAAAATTGCCTCTCAATTGGTTTTAGAAGTGGTTCAATTGGAAGAAAGATAAAAAATCAGAAAAATTGGGGCTAAGTCAAATAATCAGGGGAAAAAGTCAACTCTTGACTTTTTGAGGTCAAATTCATGAAATTCATGTTATATGTGACCAATGTACAAAATTTGATCAGCAAACTCCAAAAGGATCATGAAAAATCAAGATTTGAAAAGTTGCCATTTTTGGAAGAAGTAGGGTTTCCAAAAATAGTAATTTTGGGCCATTTTGCACCAAACTTTGAACCAAGGCCATTCAAAATTGAGAAATCAAATGGAAATTCCACTCGGCCACAACAAAAGATCTTGTTTCAAGCTTCAAATCCATGTGTATAACATTTCCATTGGATAAGAATTGAGAGAGTTATGGATGATCCAAGTTGAGGAAAACTTGGGCAAAATGCAAGTCAGCTTGGGCAAATCTTAGGTCACGCGCCATCATTTCTACAAACATGTGGTGGACCAAATGTTTTGATCAATTACTCATGGTTAGAGGCCTCAAATGAAAAAACTTTCAACATGAAAGTTGTTCCTCTATGTGAGATCTTCAAGATTGGTGTTCATGATTTGTTCATTTGATCACAGGTTAAGAAGTTATGATGGGTCCAATTTGGTATGATCACACTGAAATTCCATGCACCAAGATGCCTTGCCAGCCAACCTCATTTCCTCGCCCATGACCAGTTCCAAACCTTTGTGTTCCAATCCATTTTCCAACCTCTTCCAAACCTCAATTCAATTCATTTCTCATACCAAAGTTGTTCTACTATGATCCCTCTTTCCAATGACCCCAAGAATTCATCAAACCATCCATTGATTAGAGAGAAAAAAATCATCAAATCACCATGTTTCCATTGTTCTCAACTCTCACCAAACCAAAAATAACAATGTTGTTGTTGATTTGTATCAGTTTACACATGCTTTATAAATCAGAATACTTCCTTTCCTCATTAAGCCAAGCATTGTCCTTGCTTGCACGTGCTACTCATGCTCATTACATGGAAGTGGAAAGAATGAAACTTGTAGAATAAGCTTGCTTACTGCAGCATACACGAGTTGGCTACACTCTCATCTCCACCATAGCTCACCATGAACCATCTACACCACATCATTGCTCTCCCTAACTAGTTTGACTCAGTTAGTTAGGGATGACTCACCTAAACCATCATGACTCAGTTAACCAACTCAGGTTAACCATGGTTAGAGCTCCCTATAAATAGAAATTTCACTCTCACATTTCCATTTTCAGCTTCATTTTTCACTATCCCTCTCAAACACTTCAAACTCTCTCTCTTTTTCTCTCCATTTTCTCTCTGAGTTGCACGAATCCATCATCATTCTCCTCTAATTCCACCTTCAAGCTTCATCTTCAACCATCACTGAACATTGAAGCAGCATTGGATCTTTGAAGTAAGCACACTGCAAATCCATCTCCATCATCATTCTTCAGAAGTTGAAAGCCTTTATTTGGCCAAGTGAAGCTCAAAGAAGAAGCAAGAGTCTCTGGTTTTCTGAAGAATATTTCAAGGTCACAAATCTTTAGGTACGAATTTCCACCATTATAGACATGCTTTGAAGATATTATCAGGTTCTTAAAGCTTCTTATAAGCTCAAGAACTTGTCTGGCTAGTTGATAGGCCTTTAGAGGCATAGTTGAAAAGTTAGGGCAAAACTTCTTCTGTTCGATTCTCTTATTTCATGAACATTTTGTGCATTTTATCACTGGATCCATGCTCCTCATCACTTCAGCTTTCTAATGATGTGCATTTTGTCCATTTATGCTTGCCTGAAAATTATTGTCACCGGAGGTTGGCCGGAGAAGATGACCGGAGGTCATCTCCGGCCGGTGGTCTGAGTTGCTAGGGTTTTAATCTTGTTTTAAGTTGTGACCGTCTGATTTGTTTAATCCAAGGGTGGAGATGTTGCCAGCGAATTAATGGGGAGGGTGTGTGTCACGTGATTCATTTTTAATCCATCTGATGCTTGCATGCGTGTGCGTATATGATTGTTATGATGTGCCAGCAATATGATGTGCATGATTTGTTTACTTTGATTGTGGTTTGACTCTGATCTGATCCAATGGCCATGTGTGAGTCAACTTTGTGGACTGAATTCCATGTTTGTTATTGTTTTCCACGCTCTGGGACTTGGATTGGACTCATTTGCTATTTACACCTCCTTTTTTGAAGCCCAAACCATTTGAACTGATGGATTACTATGCATGCACCTCCTTTCTCATTTCAATTTCATTTTATTTTTCATTTTATACATGTTTCATCTTTAATTTTTAAAAATACAAAACAACATCATAAAATTTTAGAAAAATTCAAGAACATTACCAAGACATTTAGGAATTTTTTGATATTTTTATTTCATGATTTTATGACATTTTTTTCCCATGTTTCATAATTGTCTTTGAATTTTCATTTGTATGCATTCCAATTGTGATACATGAGATTGTAGAATTTTGTTCTTGCTCATTACAAATTGTTGTGACATGATTCTTTTTGCATTGATTCACTAATACATTGAAGTATGTTAGATGATTTTTATTTGATTTTTTAAGTCATTTTATGCCATGTTTTGATGCTTATCTTTACACCACTTTGCATGATGTTTCGATTTGACCTAATTGCATTGTTTAAAGTCATTTTGCTTTGAATTTTGACATGCTATTTTGATGTATGATTCACTTCTAATTTAGGCATTCTAATACCATGCTTGCATAATTTTCATAAGTCCATTTGATTTTTGTTTGATGCATCACATTTGAAACATAATACATGTCATACCATTCTAACTTTAGTGCATGTTTGCATGATTTCTTTTGTGCATATTTGTATGAGCATTTGCATGCTTTATGAGCCATTTATATGACATTATAGGTCCTTGGTACACATTATAGGTCATGTTTACATGTTCATTTCAACTTGAACTTTGTGCATCTTTAACAGGTATTTGTTTGCACTTTCTTTTTGAACTTTCACCTCACTTCTTCTTCTACCACTTCTTGAATGTATTGATTGTTGATTCATGAATACCTTTGAGATGTTTATAAACCATTTGTTCATTTAGTTTCAATTCTGACTTTTAGATTACATGTTCCATTTATGCATGTTCCTTTCATTTCTTTTCATCTTTCATCTATCCTTTCTTATGGTAACATGTTTAAATGCTAATGGATGATGATCGTTGCTTGTTCATTTGAACTTGTATGATGATATTCATTTATTGTCAATATGATTCACATTATGGTTGTGATATTAAGATTTGACTCTTCATCTTATTCTTTTGAACTCTAAGGTGTATTAAGTACTTTTTACTTCTTATACATGTTTCCATGTTTACTAACCTTGTAGGGGCTTTGGTAAGTTGAAATTGAGTGTGGATAAGGAATCCACATTCAAACCTCTATCCCTTCATCTTTTACAATTCAACTTTGTGTTTTGTTAAGCACTTATGTGCTTTCTTTGATTAACTCATTACTTTCCCTTTTGGGTTACAATTCATCTTCTACTTTAGAAGTGAATTGTTTAACTCATTCCTTCTTTAGACTTTAGGTTTTGCAACCTCACAAACCATTAGGATCACTCCCTTAACTAATCAATTAGGATTGAGTCTTAGTTCACATAGATTTTACCTTTCTCTCCCACTTGAGTCTTTCATCTCCTCATCTCAAAGAAAATTCAAAATATCTAATAAAGGTAGGCATTTATTGCATTTAGGCCTTTCATATAAAGAAAAGATTATAAGGGGTCTTCGCTTATAATCTTAGAATGTGTAGCATATAGCCCATCTTGGGTCAATGTGTTAAACATTTGATCTTGTATGAGGGACTTAAATGCAATACTTGTTGAAGATACAAATAAAAAAAACACTTCTTCATTTCATAATCAACAAAAACACTTAATAAATACAAGTATGCTTGTGTGTTTGAACCTTAATAATTGGAACTAAGTGTGAGGGTCTTCTTCCCACTTAGTGTGCTTTCTTACTCATTCCATCTTCGAATGTGAGGATGTATACATTCCAATGATTAAGATTTAGATACACTATCATATGCAAACAAATAACAAAATTTCTTAAAAAACTTCAAACAAACAATAACGTCTTTCCTTCGGGAATTCTTTTCTCACCTCATTCATTCTCAACGTACGAACGTGCTTCTCTTCGTTCTCTTGCAAGATGGTAACGCACTCGGACCAGCGAGCCTGCAACACCTGAGCTAGAACGTTAGCCGTTCTCTTAAAAAACACAAACAATCCATCCCTAGTGAGGGGAACTACGTCGCTCTGATTCTCATGCTCCCGATGAGATACGTAGGCAGTGGGGTAGGGCCCATTCGAGTACTTCTTTTATTTTCCCTACATTTGTTTCTCTTTCTCTTTCCATTCCTTTTTCAGTTCCTTTTCCAGTATCCTTTTCTATCACCCTTTGATCGAGACAAGCAAGCGTGGATCCCATCGGGTACGATGGACGCGTGGGGGTGCTAATACCTTCCCTTCACGTAACCGACTCCCTTACCCTTTCTCTTGGTCGCAAGACCATGTTCTTTCCTTCCTTCAGGTTTATGCGGTGTTTCCTTTCCCTCTCTTGGGATAAATACACATTGCTGGCGACTCTGTTTCGGTGCCACTTTCGCGTTTGTACTTGGATGAAAATCCCGGGAGCGACAACCTTAAAGAAAAAACTCCATATAATCAAATATTTTGAAAAAAGATAGCTTTAACAACATCTCTTGCTTTTCAATATTTGATTTTTATTTCAGAACACAGATGCTTCTCTTCATCTACATCCTGCACTAATATCAGCTTCAAACGATTAAACATTGGCGAGCATCTGATATTAGGTTCTGGTAGAAATTACTTCTTGCATTCAGATTTGAGAAATCAGTTGAAATACAGATATTTCAGAAGCTCTTGAAGTTACTCTTGTATCAATAGATATCACAATCCATTCAACCAGTATGGAAGTCCTTCTAACAAGAAACATAAGTTTCTCATTATTAGTCATTCCACAGAACTTAAGCTAAAAAGGAGAAGGTGATCTAATGAATAGTTTTTCATCATCCAACTTTATTTCCTTTCTTTAAAGACTGCAAGAAAAACCTTCAGAACACAGCAGATTCAGGATGTAAACAGAAAAAAAAAAAAAGAACGGTGACTTTAGATTTAAGTCAAAAAACAGTCCTCTCAGAATTTGCTTGAAAAAATTAAATGAAGTGTAACTACTTCAAGCTTCAAAACTTGATTCCACAAACCCAAGCACATGACTGCAAATATAGTCCAAGCATCAGACATATCAATAATGTTGATATACTCATAAGTGAGATAGTGCATCTACCAGAATGCAACTACCTCTGAGGATATTCAATATGCATCTTCTGAGTTGGTGAAAGAGATTTTCAAAAAGATCATCTATAACACCATCAACGTCTATAGTAATACCTTTTTCAAGGATATTATGTAGACCTTCAGCAACCCTTTATCAGGTCCAATGAGTTAAAAATATGTTTAGCTTTTCCATCATTTAAATTCAATGGAATCACCCATTTGAATATGGTAGGAAAAGTTGTATGATATTTTTCATGTGGCACTTGATTCCTTCTTGAAGAAGAAATATACTTTTCTTATTGGATCAATATTTGCACCACTATTAAGTGTTAAGCACAAAACAGGATCTTATACCAATTGAAGGTGTGAAAAGTACACAAGAAGGAGGGGTTGAATTGTGTTTCATGTTTTCTTATTATTTAGCTTCTGATCAGAGTCTCAAAATCAGAATAGATATTCAGATTCTGAGTTAATTCATTTGGAACCGGATACAACAGAAGTAAATAAAATAAAAGCAAAAGACATAAAAGATTTATACTGGTCCCTCCCCTAACTGAGAGTAGTCTCGTCCCTTTGCCTCGCAAGAGTTTTTCATTATAACCACTTCATGATTACAATCGCTTATGCTTCTACATAAGACTTTTACAACTGCTCAGACCAAATGTCTGAGACTTCCCTTGCTTAGAGCTCATGTCTAAGACTTACCCTTTGCTCACACCATCTGACTGAGCCACCTACTTATCTGTCCTCTGGTTGAGACTCCCCCTTGCTTAGAGCACATGTATAAGACTTCCTTTGCTCACATTATCTGTCTGAGCCGCCTGCTCATCTATCTTCTGGTTGAGTCTTTCCTTTGCTTAGAGCACATGTGTAAGACTTCCTTTGCTCACACAATCTGACTGAGCTGCCTGCTCATTTGTCTTCTGGTTTAGACTTACCTTTTCTTAGAGCACATGTCTAAGACTTTCTTTTTCTCAATTAGACTAGCTTAATAAGACTTTGACAACTCAAGCACTCAAGCAATAAGACTTACGTGGCTTAAGCATTTTGGCTCAAGACTTGTTGCTTTAATCCCAATGAGACAAGACTTTTTGCTCAAGCACATAGCAGGAGACTTAATCTAAACTATTGAAAGCTCAGCAGAATAGAGAACAAGGTGTACATAATGAACGCACAGAGGTACGGGAGATTACCATAACAATGACCTAAAGCACTTAAGATTTCTTAAATATATAAAGAGGTAAGAAAGCTTAAGGCTTTTACAATTACAACCTAAAACAGAAAATCTGCCTATTACATAGGGTTGATAATTGCTTGATCTTGTTACTCCTTCAACAGAAGAATCCTTGTTAATAATTCAGGTTTGAATCTTCAGCCATATATATAGGCTTTCTAGAAACTAGCCGTTGAAAAGGTTACTTGATCAAGTGTCTTTTCTTTTGCTCTAAAGTACAAGAGACATTGAAGATGGATACACAACAAAATTCTGAATCCATTGTGTAACACGTTTAACCATTGAGTCTTGAAGAGGTTCTGTACTAATACAGACGTCGGGAGTAGACATCCATAGAATGTACTAGCTTTTCTTGAGCCTTGCAATCCTGTATACTCGAGCTGACAGCCTTATAAGACAATACAACTTGCTTTTAGTAGTACGGATAGTCCATAACTTTATCACTAACTATAAATGGTACCAGATGCTGATATACAATTACTAAATGTAGAAACTCGTCTGAATGCCGAGGCCTTCAGCTCAGAGTCTTCGGGTAGAAATTGTTCTTCAGACTCTTCCATTAGAAGCTAGCAATGAAGAAATTCCAATTGTATCTTAAGTAAACAGATTCTGATTATTTATGTACAAGACAAGAACCTGCATAAATAAAACACACATCAAATAAACCATTATACTTTTAATACTTTTGTTATCATCAAAAATTAAGAGAAAAAATAAAAAAATCTTGTTCTAACACGCTGCAACTACAACTGAAAAATACACGCACTTCATTCATATCAGCTCAAGAGAAACTAATATGTTAAGAGTTCTTATTCTTGTATAGCTTAAGAATTCTTAGTGTTAAAGTATGTAGTATTATATTTGAACACCTCTTATTTTTAATAAAGTTTTGGGGTAAGTTATTCCTTCTCTAAATAGTCAGTTTAGATAAAAGTCTCTTACCTTAGGTTTGAGTAGTGAAGTCTTGGATTCGAGAAATCTGAGTAGGAAGTCTTGGACCAAGGGTCTGAGCAGAAGTCTTAGGAAGAGGGTCTAAGCAAGGAAGTCTTGAACCTGAAGGGTTTAAACAAGGAAAGTCTTAGGATCTAAGGATTTAAGCAGACAAATCTTGATCAGGTGCTGATTGAGTAAGGAAGTCTTAGGTTGTAGGTCTGAGCAGGGAAAGTCTTATACTTGTAGGTATAAGTAGTTGTAATCATGTTTTGATTATAGTGGAAATTTCTTGCGCTGCAAGGGGAATGGACTACTCTCAGTTCGAGAGGAACCAATATAACTGTTTAGAATCTGAACTCTGGTTCCAAAGTAGAAACAATTTGGCAAACACAATTCAAACCCCCTTCTTGTGTATTTTCTCACTTTCAATGAATTGGATGATCGGCTACTCCATTCGTTTATGCAGATAGGATAATCTACAAGCGATAAGATGATCAACTACTCCAGTCGTTTATGCTGGTAGGCTAATCGACAAAGAATCAGATGATGAACTACTCTAGTCGTTTATGCTGACAGTTCGATCATCAAGGAATTGGATTACCAACTACTCCAACCGCTTATGCAGATAGGTTAATCGACAAGGAATTGGATAATCAACTACTCCAACTATTTATATTGACAGGTTGATTAACAAGGACTTGGATAATCAACTTCTCTAGCCACTTCATTGACAGATTGATCGACAAGGAATTGGATGATCAATTACTCCAACTGTTTATATTGGCAGGTTGATCGACAAAAGGAAGTGGGTGATCAATTACTCCAGCCGTTTATACTGACATGTTGATCAATAAAAACTTGGATGATCAACTACTCAAGTTGGCTTATGTTGACAGGTTTATTGACAAGGAATTAGATGATTAACTAGTCCAACCATTTATATTGGTTGGATGATTGACAAAAGGAAATAGATGATCAATTACTCTAACTGCTTATGCTGACAGGTTGATTGACAAGAGGAAGTGGATTATCAACTACTCCAGTCACTTATGTTTTTAAGTTGATCGGCAAGAGGAAGTTAATGCTCAACTACTCCAACCGTTTATACTAGTAGGCATATCGACCAAAGATAGGATGATCAACTACTCCCGTTGTTTATGCCAATAGACTGATCGGCAAGGAATCAGGTGATCAACTACTCCAGCCACCTATGCTAGTAGATTGATCAATAAATGAATTGGATGATCAACTACTCCAACCTTTATACTGGTAGGTTGATTGTCAAAAGGAAATGGAGTATCAACTACTCCAATCGTTTAAACTGGTAGGCTCATCGACAAGGAATTGGATGATCAACTACTCCAACTGTTTATACTGGTAGGGTGATCGACACAGAAGATGATCAACTAATCCAACCGCTTAAGTTGATAGGTTGATCGCCAAAGAATTGGATAAGAGATTCACTAAGGCTTAATTGGGAAAAGTCTCAAAGGAAGTTCTGTCGAGGAAACCTATTTTCGAGTTTCGTTATGGAAGATTCCTCGGGGATTAATTGGGATCGCTTAAGGCAATTATCCACTAGGAAAGATTCCATAAAAGACTTCATGGGAGAATACTTACTAGGGAGAATCTTCAAGGGAAACTTATTGGGAAGACCATTTATTGAGTCATTTAGCAAGAAATCCTGTTGAGATAAAACTTACTTGGGGGTATGCTTTGTGCTGATGCATGATATGCCTTTAGTTACCTAGCGTATTACACCACATATATAGATATGATACACATTAAATGATGCATGAAATGTAATGATTGATTAATGCATGTAATGGGTTAATGGATGTGCGCCAAGAGAAATTGGACTTCAAGGTAAGTATGTCAAGCAGGGCTTTGTTTTCTTTTGTTGAAAAGGGCCATGCGAGGCTGGGTTCTAGAGTACCAATGAAAATTGTTTTTTATTCTTTAGGAATGTTGAATGAGGTTGGGATTTTGGTATGATACTGTAATACCCTAATTTTTACCCCTAAGATCCCACATGTCATTTGCATCTCATACCACAAACAAGATCACAAGCTTTGGTTCTCTTGACTGCCTCTGTAGGTTTGCTCTTGAGGGAGATCACCAAGCACCATTGTTTTCTTGTTTGTTTTATATTTGTTTATGTTTATGTTTACTAACCCTTAATTAAAATCCAAAAATATGTTTGTTTTCCCTTTACTAACTTTTTCAGGAAGAGGTTGGGATCAAGAATGTCAAATACCAATTCCTCAGCTCGAATAAAATTCATCTAAACAAAGTCAAAGTTGATCTGCAAATAATTCAAAATCATTTGATCAAGAGTTTCCCAAGATTTGATTGTTTATTGCTCAAGAAACTCCAAGGTTCATGTGCTTATTTTCATGCCTTCTTTAACAAGCAAAAGAATCGATCCAGAGCCACATCAGTGCAACAAAAAGGTAAATTTTTCACAATTTTTGCTTTGTTAATCGATTAAAACTATATGGTTAATCGATTAACATCGTGGAAAATTGAGAAAATGAGCCTAATTCAAATTCTGCAGCATTTTGGCACCAAAATTCACTTGTTTCATCATGAGAATATTCTAAATCACCTAATTTTAATTCCCCTACATAATCACGATTAATTCCCTCCATACACCCTCATTAATCACCACTTGATATTGATTTTGCCTCTAAATTCAAATTCTAAGCCTAATTTTGGCTCCAAACGAAGCTCCAAGCCACCAAAATTTCCAAACCTAAATTCTATAAATAGAGGCCTCATTTCATTCAATCTTCAAGCTTTTGATAGCCAAATTCACCTTGCAAAAATTTCTCTCAATTCTCTTCAAGTACCAAATTCACTAAAAGCTCTTCCTCCATTAAAGTTAGTAAGCTTTTCATTGAAGCTTACTAATCTTTGAGCTAAACCTCCATCAAAACACTTCTTCAACATCAAATTCTGTAGATCAAATCATTGGAGTGTTGTTCTTGAAGTTGATTTAAAGCATTTTCAGATTTGGAAGTGGTAATATCTAGTTCCACCATTGTTGTGCTTAATTCTCATCTTCCACAATGTGATCTCTTGTTGATTCTTGTTGCTTGATTTCTTGAGCTACATTTGTGATTCCTTTGGAATTAATTGCTCTTAATTTGATGGAGTTTACGTGCTCAATTGCATCCATGGTCATCATGTGTTTGAAGAAATGATTGAATCATGGAATGCTGATTTTTGTGTTATTTTTTTTGCTAGCAGTGTTAATCGATTAACACAAGTCAGAATGTGTTTTTTTTGGCTTATTTTGGGATTTTTTTTGAGTTCTTTTCTTCCTTCTTCCATTTCCTTTTGTTTTGTCTTGAATTGTGGTGTTTGTTGATCAAATTCTCTTTAAATTCCATGGACTTTGGGTGTTTAATGAGGTTGGATAAACCTTCATTAGTTCAAATCTATCTTTAAGTGGATCATTAGATTCATTTTAGGTGCTTTGAACTAGTGATAGGTTTTGTACTTTAATCCACCAAGAAGAGTGATGGAACTTAATGATGGAATGATTCAAATATTTTAATTCAATTTGGCTTCCCTTCCCCTGATGCGTACTTTCCGCAAGTATACGGAATACGTCAGAGTAATATAAAAGATTATCGATCCCACAGAGACCAATGTCAATCTATCGATTACTATTATTATGTTGTTTATCTAAGGCTAATAGAAACAGTATAAAGTGTGCAGGCAAACGAGAATAAAGAGTAAAAACGAATTCAGATAAATGGCACTGGTATGTAATTCACATCGATCAAACAGTACTCCTATTGTCTAATTAGAGACACTTACGGGGCAATATTTTCTTTGAAAAAAAGTTAATTAAAAAGGAACCGCCGCGTTAGCGTGATCGGAACCGGACCTACCCTCTAATCTATACCAGCCGCTAACGTTGCACCAGTCGCATATTGCGTTAAAGTGATGAAGTCCTTTTTTATATAACCACCTCTAAGACTCGGTTAAAAAGTGCTTTTGATTGGAAACATTTAATATCAAAGGGTTTCCGGCATATGCTTAGCCAACCGGATCCTAACTCTATAAACGCCGCCGAAAATAGTTTTAAAATCACTTTCTAATAATATTAAATTTCCCTAATTAATTAACAAAGTGCTTTCGCTATTTTTATTAATTAAAAACTAACCAACTTTTATCTTAAGTATCGGACGACTTTGGATCTTACCCGACATAGTCACGGTTATTACTCAAATAGAAACACAGTCCCATTTACGTAATGGCCGATCAATTTAAGTTTAGAAAAGTTGTATTAAAGCCAAAACAACCCCTAAAGTATTTCTACAAACACAGCATACGGAGTACCGTCGAAACGACAGTTTTCACATCCCAGCCCTTAAGGATTTATCTAGACATGACTATGGTAAACAGGGCATGAAATACATATGCGGGATAAATCATTTAAAAACATGTAAAGGGTGCGATTGATTTTCAAAGACGAGAACAAAAGTGTCACGCTTAAGTTCGGTTTGAAAAAAAATCTTTTAAGATAAAGATATTTAAAATGGGCAGTGCGATAAAGTAAAGAATGTAAAGTAGTGCGAAAAAATAAACGAATTTAAAACAAGACAGAAGTAATTAAAGTAAAGCGGTGCGAGAAAGTAAATAAAGTAAAGATGATGCGAGTAAATAAAATGCGAATTGAATACTAAACGTGCTCCAAACCAGAGAGTTTAATCTGGTATAATGTTGGAAAGTAAATCTAACTTAGAAAGTAAAATGGCGGCAAGATTAATCTACTTCTAAAGTGCTCCAATCTCGATTACAATAATGGTGCAATAACCCCTCGATGTGACAGATTATCGCTTTAAACAAACTGAATTTAGGCCTATGCTATAACTAAGAAAGGATGAAAAAAAAATGGAAACTAAAGGTCTATTTATAGTGTGGAAACCCTTGGAAGTTACACGAAACGTTCAGAAAACGAGTGGAGAGAATTCCTTTAGTCATGGTCACTTCCCTCAACTGCCTTTGACCAAGGCGAGTTTTGGGATGATGGCGCCCGCCGTATACCCATGGCTTCCACCATGTGTGAAAAGGGTGAAAGACGTGGTCTTCTACCCGTTGAGATGTGAGTAAAACCCTACACGTCATGGCGTCCTCCTTGGCCAATGCCATGTGAAACACCGTGTGTGTGTTTTCCACCGAAATCTTCTGATTCTCGCTCTTTTTGCTTCTTTTCTTCACGAAAGGCTCCACTGGGGCACTTTACCTAAAAACAACATAAAACATAGACATAATAAAATAAAAACAGTAAATAAACTATAATAATCATGTGCAATCCGAGTCAAATACGCTGTTTGTTTCGGTGTTATCAAATTCTCCCACACTTGAACCTTTGCTTGTCCTTAAGCAAAACTCATATAGGCACAAAAGATAAAAAACAACACACAAGGATTAAATCTGGGCTAGAGACTTTAGTATTGATCAACACTGCTTCGATAGGTACTGGTTCGTGAACCAAGGATATAGTGGTAACACTTTTCACAAGTTGCGGTCATAAGTTTCTCTCATATACGAACGAATCCATATCATGATTTTATACTTAGGCCTACTTTACTCATTCCTTTCTGATCCACTTTTCATTCAGGCGCAATCACATTAAGCGCGTTATCTCGTATTTGCATGGTGAACAAACCTGTTGGTGATCTTGATCCATATTTGTGCCAAAACTAAATTCTTTTTGCATTTCAACACAGAGACACAAGCATAATTTTTGGAAGTCTCGCTACCGTTGGGCTAAATAACTGGGTGAGGGTTACCTAACTTAGAAGGTGGATCCTTTTCAAATTCTTTGCCTTTATTATATTTTTTTCTTTCTTTTTCTCTTTTGGGATCATTCACCTATTTGCATCGGTTTGTTCACTTAGCAGTGACTAAGATGGTGCTGACTACTGAAATAAACTACTTAGGGAGTTAATTTTTAAGGTTGAGATCTTAAGGCCACAACATAATAAGTATCTGGATAAGGTCCTATAATTGAGAAACTTACGGTGTTAAAACGATATCCATTTTTCACAATTTTTCCCAAGTCTCTGCATATGATCCTAACTTTTCTAATAGCCCAAATTTTCGAAAATAGATGATGTTACCTATTAAATTTTTTTCAAGAAATGGGGAAAATAGACAAACTACACAAATGACTCGTCAAGCACATGTAAATACTAGCAAATAAACTAGAAAGCGATAAAGCATAAAAGAAAACTGAAAACGATAAATACCTCCTCCCACACTTAAACCGAACATTGTCCCCAATGTTTAGATAAAAGGTGGAAATGAGATAGGTAGAACCTGGATTATGCTACTGCTGACCGCTAGTACCCTCTCCTCCCTACTCTGAACGTCGGGGGTGACGGCTCCTGCTGCGGTGTCGGGCACTCTATGAGATCTCAAGCTGCTTAATCCTCAATGCTAGTGAGGCATTAGACTCTCGGAGTTCGCGGAGGTTTCCCAGTATGGAACCCTGAGTAGCCTCCACTAGCCCGAATCGTCTGTCAAGGTAGGCCTGTTAATGTTGCTGCTGAGATGCTACGGCGAGCTGAGACTCTAAAATAGAACACATAGATCACTCAGTCTACCGCTGCTGCTCACACATGAATTCCATCATGTCATATTGCCGCTCATACATGGCATAGAATAGGCCATCACGCTCTTCTTCGCGATCTTGTTGTGCTCCCCACATCTCTTCAGTAATATAAAATCCCGTAGGAGTACCTGCAGAAAGGTTAGTAAAAAGTGGATTGTGTACAGGTGATGCATGTGGAGGGGGTGCATTATGAACAGGAGACTGGTTTCTCCGCTCATACTCGTCATCGGTCCCGTCGTCCTCGTCCTCTGGGACGTTTGGTGGTACCGAGCCGAGAAAGGGTGCAACTTGTAAATCATAAATCCAGCTTCTTCTAAGTCGCACATCGGTACGACGGGAATAGGGTAAAACAACACTCAGGATAACTACATTATGAACCATAAGGGTGTAGTCTCCTTCCTTCCTCACTTTGCACAATTTCATATATCTTAAAAAATTTAAATTTATTGTGCGTGGTGGGAGGGGTTCCAATGTAGCTAGCTCGGTGTCCAACCCAAAAGCACGTGCAATGGAGGTAATCAATGCTCCAATTGCAATAGTTTCGCCCTTTCTCTCAGCGACACATATGTGCGCTATCATGAAAGGGACGTCATTTAACCTCCTTTGTAAGAGGGCAGCCTGTAAAAAGATCAACTCCTTAGAATTTCAGTTATTCATATTCTCTCGGGCAAAAATAGTGGATGCCAACAGAAGCCTAAAAACAGGTATGGCTGGGTTGTGGATATCCGAGGCCAAGTTTCCTTTGAAAGAGTTTGTGATATGACTTGTAAGATCATTCCACAGTTGGAACACCTCAACCTACCAGTTAGCGTCCAAAGGTGTCTCGCAGATAGAACCTTCTCCGTGTGGAAGTCCTAACATACTTGCAAGGTGGTCGGTAGTGACCTCATATTCTCTATTAAACATCCTAAATGTCACAGTACCGGCGGTGCTAGCGGTATTAGGACTAACATTATAAGTCAGGGAACTCAAAAATTCTTGGGTCAGCCTCTCAAAGGTTGGTTCTCTACGAGTAAAAATGTCATGTAATCCTAAATTTTCTAACATATATAAAACACTATGATAAATCCCTAAACTATATAGGCAGTTAGTATCGATATACCTCATCGCGAAAATTTCGCGTCTCAGCATTGCTTCAAATTTTATTTTCTGCCTATCCCCCACTCTTCCTTCACGAAAGATGGCCCCTCCCTGCTCTGAACGTCGGGGGTGACGACTCCTACTGCGGTGTCGGGCACTCTGTGAGATCTCAAGCGACTGAATCCTCAATGCTAGTGAGGTATTAGACTCTCGGAGTTCGCGGAGGTTTCCCAGTATGGAACCCTGAGTAGCCTCCACTAGCCTGAATCGTCTGTCAAGGTAGGCCTGCTGACGCTGCTGCTAAGATGCTACGACGAGCTGAGACTCAAAAATAGAATGCATAGATCGCTTAGTCTGCCGCTGCTGCTCACACATGAATTCCATCATGTCCTACTGCTGCTCATACATGGCATATAACAGGCCATCACACTCTTCTTTGCGAGCTTGTTGTGCTCCCTACATCTCTTCATTAATATAAAATCTTGTAGGAGTACCTGCAGAAGGGTTAGTAAAAAGTGGATTGTGTGTAGGTGATGCATGTGGAAGGGGTGCATTATGAACAAGAGACTGGTTTCTCCGCTCATACTCGTCATCGGTCCCGCCTTCCTCGTCCTCTGGGAAGTTTGGTGGTATCGGGCCGAGAAAGGGTGCAGCCTGTAAATTATAAATCAAGTTTCTTCTAAGTCGCACATCGGTGCGACGGGAACAGGGTAAAACAACACTCGAGACAACTACATTATGAACTATAAGGGCGTAGCCTCCTTCCTTCTCCACTTTTCACAATTTCATATCTCTTAAAAATTTTAAATTTATTGTGCACGGTGGGAGGGGTTCCAATGTGGCTAGCTCGGTGTCCAACCCAGAAGCACGTGCAATGGAGCTAATCAATCCTCCAATTGCAATAGTTCCGCCCTTTCTCTCAGCGGCACACATGTGCGTTATCATGAAAGGGACAACATTTAACCTCCTCTGTAAGAGGGAAGCCTGTAAAAAGATCAACTCCTTAGAATTTAATTTATTCATATATTATCGGGCAAAAATAGTAGATGCCAATAGAAGCCTAAAAACATGTATAGCCGGGTTGTGGATATCCGAGGCCAAGTTGCCTTCGGAAGAGTTTGTGATATGACCTGTAAGATCATTCCATAGTTGGAACGCCTCAACCTACCAGTTAGTGTACAAAGTTGTCTCGCAGATAGCACCTTCTTCGTGAGGAAGTCCTAACATACTTGCAAAGTGGTCGGTAGTGACCTCATATTCTCTATTAAACATCCTAAATGTCATAGTACTGGCGGTGCTAGCGGTATTAGGACTAACGTTATAAGTCAGGGAACTCAAAAATTCCTGGGCCAGCCTCTCAAAGGTTGGTTCTCTACGAGTAAAAATGTCATGAAATCCCAAAATTTCTAACATATAGGAAACACTATGATAAATCCCTAAACTATATAGGCAGTCAGTATCGATATACCTCGTCGCGAAAATTTCGCGTATCATCAATGCTTCAAATTTTCTTCTCTGCCTAGCCCCCACTCTTCTTTCTCGAAAGATAACCCCTCCGCACTCCATTTCTGCCATTGTTGAAGCTTTTTTAAGATAAATGGGTTTTTTTGGTGAAGAATGGTGAAATGAGATTTTATGGTGTTTTTGATGAAAGTTTGGATTTTTATGGGTGGAAAGTTAGTGGGATAGTGGGTTTAATGATTAAGTGGGTGGTTAATGGGATCTAGTGGGTTTTTAAGGTAGGTCAAAAATGGAGAAAGTGCAGAAGAAGATGAGTTGAATGTGAAAAATGGTGGTTTTTCACATTCTGTTGTCATACCCCAAATTTTGACCACTAAGATTTCCCATCATTGTGCAAATCATCATCACAATGTGGATGAACCATCATGCCTCATCAAATGCCTCAAGGGTTGTTGAGCATTCACTACAATCAAAATTAGGGTTTTAAGCCCTCTCAGAGCCTTAGACAAAGGATCAATCAAGGAATGACATGATCTTCAACTTGTCTAACCTCTCAAACATCCACAATGGATCAAGAGGACTCCCACTTCAAGGATTAAGCACAAGGTTGCTCCCTTCTAGGTGGATCAAGCTTCAAGATCGCTAGTGTCACCAAATTAGGGTTTTGGTCGATCAGGGCCTCCAAAGGGAAATTTTCCTCTGGGCATGAGCCAATGATCCAAAACACAACCTACTATACTCCATGGAACCTCATGGACCCAATCATCAAGTCAATTTAGCCTCAGGGGATACATTCATCAAAAATCAGGAATTAGGGTTTCTTGACCTAATTCACCCCTAAGTTGACTTTTAGGGCAAATCAAGAGCTAAGACCTCAAGAGAGGGTTTGAGGGTCTCTAATGATCTATATTGATCCATTTGTAACAATGGATTAATCCAAGAAGCTTGAGCAACAAATTTCAATTTCATCTGAACCACAGTTAGGGTTTTGCGAGAAAAGTCAACTGTAGCTTTGACTATTGACCAGGACATGCTCCCAAGCCCTAAGACATGATTCAATATACCCTATGACACCCATGGAACATGTCCATCAAGTTTGATTTAGGTCAAGGACATGATTTCCTGAAGAATTTCACAGTTTGGAATTCATCTGATAAAAAGTCAACTGTGCACAAAAGTCAACTTAGACTTTTTGAGATTTTTCACCAAAATGGATTTTTAACCCTAAAATGATGTTAATGTATGATTTGAATCATCATTCATCAAGAAAAATCAAGAAAAGTGGGATAACTTGTAAAAGGGGTAACCATAAAAACTTAGAAAATTTTCTAAGTTAAAAATAAAGTGACAAGGGTACCAACTTTGAAGGATCATAACTCCTAAACCACAAAGCCATTTTTTCTCATCCAAAGATGGATTTGTAGCCCTCATTACCCTCTACAAAAACTTCAACTAGACCTAAGTCCAATTCATTAAGGATTTTGAGTTATGGAGTGATCAAAATGGCTGAAAAGTGAAAATGCCACTTTTTCCAACACTTAGTGAAATTTTCACTAAGTCAGAATCTGCCTTCACTTTTTGCCAAATGTAGAGGGATTTTTCACTTGGATTCAAAAGAGATGAAAACCAAATATGTTCAAACAGTTGTTATTTCATGTAAGGGCTTTCCAAAATGGCCAAGAACATTGCCAAATCCCATTTGAGTCATGAGATATGACATTGGAACGTTGCCTTGCTGAAATCTGTCAAAGGCAAGGCAGAATTTGCAACTTTGCTCGATTTGCCAAAATCAGCCAAATTCAGATGCTCCAATCCACTTGGACACATCTGATGATTGAATCTAAAGGGGACAATCACTGAGCCAAGCCTCCAAAGTCCATGGAACAAGAAATAGCATGTTGAACCTAGAATGGCCAAAATAGGGACAAGACTCCAAATTTGGATTGAAGCATTCAATGGAGGCATCAAGGTGGCATGGACAGAGCCATTTTCATCTGAAATCAGTCAAGACTTATCCAAGACCAAGGGAACCAAAGCTCTGTGCCCTAACCTCTAGTCAATGGCTAGAGGAGACTTGGATTTCCATTGGCCAACATTGAACAAACACCTGCTGCAGTTGCCATTCACTGTGGATCCCAAAACAAACTTTGTGATTAGTTTGAGTACACCAAATCCATCTAACAGATGCTTTCCTAAAAAGCTCTTTCTCTTGGCAAAAATGCATTTCTTAGCAAGGTAGCTATCGGGTTTTGAGTTTGAGAGCTTTTCCAATCAAATCAATCACTCACACACCTCACATACATCATATAGAAGTGATCCAAACACTCACATAACATCTGGAACACTGATTTCACAAAATCACCAGCCAATTGCTCAAGTTCTTGACAGTTTTGCAGTTGAGGTGCCATCTTCAACTCCAAACCATTTCAATCCATTCCAAGCACTCAGACACATCACTTGGTACCTAGGGAAGCTATCCACGTCATTGGAACCTAGCTGTAACACCTCCAACACAAATCACGTTCACCAGCTGCAAGTGGTAAGCATGAGCTCTTCTAACTCTAGGATCCATGCAATTTTTGCTGCACAATAATTTGGCCATATGTTCATAATCATGCATGGAATGTTTTCCCTCAATTAATTGCAGTGTTTGAATCGTGTATCAAAAATACTAGCCTTCATGCAGAAATTAGGGTTCTTGAGGATTTTTCATGATTTCTTGTTATATGTTTAATTTAAATGAAATTAATGGACATAGACATGATCGTGAGGTTGAGACGATCATAATGATATGTGGATTGCATGTTATAATCAAGTATTCAGGGAGATTGGATAGAAAATGCAAATCAGCCAAACCCAGAACACGCGCGTGTTCTTCAGCTGTTCTTGGCGCCATTTCTTTCAAATTCAAATATTTGAATTTTGTGATTTTTATTTAATTGATTCAAAAATTAATTTCTCTCTGAGTTTTAATGATTTTGAGTTGATTATTTTTTTAATAATTCACAAAAATGTTAAAATATTTTATTTTATCAAAAAATCCCAAAAATATTATTTATTTCATATAATTGATATTTTTGCAAAGAATTAATATTTTAATTGTTTTTGACATTTTCAATATTTTTTCTACATTGATTTTGCAACTTTTAATGCTTTCTAATTATTTTGTAGGTCAATACTTAATTTTTGAAGCATTAATCCAAAATCACAATTTGTTTTCATATGTTAAACAATTTTGATCATTTTTAATTGAATTTTTATTCAATTAAATACATTTTTGAAAAC
Source organism: Lathyrus tuberosus (assembly GCA_022829125.1). Classification (NCBI taxonomy): domain Eukaryota; kingdom Viridiplantae; phylum Streptophyta; class Magnoliopsida; order Fabales; family Fabaceae; genus Lathyrus; species Lathyrus tuberosus. Next base: position 6,540,478 of record JALAZF010000170.1, read on the forward strand.
AAATTAGGGTTTTTGGATTAATTCAACCCTCATAAATCATTTTCAAATCACTTTGGGCCTCTTGAGAGAGTGTAAGACCCAACCCACTTGTACAGAAATATTTTGGGCCTCATTCGTTGTATAAGTCCCTCTGTACATTTTCAAATAAACGGCACGATCATCGCCTTTTGAAAAATAACCTTGGGCCTCTCCTTGAGCTATAAGACCCATTCAAAAACACTTTGGGCCTCTAATAGAGTGTAAGACCTAATCCCCTTTTAACCAAAACATTTTGGGCCTCACTTATTGTATAAGTCCCTCCGCGTTAAAAGAAAACCTCGGCGCGATCGCCATTTCAAATGGAAAAATCAATTGGGCCTACCCCCGTGTTATAAGCCCCACTCTTTTTCTTTAAACCTTTGGGCCTCTTGAGAGAGTGTAAGACCCATCCCTTTGTACAGAAAACAATTTTTGGGCCTCAGTCACTTGTATAAGTCCCTCTGTACAAATTCAAACAATGCGCTCACTGATAAACCCTGGGCCTCTCCTTGAGCTGTAAGCCCCAAATCTTTCTTTTTTAAAGCATTTTCTCCTTTGATTTTGAATATACTGTTGTTTTCAATCTTTCTTTGTTGAACAACTAACCAAACAGCATGGAAGCTCTACAACCGAGTAAGTGGTTATTGCTTTCATTTACCGCTTTCATATACATATAACTGTATTGTGGGGTTGTTTCACTGTAAGTCTTCTTTCATAAACTCATATCAACTGTGTAATAATAGTATAGATATTTAGAGTTTCCCGGGGAACTACGACTAGGTAAAGCCGTTTCAATCACTCTTAGCAATAGTCTAAACTAGATCCTCATAGGATTACCAGACACAGTCTTCCCTCCTCTTGGGGTTAAACAATATGGAGATATGAAAGGCAGCATTCTCTGTGAACCCTTTCATAGACTGTCACTCATAGAAGTTGTCAAGAAACTCTATTCCCCAGAGATGATCTCTTCTCCATGAATTGCATCTCTTGAGTTTCTTCCAAATTCTCGGACTTTCCTGACTTTGATCTATTCTCGGTGAATAGCATTGCCTTGAACTTCTAAAAAGCACTTGTCAAGAGACTCTACTCCCCAGAGATGATCTTTTCTCCGTGAATGGCATCTCTTGAGTTTCTTCCAAATTCTCGAACTTTCCTGACTTGATCTATTCCTTGTGAATAGCTTGCCTTGAATTTCTCGGGGTTTGGGGACCCACGGGCTTCTTAAAAGCATCGGCCTCCTCTTGGGCATCGTACAAGGACCCACAGGCTTCCTAAAAGCAACATAGTCTCCTCTTGGGCTTAGTGCAAGGACCCTACGGCTTCTTAGAAGTATTCACAGCCTCCTCTTAGGCTTCATATAATGATCTCTTCCTCCGGGAATGATAGCCTCCTCTTGGGCTTCGTACAAGGACCCGTCGGCTTCTTAAAAGTTTCCAGCCTCCTCTTGGGCTTCGTACAAATTGTCCCGACGACCTCCTAGAGGTATAGGAACAGAACTTAGTCATCTGCATAGAACAGTCCCTTCATAGAGTCTACTACTGTTTCTCAAAGCATAGTACAAAAGATAAAAACCTAGACTTGGACAGTCTAACTTCCTTGAGTCTCAAAGACATTCTCAAGTGACCCCTTCGTTAAATAGGAAGAAAACCCGCAGACTCGGACAGTCTCAATACCCTTCGGATTTCCCGCTTCCTTAAAGAACAGGAATAACCCGGATCCTTGAATCAAATCCATGAGTACAGTGTTGCTCATATAAGAACTGATTTTATCTTTAAAATCAGTATACTGGACCTGTCACTTAACTGAGACAACATTTAGCCTCTCTCTCGGGCTTTGTACGAGACACATAAAGAGACTCCCTCGTTGAGTCAATCCCCATTTCGCCTCCATCTCGGGCTTTATACGAGATACAAAAAGGTTCACATTGAGCCAAACAAATGTTAGCCTCCATCTCGGGCTTCGTACAAGATACAGAAACTCTCTTGTTGAGTCAAATAGCCTCCATCTCGGGCTTTATACGAGATACCAAAAAATTCCATCGTTGAGTCAAAACCTTTTAGCCCCTCTCTCGGGCTTTGTACGAGACACATAATAGGCTCCTCTTAGGCTTTGTATAAGAAAACCACTGGTTGATCCAATTAACCTTTTAGCATCAAAGTTGTGCCTCGTTCACAGTACACAAACATCAACAACTCCTTCCCCTTCATCTAATCGCTGTAAGCGGCAAGCCTCTAGATCATCTACATCCATGCCACTATCCCTCTTTTAGCATGAGAAATTCCTAAGGAAAGATAGCATTGCTCTACACTGAGTTAAAGTCTTCTCCTTCAGGTTAAAACCCCCTATAAAGGAAATCATGGCATTGTCGGATCCACAAATCCCGGTTAAAGTAATTCTCCTTTATAAAACAGTCGTAACAGACAACCTCCTCTTTAGAGATGACAAATTCTCTCTAAAGTTGAGACCTTTCAGCTTCACATCTTGGGCTTTGAACAAGATATAAATCACCTTTCGCTTCACGTCTTGGGCTTTGAACAAGACACCAAAAACCAATTTCCTCCCATAGAATACGAGGAACTACGAACGCTCTGATTTCCCTGTTTCGGTAAACGGGAATACGTAGGCATAAGATTGAAAGAAAAATCTTAGCGAGCACACAAAACAAAAAACCCAAATCCCATATCTCCATAAATCAAAAGCAGTAATTCAAAAACACCAGTCCTAACATCCTAATCCTTGTTCCCCGCCAAAAACCTTCAGCCTAGATAAAAAGAGAGAAACAGTATTGGCGAAAATACAAATAACCAGTACAAGCCCCCCCCCCCACATTGATAGCATTCGTAACTTAACAGACCGCTGTTTAAACTCAGTATGCAAAGCAGGGTTAATTGGAGACATCTATTTCCCTTCCTTATTCAGCTCACAATAGGATAAAAAAGGAATTGACCTGTAGTTTAAGCTCAACCGCAGAGAGCGACCAGCGCTTAAGAACCGCGTCCAAAATCGCTCGCTACAGAAAAATGGCGCCCACCGTGGGGCCCATCAAAGTTAGATCTAGGCACGGACTACCTTTTCACCTCTTGTGTGGAAACCACAGATTGGGGCTTCCGCCGAGGAACCCATTTTCTGTCAGGAACTTAGGATTCATAGCTTTAAAGGTCTAGGATGTTTAGGACAAATATATATACTGCTTTTCCTAATTGCTATACATGTTTATTTTTCTGCTAATGGGAATGTGGGTGATGCCGTATGTGGAAAGATTGAGTATACACTTAAGATAAGTGATGGCGACGGGGTCGACCATCAACCTCAGTGGAGGCTGACCAACACAACCCATTCTCTCACCTAGACAATGGGCCGGTTGTTAAGTCTGAGAAGCTGAGGAACCAAACCCTTTCGTAGTGCGGAAACTATCGGAAATAGTTGTTACACGATACTACCCTCATTTGAGGCTGGTGATCTATTCTCGGTGAATGGCACTTACTCTAAGATTGCTCTACAACTCGCTGGCGATCCGCTTGTTGTTTTGCTTTCCTGGGAGGAGCTGATGATAATGAGTACAGGTACAAAAATCACCCTAGTATAAACCTTTGGGGATGGGTAGAGCCTTGACTTCATGACAACGACCCTTTGACCCCATGTTTTTTCTATGTTTTTGTGTGCTGCATTCATGTATTCATTTAAAAAACATTAAAATATTCAAAAAAAATCTTCTCTTCTAGTCTCTCTATTTTTTCAAAATAAACTAAGACTGTGATTGCAAATATCAGAGAAAAGGATTGCACTAATGGATTTCGGTAGAAGGAGAACTCACCAGTATACCTTCAAGGTTCCAAAACTAGAGGATTTGAGAAGGTTAGCGTGGATGATCACTAACCCAGAGGATTTCAGAGCCAAGCACGGAGGTTTACTACCACTGTTAAGAGTCCATGTGATTGAGGGAATCATGGATGCGCTCATTCAATTCTACGATCCGGTTTATCACTGTTTCACATTCCCGGATTACCAGCTCGTACCAACGCTGGAGGAGTATTCTCACCTGATCGATCTACACATTAAAGATCGAGCTCCATTTTCTGGACTGGAAGAAATTCCAAAGAATCAGACCATTGCGAGAGCAATTCATTTGGACGAGTCTGACGTCAGGACTCACCTAACTACTAAGGGTCGCATCCAAGGTTTGCCAGCCCAGTTCTTGACAAAGAAGGCCCTGTATTTTGCCAGTATAGGAAACGTGACTGCTTTTGAAAGCATCTTTATCTTGCTCACCTACGGGTTATTTTTGTTTCTCAACATTAATAACTTCGTCGATATTAACTCTATTAAGGTTTTTCTCATTGGAAATCCTGTGTCGACTTTGCTCGCAGATGCATATCATTCTGTACACTTGGGAAATTTTTACAGCGGAGGGGAGATCACATGCTGTGTACCTCTACTTTACAAATGGTTTATCTCTCACTTGCCCAAGTCTGCTGCTTTTTGGGATTGTAAGAGTGCCCTACGCTGGTCGCAGAAGATCATGTCTCTTACCAACTCTGATATAGATTGGTGTAATAGGATTTATGATGGAATCAGGATCATTGATCGTTGTGGAAACTTCCCCAACGTACCCCTTATAGGAACTAAGGGAGGAATCAACTACCATCCGGTATTGATTCTTCATCAATTTGGATACCCGATGAGACACATCCCACTGGGTGTTCATCTGGAAGGTCTTTTCTTTAAGGAAGGAGAAAGTGACAGAGCACTAAAGACGGAAATAGTGCAAGCTTGGAAACACGTTCATAAGAAAGGACGAGAGTCTCTGGGAAAACCAGACTGTGTCTCGGTGGAGCCTTATCTCCATTGGGTACAAACTAGAGCTCTCAAGCTAAAGATGCCTTATCCTCGTTACGGAATTCTTTCGCCGAGGGAATCTGTCATGTACTTCATGACGGAAACTGAAAAGATTTAGGTTACTCTCAACAAAGTTCAACGGGAGAGAAGGTCTTGGAAGAACAAGTACCGCACCCTCGACGTAGAGTGCATCAAAATACAGCAATTACTGAAAGAAAAAGATGCTCTGATTGAAATTTTGGAGCAACATGCTGTAGATAATCAGGATGACCAAAGGAATTTGCTCGCTCCTTTCACTTGGCAAAGGAATGACAACCCAACAACGGCCCAAGAGCCCCGGTCAAAGAAAAGGAAGATACCAAAATCAACACCTGATTTCTCTTCAGAGAGGACTCGGGGCCCATTAGCTTAGGTTTCTATTTCTGCACCTTGTAATCTACTGTATTTCCATTTCTGTAATCCTTTGATTTCAATAAAAAGGGGTTTCCCCACTGTTTGATATTTGCAATCTAATTGTCAAAGTTTATTTTGATTAAACCTTAAACAATTAATATAATCATTACATTCACCATTCTCACATCACGTATTCTTCTTACCTACGAATCTCACGTTTGTGTCTCGGTTCTAGAGTTAAACTGTCTCATTCGTATAATACTCGGGCCAATCGTCAGAAAACAGAGAGTTGAAAGAAGAGATTGACACTCTAAGAGTGGATATGAGAAAGCTTCGTAACGACATGCAAGCCATGGCAGAAGCTCAGCTACAAAGAACTGTGATCTCAGAGATCACCTCAATGCCCATCGTGGAGAAGTATGATCCTAGGTATCAGATGCCGAAAGATCGTCCTTGGGGCATGCCTGCTAACTATATCCCGGAAGGATATGTTCCGCCGATCACTGAAGATCAGGGAATCGTAACAGAAGCCGCTGGGCCTGAAGGTTACAAACTTCGGGAAAGCAAAGATGCCAGAGGCATACTGAAGACTCCTGAAGGTTACAAACTTCGGGAGACGCCAAGATTCACTGCCGTAGTCACGGTACCACCCCCTGTGGTGCACACTGTCCCGGAAGGGCAGATTCCACAGACACTTTCTGGTAAGAAGGAAACTATGTTTGACAGAATGGAGGAATTCCAGGAGCAGTTCTTGGAAATGCAGAAGGAGCTGCAAGCCATTCGCGGTCAGGATCTATTTGGAAAAGACGTCGCAGACCTCTGCTTGGTCCCAAATGTGAAAGTCCCGCACAAATTTCAAGTGCCCGACTTTGAAAAGTACAAGGGTAACTCTTGCCCTCAAAGCCATATGGTGATGTACGCTCGGCGGATGTCAGCTCAGATGGAGAATTAAGACCTACTGATTCACTACTTTCAGGATAGTTTAACCGGTGCCGCGTTAAAATGGTACATGGGTTTAAACCGTACTACGATCAGCACATTCAGAGATCTTGGTACTGCCTTCGTCCAACAATACAAATACAATTTGGACATGGCACCCGACAGAGATCAACTCAGATCAATGTCGCAAAAGGACAAGGAAACCTTTAAGGAGTATGCTCAAAGGTGGCGTGAAATTGCCGCTCAAATTTGTCTACCTCTTGAGGAAAAAGAGATGACAAAGATCTTCTTAAAGACCTTAAGCTCATTTTACTATGACCGAATGGTTGCCAGTGCACCCAGTGATTTCACCGAGATGGTGGGCATGGGCGTACGTCTTGAGGAAGCCGTCCGAGAAGGACGTTTGGCAAAAGACACTGGATCGACGAGCGGTACTAAAAAATACTGTAGTGCTCTCCCTAAGAAAAAAGAGCAGGATATTGGGAATATCTCTCTCGGAAAGCAATGGCGACGTTATCAACCGGTAGCAGCTGTGACTCCTGCTATCAGCCCTGCGCCTATTCCTACGTATCAACCTCAGGTTGCGCAGAGCCAGCCTGATCAACAAAGGACACAACAGTCTCTTCAGCAGGCTCGTCCTCCATACAACAACAACCGTACAACACGTCCACCAGGATTTGATCCTATACTCGTGACGTACGCAGAACTGTTTCCATTACTACTGGCTAAGGGGCACATTCAGACTAAGTCTCCTCTTATAGTACCGAAAAATCCGCCTTTTTGGTTCAAGGTGGATCAGACATGCCCTTATCATCAAGGAGGTTCAGGACATAACATAGAGACTTGTCTCAATTTCAAGTCCGACGTGCAAAAACTTGTTAGGAGTGGGGTCTTATCCTTTAAGGATACGAATCCTAATGTTCTCACAAACCCGCTGCCTCAACATGAGAAAGCTGCAGTCAACCTGATTGAGAAAGAATTTAACAATGTCTATCAAATTCACGATGTACTCTTGTTAAAAATTAATCTGGTCAAGATGCATTGTAGACAGAGTAGATATGGCCATGTGTCAGCTCATAATTATCATCAGTGTGATATCTGCTCTAAAGACAACCAAGGATGTTCTGTGGTGCAAGCAGCTTTACAGGAACAAATGGATCTCGGATGGATCCAAGAGCACCGAGTTGGTGAAGTTAACATGGTTTACACGAATTCTAACATCATTCATAACCACGACGTCCGTGCAATGAATGTCAACTTGGTGGCGATGCACTCAAGGCAAATCCAACATCATAATCTGCCGCGGCACGATTACAGTTCCTGTCTGACTTGCTCGGTAAACAAACAGGGATGCTCTTTCATACAAGAGGCCCTCCAGCGTCAGATAGATCTTGGATGGATCCAAGACTACCATGATAGGAACCCTTATCAGATCAACATGGTTTAGATCTTCGATATTCGCGTGATGAATACCAACCTGGTAGAGTTACATGCTGAGCAGGTCCGACTCGGATTCTTAATATCACATGACTATCAAAGCTGTAAAGCAGGTTGCAAAAACGATCGAGGTTGTACCCTTGTCCAGGAGGCACTTCAGTACTTGTTAAATCACTGGTGGATGCCAATCTATATGGATGAAGATACTCAGCAGATTAGTATCAGTAATAGAAACCCCACTCGGCGTCAAAGTCAGGATGTCCGATCAGTGGAAGCTAACCTAGTAAGGTTACATTGTATTCAAAGTGGGCGTGGCCAGGTGCCACCACACAACTATGACAGTTGTAGCGTCTGTTCGGAAAGAAACCAAGGGTGTTACCTTGTGAGAGCAGCTCTTCAGGGTCAGACAGATCGTGGAGAAATTCGTCCATATCCGGGTTCTGGACCCATCAACTGGACGCCGAATTACCTTGCCGAGCAAGTTGAGGATGTTGTCCCAATCTCTGGTCATCACATTACCAGGGATGTTTTTGCCATCATCCCTCTACTTGACGAGTCTAAGGTTCCCAACCGGGAACGAATTGAGATTGCTTACGATGGTCAGAAAAATCAGAAGGCTCCTGTAGTTATCTATCTGCCGGGACCACTACCGTATGAATCAACTAAGGCTATCCCTTACAAATACGGTACAACAACAATTGAAAATGGAAAGGAAATTCCATGACCCTCCGTCGTGAATATTGGAGAACCTAACAAAGAAAAGGAACTTCAGACAGAAGCTCCTGATCCACCAGTCGGTCAATCCAGTAATCCCGACCTTTCGAAAAACGATGAGATGCTGAAGCTCATCCAAAGGAGTGAATATAACATTGTTGATCAACTGTTACAGACTCCTTCAAAGATCTCGGTATTATCACTGTTACTCAGTTCAGAAGCCCACAGGGAGGCTCTACAGAAAGTCTTGGAGCAAGCCTTTGTGGAACAGGATGTAACAATCAGACAGTTCAATAGCATTGTCTCTAACATCACTTCCTGCTATAATTTGGGATTTAGTGATGAGGAATTACCCGAAGAGGGTCACCGTCATAACATGGCACTCAATATCACAGTTAACTGCCAGGACGATGCTTTCGCCAGCGTACTGGTAGACACAGGGTCAGTCCTGAATGTTATGCCGAAGTCTACTTTGATGCAATTATCATTCAAGGGCCCTCCGATGAGAATCAGCGAGGTCGTCGTCAAAGCGTTCGACGGATCCAGAAAAACGGTTATCGGCAAAGTTGATCTTCCCATAACTATTGGTCCTCACACTTTCCAAGTCACTTTCCAGGTCATGGATATCCGGGCAACATATAATTGTTTATTAGGAAGACCTTGGATACATCAGGATGGAGCGGTCACTTCGACCCTCCACCAAAAGCTAAAGTTCGTCAAGAACGATCAACTTGTCACGGTTTGTGGGGAACAAGCCTTGCTTGTAAGTAACTTGTCATCATCTACTGGTATAGAACCCGAGGAGGTTATTGGAACGCAGTTCCAAGCACTATCAGTGGGCAAGGACAATCAATCCCAAGGAGGAACCTCGATTTCCTCATACAAAGATGCTATCAAAGCGGTCGAAAGTACCGACACAACTGGATGGGGACAGCTTGTCATTCCTATTGACAATAAAACAAAGAAGGGTCTTGGTTTTTCTGTAACCTATACCCAGAAAGCTGCTAAAGATGAAAGTTTTCATCCCCTTCAAAACTTCTTCCACAGTGGAGGTTTCCTTCACCCAGTGTCTCAAGCGGTTCATGCTATCAATGAGGAAGATCCCTCTGACACGGATGAAGAATGGAAGTCCTATTTGAATGAGGACGGTTATATGTCTCAGGAAGAGGTGCCTATACCATTTTGCTATCCCGCATAGAGTCCGAGGTTTATACCAAGGTCAGATGTCGAAATGATATACGGAGATTGTGATCTGGAAGGATGTCGTGCTCCGCCAAATTCATTAGAGGAGGACACTCTGATGAAAGACAACTTTGACTACAATTACTATGGCCCAATGGATGGTCTGCCAATGTGGCAGCCTTACCCAGGAAACTTGGGGCAAGAGGGTCAGCCGAACAATGAAAATCAGCTGACCGTCATTGAACAGAATACCTGTGTCCCCACCATGTCATGGGAGCAACACTCAGGTTATTCAGAAACTACTCAACATGAAGATGAATTTGCAACGTTTGCAGGACTTGAATTCATCAACTATGCTTTTCCCGAGGTCAACGTCATCGAAAGAAATGACTTCTCCAGTTCAAAAGAAGTGTGGGACACCTTGGGACAACCGAGTGGAAAATACAACTATATGGTCAAGTACACTGCTCCCGGAAGCTCTCGTATCAGGCTCGAAGACATCCAGCCAACTGGATGGGGAGATACAGCTGAGAGCACAAATGCTATGCAAAATGCAATAGAGGAATTCTCCTACAACAACTCTGCCTAGGAAACAGATTCCAATGATCCTGCTCCACCAGAAATCAGCGTCATTTCTGAAGACAAATCAAGGAAGGTGCCAGGCTTTGTGATTCACCGAGGAGTTCGCCACCAATGGGTTGCCGTCGAGGTTCCGAAGATCGTTCATCAGTCAAAGTAATTGCCGTCTTTTAACCTTTCACCCTGCCCAGGTGAAATGGATGTTTTGATAGGGCTCGCTTTCTGTAAATTTTCCCTCTTCGCTTCGCCCAAAGCGACAGAGTTTTGTTTTATAGGGCTGTAGTTTCAAGGTTCGACTTATTCATTAATAAATTAACGTCGTTCTGTAATTTCCGCATTAATTGCTGTTTTCTCTTTTTGCATTTTCATAAAATGGTAATCCTAAAAAACAATTCAAATAAAAACAAGCAGTAAAATAAATACACTGCACACACTTGCATTTTCTCTATCTCTTCTAAACACGAATCATCACGTCATGCAGATTGCTTGTTTTAAACCCAGTTGAAACATACGATCCGATGCCTTCTCCCAACTTTGAGTTCCCGGTATTTAAGGCTGAAGAAGAAAATGACAACGAAATTCCAGAAGAGATCTCCCGATTACTTAGACAAGAGGAAAGGTCCATTGAACCTCACAAAGAGCCGTTGGAAACGATAAACTTGGGTTCAGAGCAAGAGAGAAAAGAAATCAGGATTGGGGCACTGCTCAGTCCAACTGCCAGAGATTGTTTGATAAAGCTTCTCAAAGAATTTACCGATGTATTCGCTTGGTCCTATCAGGATATGCTAGGGTTGGATACCAGCATCGTGGAACATCACTTACCGTTAAGATCAGAATGTCTGCCAGTAAAGCAAAGGTTGAGAAGGACTCACCCGAACATGGCCATCAAAATCAAAGAGGAGGTACAGAAACAGATTAACGCGGGTTTCCTCGCTACGTCTGAATATCCTCAATGGTTAGCCAACATCGTACCTGTTCCAAAAAAGGACGGAAAGGTCAGAATGTGTGTCGACTACAGGGATCTAAACAAGGCTAGTCCAAAGGACGACTTTCCTTTACCACACATTGACATGCTGGTAGACAGCACAGCAAAGTTCAAAATTTTCTCCTTCATGGATGGATTCTCGGGCTATAACCAGATCAAAATGGCGCCGAAAGACATGGAGAAAACTTCGTTCATTACCCCATGGGGTACCTTTTGTTACAAGGTAATGCCGTTCGGTTTGAAGAACGCCGGGGCAACCTATCAAAGGGCCATGACTACTCTGTTTCATGACATGATACACAAAGAGATAGAAGTGTATGTCGATGATATGATTGCAAAATCAAAAACAGAGAGTGAGCACGTTGAACATCTGTCAAAATTGTTCGAACGTTTAAGAAAATTCAAGCTCCACTTGAATCCCAACAAGTGCACCTTCGGTGTCCGTTCAGGGAAACTATTAGGGTTCATCGTCAGCCAGAAAGGAATTGAGGTTAATCCTGACAAGGTCAAGGCCATTCAAGAAATGCCTTCGCCGAAAACTGAAAAACAAGTCAGAGGATTCTTGGGACGTTTGAACTACATCTCCAGATTCATATTCCTTATGACCGCCACATGTGAGACGATTTTCAAGTTACTCAAAAAGAACAAGGATTGCGTTTGGACAGAAGATTGCCAAACTGCCTTCGACAGTATTAAGGAATATCTGTTGAATCCTCTGATTCTATCACCTCCAGTGGAAGGAAGACCACTGATCATTTACCTCACAGTTCTAGAGGACTCAATGGGATGTGTAATTGGCCAACAAGACGAAACAAAAAGAAAAGAGTCAGCCATCTACTATTTGAGCAAGAAATTCACCGACTGCGAGACTCGGTACACGATGCTTGAGAAAACTTGCTGCGCTTTGGTTTGGGCAGCCAAACGTCTTCGCCAGTACATGATTCGTCACACTACTTGGTTGATCTCAGAAATGGATCCAATCAAGTATGTCTTCGAAAAACCTGCTCTTACGGGAAGGATTTCCCGTTGGCAGATGCTGTTATCAGAATATGACATAGAGTACCACGCTCAAAAAGCCGTTAAGGGAAGTATTTTAGCCGATCATTTGGCTCATCAACCGATTGACGATCAAGAATCAATCGGGTTTGACTTCCCAGACGAAGATGTCATGTATCTAAAAATGAAAGATTGCGATGAACCGCTACCCAGTGAAGGGCCAGAACCAGGTTCCCAATGGGGACTTATCTTTGACGGAGCAGTTAATCATTACGGAAACGGAATTGGGGCAATCATTGTTACCCCTCAGGGTACCCACATTCCTTTCACCGCTCGACTTACGTTCAAGTGTACGAACAACGAGGCCGAATATGAAGATTGTATTATGGGTCTCGAGGAAGCGATTGATTTAAGGATCAAAAACTTGGACGTATATGGCGACTCAGCCTTGGTCGTCAATCAGATAAAAGGAGATTGGAACACATACCAATCAGGATTGATTCCTTACAAAGACTATGCAAGAAGGTTGTTACCCTTCTTCAACAGAATCGAGTTTCATCACATCCCTTGTGATGAGAATCACATGGCTGATGCATTAGCCACTCTCTCTTCTATGATTAGTGTAGGTCAATGGAATGACATACCTAAGATCAACATAATACGCCTTGAACGGCCCACTTACGTCTTCACGATTGAAGCAGTCATAGATGACAGACCTTGGTATCACGATATCAAATGCTTCCTTCAGAAACAAGAGTACCCACCTGGGGCTTCCAGAAAAGACAGAAAAACCCTCAGAAGATTGGCTGGAAACTTCATCCTGAGCGGTGACACTCTCTATAAGAGAAATTTTGACATGGTTTTGCTCCGATGCGTCGACAGACCAGAATCAGACATGCTTATGAAAGAAATTCATGAAGGATCCTTTGGCACTCATGCCAACGGACACACAATGGCGAGAAAAGTTCTGAGAGCAGGGTACTATTGGTTGACCATGGAATCTGACTGCTACAAGTACATGAGGAGGTGTCATAAGTGTCAAATATACTCCGACAAAATTCATGTACCGCCATCACATCTCAAAGTTCTCTCTTCCCCGTGGCCTTTTTCCATATGGGGAATCGACATGATCGGCTTGATCGAACCTAAGGCTTCAAACGGACATCGGTTCATCCTGGTAGCCATTGACTATTTCATCAAGTGGGTCGAAGCAGCGTCATTCGCCAATGTAACCCGACAAGTGGTGGTCCGATTTATAAAAAAAATATCATTTGCCGTTATGGTGTTCCAAGCGGGATCATTACTGATAATGGATCTAACTTGAACAATATGATGATGAAAGAGTTGTGTGTTGAGTTCAAGATCGAACACCATAACTCATCTCCCTACCGACCCAAGATGAACGGAGCGGTAGAAGCGGCTAACAAGAACATCAAGAAGATCGTTCAAAAGATGGTTGTAACCTACAAAGATTGGCACGAGATGCTACCCTTTGCTCTTCACGGTTATCACACATCTGTTCTCATTTCAACAGGGGCTACCCCTTTCTCTCTAGTATATGGTATGGAGCCAGTTCTCCCCATAGAAGTAGAGATCCCATCAATCCGGGTATTGATGGAAGCGAAGCTCACCGAAGCTGAATGGTGTCAAAGCCGACATGACGAATTAAACCTGATCGAAGAGAAACGAATCACGACACTATGCCACGGTCAGTTGTATCAACAGAGAATGAAGAAGGCGTTTGACAAAAAGGTCCGACCTCGTGTCTTCAGAAAAGGGGACCTCGTGCTCAAGAAGATACAATCATTTCTCACTGATTCGCGAGGCAAGTGGACTCCGAATTATGATGGCCCCTATGTGGTCACAAAAGCTTTCTTAGGCGGCGCCTTGAGACTTACAACCATGGACGGAGAGGAATTTTCCTACCCCACAAACGTTGATGTAGTCAAGAAATACTTCGCCTAAAAATAAAAGAGTCTCGGTGGATTGAAAACCCGAAAGGGCGGTCCAGGCAAAAGTTAGAGACAAAATAAATAAAAAAAAATCATCCCGGTGGATTGGAAACATCATGGTACAATCCAGGCAAAAATTAGGGATAATGGCAAGTAACTATGTTCAATAGAGGCAAGTCCCTCAGCAGTAGCAGCAGTTACATCATCCATCGGAGGAAAACTCCAGTCAAGGTCATCTTCGACAGAAGCTCAGGATGTCGCGAATTCAAAGTTGGTAGAAGGATAGTGGTCGTTATGTTTCAACGTAGCCCTTTTTCCCTGTAAATTACCATTTTCAAACTTTGTATACACTCTTTGGAATCACGCGTTTGGCTGATCTCCATCTTATCAATAAAATTTGAGCCCTTATGCTTTTGTTTGCAGTTCTTATTTGTTTTAGCTTTACAGAACGACGTTGTTAACATGACTAACGACTCTTGAAATAAAACAAAAATGAATTTACTTGGTAAAATTTTTTCTGCTTTTAAAATAAAGATGGCAATTTCTTTTGACTATTGAACATCAAAAGAACATCAATCGCTTCTCCAGAAGTATGCAAACTTCAAAGTGCAGAATCAAAGTGCTCCTTCTAACCCAGTACGCCTGAATGAAGGGATTAACTGTGTCAGAGACCTTGTTTTGTCTGACACCCCTCGGCCGAGTTCTTATCTCCTAAGCCCGATCAACGGTATTCCCCGCAGGGACTATCTCTCCTAAGCAAGGTAGAATTGCTACTTTTTTGAACAACGGTACTTCTTTGCCCCGCGATGGCCGAGTATCCAGTCGTGCTCACTCGTCAGTCTGTATGTCGCGTCAGTTTTGTCAGCATATACATACATACATACATCATGCATTTGATTTGCATTCACATTTCATATTGCATCACTATCACTCTAGTCGGTCTTGGCCCTTAGTGATAAAAGTCCTCTAATCGAGTTGTCAACCCTTTCCTCGTCAGGAAGTGCGGCGTCTGAATAATCTCTCTCCTCCAGTTTTATTTCTGGATTGAAGTTGGGTCCTCGACCACTTTGATAACTTGAACCTCTGAAAGACCAGAGAGTCCTCAGTTAACATCACTCTTCGCCATTGAAAATGATATCCTTGTTTTCCCGATTTAAAGAAAATCCCGAGAGAAAGCCTACTAAGCAGAGATTTGGCAGTACAGCTGCCATTCTCTGAAAAGATCGCTGATAAAAAGGTCATCGGCACCTCAAAATTGGACCCCATCACATGGCACTTCTCCGGGAAGATCCCGAGAAAAGTATGATGTAAGATCCCAAGTGGAAACAGTCTCTCAAGAGACTCGCTTTCCCCCAGTAGAATCGACAAATGGCGTCTCCAAACAGAGAAGTTTGTGTACCTCTACAATTCAGACGATTGGGTTCCCCAGCAAGTCTGACGTCAAAACTTTTTCCACTCAAATGGCATCTCCCCAGGAAAATTTGGCGAGAAGTTTGAGGGAAATCGCTACGAATAGCATCCCTTGTCAATAAAGTTTATTGACAAAAGAAACTAAGACCAGTTCCTTGGTAAGAAACCGGGATCGAGGGGAAGTTTAAATCGGAAACTAAGACCAGTTCCTTGGTAGGAAACCAGGATTAAGGGGAAGTTTATTTCAGCAACTGAGACCAGTTCTTTGGTAGGAAACCGGGATCGAGGGGAAGTTTACAACAGAAACTGAGACCAGTTCCTTGGTAGGAAACCAGGATAGAGGGGAAGTTTGTTTCCGCAACTAAGACCAGTTCCTTGGCTGAAGACCAGGATCGAGGGGAAGTTTACCTTTTCTAAGCATCATTGCTTAGCAAAAGAAGATGAATGCGCAAGCTACCATTCATAACCACCATCAAAATTTTGCGTATTCCGATATTTAATCCTCATGCACCCTGAATGCCAGAATACCTTCGTCATTCACACCTTCGGGTCCAAGAAGATTAAATAGGGGCATCTGTCATACCCCAAATTTTGACCACTAAGATTTCCCATCATTGTTCAAATCATCATCACAATGTGGATGAACCATCATGCCTCATCAAATGCCTCAAGGGTTGTTGAGTATTCACTACAATCAAAATTAGGGTTTTAAGCCCTCTCAGAGCCTTAGACAAAGGATCAATCAAGGAATGACATGATCTTCAACTTGTATAACCTCTCAAACATCCACAATGGATCAAGAGGACTCCCACTTTAAGGATTAAGCACAAGGTTGCTCCCTTCTAGGTGGATCAAGCTTCAAGATCGCCAGTGTCACCAAATTAGGGTTTTGGTCGATCAGGGCCTCCAAAGGGAAATTTTCCTCTGGGCAGGAGCCAATGATCCAAAACACAACCTAATATACTCCATGGAACCTCATGGACCCAATCATCAAGTCAATTTGGCCTCAGGGGATACATTCATCAAAAATCAGGAATTAGGGTTTCTTGACCTAATTCACCCCTAAGTTGACTTTTAGGGCAAATCAAGAGCGAAGACCTCAAGAGAGGGTTTGAGGGTCTCTAATGAGCTATATTTATCCATTTGTAACAATGGATTAATCCAAGAAGCTTGAGCAACAAGTTTCAATTTCATCTGAACCACAGTTAGGGTTTTGCGAGAAAAGTCAACTGTAGCTTTGACTATTGACCAGGATATGCTCCCAAGCCCTAAGACATGATTCAATATACCTTATGACACCCATGGAACATGTCCATCAAGTTTGATTTAGGTCAAGGACATGATTTCCTGAAGAATTGCACAGTTTGGAATTCATCTGATAAAAAGTCAACTGTGCACAAAAGTCAACTTTGACTTTTTGAGATTTTTCACCAAAATGGATTTTTAACCCTAAAATGATGTTAATGTATGATTTGAATCATCATTCATCAAGAAAAATCAAGAAAAGTGGGATAACGTGTAAAAGGGGTAACCATAAAAACTTAGAAAATTTTCTAAGTTAAAAATAAAGTGACAAGGGTACCAACTTTGAAGGATCATAACTCCTAAACCACAAAGCCATTTTTTCTCATCCAAAGATGGATTTGTAGCCCTCATTACCCTCTACAAAAACTTCAACTAGACCTAAGTCCAATTCATTAAGGATATTGAGTTATGGAGTGATCAAAATGGCTGAAAAGTGAAAATGCCACTTTTTCCAACACTTAGTGAAATTTTCACTAAGTCAGAATCTGCCTTCACTATTTGCCAAATGTAGAGGGATTTTGCACTTGGATTCAAAAGAGATCAAAACCAAATATGTTCAAACAGTTGTTATATCATGTAAGGGCTTTCCAAAATGGCCAAGAACATTGCCAAATTCCATTTGAGTCATGAGATATGACATTGAAAAGTTGCCTTGCTGAAATCTGTCAAAGGCAAGGCAGAATTTGCAACTTTGCTCGATTTGCCAAAATCAGCCAAATTCAAATGCTCCTATCCACTTGGACACATCTGAGGATTAAATCTAAAGGGGACAATCACTGAGCCAAGCCTCCAAAGTCCATGGAATAAGAAATAGCATGTTGAACCTAGAATGGCCAAAATAGGGACAAGACTCCAAATTTGGATTGAAGCATTCAATGGAAGCATCAAGGTGGCATGGACTGACCCATTCTCATCTGAAATCAGTCAAGACTTATCCAAGACCAAGGGAACCAAAGCTCTGTGCCCTAACCTCTAGTCAATGGCTAGAGGAGACTTGGATTTCCATTGGCCAACATTGAACAAACACCTGCTGCAGTTGCCATTCACTGTGGATCCCAAAACAAACTTGCTCTACTATAAATAGAGCTCAATTGTGATCAGTTTGAGTACACCAAAGCCATCTAACAGATGCTTTCCTCAAAATCTCTTTCTCTTGGCAAAAATGCCTTTCTTAGCAAGGTAACTATCGGGTTTTGAGTTTAAGAGCTTTTCCAATCAAACCAATCGCTCACACACCTCACATACATCATATAAAAGTGATCCAAACACTCACATAACATCTGGAACACTGATTTCACAAAATCACCAGCCAATTACTCAAGTTCTTGACAGTTTTGCAGTTGAGGTGCCATCTTCAACTCCAAACCATTTCAATCCATTCCAAGCACTCAGACACATCACTTGGTACCTAGGGAAGCTATCCACATCATTGGAACCTAGCTGTAACACCTCCAACACAAATCACGATCACCAGCTGCAAGTGGTAAGCATGAGCTCTTCTAACTCTATGATCCATGCAATTTTTGCTGCACAATAATTTGGCCATATGTTCATAATCATGCATGGAATGTTTTCCCTCAATTAATTGCATTGTTTGAATCGTGTATCAAAAATCCTAGCCTTCATGCAGAAATTAGGGTTCTTGAGGATTTTTCATGATTTCTTGTTATATGTTTAATTTAAATGAAATTAATGGACATAAACATGATCGTGAGGTTGAGACGAGCATAATGATATGTGGATTGCATGTTATAATCAAGTATTCAGGGAGATTGGATAGAAAATGCAAATCAGCCAAACCCAGAACACGCGCGTGTTCTTCAGCTGTTCTTGGCGCCGTTTCTTTCAAATTCAAATATTTGAATATTGTGATTTTTATTTAATTGATTCAAAAATTAATTTCTCTTTGAGTTTTAATGATTTTGAGTTGATTCTTTTTTTAATAATTCACAAAAATGTTAAAATATTTTATTTTATAATAAAATTCCAAAAAATATTATTTATTTCATATAATTGATATTTTTGCAAAGAATTAATATTTTAATTGTTTTTGACATTTTCAATATTTTTTCTACATTGATTTTGCAACTTTTAATGCTTTCTAATTATTTTGTAGGTCAATACTTAATTTTTGAAGCATTAATCCAAAATCACAATTTGTTTTTCATATGTTAAACAATTTTGATCATTTTTAATTGAATTTTTATTCAATTAAATACATTTTTGAAAACAAATTAGGGTTTTTGGATTAATTCAACCCTCATAAATCATTTTCAAATCACTTTGGGCCTCTTGAGAGAGTGTAAGACCCAACCCACTTGTACAGAAATATTTTGGGCCTTATTCGTTGTATAAGTCCCTCTGTACATTTTCAAATAAACGGCACGATCATCGCCTTTTGAAAAATAACCTTGGGCCTCTCCTTGAGCTATAAGACCCATTCAAAAACACTTTGGGCCTCTAATAGAGTGTAAGACCCAATCCCCTTTTAACCAAAACATTTTGGGCCTCACTTATTGTATAAGTCCCTCCGCGTTAAAAGAAAACCTCGGCGCGATCGCCATTTCAAACGGAAAAATCAATTGGGCCTACCCTCGTGTTATAAGCCCCACTCTTTTTCTTTAAACCTTTGGGCCTCTTGAGAGAGTGTAAGACCCATCCCTTTGTACAGAAAACAATTTTTGGGCCTCAGTCACTTGTATAAGTCCCTCTGTACAAATTCAAAAAGTGCACTCACTGATAAACCCTGGGCCTCTCCTTGAGCTATAAGCCCCAAATCTTTCTTTTTTAAAGCATTTTCTCCTTTGATTTTGAATATACTGTTGTTTTCAATCTTTCTTTGTTGAACAACTAACCAAACAACATGGAAGCTCTACAACCGAGTAAGTGGTTATTGCTTTCATTTACCGCTTTCATATACATATAACTGTATTGTGGGGTTGTTTCACTGTAAGTCTTCTTTCATAAACTCATATCAACTGTGTAATAATAGTATAGATATTTAGAGTTTCCCCGGAAACTACGACTAGGTAAAGCCGTTTCAATCACTCTTACCAATAGTCTAAACTAGATCCCCATAGGATTACCAGACACAGTCTTCCCTCCTCTTGGGGTTAAACAATATGGAGATATGAAAGGCAGCATTCTCTGTGAACCCTTTCATAAACTGTCACTCATAGAAGTTGCCAAGAAACTCTATTCCCCAGAGATGATCTCTTCTCCGTGAATTGCATCTCTTGAGTTTCTTCCAAATTCTCGGACTTTCCTGACTTTGATCTATTCTCGGTGAATAGCATTGCCTTGAATTTCTCGGGGTTTGGGGACCCGCAGGCTTCTTAAAAGTACTTGTCAAGAGACTCTAATCCCCAGAGATGATCTTTTCTCCGTGAATGGCATCTCTTGAGTTTCTTCCAAATTCTCGAACTTTCCTGACTTGATCTATTCCTTGTGAATAGCTTGCCTTGAATTTCTCGGGGTTTGGGGACCCACGGGCTTCTTAAAAGCATTGGCCTCCTCTTGGGCATCGTACAAGGACCCACAGGCTTCCTAAAAGCAACATAGCCTCCTCTTGGGCTTAGTACAAGGACCCTACGGCTTCTTAGAAGTATTCACAGCCTCCTCTTAGGCTTCGTATAATGATCTCTTCCTCTGGGAATGATAGCCTCCTCTTGGGCTTCGTACAAGGACCCGTCGGCTTCTTAAAAGTTTCCAGCCTCCTCTTGGGCTTCGTACAAATTGTCCCGACGACCTCCTAGAGGTATAGGAACAGAACTTAGTCATCTGCATAGAACAGTCCCTTCATAGAGTCTACTACTGTTTCTCAAAGCATAGTACAAAAGATAAAAACCTAGACTTGGACAGTCTAACTTCCTTGAGTCTCAAAGATATTCTCAAGTGACCTCTTCGTTAAATAGGAAGAAAACCCGCAGACTCGGACAGTCTCAATATCCTTCGGATTTCCCGCCTCCTTAAAGAACAGGAATAACCCGGATCCTTGAATCAAATCCATGAGTACAGTGTTGCTCATATAAGAACTGATTTTCTCTTTAAAATCAGTATACTGGACCTGTCACTTAACTGAGACAACATTTAGCCTCTCTCTCGGGCTTTGTACGAGACACATAAAGAGACTCCCTCGTTGAGTCAATCCCCCTTTCGCCTCCATATCGGGCTTTATACGAGATACAAAAAGGTTCACATTGAGCCAAACAAATGTTAGCCTCCATCTCGGGCTTCGTACGAGATACAAAAACTCTCTTGTTGAGTCAAATAGCCTTCATCTCGGGCTTTATACGAGATACCAAAAGATTCCATCGTTGAGTCAAAACCTTTTAGCCTCTCTCTCGGGCTTTGTACGAGACACATAATAGCCTCCTCTTAGGCTTTGTATAAGAAATACACTGGTTAATCCAATTAACCTTTTAGCATCAAAGCTGTGCCTCGTTCACAGTACACAAACATTAACAACTCCTTCCCCTTCATCTAATCGCTGTAAGCGGCAAGCCTCTGGATCATCTACATCCATGCCACTGTCCCTCTTTTAGCATGAGAAATTCCTAAGGAAAGATAGCATTGCTCTACACTGAGTTAAAGTCTTCTCCTTCAGGTTAAAACCCCTTATAAAGGAAATTATGGCATTACCGGATCCACAAATCCCGGTTAAAGTAATTCTCCTTTATAAAACAGTCGTAACAGACAACCCCCTCTTTAGAGATGACAAATTCTCTCTAAAGTTGAGACATTTCAGCTTCACATCTTGGGCTTTGAACAAGATATAAATCACCTTTCGCATCACGTCTTGGGCTTTGAACAAGACACCAAAAACCAATTTCCTCCCATAGAATAGAAGGAACTACGAATGCTCTGATTTCCCTGTTTCGGTAAACGGGAATACGTAGGCATAAGATTGAAAGGAAAATCTTAGCGAGCACACAAAACAAAAAACCCAAATCCCATATCTCCATCAATCAAAAGCAGTAATTCAAAAACACCAGTCCTAACATCCTAATCCTTGTTCCCCGCCAGAAACCTTCAGCCTAGATAAAAAGAGAGAAACAATATAGGCGAAAATACAAATAACCAGTACAAGGCCCCCCCACATTGATAGCATTCGTAACTTAACAGACCACAGTTTAAACTCAGTATGCAAAGCAGGGTTAATTGGAGACATATATTTCCCTTCCTTATTCAGCTCACAATAGGATAAAAAATGAATCGACTTGTAGTTTAAGCTCAACCTCAGAGAGCGACCAGCGCTTAAGAACCGCGTCCAAAATCGCTCGCTACATCTCTCTCGTGTAAAGCTTCAGACCCCATATGGTGCCTGCCATCTTTGTATTATGTGCTGGACGGATTTTTCGGCCTTGGCTTGATTTTTTTTCTCTTTGTTTGGGGGGGGGGGGGGGGGGTGTATGTAGCGTCTTTTGAGATTTCTCTTAGCATTTGTACATGCAAGAAATGTATATGATATTTTTAAATAATAAAGATTAGGGGTGTGCAAAATATCCGGTTATAAGCCCCAAATTCATAACCATATCCAAATCCATTTTAAATATCTAGATATTATGAAATGGTTATCAACCAGATTATTTTTAAATGGTTGGTTATCCATCCATATTTTATTTTTGGATTCGGTTATAATCCGGTTAATAACCAAAAGTCCAAAATGGACCCAATTTCAAATTTAAACTTTCAATTTCAAATATCAACTTATTTTCACTTCTAATGTAGCTTACTTCATCTTCATTCTCAAGAACCTCAAGACATTGCATCAAGTTTTCAGGTAGACCCATTTTTAGCGAGCGATTTTGGACGCGGTTCTTAAGCGTTGGTCGCTCTCTGCGGTTTGAGCTTAAAACTACAGGTCGATTCATTTTTTATCCTATTGTGAGCTGAATAAGGAAGGGAAATAGATGTCTCCAATTAACCCTGCTTTGCATACTGAGTTTAAACAGCGGTCTGTTAGGTTACTGATGCTATCAATGTGGGGGGGCCTTGTACTGGTTATTTGTATTTTCGCCAATACGGTTCTTCTTTCTTTTAATCTAGGCAAAGGGTTTCTGACGGGGAACAAGGGTTAGGATGTTAGGACTGATGCTTTTGAATTACTGCTTTTGATTGACTGAGATATGAGATTTGGGTTTTTTGTTGATTGCGCTCGCTAAGATCTTTTCTTTCGATCTTATGCCTACGTATTCCCGTTTACCGAAACAGGGAAATTAGAGCGTTCGTAGTTCCTCCTATTCTATGGGAGGAAATTGGTTTTTGGTGTCTTGTTCAAAGCCCAAGACATGAAGCGAAAGGTAATTTGTATCTTGTTCAAAGCCCAAGATGTGAAGCTGAAAGGTCTATTTGTGTCTTGTTCAAAGCCCAAGATGTGAAGCTGAAAGACCTTGACTTTAGAGAGAATTTGTTATCTCTAAAGAGGGGAGAAGGAGAATTACTTTAACTGGGATACGCGGATCCGAGCAATGCCATAATTTCTGAAGAAAGGGTTTTAACCTGAAGGAGAAGACTTTAACTCATTGTAGAGCAATGCCATCTTTCCTTAGGAGTTTCTCATGCTAAAAGAGGGACAGTGGCATGGATGTAGATGATCCAGAGGCTTGCCGCTTACAGCGATTAGATGAAGGGAAAGGAGTTGTTGACGTTTGTATACTGTGAACGAGGCACATCTTTGATGCTAAAAGGTTAATTGGATCAACCAGTGGTTTTCTTATACAAAGCCTAAGAGGAGGCTAATTTCCGCTAAGAAAATCATTATACAAAGCCTAAGAGGAGGCTATTTTCCGCTAGGAAAATCATTATACAAAGCCTAAGAGGAGGCTATTTTGTGTCTCGTACAAAGCCCGAGAAAGAGGCTAAAAGGGTTCGACCCAGTGGGGCATGTCGTTATACAAAGCCTAAGAGGAGGCTAGCAAAGAGTTGACTCAGTTGGAGAATCTTTTATACTCAGTAAGAGAGTGTTTTTGTATCTCGTACAAAGCCCGAGAGAGAGGCAAAAAGGTTGTTTTGATTCCACTGCGGAGAATTTTGGTATCTCGTACGAAGCCCGAGATGGAGGCTATTGTAACTGTTTCAGTTGAGTGACAGATCCAATATACTGATTTTAAAAGAGAAAATCAGTTCTTATATGAGTAACACTGTACCCAGGGGTTTGATTTGAGGATCAGGGATATTTCCTTCTCTTTGAGGAAACAGGAAATCCAAAGGGTGTCGAGACTGTCCGAGTCTGCGGGTTTCCTTCCTATTTAACGAAGGGTGCTTGAGAATGTCTTTGAGACTCAAGGAAGTTAGACTGTCCGTGTCTAGAGTTTTATCTTTTGTACTATGCTATGAGAAACAGTAGTAGACTCTATGAAAGGACTGTTCTATAAGGATGACTAGGTTCTGTTCCTATACCTCTAGGAGGTCATCGGGACAATTTGTACGAAGCCCAAGAGGAGGCTGGAAACTTTTAAGAAGCCGACGGGTCCTTGTACGAAGCCCAAGAGGAGGCTATCATTCCCGGAGGAAGAGATCATTATATGAAGCCTAAGAGGAGGCTGTGAATACTTCTAAGAAGCCGTAGTGTCCTTGAATAATGCCCAAGAGGAGGTCGATGCTTTTAAGAAGCCCGTGGGTCTTATCATCTCCTTTCCATTAGGAGAGATAACTCTTTTAAAGATAAAAACCACTGGTAAACGTGCGAGGTTTACTATCCAGCGACTTTTAACCTTTAAAGAGGGTTCCTTAGTTAAGGTCCAAGATTATGACCGTAGTGGGTACCCAAACCCCGAGACATTCAAGGCAAGCTATCCACAAGGAATAGATCAAGTCAGGAAAGTTCAAGATTTTGGAAGAAACTCAAAGATGCCATTCACGGAGAATACATTCATCTTGGGGAGTAGAGCTTCTTGACGATTCCTAAGGAGGACAGCCGAAGAGAAGACTGTATCTGGTGCTCCTATTGGGGATCTAGGCGTTTATTTCTACGAATAAGTGAAACGGCGTCACCTAGTTCTAGACGTAGTAGCCGGGGAAACTCGAAATATCTATACTATTATTACACAGTAGATATGAGTTTATGAAAGGAGACTTACAGTGAGCAGCCCCACAATACAGTTTATATATATATGAAAGCAGTAAATGAAAGCGATAACCACTTACTCGGTTGGAGTGCTTCCGTGTTGTTTGGTTAGTTGTTCAACAAAGAAAGATTGAAAACAACAGTATATTCAAAATCAAAGGAGAAAGTGCTTTGAAAAAGAAAGATTTGGGGCTTACAGCTCAAGGAGAGGCCCAGGGTTTTATCAATGAGCACACTGTTTGACTTTGTACAGAGGGACTTATACAAGTGACTGGGGCCCAAAAATGGTTTTCTGTACAAAGGGATGGGTCTTACACTCTCTCAAGAGGCCCAAAAAGGTTTAAAGAAAAGAGTGGGGCTTATAACACGATGGTAGGCCCAAATGATTTTTCGTTTAAAAATGGCGATCGCGCCGAGGTTTTCTTTTAACGCAGAGGGACTTATACAATAAGTGAGGCCCAAAATGTTTTGGTTAAAAGGGGGATTGGGTCTTACACTATAATAGAGGCCCAAAGTGTTTTGAATGGGTCTTATAGCTCAAGGAGAGGCCCAGATGATTTTTATTTTTAAACGGGCGACGATCGCGCCGTTTACTTGTACAGAGGGGCTTATACAATGGATGAGGCCCAAAAAGTTTTTGTACAAGGGGGGATGGGTCTTACACTCTCTCAAGAGGCCCAAAGAGTTTTGAAAATGATTTATGAGGGTTGAATTAATCCAAAACCCTAATTTGTTTTCAAAATGTATTTAATTGAATAAAAATTCAATTAAAATGATCAAAAATTGTTTAACACATGGAAAACAAATTGTGATCTTGGATTAATGCTTCAAAAATTAAGTATTGACCTACAAAATAATTAGAAAGCATTAAAAGTTGCAAAATCAATGTAGAAAAAATATTTAAAATGCCAAAAATAATCAAAATATTAATTCTTTGCAAAAATATCAATTATATGAAATAAATAATATTTTTGGGATTTTTTGATAAAATAAAATATTTTAACATTTTTGTGAATTATTAAAAAAAGAATCAACTCAAAATCATTAAAACTCAGAGAGAAATTAATTTTTGAATCAATTAAACAAAATCACAAAATTCAAATATTTGAATTTATGAAAAATGGCGCCAAGAACAGCTGAAGAACACGCGCGTGTTCTTGGTTTCTCAGATTTGCATTTTCTATCCAATCTCCATGAATACGTAATCATATCATGCAATCCACATATCATTATGCTCGTCTCAACCTCACGATTATGTCTATGTACTTTAATTTCATTTAAATTAAACATACAACAAGAAATCACGAAGAGACCTCAAGAACCCTAATTTCTGCATGAAGGCTAGGATTTTTGATACACGATTCAAACAATGCAATTAATTGAGGGAAAACATTCCATGCATGAGTATCAACATATGGCCAAATTATTGTGCGAGGAAATATGCATAGATTGAGAGATGACCAAGTATGTGCTTACCTCCAAGCCGTGACAGCAAGTGCAAAGTGATTTTTGATTTGGAGATATTACAGATGAGTGGTGATGATCTGAACAGCTTCCCTACACCCTATGGATTGTGTTTGGATGGTTGGACTTGATTGAAATTGGCTGGATCATTTTGTGGTACCTTTGCTGCACTTTGGTTAAAACCTTGAGCAACCAGCTGGTGATTTCATGAAATTGATGTTTCAAAAGTTATGTGAGTGTTTGATCAGCTCATATGTGATGTATGTGAGGTGTGTGAGTGATTGGTTTGTGCAGAATTGCTCTCAAACTCAAAACCCGATAGCTACCTTGCTAAGAAAGGCATTTTTGCCAAGAGAAAGAGATTTTGAGGAAAGCATCTGTTAGATGGCTTTGGTGTACTTAAACTGACCACAATTGAGCTCTATTTATAGTAGAGCAAGTTTGTTTTGCAAGGAATAGTGCATGGCAGCTGGTAAGTAGGTTTAGCCAATGTTGGCAAATGAAAATCCAAGTCTCCTCTAGCCATTGACTAGAGGTTAGGGCACAGAGCCTTGGTCCCCTTGGTCTTGGATAAGTCTTGACTGATTTCAGATGAGAATGGCTCATTCCATGCCACCTTGATGGTTCCATTGAATGCCTCATTCCAAATTTGAAGTCTTGTCCCTATTTTGGCCATTCTAGGTTCAACATGCTATTTCTTGTTCCATGGACTTTGGAGGCTTGGCTCAGTGATTGTCCCCTTTAGATTCAATCCTCTGAGGTGTCCAAGTGGATTGGAGCAATTGAATTTGGCTGATTTTGGCAAATCGACCAAAGTTGCAAATTCTGCCTTGCCTTGACAGATTTCAGCAAGGCAACTTGGCAATGTTGTATCTCATGGTGTAGGTTGAATTTGGCAATGTTCTTGGCCATTTTGGAAAGCTCTTACATGATACAACAACTGTTTGAACAAGTTTGGTTTTGAACTCTTTTGATTCCAAGTGAAAAATCCCCCTACATTTGGCAAAAAGTGAGGCAGAATCTGACTTAGTGAAAATTTCACTAAGTGTTGGAAAAAGTGACATTATCACTTTTCAGCCACTTTGATCACTCCATAACTCAAAATCCTTAATGAATTGGAATGACTTGTAGTTGAAGTTTTTGTAGGTGATAATGAGGGCTACAAATCCATCTTTGGATGAGAAAAAATGGCCTTGTGGTTTAGGAGTTATGGTCCTCCAAAGTTGGTACCTTTGCCACTTTATTTTTAACTTAGAAAATTTTCTAAGTTTTATGGTTACCCCATTTACAAGTTATCTCACTTTTCTTGATTTTTCTTGATTAATGATGATTCAAATCATACATTAACATCATTTTAGGGTTAAAAATACATTTTGGTGAAAAATCTCAAAAAGTCAAAGTTGACTTTTGTGCACAGTTGACTTTTTATCAGATGAATTCCAAACTGTGCAATTCTTCAGGAAATCATGTCCTTGACCTAAATCAAACTTGATGGACATGTTCCATGGGTGTCATAGGGTATATTCAATCATGTATTAGGGTTTGGGAGCATGTCCTGGTCAAAAGTCAAAGTTACAGTTGACTTTTCCCTTAAAACCCTAATTGTGGTGCAGATGAAAATGAGACTTGTTGCTCAAGCTTCTTGGATCAATCCATTGTTCCAAATGGATCAATATGGTATATTAGAGACCCTCAAATCATCTCTTGAGGTCTTGGCTCATGGTTTGTCCCAAAAGTCAACTTAGGGGTGAATTAGGTCAAGAAACCCTAATTCCTGATTTTTGATGAATGCATCCCCTGAGGCAAAATTGACTTGATGCATGGGTTCATGAGGTTCCATGAAGCATATTAGGTTATGTTTTGGATCATTGCCTTGTGCCCAGATGAAAATTTCCATCTGGAGGCCCTAGTCGACCAAAACCCTAATTTGGTGATACTGTCGATCTTGAGACTTGATCCACCTAGAAGGGAGCAGCCTTGTGCTTAATCCTTGAAGTGGGAGTCCTTTTTGATCCATTGTGGATGTTTGAGAGATTAGACAAGTTGAAGATCATGTCATTTCTTGATTGATCCTTTGTCTAAGCACTCAGAGAGGGCTTGAAACCCTAATTTTGATTGTATTGGATGCTCACCCATCTTTGGGGAGACTGATGAAGCATGATGGTTCATCCATATTATGATGATGATTTTCAAAATGATGGGAAATCTAAGTGGTCAAAATTTTGGGTATTACAGATGCCCCTATTTAATCTTCTTGGACCCGAAGGTGTGAATGACGAAGGTATTCGGGCATTCGGGGTGCAAGAGGATTAAATATCAGAATATCCGAAATTTTGATGGTGGTTATGAATGGTAGCTTACGCATTCATCTTCTTTATCTCAGCAATGATGCTTAGAAAAGGTAAACTTCCCCTCGATCCTGGTTTCCTACCAAGGAACTGGTCTTAGTTTTCTTTTGAAATAAACTTCCCCTCGATCCTGGTTTCCTACCAAGGAACTGGTCTTAGTTTCTGATATAAACTTCCCCTCGATCCTGGTTTTCTACCAAGGAACTGGTCTAAGTTTCTTTTGTCAACTTCCCCTCGATCCTGGTTTCCTACCAAGGAACTGGTCTCAGTCTCTTTTGAAATAAACTTCCCCTCGATCCTGGTTTCCTACCAAGGAACTGGTCTTAGTTTCTGATATAAACTCCCCCTCGATCCTGGTTTTCTACCAAGGAATTAGTCTAAGTTTCTTTTGTCAATAAACTTTACTGACAAGGGACGCTAGGTGTAGCGGTTTTCCTTCAAACTTCTCGCCGAATTTTCCTGGGGAGATGCCATTTAACGGAAAAAGGTTTGATGTCAGACTTGCTGGGGAACCCAACGTCTGAGTTGTAGAGGTACACAAACTTCTCTGTTTTGGAGACGCCATTTGTCAATTTTACTGGGGAAAGCGAGTCTCTTGAGAGACTGTTTTCGTTTGGGGTTACATCATACTTTTCTCGGGATCTTCCCGGAGAAATGCCATATGATGGGATCCAATTTTGAGGTGCCAATGACCTTCTCATCAGTGGTTTTTCGGAGCAAAACTGGCATGCTGCCGAATCTCTGATCACGAGGCTTTCTCTGTGGATTTTCCTTAATCCGGGAAAGCAAGGATATCATCTTCAATGGCGAAGAGTGATGTTTATTGAAAGTTTTCTCTGGCTTTTTAGAGGTTCAAGTTATCAAAGTGGTCGAGTGCCGACTCTGATCTAAAGATACACTGGCGGCGAGATTGTTCAGACACAACGTTTCCTGACGAGCAAAGAACTGACAAACTCGATTGAGAAAACTGTTATCACTAGGGGACAAGACCAACTAGAGTGATAGTGATGCAATATGAAATGCGAACACAAATAAAAAATGCATGATGTACGTATGTATATGCTGACAAAACAGACGCGACATACAGACTAATGGATGAACACAATTGGATACTCGGCCATCGCGGGGCGAAGAAGTACCGTTGATTCAAAATAGCAATTCCACCTTGCTTAGGAGAGATAGTCCCGTTAGGAGCTATGTTGATCGGGCTTAGGAGATGAGAACTCGGCCGAGGCGTGTCAGACGAAACAAGGCCTCTGACACAGTTAATCCCTTCATTTAGGCATACTGGCTTAGAAGGAGTACTTTGATTCTGCACTTTGAAGTTCGCTTACTTCGGGAGAAGCGATCGATGTTCTTCTGATGTTCAACAGTCAAAAGAAATTGCCATCTTTATTTTAAAAGCAGAAAAAGTTTTAACAAGTAAATTCATTTTTGTTTTATTTCAAGAATCGCTGATTAAGCTTAAACAACGTCGTTCTGTAAAGCTAAAACAAGTAAAGAATTACAAACAAAAGCACAAGGGCTCAAATTTTATTGATAAGATGGAGATCAGCCAAACGCGTGATTCCAAAGAGTATATACAAAGTTAGAAAACGATAATTTACAGGGAAGAGGGCTACGTTGAAACATAACGACCACTATCCTTCTACCAACTTTGAATTCGGGGCATCCTGAGCTTCCGTCGAAGATGACCTTTGACTGGAGATTTCCTCCGATAGATGATGTAACTACTGCTGAGGGACTTGCCTCTGTTGAACATAGTTACTTGCCATTATCCCTAACTTTTGCCTGGATTGTACTATGAGATTTCCAATCCATCGGGATGATTCTTTTTTTTCATGTCTCTAACTTTTGCCTGGACCGCCCTTTCGGGTTTTCAATCCACTGAGACGTTTTTTTTTTTAGGCGAAGTATTTCTTGAGTACATCAACATTCGTGGGGTAGGCAAATTCTTCTCCATCCATGGTTGCAAGTCTCAAGGCGCCGCCTGAGAAAGCTTTCGTGACCACATAGGGGCCATCATAATTTGGGGTCCATTTGCCCCGAGAATCAGTGAGAAATGATTGTATCTTCTTGAGCACAAGGTCTCCTTTCCTGAAGACACGCGGTCGAACCTTTTTGTCAAACGCCCTCTTCATTCTTTGCTGATACAACTGACCGGGGCATAGTGCCGTGACTCATTTTTCCTCGATCAGATTTAATTCGTCGTGTCGACCTTGACACCATTTAGCTTCGGTGAGCTTCGCTTCCATCAATACCCGGATTGATGGGATATCTATTTCTATGGGAAGCACTGCCTTCATGCCATACACTAGAGAGAAAGGGGTAGCCCCTGTTGAAGTGCGGACAGATGTACGATAACCGTGAAGCGTAAGGGTAGCATCTCATGCCAATCTTTGTAGGTTACAACCATCTTTTGAACGATCTTCTTGATGTTCTTGTTAGCCGCTTCTACCGCTCCGTTCATCTTGGGTCGGTAGGGAGATGAGTTATGGTGTTCGATCTTGAACTCTGCACACAACTCTTTCATCATCTTATTGTTCAAGTTAGATCCATTATCAGTAATGATCTTGCTTGGAACACCATAACGGCAGATGATATTGTTTTTGATAAATCGGACCACCACTTGTCGGGTTACATTGGCGAATGAAGCTGCTTCGACCCACTTGGTGAAATAGTCAATGGCTACCAGGATGAACCGATGTCCGTTTGAAGCCTTGGGCTCAATCATACCAATCATATCGATTCCCCATATGGAAAATGGCCATGGGGAAGAAAGAACTTTGACATGTGATGGCGGTACATGAATTTTGTCGGAGTATATCTGACACTTGTGACACCTCCTCATGTACTTGTAGCAGTCGGATTCCATGGTCAACCAATAGTACCCAGCTCTTAGGATTTTTCTCGCCATTGTGTGTCCGTTGGCATGAGTGCCAAAGGATCCTTCATGAATTTATTTCATGAGCACGTCTGCTTCTGGTCTGTCGACGCATCGGAGCAAGACCATGTCAAAATTTCTCTTATAAAGAGTGTCACCGCTCAGGAAGAAGTTTCCAGCCAATCTTCTGAGGGTCTTTCTATCTTTTCTGAGTGCCCCAGATGGGTACTCTTGTTTCTGAAGGAAGCATTTGATATCGTGATACCAAGGTCTGTCGTCTATGACTGCTTCAATCGCGAAGATGTAAGCGGGCCGTTCAAGACGCACTATATCGATCTTAGGTATGTCATTCCATCGACCTACACTGATCATGGAAGAGAGAGTGGCTAATGCGTCAGCCATGTGATTCTCATCACGAGGGATGTGATGAAATTCGACTCTGTTGAAGAAGGGTAACAACCTTCTTGCATAGTCTTTGTAAGGAATCAATCCTGATTGGTATGTGTTCCAATCTCCTTTTATCTGATTGATCACTAGGGCTGAGTCGCCGTATACGTCCAAGTTTTTGATCCTTAAATCAATCGCTTCTTCGAGACCCATAATACATGCTTCGTATTCGGCCTCGTTGTTCGTACATTTGAACGTAAGTCTGGCAGTGAAAGGAATGTGGGAACCCTGAGGGGTAACAATGATTGCCCCAATTCCGTTTCCATAATGATTTACTGCTCCGTCAAAGATAAGTCCCCACTAGGAACCTGGTTCTGGCCCTTCACTGGGTAGCGGTTCATCGCAATCTTTCATCTTTAGATACATGACATCTTCGTCTGGGAAGTCAAACCCGATTGATTCTTGATCGTCAATCGGTTGATGAGCCAAATGATCGGCTAAAATACTTCCTTTAACGGCTTTCTGAGCATGGTACTCTATGTCATATTCTGATAGTAACATCTGCCAACTGGCAATCCTTCCCGTGAGAGCAGGTTTTTCGAAAATGTACTTGATTGGATCCATTTCGGAGACCAACCAAGTAGTATGATGAATTATATACTGGCGAAGACGTTTGGCTGCCCAAGCCAAAGTGCAACAAGTTTTCTCAAGCATCGTGTACCGAGTCTCGCAGTCGGTGAATTTCTTGCTTAGATAGTAAATGGAAGACTCTTTCCGTTTATTTTCGTCTTGTTGGACAAGTACACATCCCATTGAGTCCTCTAGGACTGTGAGGTAAATGATTAGTGGTCTTCCTTCCACTGGAGGTGATAGAATCGGAGGATTCAATAGATATTCCTTGATACTGTCGAAGGCGGTTTGGCAATCTTCTAACCAAACGCAATCCTGGTTCTTTTTCAATAACTTGAAAATCGGCGCACAAGTGGCGGTCATAAGGAATATGAATCTGGAGATGTAGTTCAAACGTCCTAGGAATCCTCTGACTTGTTTTTCAGTTTTCGGAGAAGGCATTTCTTGAATGGCCTTGACCTTGTCAGGATCAACTTCAATCCCTTTCTGGCTGACGATGAACCCTAGTAGTTTCCCTGAACGGACACCGAAGGTACACTTATTGGGATTCAAGCGGAGCTTGAATTTTCTTAGACGTTCGAACAGTTTTGACAGATGTTCAACGTGCTCATCCTCTGTTCTAGATTTTGCAATCAAATCATCAACATATACCTCGATTTCTTTGTGTATCATGTCATGAAACAGAGTAGTCATGGCCCTTTGATAGGTTGCCCCGGCGTTCTTCAAACCGAACGGCATTACCTTGTAACAAAAGGTACCCCATGGGGTAATGAACGAAGTTTTCTCCATGTCTTTCTGCGCCATTTTGATCTGGTTATAGCCCGAGAATCCATCCATGAAGGAGAATACTTTGAATTTTGCTGTGCTGTCAACCAACATGTCAATGTGTGGTAAAGGAAAGTCGTCCTTTGAACTTGCCTTGTTCAGATCTCTGTAATCGACACACATTCTGACCCTTCCGTCCTTTTTGGGAACGGGTACGATGTTGGCTAACCATTGAGGATATTCAGATGTAGCGAGGAAACCCGCGTCGATCTGTTTCTGTACCTCCTCCTTGATTTTGATGGCCATGTTCGGGTGAGTCCGTCTCAACCTTTGCTTTACAGGCGGACATTCCGATCTCAACGGTAAGTGATGTTCCACGATGCTGGTATCCAACCCTGGCATATC
Source organism: Lathyrus tuberosus (assembly GCA_022829125.1). Taxonomy (NCBI): domain Eukaryota; kingdom Viridiplantae; phylum Streptophyta; class Magnoliopsida; order Fabales; family Fabaceae; genus Lathyrus; species Lathyrus tuberosus. The sequence goes on from JALAZF010000170.1 coordinate 6,574,175, forward strand.
CTGATAGGACCAAGCGAATACATCGGGAAATTCTTCGAGAAGCTTTATCAAACCCTCTCTGGCAGTTGGACTGAGCAATGCTCCGATCCTGATTTCTTTTCTCTCTTTTTCTGAACCCAAGTTTACCGTTTCCAACGGCTCTTTGTGAGGTTCGATGGACCTTTCCTCTTGTCTGAGTAGTCGGGAGATCTCTTCTGGAATTTGGTCATCATTTTCTTCTTCAGCCTTGAATACCGGGAACTCAAAGTTGGAAGAAGGCATCGAATCATATGTTTCAATGGGGTATAAAATAAGCAATCTGCATGACGTGATGATTCGTGTTTAGAAGAGATAGAGAAAATGTAAGTGTGTGCAGTGTTTTGATTTTACTGCTTGTTTTTATTATTGAATGTTTTTTAGGATTACCATTTTCTGAAAAAGCAAAAAGAGAAAACAACAATTTAATGCGGAAATTACAGAACGATGTTATTTTATTAATGAACAAGTCGAATCTTGAAACTACAGCCCTATAAAACAAAACTCTGTCGCTTTGGGCAAAGCGAAGAGGGAAATTTACAGAAAGCGAGCCCTATTAAAACATCCGTTTCACCTGGGCAGGGTGAAAGGCTTAAAGATGGCAATTACTTTGACTGACGAACGACCTTCGGAACATCGACAGCAACCCATTGACGGCGAACTCCTCGGTGAATCACAAAGTCTGGTACCTTCCTCGATTTGTCTTCAGAAATAACGCTGATTTCTGGTGGAGTAGGATCATTGGAATCTGTTTCCCAGGCAGAATTGTCGTAGGAGGATTCCTCTATTACATTTTGCATAGCATTTGTGCTCTCAGCTGTATCTCCCCATCCAGTCGGCCGGATGTCTTCGAGCCTGATACGAGAGCTTTCGGGAGCGGTGTACTTGACCATATAGTCGTATTTTCCACTTGGTTGTCCCAGAGTGTCCCAAACTTCTTTGGAACTGGAGGAGTCATTTCTCTCGATGACGTTGACCTCGGGAAAAGCATAGTTGATGAATTCAAGTCCTGCAAACGTTGCGAATTCATCTTCATGTTGAGTAGTTTCTGAATGACCTGAGTGTTGATCCCATGACATGGCGGGGACACAGGTATTCTGTTCAATGACGCTCAGCTGAGCTTCATTACTCGGCTGACTCTCTTTGCCCCAAGTTTCCTGGGTAAGGCTGCCACATTGGCAGGCCATCCATCGGGCCATAGTAATTGTGGTCAAAGTTGTCTTTCATCGGAGTGTCCTCCTCTAATGAATTTGGCAGAGCACGGCATCCTTCCGGATCACAATCTCCATAGATCATTTCGACGTCTGACCTTGGTATAAATCTCAGACTTTCTGTAGGAAAGCAAAAAGGCATAGGCACCTCTTCTTGAGACATATAGCCGTCCTCATTAAGATAGGACTTCCATTCTTCATCTGTGTCAGAGGGATCTTCCTTATTGATAGCATGAACTGTCTGAGACACTGGGTGAAGAAAACCTCCACTGTGGAAGAAGTTTTGAAGGGGATGAAGACCTTCATCGTTGGCAACTGTCTGGGTACAGGTTGCAGAAAAACCAAGACCCTTCTTTGTTTTATTGTCAATGGGAATGACAAGCCGTCCCCATTCTATCGTATCGGTACTCTCGACCGCTTTGATAGCATCTTTGTATGAAGAAACTAAAGTTCCTTCTTTGGACTGATTGTCCTTGCTCACCGATAGTGCTTGGAACTGAGTTCCAATAACCTCCTCGGGTTCCACACAAGTAGATGATGATAAGTTACTCACAAGCAAAGCTTGTTCCCCACAAACCGTGATAAGTTGATCGTTCTTGACGAACTTTAGCTTTTGGTGGAGGGTTGAAGTAACCGCTCCAGCCTGATGTATCCAAGGTCTTCCTAATAAACAACGGTACGTTGCCCGGATGTCCATGACCTGGAAAGTGATTTGGAAAGTGTGAGGACCAATAGTTATGGGAAGATTCACTTCGCCGATAACTGTTTTTCTGGATCTGTCGAATGCTTTTACGACGACCTCGTTGACTCTCATCGGAGGGCCCTTGAATGATAATTGCATCAAAGTGGACTTCGGCATAACATTCAGGGCTGACCCTGTGTCTACCAGTACGTTGGCTAAAGCATCGTCCTGGCAGTTAACTGTAATATTAAGCGCCATGTTATGACGGCGACCCTCTTCAGGTAATTCTTCATCACTAAATCCCAAATTATTGCAGGAAGTGATGTCAGAGACAATACTATCGAACTGTCTGATTGTTACATCCTGTTCCACAAAGGCTTGCTCCAAGACTTTCTGTAGAGCCTCCCTGTGGGTTTCTGAACTGAGTAACAGCGATAATACTGAGATCTTTGAAGGAGTCTGTAACAGTTGATCGACAATGTTATATTCACTCCTTTGGATGATCTTTAGCATCTCATCTTTATCTTTTGAAAAGTCGGGATTACTAGATTGACCGACTGGTGGATCAGGAATTTCTGCCTGAAGTTCCTTTTCTTTGTTGGATTCTCCAACCCCTCGGTTGAAGATTCGACCGCTCCGTGTTACACGACTGATGTCTGCAATATTCACGACGGAGGGTAATGGAATTTCCTTTCCATTCTCGAATATTGTTGCACCGTATTTGTAAGGGATAGCCTTAGCTGATTCATACGGTAATGGTCCCAGTAGATAGACGACTATGGGAACCTTCTGATTTTTCTAACCATCATAGGTAACCTCGATCCGTTCTCGGTTGGGAACTCTAGATTCGTCAAGTAGAGGGATGATGGCAAAAACATCCCTGGTCCGGTGACGACCAGAGATGGTGACAACATCCTCAACTTGCTCGGCAAGGTAGTTCGGCGACCAAATGATGGGTCCTGAACCTGGATATGGACGAATTTCTCCGTGATCGACCTGACCCTGAAGAGCTGCTCTCACAAGGTAACACCCTTGGTTACTTTCCGAACAGACGCTATAACTGTCATAGTTATGTGGTGGCACCTGGCCACACCCACTTTGAATACAATGTAACCTCACTAGGTTATCTTCCATTGATCGGACATCCTGACTTTGACGGCGAGTAGGATTCCTGTGATTGATACTAATCTACTCAGTATCTTCGTCCATATAGATTGGCATCCACCAGTGATTTAACAAGTGCTGAAGTGCCTCTTGGACAGGGGTACAACCTCGATTGTTTTCGCAACCCGCTTTACAGTTTTGATAGTCATGTGATATTAAGAATCCAAGTCGGACCTGCTCAGCATGTAACTCTACCAAGTTGGTATTTATTACGCGAATATCGAAGATCTGAACCATGTTGATTTGATAGGAGTTCCTATCATGGTAGTCTTGGATCCATCCAAGATCCATCTGACGCTGGAGGTCCTCTTGTATGAAAGAGCATCCCTGTTTGTTTACCGAGCAAATCAGACAGGAACTGTAATCGTGCCTCGGCAGATTATGATACTGGCTTTGCCTTGAGTGCATCGCCACCAAGTTGACATTCATCGCATGGATGTCGTGGTTTTGAATGACGTTGGAATTCGTGTAAACCATGTTAACTTCACGAACTCGGTGCTCTTGGATCCATCCAAGATCCATTTGATCCTGTAGAGCTGCTTGCACCACAGAACATCCCTGGTTGTCTTTAGAGCAGATATCACACTGGTGATAATTATGAGGTGGCACATGGCCATATCCACTCTGTCTACAATGCATCTTGACCAGATTGGTCCCCAATAAGAGTACATCGTGAATTTGATAGACATTGTTAGTCTCTTTCTCAATCAGATTGACTGCAGCTTTCTCATGTTGAGGCAGCGGGTTCGTGAGAACGTTGGGATTCGTATCTTTGAAAGATAAGAGCCCGCTCCTAACAAGCTTTTGCACATCGAACTTGAAATTAAGACAAGTCTCTATGTTATGCCCTGATCCTCCTTGATGATAAGGGCATGTCTGATCCACCTTAAACCAAAAAGGCAGATTTTCCGAAACTGAAAGGGGAGACTTAGTCTGAATGTGCCCCTTAGCCAGCAGTAACGGAAACAGCTCTGCGTACGTTACGGGTATAGGATCAAATCCTGGTGGCAGTGTTGTACGGTTGTTGTTATATGGAGGACGAGCCTGCTGAAGAGGCTGTTGTGTCCTTTGTTGGTCAGGTTGGCTCTGCGCAACCTGAGGTTGATACATAGGAACAGGCGCGGGGCCGATAGCAGGAGTTACAGCTGCTACTGGTTGATAACGTCGCCTTTGCTTTCCGAGAGAGATATTCCTAATATCTTGCTCTTTTTTCTTAGGGAGAGCACTACCGTATTTTTTAGTACCGCTCTTTGATCCAGTGTCTTTTACCAAACGTCCTTCTCGGATGGCTTCCTCAAGACGTACGCCCATGCCGACCATTTCGGTGAAATCACTGGGCGCATTGGCAATCATTCGGTCATAGTAAAATGAGCTTAAGGTCTTTAAGAAGATTTTTGTCATCTCTTTTTCCTCAAGAGGCAGACAAATTTGAGCGGCAATTTCACGCCACCTTTGAGCATACTCCTTAAAGGTTTCCTTTTCCTTTTGCGACATTGATCTGAGTTGATCTCTGTCGGGTGCCATGTCCAAATTGTATTTGTATTGTTAGACGAAGGCAGTACCAAGATCTCTGAATGTACTGATCGTAGTACGGTTTAAACCCATGTACCATTTGAGTGCGGCACCGGTTAAACTATCCTGGAAGTAGTGAATCAGCAGGTCCTGATTCTCCGTCTGAGCTGACATCCGCCGAGCGTACATCACCAGATGGCTCTGAGGGCAAGAGTTACCCTTGTATTTTTCAAAGTCGGGCACTTGGAACTTGTGTGGGACTTTCACATTTGGGACCAAGCAGAGGTCTGCGGCGTCCTTTCCAAATAGATCCTGACCGCGAAGGGCTTGCAGCTCTTTCTGCATTTCCAAGAACTGCTCCTGGAATTCATCCATTCTGTCAAACATAGTTTCCTTCTTACCAGAAAGTGTCTGTGGAATCTGTCCTTCCGGGACAGTGTGCACCACAGGGGGTGGTACCGTGACTACGGCAGTAAGTCTTGGCGCCTCCCGAAGTTTGTAACCTTCAGGAGTCTTGAGTATGCCCCTCTCATCTTCGCTTTCCCGAAGTTTGTAACCTTCAGGCCCAGCGGCTTCTGTTGCGATTCCCTGATCTTCAGTGATCGGCGGAACATATCCTTCCGGGATATAGTTAACAGGCATGTCCCAAGGACGATCTTTCGGCATCTGATACCTAGGATCATACTTTTCTACTATGGGCGTTGAGGTGATCTCTGAGATCACAGTTCTTTGTAGCTGAGCTTCTGCCATGGCTTGCATGTCGTTACGAAGCTTTCTCATATCCTCTCTCAGAGCGTCGATCTCTTCTTTCAACTCTCTATTTTCTTCCTCAAGATCATCCATCCTTTTCTGACGATTGGCCCGAGTATTATACGAATGAGACAGTTTGACTCTAGAATCGAGACACAAACGTGAGATTCGTAGGTAAGGAGAATACGCGATGTGAGAATGATGAATGTAATGATTATATTAATTGTTTTTTTTGGTTTAATCAAAATAAACTTCGACAATTAGATTGCAAATATCAAACAGTGGGGAAACCCCTTTTTATTGAATTCCAAAGGATTACAGAAATGGAAATACAGTAGATTACAAAGTGCAGAAACAGAAACCTAAACTAATGGGTCCCGAGTCCTCTTCTTTGACCGGGGCGCTTGGGCCGTTGTCAGGTTGTCATTCCTTTGCCAGGTGAAAGGAGCGAGCAAATTCCTTTGGTCATCTTGATTCTCTACAGCATGCTGCTCCAAAATTTCAATCAGAGCATCTTTCTCTTTTAGTAGTTGCTGTATTTGGATGCACTCTATGTCGAGGGTGCGGTACTTTTTCTTCCAAGACCTTCTTTCCTTTTGAACTTTGTTGAGAGTAACCTGAAGCTTTTCAGTTTCCGTCATGAAGTACATGACAGATTCCCTCGGCGGAAGAATTCCGTAACGAGGATAAGGCATCCTTAGCTTGAGAGCTCTAGTTTGTACCCAATGGAGATAAGGCTCCACCGAGACACAATCCGGTTTTCCCAGAGACTCTCGTCCTTTCTTATGAACATGTTTCCAAGCTTGCACTATTTCCATCTTTAGTGCTCTGTCATTTTCTCCTTCTTTGAAGAAAAGACCTTCCAGATGAACACCCAGTGGGATGTGTCTCATCGGGTATCCAAATTGACGAAGAACTAATATCGGATGATAGTTGATTCCTCCTTTAGTTCCTATGAGGGGTACGCTGGGGAAGTTTCCACAATGGTCAATGATTCTGATTCCCTCATAAATCCTATTACACCAATCTATATCGGAATTGGTGAGAGACATGATCTTCTGTGACCAACGTAAGACACTCTTGCAATCCCAAAAAGCAGCAGACTTGGGCAAGTGAGAGATAAACCGTTTGTAAAGCAGAGGTACACATCATGTGATCTCCCCTCCGCTGTACAAATTTCCCAAGTGTACAGAATGATACGCATCTGCGAGCAAAGTCGGCACAGGGTTTCCAATGAGAAAAACCTTAATAGCGTTGATATCGACGAAGTTATTGATGTTGGGGAACAAAAATAATCCGTAGGTGAGCAAGACAAAGATGCTTTCAAAAGCAGTCCCGTTCCCTATACTAGCGAAGTACAGAGCTTTCTTGGTCAGGAACTGGGCTGGCAAACCTTGGATGCCACCCTTAGTGGTCATGTGAGTCCTGACCTCAGACTCATCCAAATGAATTGCTATTGCAATAGTCTGATTCTTTGGAATTTCTTCCAGTCCAGAAAATGGAGCTCGATCAGTGATATGTAAATCAGTCAGATGAGAATACTCCTCCAGCGTTGGTGCAAGCTGGTAATCCGGGAATGTGAAACAGTGATAAACCGGATCGTAGAACTGAATGAGCGCGTCCATGATCCCCTTAATCACATGGACTCTTAACAGTGGTAGCAAACCACCGTGCTTGGCTCTGAAAGCCTCTGGGTTAACGATCATCCTTGCTAACTTTCTCAAATCCCCTAATTTTGGAACCTTGAAGGTATACTGGTGAGTTCTCCTTCTACCGAAATCCATTAGCGTAATCCTCTTCTCTGATATTTGCAATCACAGTCTTAGTTTAATTTGAAAAACAGAGAGACTAGAAGAGAAATTTTTTGAATGTTTTAATGTTTTATTAAATGGATGCATGAATGCAGCACACAAAAACATAGAAAAAACATGGGGTCAAAGGGTCGTTGTCATGAAGTCAAGGCTCTACCCATCCCCAAAGGTTAATACTAGGGTGATTTGTGTACCTGTACTCATTATCATCAGCTCCTCCCAGGAAGGCAGACAACAAGCGGATCGCCAGCGAGTTGTGTGCAATCTTAGAGTAAGTGTCATTCACCGAGAATAGATCACTAGCCTCAAATGAGGGTAGTATCGCGTAACAACTATTTCCGATAGCTTCCACACTACGAAAGGGTTTGGCTTTTCTAGGTGTATACTCATTCTCACCACATGCAGCATCACACGCGTTCCCATTAGCAGAAAAATAAACATGTATAGCAATTAGGAAAAGCAGTATATATATTTGTCCTAAACATCCTAGACCTAACGAAACTAAGGATCCTAAGTTCCTGACAGAAAATGGGTTCCCCGGCGGAAGCCCCAATCTGTGGTATTCACACAAGTGAAGAGAAAAAAGGAAAAAGAAAGACGAAAAACAAAGAGAATGGCCCCACGGTGGGCTCCACTTTTCTGTAGCGAGCGATTTTGGACGCGGTTCTTAAGCGCTGGTCGCTCTCTGCGGTTTGAGCTTAAAACTACAGGTCGATTCATTTTTTATCCTATTGTGGGCTGAATAAGGAAGGGAAATAGATGTCTCCAATTAACCCTGCTTTGCATACTGAGTTTAAACAGCGGTCTGTTAGGTTACGGATGCTATCAATGTGGGGGGGCCTTGTACTGGTTATTTGTATTTTCGCCAATACGGTTCTTCTTTCTTTTAATCTAGGCAAAGGGTTTCTGACGGGGAACAAGGGTTAGGATGTTAGGACTGATGCTTTTGAATTACTGCTTTTGATTGACTGGGATATGGGATTTGGGTTTTTTGTTGATTGCGCTCGCTAAGATCTTTTCTTTCGATCTTATGCCTACGTATTCCCGTTTACCGAAATAGGGAAATAAGAGCGTTCGTAGTTCCTCCTATTCTATGGGAGGAAATTGGTTTTTGGTGTCTTGTTCAAAGCCCAAGACATGAAGCGAAAGGTAATTTGTATCTTGTTCAAAGCCCAAGATGTGAAGCTGAAAGGTCTATTTGTGTCTTGTTCAAAGCCCAAGACGTGAAGCTGAAAGACCTTGACTTTAGAGAGAATTTGTTATCTCTAAAGAGGGGAGAAGGAGAATTACTTTAACTGGGATACGCGGATCTGAGCAATGCCATAATTTCCGAAGAAAGGGTTTTAACCTGAAGGAGAAGACTTTAACTCAGTGTAGAGCAATGCCATCTTTCCTTAGGAATTTCTCATGCTAAAAGAGGGACAGTGGCATGGATGTAGATGATCCAGAGGCTTGCCGCTTACAGCGATTAGATGAAGGGAAAGGAGTTGTTGACGTTTGTATACTGTGAACGAGGCACAACTTTGATGCTAAAAGGTTAATTGAATCAACCAGTGGTTTTCTTATACAAAGCCTAAGAGGAGGCTAATTTCCGCTAGGAAAATCATTATACAAAGCCTAAGAGGAGGCTATTTTCCGCTAGGAATATCATTATACAAAGCCTAAGAGGAGGCTATTTTGTGTCTCGTACAAAGCCCGAGAAAGAGGCTAAAAGGGTTCGACCCAGTGGGGCATGTCGTTATACAAAGCCTAAGAGGAGGCTAGCAAAGAGTTGACTCAGTTGGAGAATCTTTTATACTCAGTAAGAGAGTGTTTTTGTATCTCGTACAAAGCCCGAGAGAGAGGCGAAAAGGTTGTTTTGACTCCACTGGGGAGAATTTTGGTATCTCGTACGAAGCCCGAGATGGAGGCTATTGTAACTGTTTCAGTTGAGTGACAGATCCAATATACTGATTTTAAAAGAGAAAATCAGTTCTTATATGAGTAACACTGTACCCAGGGGTTTGATTTGAGGATCAGGGATATTTCCTTCTCTTTGAGGAAACAGGAAATCCAAAGGGTGTCGAGACTGTCTGAGTCTGCGGGTTTCCTTCCTATTTAACGAAGGGTGCTTGAGAATGTCTTTGAGACTCAAGGAAGTTAGACTGTCTGTGTCTAGAGTTTTATCTTTTGTACTATGCTGTGAGAAACAGTAGTAGACTCTATGAAAGGACTGTTCTATGAGGATGACTAGGTTCTGTTCCAATACCTCTAGGAGGTCGTCGGGACAATTTGTACGAAGCCCAAGAGGAGGCTGGAAACTTTTAAGAAGCCGACGGGTCCTTGTACGAAGCCCAATAGGAGCCTATCATTCCCGGAGGAAGAGATCATTATACGAAGCCTAAGAGGAGGCTGTGAATACTTCTAAGAAGCCGTAGTGTCCTTGAATAATGCCCAAGAGGAGGTCGATGCTTTTAAGAAGCCCGTGGGTCTTATCATCTCCTTTCCATTAGGAGAGATAACTCTTTTAAAGATAAAAACCACTGGTAAACGTGCGAGGTTTACTATCCAGCGACTTTTAACCTTTAAAGAGGGTTCCTTAGTTAAGGTCCAAGATTATGACCGTAGTGGGTACCTAAACCCCGAGACATTCAAGGCAAGCTATCCACAAGGAATAGATCAAGTCAGGAAAGTTCGAGAATTTGGAAGAAACTCAAAGATGCCATTCACGGAGAATACATTCATCTTGGGGAGTAGAGTTTCTTGACAATTCCTAAGGAGGACAGCCAAAGAGAAGACTGTATCTGGTGCTCCTATTGGGGATCTAGGCGTCTATTTCTACGAATAAGTGAAACGGCGTCACCTAGTTCTAGACGTAGTAGCCGGGGAAACTCGAAATATCTATACTATTATTACACAGTAGATATGAGTTTATGAAAGGAGACTTACAGTGAGCAGCCCCACAATACAGTTTATATATATATGAAAGCAGTAAATGAAAGCGATAACCACTTACTCGGTTGGAGTGCTTCCGTGCTGTTTGGTTAGTTGTTCAACAAAGAAAGATTGAAAACAACATTATATTCAAAATCAAAGGAGAAAGTGCTTTGAAAAAGAAAGATTTGGGGCTTACAGCTCAAGGAGAGGCCCAGGGTTTTATCAGTGAGCGCACTGTTTGACTTTGTACAGAGGGACTTATACAAGTGACTGGGGCCCAAAAATTGTTTTCTGTACAAAGGGATGGGTCTTACACTCTCTCAAGAGGCCCAAAAAGGTTTAAAGAAAAGAGTGGGGTTTATAACACGATGGTAGGCCCAAATGATTTTTCGTTTAAAAATGGCGATCGCGCCGAGGTTTTCTTTTAACGCAGAGGGACTTATACAATAAGTGAGGCCCAAAATGTTTTGGTTAAAAGGGGGATTGGGTCTTACACTATAATAGAGGCCCAAAGTGTTTTGAATGGGTCTTATAGCTCAAGGAGAGGCCCAGAGGATTTTTATTTTTAAACGGGCGACGATCGCGCCGTTTACTTGTACAGAGGGGCTTATACAATGGATGAGGCCCAAAAAGTTTTTGTACAAGGGGGATGGGTCTTACACTCTCTCAAGAGGCCCAAAGAGTTTTGAAAATGATTTATGAGGGTTGAATTAATCCAAAACCCTAATTTGTTTTCAAAATGTATTTAATTGAATAAAAATTCAATTAAAATGATCAAAAATTGTTTAACACATGGAAAACAAATTGTGATCTTGGATTAATGCTTCAAAAATTAAGTATTGACCTACAAAATAATTAGAAAGCATTAAAAGTTGCAAAATCAATGTAGAAAAAATATTTAAAATGCCAAAAATAATCAAAATATTAATTCTTTGCAAAAATATCAATTATATGAAATAAATAATATTTTTGGGATTTTTTGATAAAATAAAATAATTTAACATTTTTGTGAATTATTAAAAAAAGAATCAACTCAAAATCATTAAAACTCAGAGATAAATTAATTTTTGAATCAATTAAACAAAATCACAAAATTCAAATATTTGAATTTATGAAAAATGGCGCCAAGAACAGCTGAAGAACACGCGCGTGTTCTTGGTTTCTCAGATTTGCATTTTCTATCCAATCTCCATGAATACGTAATCATATCATGCAATCCACATATCATTATGCTCGTCTCAACCTCACGATCATGTCTATGTACTTTAATTTCATTTAAATTAAACATACAACAAGAAATCACGAAGAGACCTCAAGAACCCTAATTTCTGCATGAAGGCTAGGATTTTTGATACACGATTCAAACAATGCAATTAATTGAGGGAAAACATTCCATGCATGATTATGAACATATGGCCAAATTATTGTGCGAGGAAATATGCATAGATTGAGAGATGACCAAGTATGTGCTTACCTCCAAGCCGTGACAGCAAGTGCAAAGTGATTTTTGATTTGGAGATGTTACAGATGAGTGGTGATGATCTGAACAGCTTCTCTACACCCTATGGATTGTGTTTGGATGGTTGGACTTGATTAAAATTGGCTGGATCATTTTGTGGTACCTCAGCTGCACTTTGGTTAAAACCTTGAGCAACCAGCTGGTGATTTCATGAAATTGATGTTTCAGAAGTTATGTGAGTGTTTGATCAGCTCATATGTGATGTATGTGAGGTGTGTGAGTGATTGGTTTGTGCAGAATTGCTCTCAAACTCAAAACCCGATAGCTACCTTGCTAAGAAAGGCATTTTTGCCAAGAGAAAGAGATTTTGAGGAAAGCATCTGTTAGATGGCTTTGGTGTACTTAAACTGACCACAATTGAGCTTTATTTATAGTAGAGCAAGTTTGTTTTGCAAGGAATAGTGCATGGCAGCTGGTAAGTAGGTTTGGCCAATGTTGGCAAATGAAAATCCAAGTCTCCTCTAGCCATTGACTAGAGGTTAGGGCACAGAGCTTTGGTCCCCTTGGTCTTGGATAAGTCTTGACTGATTTCAGATGAGAATGGCTCAGTCCATGCCACCTTGATGGTTCCATTGAATGCCTCATTCCAAATTTGAAGTCTTGTCCCTATTTTGGCCATTCTAGGTTCAACATGCTATTTCTTGTTCCATGGACTTTGGAGGCTTGGCTCAGTGATTGTCCCCTTTAGATTCAATCCTCTGAGGTGTCCAAGTGGATTGGAGCAATTGAATTTGGCTGATTTTGGCAAATCGACCAAAGTTGCAAATTCTGCCTTGCCTTGACAGATTTCAGCAAGGCAACTTGGCAATGTTGTATCTCATGGTGTAGGTTGAATTTGGCAATGTTCTTGGCCATTTTGGAAAGCTCTTACATGATACAACAACTGTTTGAACAAGTTTGGTTTTGAACTCTTTTGATTCCAAGTGAAAAATCCCCCTACATTTGGCAAAAAGTGAGGCAGAATCTGACTTAGTGAAAATTTCACTAAGTGTTGGAAAAAGTGACATTATCACTTTTCAGCCACTTTGATCACTCCATAACTCAAAATCCTTAATGAATTGGAATGACTTGTAGTTGAAGTTTTTGTAGGTGATAATGAGGGCTACAAATCCATCTTTGGATGAGAAAAAATGGCCTTGTGGTTTAGGAGTTATGGTCCTCCAAAGTTGGTACCTTTGCCACTTTATTTTTAACTTAGAAAATTTTCTAAGTTTTATGGTTACCCCATTTACAAGTTATCTCACTTTTCTTGATTTTTCTTGATTAATGATGATTCAAATCATACATTAACATCATTTTAGGGTTAAAAATACATTTTGGTGAAAAATCTCAAAAAGTCAAAGTTGACTTTTGTGCACAGTTGACTTTTTATCAGATGAATTCCAAACTGTGCAATTCTTCAGGAAATCATGTCCTTGACCTAAATCAAACTTGATGGACATGTTCCATGGGTGTCATAGGGTATATTCAATCATGTATTAGGGTTTGGGAGCATGTCCTGGTCAAAAGTCAAAGTTACAGTTGACTTTTCCCTTAAAACCCTAATTGTGGTGCAGATGAAAATGAGACTTGTTGCTCAAGCTTCTTGGATCAATCCATTGTTCCAAATGGATCAATATGGTATATTAGAGACCCTCAAATCATCTCTTGAGGTCTTGGCTCATGGTTTGTCCCAAAAGTCAACTTAGGGGTGAATTAGGTCAAGAAACCCTAATTCCTGATTTTTGATGAATGCATCCCCTGAGGCAAAATTGACTTGATGCATGGGTTCATGAGGTTCCATGAAGCATATTAGGTTATGTTTTGGATCATTGCCTTGTGCCCAGATGAAAATTTCCATCTGGAGGCCCTGGTCGACCAAAACCCTAATTTGGTGATACTGTCGATCTTGAGACTTGATCCACCTAGAAGGGAGCAGCCTTGTGCTTAATCCTTGAAGTGGGAGTGCTTTTTGATCCATTGTGGATGTTTGAGAGATTAGACAAGTTGAAGATCATGTCATTTCTTGATTGATCCTTTGTCTAAGCACTCAGAGAGGGCTTGAAACCCTAATTTTGATTGTATTGGATGCTCACCCATCTTTGGGGAGACTGATGAAGCATGATGGTTCATCCATATTATGATGATGATTTTCACAATGATGGGAAATCTAAGTGGTCAAAATTTGGGGTATTATACCATTTCCCCTAATGAATGCTCATCTTTTTTCCTTAATCAAAGCTTATCTTCTACCATTTTTTTTACTTCAGTTTCATGGCTTAGCTGCAATTTGTGAGGAACCCTAATCCCAAATTCCACTGCAAAGTTGCTCTATTGTAAGTAAATTCTTTTATCCACTAAAAATGTTGAAGATAAGGTTAGAATTTGATATTATGGATGAATAATAAAGTAATAAATGTTGCTATGAAATCTGGTTGTTATAAGAAATTGCTTCAACAACATAGAACTTTCCTTTGAAGTTTTGATGGGTAATAATCCCAATTATGTTTAGTTAACCCTTTGTTGCAATCTAGATTAAGAAATCCTTGTTTAATGAATTATGGGTCTAATTTCCTGAATTTTGATTTGATACCCTGAAAGTTAATTGTAAATGCTTTATATGTAAATACTCAATGTTAGATTTGTCTGTTGTCCAAAACTAGTTAAAAGAGAATCAGACGATTGGCTTCAAAAAAGAACCGTGGACTTAGTATGAGGAAACCAAGAGATTAACAAACCCTGCCTAGCTAAAATTGGGTGAAACCTCATCAAAGATGATAAGGCTCTTTAGTGTAAGGTTCTTAGTGGGAAATATGGTAGAGGCAATTATATTATAGGAAATACATAAGCTAAGCAGCAATACTGTGTCTTATGGAAACTGCTTAAAATAGGCTAGTGCTTTTGCATCATCTGCACCTCCAATGAAGAATACTGCTACATAGTATGCTGACTTGCCTAGTAATAGCGACGAAGAACCGCTTAAGATAGTTCGATCGATGAGGATTCCTGCTGAACAAGGCACTCCTTCGAGGACTTTGATGTTTATCATTTGGATTCTTCTATTGTTTACTTCGAGGGATATTCGACAGACGTCCTCGTGGATTATGTCGAAGTCGGAGATCGATGTGAATGATTCAACATGTGCACACCCTTCATTGAGCTGTGCATATTGCTTCAATGCTATGTCGAGTGGAGATGAATAACTACATGTTGTCCAAAGCGTATCATGCGGTTGGTGAGCGACGAGAACATGCCTTGATCGTCCAAGAAGCTCTACAAGGAGAAGTGATATAACCATAACATTGCTTTCTTTTCTTGCACATGATGCTTCTATTATGTTGAGCATTATTGGGATGCTTTCATTCTTGAAAAAGCATCCCATGACTCGGAGCTCGGAGTCTCGCTTTATATGTTGTATTGAACATCTTCTGCCTGAACGGTATTGGCCTGAAGGATTAAATATGAATTTTACCAATGGTGCTATGATAGCATTACTAGTTTTATTTCAAAGATAGCTTCTTCGAAAGGAAATGGTAGTTGTTCAGCTTCTAATGTTTTCGATGAAGATTGATAACGATATGAAATTCTTGGTACAGTTTTTATATTTTTTGGATTGTGCCTCGGAGATCATTTGTGCATGTGATGCCTAGTTCTTTTTGTAGTATTATTGCCTTTAATTACACTAGGAAAGATAGTTGACATATTTCAGCACATAAATTTGCAGTTTTTGTTGGATATATGACATTAAAGTAGAACTATGTCTATAAAACTACTATAAAACTAGTATAATCTATTAATTTGGTGTTTGTATCTCTTATGTCTCAAATGCCAAAAACATTCAGAGGCTTCCTGTACTTCATTCAACTTTAACTCATTTTGGTTGATTTTATGACACACCTTGCTCATAATTGTATAACTTTTATTCTAATACTATAGTATTGCATTTATTATCATTCATTCACAATGTATACTATTGAGGTAAATTTATGTGTATGTTATCTATGAAAGATTCAGTTTTAATTATTAATATAAATTGGATTTTTCAGCGTTATACTATGATTATTGTTGTTTATGAGAAATATTTAGTAGTAACTAACTATTTAATGTATCTCAGAATTACATGTGATACTGAAGAGGAAATAGGAAGTCGAAGGTTTATAGAGGATGCACTCGTTCTGCAGCATGTAAAGGTTGCACTTCTTGTGTATGCTTTGGGTGTGTGATATGTCGTTTTTCAGATTGCACTTGCCAAACTTGTACTGACTTTACCAGGAATGCCAATGTCAAAGCTTGAGTTCAAATTATGCTCTTAACTGCTAATTTTTTAGTACTTTATATTTATTATTTTTCTGTGTAAGAACTTTGAAAGACTATTTTGAGATGAGTACTTGATTATTAATCATCTTCCATTAAACGATTAGAGTTTTTTTTAATGTTTTTTGGTGTAGTCATGCAGTGGATTCTTCTTGTTACCATGATCCTTTTTATATTCCCTTTTTTATACACAAAAGTGATATTACATGTTATCTAGCTTTGATTGTAATGCACAAAAGTTATATTGTTAATGTTGAAGATTCTTCTTGTTACCATGATCCTTTTCTATCCCTTTTTCTATTTGTTTAGTTATTTGAAACTTGTATCCCTTTGAAAATATATTGTTTTGATTTCTTCTGCTAACATAATTGAAGTACAAGAAAAAATTCTTGACCAAAATATCGCCAAAGTACGTCATAATTGAAAATATCACGATTAATAGAACTAATTTAAAATATATAATTTTTTTTTGTAAAATTTGGGTCTTAAAAATTAGTTTTTAAAAATAACCGGCTTATAAATAAATTAAAATCAATTTTTATCCAATTTTAAAATGAATCCGGTTTAAAAAGAAAAAAAATAATTTTTATCCAAATTTATAAATAACCAGTTTAAAACTAGTTTTTAAAATAACCGGTTAAAAATCGGATTTGTAAAAAAAAACCGGTTGTATAACCATAACCAAATTAATAACCGGTTTCATAACCGGTTTTGATTAAAATGTGGTTATGGTTATAAATCCAAACCATTTAAATGGTTTTAAAATGGATATGGTTTGGTTTTTAAAATTAACCAACCATGCATACCCTTAATAAAGATATGGTATGCAACATTAATAATAATATAAAATTAAAAGGAAAAGGATATGCACTATAAATAATAATTTGCAAATTTTTAAATTTCACCGATAAAATATAGTATGGTGATAATTGCATATAGTAAGTGAATGCAATGTATCAAGATACTTTGATAAAATAGATAAGCATAATAGTAATAAGTCTAGTAACGGAAATAAAGTGCGGAAATAAATAAAACGACTAAAAACAAGAGAATGTCTGATAGAGGTGAATAAAAATAATAGTAATAGTGATGCGGTAAATCTCCCCCACACGTAGTGTGAGCAATGTCCTCAGTGCTCCAAAAAGGTCTTCTATAATGATTGGCGACGGACACCCTGATTCATATGTGGACAGGATGCCTTCGTCTCTGCAAGCTGACGTCTGAGACTGAAGATTTTCTGATACAAGCAATCAATCTCAGCGGCATGAGTAGAATTAGAGTCCTCCTTCAGAATGGTGAGTTCGGTAAGCTCTTCGCGAAGAGATATTATCTCTTTGCGCATAGTGTCGAACTCAGAGTAAATGTCGCGTCTCTGCAGATCAACATTAGAAGAGTATATTGTAGTCCTTTCTGGGAGGGTGTAGGATAGTATTCAGAAATAGGTGGTGATTTGGGTTTATTAGGTGTCTCATCCTGGGCCTCTAAGGGGTATGACCAGTTCTCTTTATTGTAGACATTGGTTCGGGTAGGATGGGGTAGTCCAAAGTAATAGATGGTCTCATCGTCAATTAGGAGCTTATAATGTTCTGAGCTAAAATAGACTCTCCTAATTAGGCCACGGTCCAGGCAGTGGTCTAGGTCAATTAAGGTACAGCCACAATCGGCGGTCAGGTGAGATATTTTGCTAATGAGACCTAAGGCATAGGCGATGTGTGTCACTGTTCCTCTTACGTGGATAAGTCCCTCGGAGGATCTGGCAATCATGTTAAGATGGCTTATTAGCAAATTTCAGCTGGCTACAGGACGTGACTGGGTGGTTCAAAAGAGCATAAGAATTTCTTCAGCACTTACATGGTGTTGCAATGAGAATCAGATATCAAGCTATTAATTAACTTGAATCACACATCTTTGAAATTCACCACCGAGCTTTGATTTATCCAAAGGAAAGGGTAAAGATCGAAGAAACCCCTAATTGCGCCATGTGGAAATACAGCTAAGAGATCTAAGATTCGAGGGTTGGTTATACCTAGGGAAGGTGGTAGCATCCTAGATATCTGTAGTACTCTACAGGAACCTCTTGTTTGTATTGTGTTATGTTATGTTTGCTTCCTAAGGAATCTGTGCTAAGGGTAAGACAAAGACCTGTGGTAAAGATCAAGGTGCTAAAGGTAAAGACCTAAGGGTATATACACTATGTATGCTCGCCAAGACATCACATCTCGTGCCTACGTATCCTAATAAGGATGGAATCAGAGCATTTGTAGTTCACCTCACTAAGGATGAGGAACCATTGACTATGGTTAAAGTTCCAAGGGGAATGAGTATGACACTCACATAGAGTTAAAGAACTCTCTAAGTCTAAGTTGAAAGTTTAAGTCTAAGGAGTTGACTTTGATCAAAGTCAAAAGGTAAGTGAATACTCATTATGATGAGAATCACATAAAGTTTAAGAAATCTATCCAAATTTCTAAGTTAAAGAGGTGAATGGCTTTAATAAGGCCAAAGGGAAATGGAACATCATTATGATGGTGCTCCCATAGAGTTGAGAAACTCTAGGTTAATCCTAAGTTGTAAGGTAAGTGGCTCTAATGAGGCCAAGGAGGGAAATAAGAAATTATGATGATAGTTCTCACAAGAGAGGTAAGGATCCTAACCTAGGCTAAGTCAAGGAGAAGTAGCTCTAATGAGGCTAAAGGATTGATTCTAATAA
The DNA here is from genome assembly GCA_022829125.1 of Lathyrus tuberosus. Taxonomy (NCBI): domain Eukaryota; kingdom Viridiplantae; phylum Streptophyta; class Magnoliopsida; order Fabales; family Fabaceae; genus Lathyrus; species Lathyrus tuberosus. The sequence continues at coordinate 6,592,758 of JALAZF010000170.1, forward strand.
GGTCAAGGGAAAGGAATGGCTCTAATGAGGCCAAGGGTAGATGATGGCTTTAATGAGGCCAAGAGGTAATGAGCTATCTATGACATTAAAGTCAATAGAGAGACTTTCCTTTGGAAGGAGAGGGACAAAGAGGGTTTAACGAGAAGAGCTAACAAGCTAGACTCACTTAAGGGGATAACTTAATAAAGTTGGAAAATAAAATATAACAAATGATATTCACACATGAATTTAATGAGGTTGATAAATATACAAATGTAACACAGGGATATTATATATGGATTATGATGGTGAATGTAATGACATTCAAAGTAAGCACCTAGGAAAGTATCAAGTGTCAAGTTAATATGTTCAAGAACTATATACTAATTTGGACAAGGTAAATACCTAAATGGAGTATGATGTAAACCTAGACATGTCTTAACAAGTAGGTGATGACCTAACATGGTGCTATGGTTTGACACAATCTTTGTACAAAAGGGAAAGTATCACCTAAGTTGTATTGGAAGTCCACTTTTAAGAAAGGAAAGATTTATGTGTTAAAAGCACATATGTACATGGGAAGGAGGTTCTAATTGTAGGTAAAGACCTATTTAAGACCTCAAAGGGGATGACAAAAGTTTACATGCTTTTAACATGTAAACATACACTTAAAAGTGCACCTAAATCAAACTAAACAAATGTGTACAAGTTCAAGTTATGGTTCAAAGTTCTAAACATGTTAAGACAAGTCTATTCAAACCCTAAAATGTAAGGGAAACACAAAGATTATAACCAAGGGATTCAAAACTTCTCTTTACACATTAGCAAAGGCCTTAAAATAAATATTTTTGGGAAAATTTTAATGTCATAATAAAATAGGAAAAAAGTGTAAAAGAATGCAAAAATAATGGATTGAAAAACCCTAAAAATGAAGAAGTTATGAGTTTGGGAAGTTTGTGAAAGAAACTAAAAAACTTAGTGATAAAAAATAAAGGAATATGTCCTAATGGGGTTTGAACCCACGCCCTAGGGGTTGAGGTTAAAACATATAACCAGTTGCACTGGTTGTAGGGTTTGTACAACAAGGGCCTTCAGAAAAATAAAAGGGAAATCAACATGGATCCCTCACAAAAGTAACATGCGCGTTGAAAGTTGGCAAAAGGGTTGATGGCAAGGATCAAACCCAGGACAAGGCATGTGATAGGCAAGGCAAGGCAAGAGGTTGCGCCACTCGGGTGGCCAATACATCCGTTCATGAAAATGCAACCAATTAATAATATGTGAAACAAGTTCCTAGGCCCCGAAACGTGCCATGGCAAGGTTCAAACATGGTTGTGACCTAAACTAAACCAAATGCAAAAACAACTATATCTCTCTCAATAATCCATGAAAATGGAAACTGTAAAGACCTAAATTGTGTATTTTTCCACAAGAAATCCAATGGTTCAAGTGGTTTTTACTAAAGGTGTCTCTAATTCAAAACACGACAGAGGTCCCTAATTGAGCTCATTCTTGCACTTCCCATGGTACCGTCCTCTACAGCTACGCTAAGTCATGTTCAATGAGCCAAACACATAATATATAACCTATTTAAGCTAATCACATTAAGTGCACATCAAAAATCAACATGTTTCAATGAGTTGCAGTTTGAGATGAACTTACCTCTTGTATTCAACTTTGAAAAACTTTCAGAAGATGTTACAGAACTAAGACAAGGCCTTGGACACTCCCAATATGTTTCCAAGGTTCTGATTAAATGCTTAGACTCCAAGAAAAACCAGTGGAACAGAATGGAGATTCCCTTTTGCAAGAAATGAAAAATAACCAAAAGTGAAACTTCAAGAAATGAAGTTACAGATGCAAATCCAGGCTTTGAACAGTTGAATGATGATTTATGGATGGTGTTTAAAGTGTTAAAGTGGTTGGAAATGGAGTGAATCAAGACTGATCCACAAAAGTGCAGAAAGTCAAACTTTCTTAGGTTTGAAAGTTGACTTTTGGTTCTGGGAGGGTTTTGATGGTGGTGATGATTTGAGCAGCTCTAATACATGTTTGGTGATGTGTTAGAATGGTTGGTTCAGTGGTTTTGTGTTTGGAACTGGTTTTGGAAGTGTTTATGCAAATGGTGGTTTCTTGGCACAAAGAAGTGACTTGGTGCAAGAACTGGTTTTAGATGGTTTGATGAGTGTCTTTGGTCTGAGTTTTTTTTAATGTTTAGAAGTGTGAAATGATGTTCTATTTATAGGCACAAGAATGATAGGGATCAGATTGCATAATTTCAACTTGGTTGGTTTGGTTTAGTTGCACTTTAGTTAAAATGCAAGTGGTGGTTTACAAGAATTTGAAGTTCCAATGTCAAGTACCAACTTTCCTAAAGTTGTTGGAAAGTTCAGACACATTGCTTCTGCATAAAGAAAGGATTTGGTGCAGAGGGAAACATTTTAGAGGCTAAAGACAAGTTGACCTTTGGTTAAAGTGGCTTTATGTAAATGGCAATGTCACCTTTGTGCCAAAAATAGAATGATTCATGAGATAAAGCTTCTACCTCTTGGATAACACTTCCAAACTCGTGCAATATTTTGAGTAAGTGAAGATTTACAAGTAATCTCAACTGAAATGCAAAGATTTGCTGCATTGGAATGGTTTTGCTTCAAGTACAACAAGTGGAAAACAAGAAAAATCAAGTCTAATGGGCCTAACTTCTTGGCTTCGAAACTCACAGCTCACACATTGGATTGGGGTGTTCTACTAATTTTTGGAAAGCCCCAAGTATGCTCTACAATGTTCATGTCACTCCAAGTTTTGAATCCAAAGGGATCATGATGAAAAATATGGTTGAAGTTGGCTGCAAATTAGGGCAAAAATGTGAAATTTCACTAAGTCCTAAACTTGACTTGAACTTCCAAGCCTTATAACTTAAAAAATAAGCCTCTTTTGGGGAATGAACCTCTAATACACTTTAAATTTCATAATGTGAGCTTCAAATTGAGCTTTAGATCACAAAAATTGGATGTGTGGATTGAAAGTTATGACTCTTCAAAGTTCACATAAGGACTAGGGATTTTTCATACTTATAAAAATTTCATTTATCCAACTTTGCCCCTTTTGCAAGAAACCTCTTGAATCCTGATTTCTCATGCTCCAATTCAAAGATCAAGCATGTCTTGATGGAATATGACTTGAATACTTCATCTTGGACCCAAAATACCAAAAGTCGAAGGTTTGACTTTTCAGGCAAAACCCTAACTTTCTTCATGATTTCTACTGTGTGATATTTTATGATCTTGCTTCCTTAAACCTCTCAAACATCAATAGATGACTTCAAAGGGTGTGTGTGAACATATGTAATCATGTCCTAAGACTTGGGATCATGCCTTGGTCAAAAGTCAAAGGCATGGTTGACTTTCCTAATAAAACCCTAATTTGGGGCCAGATGAACTTGAGGTTCATTGCACTTGTGGTGGGAGCCAAACACACTTGATTTCTTGATGAATATGGTCTCTTGAAGGTATGTAAGCTCAATTGGTTGATGAACCAATCAAGATATTGACTGATCACACCAAGATTCCCTTGTAATCCCTTAGGTCAAAACCTTAATTTTCACATCTCCTGATTTTATGGTTCTCCTTTGATTTCTCTTGATCCAATCACATGAGACCATGGGATATGACTTGAAAACCTCATGATTAGCCATCAAGATCAATGATTGAGCTTTTGGAGCCTTAGTTGACTTTCTTGACCAGATGGATTCAAACACCCCTCTTGATCACCTAGTGAGTACTTGGGATGGATGTGTTGAGCCAAGGAGTGCCTCAGGAAGCCTTGAAAAGTATGAGAGCTTTGGCTTGTTGCCCTTGTCCTCTCCTTATGCAAAACCCTAACTTTCAAAAGAAGAACAAACTAGCAAAAATGATGGTTAGTTTGTAACACCCTAAATTTATTAGAATATTTATTTAATTTATTTAAATATAATATTTGTGAATTTTTGGTGAATTTTTGGTGGTTTGTGTCGATGTCGGTATTTTGGTTATTTTAATTAAATAATAGTATATAATATGAATATATTAGTATTATTATTAATTTAAAATAATATTAGAGGAATTAAGGGTATGATGGACTTTTGAGGAGGATTAGTGAGGGTATATTGGGAAAAGCCCATTTTGGAAGCCCAAGGGTTTAACAAAAAGGAATTGGGAAGGAATAGGATTCATTTTGGTTGGAACGTGAAAATAAGGAGAAAGTGGAGAGCTCTAAGGAAAAAGGAAAAGGCGAGGATTCGAGAATGTTTCCGAAGAATCAGTAGAGAAAACTCCGAATCGACAATCTAAGGTATGGGGAGTATTGTCTTTCATTGTTTTCAATATAGGAAGCGATGTGTTTAAAGTGGATTTTGGGGTTTTTGGGGTTCTCAAAGGGTTTATGAGTTATTGATGATTTAGAGGTATTTCTGAGGATCGATGATAGATTATTAAGGGTTGAATTGATTCGGGTAAAAATAAGCCTTCGAGGCAAAACCTTCTTTGATGATTTGTGGATCTTGTATGAGAAAGGGATTTATGGGGTTTATGGGAATCTTGAGAATTTGTGAAGGTTCAGGTATTTCGATTTAGAATAGTGAAATTAACCGACCTAATAGTCGTAGGTTTTATGCCTTTGATTGGATTGATGTTTCAGGACTATTTTGGGAGTGTTTTGGGTGAATTGAGGTTGGAATCGTATAGGTTTTTGGGGTTTATGATGGGTTTTGATGAATAGGGGAGAATTGATGGAATGAGATGTAGAAATTGTTGATAATATGATGGTTGTATCCCTAAAATAAGTGTCATATGCTGTTATAAATGTTATACAGTAGTAGGATTTTGAATTACGAAACCGAGACTTTTTACGGAATCGAAATCGGAGGTCCGGAAGGCTTCCAACAATGAAAAATGCAAAATTTGCATTCTGTAGATAAACGGCGAGCGCCATAAGGCTTACGGCGGTCGCCATGCAGTTCCGTCACAGCCAGGCAGCTTTGGGTCCAGATATAGTTTTGATCACAACCTTTGATCCGTAAGTCCGATTAAGGTCCTGTTCGAAGCGTTGGAAAGCTAACGCGATGAACTACATTTTAGTGAAACCAAAAGAGCCGTATGGAGTAATTTAAATTGTCTAAACTATGAGGAATTGAGGTTAACTGAGACGATATACGTATGATAGATGTCGTTGTTGAATTAGCGGTGTTATGAAGTTGTGATTGCTGAACCATGATGTTATTAATGATATTGAGATGATGATGTGTGATGTTTTGATGAATATATGATGACATGATTAACATGAGGTTTTGATGAATGATGATGCACATAATGATATTTTGATGATGATCATTATTGATGTTGTGTATCATGCATTCATAGAATATTCTGGTGATAATGTTAGGACTTCGGTCCAGTGATGATGATGTTAGACTTCGGTCTATTTGTAGCTTCCATCCCATTGTATGGATGTGAAGTGGTTTATGACGTGCTCTGGTTCTGTGTAGAACCGATCCTATTGACGGGGATCTTTGGAGGGTGATGGCCTAAGTGTCCATCGATTGTGACGATTAGTACCACATGCATGAGTCCTGTTGTGCGTTGCATTTAGGCGGCATTTGTTGTGATTTATGATGACGTGTTTTGATGTTTGCCTTGTGATGACTCTGATGATGTTGTATATGATGATGACGTTATTTTTATGCATATCTTATTTTATATTGATTATAATGAATTGTATTACTCACCCTGCCTATTTGAATGTTGCCTCCACGTGGGTAACGTGCAGGTGATTAGGATTAGCCGTGGATGGTTTTGAGGACTTTTGAAGTTATTTGCATTTTAGTCGATGTAGGGGGTATTGCTCTGATATTTTATTGATTATTTGACGACTATGGTTTACTTTAATAAAACTTTTTGTGGGATTTTTGTGGTTATGGTGGATCTGCTGCCCTTTGAAGGCATTTTGAGTTATTTTGAGGAAAACCCGTTGTTTACGGAGCAATTTTGTTGATTTAAATTTGTTGAGAAATGTGCACCCTTTGAGGTGATGCTGATTTATTTAATGATTTTATATTTAATCCGCTGCAATATTTGTGGGGTAGGAAAGGGTGTTACATTAGTGGTATCAGAGCAGGTCGGTCCGTCTGGCCAGGTTGTCTAATGTTGTCTATTCCCTAGTGTGCGACATGTGTGTGAAAACACTGTCGATGCTTGTTTTGTTTTCCATTTGTAGGCTAGGAATGAAACAAGCGGGGGAGAAGATGGTGCTTCTCCAAGATGCTTCGAGTGTGGAGCGATGGCTAAGTGTGGTGTTGGACGCTACGATAGTTTGGTGAGATAGTTTGTACTGCCTCATGATTGTCGGTTGTTATTGACAAATTGAGGAACTGATCACCCTTAATATCTTGTTGATAATAGACGGGATCATGTTGGATGGGATAGACGTGTCTTGCGAGCTTAAGTGGTGTGCGCAGTGAATCGTTTGGTGTGCGCAGTGGTGTGCTGAGATGTTATGTTGAGGGCAATCTTGAGTATTAGTGAAGGTGGAGAAGCTTGTGTTTTGCTTTGTTTGTGAAATTTTGGAAGTGTTTCCTGATGACGTAAGTGATTGGCCTTCAGAGCGTGAGGTAGAGGTTGTGGCAGATTGGATACTAGGTATGAGTCTGGTGTCAATGACTCCTTACCGGATGTCTACATCTGAGTTGGGAGAATTGAAGAAGCAATTGGAAGAGTTGCTTGGGATAAAGTTTGTTCGACTGAGTGCTTCTCAGTGGGTGCTCATGTATTGTCGGTGGAGAAGAAAGATGGTGCTACGAGATTGTCTGTGGATTATAGACGATTGAATAAAGTGATGATCAAGGATAAGTATCCACTTCTGAGGACTAATGATTTGATGGATCAATTAGTGGACGCTTGTGTTTTAGCAAGATTAATTTGAGGTCTGGTTATCATCAGATTCGTGTTAAGCCTGCTGATATTTCGAAGATAGCTTTCAGGATGAGGTGTGGTGTTCATGGAGTATATTAATCGGATCTTTCATGAGTATCTGGATCAGTTTGTGGTGGGTTACATTGATGACATCCTGATATATTCTAAGTCTGAAGAAGAGCATGCTGAGCATTTGAGAACTGTGTTGCAAGTATTGAAGGAAAAGAAGTTGTATGCAAAGTTCTCAAAGTGTGAGTTCTGGTTGAAGGAAGTGAGTTTTCTTGGCCATGTGATTTCAAGTGGTGGAATTGATGTAGATCCTTCTAAGTTTGATGTTGTGTTGCAGTGGGAGACTCCGAAGTCTGCTACTGAGATACCAAGTTTTCTGGGGTTGGTGGGTTATTACCGCAAGTTTATCGAGGGATTTTCTAAGTTGGCATTACCTTTGACTCAGTTGACTTGAACGAGTCAATCGTTTGTGTGGGATGTATCTTACGAAGAGAGTTTTGTGGAATTGAAGAAGATACTAACGACCACTCCAGTGTTGATTTTTCCTAATCTGAGTGAATATTTTATGGTGTATTGTGAAGCGTCGAAGATGGGTCTTGGTGGAGTATTGATGCAGAATTGACAAGTTGTTGCCTATGCTTCGAGACAATTGCAAGTTCATGAGAGGAATTATCCTACCCATGACTTAGAATTGGCTGTCGTGATGTTTGTGTTGAAAATTTGGAGACATTATCTGTTTGGCTCTAAGTTTGAAGTGTTCAGTGATCATAAAAGTCTGAAGTACTTATTTGATCAGAAAGAATTGAATATGAGGCAGAGAAGGTGGTTAGAACTGTTGAAGGATTTTGATTTTGACTTGAGTTATCATCCGGGCAAAGCAAATGTAGTGGTTGATGCATTCAGCGGGAAGTCATTGCATATGTCGATGCTTATGGTGAAAGAATTGGAATTAATTGAGCAATTCAGAGATTTGAGTTTGGTGTGTGAAGAGACTCCTAACAGTGTGAAGTTAGGAATGTTGAAGTTGACTAGTGGTATTCGGGAAGAGATCAGAGTGGGACAACAATCTGACTTAAATTTAGTTGACCAGTTAACTTTGATCAACCAAGGTAACGGAGGGGAATTCTGGATTGACAAGAATGGTGTGATGATGTTCAGAAACAGGGTGTGTGTTCCAGATGTCCCAGATATTAAGAAGAGCATACTTGAAGAAGGACCCCGAAGTAGGTTGAGTATTCATCCTGGTGCTACGAAGACGTACCAAGATTTGAAGAAGTTGTTTTGGTGGCCGGGTATGAAGAAGGATGTTGCGGAGTTTGTTTATGCGTGTTTGACTTGTCAGAAGTCAAAGATTGAGTATCAGAAGCCTTTAGGTATGATGCAGTCGTCGAGGATTCTAGAATGGAAATGGGATAGTATTTCCATGGATTTTGTGGTGGGATTGCCGAAGACTGCTAAGGGAAATGATTCCATTTGGGTGATCTTGGATAAATTAACTAAGTCGGCTCATTTCTTTCCGATGAAGATTAATCATTCTATGCAAAAGTTAGCTGAGATGTACATCGAGGAGATTGTGAAGTTGCATGGGATACCGTCGAGTATTATATCGGATAAAGAATCGAGATCTACGTCGAGGTTTTGGAAGAGTTTGCAAGATGCTTTGGGTACTCAGTTGAGGTTGAGTTCTGCCTATCATCCGCAGACGAATGGACAGACATAGAGGACTATCCAGTCTTTGGAGGATTTGCTGAGAGCTTGTGTGTTGGATCAAGGTGGATCATGGGATAGTCATTTGTCGTTGATCGAGTTTACCTACAACAACAGTTTTCATGTTAGTATTGGGATGACGCCCTATAAAGCTTTGTATGGGAGGAGGTGTAGGACTCCGTTGTGTTGGTATGAATTGGGCGAGAGTGTTGTACTCGGACCTGAGATTGTGCAAGAGACGACCGAGAAGATTAAGATGATCCAAGAAAGGATGAGAGCGTCGCAGAGTCCCCAGAAGAGCTACCATGATAAAAGAAGGAAGACACTTGAATTCCAAGAGGGAGATCACGTGTTTTTGTGGGTGACGCCAGTGACTGGTGTGGGTCGAGCTTTGAAGTCTAGGAAGCTCACTCCATATTTTGTTGATCCATATCAAATTTTGCAGAGAATAGGAGAGGTAGCCTATCGAATTGCTTTACCGCCGTCACTTGCGAATTTGCATGACGTGTTCCATATGTCTTAGTTGAGGAAGTACATTTCGGATCCGTCGCATATGATTCAGATGGATGATGTACAAGTGAGGGATAACCTGACAGTGGAAGCATTACCTGTGCGGATTGACGGTCGAGAGATGAAGCAACTGTGAGGTAAAGACATGATTTTGATGAAGGTGTTATGGGACGGACCAGCAGGAGAAAGTTGGACTTGGGAACGCGAAGATCAGATGAGGGAGTCGTATCCGACTCTATTTCTTTGAGGTAATTTTCGAGGGAGAAAATTCTGTAAGTGGGGGAGAGTTGTAACACCCTAAATTTATTAGAATATTTATTTAATTTATTTAAATATAATATTTGTGAATTTTTGGCGAATTTTTGGTGGTTTGTGTTGATGTTGGTATTTTGGTGGAGTTTTGGTTATTTTAATTAAATAATAGTATATAATATGAATATATTAGTATTATTATTAATTTAAAATAATATTAGAGGAATTAAGGGTAAGATGGACTTTTGAGGAAGATTAGTGAGGGTAAATTGGGAAAAGCCCATTTTGGAAGCCCAAGGGTTTAACAAAAAGGAATTGGGAAGGAATAGGATTCATTTTGGTTGGAACGTGAAAATAAGGAGAAAGTGCAGAGCTCTGAGGAAAAAGGAAAAGGCGAGGATTCGAGAAGGTTTCCAAAGAATCAGTAGAGAAAACTCCGAATCGATGATCTAAGATATGGGGAGTATTGCCTTTCATTGTTTTCAATATAGGAAGTGATGTGTTTAAAGTGGATTTTGGGGTTTTTGGGGTTCTCGAAGGGTTTATGAGTTATTGATGATTTAGAGGTATTTCTGAGGATCGATGATAGATTATTAAGGGTTGAATTGATTCGGGTAAAAATAAGCCTTCGAGGCAAAACCTTCTTTGATGATATGTGGATCTTGTATGAGAAAGGGATTTATGGGGTTTATGGGAATCTTAAGAATTTGTGAAGGTTTAGGTATTTCGAGTTAGAATATTGAAATTAACCGACCTAATAGTCGTAGGTTTTATGCCTTTGATTGCCTTGATGTTTCAGGACTGTTTTGGGAGTGTTTTGAGGTGAATTGAGGTTGGAATCGTATAGGTTTTTGGGGTTTATGATGGGTTTTGATGAATACGGGAGAATTGATGGAATGAGATGTAGAAATTGTTGATAATATGATTATTGTATCCCTAAAATAAGTTTCATATGTTGTTATAAATGTTATACAGTCGAAGGATTTTGAATTACGAAATCGAGACTTGTTACAGAATCGAAATCGGAGGTCCGGAAGGCCTCCAATGATGAAAAATGCAAAATTTGCATTCTGTAGGTAAACGGCGAGCGCCATAAGGCTTACGGCGGTCGCCATGCAGTTCCGTCACAGCCAGGTAGCTTTGCGTCCAGATACAGTTTTGATCATAACTTTTGATCCGTAAGTCCGATTGAGGTCCCGTTCGAGGCGTTGGAAAGCTAACGCGATGAACTTCATTTTAGTGAAACCAAAAGAGCAGTATGGAGTATTTTTTCTTTGTCTAAACTATGTGGAATTGAGGTTAAGTGTGACGATATACGTATGATAGATGTCGTTGTTGAATTAGTGGTGTTATGAAGTTGTAATTGCTGAACCATGATGTTATTGATGATATTGAGATGATGATGTGTGATGTTTTGATGAATATATGATGACATGATTAACATGAGGCTTTTATGAATGATGATGTACATAATGATATTTTGATGATGATGATTATTGATGTTGTGTATCATGCATTCATAGCATATTCTGGTGATGATGTTAGGATTTCGGTCCAGTGATGATGATGTTAGACTTAGGTCTATTTATGGCTTCCATCCCATTGTGTGGATGTGAAGTTGTTTATGACGTGCTCCGGTTGTGTAAAATCGATCCTATTGACGGGGATCTTTGGAGGGTGATGGCCTAAGTGCCCATCGATTGTGACGATTGGTACCACATGCATGAGTCCTGTTGTGCATTGCATTTAGGTGGCATTTATTGTGATTTATGATGACGTGTTTTGATGTTTACCTTGTGATGACTCTGATGATGTTGTATATGATGATGACTCCATTTTTATGCATATCTTATTTTATATTGATTATAATGAATTGTATTACTCACCCTGTCTGTTTGAATGTTTCCTCCAAGTGAGTAGCGTGCAGGTGATCAGGATTAGTCGTGGATACTTTTGAGGACTTCTGAAGTTATTTGCATTTTGGTCGATGTAGAGGGTTTTGCTCTGATAGTGTAACATCGGGTTGGGTCGTTGAGTCGAACCATGTTGAGTTTTATTTGGCTCTTATTTTATTGATTATTTGATGACTATGGTTTACTTTAATAAACTCTTTTGTGGGATTTTTGTGGTTATGGTGGTTCTGCTGCCCTTTGAAGGCAATTTGAGTTATTTTGAGGAAAACCCGTTGTTTACGGAGCAATTATATTGATTTGAATTTATTGAGAAATGTGCACCCTTTGAGGTGATGCTGATTTATTTAATGATTTTATGTTTAATACGCTGCGATATTTGTGGGCTAGAAAAGGGTGTTACATAGTTGACAATGCATAAATGATTGAAACCTAATGCAAATGCAAGATGTCATGACATCTAAGGGGTAAAATTTGGGGTATAACAGTTGCCCCTATTTAAATAGCTTCACTGGATGGTGCGAGCGATGATAATCCTCGCAAAATCATGGTGAAAGGTGTTTAAATATAGCAAACCGAAAATGTTTCCCTTAGATGTAATTCTATGCTAAGGACAGGCAGGAGTATGCAAATGCTGACATGCCATGAACTTCTAATATGATGATATGATGGCGTGATGGTGCAAAATACTGACAAAACAAGGCACAAAGGGCAAAGGTCACCAACCCAAAGATGAGACTTACTGGGGAATGATTGAGAAGTCACTGGGGATTAGAAAAAAACTATGGAGAACTCCAAAGACCCTTACTGGAGATGGAATTCAGACATGTATTTTCCATCGAGGAAAGATCCAGGGATATGAGCGACAGGTTCAGATATGGCCGGACGACTTCGGGGACAACAAAAAGGTAAACAAAACTCTTTACTGGGGATGAAACCAGAAAGAAGATATGATCTCCACTGGGGATCAATTTGAAACAGAAAGAAAAACACCACACAAAAGATTTTCTGGGGATTTCTTATACTGAAGAGTTCAAACGAGATCTTTAAGAAAAAACCAAAAAAGACAAAGACAAACACAAACTCTGCATGCGCTAAATGATGATAACCACATGGACTTTCAAGGGATATTGGTAATGATCAATCTCAAGATGCCAATATTGATTGGACTTGGATGACATGCCAGTAATTACTAGACTTAGGATGCTGATAATGATCAGGCCTTCAACAAATGCCAGTAAATACTGGACTTTTGCAAGGATAAGATTGCAAGATGCCAATAATGATTGGACTTTAAAAAACACGTCAGTAATCACTAGACTTGAATACCAATAATGATTGGATGAAACATGCCAGTGAACACTGGACTTATACGATACCGATAATGATCGATATTAAAACAACGCCAATAATTACTGGACTTGATACATAAATAATGATAGACTTTTGAGGTAATTCCAGTGGACACTGGACTTAGAATACCAAAGAAATAGGTCTTTAGACGATGCCAGTAAACACTGAACTTTAGTACCAATAATGATTGGATTTTTTTCCAAAGCAAACCAGTGAAAAATAGACTCAAACGAAACTGATGATGATCGATACAATGCCAGTAAATACTGGACTTTACAATACCAACAATGATTAGGTTTTAAACATGCCAGTGTAGCGAGCGATTTTGGACGTGGTTCTTAAGCACTGCGCTCTGGGGTACTACAGGTCGATTCATTTTTTATCCTATTGAAGCTGATGAAGGAAGGGAAATAGATGTCTCTAACTAACCCTGCTTGCATACTGAGGTTAAACAGTCAAAACTATTGGTTTACAGATGCAGTTTTAGTTCGTGGGCCTCTCTCTGCTTATTTTGTTCACAACGAATTATCGGGACTGTTCATGGGGAATTTGTTGGGATACTATGCTAGATTGGCTAGAGCTAGGGGACTTTGGGGTTTTTTTTATTAGTGTGCTCGCTAAGATTCTTTTTCAATCTTATGCCTACGTATTCCCGGGATAAGGAAATCAGAGCGATCGTAATTCCTCCTATTCTATGGGAGGAAATGGTGTTTTGGTGTCTTGTTCAAAGCCCAAGACATGAACCTAAAGGTGGTTTGTATCTTGTTCAAAGCCCAAGATGTGAAGCTGAAGGGTCTATTTGTATCTTGTTCGAAGCCCAAGATGTGAAGCTAAAAGGGTGTTGACTTTAGAGAGAATTTGTCATCTCTAAAGGGGTTTGTTTGTCACAATTGTTGGGTGACTGATTATGAAGGAGAATTACTTTAACTGGGATATGCGAATCCAACAAGGCCATAATTTCCTTTATAGGGGATTTTCAACCTGAAGGAGAAGACTTTAACTCAGTTTAGAGTAACACCATCTTTTCTTAGGAATTTCTCATGCTAAAATAGGGACAGTGGCGCGGATGTAAATAATCCAGAGGCTTGCCACTTATAGTAGTTAGACGAGGAAAAGGAGTTGTTGATGTTTGTATACTGTGAACGAGGCACAACTTTTGATGCTAAAAGCTTGATTGAATCAAACGGAGATTTCTTTATATAAAGCCTAAGAGGAGGCTATTGACCCAACAAGAGGATGCTTTTGTGTCTCGTACGAAGCCCGAGATAGAGGCTAGAAGGGTTGACTCAGCAAGAGAGTGTTTTTATATGTGTCTTGTACGAAGCCCAAGACGGAGGCTAAAAGGGTTTGACTCAACAAGAGAGTCTTTTATACTCACCAAGAGAGTGATTTGTATCTCGTACGAAGCCCGAGATGGAGGCTAAAGGTGATCGACTCAACAAGAGAGTCTTTTTATACTCAACAAGAGAGTGTTTTGTATCTCGTACAAAGCCCGAGATGAAGGCTAAAAATGTTTGACTCAACAAGAGAGTCTTTTATACTCAATAAGAGAGTGTTTTGTATCTCGTACAAAGCCCGAGATGAAGGCTGCAAAGGTTAACTCTGCTAGAGAGAATCATTGTATAAAGCCCAAGAGGAGGCTAGGGTTACTGTTTCAGTTGAGTGACAGGTCCAATATGTTGGTTAAGAGAGAAAATCATTTCTTATATGGGTAATATTGTACTCATGGATTTAATCTGAGGATCGGGATTATTTCCTGTTCTTTAAGGAAACGGGGAATCCAAAGGGTATTGAGACTGCCCAAGTCTACGGTGTTTTTTCCTATTTTTGAAAGGAACTTGAGAATGTCTTCGAGACTCAAGGAGATTAGACTGTCCAAGTCTAGAGTTTTATCTTTTGTATTATGCTTAAGAGAAATTAAGAGACAGTACGTTCGTGGTAGAAAGATCTAGACTCTTTGAAAGACTGTTCTATTAAGATGACTAATTTATGTTCCTATACCTTTAAGAGGTCGTCGGGACAATTTGTACGAAGCCCAAGAGGAGGCGAGAAAAACTTTTAAGAAGCCGAAGGGACAATTTGTACGAAGCCCAAGAGGAGGCTATCTTCCCGGAGGAAGAATCATTATACGAAGCCTAAGAGAAGGCTGTGAAAACTTCTAAGAAGCCGACGGGTCCTTGTACAACGCCCAAGAGGAGGCGGGGATGCTTTTAGGAGGTTGATGAACAGTTCCATAAGGGGTTTCACTTGGAACATTGGCCTTCTGTATATGAACTGTTCAAGGGGGAGATTTCTTAGATCTAGTTATCTAAAATTGTTGTAAAAGAAAATTCTCATGATTTAGGTTATGTTGAAATATCCGGGAGAACGTCGGAGGTAAGGAGACGAGGTTTTGTCTAGTTCTAGACGTAGTTGCCGGGGAAAATCTAAATATCTATACTAGTATTACACAGTCGATATGAGTTTATGAAAGAAGACTTACAGTGAAACAGCCCCATAATACAGTTATATACATATGAAAGCGGTAAATGAAAGCGGGTAAACACTTACTCGGGTGAGAGCTTCAATGCTGTTTGGTTAGTTTGTTCAACAAAGAAAGCTTTGATAACAATATTATATTCAAAATCAAAGGAGAAAGTGCTTTTGAAAGGAAAATTGGGGCTTACAGCTCAAGGAGAGGCCCAGGGTTTTATCAGTGATCGCACTGTCGTTTTGTACAAGGACTTATACAAGTGACTGAGGCCCAAGAAAGGTTTTCTGTACAAGGGGATGGGTCTTACACTCTCTCAAGAGGCCCAAAAATGACTGAAAGAAAAAGAAATGAGGCTTATAACACGAGGGTAGGCCCATATGATTTGTTTTTTTTTTGAACTGGCGATCGCGCCGAGCTTTTCTTTTAACGCAGAGGGACTTATACGATATCTGAGGCCCAAAGATTGTTTTGGTTAAAAGGGGATTGGGTCTTACACTCTATTAGAGGCCCAAAATGGTTTTGAATGGGTCTTATAGCTCGAGGAGAGGCCCAGATGGTTTGTTTTAAACGGGCGATGATCGCGCCGAACTTTTGAAATACAACGGGACTTATACACCATTTGAGGCCAAAAAATAGGTTTGTATTTACAAAGGATTGAGTCTTACACTCTATTAGAGGCCCAAAGAGTTTGAAAAGGTTTGATGAGGGTTGAATTAATCAAAAACCCTAATTTGTTTCCAAAAGGTATTTTAATTGAATAAAAATTCAATTAAAATGATCAAAATTGTTAAACATGTGGAAAACAAATTGTGATCTTGGATTAATGTTTCAAAAATCAAGTTTTGACCTACAAAATGATTAGAAGTCATTAAAATTTGCAAAATCAAGAAGGAAAAAATATTTTAAATGTAAAAAACAATTAAAATATTAATTCTTTGCAAAAATATCAATTATATGAAATAAATAATATTTTTGGGTTTTTTTTGGTAAAATAAAATATTTTAACATTTTTGTGAATTATTAAAAAAAGAATCAACTCAAAATCATTAAAACTCAGAGAGAAATTAATTTTAGAATCAATTAAATAAAATCACAAAATTCAAATATTAAATATTTGAAAAAGGGCGCCAAGAACATGGCAAGAACACGGCATGAACACGCGCCCTTCCTCTATTTCTGCAAATTTGCGTTTTCTATCCAATCTCACTGAATACTTGATTATATCATGCAATCTACATATCAATCTACTCGTTTCAACCTCACAATCATGTCTATGGTCTTTAATTTCATTTATTTTAAACATGGAATAAGAAATCAAAGAGAAACCTCAAGAACCCTAAAATTTGCATTAAGGTTCAGAAATTCCATACACGATTCAAACAATGCAATTGATTGAGGGAAAACACTCCATGCATGATTATGACCATATGGCCAAATTATTGTGCAGCAAAAATTGCATGGATCATAGAGTTAGAAGAGCTCATGCTTACCACTTGCAGCTGGTGATCGTGTTTTGTGTTAGAGGTGTTACAGCTTGGTTCCAAGGTTATGGACAGCTTCCCTAGGTGCTATGGAGTGTGTCTGGATGCTTGGAGTGGATTGATTTGAGCTGGAACTTGATTTGGCACCTCAACTGCAAATCTGTCAAAGGCTTGAGCAGTTGGCTGGTGATTTTGTGATTTTGGTGTTCCAGATGTTATGTGAGTGTCTGGATCATTTCTATATGATGTTTATGAGGTGTGTGTGTAATTGGTTTGGTTGGAATAGCTCTCAAACTCAAAACCCGATAGTGACTTGCCTTAGAAGGAAAAATTGGAGTGAGGAAGGAGATTTTGAGGAAAACATCTATTTGATGGTTTTGGTGTACTCAAACTTATCACAACTGAGCTCTATTTATAGTAGAGCAAGTTTGTTTTGCAAGGAATAGTGAATGGTAACTACTGCATAGGTTTGGCCAATGTTGAGCAATGAGAATCCAAGTCTCCTCTAGCCATTGACTAGAGGTTAGGGCACAGGCTGCTGGTTCCCTTGGTCTTGGATAAGTCTTGACTGAATACAGTTGGCAATGGCTTAGTCCATGCCACCTTGGTGTATGCGTTGAATGCTCCAATCCAAAATTGGAGTCTTGTCCCTCTTTTAGGCAATTCTAGGTTTGGGATGCTATTTTTGGTTCCAAAGACTTTGGAGGCTTGGGATCAGAGTTGGTTCCTCCTTGGATTTCCTATCAGTGTGGACTTATCAGCCTGGTATTCTGGTTATTCTGGTTATTCTGGTATTCTCTTCATAACAGACTCATGAACCTATTCAGTCATCAGCACATCACAGTGATTATTCGGACTATGTGGAAGCTTTGATCCCATGTCTTTTTGCATTCATACCTTTGCATTGCATTTGCATCTTGCATCATTTCGCATATCTCTTCTCCGGCCAGACCAGTGAGCTCATCCATCCTTTATCTGAACTGCAGTTTGATTTCCCGACTTTTGTATTGGACTTGAATCAGCTTCTGGAAGAATCATGAACTCTGGGGAACAGAATCAGTTTGTGACTAGGGCCGATGTTGAATTGATGAAGCATCAGTTGGACCAACTTATGAAAGCTATGGCCACCATGACTAGGGGAGAGGCCAATGTTCAAAGAAATGAAAATGTTATTCCACCTTTGGTGAACAATGTTGCTCAAGCTCAGCCTGTGCAGGTCCCGGTTGAGATTCATGTTATGCAAGAACATCCCATTGTCCGAGACGGACATTCTTCTTCTCTTTATACCACGGACTATCAGAGCTTTGCCTTCTCTATGCCAGATGTCCAAGGGGTAGTTCCAAGGATGAACCCTAAGGATCCACGATCTATTGATGATGAAAGATACCGTGTGTTGGAGGAAAAGATTACAGCCTTGGAGAGGCGTGATAATCTTGATTTGAATGCTTCGAGCATGTGTTTGGTGTCTGGCCTGGAAATGCCTCCAAAGTTTAAAATGCCGAAGTTTGAGCAATACACAGGAGATAGCTGTCTGAAACTACATTTGGTGATGTTCGGCAGAAGAATGACCTCACATGTCGACAATGACAAGCTCATGATCCACTGTTTCCAAGACAGTCTGAGTGGGGCATCTTTGTATTGGTATATGCAGTTGCAGAGTGGTAGCATCCGATCATGGTCAGATCTAGCCAACGCCTTTGTGAAGCAGTACAGTTATAATCTTGACATGGCTCCCAGTCGAATGCATTTGCAAGACTTGTCTCAAGCAGATAACGAATCATTCCGAGAGTATGCTCAGAGATGGAGAGAGTTAGCTGCTCGTGTTCAACCGCCGCTTTTGGATAGAAAATTGGTTGATTTGTTCATGGATACCTTGCAAGGGTCGTACTTGGAAAAGATTATTGCCAATGGGGCAGCAAAATTTTCTGACCTGGTGATGGTGGGAGAACGTATTGAGAGATTGCTCAATTGTGGAAAGCTCCAAGGCATCTCGAACTTCCACGCTAATGAAAATGAATCAGTTGTCAGTTCTAAGGAAGAATTCAAGGAAGAAACTAGTGCCATTCAAGAATCTTCACCACCTCGTTCTCAGTGTTCAGACATATCAACTGTTCAGAGTCAACAATCTTATGGGTCTTCGTATCAAGGACAATATTCTTCTGCAAATCAGAGACCTTCTCAGAATCAACGGTCATATCGCCGTCAGCCGCGTCAGCACGTCCGACAAAGGCCAAGGAAGCCAGAAAGGCATTTCACTCGGTTGCCAATGTCATACTATCAGATGTTGCCGGATTTGATCAGAGGTGGACTTATTGTACCAAAGGAATTGAAGCCGGTACCTTTTCCGTACCCACCAGGTTTTGATATCAACGCCCGTTGTGATTACCATGCTGGGGCACAAGGCCATTCAACTGAGGATTGTAAGGTGCTTAGGAGCAAGATTCAGACTCTTCTTGACTCCAACATGTTCTCATTCACGCCTCAGGGTATTCAGATCAACAATCCTCCTTCGTCCAGTCAGGTGGGTTCATCAATCCAAGTTATGGAAGAAGTCACCGAGAGCGGTAGTGCAGATGATTATCAGAATGACTTCGATGAGCAATATTGAAGGTGGCTAGCTCATTGGCAAATCAAACTTGGAAAGCCCAGTTCCTTAAAGCTGGAGACTATTTAGATCATGTCATTTCTTTGCATTTGTAGTTTCTTTTCTGTTAAAAAGTGCAAACTCATTTGTAAAACTCGTTGTTTTCGATTGATAATGATAATGAAATGAATATGCATGTTTTGATTAAATCCAGTCGTGTTCACTCATACTTTTTATCGATATCATATACTTGTTTAAGCAGGATCCTAGGGAGGATGATGATATTCAAAGACGCAGAACTTCCAATTGTATGCTTTTGGCACAAAACCCTGCTGATGATGTACAGGCATTGTTTCAATTCCTCAAACACCAGAGATATAAGGAAGATAATCCCTTGTGAACCCCGTTGAGCCTAGTAGTAGGAGTTTCTTTCTGAAAACGAAAAAACCCTCTATCTTAACCTGGGGCAGGGTAGGTGTCAGCTAAGTTGACCGTGCGTTCAAATTTCAAAAGGAGTGTTCCGCTCGAGGATCAACTACATCTACGGTTATCCTTCACCAACCGAAGAGTGAGACGGTCACAACCCTTTACAAGTCAAGACAAACCTGTGTCACACGATTAGTTCAAAAAAAAAATAATAAAAGAAAGCCCGCTAAGTCAAAACTTGAAAACGAGTGACTTAGGCAAAAGTAGGGCATCCCGTTGGACTTCAAGAATCGCAAAAATCAAAAGAATCAGTCCAGGCAAAATCAGGGAAAAACAAAAAGGAATAAAAAGTGAAAATCAGAGGAACAAAAAGAAAAATCCTCGAGCAAAGAACAAGTCGTGTGAATACAGACAACAAAGTAAAAAGGGGTGACTGTCACTCCGAAAACCGTGTGGGGTCCTGCTATCCTCCTACCATTCATTAACCTTTTTGAAAGGTGAACGTTTGTGTCAAGTTAGCTGAACGTAGGACTGGAGAACATCAAGGATATTGGGTGGGTTAAAACAAAACTTTGAGCCTTATATCCTTTCTTTCTTAAACTATGAACCAGGCCACGTTACAACATGCGAAAGACCTAATGGAAGCAGGGTTGTTTCGAAAGCATACTTTGGTAAAGATCGCGGCGAAGCTGACTCCTAAAAGGATCTTCTTGCCATTCATGTTGGTATCGATGTGACATTCTAATAAGTCATTCGTTCACTATATGTCATAAAATTTTTCCAGTGAACAAACTTGGATTGCAAAACTGTCATATGCATTGCATCAAAATTATCTTTTCAAAACGAATTGTTTTACTTGCGAGTCCGTACTTGACATCAGGAAAGTTTCTACAATGGAAAGATTGATTAATCCAAGGTGCAAAGTGCCCGAGTACTCCGTTGAGCTGGGGCAAGTCATACCAAACAGGCTATCCATTCCAAGATTCAGTTAATCTGGGGCAATCAAGTCGATATTCAACAAATCTCTCGAAGGTCAGTTAGAGGAACTCCTTCACAGATCAGACACTCAGAGGCATAAATCATTTCAAGGCTGGGGCAGGTTACCCTAAGAGCATAAGAAGTTATTCTCTCCGAATGACGGTTGATCAAAAGCCATGGGGGCAATATATGTTGGATCTTCACGAGACTTCCTGAAGACATGTTCATTTACAGGTTATGTTGCATCAGGGCACTTTCTTAATGTCATATCACGTCTGCAGGGTCCATGTTGATAGCTGACACGTGATGACCCCAGTAAAGTCTCTCTCCCTAGCAGAGATAGCTGGAGTTTTATCACTCAGCAGAGCTTTATGAAGATTGTGAATCATTCTCCCTAGCAAGAATTCAGGAGTTCGCTCTCCCCTAGCCAGTGTGACGAAATTATTGCTTGGGTTTGTGCTTCCCCAGTTTGTGGTAAAGTTGTTCCCATCACCCCAACAGAGTAAGGGTAAGAGACAGGCATCAAACAAAGGAGTAAGTCTGATCTGGTCCCCTAGCAGAGCTGATATCATCAACCATTGGCCCCAAGCATATTTTTGGATAGTGGTTAGCTTTCCCCAGCAAGTCCAAGGTCGATTGTCATTGGCACTTTTCTTCAGCAAGATTCCTGGGATGTTTCCTCCAGCAGAAGTTTGTTGGTTTAGTCGGGATCTCGAGCAGTTATGACCCTGAAGACGGTTCAGTTTGTTATCCCCTGCGGAGTTGGCCTCGTCTCTTCAGCATTTATTTTGCTGGAGTGGTCCTGTTGCATATCATAAATATCATTGCATAATCATCATCGCATATCATTAGCATAGCATTGCATGAAGCCGTGTAAAACCAAACAAAAATCCATAGCCCAACCTTGCTTGGCATCCTTCTTCCACAGCCCTCTTTGCTGGATTATTGTAAAAACCTGAAATCCTATCCCTATCGGCGTTTCCTTCAAACCTGAAGTCCAATCCCTATTGGCACTTCATTCAAAATCCAATCCCCATTGGTACCCAAGAAGATTTCGCCTTTGAAAAATAATCTCCATCAGGTTTCACCTATCCTTGTCAGCAAAGTCCAATCGTACTTGGCACATCCTTCTTTCCCCGGTAGCCCGAGCATGCGTCGGCATTTTTGCATATAGTTATCATTGCATCCTCAAATCGCGTAGCATTTCCATTTGATATAGAGCATTACGCCATAGAAAGAAAATTCAAACATATGCATGCGAGGCATAAGCCAGATTAGGTGTCTTGCGCGAAAGCCCAAATCAACTTCCAATCAAAATGGTGACATATCCCCAGCAGACATTACAATCCCTCTGCCTACTTCTTTTGGGTTGTAGATCATATGTCGATCTTACCCTCTATCAGTCCATGTCCATCAACCCTTTGATGACGACATTCCAAAAACAAATTTCCTTTCCGTCATTCCTATGACGATGTGTTATCTTCGTTCAGGTTTCCTCTTTCTGTCATCTCTATGACAATGTGTCTCCTTCAGTCGTCTTCCCGTCAACCCTTTGATGATGTGTTCCGAGCTCAGGTTTCGTACCTTCGGATGTTTTCAGTTTCTTTCCATCAACCCTTTGACGACGTGTTCCGAGCTCAGGTTTCGTACCTTCGGATGTTTTCAGTTTCTTTCCGTCAACCCTTTGACGACGTGTTCCGAGCTCAGGTTTTGTACCTTCGGATATGTTTAGATTTTCTTTCCGTCATCCCCATGATGATGTATTCCTACGGTGGAATTTCCTTTCTGTCATCCCTATGACAATGTGTTATCTTCGGCCAGGTTTTCTTTCTGTCATTGTAATACCCCAAAATTTGCTCTCCCCTTTGTCATCATAGCATGGCATTATCATTTATCATATCATATCCATCTCATTAACATTACATTGCATTTAACATAGAAAAATGAAGCATGGCATCCTTCTTACCATCAGGGCATGTGATCAGGTGGAAGGTGGACAATCAAGGAATCATTCAAAGCACAAAAGGTCAATCAAGTGCCCTCAAGACAAGCCAAGAGGTCTTTCATGTCTCATACCATCTCAATTGATCATCCACAACCTCAAGGATAAGAGATACAATGGGAGATTGAAGCATTACATCTTTCACTATGCAAGAGGTTCAAAAACTGAAGGAAAACCCTCAAAAGAGATAGCTCATTGATCGAAAATCATCCTCAAATGGTATATCTCATCATCCTTTAAGAGGATACACAACATACTCTGAGGAATTTGAAATTGAAGACTGCACATTTTTCTCCTAGGAGGTGGGCACCAAAACTAGGGTTTCCCATTAAATCAGGGAATCTTTGATTTTTTGGACAAAACTTGATGTCATGGTATTCTACATGTTCTTAAGTGTATGTGTATGGAGAATTGCCCCTCAATTGGTTTTGGAGGTGGTTCAATTGGAAGAAAGATCAAAAATCAGGAAATTTGGGGCAAAGTCAAATAATCAGAGGAAAAAGTCAACTCTTGACTTTTTGAGGCCAAATTCATAAAATTCATGTTATATGTGTCCAATGTACAAAATTTGATCAAGAAACTCCAAAGGAATCATGAAAAAATCAAGATGGGGAAAGTTGCCATTTTTGGATGAAATAGGGTTACTAAAAATAGCAAGTTTTAGCCATTTTGCATCAGAATTGGAACCAAGGCCATTCAAAATTGAAGCACCAAATGAAAATTACACTCTGCCTCAATGAAAGGCCTTGCTTTGAGCTTCAAATCCATGGGTAGAACATCTCCATTGGATAAAAATTGAGGGAGATATGATTGATCAAAGTTGGAGGAAAGTAGGCCAAAAACCATGTCATGACCAAGTTTGGCCAGGTCTGCGCGCAGTCATTTTCACAAACATGTGGTGGGGCAGAAGTACACTCATTTTATTCATGGTTAGAGGCCTCAAATGAAAAACTCTTCAACATGAAAGTTATTCTTTGAAGTGTCCTCTTTAATGTTGATGTTGGACAAATTTTTGTTTGACCAAGCTATGATGGAGATATACTAGCCCAAATATGGTTGCCTCATGCTGAAAATTTCCCAAGTCATATGGCCATGTCCAACTCAAGTTGCCATGCCCTGCACCAGTCATGATGTCTATTATTTCAGGTCATTTTTGAGCCAGATAGAGGCCTCATTTCTAATCTTGTTTCACACCAAACTTGTAGGATCACACTTCTTCTTTCCAATGACGCCAAAAGCTCCTCAAGCCATCCATTAACATGTGAGAAATTCACTCTTAAACTTCCACTGCTGCATTGGTCATAGCTGCTACCAAATCAGAAAAATAATGTTGATGTGGATGGATTAATTCAAGCAGTCACACGCATACATCCCACACCAACCATCCCTTACTTCTTTTAAACCAACACATTCCCGTACACACATACATACCATGTCATGCCATGCATAGAAGAGGAAAAAAGGAAACTTGCACCACAAGATTCCAGGCTGCTACACTGTTCCCTCTCTCATTTTCAATTTGCTCAGCTCTACCATAACACCATGAACACTCTTCACTACATCACAACCTCACCCACTCGCCCTAACTAACTTGACTCAGTTAGTTAGAGGCAACTCACTTAACTCACTCACAACTCAATTAACCATACCAGTTAACAGATTTAACTCAACATATATATTCCAATCACACTCACAATATCAGAGAGGATTCTCATTTTTTTTCACTCTCACTCCAAAAGCACTCTCAAGCTTTCTCTCTGAATTTTCTCTCTACCTGCACGAATTCCTCAAGTTCTTCTTCAATCTTCACAATCAAGCAAGAAGACATCAATGAAGCATTGAATAGCACAGTTATCTCCAATTTCAGATTCAGATTTCCTCTGGTTCTCAAAGCCAAATAGCATTTATTTTGCTCAAATTGAAGTTCTAGAAGTTCAAGAACAAGTTCTCACCTCTGGTTTTCTCAAAAATCCAAAGATCTTCAAGTTTCAGGTTCCAAAATCTCTCAAACTTTGCTTGCACGATTTTATCTTGTTCTAACTAGTTGATGTGTTATTTGTGCTTATTAGAAGCTATATGAAACCGGCTAGTTGATAGAGCTCCTTAGGAGTTTAGAACTGAAACTTAGGGCAAATTTCTCTTCTTCGATTCTCTGTATCCATGCTTGATCTTTGAATTTTGTTGTTGGATTTGTGTTCCTCATGAGCTTAGCTTTCGTTTGGTATATGGCTTGTGAATTTCTGGAGAAAATGTGAGTTGCAGGTGGTGGCTGCTGGCCGGAGAAGATGACCGGAGGTCATCTCCGGCCGGTGACTTTAACTGTTAGGGTTTGTGTGCGTTTTAATCTCAGCCGTGTGTTTTTCATGATCGTACGCTCCAAAATGTGACAGCACATTAAAACTCACATGCTCCTCACGTGCATTTTTCTGAATTTCACTTAAGCATGGTGTGGTGTGGTGCATGGTAAGTGGCATGTGTCCTCACATGCATGCATTGATCTTGAGTACTTTGACTTTTATTTGACCTTGACTTGATCTGATGGTTGTGAGTGAGTCAAAATTGTTGACTGATGGTGCACACTTGTTATTGTGTTTGGCGTGTAAATGGACCTTGTCAGATTGATATTTGCACCCCTCTGTTTGGAAGCCCAATGAATTTGCACTGTCCAATTGCTATGTTCATACCCCCTGCATTTTGCATTTATTTTTCATTTTTATTTCTTTCTACACGTTTGATTTTTAATTTTTAAAAATACCAAAACATATCATAAAATTCCACAAAAATTCATGAACATCATTGAAACATTTATGAAATTTTTCATGTTTTTATTTTCTGTTTTTATGACTATTTTGCCCCTGTTCCATTATTTCCTTTGAATTTCTATTTTTGTGCATACTTAATTTGACATACCATTTTGTGCATTTTTGTTCTTGATCATAAAAGGTGTTTTTGATCCCTTTCCTTTTGCATTATGTTTGTAACATGTTGAAGTATGTTTGAGCTTTATGGCTTGATTTGTTAAGTCTTTTTGGATGACTTTGGATGTGTTGCTTTGAGCATGAATGCATGAAACTTTCATGAGGTCTTGACCTTATTGTTGATTGACTTTGGTTCTGATCCATTGCTTGTGGCTTTGATATGTTGATGACACATGTTTAAGGTGTTTAATTGTTGAAGATAATAATTTTTGAAGCATGTTTTCTATTTGTGTGAAGCATGAATCTTAACTTGTTCTTTTTATGAATGTATGCTTCATGTTTGGTTTGCTTGATCATGAAGGCACTTGTGCCATAATTTGAGGTCTTGTTTGAGGATTGATAGCATGCTAATTGACTTCTGATTGTAGTATTTGGATCTCATCCTTGTATGTTTGTAGTTCACCTTGCACTTTAAGTCATTTGTTTTACAAGTATGAACCATATTCACATCACTTCATCTTTCTTCTTTGTTCTTTATTGAATTGAGAAATGGTTTGCATGATTTGAGTGATGTTTGAAGATCTTATTTGGGAACATGTTTAGGTTGTTCATATTCTGACCATGACCTCTCATGAGGTATCCTTGCATAATTGTTTTGCATTTTCCTTCACTCTCTTTCTACTTCTTTTATAAGACACTTCTTGTGTTTTTAATTCTTTGTTTATGTACCCTTGGTTTGTGTTTGACATGTTGATGTTAGTGAAAACCTTTTTAGATGTACATTCTGACTTGGAAGCTCTTATAGCATTCAATCTCATTTTACTTTGTTTGTCAATTTGTTTGAGTTTGATTTGTTCACTCTATGTTCTTTCTTTACTTGTAAATAAGTGTACTAACATTTTCAGGGGCTAATGGTAAGTCATTTGAGTGTGGATATGCTTCCACATTCTAATCCTTTCCCTCACCTTTTAATCTTTCAATTTGTGATTGTTTAAGCATTTCATAATGCTTTGTCTTCATAACTTTCTTCCTTCCTCTTTAGAACTAACTTAACTTCCATCTTGGAAGTAAGTTGTGTTCTTCCCTCTTTCTTCTCTTTTCTTTTAGGTTAGGTTTCTCATACCACACTAACCATAGGACTTCCAAGTATGCTAATACTAGGGTGTGTCTTAGTCCCCCCATAGATTTTACCTTTCTCCTTCTTTTGAGTCTCTCTTCTCATCTATAAAGGAAACCCAAAAACACTTAATAAAGGTAAGCATTTATTGCATTTAAGCCTTTCATATAAAGGAAAGATTATAAGGGGTCTTCTCTTATAATCTTAAAATGTGTAGCATATGGCCCATCTTAGGTCAATGTGTTACATATTTGATCTTGTATGAGGGACTTAAACGCAATACTTGTTGAAGGTGCAAATAATAAAAAACACTTCTTCACTTCATAATTTACAAAAACACTTAATAAACACAAGTATGCTAGTGTGTTTGAACCTTGACAATTGGAGCTAAGTGTGGAGGTCTTCTTCACTCTTAGTGTGCTTTCTTACCCATTCCATCTTGGAATGTGAGAATGTACACATTCCAATGACTAAGATTCAGATACACTGTCATATGCAAACAAATGAAAAGACTCTTAAAAGACAAAAACAAACAATAACGTCTTTCCTTCGGGAATTCTTTTCTCACCTCATTCACTCTTAACGCACGAACGCGCTTCTACTCGTTCTCTTGCAAGATGGTAACGCACTCGGACCAGCGAGCCTGCAACACCTGAGCTAGAACGTAAGCCGTTCTCTAAAAAACACAAACAATTCATCCCTAGTGAGGGGAACTACGTCGCTCTGATTCTCATGCTCCCGATGAGATACGTAGGCAGTGGGGTAGGGCCCATGCGAGCACTTCTTTTATTTTCCCTACATTTGTTTCCCGTTCCTTTTCTTTTCTTTCTCCTTTCTTTTTTCCAGTTCTTTTCCAGTATCTTTACCTACACCCTTTGATTGAAGCAAGCAAGCGT
Organism: Lathyrus tuberosus; assembly: GCA_022829125.1. NCBI lineage: Eukaryota > Viridiplantae > Streptophyta > Magnoliopsida > Fabales > Fabaceae > Lathyrus > Lathyrus tuberosus. The sequence continues at coordinate 6,620,297 of JALAZF010000170.1, forward strand.
GGATCCCATCGGGTACGATGGACGCGAGAGGGTGCTAATACCTTCCTCTCGCGTAACCGACTCCCGAACCCAGTTCTCTTGGTCGTAAGACCACGTTCTTTCCTTCCTTCAGGTTTATGCGGTGTTTCCTTTCCCTCTTGGGATAAATACACATTGCTGGCGACTCTGTTTCGGTGCCACTTTCGCGTTTGTACTTGGATGAAAATCCCGGGAGCGACAGCTGGCGACTCTGCTGGGGATCGAACCCAGAATCTCTGGTTTCCTTAGCGAGTCCATCCTAGCGCTTGTTTGTTTTTCTTTCATTGGGTGTTTACTGTTGTGCTATATTTACTGTTTTATTGTATGGTTATTTACTGCTTTACTGTACATTACTGTATTTACCGCATTTTAGCATTTTCATTTCACATGATATATTATGCTATACTGGACTGTGTTGTTTTCTGTTTGGCGGGATGGGTGTTCTGAGAGATAAGCCCACTACACAGGCTTGAGTACACACATAGGTATTAGAGTGGATAGTCATGACGCTTGCATGGTGGTGACCACGTATTGTCGTTCATGAGACCCACAACCAGACGAGGTTCTATCAGGAGCTTTCTGCTACTGCATGTTATGCAGGCCAGTGGTTATTCTCTTGAGGGACTGTCGACTCTGGTGACCATTCTCGAGGACTCAGTTGCGGCACTCCTCCCGAGATGTGACAGTGGCAGACCACATTCCGTGGCAAACCCATTGCATATTCTCGATCCGAGGACCCAATGCTGGGAACTTGCTGTAGGATATCCCTTTTGAAAGAGAATCAGCGGAGGCACTCCTCGATTGGCGATAGTACTGTACCCTGAGGGATGAATGTACTATTGCTTCTCGACCTCAGTGCCAGAAGCTGAGGACCTTTTTGTTTTGGAGAATCAGTTGAGGCCTCCTCGATTGATGATGATGCCAAACCAGAAATGGTGAACGTATCATCATTTCTCGACCTGAGAGCCCGGGATACTGAACATCCTAGTACCCACATGTGAGAAGGGCGGGTTGTTTACAGGTTTGCAGGTAACCATGACCTCCTACATACCCGGTTTTCTATCATCATTGCACAGAAAGGAAGTTTCATCCTATTGTATTCAGATGGTTCTTATCTATGGTTCTATATTAGTCTCAGAGCTACACTGACACCGTTCACAGTTCAGCACAGACACCTGATTACCTGATCACATTGCCCTTTGCATTGCATTATCATATTTTAACATACATGTTTATTCATTTCCAGGTGCATATATTACCCTTGATTCCAGTCATCAGGTCCCTGCAAAGATGAACACTAAAGAGAGGAAGAATATCATCAGCTATAAGTTCCTTACGCCTACTTTAGGCCCTATTGTTATGCTGAAGGGAATGGCGAGTCCTGCAGTACGAGAAGCTTTTGAAGAGAAATATGGGTGGATTTTATCTATGGTCCGTAATGTCAGTGATTATGAAGCCAGAGGTCTCCATACGTTGATGCAGTTCTATGATCCGCCTCTGAGGTGTTTTGTATTGCCAGACTATGTGTTGGTTCCTACCCTGGAGGAGTATTCCAACATGTTGGGGATTGCTATCAAGGAGGAGCCCCCTTTCTTTGGATCAGTGGGGGATCTTGACTTGGGAAAGGTGGCTGGTGCTCTTTATTTGAGCAAATCAGAGTTAGGCGACAATGTCTCCAACAAAGGAAAGATTCGTGGTTACAAGCTGGAATATCTGATTAAGAAGGCCCAGGAAGCAGCTAAAGGCGAGAATTGGCTTGTTTTTAATGCTTTGTTAGCCCTTTGTATATACGGCATAGTGTTGTTTCCCAACGAGCCGGATTTTATTGATACGGACGCTATACGAATATTCATGATGAAGAACCCGGTGCCAACGCTACTGGGAGATCTTCACTACTCGTTGTACAACCGAAACGAAAAGAAAAGAGGAGGGATAATTCGTTGTTGTGCACCCTTGTTCTATAAGTGGTTTGCAGGCCGTTTACCACAATCAGGGGCTTTTGTGGATTCCAAAGATTCTCTAGAGTGGAAACAGCGTTTAATGGGATTGGTGGCCAAGGACATCGTATGGGTAGATCATGGGCTGATTGGCAAGAATATTATCCACAGCTGTGGTAAGTTCCCTAACGTTCCACTGATAGGAAGGCTGGGTGGGATTAACTACAATCCTTCTTTGGCCATTCGACAATTTGGGTATGCCCTGACAGGTCCGCCTATTAAGAGAGATGTGGAGGAGTCCCTCTATTTTCATACATCAGATGGTTGGGAAGCAGCACAGAAAGCTTCTGAAAGCTGGGGTAGCATACTGAAAAAGGGGAAAGTTACTCTAGGCAAGCCTAACAACCGGGTTTATCCAGCATATGAAGAGTGGGTGAAGAAAAGAGTTGAAGATTTTCTCTTGCCTTTTGGTAAGGCACCCCTTTTGTATCCGGAGAATGAGAAAGCAAGAAGCACTGCTACTGTGGAAGAAGTTGACAAGTTGCAAGCCTTGGTGAAAAAGCTCCAAGGAGAGAATTCCGAGTTGAGTAGCCGTCTTCAGAATGCTCTACATGCCAACAAAGAGCTAGAGCGGAAAGCCCAAGATGCTGAACAAATCCTAACTGCAAAAGAAAAAGACTTTGCTGGAAGAGCCCAACATTTCCGGAAGATTAGTAAAGGTGCTGATGATGCTACTCAAGCCCACAAGCAAACCAAACAGGCGTTAGCACAGACCAAAGAAAAGTTAACAAAGTTTCAGCACGCTTGGGACGAAGTTAGGATAGAGAATGCTGAATTACAGGAACAGTTGCAGATTAAGGACGAAGAGCTTGAAAAGGCGCATGAGCAGAGAAGAAAGTATCGGGAAAGCCTCGGTAAGAGTCAAGAACAGCTAGAAGAAGCTAGAGGTGAGCTGAGGAATACCAAGAAAGAGCTTGAAGAAGTCATGATAGAAAGGGAGATACTCAAGACGCAAGCTGGCATAAAGAGACACAAAGGAGTGTGTGATGACGAGGCTCTGATGCTGCATATGGGTTCTTTAACTGAAGCTCTTGAGAAAAGGGATGTCTTGATCAAAGAAATGATTGAAAAGCCGAATCATCAGCGTACCCGTATACTTTTTGAGGAGATCAAATACTCAAGTGATAAGCTGAAGGGTGTGGAATTGTCAGACTGATGTTCTTTTCCTTATATTTTGTTGTTAATGGTTACCATCAGGCTTGTTGATGGATCCATTTTTCCTTGTATTGCATTTGCGGTTGAACCTTTCTTAAATGTACTTGAATACTTCGTTGAATGAGTATGAGCAGTTTTATCTAGAATTATTCCTTATCAGATAGCTGCACACAAGCACATGACCACGACACGTCTCTTTATATCACAATTTCTGGTCTTCAGATTTCTGTGGTTGGATTGGAATCAGGGTATAAAGCACCTCGGAAATGACAAACATGGCATTGCATGGCATTGCATATCATTTTGCATTTTTGTTACTTGCTTTTCAGGTACTCGTTGCAGGGTCTCTAACCTTTATTTGGTTTCAGGCAGTATAGCGGAGAATCATATTCACCGATATTCGACGCGAAGAAATCAAGTAAGAATCATGGATCAAGTGCAAAGTGATTTGGCTGAAATGAGGGCGCGTATGGACCAGTTCATGACCCTCATCACTGGCATGGCGCAAAATCAGGAGAGATTGAGGCTTCTGGTAGAGCGTCCAGACAATGGGCCCGAAGGTGATCAACATGACAATTCACAGGGACACGGCATCCCTCCTCCCGGTGGCAACCCTCCTCCTGGTGGTAACAATCGGGGTAATGGAAATGGTAGGCATGCTGGTGTTACTCTTGAAGATACTCTGGAAGACCAATTTACTCTACTAGATGCTGATGTGGGTAATCAAGGTGATCGAAGGTATGATGAGTTAGCAGAAAAGATCAGGGCCATAGAATGCAAGAACTCTATGGGTATTGATATTACCAGCTTGGGGCTGGTCCCAGGAGTCAGAATTCCCCCTAAATTCAAACCTCCCACTTTTGATAAGTATCACGGCAATGCGTGTCCCCAAACGCATCTTCAAGCTTACTTTGGGAAGATTTCAGCCCATACGGATGACGAGAAGCTATGGATGCACTATTTTCAGGATAGTCTGGCTGGGGCGTCCTTGACCTGGTACATGAAGTTGAATAGAGCTGCTGTGAAGAATTGGAAAGATCTGGCAGAAGCGTTCCTGAAGCAATACCAATATAATATTGACATGGCGCCCAACCGCACCCAATTGTAGGGATTGTCCCAGAATGCCAAGGAGAGTTTCAAAGAATATGCACAGAGGTGGAGGGAAATGGCTGCCCAGGTCCAACCTCCCTTGTCAGACAGAGAAATGGCAGATATGTTCATGGGCACCTTGCAAGGGGCCTATCTGGATAGATTAGCTGCTTGTCCGTCAACTGGATTTGCTGATATTGTGATTGCGGGAGAAAGAATAGAAAGTCTGTTAAAGCTTGGAAAGATCCAGGATGTGAGTGGGGCTGGCTCTTCGGGGACGAAGAAACCGTTTGCTAGTAACCAGAAAAGAAGAGAAGGTGATACGAATGCTGTGTTTAGAGGACGAGGCAGAGGGCGTTCTCGAGCTTATTATCAGGTAGATGCTGTAACAATCCCCACACCGTCTGTTCAGAAACAACAACCCCAACAACAAGTTCAACAGCAACAACCTTTTTTCCAGCAAAGGTCTAGACAGAGGGATCGTAAGATGGATCCTCTCCCTATGACTTATGCCGCGCTGTTGCCCCGGCTACTCGAGTTAAAGTTGGTAGAACTCCGTACTATGAAAGCTCCGGTTGCTGGAAACCTGCCACCTAACTTCGATGCTAATGCTCGTTGTGAGTTCCACTCAGGTGCTCAGGGGCACTCCATTGAAAAATGCTGGGCTTTCCATCATAAAGTACAAGATTTGATTGATGCTAAAGCCATCAATTTCTCTCCCGCTCCTAATATTACTCAGTATCCCATGCCTGATCATAGTGCAGCAAGTGTGTACGCTATTGAAGATGGGAGGAGATTGAATTTGGTGTTAGACGTTCATTAAGTGAAAACTTCTTTGTTGGTTGTAAAAGATCGTTTATTGAAGGGACAGGTGTTCCCGGGCTGTAATCAAGATTGCTCTGAGTGTATGAATCAGGAGAACGGCTGTGATAAGTTGAAGATGGGTTTACAGAATCTGATCGATGAAGGATGTCTACAGTTCGACAGAGTTGTGAAAGACACTGATGAGATATCAACCGTGACCATCTATTACACTCCCGCTGAGATTCAAATGCCGGTCAATGCAGTTCCCGTGGCGAGTGTTGCGCCAGAAAGGCCCAGTCCTGTCACTATCACGGTGCCAGGACCAATTCCGTTCACATCTACGAAAGCTATCCCATGGCACTATGGGGCAGATGTATATTACGAAGGTAAAAAGCAGGAAGTTGAATCATCAATCAGCCCAAATATTGATAATGTAGGGGGTGTAGGGGGCTTTACAAGGAGTGGAAGGTTGTTCGCTCCCCAAACCTTGAGAAGTGATAAAGAGGCAGAAGCTGCAGCAAAGGCTAAGGGTAAACAGGTGGTTGAAAGTGCGCCTACACCTGAAGCAGAGACAAAGATTACTTTTGATAAGGAAATGGAAGAATTTATGAAGATAATCAAGAAAAGCGATTATAAGATTGTGGACCAACTGAATCAGACCCCTTCAAAGATTTCAATCTTGTCACTATTGATGTGCTCTGATGCGCACCGGCAGGCGTTGTTGAAAGTGTTGAAGAGTGCGTACGTGCCACAAGAAATTACTGTTAATCAGCTCGAGGGCGTAATCTCCAATGTCAATGTTAGCCATGGCTTGGGCTTTACAAGTAGAGATTTGACTGTTGAAGGAAGAAACCATAATAAGGCTTTGCATATCACGATGGAGTGTAAGGGCGCAGTGTTATCTCATGTACTGGTAGACACTGGTTCATCACTCAATGTCTTGCCCAAGAAGGCATTAATGAAGCTGGAAGTTGATGGTTTGATCTTAAGGCCTAGTGAGTTGGTGGTCAGAGCATTCGATGGAACTAGACGATCTGTGTTTGGTGAGGTGGAATTGCCCGTACAAATTGGACCACAGGTATTCAAATCCACGTTCCATGTAATGGACATACAACCTGCATATAGCTGCCTATTGGGGCGCCCTTAGATTCACGGAGCCGGGGCTGTTACTTCCACTTTACACCAAAAGTTGAAGTATGAGTTTGAAGGGCAGGTTGTGACGGTGTGCGGGGAAGAAGACATCTTTGTGAGTCACTTGTCCACGTTCAAGTACATTGAAATGGATGGGGAAATTCATGAGATGCTGTGCCAATCATTTGAAGCAGTCAATATTGACGATGCACCTGAGTCTTCTTCTATACCAGTTGGAGCTGGTACCTCCATTTCATCTTACAAACAAGCTGTCGAAGTCGTCAGGGCAGGCAACGCCCAAGGTTGGGGCAGGTTGATAGAGACCCCAATGAAGGAAGACAAATTTGGTATTGGTTATTATCCCTCTACAACTTCAGATGCGGGGAGCAGGGGACCCATTACTTTCAATAGTGGGGGAATTATCTACACGGACCAGTCTTGTGCGGCCACAGAGGATAGTGTTGACAGTGATTGTGACCTGGACAACTGGGTACGCCCTCATGCTCCGGGACAACAAGTGCAGAACTGGTTCGTTGAAGAAGTCATCCGGGTTACTCTTCAGACAGAGTAATTTTTCTTTGTTTTTTCTAACCATAATGCATGTCAAAATCTTGCGCTCTGCCCAAGGCGTATAGATTCATTTGTAGGGCCACCATGGTTGCATTTGCAATGTTTAATCATTAATAAAGGACGTTTTGCAATCAAATTTTGTTCTCTGTCTTTCAGTTTTTATTTTTGCAAAAAAAAAATAATAAAATGGCAATGTTTCATTTTCTTTTGTTTTGCTTAAAAATAAATTCTAAAATAAGGCATGAACCCGTTCATGCAGACTTGATCCTCCGGATACCACTGATAACGATTTTGATATGGCCATGTATGACTTTGACAATCCGATTTATCAAGCCGAAGAAGGGGATGAGAAAGATTGTGAACTCCCTGAAGAACTGGCCAGATTGTTGAAACAAGAAGAAAGGGTCATCCAGCCTCATCAGGAGAATGTAGAAATCATCAATATTGGTACCAAGGACGCCAAGAAAGAGATCAGGATTGGTGCCAGCTTGCAAGCAGATGTGAAGCAAACTTTGACGGAAATGTTGCGCGAGTATGTTGACGTCTTCGCCTGGTCGTATCAAGACATGCCGGGGTTGGATACGGATATTGTCGTGCACAGGCTACCATTGAGAGAAGAATGTCCGCCAGTCAAGCAGAAACTTCGTCGGACTCACCCCGACATGGCTTTAAAGATTAAGGAGGAAGTCCAGAAGCAGTGGGATGCTGGGTTTCTTGCTGTGACAAAGTATCCTCCGTGGGTAGCCAACATCGTGCCAGTACCGAAGAAGGATGGAAAAGTGAGAATGTGTGTGGATTATCGAGATCTTAATAAAGCTAGCCCGAAAGATGATTTTCCACTACCTCATATTGATGTGCTGGTCGATAATACAGCTCAGTTTTCAGTGTTCTCATTTATGGACGGTTTCTCCGGGTACAACCAGATCAAGATGGCACCTGAAGACATGGAGAAGACCACATTCATTACTCCGTGGGGTACATATTGTTATAAAGTAATGCCTTTTGGGTTGAAAAACGCAGGGGCAACGTACCAACGGGCGATGGTGACATTGTTTCATGACTTGATTCATAAGGAGATCGAATGTTATGTAGATGATATGATTGCCAAGTCGAGAACAGAAGAGGAACATCTGGTTAACCTGAAAAAGCTGTTTGAAAGGTTGAGAAAGTTCCGTCTGAGATTAAATCCAAACAAGTGCACGTTTGGGGTGCGTTCTGGAAAGTTACTGGGTTTCATTGTGAGCGAAAGAGGAATCAAGGTTGATCCTGCCAAGGTGAAAGCAATACAAGAAATGCCTGAACCGAGAACAGAAAAAGAGGTTCGTGGTTTCTTGGGTAGATTGAACTACATTGCGAGGTTCATATCTCACCTAACAGCCACGTGTGAGCCAATATTTAAATTGTTAAGGAAAGATCAAACGGTCAGGTGGAATGACGATTGCCAATTGGCATTCGATAAGATAAAAGAATACTTGCAGGAACCTCCGATTCTAATGCCTCCAGTTGAAGGGAGACCGCTGATAATGTATCTGACAGTGCTTGAAGGTGCCATGGGTTGTGTTCTCGGTCAACATGACGAGACAGGTAGGAAGGAGCATGCTATTTACTACCTGAGCAAAAAGTTCAATGATTGTGAGTCCCGATACTCAATGCTTGAAAAGACATGCTGTGCGCTTGCATGGGCCGCTAAGCGATTGAGGCAATATATGGTTAGGCACACAACCTTGTTGATTTCAAAAATGGATCCTATCAAGTACATTTTCGAGAAACCAGCATTGACAGGCAGAGTTGCACGGTGGCAAATGGTCTTGACAGAGTATGACATTCAGTACACTTCACAAAAGGCCATCAAAGGAAGTATCTTGTCCGACTATCTTGCGCAACAGCCAATTGATGATTACCAACCCATGAAGTTTGACTTCCCTGATGAGGACATCATGTTTCTCAAAGCTAAAGACTGTGAGGAACCACTCCCGGAGGAGGGGCCAGACCCTGAATCCAAATGGAGTCTGATGTTTGATGGGGCTGTCAATATGAATGGGTGCGGAGTTGGAGCAGTTCTTATCACGCCGGAAGGTGTTCATATGCCTTTCACTGCCCGAATAACTTTCGGATGCACCAACAATGAAGCAGAGTACGAAGCTTGTATAATGGGGATCGAGTAGGCGATTAATCTACGGATTAAGACCCTTGATATATTTGGTGATTCAGCCTTGGTAATCAATCAAGTGAAAGGGAGTTGGTACACGCACCAAGCAAATCTAGTGCCATATAGAGATTATACGAGGAGATTGCTGACATTTTTCACAACAGTGAAACTGTACCACATTCCTCGAGATGAGAATAGGTTCGCTGATGCCTTGGCCACTTTGTCTTCCATGATCAAAGTGCAAGGATGGAACCATGTACCTAAGATTGAGGTATCCCGCCTTGACAGACCAGCATTTGTGTTTGCGGTCGATGCAACGTCTGATGACAAGCCATGGTTTCATGACATTAAGTGTTTCTTGAAAAGTCAAGAGTACCCGTCCGGGGCATCGTCCAAAGACAGGAAGACGTTGAGAAGGTTAGCTGGTAGTTTCTTCCTGAACAAAGATGGCGTGCTGTATAAAAGAAATTTTGACACGGTCCTGCTTAGATGTGTGGATAGACATGAAGCAGACTTGTTGATGATTGAAGTGCACGAAGGCTCTTTCGGTACCCATGCCGGAGGGCATGCAATGGCTAAAAAGTTGTTAAGATCGGGATATTATTGGTTGACTATGGAGTCAGATTGTTGCAAATATGCCCGCAAATGCCATAAATGCCAGATCTATGCAGACAAGGTGCATGTGCCTCCAAATCCGTTGAGTATCATGTCGTCGCCTTGGCCGTTTGCCATGTGGGGCATTGATATGATCGGAAAGATTGAGCCTACAGCTTCCAATGGTCATCGTTTCATCTTGGTGGCAATTGATTACTTCACCAAATGGGTTGAAGCCGCATCCTATGCCAATGTTACAAAACAAGTGGTCGCTCGTTTCTTAAAACGGGATATCATTTGCCGATATGGAGTTCCCGAAAGAATCATTACTGATAATGGTTCTAATTTGAACAATAAGATGATGGCTGAGTTATGCCGGGACTTCAAAATCGAACATCACAATTCTTCTCCGTACCGCCCAAAGATGAATGGCGCGGTCGAAGCGGCCAACAAAAATATCAAGAAGATTGTGCAGAAGATGGTTGTCACGTACAAAGATTGGCATGAGATGTTACCATTTGCTTTGCATGGGTATCGAACGTCGGTACGCACGTCCACTGGGGCAACCCCATTCTCACTTGTATATGGTATGGAGGCAGTGCTACCGGTTGAAGTAGAGATTCCGTCCCTCAGAGTTATGGTGGATGTTAAGCTAGATGAAGCCGAATGGGTACGAGCCAGATTTGATCAGCTGAGCCTTATTGAGGAAAAGCGATTGGCGGCTGTATGTCATGGGCAACTATATCAGCGCAGAATGAAACAGGCATTTGACCAGAAGGTGCGTCCTCGGGTTTATAAAGTCGGAGATGTGGTACTCAAAAGGATCCTTCCTCCCAATACAGATCACAGGGGCAAATGGACTCCTAATTATGAAGGTCCATTCGTGGTTAAAAAGGTCTTTTCGGGCGGAGCTTTATTGCTTACAACCATGGATGGCGAAGACTTTTCATCCCCTGTCAACTCGGACGTAGTCAAAAAATACTTCGCATGAATAGACCCGCTGGATAATAAGAATAAAAAAAATCCAGGCAAAAAAGGGCATCCCGGCGAACCAAAAACAGAATAAGGTTCGGGCAAAAATTAGGGATATAATTGAAAAAAGATTTGTACACCCGGTAAGTTGAAAACCCGAAAGGGCAACTTAGGCAAAAAGGGGTATCCTGGTGGATCGAAAACCTGAAAGGGCGGTCCACACAAAAGAGGGATTTAAGCGAATGACTACGGTTTGAGTTATCTGTACCCCATTATCGTTTTAACAACTGACGTTCTGAAAGATAGGAATCGGTCCGATCGTTTCTCAGAAGGCAAGGTCGGGGAGTTTTGAAGACATACTGGTCATAACAGAATGGAAACTCAGTGGAATTCCGTTTTCACATTGCCATTAGGATAGTTTCTTTTCTCAATTTTCAGCGATCACCTCTTTCCAGGGATTGCTTCCAGATGTAATTGCCTATTCTGGGCTCTCAGTCAATAAATTGAATTTCAGTAAAAAGCTTTCTATTTTTGTTTTATTGCTTTGTTTGCAAAAACGTCCTAATTTTTGATAAAACATTGCATTTGAAAACATGGCAGCCTTGCAATAACATGCGCAGAAAAAACATTTGAAATTACTTCGAATGTTGAATACTCCCGGATGGTGGATTCTAGCCACGCAATATTCGGGGCATGTGGGCATATTCTTTTGTTGCAGGTAGCAGGTGCAGATGATTTTAAGCACAAGACCAGCAATAAATCACCCCATGCAAAAGACTGGGGCAGTTATGGGTAAGGAGATCGGCGTTCATCGTTCGGTCGACGATTGTTCATAACGGGTCGATATCAGTGAATTAAGTTCAACTGGGTACCGTTGCATCTTATTAAGTCGATTCTCTTATTCAGTCCTTCCAACAGCTACAAGCTTTTCTATGTCGATAACAGTCACAGGTTCCCCAAAAGAGTGGTCTTGTCGACACCGAAACTGATGGTCATTATCCCCAGCGAAGTCACAAGAGTTTGAAGAGGCTAGATCTTCTGTAAAATCCTCTTATGACATCCTCTTCAGGGACGAATTGTTGTGTTGTCCAAGCATGGGGCTTGATTGTTTCCCCAGCATGAAGTGTTGGTCATCCCCAGTTGAGTTTGAGGGCAGTTGATCTTCTATAAAATCCTCTCAAAAGGCATTCCCCAGCACGAGACGTTTTAAAGCAGTTTCCGCCAGCAAAGTTTGTTATAAACTCGTCATCCCTAACGGAATTGTCTAAAGGGAAGCTCGCCTAACATGGGGCATTGTGGTACTTATCCTAAGCTTGACAGTCATATTCTTCAGCAGAATACTGTGGATTTGCTTTGGGTTTCCCCAACAGATCTCTAAGGACTCTTTCCTAGCAAGTTGCAGTGGAATGTTCTAACCAGGATTTGCATATCCCTGGCAGAGTAGCCCTGATCCCCAGCAAGATCGTATCTCTGGTCATTGTATCCCCCACAGAGGTCAGCATCGAATCTTGTCAGCAATACTTCCCAGCTGAGTTGTTGTTCTCCCCGCAGAGGTTTATAAGATCGGCAGAATCTATTCCTCAACAAGGATGGCACAGTCTTTCCCCAGCCGGGTCAGAAGGTTGATAACCCCTACAAAGGGTCTTGGATTGGATAGATCCTCAAGCAGAGTTTTTTACGACTTTTCTTCCTTAGCAGGACGCCATGCAAAGAAATTCTTATCCCCAGCGGAATCGCTGTGACCAGAATTCATTCCCCCAGCAGATGAAGTGATTACTGGCAGATTTATTATTCTTCAAGTCCAATTTATTTTTGGCAAGCTTGGCAATTCGAAGCAGACGGATTGTTCATTCATTCTCCAGTGGAGAGGTTATCCTTTCAGGAGTCTCCAAAGTCAAATCATTGGTCATTGCTCCTCAGCAGAGATGTCTGACACAGATGCAAAGAGTAATACAACTTTGCAAATTCTAAAAGTCCAACAGTGGATTGGCAAAAGTCCGTCTTCGGGTGGCAAAAGTCCAACAGTGGATTGGCAAAAGTCCGTCTTCGGGTGGCAAAAGTCCAACAGTGGATTGGCAAAAGTCCGTCTTCGGGTGGCAAAAGTCCAACAGTGGATTGGCAAAAGTCCATCTTCGGGTGGCAAAGCAGCTAAAAGTCCAACAGTGGATTGGCAAAAGTCCGTCTTCGGGTGGCAAAAGTCCAACAGTGGATTGGCAAAAGTCCGTCTTCGGGTGGCAAAAGTCCAACAGTGGATTGGCAAAAGTCCGTCTTCGGGTGGCAAAAGTCCAACAGTGGATTGGCAAAAGTCCATCTTCGGGTGGCAAAGCAGCTAAAAGTCCAACAGTGGATTGGCAAAAGTCCATCTTCGGGTGGCAAAGCAGCTAAAAGTCCAACAGTGGATTGGCAAAAGTCCGTCTTCGGGTGGCAAAAGTCCAACAGTGGATTGGCAAAAGTCCGTCTTCGGGTGGCAAAAGTCCAACAGTGGATTGGCAAAAGTCCGTCTTCGGGTGGCAAAAGTCCAACAGTGGATTGGCAAAAGTCCGTCTTCGGGTGGCAAAAGTCCAACAGTGGATTGGCAAAGGTCCATCTAAGGGTGGCATATTCCAAAAGTCCAACAGTGGATTGGCAAAAGTCCGTCTTCGGGTGGCACGAAGCTGCAAAGTCCACCAGTAGCGTGGCAGGCCAGTAGTCGTCTGGCGTCGTTCAAAAGACGTTATCAAAGTCCACCAGTAGCGTGGCAGGCCAGTAGTCGTCTGGAGTTGCATAAAAGACATTATTAAAGTCCACCAGTAGTGTGGCAGGCCAGTAGTCGTCTGGAATTGCATAAAAGACATTATTAAAGTCCACCAGTAGTGTGGCAAGCCAGTAGTCGTCTGGCGTCGTTCAAAAGACGTTATCAAAGTCCACCAGTAGTGTGGCAGGCCAGTAGTCGTCTGGAATTGCATAAAAGACATTATTAAAGTCCACCAGCAGCGTGGCAAGCCAGTAGTCGTCTGGCATCGTTCAAAAGACAGATCTCTCCGACGTTTCGTCGAAGATTCAATCCAGCAGTCTCGTTGGGTTTATATCCCTTTTCTTCTTCACCATCCCGAGCAAATTTTTGGTTATATTTGGTATTCAATCACTATATACCTTGAAAGTCCGAAAGCAATTGCTTTCAGGCATTCAGGTCTACAGCGCTTGAATAGGGGCAGCTGTAATACCCCAAAATTTGCTCTCCCCTTTGTCATCATAGCATGGCATTATCATTTATCATATCATATCCATCTCATTAACATTACATTGCATTTAACATAGAAAAATGAAGCATGGCATCCTTCTTACCATCAGGGCATGTGATCAGGTGGAAGGTGGACAATCAAGGAATCATTCAAAGCACAAAAGGTCAATCAAGTGCCCTCAAGACAAGCCAAGAGGTCTTTCATGTCTCATACCATCTCAATTGATCATCCACAACCTCAAGGATAAGAGATACAATGGGAGATTGAAGCATTACATCTTTCACTATGCAAGAGGTTCAAAAACTGAAGGAAAACCCTCAAAAGAGATAGCTCATTGATCCAAAATCATCCTCAAATGGTATATCTCATCATCCTTTAAGAGGATACACAACATACTCTGAGGAATTTGAAATTGAAGACTGCACATTTTTCTCCTAGGAGGTGGGCACCAAAACTAGGGTTTCCCATTAAATCAGGGAATCTTTGATTTTTTGGACAAAACTTGATGTCATGGTATTCTACATGTTCTTAAGTGTATGTGTATGGAGAATTGCCCCTCAATTGGTTTTGGAGGTGGTTCAATTGGAAGAAAGATCAAAAATCAGGAAATTTGGGGCAAAGTCAAATAATCAGAGGAAAAAGTCAACTCTTGACTTTTTGAGGCCAAATTCATAAAATTCATGTTATATGTGTCCAATGTACAAAATTTGATCAAGAAACTCCAAAGGAATCATGAAAAAATCAAGATGGGGAAAGTTGCCATTTTTGGATGAAATAGGGTTACTAAAAATAGCAAGTTTTAGCCATTTTGCATCAGAATTGGAACCAAGGCCATTCAAAATTGAAGCACCAAATGAAAATTACACTCTGCCTCAATGAAAGGCCTTGCTTTGAGCTTCAAATCCATGGGTAGAACATCTCCATTGGATAAAAATTGAGGGAGATATGATTGATCAAAGTTGGAGGAAAGTAGGCCAAAAACCATGTCATGACCAAGTTTGGCCAGGTCTGCGCGCAGTCATTTTCACAAACATGTGGTGGGGCAGAAGTACACTCATTTTATTCATGGTTAGAGGCCTCAAATGAAAAACTCTTCAACATGAAAGTTGTTCTTTGAAGTGTCCTCTTTAATGTTGATGTTGGACAAATTTTTGTTTGACCAAGCTATGATGGAGATATACTAGCCCAAATATGGTTGCCTCATGCTGAAAATTTCCCAAGTCATATGGCCATGTCCAACTCAAGTTGCCATGCCCTGCACCAGTCATGATGTCTATTATTTCAGGTCATTTTTGAGCCAGATAGAGGCCTCATTTCTAATCTTGTTTCACACCAAACTTGTAGGATCACACTTCTTCTTTCCAATGACGCCAAAAGCTCCTCAAGCCATCCATTAACATGTGAGAAATTCACTCTTAAACTTCCACTGCTGCATTGGTCATAGCTGCTACCAAATCAGAAAAATAATGTTGATGTGGATGGATTAATTCAAGCAGTCACACGCATACATCCCACACCAACCATCCCTTACTTCTTTTAAACCAACACATTCCCGTACACACATACATACCATGTCATGCCATGCATAGAAGAGGAAAAAAGGAAACTTGCACCACAAGATTCCAGGCTGCTACACTGTTCCCTCTCTCATTTTCAATTTGCTCAGCTCTACCATAACACCATGAACACTCTTCACTACATCACAACCTCACCCACTCGCCCTAACTAACTTGACTCAGTTAGTTAGAGGCAACTCACTTAACTCACTCACAACTCAATTAACCATACCAGTTAACAGATTTAACTCAACATATATATTCCAATCACACTCACAATTTCAGAGAGGATTCTCATTTTTTTTCACTCTCACTCCAAAAGCACTCTCAAGCTTTCTCTCTGAATTTTCTCTCTACCTGCACGAATTCCTCAAGTTCTTCTTCAATCTTCACAATCAAGCAAGAAGACATCAATGAAGCATTGAATAGCACAGTTATCTCCAATTTCAGATTCAGATTTCCTCTGGTTCTCAAAGCCAAATAGCATTTATTTTGCTCAAATTGAAGTTCTAGAAGTTCAAGAACAAGTTCTCACCTCTGGTTTTCTCAAAAATCCAAAGATCTTCAAGTTTCAGGTTCCAAAATCTCTCAAACTTTGCTTGCACGATTTTATCTTGTTCTAACTAGTTGATGTGTTATTTGTGCTTATTAGAAGCTATATGAAACCGGCTAGTTGATAGAGCTCCTTAGGAGTTTAGAACTGAAACTTAGGGCAAATTTCTCTTCTTCGATTCTCTGTATCCATGCTTGATCTTTGAATTTTGTTGTTGGATTTGTGTTCCTCATGAGCTTAGCTTTCGTTTGGTATATGGCTTGTGAATTTCTGGAGAAAATGTGAGTTGCAGGTGGTGGCTGCTGGCCGGAGAAGATGACCGGAGGTCATCTCCGGCCGGTGACTTTAACTGTTAGGGTTTGTGTGCGTTTTAATCTCAGCCGTGTGTTTTTCATGATCGTACGCTCCAAAATGTGACAGCACATTAAAACTCACATGCTCCTCACGTGCATTTTTCTGAATTTCACTTAAGCATGGTGTGGTGTGGTGCATGGTAAGTGGCATGTGTCCTCACATGCATGCATTGATCTTGAGTACTTTGACTTTTATTTGACCTTGACTTGATCTGATGGTTGTGAGTGAGTCAAAATTGTTGACTGATGGTGCACACTTGTTATTGTGTTTGGCGTGTAAATGGACCTTGTCAGATTGATATTTGCACCCCTCTGTTTGGAAGCCCAATGAATTTGCACTGTCCAATTGCTATGTTCATACCCCCTGCATTTTGCATTTATTTTTCATTTTTATTTCTTTCTACACGTTTGATTTTTAATTTTTAAAAATACCAAAACATATCATAAAATTCCACAAAAATTCATGAACATCATTGAAACATTTATGAAATTTTTCATGTTTTTATTTTCTGTTTTTATGACCATTTTGCCCCTGTTCCATTATTTCCTTTGAATTTCTATTTTTGTGCATACTTAATTTGACATACCATTTTGTGCATTTTTGTTCTTGATCATAAAAGGTGTTTTTGATCCCTTTCCTTTTGCATTATGTTTGTAACATGTTGAAGTATGTTTGAGCTTTATGGCTTGATTTGTTAAGTCTTTTTGGATGACTTTGGATGTGTTGCTTTGAGCATGAATGCATGAAACTTTCATGAGGTCTTGACCTTATTGTTGATTGACTTTGGTTCTGATCCATTGCTTGTGGCTTTGATATGTTGATGACACATGTTTAAGGTGTTTAATTGTTGAAGATAATAATTTTTGAAGCATGTTTTCTATTTGTGTGAAGCATGAATCTTAACTTGTTCTTTTTATGAATGTATGCTTCATGTTTGGTTTGCTTGATCATGAAGGCACTTGTGCCATAATTTGAGGTCTTGTTTGAGGATTGATAGCATGCTAATTGACTTCTGATTGTAGTATTTGGATCTCATCCTTGTATGTTTGTAGTTCACCTTGCACTTTAAGTCATTTGTTTTACAAGTATGAACCATATTCACATCACTTCATCTTTCTTCTTTGTTCTTTATTGAATTGAGAAATGGTTTGCATGATTTGAGTGATGTTTGAAGATCTTATTTGGGAACATGTTTAGGTTGTTCATATTCTGACCATGACCTCTCATGAGGTATCCTTGCATAATTGTTTTGCATTTTCCTTCACTCTCTTTCTACTTCTTTTATAAGACACTTCTTGTGTTTTTAATTCTTTGTTTATGTACCCTTGGTTTGTGTTTGACATGTTGATGTTAGTGAAAACCTTTTTAGATGTACATTCTGACTTGGAAGCTCTTATAGCATTCAATCTCATTTTACTTTGTTTGTCAATTTGTTTGAGTTTGATTTGTTCACTCTATGTTCTTTCTTTACTTGTAAATAAGTGTACTAACATTTTCAGGGGCTAATGGTAAGTCATTTGAGTGTGGATATGCTTCCACATTCTAATCCTTTCCCTCACCTTTTAATCTTTCAATTTGTGATTGTTTAAGCATTTCATAATGCTTTGTCTTCATAACTTTCTTCCTTCCTCTTTAGAACTAACTTAACTTCCATCTTGGAAGTAAGTTGTGTTCTTCCCTCTTTCTTCTCTTTTCTTTTAGGTTAGGTTTCTCATACCACACTAACCATAGGACTTCCAAGTATGCTAATACTAGGGTGTGTCTTAGTCCCCCCATAGATTTTACCTTTCTCCTTCTTTTGAGTCTCTCTTCTCATCTATAAAGGAAACCCAAAAACACTTAATAAAGGTAAGCATTTATTGCATTTAAGCCTTTCATATAAAGGAAAGATTATAAGGGGTCTTCTCTTATAATCTTAAAATGTGTAGCATATGGCCCATCTTAGGTCAATGTGTTACATATTTGATCTTGTATGAGGGACTTAAACGCAATACTTGTTGAAGGTGCAAATAATAAAAAACACTTCTTCACTTCATAATTTACAAAAACACTTAATAAACACAAGTATGCTAGTGTGTTTGAACCTTGACAATTGGAGCTAAGTGTGGAGGTCTTCTTCACTCTTAGTGTGCTTTCTTACCCATTCCATCTTGGAATGTGAGAATGTACACATTCCAATGACTAAGATTCAGATACACTGTCATATGCAAACAAATGAAAAGACTCTTAAAAGACAAAAACAAACAATAACGTCTTTCCTTCGGGAATTCTTTTCTCACCTCATTCACTCTTAACGCACGAACGCGCTTCTACTCATTCTCTTGCAAGATGGTAACGCACTCGGACCAGCGAGCCTGCAACACCTGAGCTAGAACGTAAGCCGTTCTCTAAAAAAAACAAACAATTCATCCCTAGTGAGGGGAACTACGTCGCTCTGATTCTCATGCTCCCGATGAGATACGTAGGCAGTGGGGTAGGGCCCATGCGAGCACTTCTTTTATTTTCCCTACATTTGTTTCCCGTTCCTTTTCTTTTCTTTCTCCTTTCTTTTTTCCAGTTCTTTTCCAGTATCTTTACCTACACCCTTTGATTGAAGCAAGCAAGCGTGGATCCCATCGGGTACGATGGACGCGAGAGGGTGCTAATACCTTCCTCTCGCGTAACCGACTCCCGAACCCAGTTCTCTTGGTCGTAAGACCACGTTCTTTCCTTCCTTCAGGTTTATGCGGTGTTTCCTTTCCCTCTTGGGATAAATACACATTGCTGGCGACTCTGTTTCGGTGCCACTTTCGCGTTTGTACTTGGATGAAAATCCCGGGAGCGACAGTCATCCCTATGACAATGTGCTTCGTTTGGTTGAGTCTTCTTCCTGTCATCCCTATGAAAATGTGCTTCGTTTGGTTGAGTCTCCTTTCTGTCATCCCTATGACAATGTGTTAACTTTTCAGATTTTCTTTACGTCATCCCCATGACGATGTATTCCTACGGTGGAATTTCCTTTCTGTCATCCCTATGGCAATGTGTTATCTTCATCCATTCCTTGACAATGTTTGGCTGTCTCCCTTACAGAGTTGTCTTCTTAGATCTCTCTTTTCCCCAGCGGAGTCGTCTTTGCAGATCTGTTGATTCTACTTTGTAAGTCCACCCGCAGCGTGGCAAGCCAGTAGTCGCCTGGCGTCGTACAAAAGACATTGTTAAAGTCCACCCGCAGTGTGGCAAGCCAGTAGTCATCTGGCGTCGTACAAAAGACATCTCTCTAGTGGTGGTTATCATCAGAGTTTCATTCAAGCAAAGTTCATTTGGTTGGGTTTATATCCCTTTTCTTCCTCGCCTCGCAAAATGCAAATTTTGCGGTTCTTTCTGTATTCAATCACCTTGTACCTTGAACGCCTGAAAGCAGTTGTTATCATCCCTTCAGGTCCAAGTTGATTGAATAGGGGCAGCTGTAGCACCCCAAAATTTGCCCTACTTTTTTCTGGCTTTTGTTTCGCACTCATCTGCGTCATTTAGGTCATAACTCATAACCATATCATTTGCATTGGGCTCCTAAGACATGTGATCAGGGCATCTTCCTTTGGTTGGAGATTTCCGTATTTATAAGATTATCAGTGTGTCTTCAAAGTAGTTATTTCTCAGGTGGTGTATATTCAAGGTCAAATTGTTGTGGATGGAACTCATCAGGTCAACAAACAGTGATCCATGTGCGGTGTAGGTTCAGAAGGCCAGGGTTCTATGGATCAGAAATGCAAAGGAGGTTTGATTCAGATGATTGTTCAATGGTAGATGTGACTATGTTATCAGAGGCTTGTGGAAAATTGGTGATGGGTTTTGAATTCATTTTCTATCCATGGTTCATATCCACTTCCATTTTTGTTACCCATTTTTTTATAACCCATTTTTATATTCATTTTGACTCATGACCATTTTAAATCCATTCTAGATTTAATTCACATCCATTCTTGTCATATTTCATTAAATCACATTTCAATTACTCCAATAAATAAACCATTTTCTTTAAACCATTCAAATTATCCATCATAAATCCATTCTCAATTCAAAATTAACCACTTGTCCATAAACCCTTTCTTTTTAAATCAATTCCACTTTCCATATCCAATCTAAACCCATTTTGTTTCTTTTGACCATTTTTCAAACCATATCCAATGTCCAATTTCTAAATCCATTTAGAATAGTTTTTACCAAATACCCACTTTTAAAAATCCAAATACATCCTTATCCATCTTTGTCTAAGTCCATTAACCATTTACAGTATCCACTTTCGTAAACCAATCTCAAATCCAATTTGAATCCATAACCATTTTCCAAACCATGTCCAATTTAAACTCATTACCATTTTTTTTTCCAAATCCAGAACCACCTTTCCGTTGAATAGTGGCAGCTCGCCTCATGAGTTTTGATTATTTTTAAGGCTAGGAACTGCGGTTGTTAATAAGGGAAAGATACTCCTTGGACGAAGATTTAAATGCAGCGAATTTTGCCTCAGCATGTTGACAATAAATGGCTTGATATGATTCTTAACTGTTCATGGAAGCCTTTGGATGTCTCAGCTGCAGTTAAAATGCTTGGCTATATAAAGTCAATTTCAAAGGTTCATCTCTTCCCGAGGATTATTTTGCACAAGGCTATAATGATGGTTCGACCAGCTCATACCATGAAAAGGAAAGTTTAGGGTACAATTTTGATAATTGTACAACAGAGGAAGCATGTAGCAGCAGTTCAGAAAAAGGAAAGATAGCAGTAAAGTTACATTCAAAAGAGATATAGTACAATATCAGCCCAACAATAAAAGGAAGCAAAGTTATTACAACATCACAACAGAACTAACCAATTCCTAACAGTTTTCTCTATTTTTCTAACCAAGCTCCAATAGAAATCCCACGGTTTTTTCAGTCACCATCTCTAACCGAATTGACACACCAGAAAAACTAACATTTCCACTAACCAAATTCTAACCACCATAACAGAATTTCACAAATACACTCTAACTGAATCCTAACCTCTAACAAACTTCAACAGAATTGTAACTGAATTTCAGTGTGAAAAACCTATTTTACCCCCACTGCATTCTCTATAAAAACAGGCACTACCTTCATTCTTCGGCTCTCTCTTCTTCATTCTGCACAAATTCATCTTCACGAT
This sequence comes from Lathyrus tuberosus, assembly GCA_022829125.1. Lineage (NCBI taxonomy): Eukaryota > Viridiplantae > Streptophyta > Magnoliopsida > Fabales > Fabaceae > Lathyrus > Lathyrus tuberosus. The sequence continues at coordinate 6,641,620 of JALAZF010000170.1, forward strand.
TCTTCCGCTCTTCACCTTCATCTTCTTCAACACTCTTCACCTTCATCTTCTCCAATAGTCTGCAACTTCCTCCATTCACCTTCAACTCCTACTTCAATCAACACCTTCAAGTTTCATCCACTGTCACCATCGTTCTTGAGTTCTGCAGCATCATAATCATAGTATCATTTTTATCTCTATCGAGATTCTGCAACAAATATCAACAACAATAATTCAGATTCCGCAAGAATTCATCAACAACATTGATAACGCACAACACCACACCGATTCAATGCAACTGGATTCGAAAAAAGGTAAAATCAAGAAGAAGAATCGAATTCAACATCAACACAAAACTGCAGAAGATCAACAACAACGACACGTATAAACTGAAATCGAAAGATATGAAGCAGAAATTCAAGCGAAATTAAAGTGTGGAAGAAGAATTCACAAGAATCAACAATAATGAAAAATCAATTCAACAGAGAAGAAGACGGATCGAATCAAAAGCAAAAGTGAGAATGTGAATCGCGTGTACCTGGAAAAGATTTCTCTGGTTTTCTCGCCGTCTTCGTCCTCTTTGAAGAGTCACCGGAACTGCTCCGGTAGGTAAGTAAATCTCGATCCAAGCTTTGATTATGTGATGATGCCGTTTTTTTCAATTTGTATTGATTCGCACCGTGAGAGAGAGATTGAGGTTGTTATGAAGTTCACGTCGTGCTTAGATCGTTGATGCTGATGATTGAACAGACGGAGTCCGTTATTGTTTGAAGGAGAGCTGAAGGTATATCTGTGGTTCATTCTCCACCGTCGCCGGCGTGTGGCCACGGCGCGGTGGAGATCGTTTTCTGTCAATGTTTTTACGAAGGTGATGACGCAAGGCAGACGAAGTCAACGGCGCGATGTTGTTTTCCGGAGATTTTGATGGAAGGAGTGTCGGATGATGAAAAGTTGATGAAGGTTTTGCGAAGAAGATAGCGGAGCTTGCAAAGAGACGACGGCGGCGTTTCATCGGCGAAGAGGTTAAGGTGGACAGCGATTGGGAGATTTTGAAGAAGGAGCCATGGCGAGTTTTTTTATGTCGAACCGAGAAGGTGATGATTGGGAGGGGCGTTTTTAGGATGAACAGAGGAGGTTACGGCGGCGAAAGATTGGAGAAGAAGAGAGTGAGGATGTGTTTGTCCTCTAGGGTTTTTTTCTTTTTATTGAACCGAGTTTCAATCATCTGGACCGGGCTCAGCCCATCCACCTGCTTTTGCCACCCATGTTCACTCACACGCACCCCCTGGCTGTGTGACATTTCCTTTGGGCCTCAAGACCTTAAGCCCACTCGCCTGACTCTCTATTCGCACCGCTCAACATGCTACTTGCACCCTCCTTGGCATATTGTTAAGACCTTGGACCTAACCTTTGAGCCCACTCGCCCAGAACCCTTCTCACACCACCTGAATCCTGCTTGTACCCCTCTCTTTAATTGTTTTTATTGTTTTGATTAATTGAGTTTTGGTTTTATTAATTGTTAGTTGATAAACTTAGGATAACCAAATTAGTTGATTAGAGTAATTTTAGAATTCAATTAGGATTAATCTTGTTTCTTTTTTAATGAACTTTGGTTATTTGTTCTTGATTAAAATTTAGATAATATTTTTAGTTTAGATTTTAATGTTTTCTCATTAGAATTTAATCTTGACTTAGAACTACTTTTTAGAAATTAATTGGAATTGATTTTTAGGATTAATATTAGTTTTAACACTAGAATTAATTTTAGGACTAATTGATTTTAGAATTAGTTTAGAATTTAACTTGGAATTAACTTTAGAATTAATTTTAGAATTAGTTCTTAATCTTAGATCAATTTTTCTTACTAGAATTTAATCTTGATTTTTACTTAGCATTTTGATTCTAGCTTGGTTATTTTTGACCATGATGTTGATTGCCTATTCTTGATTAATTGTTGAGTTCCTGATTAATTGTTCCTTTGCTTACTTAATTTTCTTCATCCCTCTTTAAGATCAACTTAACTTCCATCTTGGAAGTAAGTTACTTCTTATGCTTCTCTTTTCCTTTAGGATTAGATTCCTTAGACCTCATTAACCTTAGGATCTCCAAGCATGCTAACACTAGGGTGAGTCTTAGTCCCCTTTAGTTTTTACCTTTTCTCCGCTCTTGAGTCTCTTCTCTCATCTTATAACAAAAAGTAAAAAATACATAATAAAGGCATAACACCTATTGTATTTAGGCCTTTTATGTGGGAACGAGGAAGTGTGGGGTCTTCTCTTACTTTCTTGGAATGTTTAGCATGCGTCCCGTCTTGGATCGATATGCGAGGCATTCGATCCTATATGAGGGACTTAAATACAATATGTGTTACAAAACACAAAAACAATTAAAACACTTCTTTCTAAAAGACGAAAAAACAAACAATAACGTCTTTCCTTCGGGAATTCTTTTCTCACCTCATTCACTCTCAACGTACGAACGCGGTTCTTCTCGTTCTCTTGCAAGATGGTAACGCACTCGGACCAGCGAGCCTGCAACACCTGAGCTAGAACGTTAGTTGTTCCTTAAAAAACACAAACAATCCATCCCTAGTGAGGGGAACTACGTCGCTCTGATTCTCATGTTCCCGATGAGATACGTAGGCAGTGGGGTAGGGCCCATGCGAGCACTTCTTTTATTTTCCCTACATTTGTTTCTCTTTCTTTCTCCTTTCTTTCTTTCAGTTCCTTTTCCAGTATTCTTTTCTATCACCCTTTGATTGAGACAAGCAAGCGTGGATCCCATCGGGTATGATGGACGCGTGGGGGTGCTAATACCTTCCTCGCGCGTAACCGACTCCCTTACCCTTTCTCTTGGTCGCAAGACCATGCTCTATCCTTCCTCTTCAGGTTTACGCAGTGTTTCCTTTCCCTTTTGGGATAATACACATTGCTGGCGACTCTGTTTCGGTGCCACTTTCGCGTTTGTACTAGGATGAAAATCCCGGGAGCGACAGCTGGCGACTCTGCTGGGGACAGGTTGACCTATTGCTGGTCCATCCTAAGCGAGTCAATCCTAGCGCTTGTCTGTTTTTCTTTCATTGGGTGTTTACTGTACTTTGTGCTGTATTTATTGTTTTACTGTATAGTTGTTTACTGTATATTACTGCATTTTAGCATTTTTATTCCATATGATATATTATGCTATGTTGGACTGTACTGTTTTGTTTTTGGCGGGAAGGGATTTCTGAGAGATAAGCCCATTACACAGGCTTGAGCATACACTTTGGATTAGAGTGGAGAGTAGTGGGACCTACGTGCCGTCTGGAGTGCGTTGGGTATTCACGAAATTCACAGCCAGACGAGGCTATCTTGGGACGCATTCTGATATGTGCGTCTTGAACATGTTAGGGTGTCGATCTAGAGAGTTGTCGACTCTGGTGACCATTCCCGAGGACTCAGTTGCGGCACTCCTCCCGAGATGTGACAGTGGCAGACCACATTTTGTGGCAAACCCATTGCACATTCTCGATCTGAGGACCGAATGCTGGGAAATTGCCATAGGATTTCCTTTTTGAAAGAGAATCAGTGGAGGCACTCCTCGATTGGTGATAGTACTGTACCCCGAGGGATGAATGTACTATTGCTTCTCGACCTCAGTGCCAGAAGCTGAGGACCTTTTGTTTTGGAGAATCAGTTGAGGCCTCCTTGATTAATGATGATGCCAAACCAGAAATGGTGAACGTATCATCATTCCTCGACCTGAGAGCCCGGGATACTGAACATCCTAGTACCTATATGTGAGAGGGGCGGGTTGTTTACAGGTTTGCAGGTAACCTTGACCTTCAACATACCCGGTATTCTGGATTTCCTATCAGTGTGGACTTATCAGCCTGGTATTCTGGTAATTCTAGTTATTCTGGTATTCTCTTCAGAACAGACTCATGAACCTATTCAGTCATCAGCACATCACAGTGATTATTCGGACTATGTGGAAGCTTTGATCCCATGTCTTTTTGCATTCATACCTTTGCATTGCATTGGCATTTTGCATCATTTCGCATATCTCTTCTCCGGCCAGACCAGTGAGCTCATCCATCCTTTATCTGAACTGCAGTTTGATTTCCCGACTTTTGTATTGGACTTGAATCAGCTTCTGGAAGAATCATGAACTCTGGGGAACAGAATCAGTTTGTGACTAGGGCCGATGTTGAATTGATGAAGCATCAGTTGGACCAACTTATGAAAGCTATGGCCACCATGACTAGGGGAGAGGCCAATGTTCAAAGAAATGAAAATGTTATTCCACCTTTGGTGAACAATGTTGCTCAAGCTTAGCCTGTGCAGGTCCCGGTTGAGATTCATGTTATGAAAGAACATCCCATTGTCCGAGACGGACATTCTTCTTCTCTTGATGCCACGGACTATCAGAGCTTTGCCTTCTCTATGCCAGATGTCCAAGGGGTAGTTCCAAGGATGAACCCTAAGGATCCACGATCTATTGATGATGAAAGATACCGTGTGTTGGAGGAAAAGATTACAGCCTTGGAGAGGCGTGATAATCTTGATTTGAGTACTTCGAGCATGTGTTTGGTGTCTGGCCTGGAAATGCCTCCAAAGTTTAAAATGCCGAAGTTTGAGCAATACAAAGGAGATAGCTGTCCGAAACTACATTTGGTGATGTTCGGCAGAAGAATGACCTCACATGTCGACAATGACAAGCTCATGATCCATTGTTTCCAAGACAGTCTGAGTGGGGCATCTTTGTATTGGTATATGCAGTTGCAGAGTGGTAGCATCCGATCATGGCCAGATCTAGCCAACGCCTTTGTGAAGCAGTATAGTTATAATCTTGGCATGGCTCCCAGTCGAATGCATTTGCAAGACTTGTCTCAAGCAGATAACGAATCATTCCGAGAGTATGCTCAGAGATGAAGAGAGTTAGCTGCTCGTGTTCAACCGCCGCTTTCGGATAGAGAATTGGTTGATTTGTTCATGGATACCTTGCAAGGGTCGTACTTGGAAAAGATGATTGCCAATGGGGCAGCAAAATTTTCTGACCTGGTGATGGTGGGAGAACGTATTGAGAGATTGCTCAATTGTGGAAAGCTCCAAGGCATCTCGAACTTCCACACTAATGAAAATGAATCAGTTGTCAGTTCTAAGGAAGAATTCGAGGAAGAAACTAGTGCCATTCAGGAATCTTCACCACCTCGTTCTCAGTGTTCAGACATATCAACTGTTCAGAGTCAACAATCTTATGGGTCTTCGTATCAAGGACAATATTCTTCTGCAAATCAGAGACCTTCTCAGAATCAACGGTCATATCGCCGTCAGCCGCGTCAGCACGTCCGACAAAGGCCAAGGAAGCCAGAAAGGCATTTCACTCGGTTGCCAATGTCATACTATCAGATGTTGCCGGATTTGATCAGAGGTGGACTTATTGTACCAAAGGAATTGAAGCCGGTACCTTTTCCGTACCCACCAGGTTTTGATATCAACGCCCGTTGTGATTACCATGCTGGGGCACAAGGCCATTCAACTGAGGATTGTAAGGTGCTTAGGAGCAAGATTCAGACTCTTCTTGACTCCAACATGTTTTCATTCACGCCTCAGGGTATTCAGATCAACAATCCTCCTTCGTCCAGTCAGGTGGGTTCATCAATCCAAGTTATGGAAGAAGTCACCGAGAGCGGTAGTGCAGATGATTATCAGAATGACTTCGATGAGAAATATTGAAGGTGGCTAGCTCATTGGCAAATCAAACTTGGAAAGCCCAGTTCCTCAAAGCTGGCGACTATTTAGATCATGTCATTTCTTTGCATTTGTAGTTTCTTTTCTGTTAAAAGGTGCAAACTCATTTGTAAAACTCGTTGTTTTCGATTAATAATGATAATGAAATGAATATGCATGTTTTGATTAAATCCAGTCGTGTTCACTCATACTTTTTATCGATATCATATACTTGTTTAAGCAGGATCCTAGGGAGGATGATGATATTCAAAGACGCAGAACTTCCAATTGTATGCTTTTGGGACAAAACCCTGCTGATGATGTACAGGCATTGTTTCAATTCCTCAAACACCGGAGATATAAGGAAGATAATCCCTTGTCAACCCCGTTGAGCCTAGTAGTAGGAGTTTCTTTCTGAAAACGAAAAAACCCTCTATCTTAACCCGGGGCAGGGTAGGTGTCAGCTAAGTTGATCGTGCGTTCAAATTTCAAAAGCAGTGTTCCGCTCGAGGATCAACTACATCTACGGTTATCCTCCACCAACCGAAGAGTGAGACGGTCACAACCCTTTACAAGTCAAGACAAACCTGTGTCACACGATTAGTTCAAAAAAAAAAAAAGAATCAAAACAAAAAAAGAAAAGAAAGCCCGCTAAGTCAAAACTTGAAAACGAGTGACTTAGGCAAAAGTAGGGCATCCCGCTGGACTTCAAGAATCGCAAAAATCAAAAGAATCAGTCCAGGCAAAATCAGGGAAAAACAAAAAGGAATAAAAAGTGAAAATCATAGGAACAAAAAGAAAAATCCTCGAGCAAAGAACAAGTCGTGTGAATACAGACAACAAAGTAAAAAGGGGTGACTGTCACTCCAAAAACCGTGTGGGGTCCTGCTATCCTCCTACCATTCATTAACCTTTTTGAAAGGTGAGCGTTTGTGTTAAGTTAGCTGAACGTAGGACTGGAGAACATCAAGGAGATTGGGTGGGTTAAAACAAAACTTTGAGCCTTATATCCTTTCTTTCTTAAACTGTGAACCAGGCCACGTTACAACATGCGAAAGACCTAATTGAAGCAGGGTTGTTTCGAAAGCATACTTTGGTAAAGATCGCGGCGAAGCTGACTCCTAAAAGGATCTTCTTGCCATTCATGTTGGTATCGATGTGATATTCTAATAAGTGATTTGTTCACTATATGTCATAAAATTTTTCCAGTGAACAAACTTGGATTGCAAAACTGTCATATGCATTGCATCAAAATTATCTTTTCAAAACGAATTTTTTTACTTGCGAGTCCGTACTTGACATCAGGAAAGTTTCTAAAATGGAAAGATTGATTAATCCAAGGTGCAAAGTGCCCGAGTACTCCGTTGAGCTGGGGCAAGTCATACCAAACAAGCTATCCATTCCAAGATTTAGTTAATCTGGGGCAATCAAGTCGAGATTCAACAAATCTCTCGAAGGTTAGTTAGAGGAACTCCTTCACAGATCAGACACTCAGGGGAATAAATCATTTCAAGGCTGGGGCAGGTTACCCTAAGAGCACAAGAAGTTATTCTCTCCGAATGAAGGTTGATCAAAAGCCATGGGGGCAATATATGTTGGATCTTCACGAGACGTCCTGAAGACATGTTCATTTATAGGTTATGTTGCATCAGGGCACTTTCTTAATGTCATATCACGTCTGCAGGGTCCATGTTGATAGCTGACACGTGATGACCCCAGTAGAGTCTCTCTCCCTAGCAGAGATAGCTGGAGTTTTATCACTCAGCAGAGCTTTATGAAGATTGTGAATCATTCTCCCTAGCAAGAATTCAGGAGTTCGCTCTCCCCTAGCCAGTGTGATGAAATTATTGCTTGGGTTTGTGCTTCCCCAATTTGTGGTAAAGTTGTTCCCATCACCCCAACAGAGTAAGGGTAAGAGACAGGCATCAAACAAAGGAGTAAGTCTGATCTGGTCCCCTAGCAGAGCTGATATCATCAACCATTGGCCCCAAGCATATTTTTGGATAGTGGTTAGCTTTCCCCAGCAAGTCCAAGGTCGATTGTCATTGGCACTTTTCTTCAGCAAGATTCCTGGGATGTTTCCTCCAGCAGAAGTTTGTTGGTTTAGTCGGGATCTCGAGCAGTTATGACCCTGAAGACGATTCAGTTTGTTATCCCCTGCGGAGTTGGCCTCGTCTCTTCAGCATTTATTTTGCTGGAGTGGTCCTGTTGCATATCATAAATATCATTGCATAATCATCATCGCATATCATTAGCATAGCATTGCATGAAGCCGTGTAAAACCAAACAAAAATCCATAGCCCAACCTTGCTTGGCATCCTTCTTCCACAGCCCTCTTTGCTGGTATATTGCAAAAACCTGAAATCCTATCCCTATCGGCGTTTCCTTCAAACCTGAAGTCCAATCCCTATTGGCACTTCATTCAAAATCCAATCCCCATTGGTACCCAGGAAGATTTCGCCTTTGAAAAATAATCTCCATCAGGTTTCACCTATCCTTGTCAGCAAAGTCCAATCGTACTTGGCACATCCTTCTTTCCCCGGTAGCCCGAGCATGCGTCGGCATTTTTGAATATAGTTATCATTGCATCCTCAAACCGCGTAGCATTTCCATTTGATATGGAGCATTATGCCATAGAAAGAAAATTCAAACATATGCATGCGAGGCATAAGCCAGATTTGGTGTCTTGCGCGAAAGCCTAAATGAACTTCCAATCAAAACGGTGACATATCCCCAGCAGACATTACAATCCCTCTGCCTACTTCTTTTTGGTTGTAGATCATATGTCGATCTTACCCTCGATCAGTCCATGTCCATCAACCCTTTGATGACGACATTCCAAAAACAAATTTCCTTTCCGTCATTCCTATGACGATGTGTTATCTTCGTTCAGGTTTCCTCTTTCTGTCATCTCTATGACAATGTGTTTCCTTCAGTCGTCTTCCCGTCAACCCTTTGACGATGTGTTCCGAGCTCAGGTTTCGTACCTTCGGATGTTTTCAGTTTCTTTCCGTCAACCCTTTGACGACGTGTTCCGAGCTCAGGTTTCGTACCTTCGGATGTTTTCAGTTTCTTTCCGTCAACCCTTTGACGACGTGTTCCGAGCTCAGGTTTTGTACCTTCGGATATGTTTAGATTTTCTTTCCGTCATCCCCATGACGATGTATTCCAACGGTGGAATTTCCTTTCTGTCATCCCTATGACAATGTGTTATCTTCGGCCAGGTTTTCTTTCTGTCATCCCTATGACAATGTGCTTCGTTTGGTTGAGTCTTCTTCCTGTCATCCCTATGAAAATGTGCTTCGTTTGGTTGAGTCTCCTTTCTGTCATCCCTATGACAATGTGTTATCTTTTCAGATTTTCTTTACGTCATCCCCATGACGATGTATTCCTACGGTGGAATTTCCTTTCTGTCATCCCTATGGCAATGTGTTATCTTCATCCATTCCTTGACAATGTTTGGCTATCTCCCTTACAGAGTTGTCTTCTTAGATCTCTCTTTTCCCCAGCGGAGTCGTCTTTGCAGATCTGTTGATTCTACTTTGTAAGTCCACCCGCAGCGTGGCAAGCCAGTAGTCGCCTGGCGTCGTACAAAAGACATTGTTAAAGTCCACCCGCAGTGTGGCAAGCCAGTAGTCATCTGGCGTCGTACAAAAGACATCTCTCTAGTGGTGGTTATCATCAGAGTTTCATTCAAGCAAAGTTCATTTGGTTGGGTTTATATCCCTTTTCTTCCTCGCCTCGCAAAATGCAAATTTTGCGGTTCTTTCTGTATTCAATCACCTTGTACCTTGAACGCCTGAAAGCAGTTGTTATCATCCCTTCAGGTCCAAGTTGATTGAATAGGGGCAGCTGTAGCACCCCAAAATTTGCCCTACTTTTTTCTGGCTTTTGTTTCGCACTCATCTGCGTCATTTAGGTCATAACTCATAACCATATCATTTGCATTGGGCTCCTAAGACATGTGATCAGGGCATCTTCCTTTGGTTGGAGATTTCCGTATTCAGAAGATTATCAGTGTGTTTTCAAAGTGGTTATTTCTCAGGTGGTGTATATTCAAGGTCAAATTGTTGTTGATGGAACTCATCAGGTCAACAAACAGTGATCCATGTGCGGTGTAGGTTCAGAAGGCCAGGGTTCTATGGATCAAAAATGCAAAGGAGGTTTGATTCAGATGATTGTTCAATGGTAGATGTGACTATGTTATCAGAGGCTTGTGGAAAGTTGGTGATGGGTTTTGAATTCATTTTCTATCCATGGTTCATATCCACTTCCATTTTTGTTACCCATTTTTTTATAACCCATTTTTATATTCATTTTGACTCATGACCATTTTAAATCCATTCTAGATTTAATTCACATCCATTCTTGTCATATTTCATTAAATCACATTTCAATTACTCCAATAAATAAACCATTTTCTTTAAACCATTCAAATTATCCATCATAAATCCATTCTCAATTCAAAATTAACCACTTGTCCATAAACCCTTTCTTTTTAAATCAATTCCACTTTCCATATCCAATCTAACCCCATTTTGTTTCTTTTGACCATTTTTCAAACCATATCCAATGTCCAATTTCTAAATCCATTTAGAATAGTTTTTACCAAATACCCACTTTTAAAAATCCAAATACATCCTTATCCATCTTTGTCTAAGTCCATTAACCATTTACAGTATCCACTTTCGTAAACCAATCTCAAATCCAATTTGAATCCATAACCATTTTCCAAACCATGTCCAATTTAAACTCATTACCATTTTTTTTTCCAAATCCAGAACCACCTTTCCGTTGAATAGTGGCAGCTCGCCTCATGAGTTTTGATTATTTTTAAGGCTAGGAACTGCGGTTGTTAATAAGGGAAAGATACTCCTTGGACGAAGATTTAAATGCAGCGAATTTTGCCTCAGCATGTTGACAATAAATGGCTTGATATGATTCTTAACTGTTCATGGAAGCCTTTGGATGTCTCAGCTGCAGTTAAAATGCTTGGCTATATAAAGTCAATTTCAAAGGTTCATCTCTTCCCGAGGATTATTTTGCACAAGGCTATAATGATGGTTCGACCAGCTCATACCATGAAAAGGAAAGTTTAGGGTACAATTTTGATAATTGTACAACAGAGGAAGCATGTAGCAGCAGTTCAGAAAAAGGAAAGATAGCAGTAAAGTTACATTCAAAAGAGATATAGTACAATATCAGCCCAACAATAAAAGGAAGCAAAGTTATTACAACATCACAACAGAACTAACCAATTCCTAACAGTTTTCTCTATTTTTCTAACCAAGCTCCAATAGAAATCCCACGGTTTTTTCAGTCACCATCTCTAACCGAATTGACACACCAGAAAAACTAACATTTCCACTAACCAAATTCTAACCACCATAACAGAATTTCACAAATACACTCTAACTGAATCCTAACCTCTAACAAACTTCAACAGAATTGTAACTGAATTTCAGTGTGAAAAACCTATTTTACCCTCACTGCATTCTCTATAAAAACCGGCACTACCTTCATTCTTCGGCTTCTCCTTCATTCTGCACAAATTTATCTTCACGATTCTTCCGCTCTTCACCTTTATCTTCTTCAACACTCTTCACCTTCATCTTCTCTAATAGTCTGCAACTTCCTCCATTCACCTTCAACTCCTACTTCAATCAACACCTTTAAGTTTCATCCACTGTCACCATCGTTCTTGAGTTCTGCAGCATCATAATCATAGTATCATTTTTATCTCTATCGAGATTCTGCAACAAATATCAACAACAATAATTCAGATTCCGCAAGAATTCATCAACAACATTGATAACGCACAACACCACACCGATTCAATGCAACTGGATTCGAAAAAAGGTAAAATCAAGAAGAAGAATCGAATTCAACATCAACACAAAACTGCAGAAGATCAACAACAACGACACGTATAAACTGAAATCGAAAGATATGAAGCAGAAATTCAAGCGAAATTAAAGTGTGGAAGAAGAATTCACAAGAATCAACAATAATGAAAAATCAATTCAACAGAGAAGAAGACGGATCGAATCAAAAGCAAAAGTGAGAATGTGAATCGCGTGTACCTGGAAAAGATTTCTCTGGTTTTCTCGCCGTCTTCGTCCTCTTTGAAGAGTCACCGGAACTGCTCCGGTAGGTAAGTAAATCTCGATCCAAGCTTTGATTATGTGATGATGCCGTTTTTTTCAATTTGTATTGATTCGCACTGTGAGATAGAGATTGAGGTTGTTATGAAGTTCACGTCGTGCTTAGATCGTTGATGCTGATGATTGAACGGACGGAGTCCATTGTTGTTTGAAGGAGAACTAAAGGTATATTTGTGGTTCATTCTCCACCGTCGCCGGCGTGTGGCCACGGCGCGGTGGAGATCATTTTCTGTCAAAGTTTTTGCGAAGGTGATGACGCAAGGTAGACGAAGTCAACGACGCGATGTTGTTTTCCGGAGATTTTGATGGAAGGAGTGTCGGATGATGAGAAGTTGATGAAGGTTTTGCGAAGAAGATGGCGGAGCTTGCAAAGAGACGGCGGCGGCGTTTCATCGGCGAAGAGGTTAAGGTGGACAGCGATTGGGAGATTTTGAAGAAGGAGCCATGGCGAGTTTTTTTATGTCGAACGGAGAAAGTGATGATTGGGAGGGGCGTTTTTAGGATGAACATAGGAGGTTACGGCGGCGAAAGATTGGAGAAGAAGAGAGTGAGGATGTGTTTGTCCTCTAGGGTTTTTTTCTTTTTATTGAACCGAGTTTCAATCATCTGGACCGGGCTCAGCCCATCCACCTGCTTTTGCCACCCATGTTCACTCACACGCACCCCCTGGCTGTGTGACATTTCCTTTGGGCCTCAAGACCTTAAGCCCACTCGCCTGACTCTCTATTCGCACCGCTCAACATGCTACTTGCACCCTCCTTGGCATACTATTAAGACCTTGGACCTAACCTTTGAGCCTACTCGCCCAAAACCCTTCTCACACCACCTGAAGCCTGCTTGTACCCCTCTCTTTAATTGTTTTTATTGTTTTGATTAATTGAGTTTTGGTTTTATTAATTGTTAGTTGATAAACTTAGGATAACCAAATTAGTTGATTAGAGTAATTTTAGAATTCAATTAGGATTAATCTTGTTTCTTTTTTAATGAACTTTGGTTATTTGTTCTTGATTAAAATTTAGATAATATTTTTAGTTTAGATTTTAATGTTTTCTCATTAGAATTTAATCTTGACTTAGAACTACTTTTTAGAAATTAATTGGAATTGATTTTTAGGATTAATATTAGTTTTAACACTAGAATTAATTTTAGGACTAATTGATTTTAGAATTAGTTTAGAATTTAACTTGGAATTAACTTTAGAATTAATTTTAGAATTAGTTCTTAATCTTAGATCAATTTTTCTTACTAGAATTTAATCTTGATTTTTACTTAGCATTTTGATTCTAGCTTGGTTATTTTTGACCATGATGTTGATTGCCTATTCTTGATTAATTGTTGAGTTCCTGATTAATTGTTCCTTTGCTTACTTAATTTTCTTCATCCCTCTTTAAGATCAACTTAACTTCCATCTTGGAAGTAAGTTACTTCTTATGCTTCTCTTTTCCTTTAGGATTAGATTCCTTAGACCTCATTAACCTTAGGATCTCCAAGCATGCTAACACTAGGGTGAGTCTTAGTCCCCTTTAGTTTTTACCTTTTCTCCGCTCTTGAGTCTCTTCTCTCATCTTATAACAAAAAGTAAAAAATACATAATAAAGGCATAACACCTATTGTATTTAGGCCTTTTATGTGGGAACGAGGAAGTGTGGGGTCTTCTCTTACTTTCTTGGAATGTTTAGCATGCGTCCCGTCTTGGGTCGATATGCGAGGCATTCGATCCTATATGAGGGACTTAAATACAATATGTGTTACAAAACACAAAAACAATTAAAACACTTCTTTCTAAAAGACGAAAAAACAAACAATAACGTCTTTCCTTCGGGAATTCTTTTCTCACCTCATTCACTCTCAACGTACGAACGCGCTTCTTCTTGTTCTCTTGCAAGATGGTAACACACTCGAACCAGCGAGCCTGCAACACCTGAGCTAGAACGTTAGTCGTTCCTTAAAAAACACAAACAATCCATCCCTAGTGAGGGGAACTACGTCGCTCTGATTCTCATGTTCCCGATGAGATACGTAGGCAGTGGGGTAGGGCCCATGCGAGCACTTCTTTTATTTTCCCTACATTTGTTTCTCTTTCTTTCTCCTTTCTTTCTTTCAGTTCCTTTTCCAGTATTCTTTTCTATCACCCTTTGATTGAGACAAGCAAGCGTGGATCCCATCGGGTATGATGGACGCGTGGGGGTGCTAATACCTTCCTCGCGCGTAACCGACTCCCTTACCCTTTCTCTTGGTCGCAAGACCATGCTCTATCCTTCCTCTTCAGGTTTACGCAGTGTTTCCTTTCCCTTTTGGGATAATACACATTGCCGGTGACTCTATTTCGGTGCCACTTTCGCGTTTGTACTAGGATGAAAATCCCGGGAGCGACACCAAGGAACTGGTCTTAGTTTCTGATACAAACTTCCCCTCGATCCTGGTTTCCTACCAAGGAACTGATCTTAGTTTCTTTTGTCAATAAGCTTTCTTGACAAGGGACGCTATTCGTAGAGGTTTTCCTTAAACTTCTTGCTGAATTTTCTTGGGGAGATGCCATTTTATGGGAAAAACTTTTGATGTCAGACTTGCTGGGGAACCCATCTGTCTAAATTGTAGTGGGGTACAAACTTCTCTGTTGGAGATGCCATTTGTCGACTCTCTCTGGGGAAAACGAGTCTCTTGAGAGACTGCTTTAGCTTGGGGATATTGCATCATACTTTTCTCGGAGATCTTCTCGGAGAAATGGCATATGATGTGATCCAATTTTGAGGTGCCGATGACTTTGTTGACATTGACATTCTGGAGAGAAGGACCAATGTGTTGCTGAAAGTCTTTAGTTGAGAGGCATTCTCTAGGGATTTTCCTTAATTCGGGAAAGCGAAGACATCATCTTTAATGGCGAAGAATGATGCTAGCTGAGGGTTCTCTAGTTTTTCAGAGGTTCAAGTTATCAAAGTGGTCAAGGGCCGACTTCATCCCAGAAATAAACTGGAGGAGAGAGGTAGTGCAGACGCAACATTTCCTGAAAAGGAAAGAACTGACAACTCGATTGAGAGGACTGTTATCACTAGGGGATAAGACCGACAAGAGTGATAGTGATGCAATATGATTATGCATGTGAATTAATAATGCATGGTGTATGTATGTATATGCTGACAAAACTGACGTGACATACAGACTAGTAGATGAACACGACTGGATACTCGGCCACAGTGGGGGATGAAAAGTATCACTGGTTCATGATAGCAATTCTGCATTACTTAGGAGAAGTAGTCCTCGTGGGGAGCTATGTTGGTCGGGCTTAGAAGATAAGAACTCTGCCGAGGGTGTCAGATGAAACAATGGTCTCTGACACAGATGATCCTTCATTCAGGTGCACTGGTTTAGAAGGAGTACTTTGATTCTGTACTTTGAAGCTTAACTGCCTTTGGGAGAAGCCATCGACATTCTTTCGATGTTCAACAGTCAAAAGAATTTGCCATCTTTATTAAAAGCAAAAAAATTTTACAAGTAAATTCATTTTTGTTTTATTTCAAGAATCGTTGATCATGTTAAAATGTCGTCCTGTAAAGCTAAAACAAATAAGAATTGCAAACAAAAGCACAAGGGCTCAAATTTTATTGATAGGATGGAAATCAGCCAAACACATGATTCCATAGAGTATTTACAAAGTTTAGAAAATGGTAATTTAAGGGAAAAGGGCTACATTGAAACATGGCGACCACTATCCTTCTTCCAACTTTGAATTCTGGGCATCCTGAGCTTCTGTCGAAGATGACCTTGACTGGAGTTTTCTTTTGGATGGCATGACTGCTGCTGAGGAATTACCTGTGTCAGACGTAGTTAATTGCCATTAATCCCTAACTTTTGCCTGGATTGTACTTTGAGATTTCCAATCCACTGGGATGATTTTGGATTATGTCTCTAATTTTTTCCTGGACCACCCTTTCGGGTTTTCAATCCACCGAGACGTTTTTTTTTGTTAGGCGAAGTATTTCTCTACTACGTCGACATTGGTGGGGTAGGCAAATTCCTCTCCGTCCCATGGTTGCAGGTCTCAAGGTGCCGCCTGCGAAGGGTTTCTTAACCACATAGGGGCCGTCATAATTCGGGGTCCACTTGCCCCGAGAATCAGTGAGAAATGATTGTATCTTCTTGAGCACAAGGTCACCTTTCCTGAAGACGCGAGGTCGATTCTTTTTGTCGAACGCCTTCTTTATCCTTTGCTGATACAACTGACCATGGCATAGTGCCATGATTCACTTTTCTTCAATCAGGTTCAGTTCGTCGTGTCGACTTTGACACCATTCAACTTCTGTTAGCTTAGCTTTCATCAATACCCGAATTGATGGGATCTCTACTTCTATGGGGAGTACTGCTTCCATGCCATATACTAGAGAGAAAGCGGTTGCCCCTGTTGAAGTGCATACAGATGTTCGATAACCGTGAAGAGCAAAGGGTAGCATCTCGTGCCAATCTTTGTAGGTTACGACCATCTTTTGAACAATCTTCTTGATGTTCTTGTTAGCCGCTTCTACCGCGCCGTTCATCTTGGGTCGGTAGGGAGATGAGTTATGGTGTTCGATCTTGAACTCTGTGCACAACTCTTTCATCATCTTGTTGTTTAAGTTGGATCCATTATCAGTAATGATCTGGCTCGGAACACCATAACGGCAAATGATATTGTTTTTGATAAATCGGACTACCAGTTGTCGGGTTACATTAGCGTACGACGCAGCTTCGACCCACTTGGTGAAGTAATCAATGGCTACTAGGATGAACCGATTTCCATTCGAAGCTTTAGGTTCAATCATGCCAATCATGTCGATTCCCCAAATGGAAAAAGGCCATGGGGTAAAAAGAACTTTGAGATGTGTAGGTGGTACATGGATTTTGTCGGAGTATATCTGACACTTGTGACACTTCCTCATGTACTTGTAGCAATCGGATTCCATTGTCAACCAATAGTACCCTGCTCTGAGAATTTTTCTCGCCATTGTGTGTCTGTTGGCATGAGTGCCAAAGGACCCTTTGTGAATTTCCTTTATCAGCATGTCTGCTTCTGGTCTGTCGACGCATCGGAGCAAGACCATGTCAAAGTTCCTCTTATAGAGTGTATCACCGCTCAGGAAGAAACTGCCAGCCAGCCTTCTAAGAGTTTTTCTGTCTTTCCTTAGTGCCCAAGGTGGGTACTCTTGTTTCTGAAGGAAGCATTTGATATCGTGATACCAAGGTTTGTCGTCTATGACTGCTTCAATCGTGAAGATATAAGCGGGCCGTTCAAGGCGCATTATGTCAATCTTAGGTAAGTCATTCCATTGACCTACACTAATCATGGAAGAGGGGGTTGCTAAGGCATCAGCCATGTGATTCTTCTCACGAGGGATATGATGAAACTCGACTCTGTTGAAGAAGGGTATTGTTAGTTCCTGGATTGGTTGGAATTTTGGTAAAATAAAGTATATTCAATGTTGATGTCAAGGTGCTGATGTTGCAACATTGAAGTCTTAACACTGGGCTGTGTTAAGTAATTAATTGCTGAAGTTGGATGTCTGATGTCACACAGGTGATGTTGTAACATCAGATCTGCAGAATTAACAACAGCAGGCTGTGATGTTGTTAGGGTTACGTATTAGCTGGAATTGTGGAGAGCAAGCTGTCTCATTAGATGCGAATATCTTGGGATAGATATTTGCTGCTGCATAGGAGATCTGTTGCAGATTTGTAGGAGATTTAAAAGGTTGAAGATTTAAAAAGATTTTAGGAGAAAATTTGTTTTAAATATTTAGTTTTAAATAACAAATCTGGGAGATATTGTAGCAAGTCCAAGACCAATTCAAGGAGCTATATAAAGCGCACAAGACCAAAGGAAAAAGTGACAGAAAACATTCAGAAGATCAGAAGCTGGAGGCTTAGTGTCTAGAGTTTGTTTAGAGTGCTTGTATTTACACTATTCTAGGGTTTGAATAGGTGTTGAGTTTTTGTCCTGTCTAGAAGCTGTGAAGCAATAGAGAGTGGTTGCTTGATCGAAGCTGTGAAGTAAGATCAAGGGTACTCAAAGTGGTTTCTTTGAGAGTTTGTAAGGGATTGAGTGGTGTTCTCATACCTAAGTGGTTTCTTAGGTAGGAAGTCATTAGTAGAGTATAAGTTTAGGAGATTGTCAACGGGTTGTTGAGTCTGTAAATTATATCTACAAGTAGTGAATTCCATCCCTGGATTGGTAGCCCCCAGAGTAGGTTGGTTGTAACCAAACTGGGTCAACAATTCTTGGTGTTATTTTACTGTTATTGCTGTCCATTGTGCAGAGCGTGTTGTTGTGACATCACACCTTAACATCACACGTCTGATACCAGAATTTCAGGTAATAACCTTCTTGCGTAATCTTTGTAAGGAATCAATCCTGATTGGTATGTGTTCCAATCTCCTTTGATCTGATTGATAACCAAAGCTTAGTCGCCATATACATCCAAGTTCTTAATCCTTAAGTCCATCGCTTCTTCGAGACCCATAATACAAGCTTCGTATTCGGCCTCGTTGTTTGTGCACTTGAATGTGAGTCTGGCGGTGAAAGGAATGTGGGTACCCTGAGGTGTTATGATGATTGCTCCAATTCCGTTTCCGTAATGACTGACAGCTCCGTCAAAGATAAGTCCCCATTGGGAACCTGGTTATGGACCTTCACTGGGTAGCGATTCATCACAGTCTTTCATTTTTAGATACGTGACATCATCGTCTGGGAAGTCAAATCCGATTGATTCCTGATCGTCAATCGATTGATAAGCCAAATGATTGGCTAAAACACTTCCTTTAACAGCTTTCTGAGCGTGGTACTCTATGTCATATTCTGATAACAACATCTGCCAACGGGCAATCCTTCCCGTGAGAGAAGGCTTTTCAAATACATACTTGATTGGATCCATTTCGGAGACCAACCATGTAGTGTGACGAATCATGTACTGGCAAAGACGTTTGGCTGCCCAAGCCAAAGCGCATCAAGTTTTCTCAAGCATAGTGTACCGAGTCTCGCAGTCGGTGAATTTCTTGCTTAAATAGTAGATGGCAGACTCTTTCCTTTTGGTTTCGTCTTGTTGGCCAAGTACACAACCCATGGAGCCCCCTAGGACTGTGAGGTAGATGATCAGTGGTCTTCCTTCCACTGGAGGTGATAGAATCGGTGGGTTCAACATATATTCCTTAATACTATTGAAAGCGGTTTGACAGTCTTCTGTCCAAACGCAGTTCTGATTCTTTTTGAGTAATTTGAAAATCGGCGCACCTGTCGCGTTCATGAGGAATATGAATCTGGAGATGTAGTTCAAATGTCCCAAGAATCCTCTGACTTGTTTTTCAGTTTTCGGAGAAGGCATTTCTTGAATGGCCTTGACCTTGTCAGGATCAACCTCAATTCCTTCCTGGCTGACGATGAACCCTAAGAGTTTCCCTGAACGGACACCGAAGGTGCACTTGTTGGGATTCAAGCGGAGTTTGTACTTTCTCAATTGCTCAAATAGTTTTGACAGGTGGGTCACATGCTCCTCTTCTGTTTTTGATTTAGAAATCATGTCATCGACATATACCTCAATTTCCTTGTGTATCATGTCATGAAACAGAGTAGTCATGGCCCTTTGATAGGTTGCCCCGGCGTTCTTCAAACCGAACGGCATTACCTTGTAACAAAAGGTCCCCCATGGGGTAATGAACGATGTTTTCTCCATGTCTTTCGGCGCCATTTTTATCTGATTATAGCCCGAGAATCCATCCATGAAGGAGAAGACTTTGAACTTTACTGTACTGTTAACCAGCATGTCAATGTGTGGTAAAGGAAAGTGGTCCTTTGGACTAGCCTTATTTAGATCTCTGTAATCCACACACATTCTGACTTTTCTGTCCTTTTTCGGAACTGGTACGATGTTGGCTAACCATTGAGGATATTCTGATGTGGCGAGGAAACTCGCGTCAATCTGTTTCTGTACCTCCTCTTTGATTTTGACAGCCATGTCTGGATGAGTCCATCTCAACCTCTGTTTTACTGGCGGACATTCTAATCTTAACGGTAGATGATGTTCCACGATGCTGGTATCCAACCCTGGCATATCCTGATAGGACCAAGCGAAAACATTGGGAAACTCTTTGAGAAGTTTTGTCAAACTCTCTTTGACAGTTGGACTGAGCAGTGCCCCAATCTTGACTTCTTTTCTCTCTTCTTCTAAACCCAAGTTGGCCGTTTCCAACGACTCTTTGTGAGGTTCAATGGACCTTTCCTCTTGTCGGAGTAATCGGGAGATCTCTTCTGGAATTTCGTCGTCAACTTCTTCTTCAGCCCCAAATACCAGGAACTCAAAGTCGGGAAAAGGCATCGGATCGTATGTTTCAACGGGGTTTAAAACAAGAAATCTGCATGACGTGATGATTTGTGTTTAGAAGAGATAGAGGGAAAATGCAAAAGTGTGTGCAGTGTATTTCTTTTACTGCTTGTTTTTATTATTGAGTTGTTTTTTAGGATTACCATTTTCTGAAAAACGAAAAGAGAAAACAGCAATTAATGCGGAAATTACAGAACGACGTTATTTTATTAATGAACAAGTCAATTCTTGAAACTACAGCCCTATAAAACAAAACTCTGTCGCTTTGGGCAAAATGAAGAGGGATATTTATAGAAAGTGAGCCCTATCAAAACATCCGTTTCACCTGGGCAGGGTGAAAGGTTAAAGTAAAGATGGCAATTACTTAGACTTATGAACAATCTTCGGAAAATCGACAGCGACCCATTGGCGGTGAACTCCTCGGTGAATCACAAAGTCTGGTACCTTCCTTGATTTGTCTTCAGAAATGACGCTGATTTCTGGCGGAGCAGGATCATTGGAATCTGTCTCCCAGGCAGAGATGTCGTAGGAGGATTCCTCAGTTGTATTTTGCATAGTATTTGTGCTCTCAGGTATATCTCCCCATCCAGTTGGCTGGATGTCCTCGAGCTTTATACGAGAGCTCTCAGGAGCGGTGTACTTGACCGTGAAGTCATATTTTCCACTCGGTTGTCCCAAGGTGTCCCACACTTCTTTGGAACTGGAGGAGTCATCCCTCTCGATGACATTGACCTCGGGAAAAGCATAGTTGATGAATTCTAGTCCGGCAAACGTTGCGAATTCATCGTCATGCTGGGTATTTTCAAGATAACCTGGGTGTTGATCCCATGACATTGTGGGGACGCAGGTATTCTTTTCAATGATGCTCAGCTGATTTTCATTATTCGGCTGACTTGCTTGTCCCAAGTCTCCTAGGTACGGTTGCCAAATAGGCAGACCATCCATCGGGCCATAGTAGTCGGTGTCAAAGTTGTCTTTCATCAGAGTGTCTTCCTCTAATGAGTTTGGTGGAGCACGGCATCCTTCTGGATCACAATCTCCATATATCATTTCAAGATCTGACCTCGCTATAAATCTCGGACTTTGTGCGGGATAGAAAAAGGGAGTCTGTGTTTCGCCCTGAGACGTATAACCATCCTCGTTGAGATAGGACTTCCATTCTTCCTCCGTATCGGAGGAATCATATTTATTGATGGTATGCACGTCTTGAGTCACTGGTTGAAGGAAGCCTCCACTGTGGAAGAAGTTCTGGATGGGATGAAGAGTTTCATCGTTAGCAGCTGTCTGGGTGCAGGTTGCAGAAAAACCAAGACCCTTCTTTGTTTTGTTATCAGTAGGAATTAAAAGCTGTCCCCATCCTTTTACATTGTTATTTTCGATCACTTCGAGAGCATCTCTGTATGAGGAAATCGAGGTTCCTTTCTCTGATTAATTCTTATTGCTCACCGACAGTGCTTGGAACTGAGTTCCAACAACCTCCTCGGGTTCTACACGCATCACTGAGTTCCAAAAATGGTTGTGGGTTGCCTCCCACGCATCGCTTGTTTAATGTCATTAGCTCGACGATTATGGAAATTACTCAGTAGATGTAGTAATGGGTGGTTCAATCAAAGTGTGACCAGAGTAGTAGGTGAGGATATCACCACCGTAATAATGTTTCAACCGTTGTCTGTTTACCATAAAAGTACTGCATGAATTATCTCATATCTCTACTGCCCCAGACCTTAGGACTTTAGTAACCTCGTAGGGACCAGTCCATCCAGAGTGTAACTTACCAGGGAACAATCGTAATCTAGAATTTAAAAGAAGTACCGCGTCGCGTATGTTAAACTTTTTCATAACAATCATTCTGTCATGCCATGCTTTAGTCCTTTCTTTATATATGATAGCATTTTCATAAGCATCGCGACATATTTATTCTAATTTATGAATATCTAGAATGTGTTTGCTACCGGCTGCTAGGTAATCCATATTAAGGGTTTGATGGCCCAATGGGCTTTATGTTCCAGCTCAAAGGGTAAGTGACAAGACTTTCCGTAAACCAATTGGTAAGGGGTTGTTGTAACACCCCATTTTAAATTATTTGATCGTCGGTTTTGTTTTAATTATTTGGCCTTGTTAAGGGTGTGTGGTTTAGCGCGTAGGCATGGAGTCCTTAGTGGGACGGGTAGACTAGAGTTATCGTGAGTTGTTAGTTCTTGGATTGGCTAGAATTTTGGTAAAACAAAGTTGTTCAGTGTTGATGTCACATGGGTGATGTCTTAACATTAAGTCTTAACATTGGATAATGTTAAGTGTTTATGTTGTTGAAGTTTTGAAGTCTGATGTCACATGCGATGTCGTGACATCAGATATGCAGATCATTAAAACATCAGGTTTGAGATGTTTTTAGGGTTAAGCGTATTAGCTGGATTTTGGGAGAGCTGTTAGAGTTATTGGATGCGAATATCTTGGAGGAGATATTTTCTGTTACAAACAGATTTGATGCAGATTTGTAGGAGTGTTTAAAGGATGAAGATTTAAGAAGATTTTGAGAGAAAATTTGTTTTGAAGATTCAGTTTTAAATAACAAATCACGTTAGATATTGTAGCAGGTCCAAGCCCAAATCAAATAGCTATATAAAGCGCATAAATCCTGAAGGAAAAGTAACGAAGAAAGAGAGCTAAAGACTGTGAGTCGTTTGTGTCTTCGTGTATGTTTTGTAAGCCATTCTAGGTTGAATTGGAGTTACTTGATTGAGTTGTAAAGTGTCCTCTCTTAGAGCTGTTAAGCAAGAGAGTGTGGTTACTTGATCAAAGCTTGTAAGCAGGATCAAGGTGTATTTCAAAGTGTGATCTTTGAGTATTATCACTGAGGTGAATTAGGCAGTGAGTGGTTTCTCATATCTAAGTGGTTTCTTAGGTAGAAGGTTCATTGGGTAGTGATTAAGTTTAGGAGATGTCAACTGGTTTGTTGAGTCTGTAAATTAATACTACTAATAGTGAAATTCCTCCCTGGCTTGGTAGCCCCCAGACGTAGGTAGTTAGACCGAACTGGGTGTACAATTCATTGTGTTGATTTATTGCTTGTTATTGCATTGTCCATTACAGAGTGTGTTGTTGTGACATGATAACACGAAAACATATCGTGTTTTTACTTTGATTTATGTTAAAATCTTATTCCATTTCAGTATAATCTCCGATTTTTCTGAGAATATTTAAGTGTTTTGCAGGTATTTCAGTTGCCAAGTCAAAAGTACGCAAAGTGTAGAAAAGAATCCGAACGAGCAAGAAAAGAGCAAAAAAAGAGCAAAAAATAGAAGATTTCAAAATTTGCTGGTGTGACGACCGTCACACCTCCCTCACGGTCGTCATGGAGTTTAAAGTCATCATGCTCGTCACAGCCCATCACGTTCGTCATGGAAGCAAAAACATAATTTAGACGTTAAGCTCAGACGTGGTCACGAAGACTCGGAAATTCAGTTTTCACGTTGCATTTTCTCTGAGAAATTCTAGGTCCCAAATGAAAATAACTGACAAAGGAGTGTGCCTACATTTTCTCCAACCGTGGTCAGAGCTGAGGCTATATATATGAGAAGATTTCCAAGAGCCAATGGAGGTCCATTTTCTTTCCAAAGTTGTCGTATTGCTGCAGAATTGTTTACAGAATTTCATTCTTGTTTCACTTTTTTTCCTTTACCATTTTCCTTGTCGCTTATTACCGAACAAAGCAATAGTTTCTCACATTGAGGAACTACTGCACATTAGTTTTAGTTTTTTGTTTTCTGCCTTCATCATTTCGTTTTTACTTATTCAAGCAAAAGCCTACCGATCTGTGGAGGAATTGCTTAGGCCGCATTTACCAGGTTTTTATCGTTTCAATTTATAGTAATTGTTTTTCTTTTATTATGTCCAAATTTAAGTTTAATTGTTTATTCGCATTCAAGTTCATTTTAATTAGTATGTCGAGCTAAACCGATTTTATCGGTATGTAATTGAGTAACCGGAATGGATTAGTTATTTCTAAGCTAAAATCATAAATCAACTTATTTTCTGGCTTTGATTTCTTAATTTAAAACCAACTTTTATTACGAAAGTAAAAAGGTAACAAAGGTTAAGGTCAAGACCACGAGAGTGTGAGATTTTACCCGGATAGCTGAAATCGAGCATTAGGTTTAAAAACAGCGAGAGCGCTTTAAAGTTAATTAGGACTTATTAGTTTCCAAAAACTATTTTTAAGCTCATATGGGCTAGCGAGAGCAGACATATTGACTTAAAGGTATAGTCCGAAGCAATAACCACGAGAGTGTGAGGTGAGGGCTTTTAAACTGGTATTTTCTACAGAATTATAAAGTGATATATTTTTATACGCTTAGGTTCAATGAAATCCATGATGGTATACTGAATTATATACCGATGTCCTAATCATAACTAGTTTATTCTTAAATTTTAATTTCCCTTTTTAAATCTAAAAACCATATCAGATTAGCCTTAGATTTACATAGTAACATTAGATAACGGTACGTTCGATTTTTAGTCTCTATGGGATCGATAATCTTTTAAAACTACGCGATACGACTGTATACTTGCAGTTAGATTTATTTAGGCACACTAAATAGCGATCAAGTTTTTGGCGCCGTTGCCGGGGACTAATTAAGTCGATATCGTAACTCCTTTGTTGAGCTGTATAGACTAAGGCAAAAACCAAATTTCCCCTTTTTCTCGATTGTATGCCAAGTACTCGCTCACAAAGCGAAGACTTGCAACTGCCAATCACCGAATTAGAGCATTTCTTACATTTAAGACGCATAATACTTGAGTATCAACGCAAGTATAATATTCCCGATCTCCTTACTCATAATCCTGAATCAGTCAAAGAACGAAACATGGCCGAAGGACCCCAGAACCGTCCTCTTAAGTATTATGCAACCCTATCTGAGCAAGAACCACATAACAGCATTGCTGCCCCTGCTATCAACCGAAACGATTTCGAGTTGAAACCCTCATTGTTGTCAGCCGTACAACAACATCAATTCTCTGGAAATCCTACAGAAGATCCTAACGAACATTTGACCAAGTTTGTGCAGTACGCAGACACAGTGAAGGCAAATGGTGTAACTGCAGATGCGATAAGACTACGTCTTTTTCCTTTCTCATTAAGAGATAGAGCTTGGGCTTGGTTGCAATCCTTGCCATCAAACTCTGTTACTACGTGGGATGAGTTGAAAAAGGTATTCTTAGCGCGATATTTCCCCCCAAGCAAAACAGTTATGCTGAGAGCCCAAATTAATAGTTTTCGACAGAAGAACAGTGAATCTCTTTACGAAGCATGGGAAAGATACAAAGACATGATGAGGATGTGTCTGCATCAAGGTCTTGAAGATTGGCTAGTCGTCCACACGTTTTACAATGGTCTTTTGTACAATACAAGATTGACAATAGATGCCGCCACTGGTGGTACACTTATGGATAAACCTTATGAAGGAGCCTATCAATTGATCAAAAGCATGGATCAAAACCACTACCAATGGGGAGGAGAAAGAACTGCAGTGGAAAAATCCCAAATGAAAGGTGGAATGTACGAGGTTAGTAGCCTTGATCGTGTCAATGCTAAGGTAGATGCCCTTGCTCAAAAGATTGATAACTTGACCATAACACCTGCAGCCACCGTGGCTGCTGTAGCTCAAAATTGCGAATTATGCGAAACACCTGGACATGCCGCCACTGAATGTCAAATTTTGGTAGGAGTCTCCAGTGACCAAGTGAATTATGCTCAGGGGAACCCTTATTCAAATACCTACAATCCGGGCCGGAAGAATCATCCAAACTTCTCCTACAAAAACAACAATGCATTGTATGCACCTGGTCAAGCACCTGTTACACCACCAGGCTATCAAAAGGCTGCCATAACTGCCCCAAATGTTCCTAGGAAGTCCAACCTTGAAATAATGATGGAAAACTTTATAGCTACCCAGGCTCAAACAAACAAAGACTTCCTGAATCAAAACATACACACTAGTGAGCAAATTAAGCAGTTAGCAAACAAAGTAGACGCTTTAGCCACTCACAACAAAATGCTTAAAACCCAAATTTCACAAGTGGCACAACAAGAAGCACCTACTGCTGCTCCTGCTGGAACATTTCCTGGACAACCACAACCTAATCCAAAAGGACATGCAAATGCCGTTATATTGAGAAGTGTTAAAGAACTAGATGGACCCATTGATCCGAGACTTCAGAACCCAGCCATGTACCAAAGGCCTTATAGCACAACAACTGAGAAGGAGAATGAACCCAAGGAAAAGGAAGGTAATGACCAAGAGGCCGCAAACAAAGAAAAACCTTATGTGCCTCCACCACCCTATAAACCACCTATTCCGTATCCTCAAAGATTTGCAAATTCTAAAACTGCAGGGAAATTTAAGAAATTTGTTGAACTTCTGAAACAATTAAACATCACGATACCTTTTATAGAAGCCATCACTCAGATGCCCTCATATGCTAAGTTCCTAAAAGAAATCTTATCCAATAAGAAAAAGATTAAGGATAACGAAACAGTTACACTTACTGCTGAGTGTAGCGCAATAATTCAAAACAATATGCCTCCTAAGCTGAAGGACCCAGGTAGTTTCTCCATACCTTGTGTAATTGGGAAGTTCGTCATAGTCGAAGCTCTATGCGAATTAGGAGCCAATATTAGTGTTATGCCCTTATCCATATGCAAGAAGCTTGATATGGGAGACTTAAGACCAACTAAGATGTCTGTTCAATTAGCTGACCGCTCTATTAAATACCCAGTTGGTATACTAGAAAATGTTCCAGTTCGAATAGGACAATTCTATATCCCCACCGAATTCATAATCATGGATATTAAAGAAGACTCCACTACTCCTATCATACTAGGAAGACCATTCTTAGCTACCGCTGGAGCCATTATAGACGTAAAGAGGGGTAGGCTAACTTTTGAAGTTGGTGAAGAGAAGGTTGAGTTTATTTTGACGCAATTCTTACAAGCTCCAGCTATAGACGACACATGTTATCTACTAGATGTCATAGATGAGTGCGTAAGATAAATAGAGATGGAACCAACCACATACTCAGATATTATAAAAATTCCAATACCTCCGATTTTTGAAGATGATAATTGGCGTGATCCTTATCAAGATGATAGCCTAAGCGAATGTTTAGCACTTACACCAGATCATCTACCTTGCCCGAAGAAACCAGCTCTAGAACTGAAAACACTACCCAATAATTTGAGGTATGAATTCCTGGACGAAGAACTCAAACGACCTGTGATAGTCAATACAGACTTAGGACAGACCGAAACTAAGAAACTTTTAGATGTCTTAAGAAAATACCCAACTGCGTTAGGCTATAACATCGCTGACCTTAAAGGAATAAGTCCTTCTATTTGTATGCATCGTATTATGCTAGAGGAAGACTGTAAATCCTCTAGAAAGCCGCAGAGAAGGATTAATCCAATCCTAAGCACTGTAGTCAAGGATGAAGTGAAAAAGCTTTTAGAAGCAGGAATTATATACCCGATATCAAACAGTAAATGGGTTAGCCCAGTACATGCCGTACCAAAGAAGGGAGGTGTTACAGTTGTTAAGAATGCAAAAGGTGAGTCTATAACACAAAGAGTTGTAACTGGAAGTAGAATGTGCATCGATTATAGAAAGTTGAACAAAGCTACTCGTAAAGATCACTTCCTATTACCATTCATTGACCAAATGTTAGAATGATTGGCAAAACACTCTTACTTCTGCTATTTAGACGGTTACTCAGGATTCTTTCAAATCCCAATACATCCTGATGACCAAGAAAAGACAACCTTCACATGTCCCTATGGAACATTTGCTTATCGACGAATGCCGTTTGGACTATGTAACGCTCCTGCTACATTCCAAAGATGCATGATGTCGATCTTTGCTGATTTTATAGATGACATTATGGAAGTGTTTATGGACGACTTTTCTGTTTGTAGGCAGAGTTTTGAAGGATGTCTATCGAACCTAGAAATGGTACTTGAAAGATGCGTAAAAGTTAATCTCGTATTAAACTGGGAGAAATGCCATTTCATGGTAAATCAAGGAATCGTACTTGGACACGTAGTATCTAACAGAGGGATCGAAGTTGATAATGCCAAGATAGAAATTATAGAAAATCTTCAACCTCCGAAAACCGTACGAGAAATACGAAGTTTCTTAGGACACGCCGGTTTTTAGCGACGATTCATAAAAGATTTCTCGAAAATTACCAAACCTCTTACCGGTCTATTGACGAAAGATGCTGAATTTAACTTTGATGAGAAATGTAAAAAAAGTGTTTGAACAGCTGAAAACAGCTCTCATCACCGCACCTATCATGCAACCACTAGATTGGAGATTACCATTTGAAATTATGTGTGATGCAAGTGATTATGCCGTAGGTGCAGTTTTAGGACAAAGAAGGGATAGAAAACTCCATGCTATTTACTATGCAAGTAGAACCTTAGACCCTTCCCAAATGAACTACGCCACCATAGAAAAAGAACTTCTAGCCATGGTTTTTGCCCTTGACAAATTCCGTTCTTACCTAGTGGGAGCGAAGATCATCATTTATACAGACCACGCGGCTATTAGGTATTTATTGAACAAAAAGGATACAAAACCTAGACTGCTAATGTGGATCCTGCTTTTACAAGAATTTGACTTAGAGATCAAAGATAAGAAAGGAACTGAAAATGTAGTAGCAGACCACTTATCCCGATTAGATGTCATCAAACCAGAGCCAGTCCCTATTAATGACGATTTCCCTTATGAACGACTCATAGCCCAACTTGAAGATGATATGTCTAAACTACATTTAAATGAACCAAAAATAGAAGAAGCCGAGGAAGAAATTAACTCACACACAATACTGCCATGGTATGCTGACATAGTCAACTATTTAGCAGCTGGAGTACTTCCACCAGACCTATCTTATCAACAAAAGAAAAAATTCTTTCATGATCTAAAACATTATTATTGGGATGAACCTCTGCTCTTTAAAAGAGGAGCCGACGGAATTTTTCGTCGTTGCGTCCCTGAAACTGAAATAGAAGACATCATCTCTCAATGTCACTCTGCTCCTTATGGAGGACATGCTAGTACTTCAAAGACATGTGCTAAGATTCTGCAATCCGGCCTATTTTGGCCTAACCTCTGGAAGGATGTCCACATTGCAATACTAAACTGCGATCGGTGCCAACGCACTGGTAACATATCAAGACACGATGAGATGCCCCAAAAAGGCATATTGGAAGTAGAAGTCTCTGATGTATTGGGGATTGATTTCATGGGACCTTTCCCATCATCCTTTGGAAATAAATATATACTCGTAGCTGTCGACTATGTTTCAAAATTGATTGAGGCTATAGCTTCTCCTACAAATGACGCACGAGTAGTCATAAAGCTTTTCAAAAACACAATTTTTCCCAGATTTGGTGTGCCGAGACTTGTCATAAGTGACGGTGGCTCTCATTTCATATCAAAAATATTTGACAAACTTCTATCAAAGTATGGAGTAAGACACCACATAGCAACACCATATCATCCACAAACTAGTGGACAGGTTGAGGTCTCGAATAGAGAAATAAAATAAATCTTAGATAAGACCGTAGCAACCTCTAGGAAAGATTGGTCCTCTAAACTTAATGAAGCTTTATGGGCATATAGGACAGCCTACAAAACACCAATCGGAACTACACCTTTCAAACTAGTCTATGGTAAATCCTGCCACTTACCAGTAGAATTAGAACACAAAGCCTATTGGGCTATTAAAACACTGAACTTAAGGTACGATTCTGCAGGTGAAAAGCGAATCCTAGATATGCACGAACTAGAAGAGTTAAGACTAGATGCTTATGAGAACGCAAAAATATATAAAGAACGAACTAAGAAATGGCATGATAAGCGTTTATCTAGAAAAGAATTTAGTGTGGGAGACGTTGTGCTCCTATTTAATTCAAGACTAAAACTCTTTCCTGGGAAACTAAGATCTAGATGGTCCAGTCCTTTTGAAATTACCAAGGTATTACAGAGTGGAGCAATATAAATTAAGGGTAGGAATAGCGAACCATTCATAATAAATAGACAACATTTAAAGCACTATCATAGCATTGAAAATAGGGACTATTTGAATAGCCTTAAACTTCTAGAGTTGGCCGCTGATCCCCCTAACTAAAATATCTAATTGATTTCGTCAGGCTTACGACGTTAAAAACAGCGCTTAATAGGAGGCAACCCATGATGATTGTTTTTCCTTCTTTATGATTGTAAT
Organism: Lathyrus tuberosus; assembly: GCA_022829125.1. Lineage (NCBI taxonomy): Eukaryota > Viridiplantae > Streptophyta > Magnoliopsida > Fabales > Fabaceae > Lathyrus > Lathyrus tuberosus. The sequence continues at coordinate 6,672,103 of JALAZF010000170.1, forward strand.
TTCTTTACATTTTCTATATTCTATTTTGTTTTCAAATTTCTAGTTTTCATTTATATTTTTCTTAAACTTTTTTGGAAATTGCTGTGCTAATTATATAATTGCAAAATACAGGATTACAAAGTCTTTCTACATTTTCTGTTCTCCTCTTCTGATTTCATTCTTGCTTAATCACTAAAAAATGGAGAACGAAGATAATATGTTGGTAGAATTCAGAGATGCAGCTCAGTGGCATCGCTATGAGGCTCTGTCTCTTCGACCCTTCGCCCTGACAAAATTTGCCCACAGACCCACCATGACTTCTTTAGGCCTAGGTGAGAGCATTGGTTTTCTGTTTAACCAACTAGGTTGGGAGGGTTTTGCTAATAAGAAACACAAGACTTATCGTAGATTGACTTTAGAATTCCTAAGTTCAATGAGTTACAATCCTTACTATGGAAAAGGCATTAATAGGGGCTGAATTACTTTTAGGTTGTTTGGATACCACTGCCAGTTTACCATTAAGGAACTGTCGGATCTTTTAGGTTTCCCTGAAGGACCCACCGTTTTCTCCGTGGTACAAGAGGATTTGATGTTAGTAGGTGAGCTGAATGCCTTATGGGGTAGAATTTCAGGGAGACCAGATCTTGACATGAACCCTATGCTGTCAACCGAAATTCATAACCCAGCCATCCGATACTTTCATATGATCCTAGCCTACACCCTGTTTGGAAAGCCTGAGAATGACAATACTGTTTCGAGGGATGAGCTATTTATTATCTTTTGTGCATTTCAGTCTCGAGAGGTTAACTGACTGACTTTCATGTTTAATAACTTCTGCAAAATCATTAGGAATGAAAACAGCTCAATTCTAATAGGTGGCCTAGTTACCAAAATAGCCGATGCTATGGGATTCAGGACCCGACTTTCTAAAATCAACCCTTTTGGAGACTTTAGACCCATAAATATCACCTTCTGTTTCAATAGGGCCATGATTAGGAACTAAGGTCCACACCATTTCCAGCTCCTGATCAATAATGTAGTTGTGCCACACTTTACTCTACCAAATCATGAATGCACAAGTGTGCACAACGAACACAACTGGCTATATGACCAAGATGAACCACAGTCTGAACCTGAAGTAACCTTTCCCGAGCCTGAAATTGATCCTAAGACACCCCCTCATTACCATGACTTTGACTTTATGGAATTCCAAGATGACACTGACATTCCTAAGGTTGATGCCACAAATTATGCTGCAAATCTGACTACCATCCTTAAAACTATGGATGACAATCATAAAGAGATCACCTCAGTAAAGGGTGAACTGAACACCATGTGTAACACCCCCTATCTATACCCCAAATAATCACATAATCATTTAGGCACATATTAAAAATTCTGTCAGAGTATAATTATAAACATAGTATAAAAGAGGTATGTCACATTATACATGAAATTAGAACATTCAACACCTGCTCAACAATTGATATGCAATAGTGGGGTAACTTTGCAACAGAGGATCTTAGTCCTTACACCCACATCTCAATATTTAGAATAAAAGCGGAAAATCTAAACATTGAATAACATCAGACATATATACATATATATATATATATATATATATATATATATATATCATCAAGAATTAGCCACCAACATAATTCATGTTTACATAAACATTCATCAACAAGATACATGTACAAATGTATCACAAAAGAATCATATACGTCCTAGCTACCTGGTGCTACATATCAGAGCCGACCGACCAAAAGAATGAAGACACGCTTCACAAAAAGACCACCAGCATACCTACTCTGCAATGCCTCATAGAGCATCATAAAACAGCAGAAGGGTGAGAAATATTATCATAATAACAATGCATATAATTATGTATCTTAGCATAAAAATACACATATTCTACATTCTCACTACAATTCATCACAACTCACTCATATACATCACAATGTATATATATATACAAAACCAAGCATATTCCTCATGCATACTTTCACAATTCTTATCATTCCACATAAACATACCTATTCATGTTTATTCAACAATACACAATTATAAAGATGATAAATGCAAATCATAGAGACCGACTCACGACTCTATGCAAATGCAATGCGGTACCGACTCAATCACCTCAAGTTCACTCAGGAGCTTATTGGAACCATCGCTCGTTACCAATGTAACTCCCCGTCGGGCCTACGATGTTCACCCATTGCTCACACCTCACATAGGCACACAATGTTTATGGATTACTCACACCTCACATAGGCACACAATCTGATTTCTCACACCTTACCTAGGCACACAATCGTTTGTAATCATCGCTCACACCTCACATAGGCACACGACGTTACAACAGATTCTCATTAGAATCACACAACACAAGAATGTACATCCATACGCGTACAGCCCTGATTCCTCGCCATTCCCATACGCGTATTGCCAGGACCCCTACGCGTACGGGCAGAAGTCATTTTTCCCCCAAAATTCACATTTTAAAAGTCCATACGCGTATGCCCAACACCATACGCGTATCACCAGATGGCCGGGAAAAGTCACATTCCATACGCGTAATGGCCCAAAACAAGCCAATGATACGCGTAACGCCTAGGTTCATACGCGTATGAACATGCCCCATACGCGTACGGCCAGGGCAAATGCAGAAAAATTCTGCAGAACTTGGTTCTGCGTTTTTCATCCAACCACACCCAAATTCATCATCTAAACTCAGAAAAATATCAATTTGATATACAACAACATATATCAATCATGTATCAACAACAAGGAACACGAAAACATCATTTCCAATACTAATTAATCGAATTCTAACACTTTCTACACAAATGGGTTTATACAAAAACTCATAAAAATCAACAACAATAACAACACAATCATACATAATGATATACATTGATGAGATAATAAGATTTCACACCCTTACCCGGATTCCAAGCTTGCTAGATGATTGTTCTTGATGGTTTTCTAGGTTTTTCCAAGTTTTCTCCTCTTTTCTCTTCTTCCTCTTTCTTTCTCTCCTTTTTCTCTCTATTTCTCTTTTCTTTCTCTTTCTCTCCTATTTCTTCTTCTTATCTCTTTTTCTTTTTATTTCTTATTTTCTACTCAAATTCAATTAATTCATTTTCTCACAAAATTCTATTTCCACTAAATTTCTAACTTACCATTAATTGAGAAATATCCAAAATACCCTCCATTCTAATTTCCCCGAAAACTCTCAAAAACGGTAAAATATCATAACATGTCAACATAGCATATTAACACACCAATTTCACAAATAAAATAATTTATCACTCAATTTAAATAAAAGACTCAACAAAATGGGAATAATTGGACTCGGAGCGTTACAACTCTCCCCCACTTTAGAAATTTTCGTCCTCGAAAATATTACCTGATTCAAACAACTCCGGATACGACTCTCATGTCCTACTCTCTAGTTCCCAAGTCATATTGCCTTCCGCAGCGCCTCCCCACGCTACTTTCACAAGCGCAATATCCTTGCCTCTTAGCTTCTTAACTTCACGGTCCAAAATCCTAATCGGTAAAGCTTCAACCGTAAGGTTATCTCTCACTTCAACCTCGTCCATAGGAATAACATGTGACGGATCCGGAACATACTTCCGAAGTTGCGAAACATGGAATACATCATGCAAATTCGAAAGATTTGGAGGCAACGCCACACAGTAAGCCACAACACCAACTCGTGTAGAAATATGATACGGACCAATAAAACGAGAAGTCAACTTCTTCGACTTCAAAGCACGACCCACACCCGTAACCGGCGTAACTCTCAAAAACACATGGTCGCCTTCTTGAAACTCAAGATCTTTCCTTCTCTTGTCATGATAGCTCTTTTGTCTACTTTGAGAAGCTTTCATCTTCTCACGAATAAACTTCACTTTCTCCGTCGTTTGCTGTACCATCTCCGGTCTAACTATCGTCCTCTCACCGGTTTCATGCCAACACAAAGGTGTTCGACATTTCCGACCATACAAAGCCTCAAATGGTGCCATACTTATACTTGAATAAAAACTATTATTGTAGGTGAACTCAATCAATGCCAAATAACTATCCCAAGCACCACCTTGCTCGAGCACACAAGCACGCAATAAATCCTCCAACGATTGAATTGTCCTCTCGGTTTGACCATCCGTTTGGGGATGATAAGCCGAACTCAATCTTAGCTTAGTACCCAAAGCCTTTTGTAAACTCTCCCAAAACCTCGATGTGAATCTAGGATCTCTATCCAATACAATACCCTTAGGAACTCCATGTAACTTCACAACCACAAGAACATAAATCTCGGCTAACTTCTTCAAACGATAGCTAATATCAATTGGAATGAAGTGAGCAGATTTAGTAAGCCTATCAACGATTACCCAAATAGCATTATGACCTCTTTACGTATTCGGCAATCCCGTAACAAAGTCCATCGATATACTATCCCATTTCCACTCCGAAATGTCCAACGGTTGCATCAATCCACTAGGCTTTTGATGTTCCACCTTAGACTTTTGACAAATTAAGCACGCATACACAAATTGAGCCACATCCCTCTTTAATCCGGACCACCAAAAGATTTTCTTTAAATCTTGATACATTTTATTCGCTCCCGGATGAATACTTAAGTTACTTCGGTGTCCTTCTTCCAATATCATCTTTTTCAATTCCGCATTATCGGGAATACAAATACGACCACGAAATCTCAAAACTCCAAAATTATCAACCTTGAAATCCTCATTCTCATTCATCATCAAATCAACGAACTTCAAATCCAACTTTTGCTTTTCACATACGGTTGCAAGAAAATCATTCGTAACATGCAGCATACCAAGTCTCACACTTTTCGGCGTCATTTCACAAACCAAACTCAAGTCTCTAAAATTCTCCAAAAGTTCCCATTCTCTCATCATCAATGCGGACATATGTAATGACTTCCGACTCAAGGCATCGGCCACCACTTTTGCCTTACCCGGATGGTAATTCAAATCAAAATCATAATCCTTCAAAAGCTCTAACCACCTTCTTTGTCTCATGTTCAATTCTTTTTTATCAAATAAATATTTCAAGCTCTTGTGATCACTAAAAACTTCAAATCTTGCACCATAAAGATAGTGCCTCCAAATTTTCAAAACAAACACCACGACCGCTAACTCCAAGTCATGTGTAGGATAATTCTTTTCATGCACTCTCAATTGTCTTGAAGCATAAGCCACAACTTTTCCATCTTGCATCAAAACACCACCTAAACCAGCCAATGAAGCATCACAATACACAACAAATGGTTCCGTCGTATTTGGCAAAATCAAGATCGGAGTCGTTGTCAACCTTCTTTTTAACTCATTGAAACTCTCTTCACAATGAACATCCCAAATGAAAGCCTTTCCCTTACAAGTCAATTGCGTTAACAGAAGTGCCAACTTCGAAAATCCCTCAATAAACCTCCGATAATAACCCGCCAAGCCTAAAAAGCTTCGAATCTCCGTAACCGACCTAGGAGCCTCCCATTGCATCACCGCATCAATCTTGGATGGATCAAAACTAATACCACTACCGGAAATAACATGTCCAAGAAAACTTACTTCCGACAACCAAAATTCACATTTCGACAACTTAGCATACAATTGTTTCTCTTTCAAAATTTGTAACACAATCCTCAAATGCTCTTCATGCTCCTCTTGAGACTTAGAGTAAATCAAAATATCGTCGATGAACAGAACCACAAAATGATCTAACTGTTCATGAAAAATACGATTCATGTATTCCATAAACACACCCGGCGCATTAGAAACCCCGAATGGCATCACAGAATATTCGTAATGGCCATAGCGTGTCCTAAAGGCCGTCTTTTGAATATCCTCTTCTTTCACACAAATCTGGTGATATCCCGATCTCAAATCAATCTTGCTAAAAACACGCGCACCAACCAATTGGTCCATCAAATCATCGATCCTTGGAAGCGGATACTTGTTCTTAATTGTCACCTTGTTCAATTGTCGATAATCAATGCATAACCGCATACTCCCATCCTTCTTCTTTACTAACAATACCGGAGCACCCCAAGGAGAAACACTTGGCCTTACAAATCTCTTGTCCAACAAGTCATTCAATTGCTTCTTCAATTCTACCAACTCCGATGCCGACATACGATACGGTGCCATCGAAACCGGTCTAGTACCTGGAACTAGATCAATAGAAAACTCAACTTCTCTTTCCGGCGGTACATCCGTAATATCCTCCGGAAACACTCCTGGAAAATCACACACCACTGGGAACACATCGAGCTCAACTTTACTCTCCACCGACAATGATGCAAACAAACCGAACAATTGAGCTTCGTCCGCTAAAAGTTTCTTCAACTCTTTAGTGGATAGGAAACTCTTATCTTCATCATCTTCCAAAGGAGGAAACCTCACTAACTTATGATAGCAATCTATATAAACTTGATTAAATTGCAACCAGTTCATACCCAAGATTACGTCTAATCCCTCCAACGGCAAACACACTAAATCCATAATGAAGTCTTTACCATACATGGTCAAAGGACAACTTACACACACCAAAGACGTAGTTACCGACCCTGAAGCAGGAGTCTCAATAACCATCTCACCACCCCAAGAAGTCATAAACAAATTCAAACGCTTTGCGCACTCATGAGAAATGAATGAATGAGTCGCTCCCGTATCAATAATAGCAACTAAAGGCGTACTATTAATAAAGCATGTACCTTTAATCAAACGGTCTGCACTAGTAGTGTCCGTCCCCGCTAATGCAAACACCTTTCCGCCCGCTTGAGCTTGTTTCGGCTTAGTACACTTAGTACTAATGTGACCCACTTCTCCACAATTATAGCACTTCACCATATTCCTTCTACAATCGGTAGTAGCATGCCCAAGGCCTCCACAGTTAGAACATTTCACTACGGTCTTCCCACACTCAAATGATTTATGACCCATTTCACCACACTTGTAACATTAACGGAACCTCATCCTCCTCCTCCAGATCTCTTCTCAAAGTTTCCCCTATGCTTGCCCTTATCAACGGGTGTCACATAAGGTCCACTTCTAGCTTGTTGCTTTCCCTTCCTCTCATTCAAACTTTTGTAATGTGTAGAACGAGCCTTGCTATCTTCCTCGAAGATTCTACAACATTCCGTCAAATCTGTAAACCTTCTTATCCTTTGATATCCAACAACTTGTTTAATCTCGGGACGCAAACCATTCTCATACTTAATACACTTCAAGAACTCAGCAGTAATTGCAACATAGTGAGGATGGAATTGAACCAACTCCACAAACTTAGCTGTATAGTCCACCACAGACATACTACCTTGTTTCAGTTCAAGGAACTCCATCTCCTTCTTCCCTTTCACACTTTCAGGATAATACTTCCTCAAGAACTCAGTACGAAATAAATTCCAAGTTATCTCTTCATCATCCACCTTAAGAACTTGACGCATACCGACCCACCAATCATCAGCTTCTTCCTTCAGCATGTGAGACCCAAGCCTCACCTTATTCTCCTCCGCACAGCCCATGACTCTGAAGATCCTTTCAATCTCTTTCAACCAAATTTGAGCACCATCGGGATCAAATCTTCCTTTGAAGACCGGTGGTTGATTCTTCCTGAACTCGTCATTGGCATTCACGTTCGGTGCACCTTGCACCGCCCTAGCCTTTGCTTCCAAAGCAGCAGCCATCGCATTGTCGTTTCTACCAGCCATATTCTGATCAATCAAAAAAATGACAACAAGGTTAAACAACAGTTCAACCATCACAACAACAGGACAGACACAACTGACTCAACACTGGCTCTGATACCACTTAATGTAACACCCCCTTTCTATACCCCCAAATAATCACATAATCATTTAGGTACATATTAAAAATTCCGTCAGAGTATAATTATAAACATAGTATAAAAGAGGTATGTCACATTATACATGAAATTAAAACATTCAACACCTGCTCAACAATTGATATGCAACAGTGGGGTAACTTTGCAACAGAGGATCTTAGTCCTTACACCCACATCTCAATATTTAGAATAAAAGCAGAAAATCTAAACATTGAATAACATCAAACATATATATATATATATATATATATATATATATATATATATATATATATATATCATCAAGAATTATACACCAACATAATTCATGTTTACATAAACATTCATCAACAAGATACATGTACAAATGTATCACAAAAGAATCATATACGTCCTAGCTACCCGGTGCTACATATCAGAGCCGACTGGCCAAAAGAATGAAGACACGCTTCATAAAAAGACCACCAGCATACCTACTCTGCAATGCCTCATAGAGCATCATAAAACAGCAGAAGGGTGAGAAATATTATCATAATAACAATGCATATAATTATGTATCTTAGCATAAAAATACACATATTCTACATTCTCACCACAATTCATCACAACTCACTCATATACATCACAATGTATATATATATATATATACAAAACCAAGCATATTCCTCATGCATACTTTCACAATTCTTATCATTCCACATAAACATACCTATTCATGTTTATTCATCAATACACAATTATAAAGATGATAAATGCAAATCATAGAGACCGACTCACGACTCTATGCAAATGCAATGCGGTACCGACTTAATCACCTCAAGTTCACTCAGGAACTTATTGGAACCATCGCTCGTTACCAATGTAACTCCCCGTCGGGCCTACGATGTTCACCCATTGCTCACACCTCACATAGGCACACAATGTTTATGGATTGCTCACACCTCACATAGGCACACAATCCGATTGCTCACACCTCACCTAGGCACACAATCGTTTGTAATCCTCGCTCACACCTCACATAGGCACACGACGTTACAACGGATTCTCATTAGAATCACACAACACAAGAATGTACATCATTATGCTTCACATACAAAATGACTCAAGACATTCTTGAAATGCATACATATTCACAATATATTCATGCATTCATCTCAGACAATCTATATACATTCACATCAATGCACTATTGTATGATTCACATCCAAAACACACATTCAAAACGGTAAAAGTCGCTAAATAACACTATTCCTGACTTTCCGACTTATTTAAGTGGCTAACAGGCCCAAACTCCTTACCATAAGAAACTACAGTTCAATAGCTATCGAACGATACCAAGAATGTAAAAATCGGATAAACGGAACTCAAGTTACGAAAGAAAAACGAAAACGATATTTGAAAAAGTCCCATTTTTACAATTGGCCTGACCATACGCGTATCACCATTCTCATACGCATACAGCCCTGATTCCTCACCATTCCCATACGCGTATTTCCAGGACCCCTACGCGTACGGGCAGAAGTCATTTTTCCCCCAAAATTCACGTTTTAAAAGTCCATACGCGTATGCCCAACACCATACGCGTATCACCAGATGGCCGGGAAAAGTCACATTTCATACGCGTAATGGCCCAAAACAAGCCAATGATACGCGTAACGCCTAGGTTCATACGCGTATGAACATGCCCCATACGCGTACGGCCAGGGCAAATGCAGAAAAATTCTGCAGAACTTGGTTCTGCGTTTTTCATCCAACCACACCCAAATTCATCATCTAAACTCAGAAAAATACCAATTTGATGTACAACAACATATATCAATCATGTATCAACAACAAGGAACACGAAAACATCATTTCCAATTCTAATTAATCGAATTCTAACACTTTCTACACAAATGGGTTTATACAAAAACTCATAAAAATCAACAACAATAACAACACAATCATACATAATGATATACATTGATGAGATAATAAGATTTCACACCCTTACCCGGATTCCAAGCTTGCTAGATGATTGTTCTTGATGGTTTTCTAGGTTTTTCCAAGTTTTCTCCTCTTTTCTCTTCTTCCTCTTTCTTTCTCTCCTTTTTCTCTCTATTTCTCTTTTCTTTCTCTTTCTCTCCTATTTCTTCTTCTTATCTCTTTTTCTTTTTATTTCTTATTTTCTACTCAAATTCAATTAATTCATTTTCTCACAAAATTCTATTTCCACTAAATTTCTAACTTACCATTAATTGAGAAATGTCTAAAATACCCTTCATTCTAATTTCCCTGAAAACTCTCAAAAACGGTAAAATATCATAACATGTCAACATAGCATATTAACAAACCAATTTCACAAATAAAATAATTTATCACTCAATTTAAATAAAAGACTCAACAAAATGGGAATAATTGGAATCGGAGCATTACACCATGCGACAAGACATTGTCGGCCTCATGGATATGACAGTTGAGCAATTTGATCATTTGAACCAAGCCATTGCATCTTTGAAGAAACGCCTTGGCTAGATTTTTGAAGCACTACTTTTTCATGTTTTACTGCTTTTACTTAGGAAACAATTTACTTTCAGTTTTTCTTCTTTATGTTGGGAACAAATTGATTTACATTCATTTTTATTTATGATTGAATACACTGCTAGTCTTTGCTAGCATATTTTCTGGTTTTAATGAATCATCTAATTTATTACTTAATATTTGATCTTGCTGGAATTAAATTTGCTCCTGTCGTACTTTATTTTGCTTCCGATTTATTTTGTCATTTTATTTATGATTCTGTATGCATAATAGTATTACCATATGTGCTAACATGTCCCCTGCTGCAAAAGAGAAGAAAATTAAAAGTTTGTTGTCAAAAACTATTTCAACTCCCAGAATTTGCTAGTGTCACGATCGCGACAACCCCATGACGACCGTCATGCGGGTTTGGGACGCGCTCTATTTTAAAATAGAAACGCTCCCCTCTTCTTCTTCTTCCTCCTTTCAATTAAACACCACCGTCCCACTACCTCCAAAAATTCCAAACCACTCATACCACTACACATTTGACCAAATTTCATAACTCCCATTGCCATTCGTCTTCCCACTCATTATAAAACCACACTCGTACACCATTCTTTATCACAAACCTCCTTTCTCCAAAAACCTAATTTCTTCCATACCTTGTTTCTTTGTGAACCCACCATGGCAAGATAAACTCCAGACCTTTCCACCATGAATTTCAGAGAAGGAGCAGCCGGAGAACGTCAAAGGGCTAATTACATTAATTTCTACCAACGTTCCATGCAACCAACTCGTTATGTCGACATTGCATGTCTCGAAGAACTTGGAATGCTTGAGGGAGTTAAATGGATGCTACAAAATGCTAGTCTATGGCAGCTCTGCACTCAGAGCCGACCTACTTACGAAGCCCTAACACTCGAATTTCTCAGTTCATTCACTTACATTACTCCTCCAGGCGAGATGAATCAACTAATTGGTATCGTTAAATTCTGCTTGTTTGGTACCGAGTACTCTATCGGCCAAGAGCAACTTGCCGGAATGCTTGGTTTCCACCATGGAGAGAATGTGCACCGTCGGGTGCCACAGGAAACATTCTTCCAAGCAGCATTTGATTTATGGAACAGATTGACCGAAAAAGGGTCGATAGCTGGGAAAGCCTCAACACAACATATATCCACAACCCAACCATCATATATGTTCACCGCACATTAGGAAGCACTATTTTTGCAAGGGACAGCAACCACAAGGTGAACTCAAAGGAACTTTTCTTCCTCCATTGTATGTTTCACCCCGAGTCTATCAATGCTGCACCCTTTCTATTAGCACACATCCAAGCTAACTGTGTTAGAGGTTCCAAACCCTTCTATTTTGGAGGGATTGTCACTTCTATTGCTCTAAGTTTGGACTTAGGGGACTTACTTAACGGATTACCCTCCGTGCCTCCAGTGTTGCTCGTCATAGACTACTGCCGCAACTCACGCCTCATCAAACTGAGAAGAGATGGTAAATACCATCCAATGGTCCGAACGAGAACTGTTAGAAGTATCATTATGCCTTGCAGGAGCCGCATTGACCCTCAGAATATGGGCAATTGGCTTTTTGATCTGAATGCTCCTGAGCAAAATGCAGCTTCCCATGATGATCGAAATCAGGACCCTGTTGATGAGATGGAGAAAGAGATGGATAACGCCCCAGAAAACCAACCACCGCCTGCCAATGATGCTCCTTCAACCTCCAGACGTCGTCGACGCCCCGACCAAGACCCCGTTACTAATGATGAAATCTTAAGGGCTATATAGCAACAAAACCAGCTGGCTGCACAGGGAGAAGTACAGCAACAGACGCAACACAATGAAATGATGACTCTCATGCGTCAAATCCAGCAAGGGCAAGTTGACCAAGGTCAGAGGCTTGACGGTTTCATCGATGAGATGGGTGCATTGACACTGCGAGTACATGACTTACACGATTACATCCATCACGTGGGCATTCTAGATCATGTGGCACGGCATGGACGCGGGCACCTTAGAGGCAAAGGACGTGGAGCTCCCTGATTATTTTGTTTGTTTTTAGTTTTTCTTGTTGTTTCCCTTTATATCGCAACATTGAGGACAATGTTCGATATAGTGTGGGAGAGTTAGTCTATTTTCGTTTTTTTCCCTTTTTGTATTTTCCTTTTTCCCTTATCAAAGTCAATATATGAGAATTTTCGTTCAATATTCGACTTCCCCATTTTATTCTTCCATAACGAAAAAAAAATTTTACGATTAATACACATCGTGACATACCAAGCTTTAAATTATGTTAGGAATTTGGGAAAGTGCTAACAAGATCGATACCGTCTTGACACCTTAGACCTCTTGCGTATGCGATATCAGTTTCAAATACTTATTATACCGATACCTTGAGTTCAGTCCTAAAGTAACCTCTAATAGTTTATATTAGCAGTCAGCACCGTCTAAATCACAAAACCACGTGGGGAGCCGATGAATATAAGTGTTTGATGCCCAATCATGAAAAGAAGATCTTTTCTTATTTATTTGCCGAGAAATATAGAATATGTAACAATCCTTACAGTTGTGAAGACTTACAAGAAAAGAAAGAAATCCGTTGTCGATTGGTTAGAGGTACCTGATTCTGGACTCGGTAGGGCGAACTACGGTTCGATCCCCCGCAATCTATGAATGGGATGCATAAAGGGTTACCACACTTGTGTATCAGGCCCCGTAAGAAAAAGGGATCAAAATCACTAACCTGCTACTCCACTACGTGCATGAATAAGGCAAAGGGCTTAATGTGATTGCGTTAGAATGAAACCGGGTGAAACAGACACGAAAGCTTCAGGTTGAACTATAATAGATTGATTAGAACTGGATTGCACAAAAGAGAGGCCTATGACGAGGCTTGTCGCTTTGTTTCATTAATGTATTTTTCGTGTTCATGCAAGTACCTACTTACTAACGTAATTTCCTCCAACATTTCAAATCCATTGGCGTACCATGTATGTGCATTTGATGAAGTTTGTCCGATTTTAACTTGTTGATTGATTGAGGACAAGCAAAGATTCAAGTGTGGGAGAGTTTGATAACACGAAAACATATCGTATTTTTACTTTGATTTATGTTAAAATCTTATTCCATTTCAGTCTAATCTCCGATTTTTCCGAGAATATTTAAGTGTTTTGCAGGTATTTCAGTTGCCAAGTCAAAAGTACGCAAAGTGTAGAAAAGAAGCCGAACGAGCAAGAAAAGAGCAAGAAAAGAGCAGAAAATAGAAGATTTCAAAATTTGCTGGTGTGACGACCATCACACCTCCCTCACGGTCGTCATGGAGTTTAAAGTCATCATGCTCGTCACAGCCCATCATGTTCGTCATGGAAGCAAAAACAGAATTTAGACGTTAAGCTCAGACGTGGTCATGAAGACTCAGAAATTCAGTTTTCACGTTGCATTTTCTCCGAGAAATTGCAGGTCCCAAATGAAAATAACTGACAAAGGAGTGTGCCTACATTTTCTCCAACCGTGGCCATAGCTGAGGCTATATATATGAGAAGATTTCCAAGAGCCAAGGGAGGTCCATTTTCTTTCCAAAGTTGTCGTATTGCTGCAGAATTGTTTACAGAATTTCATTCTTGTTTCACTTTGTTTCCTTTACCATTTTCCTTGTCGCTTATTACCGAACAAAGCAATAGTTTCTCACATTGAGGAACTATTGCACATTAGTTTAAGTTTTTTGTTTCCTGCCTTCATCTTTTCGTTTTTACTTATTCAAGCAAAAGCCTACCGATCTGTGGAGGAATTGCTTAGACCGCATTTACCAGGTTTTTATCGTTTCAATTTATAGTAATTGTTTTTCTTTTATTATGTCTGAATTTAAGTTTAATTGTTTATTCACATTCAAGTTCATTTTAATTAGTATGTCGAGCTAAACCGATTTTATCGGTATGTAATTGAGTAACCGAAATGGATTAGTTATTTCTAAGCTAAAATCATAAATCAACTTATTTTCTGGCTTTGATTTCATAATTTAAAACCAAATTTTATTACGAAAGTAAAAAGGTAACAAAGATTAAGGTCAAGACCACGAGAGTGTGAGATTTTACCCGGATAGCTGAAATCGAGCATTAGGTTTAAAAACAGCGAGAGCGCTTTAAAGTTAATTAGGACTTATAAGTTTCCAAAAATTATTTTTAACCTCATATGGGCTAGCGAGAGCAGACATATTGACTTAAAGGTATAGTCCGAATCAATAACCACGAGAGTGTGAGGTGAGGGCTTTTAAACTGGTATTTTCTACAGAATTATAAAGTGATAAATTTTTATACGCTTAGGTTCAATGAAATCCATGATGGTATACTGAATTATATACCGATGTCCTAATCATAACTAGTTTATTCTTAAATTTTAATTTCCTTTTAATTTCCCTTTTTAAATCTAAAAACCATATCAGATTAGCCTTAGATTTACATAGTAACATTAGATAACGGTACGTTCAATTTTTAGTCTCTGTGGGATCGATAATCTTTTAAAACTACGCGATACGACTGTATACTTGCAGTTAGATTTATTTAGGCATACTAAATAGCGATCATGACATCGCACTTAACATCACACATCTGGTACCAGAATTTCATGAGTAATTTTGGAGTATGAGTAGTAATAGTAGTATGCGTATTATTATTATTATTATTTCTAGTATTATTATAATTATTATGTGAGTATCATTACTAATATATTATTATTTTTATTAAATTAAAAATCTGATTTAATTAAATGAATAATGGGCTAGTGGAGAAAAATAAAGATAGTTTAGTCATTAAGCAGAAATTAGTAAGGATTAGTGAGTAGGGTTAGTCATAATCAGATTTTCACAAGAGAAGGGCTAGAGAGAGGAAGAACAAGGAAGAACTAGGGCTTAGAAGAAACAATTTTTCGCAGGAATTTTCTTAGCAAATTTGAGGTAAAGGGGGGAGAATGGGTTTAATATTGTTGGTATGATCATGAGAGGGTAGATGGGAGTCCTTAACCCCGTAGGGATTCATATGAATATATGTTGTTTTATGAATCTGATGTGCATAATTGAGTCTCTGATGAAAACTGTGTAAATCAAATTGTTGCGTTTTTGAATTGTGTGATATCTTGATGTTGTTGTTGCTATATGAATGTATATGTTGCAGATCTGGTTTGGTTGCAGGCTGGGACAACGAATTTAGATCTAGAAAAGACCCAATTGATTAGTAATGATAGGTGAAAGAGGTAAGATGAAACATAGGACCTAAAACTGATGTAGAAACAATTTTAGGACTGATATGGAGTGTGGAAGAGGGATCAAAGTGGCAGAATTCGGATTGATATGAAAAATGGGGATTTTTCACAGTCTCTACCCATACGCGTAACAGGGAAGGCGTTATGCGTATGCGTATAGCTTTGGTATCTAATACTCAAGAAGAGAAGAAAGGGAATGATGCTGAGTCTCAGGAGGAGCTGTCCCAGGCCATTGTCTTGCTGGGAAACCAGTTTAATAAGGTTATGAAGAGGATAAATAGGAGTTATAATCCTAATGTCAAGAACATCACATCTGACACCAACAAATCAGGAGATCAGTGGAAGAAAACTAGAGATGAAGAAAAGTCCTATAGTGACAAGGGAATTCAATGCTATGAGTGTGAAGGGTATGTTCATGTCAAAAAGGAATGTCCTACTTTTCTCAAAAAGCAGAAGGGGTTATCAGCTTCTTGGTCTGATTGTGAGAGTGAATCTGAAGAAGAATCAGCTATGGTTGTTAGAGCTATGGTTAGGGTTTGTGAGTCAAATGATGATTCTGGTGATGATGAGGTTACTTATGATGAGCATGCTGCCTCTTATAAAGAACTATGCATAAGAAGTGAACAAGTGTGTCTTGAAGGAGAGAAGCTAAAGACAACCATAGTGCAGTTAGAAGCTGAAAAGACTGAACTTGAAAATGAAGTCAGTATGCTTAATTCTAAACTGGACTCTATGACCAAAACTGTCAGAATGTTGAACAACAGTACTGATGCTCTAGACAACATTCTTAGTATGGGGAAGATTGCTGGAGACAAAAGTGGTTTGGGATTCAACAATGTTGCAGCTTCTATTGATGGTGTTACCAACCCCAAACCAGTGATGTTAAAACAGATGTTGAAACATCATGACAGAACTCCTTCTAGGAAGAAATACAGGTGTTGGAGATGTCATCATTGTGGGCGTTTTGGACACATAAAGGCTTATTGTTATAGGCTACATGGATACCCTCAGAAGGCTAATCAGTTTGTTCCCAGACAAAACTTTCATAGAGGTAGTCAGGTCACCCAGTCTAAGAAGCAATGGGTTCCTAAAGTTAAAATTACCAGCTTAATAGCTCACACTTCTCTTAGGGTTTCTACCAAAGAAGTTTGGTACTTTGATAGTGGGTGTTCAAGACACATGACAGGAGTTAAAAATTTGTTGGTAGATATTAAGCTTCAGTCTTCAGGTCATGTTACATTTGGTGATGGTGTTAAAGGAGAAATCAAGGGGATGGGAAAGCTGAATTGTGCTGGTGCTCCTAGACTGGATGATGTTCTACTTGTCAAAGGGTTGACAGCAAATTTGATCAGTATTAGTCAACTTTATGATCAAGGATTCAAAGTAGACTTTACAAAAACTGAGTGCAATGTCACAGATGAGAAAGGAGAAGTCATCATGAAGGGTGTTAGGTCTAAGGACAACTGTTATCTATGGATGCAACAAGACTCTAGTACCTCAACATGTGTGTTTGCCAGAGATGATGAAGTCAAGATTTGGAATCAAAAGTTGGGACATCTTCATCTAAAGGGAATGAAGAGAATAATATCCTCAGAAGATGTCAGAGGAATACCTAAACTCAATATTGAAGAGGGGAGAGTTTGTGGAGATTGTCAAATTGGGAAGCAGACCAAGATGTCACATCAGAAGCTTCAACATAACACCACTTCCAAGGTTTTGGAACTTCTTCATATGGACTTGATGGGACCTATGCAGGTAGAAAGTCTAGGAGGGAAGAAGTATGCTTATGTTGTTGTAGATGACTATTCTAGGTACACCTGGGTGAGCTTCATTAAAGACAAATCAGAGGTGTTTGATGTTTTTAAAGATCTTTGTCAAAGATTCCAAAGGGAAAAGGAGAGTAATGTTATTAGAATAAGGAGTGATCATGGAAGAGAGTTTGAAAATAGAAAGTTTCCTGAATATTGTTCTGCTGAAGGCATAAGTCATGAGTTCTCTTCTCCAATCACTCCTCAGCAAAATGGAGTTGTTGAAAGGAAAAATAGAACTATTCAAGAGTCTGCTAGGGCAATGATTCATGCCAAAAAGCTGCCTTACCATTTCTGGCCTGAAGCTATGAACACTGCTTGCTATGTTCACAACAGAGTTACCTTGAGAAAGGGCACTTCAGCTACTCTGTATGAACTATGGAAAGGAAGAAAGCCAAATGTGAAGTACTTTCATGTTTTTGGAAGCAAATGCTACATATTGTCAGATCGTGAACAGAGGAGAAAATTGGATCCTAAAAGTGATGAGGGAATCTTTTTAGGATACTCTACAAATAGTAGAGCTTACAGGGTATTCAACTCCAGAACAAAGGTTATGATGGAGTCTATTAATGTGGTGATTGATAACACTGATAAGCAGGAAGATGCTGAAGTCCTGGATGATGTTGAAACATCAGTTGAAGAAGTCACAAAAGAAACTGAAGACAGAAGTGGGTCTCCTAGTCATGTTGATGCTGAGCCTGAACCTGAACAATCTAATAAAGAACCATCTATTAGAGTGCTAAAGGACCATCCCAGGGAGCTTATCATAGGTGATCCTAAGTTAGGGGTTAGCACTAGATCAAGAGAGGTTGTGTCAAATTCTTGCTTTGTTTCTAAAATTGAGCCCAAGAATGTTAAAGAAGCCTTGACTGATGAGTTTTGGATTAATGCCATGCATGAAGAGCTGGAACAATTCAAAAGGAATGAAGTGTGGGATCTTGTACCAAGGCCTGATTGAGTTAATGTGATTGGCACCAAGTGGATTTACAAGAATAAATCTGATGAACAAGGAGTGGGCACCAGAAACAAGGCCAGATTAGTTGCTCAAGGATACACTCAGGTTGAAGGAATTGATTATGATGAAACCTTTGCTCATGTGGCAAGACTGGAATCTATCAGATTACTCTTGGGGGTGGCTTGAAATTTCAAATTCAAGCTTTTTCAGATGGATGTTAAGAGTGCCTTCTTGAATGGTTACTTAAATGAAGAGGTGTATGTTGATAAACCAAAAGGATTTATTGATCCAACATTTCCTGACCATGTGTACAAACTAAGGAAAGCTCTGTATGGTTTGAAGCAAGCACCAAGAGCTTGGTATGAAAGGCTTACTGAATTCCTGGTTGTGAATGGCTACAGAAAAGGAGGGATTGACAAGACCTTATTTGTCAAAGAGGAAGGAGGAAAACTGATGATAGCTCAAATATATGTTGATGACATTGTATTTGGTGGGATGTCAGATGAAATGGTGAAACATTTTGTGCAACAGATGCAGTTTGAATTTGAAATGAGTCTGGTTGGGGAACTCATCTATTTTCTTGGTCTACAAGTTAGACAAATTGAGGACTCCATATTCATTTCTCAGAGCTAGTATGCAAAGAACATTGTGAAGAAGTTTGGTCTAGAGAATGCTAATCACAAGAGGACACCTGCTCCTACTCATTTAAAGTTGTCCAAGGATGAACATGGTGTTAGTGTGGATCAAAGTCTATATAGAAGCATGATTGGAAGTTTATTGTATCTAACAGCTAGCAGACCTGATATCTCTTTTGCTGTTGGAATTTGTGCCAGATATCAATCTGAGCCTAAGGTTAGTCACTTGAATCAAGTGAAGAGGATCCTGAAATATGTTAATGGCACTAGTGACTATGGTATGCTCTATAGTCATGGATCAGGCACTGAGTTAAGGGGATATTGTGATGCTGACTGGGCAGGGAGTGCTGATGATAGAAAGAGTACTTCTGGAGGTTGTTTCTTCTTAGGGAATAATCTGATTTCTTGGTTTAGTAAGAAGCAGAATTGTGTGTCTCTTTCTACTACTGAGGCTGAGTACATAGCAGCAGGGAGTAGTTGCTCTCAACTTGTTTGGATGAACCAAATGCTGACTGAATACAATGTCAAGCAAGATGTCATGACATTGTACTGTGATAATTTGAGTGCAATCAACATCTCTAAGAAACCTATTCAGCATAGCAGGACTAAGCATATTGATATAAGGCATCATTTTATAAGAGATTTCATTGAAGACAAAGTTGTTGCCTTGGAACATGTAGCTACAGATAAGCAATTAGCTGATATTTTCACTAAAGCCTTAGATGCAAACGAATTTGAAAGTTTAAGAAGTAAATTGGGAATTTTGTATTTATGAAGATTAAGTGTGCTGGAGAGTGTATTGTGCAGTTGTGTACTTTATTGGAAATTGATTTTTATTCAACTGCTGAAGGCATACAAGATTGGAGTACATCAAAAGCTACAAACTAAGAGTCTACAGTTTGTCCCAACCCCCTAAATCTAGAAAAGTTTTCCAGTATTCATCCCATTCATCATCAGAAGCATGTTGTTGCACTGGAGGGTTCCTGCTGGTTTTCATTCTTGTCTCTGAGGTCCTGCCTGCTTTTGTTGCTCCTGAAGAAGTCCCAGCTATAGTCATTGGTTTGTTCCTCTTCTTTGGTGGATCTGGGTTCTTGTCCTCCTGCATGAGGTTCTTTCCTGCATCTTTGTTAGACTGGCTCATTCTTGGTTGTTGTTTGGTGCTGCTATAAGGAAGAAGGCTTGTTTCTTTATAGTACAAACAAGGAGCATAGTTTGTATCGCCTGAACAGTCAATGTGTTGGAACTTGTTTTTTTTGGGAAGCTTGGTGTTTGACCATGTCTTTATTTATGTCAGGACATTGTGTTTGGTGATTGTCCAATTATGGTTAAAAAGGGGGAGAGTTAGCCTAGGTGTGTAGAGTGTATCCTATCTCATTTCTGGTGTGGTGCAGATGTTGAGGGGGAGTGTGCATGTATGAACAGCTGGTATGCTGGTTCTTGTTTTGAGGGGGAATTTCCCCTATGCTGCTGTGAAGGTGATTTCTGTAGCTGGTTGGTTTTTGTTGAAGTGGTACTTAAGTTTGTGCAGCTTGTTGAAGAGGTGCTGCTAGGTGTTTTGAAAATTTATCAATTTTTCCGCTGCTGGTTTCTCTGATATTAGCAGAGATTGTTTTAGCCAAGATTAGCCAAAGGAGGAGATTGTTAGTTCTTGGATTGGCTAGAATTTTGGTAAAACAAAGTTGTTCAATGTTGATGTCACATGGGTGATGTCTTAACATTGAGTCTTAACATTGGATAATGTTAAGTGTTTAAGTTGTTGAAGTTTTGAAGTCTGATGTCACATGCGATGTCATGACATCAGATATGCAGATCATTAAAACATCAGGTTTGAGATGTTTTTAGGGTTAAGCGTATTAGCTGGATTTTGGGAGAGCTGTTAGAATTATTGGATGCGAATATCTAGGAGGAGATATTTTATGTTGCAAACAGATTTGATGCAGATTTGTAGGAGTGTTTAAAGGCTGAAGATTTAAGAAGATTTTGAGAGAAAATCTGTTTTGAAGATTCAGTTTTAAATAACAAATCAGGTTAGATATTGTAGCAGGTCCAAGCCCAAATCAAATAGCTATATAAAGCGCATCAATCCTGAAGGAAAAGTAACGAAGAAAGAGAGCTAAAGACTGAGAGTCGTTTGTGTCTTCGTGTATGTTTTGTAAGCCATTCTAGGTTGAATTGGTGTTACTTGATTGAGTTGTAAAGTGTCCTCTCTTAGAGCTGTTAAGCAAGAGAGTGTGGTTACTTGATCAAAGCTTGTAAGCAGGATCAAGGTGTATTTCAAAGTGTGATCTTTGAGTAGTATCACTGAGGTGAATTAGGGAGTGAGTGGTTTCTCATATCTAAGTGGTTTCTTAGGTAGAAGGTTCATTGGGTAGTGATTAAGTTTAGGAGATGTCAACTGGTTTGTTGAGTCTGTAAATTAATACTACTAATAGTGAAATTCCTCCCTGTCTTGGTAGCCCCCATACGTAGGTAGTTAGACCGAACTGGGTGAACAATTCATTGTGTTGATTTATTGCTTGTTATTGCATTGTCCATTGCAGAGTGTGTTGTTGTGACATCGCACTTAACATCACACATTTGGTACCGGAATTTCATGAGTAATTTTGGAGTATGAGTAGTAATAGTAGTATGCGTATTATTATTATTATTTCTAGTATTATTATAATTATTATGTGAGTATCATTACTAATAATATTATTATTTTTATTAAATTAAAAATCTAATTTAATTAAATGAATAATGGGCTAGTAGAGAAAAATAAGGATAGTTTAGTCATTAAGCAGAAATTAGTAAGGATTAGTGAGTAGGGTTAGTCATAATCAGATTTTCACAAGAGAAGGGCTAGAGAGAGGAAGAACAAGGAAGAACTAGGGCTTTGAAGAAACAATTTTTCGCAGGAATTTTCTGAGCAAATTCGAGGTAAAGGGGGAGAATGGGTTTAATATTGGTGGTATGATCATGAGAGGGTAGATGGGAGTCCTTAACCCCGTAGGGATTCATATGAATATATGTTGTTTTATGAATCTGATGTGCATAATTGAGTCTCTGATGAAAACTGTGTAAATCAAATTGTTGCATTTCTGAATTATGTGATATCTTGATGTTGTTGCTGCTATATGAATGTATATGTTGCAGATCTGGTTTTGTTGCAGGTTGGGACAACAAATTTAGATCTACAAAATACCCAATTGATTAGTAATGATAGGTGAAAGAGGTAAGATGAAAAATAAGACCTAAAACTGATGTAAAAACAATTTTAGGACTGATATGGAGTGTGGAAGAGGGATCAAAGTGGCAGAATTCGGACTGATATGAAAAATGGGGATTTTTCAAAGTCTCTGCCCATACGTGTAATAGGGAAGGCGTTATGCGTATGGGTTTGTGTGCCAGAGGGCAATACGTGTAACATGAAGGTTGTTACGCATATGGAGCTCACTTATGACATGGCCCTCTGCTCGTACGCGTAATGGTACGCGTATGGAATCTGGCCTTACGCGTATGAGAGGGAGTACGCGTATCTGGATCTGAAAGTTCAATTTCTGAGAGAATGAATGTCTCTGCCCATACGCGTAATAGGCAGGGCAATACGCGTATGGTAGGGCGGGAGGAGAGGCTTTACGCGTATGATACGCAGTAGGATGGGCGAGCGAGCTAGGCAATACGCGTACGGTATAAGGCAATATGTGTATGGCCAGTGAGAGTGCAGAATCTTTCCGTTTCGCGAATTCTTTCCCGTTTTCATGTCCGAAGCGGTTTCTTTTGGTTTGAGAGTTTGGTTATAGATGCCAGAACCTGAGAAATGTGTAATTGGTGATGAAAATAATTAATTTAGTAATTTTGGTGGATTAATTAGATAATTAGCTAATTGAACGCCGTGTGAGGAATTTCTTGTTGTGATGTGTGTGATGGTGAGCAGGTATCTCACGTGTGATCAGGAGGATTGTGAAGATGTATGATTATTGTCATACGTGTGTGTTGTATGCATATTTACTGTCATGCATTCATGGTGTCGATGGTGATGAATCATTGCTCAGGAGGAGTGTGTGTGATTCATCCGAACTCTAATGTGGAGTGTGGTGGAGATAAATCATTGCCAAGTAGGGGTGTATGTGATATATCTGGGTTCGATTGAATGAACCATGGCGTATTGGTACCACATGCATGATGTTGATGTCTTTTAGTCGCATTGCATTATTATGTGTTTGGTGAAATCTGAATGAAAATGACAAGTATGTCGTGATGGTGTGTTACTGATATATGATTGTGTGAGTACTACCTTTAGCATGTATTATTCACCGTTTATTATTGAATGTAGTTCTCACCCCTTTGTTGTTTGTTGCGTCTGTGCTTCTTCGGAAGTACAAATAATCTAGGTACTTGAGTATGCATGGAGTGCGTGTTGCTTGATCGAGTCTTAGGAGTCGCTCTGATACGTAACACGAGATATTTTGGGGATTTTATCAGTTATTATTCTTTATTTGTTTTGTTACGTATCATTCTATATTTGAATATGGTGGACCACGATTGAGGTGGATTTTTGGTGTTGTTGGCAAATGGCCAAATTTTGAATAAAACATTTTATTTCCGCTGTTTTACTTCATTGATGAAAAGAAGTTTTGATGTTGGTTTTAATGATGTAGCATCCTACTTATAGGGTGAACTCTGATTATTTTCGTATTATTCATATATTTTATAAAATGGGAAAGTGGGGTGTTATAATTGGTATCAGAGCCTGGTTGGTCCATCCGGCCAGGCGTAGTAGTAGAGTCTGTCCTTAGAATAGGAGTAAGTTGTGTGTTCTGGCCATATGTTAATTGTTGAACAGTATGGCGGGAAGGAATGATGCTGCTCTTGCTGCTGCTATGCAAGCTATGGCACAAGCGGTAGAGAACACCAATCAGGCTGGGGGTGCACAGTTCCGCGACTTAGCACAGTTCCAGAGCAATAAGCCGCCTACTTATGAAGGAGGTATTCTGGATCCTGAGGCTGCACAGAAATGGCTGAAGGCAATTGAGAAGATCTTCAGGACCATGGGATGCAGTGACGCTCAGAAAGTACGGTTTAGTACTCATATGCTGGAAGGAGAGGCTGAGGTCTGGTGGGACAATAGTCGTCAGAGGTTGGAAGTTGCGGGTACTGAGATTACTTAGACAGTGTTTCAGGCTGAGTTTCTGGAAAACTACTTTTCGGAAGATATTCGTAGTGCAAAAGAGATTGAATTCCTGGAGCTGAAATAGGGTAACATGACTGTTGCTGAATATGCTGCTCGGTTTGAAGAGTCGGTACAGTATTGTGCTCATTACAATATGAAAGAAGCTATGAATTCGAAGTGCTTGAAGTTTGAGAATGGGCCGCGTCCCGAGATCAAACTGGGCATTGCTTGTCAGAAGATAAGGAATTATCCAGAACTGGTTAGCAGAAGCCGAATTTATGATAATGACAACAGGGCCCAGATTGCTCACTATAAGACTGTGAGTGATCGGAAGGGTAAGCAGAAGTTTGGGGGTACTCCTTACAGTGCTCCAGATGATAAGGAAAAACAGAAAGCTGCCATGGAAAAGAAACCAAAAGAGGGAGGAGTGGTTCCAGATACTCTCAAGTGTTTCGGATGTGGTGGCGCGGGTCACCGTGCTAATAATTGTCCGAATAAAGTGAAGAAGTGTTTCAAGTGTGGGCGACCAGGTCATGTTATAGCAGATTGTAGGGCCACTATGCCTACCTGTTATAACTGTGGAGAAAAGGGTCATATCAGCACTCACTATGAGAAGCCAAAGAAATCTCAGGCCAGTGGGAAGGTGTTTGCCTTGGTGGGAGGCCAATCCACCAATGAGGAGCGTTCCGTCAAAGGTACTTGTTTTATTAATGATATTCCTTTGATTGCTATCATTAACACGGGTGCAACCCACTCGTTCATTTATATTGATTGTGTGAAGAGATTAGGAATTGTGCCGTCTACTCTAGATCAGAGGATGACGATTGAAACTCCATCTATTGGTTCTGTGGTTACTTCCTTAGTGTGTTTGAAGTGTCCGTTGACTATGTTTGGTAGGGATTTCAGAGTGGACTTGATTTATTTGCCACTTGGTAATCTCAATGTTATTTTGGGGATGAACTGGTTGGAGTTCAATAGGGTCTACATTGATTGCTTTAGGAAGACGTTACTGTTTCTTACTCCTGAAGAGGAAGCATTAGAGGACTCTTTGTCTAGCAGAGAGTTGAGGACGTCATTGGAGGATGAAGCTAAGATGGTTGCAGTGTTTCCCTCGTTATCTATGGAAATCAAGACTTCAGTTAATGAGTTACTGGTGGTGGGTGAATTTCCTGAAGTGTTTCCAGATGATATTACAGAATTGCCTCCGATGAGGGAAGTTAAATTTGCTATTGATCTTGTTCCTGGTACCAGACCTATATCTATGGCACCGTACAGGATGTCTACATCATAATTGGTAGAGTTGAAATCTCAGATTGGAGAATTGCTTGATAAGAAGTTTATTAGACCAAGTGTGTCGCTGTGGGGAGCTCTAGTGTTGTTGGTGAAAAAGAAGGATGGTAGTATACGGCTGTGCATTGATTACCGTTAGTTGAATAAAGTGACTATTAAAAATAAGTATCCACTTTCGAGGATCGATGACTTAATGGATCAGCTTGTGGGAGCTCGTGTTTTCAGCAAAATCAATTTGAGATCGGGTTACCATTAGATTAGAGTAAAGGAAGATGATATTCAGAAGACTGCGTTCAGAAATCGCTATGGACATTACGAATATGTAGTGATGCCTTTCGGAGTGTCTAATGCGCCGGGTGTGTTTATGGAATATATGAATCGTATCTTTCATTCTTATCTGGATCAGTTTATTGTGGTATTCATTGATGACATACTAATTTATTCTAAGTCTGACGAGGATCACGCAGAACATTTGAGGACTGCATTGCAGGTGTTAAAAGATAATAAATTGTTTGCAAAGTTCTCGAAATGTGAATTCTGGTTGAAGACTGTGAGTTTCTTGGGTCATGTTATTTCTGGTGATGGTATAGCGGTGGATCCATCTAAAGTAAGTGCAGTACTTCAGTGGGAGCCACCGAAGACAGAGACTGAAATTAGAAGTTTCTTGGGTTTGGCAGGTTATTACCGAAGATTCATTGAAGGGTTTTCTAATTTGGCGTTACCATTGATTCAATTAACTAGGAAGAATCAAGTTTTTGTTTGGGATGCGGCGTGTGAGGAAATTTTTGAAGAGTTGAAAAAGAAATTGACTACGGCGCCAGTATTAACTCTACCAAGTCCAAGTGAACCTTTTGTGGTGTATTGTGATGCGTCTAAGATGGGATTAGGCGGAGTGTTGATACAAGATGTAAGGTAGTGGCTTATGTTTCGCGGCAATTGAGGGTGCATGAGAGGAATTATCCCACTCATGATCTTGAATTAGCTGCAGTGGTTTTTGTATTAAAAATTTGGAGACATTATTTGTATGGATCGAGATTTGAAGTATTCAGTGATCACAAAAGTCTGAAGTATTTGTTCGATCAGAAGGAATTGAACATGAGGTAGAGGAGATGGCTAGAGTTCTTGAAACACTATGATTTTAATTTGAGTTATCATCCGGGGAAAGCTAATGTTGTAGCAGATGCTCTCAGTTGGAAGACAATTCATATGTCGGCATTAATGGTAAAAGAAATGGAGTTGATTGAGTAGTTTAGAGACTTGAGTATGGTTTGTGAAACTACACTTGAGAGTGTTAGATTGGGTATGCTTAAGGTGAATAATGACTTTTTGGATGTAATTAAGGAAAACCAGAGACTTGATGTGAAGCTAGTGGATTTGATGCCTACAGGAGGAGATGATCCTGATAATGATTTTAAAGTGGATAATATTGGTGTATTGAGATTCCGGGGCAGAATTTGTGTATCGGATAATGATGAATTGAGGAAAGCGATCTTAGAGGAAAGTCACCGAAGTAGCTTGAGTATTCATCTGGGAGCTACGAAAATGTATCATGACTTGAAGAAGTTATTTTGGTGGTCCGCTATGAAGAGGGACATAGCTCGGTTTGTTTATGCTTGTTTGACATGTCAGAAATCAAAAGTGGAACACCAGAAGCCTTCGAGGTTAATGCAACCGTTAGAGATTCCGAAATGGAAGTGGGATAGTATTGCTATGGATTTTGTTACTGGTTTGCCAAGTACAGCGAGGGACTTCGATGCTATTTGGGTAGTAGTGGATCGGCTTACAAAATCTGCATATTTTATACCAATTTAAATCAGTTTTCCGTTGTCAAAGCTGGCGGAGATTTATATCAGAATAATTGTGAAGTTGCATGGGGTTCCATCGAGCATAGTATTGGATAAAGATCCGAGGTTCACTTCAGAGTTTTGGAAGAGTCTGCAGGAAGCCTTGGGTTCTAAATTAAAGTTAAGCTCGGCATATCATCCACAGACCGATGGTTAGTCAGAGAGGACTATTCAGTCGTTGGAAGATTTGCTGAGAGCCTGTGTGTTGGAGAAAGGTGGTGCGTGGGATACTCATTTACCATTGATCGAGTTCACGTATAACAATAGTTACCATTCTAGCATTGGAATGGCACCTTTCGAAGCTTTGTATGGTTGGAGGTGTAGGACGCCTCTGTGTTGGTATGAGACTGGTGAAAATGTGGTGCTTGGACCTGAGATTATGCAACAGACTACTGAGATAATTCAGATGATCCGCAAGAAGATGAAAACGTCTCAGAGTTGGCAGAAAATTTATCATGACAATCAGAGGAAAGACTTGGAATTCAGTGAAGGTGACCACGTGTTCCTGAGAGTCAACGGTGTTTGGCGTGCATTAAAATCAAAGAACCTGGATCCTAAGTTTATTGGACCATATCATATCCTGCAGAGAGTTGGTGCAGTTACTTATAGAGTGTCATTGTCGCCTGAAATTTTGAACTTGCATGACGTGTTTCATGTGTCGCAACTTCGGAAGTATGTATCAGATCCATCTCATGTTATCCAGAGGGATGAGGTGCAGATTAGATATAATCTTTCTATAGAGGCGATGCCGATAAGGATCGAGGATTGCAAGATGAAGTAACTTAGAGGAAAGGAGATTCCTCTAGTGAGAGTAGCTTGGGGAGGAGCTGCTGGAGGAAGTGTGACCTGGGAGTTGGAAAGCAGGATGCGAGAGTCGTATCCAGAATTGTTTCCATCAGGTACATTTTTGAGGATGAATATAATTTAAGTGTGGAGAGTTTTAACAGCCCATTTTAAATTATTTGATCGTCGGTTTTGTTTTAATTATTTGGCCTTGTTAAGGGTGTGTGGTTGAGCGCGTAGGCGTGGAGTTCTTAGTGGGACGGGTAGACTAGAGTTATCGGGAGTAATTTTAGAGTAAGAGTAGTAATAGTAGTATGCGTATTATTATTATTATTATTATTATTATTATTATTATTATTATTATTTCTAGTATTATTATAATTATTATGTGAGTATCATTACTAGTAATATTATTATTTTTATTAAATTAAAAATCTGATTTAATTAAATGAATAGTGGGCTAGTGGAGAAAAATAAGGATAGTTTAGTCATTAAGCAGAAATTAGTAAGGATTAGTGAGTAAGGTTAGTCATAATCAGATTTTCACAAGAGAATGGCTAGAGAGAGGAAGAACAAGGAAGAACTAGGGCTTTGAAGAAACAATTTTTGCAAGAATTTTCTGAGCAAATTTGAGGTAAGGGGGGAGAATGAGTTTAATATTGGTGGTATAATCATGAGAGGGTAGAGGGGAGTCCTTAACCCCGTAGGGGTTCGTATGAATATATGTTGTTTTATGAATCTGATGTGCATAATTGAGTCTGTGATGAAAACTGTGTAAATCGAATTGTTGCATTTCTGAATTGTGTGATATCTTGATGTTGTTGCTGCTGTATGCATGTATATGTTGCAGATCTGGTTTTGTTGCAGGTTGGGACAACGAATTTAGATCTAGAAAATACCCAATTGATTAGTAATGATAGGTGAAAGAGGTAAGATGAAAAATAGGACCTAAAACTGATGTAGAAACAATTTTAGGACTGATATGGAGTGTGGAAGAGGGATCAAAGTGGCAGAATTCGAACTGATATGAAAAATGGGGATTTTTCATAATCTCTGCCCATACGCGTAACAGGGAAGGTGTTAGCAGTATGGCTTTGTGTGCCAGAGGGCAATACGCATAACAGGCAGGTTGTTATGCGTATGGCCAAGCGTTACGAGGGGTATACGCGTATGAAGCTCACTTGTGACACGACCCTCTACCCGTACGCGTAATGGTATGCGTATGGATCTGGCCTTACACGTATGAGAGGGTGTACGCGTATTTGGATCTGAAAGTTGAATTTCTGAGAGAATGAACGTCTCTACCCATACGCATAATAGGTAGGGCAATACGCGTATGGCAGTGCGAGAGGAGAGGCTTTACGCGTATGATACGCAGTAGGATGGGCGAGCGAGCTAGGAAATACGCGTACGGTACAAGGCAATACGCATATGGCCAGCGAGAGTGCAGAATCTTTCTGTTACGCGAATTCTTTCCTGTTTTCGCGTCCGAAGCGGTGTCTTTTGGTTTGAGAGGTTGGGTATAGTTGCCAGAACCTGAGAAATGTGTAATTGGTGATGAAAATAATTAATTTAGTAATTTTGGTGGATTAATTAGATAATTAGCTAATTGAACGTCGTGTGAGGAATTTCTTGTTGTGATTTATGTGATGGTGAGCAGGTATCTCACGTTTGATCAGGAGGATCGTGAAGATGTATGATTGTTGTCATACATGTGTGTTGTATGCATATTTACTGTCATGCATTCATGGTGTCGGTGGTGATGAATCATTGCTCATGAGGAGTGTATGTGATTCATCCGAACTCCAATGTAGAGTATGGTGGAGATAAATCATTGCCAAGTAGGGGTGTATGTGATTTATCTGGGTTCGATTGAATGAACCATGGCGTATTGGTACCACATGCATGGTGTTGATGTCTTTGAGTCGCATTGCATTATTATGTGTTTGGTGAAATATGAATGAAAATGACAAGTATGTCGTGATGATGTGTTACTGATATATTATTGCGTGAGTACTACCTTTAGCATATATTATTCACCATTTATTATTGAATGTAGTTCTTACCCCTTTGTTGTTTGTTGAGATGAGAAGAGAAAGACTCAAAGGTGAAAGAAGATACTAAGGGAGACTTAGTCCTAATGTTATCATGCAATGGTGGCCTTATGGTTAAGTTTGAGAGGGGACTAACCTACTTGTTATCATACATAGATTGCTAGCCTAATGTCTCTCCTACCTCTAACTTAATCAGAAATTAAGTGGAGCTAGGAATCCTAAGGGATCATGTGAATCAACACA
The DNA here is from genome assembly GCA_022829125.1 of Lathyrus tuberosus. NCBI lineage: Eukaryota > Viridiplantae > Streptophyta > Magnoliopsida > Fabales > Fabaceae > Lathyrus > Lathyrus tuberosus. The sequence goes on from JALAZF010000170.1 coordinate 6,702,478, forward strand.
AGTAAACATTATTCTAAACAATCACAAAAGAGAGAAGTGAATAAGAAGTGAGAGGAGAAGGAATCATGTAAGTGTAAAATAGCATTCAAAGTATCATAAACAACTTACCATTTCCATGCCAAGCTCAACTAATTAATAGTTGAAAGCAAAGTGTGCAAACATGCGATTATGGCTATGTTAGAGTCCTAAGACTACACTAGGATTAATATCAAACAACAACCAAAGTTAGAAGTGTCCTAAAGGTATGAGATCCTATTAGGGGCAGTATCAAACCCTACTCTATCTTATCTAAGTTAATGTCCTAAGGGAGCATGCAAAAGTGTCAAGTTTTGTCTTACACCATCACCTAAACATGTATCATTTACAAGCTATGGCAAAAAGACTTATAAAAGTCACAAAAAGGGAAGCCAAGTCAAGTATTCAAGTGTTTATACATATGGGGCAGTGGCAAATGATATGTAATGGCACATTTAAGTGTCAAAAGCTTTGTACAAACATGGCATATTCCAAGTCCAAATGAAAACAACAAAGTTAACTTTCCATTCAGGTTCAAACTTATGGAAGCATAATGCCAATTAGAAACACATGAAGTGACCCATAAACTCATGAGGGCAGGTTATGATTCATGTCATTCCATGTGTTAAATGATGTACAAAAAAATGTCCTAAAGAGGATAGAACAAATACATCATCAACAAAAACACCTAAGCGAACATCAAGCGTAATTGACTAAACAACTTAGGGTTCAAAAAGAATCATGTAAATCATGATCAAAAAACAACATTTAAGGATAAAAAAGGTACCTAAAATTTCCTTGTATATAGGCTGAAACATGCTCTCCAAATTGGTTTTAAGGAGCTCACACATTGGCACTAAACTTGACCTAGTTCTAGCATGTTTACATATGACATGTCCACATTGGAAAATTGGTTAAAAATAGAAAATAACCTTTGAATATTATGAACAATCAATAAAGTCATGCTAAGTCCAGTAGGTGATCACATACAAAAGATCGTATCCAAATCATGCACCAAAAGTGCTCAAACAATTGCAAACATTAAGCACATGTCAAGAATGATTATACAAAGCAAAGCTCAAAAGATGCAATTCAAAAGAATTTATAAATTCATGGACAATGCACCAACAAAACATAAACATGTTAAATAATCAAAGAGCTACTTTCATACCAAAAATCAGGTCCAAAAGATTAGAGGAAGGTCACTTTTTGTGGCTTATATCACAAGGTATTTAATTATGAACACATATCTTTAAAAAATCCCTTAAAAATATCCAAACAGCCAAAAAATGAAATTAAAATTCATCAAAAATTAAATAAAATGTCTAAAAACATACATGAATTTTTTCAGAAAATTTTACTAATTTTTTTAGTATTTTTAATATTCAATTTCCTAACATGTTCAGAAAACGAAATCGAAAAAACTAAGAAAAGGGGAGGGGGTGTTGCCTTTGTAATATTTTAGTTTAATTCACACATGGGACCAAAGTCAGGGGTCGAATAGCTTTTCTCCTAGGCCCATGCCAACCAAAAACTCTCTTTTCAGCCAACAAAAACAAGGAATAGGTGGAAGCAAAAGGGTCATGTGAGGGGCACGTGCTTCATTAATGTGTTGTCCTGATCTCACGCATGGGATTAATCCTATGGCCACGATTGCACTTCGCTGGATCACATGATCAATATCATGCGCATGATCCTAATCACGGGGCTGTGATGTATTTTCGCTTCTATCACACAATAGGTTGCCATCATTATTATCCATCGTGTGATCAAGATCACACGGCTGTGATTAAACTTTGTTGTAGCCTTTTATGATGTTACTATTCTTTTATTTAGCACCACATGAACAAAATGTTACACACTACATTATCAATTGGTCCAGCAATTTTAAGTTAGAAAAGACAAAAAAGAAATCCGGACGAATGGGGGGATGACACGTGGTCATCTTCCCCAAATCTCATGCAAAAAAAATCTGATTCTTCCATGCATATAAATCCATGCGAATAAAAAAGAGTGGAAAGTGGCAAATTTCAACAACACATAACTCCCTCAATTCTTAACCATTTAACGCGAAATAGTAGTCCAAATTGAAGCCCACGAAACGTGAAACAACAATACTCTATTAGTTTTCCAAAATAACAGCTCTAACATAGTGAAAATTGACACGAAAGTCACGGATTCAAATCGAAAATCATACAATCAAGAACTACACCTAAACTTAAATTCAAAGATTCACGGTGTGCCATCATTTTAGGACCTCCAGATGCAATGTATGAACAATATTTTAACACCCTAAATCATATAAATCTAAGAATGAGAGCCATGAAGTTTTTAGAGATACTTATTGAGTGGAGAAAGTCCACTGCTTCTTGTGATGCTTCGCGATTAAGAAACCCGGAAAACTTCGATGCAATGTCTTGAAATCTAATTTATGCAAAATAAATGCTTAACCTCTTCAAATCTTGGAAAAAATGCAAATTGGTGATGGAAGAAGATGGAATTGCAGGTGATGATTCAATGGTTACAGTTGAGAATAGATGCAAACAGTAGCTTCTACTCCATGAGATGATGAAGATGGTGAAAGAATTCCAGAAAAAAAACCTCAAGATGAGAGAGATCTTGGAGATGGAAGTTGTGGGTGTGAAATTCGTTTTTTATTCTATTTGCTCTCTAATGGTGTAACTAACTTTTGTTAGAGGGAGAATGAGACTTTATATGGTGGGTTAGAGTATGGTTAAAAGCTTAAGCATGGTTAAAAGTTAGTCAGAGGTGGTTTAGTGAAAGTTGAAAAAATGAGGGTTTATGGTGGTGTATGAATTTTACTATGTAGGTGGTGTATTTTAGCTACCATGGAGTGTATTATGATGGTAGTATTGGTGTGAGATGATGGTTAGCATAGCCAACACAATTTGCTCACCAAATTTTGTAATTTGGAAAATGGAGTTTTTATGGTTTATGGCATGAAAAGATGTTCATGGAGGTGACTTTATTGATGATTTTCTTGAAGGATAATAAATCAATTTGCATGATTTTGATGTCAATGGAAAGGTGGTATTTGATAGAACAAAGTTGATGTCAAAAAGAAATGGATTTGAGGTCTAAAATCTCATGGAAAATGGTGATGAAAACATGGTCACCAAACTGAATTTTGGGACTTAGAAAAAATTCTAAGTTTTTTCATTGAACAACTTAATAATCCCAACTTTGATTGACCATAACTCTTGATCTAGAAATTCAAATGGAACATTCTTTATATGGTTGGAAAGCTTGGAGTTCATGCAACAACTTTCTTTTGAGAAAAAATTTCTAAGGAAACTTGTAACATATAGATAAATGACCATAAAGTTGTTTGCATGGCATGCAAAACTTTTCCAAAATGGAAAGTTCTAAAACCCTTCTTTTTTCCAAAAATGGCAACTTTACATAATTCTTGATTTTTCATGATTCCTTTGGTATTTCTTTATCAAATTCCACTTAAGGACCATATTTGACATGATAAACATGAGTTTGACCTAAAACGTCGAGAGTTGATTTTTTCCTTGATCGATTGACTTTTTTTTATTTGTCTGATTTTCAACCATCTGACCAATTGAAATCCTTCTGAATGAAATTGTGAATCAGATGAGATGTCTTGATCTTGAGGAGCCTCATTCTCTTTGCTTTGATCAATTCATACCATGGAAACCTCTGATCCCATTGTAGCGAGTGGTTTTTGGATGTGGTTGCGAAGCACAATCGCTCTGTTACTACAACACGATTTATTTTTTATCCTATTGAAGCTGATGAAGGAAGGGAAATAGATGTCTCCAACTAACCCTGCTTGCATACTGAGGTTAAACAGTCAAAACTGTTGGTTTACAGATGCTACAAAGATTCGGAGTCTCTCCTAGGTTATTTTGTTGAAAAGGGGTGCTTTAGGCTATCGGTTAGGATGTTAGGACGAATGCTTCTTGATAGATATGTGAGAGTATGGGATTTTGGGTTTTTGTTTAGTGTGCTCGCTAATATTTTTCTTTCAATCTTATGCCTACGTATTCCCATTTTTCCGAAACAGGAAAATCAGAGCATTCGTAGTTCCTCCTATTCTATGGGAGAAAATGGTTGTTTTGGTGTCTTGTTCAAAGCCCAAGACGTGAAGCGAAAGGTTATATATATCTTGTTCAAAGCCCAAGATGTGAAGCTGAAAAAGTATATTTGTATCTTGTTCAAAGCCCAAGATGTGAAGCTGAAAGGTGTTGTCTTTAGAGAGAATTTGTCATCTCTAAAGAGAGGGTTATATGTCACAACTATTTATAAAGGAGAATTACTTTAACTGGGATGTGTGAATCCGGCAATGCCATAATTTCCTTTATAGGGGATTTTAACCTGAAGGAGAAGACTTTAACTCAGTGTAGAGCAATGCTATCTTTCCTTAGGAATTTCTCATGCTAAAAGAGGGACAGTGGCATGGATGTAGATGATCCAGAGGCTTACCGCTTACAGCGATTAGATGAAGGGGAAAGACTTGTTGATGTTTGTGTACTGTGAACGAGGCACAGTTTTGATGCTAAAAGGTTGATTAGATCAACCAGTGGTTTTCTTATACAAAGCCTAAGAGGAGGCTATTATGTGTCTCGTATAAAGCCCGAGAGAGAGGCTAAAAGGTTTTTGACTCGACGATAGGGTCTTTTGGTATCTCGTATAAAGCCCGAGATGGAGGCAATTTGACTCAACAAGATAATTTTTTTGTATCTCGTACGAAGCCTGAGATGGAGGCTGTTGTTTGTTTGGCTCAATAAGAACCTTTTTGTATCTCGTATAAAGCCCGAGATGGAGGCGAAATGGTGATTGACTCTACGAGGGAGTCTCTTATGTGTCTCGTACAAAGCCCGAGAGAGAGAGGCTGAACGTTGTTTGACTCAATTGGGGAGGATCATTGTACAAAGCCCAACAGGAGGCTATGGTGACTGTTTCAGTTGAGTGACAGGTCCAGTATACTGATTTTGAAAGAGAAAATCAGTTCTTATATGAGCAATGTTGTACTCAAGGATTTGATTCGAGGATCCGGTTTATTCCTGTTCTTTAAGGAAGTGGGAAATCCGAAGGGTATTGAGACTGTCAGAGTCTACGGGTTTTCTTCCTATTTAACAATGGGGTCACTTGAGAATGTCTTTGAGACTCAAGGAGATTAGACTGTCCAAGTCTAGAGTTTCATCTTTTGTACTATGCTTTGAGAAACAGTAGTTGCCTCTTTGAAAGGACTGTTCTATGCAGATGACTAAGTTATGTTCTTATACCTCTAGGAGGTCGTCGGGACAATTTGTACGAAGCCCAAGAGGAGGCTGGAAACTTTTAAGAAGCCGACGGGTCCTTGTACGATGCCCAAGAGGAGGCTATCATTCCCGGAGGAAGAGATCATTATACGAAGCCTAAGAGGAGGTTGTGAATACTTCTAAGAAGCCAAGAGGTCCTTGTACTAAGCCCAAGAGGAGGCGGGTTTGCTTTTAGGAAGCCTGTGGGTCCTTGTACAATGCCCAAGAGGAGGCCGATGCTTTTAAGAAGCCGATGGGTCCCCAAACCCCGAGAAATTCAAGACAGGCTATTCACGAGGAATAGATCAAGCCAGGAAAGTTCGAGAATTTGGAAGAAACTTAAGAGATGCCATTCACGGAGAAAAGATCATCTCTGGGGAGTAGAGTTTCTTGACAAGTGCTTTTAAGAAGCCTATGGGTCCCCAAACCCCGAGAAGTTCAAGACATGCCATTCACCGAGATAGATCAAGCCAGGAAAGTTCGAGAATTTGGAAGAAACTCAAGAGATGCCATTCACGGAGAAAAGATCATCTTTGGGGAATAGAGTTTCTTTGACAACTTCTACAAGTGACAGCCTATGAAAGGGTTCACCGAGAATGCTGCCTTTCATGTCTCCATATTGTTTAACCCCAAGAGGAGGGAAGACTGTGTTTGGTAATCCTATGGGGATCTAATTTTGACTATTTCTACGAATAAACAAAACAACTTTTCCTAGTTCTAAACGTAGTTTCCGGGGAAACTCTAAATATCTATACTATTATTACACAGTTGATATGAGTTTACGAAAGAAGATTTACAGCGAAACAGCCCCACAATACAGTTATATGTATATGAAAGCGGTAAATGAAAGCGTATAAACACTTACTCGGTTGTAGAGCTTCCATGCTGTTTGGTTAGTTGTTCAACAAAGAAAGATTGAAAACAACAGTATATTCAAAATCAAAGGAGAAAGTGCTTTGAAAAAGAAAGATTTGGGGCTTACATCTCAAGGAGAGGCCCAGGGTTTTATCAGTGAGCACACTGTTTGAGTTTGTACAGAGGGACTTATACAAGTGACTTAGGCCCAAAAAGGTTTTCTGTACAAAGGGATGGGTCTTACACTCTCTCAAGAGGCCCAAAATGTTTAAAGAAAAAGAGTGGGGCTTATAACACGAGGGTAGGCCCAATTGATTTTTTTGTTTTAAAATGGCGATCGCGCCGAGGTTTTCTTTTAACGCCGAGCGACTTATACAATAGGTGAGGCCCAAAAATTGTTTTGGTTAAAAGGGGGTTGGGTCTTACACTCTATTAGAGGCCCAAAAGTTTTGAATGGGTCTTATAGCTCAAGGAGAGGCCCAAGGTGGTTAATTTTGAACTGGCGAGGATCGCGTCCCTTATTTGAAAATGTACAGAGGGACTTATACAATGAATGAGGCCCAAAAAGTTTTCTGTACAAGGGGGTTGGGTCTTACACTCTAATAGAGGCCCAAAAGTTTGAATGGGTCTTATAGCTCAAGGAGAAGCCCAGTTGTTATTTTTCAAAAGTCGACGATCGCGCCGTTTGTTTTTTACGGTATCGGGACTTATACAATATCTGAGGCCCAAAAATGATTTGGTCAAAAAAGGATTGGGTCTTACACTCTATTAGAGGCCCAAAGTGTTTTGAAAATTATTTATGAGGGTTGAATTAATCCAAAACCCTAATTCGTTTTCAAAAATGTATTTAATTGAATAAAAATTCAATTAAAATGATCAAAATTGTTTAACATATGGAAAACAAATTGTGATCTTGGATTAATGCTTCAAAAATTAAGTATTGACCTACAAAATAATTAGAAGGCATTAAAAGTTGCAAAATCAAGGTGGAAAAAATATTTTAAATGTTAAAAACAATTAAAACATTAATTCTTTGCAAAAATATCAATTATACAAAATAAATAATATTTTTGGGATTTTTTGGGAAAATAAAATATTTTAACATTTTTGTGAATTATTAAAAAAAAGAATCAACTCAAAATCATTAAAACTCAGAGAGAAATTAATTTTTGAATCAATTAAATAAAACCACAAAATTCAAATATTTGAATTTTCAAAAAATGGCGCCAAGAACACACCAAGAACACGCGCGTGTTCTGGGTTTGCCCAGATTTGCATTTTCTCTCCAATCTCACTGAATACTTAATCATATCATGTAATCCACATACCAATCAACTCGTTTCAACCTCAAGATCATGTCTATGACAATTAATTTCATTTAAATTAAGCATAAAACAAGAAATCACGAAAAATCCTCAAGAACCCTAATTTCTGCATGAAGGCTAGGATTTTTGATACACGATTCAAACAATGCAATTAATTGAGGGGAAACATTCCAAGCATGATTATGAACATATGGCCAAATTATTGTGCAGTAAAAATTGCATGGATCATAGAGTTAGAAGAGCTCATGCTTACCACTTACAGCTGGTGATTGTGATTTGTGTTGGAGGTGTTACAGCTAGGTTCCAATGATCTGGATAGCTTCCCTAGGTGCCATGGAGTATGTATGAATGCTTGGAATGGATTGAAATGATCTGGAACTTGAGATGGTACCCCAACTGCAAATCTGTCAAGAACTTGAGCAATTGGCTGGTGATTTTGTGAAATCTGTGTTCCAGATGTTATATGAGTGTTTGGATCACTTCTATATGATGTATGTGAGGTGTGTGAGTGATTGGTTTGGTTGGAAAAGCTCTCAAACTCAAAACCCGATAGTGACTTGCCTTAGAAGGCAAAATTGGAGTGAAAGAAGAGATTTTGAGGAAAGCATCTGTTTGATGGCTTTGGTGTACTCAAACTGATCACAATTAAGCTCTATTTATAGTAGAGCAAGTTTGTTTTGCAAGGAATAGTGAATGGCAACTGCTGAGTAGGTTTGGCCAATGTTGGCAAATGAAAATCCAAGTCTCCTCTAGCCATTGACTAGAGGTTAGGGCACAAGCTGCTGGTTCCCTTGGTCTTGGATAAGTCTTGACTGAATTCAGTTGAGAATGGCTCAGTCCATGCCACCTTGATGCTTCCATTGAATGCCCCAATCCAAAATTGGAGTCTTGTCCCTATTTTGGCAATTCTAGGTTCAACATGCTATTTCTTGATCCAAAGACTTTGGAGGCTTGGCTCAGTGATTGTCCCCTTTAGATTCAATCCTCAGAGGTGTCTAAGTGGATAGGAGCATTTGGATTTGGCTGATTTTGGCAAATCGACCAAAAGTGTAAAAATCTGCCTTGCCTTGGCAGATTTCAGCAAGGCAACTTGCCAATGTCATATCTCATGATTCAAATTGAATTTGGTAATGTTCTTGGCCATTTTGGAAAGCCCTTACATGATACAACAACTATTTGAACATGTTTGGTTTTAATCTCTTTTGAATCCAAGTGAAAAATCCCCCTACATTTGGAAAAAAGTAAGGCAAAATCTGACTTAGTGAAATTTTCACTAAGTGTTGGAACAACGTGACTTTTCTTGATTTTGATCACTCCATAACTCAAAATCCATGAGGAATTTGGACATAGGTCAGTATGAAGCTTTTGTAGAGGGCAATGAGATCTACAAATCAAGCTTTGAATGGGGAACAATTGCCTTGTGGTTTAGGAGTTATGGTCCTCCAAAGTTGGCACATTAGTGTCACTTTTTCCATAACTTAGTAATTTTTCTAAGTTTTTATGGTTACCCCTTTTACAAGTTATCCCACTTTCTTTGATTTTTCTTGATGAATGATGATTCAAATCATATATTAACATCATTTTAGGGTTAAAAATCCATTTTGGTGAAAAATCTCAAAAAGTCAAAGTTGACTTTTGTGCACAGTTGACTTTTTATCAGATGAATTCCAAACTGTGCAATTCTTCATGAAATCATGTCCTTGACCTAAATAAAACTTGATGGACATGTTCCATGGGTGTCATAGGGTATATTGAATCATGTCTTAGGGCTTGGGAGCATGTCCTAGTCAAAAGTCAAAGTTACAGTTGACTTTCCTCGTGAAACCCTAATTGTGGTGCAGATGAAATTGAAACTTGTTGCTCAAGCTTCTTGGATTAATCCATTGTTCCAAATGGATCAATATAGTTCATTAGAGACCCTTAAACCCTCTCTTGAAGTCTTGGCTCATGATTTCCCCTAAAAGTCAACTTAGGGGTGAATTAGGTCAAGAAACCCTAATTCTTGATTTTTGATGAATGCATCCCCTGAGGCAAAATTGACTTGATGATTGGGTCCATGAGGTCCCATGAAGTATATTAGGTTATGTTTTGGATCATTGGCTTGTGCCCAGATGAAAAATTTCCATCTGGAGGCCCTGGTCGACCAAAACCCTAATTTGGTGACATTGTCTATCTTGAGACTTGATCCACCTAGAAGGGAGCAGCCTTGTGCTTGATCCTTGAAGTGGGAGTCTTTTTGATCCATTGTGGATGTTTGAGAGGTTAGACAAGTTGAAGATCATGTCATTCCTTGATTGATCCTTTGTCTAAGCACTCAGAGAGGGCTTAAAACCCTAATTTTAATTGTAGTGAATGCTTAAAAACCCTTGAGGCATTTGATGAGGCATGATGGTTCATCCATATTGTGATGATGATTTGCACAATGAAGGGAAATCTTAGTGGTCAAAATTTGGGGTATGATAGATGTTCCTATTTAATCTTCTTGGACACGAAGGTGTGAATGACGAAGGTATTCGGGCATTCGGGGTACAAGAGGATTAAATATCGGAATACTCAAAATTTTGATAGTGGTTATGAATGGTAGCTTATGCATTCATCTTCTTTAGCTAAGCGATGATGCTTAGAAAAGGTAAACTTCCCCTCGATCCTGGTCTTCAACCAAGGAGCTGGTCTCAGTTTCCTTTTGGGATAAACTTCCCCTCGATCCTGGTTTCCTACCAAGGAACTGGTCTTAGTTTCTCTTGTTAACTTCCCCTTGATCCTGGATTCTTACCAAGGAACTGGTCTTAATTTCTGATTTAAACTTCCCCTCGATCCTGGTTTCCTACCAAGGAACTGGTCTTAGTTTCTGATTTAAACTTCCCCTCGATCCTGGTTTCCTACCAAGGAACTGGTCTAAGTTTCTTTTGTCAATAAACTTTATTGACAAGGGACGCTATTCATAGCAGTTTTCCTCAAACTTCTCGCCGAATTTTCCTGGGGAGATGCCATTTGACGAAAAAAATTTGATGTCCGACTTCCTGGGGAACCCAGTCGTCTGAGTTGTAGAGTTGTACAAACTTCTCTGTTGGAGACGCCATTTGCCGACTCTATCTGGGGAAAGCGAGTCTCTTGAGAGGCTGCTTCTGCGTGGGATCTTACATCATACTTTTCTCGGGATCTTCTTGGAGAAATGCCATATGATGGGCTCCAATTTAGAGGTGCCGATGACCTTTTCATCAGTGGTCTTTTCGGAGCGAAACTGGCATGCTTCCGAATCTCTGATTACGAGGCTTTCTCTGTGGATTTTCCTTAATCCGGGAAAGCAAGGATATCATCTTCAATGGCGAAGAGTGATGCTGACTGAAAGTTCCTCTGGTTTTTTAGAGGTTCAAGTTATCAAAGTGGTCAAGGGCCACTTCCTTCCAGAAATAAACTGGAGGCGAGGTTGTTCAAACACAGCGTTTCCTGACGAGGCAAGAACTGACAACTCGATTGAGAGAACTTCTATCACTAGGGGACACGACCGACTAGAGTGATAGTGATGCAATATGAAATGTGAATGCAAATCGATAATGCAAGATGTATGTATGTTTATGCTGACACAACTGACACAACATGCAAACTAGCAGATGAACATGACTAGATATACGGCCATCACGGGAGTAGCGGTATCGCTGGTTCATAATAGCAATTCCACCTTGCTTAGGAAAGATAGTCCCTGTTGGGAGCTATGTTGGTCGGGCTTAGGAGATAAGAACTCGGCCAAGGCGTGTCAGACGAAACAAGGTCTCTGACACAGTTAATCCCTTCATTCAGGCGTACTGGGTTAGAAGGAGTACTTTGATTCTGCTCTTTGAGGTTCGATTACTTCTGGAGAAACGACCGATGTTCTTCTGATGTTCAACAGTTAAAAGAAATTGCCATCTTTATTTTTAAGCAGAAAAAGTTTTAACAAGTAAATTCATTTTTGTTTCATTTCAAGAATCGTTAATCATATTAAAATGCCATTCTGTAAAGCTAAAACAAATAAGAATTACAAACAAAAGCACAAGGGCTCAAATTTTATTTATAAGAAGGAGATCAGCCAAACACGTGATTCCATAGAGTATTTACAAAGTTAGAAAATGGTAATTTACAGGGAAAAGGGCTACGTTGAAACATAACGACCACTATCCTTCTACCAACTTTGAATTCGGAACATCCTGAGTTTCTGTCGAAGATGACCTTGACTGGGATTTTCCTCCGATGGATGGTATAACTGCTGCTGCTGAGGGACTTGCCTCTGTTGAACATAGTTACTTGCCATTATCCCTAATTTTTTCCTGGATTGTACTTTGATGTTTCCAATCCGCCGAGATCATTTTTTTTCATGTTTCTAACTTTTGCCTGGACCGCCCTTTCGGGTTTTCAATCCACTGAGACATTTTTTTTATAGGCGAAGTATTTCTTGACTACATCAACATTCGTGGGGTAGGCAAATTCCTCTCCGTCCATGGTTGTGAGTCTCAAGGCGCCGCCTGAGAAAGCTTTCGTGACCACATAGGGGCCATCATAATTCGGAGTCCATTTGCCCCGGGAATCAGTGAGAAATGATTGTATCTTCTTGAGCACGAGGTCTCCTTTCCTGAAGATGCGGGGTCGAACCTTTTTGTCGAACGCCTTCTTCATTCTCTGCTGATACAACTAACCATGGAATAGTGTCGTTATTCTCTTTTCTTCGATCAGATTCAGTTCGTCATGTCGGTTTGACACCATTCAGCTTCGGTGAGCTTAACTTCCATCAATACCCGGATTAATGGGATCTCTACTTCTATGGGGAGCACTGCTTCCATGCCATATACTAGAGAGAAAGGAGTTGCCCCTGTTGAAGTGCGGACAGATGTACGATAACCGTGAAGAGAAAAAGGTAACATCTCGTGCCAGTCTTTGTAGGTTACAACCATATTTTGAACGATCTTCTTGATGTTCTTATTGGCCGCTTCTACCGATCCGTTCATCTTGGGTCGGTAGGGAGATGAGTTATGGTGTTCGATCTTGAACTCAACGCACAACTCTTTCATCATCTTGTTGTTCAAGTTAGATCCATTATCTGTAATGATCTGGCTCGAAACACCATAACGGCAGATGATATTTTTTTTGATAAATCGGACTACCACTTGTCGGGTTACATTAGCGTATGACGCTGCTTCGACCCACTTGGTGAAATAGTCAATGGCTACCAGGATGAACCGATGTCCGTTTGAAGCCTTAGGTTTGATCAAGCCAATCATGTCGATTCCCCATATGGAAAAAGGCCATGGGGAAGAGAGAACTTTGAGATGTGATGGCGGTACATGAATTTTGTCAGAGTATATCTGACATTTGTGACACCTCCTCATGTACTTGTAACAGTCGGATTCCATGGTCAACCAATAATACCCTGCTCTTAGAATTTTTCTCGCCATTGTGTGTCCGTTGGCATGAGTGCTAAAGGATCCTTCATGAATTTCTTTCATAAGCATGTCCGCTTATGGTCTGTCGACGCATCGGAGCAAGACCATGTCAAAATTTCTCTTATAAAGAGTGTCACCACTCAGGAAAAAGCTTCCAGCCAATCTTCTGAGGGTTTTCCTGTCTTTTCTGAGTGCCCTAGATGGGTACTCTTGTTTCTGAAGGAAGCACTTGATATCGTGATACCAAGGTTTATCGTCTATAACTGCCTCAATCGTGAAGATGTAGGCGGGCCGTTCAAGGCGCATTATGTCGATCTTAGGTAGGTCGTTCCATTGACCTACACTAATCATGGAAGAGAGAGTGGCTAAAGCGTCAGCCATGTGATTCTCATTACGAGGGACGTGATGAAACTTGACTCTGTTAAAGAAAGGTAACAACCTTCTTGCATAGTCTTTGTAAGGAATCAGTCCTAATGGGTATGTGTTCCAATCTCCTTTAATCTGATTGATAACCAGGGCTGAGTCGCCATATACGTCCAAGTTTTTGATCCTTAAATCAATCGCTTCTTCGAGACCCATAATACAAGCTTCGTATTCGGCCTCGTTGTTCGTACATTTGAACGTAAGTCTGGCGGTGAAAGGAATGTGGGTACCCTGACGGGTAAAAATGATTGCCCCAATTCCATTTCCGTAATGATTGACTGCTCCGTCAAAGATTAGTCCCCACTGGGAACCTGGTTCTGGCCCTTCACTGGGTAGCGGTTCATCGCAGTCTTTCATTTTTAGGTACATGACATCTTCGTCTGGGAAGTCGAACCCGACTGATTTCTGATCGTCAATCGGTTGATGAGCCAAATGATTGGCTAAAATACTTCCCTTAACAGCTTTCTGAGCATGGTACTCTATGTTATATTCTGATAACAGCATCTGCCAATGGGTAATTCTTCCCGTGAGAGCAGGCTTTTCGAAGACATACTTGATTGGATCCATTTCTGAGATTAACCAAGTAGTATGACGAATCATGTATTGGCGAAGACGTTTGGCTGCCCAAGCCAAAGTGCAACAAGTTTTCTCAAGCATCGTGTACCGAGTCTCGCAGTCGGTGAATTTATTGCTCAGATAGTAGATGGCAGACTCTTTCCGTTTGGTTTCGTCTTGTTGGCCAAGTACACATCCCATTGAGTCCTCTAGGACTGTGAGGTAAATGATCAGTGGTCTTCCTTCCACTGGAGGTGATAGAATCGGCGGATTCAACAGGTATTCCTTAATACTGTCGAAGGCGGTTTGGCAATCTTCTGACCAAATGCAATCCTAATTCTTTTTGAGTAATTTAAAAATCGGCGCACACGTGGCGGTCATAAGGAATATAAACCTAGAGATGTAGTTCAAACGTCCCAAGAATCCTCTGACTTGTTTTTTAGTTTTCAGAGAAGGCATTTCTTGAATGGCCTTGACCTTGTCAGGATCAACCTCAATTCCTTTCTGGCTGACGATGAACCATAAAAGTTTCCCTGAACGGACACCGAAGGTGCACTTGTTGGGATTCAAGCGGAGTTTGTACTTTCAAAAACGCTCGAATAGTTTCGACAGGTGGGTCACATGCTCCTCCTCTGTCTTAGATTTTGAAATCATGTCATCGACATATACCTCTATCTCTTTGTGTATCATGTTATGAAACAGAGTAGTCATGGCCCTTTGATAGGTTGCCCCGGCGTTCTTCAAACCGAACGACATCACCTTGTAACAAAAGGTACCCCATGGGGTAATGAATGAAGTTTTCTCCATGTCTTTCGGCGCCATTTTGATCTGGTTATAGCCCGAGAATCCATCCATGAAGGAGAAAATTTTGAACTTTGTTGTGATGTCTACCAGCATGCCAATGTGTGGTAAAGGAAACTCGTCCTTTGGACTTGCCTTGTTCAGATCCCTGTAATCAACACACATTCTGACCTTTCCGTCCTTTTTGGGAACGGGTACGATGTTGGCTAACCATTGAGGATATTCAGATGTAGCGAGGAAACCTGCGTCGATCTGTTTCTGTACCTCCTCTTTGATTTTGATGGCCATGTCCGAGTGAGTGCGTCTCAACCTCTGCTTTACTGGCGGACATTCCAATCTTAACGGTAAGTGATGTTCCACGATGCTGGTATCCAACCCTGGCATATCCTGATAGGACCAAGCGAACACATCGGGGAATTCTTTGAGAAGCTTTATCAAACCCTCTCTGGCAGTTGGACAGAGAAGTGCCCCAATCCTGATTTCTTTTCTCTCTTTTTCCGAACCCACATTGATCGTTTCCAACGGCTCTTTGTGAGGTTTAATGGATCTTTCCTCTTGTCTGAGTAATCGAGAGATCTCTTCTAGAATTTCGTTGTCAACTTCTTCTTCAGCCCCAAATACCAGGAACTCAAAGTCGGGAGAAGGCATCGGATCGTATGTTTCAACGGGGTTTAAAACAAGCAATCTGCATGACGTGATGATTCGTGTTTAGAAGAGATAGAGAAAATGCAAGTGTGTGCAGTGTTTTATTTTACTGCTTATTTTTATTTTTAATTGTTTTTTAGGGTTACCATTTTCTGAAAAAGCAAAAAGAGAAAACAGTAATTAATGCAGAAATTACAGAACGACGTTATTTTATTAATCAGCAAGTCGATCCTTGAAACTACAGCCCTATAAAACAAAACTCTGTCGCTTTGGGCGGAGCGAAGAGGGAAAATTTACAGAAAGCGAGCCCTATCAAAACATCCGTTTCACCTGGGCAGGGTGAAAGGTTAAAGATGGCAATTACTTTGACTGATGAATGATCTTCGGAACCTCGACGGCAACCAATTGGCGGCGAACTCCTCGGTGAATCACAAAGTCTGACACCTTCCTTGATTTGTCTTCAGAAATGACGCTGATTTCTGGTGGAGCAGGATCATTGGAATCTGTCTCCCAGGCAGAGTTGTCGTAGGAGAATTCCTCTGTTGCATTTTGAAGAGTATTGGTGCTCTCAGTTGTATCTCCCTATCTAGTAGGCTGGATGTCTTCGAGCCTGATACGAGAGCTTTCGGGAGCAGTGTACTTGACCATGAAGTCGTATTTTCCACTTGGTTCTCCCAAGGTGTCCCAAACTTCTTTGGAACTAGAGGAGTCATTTCTCTCGATGACGTTGACCTCGGGAAAAACATAGTTGATGGATTCAAGTCCTGCAAACGTTGCAAATTCATCTTCATGTTGAGTAGTTTCTGAATGACCTGAGTGTTGATCCCATGACATGGTGGGGACACAGGTATTCTGTTCAATGACGGTCAACTGATTTTCATTGTTCGGCTGACTCTCTTGCCCCAAGTTTCCTGGGTAAGGTTGCCACATTGGCAGACCATCCATTGGGCCATAGTAATTGTGGTCAAAGTTGACTTTCATCAGAGTGTCTTCCTCTAATGAATTTGGCGGAGCACGGCATCCTTCTGGATCACAATCTCCATATATCATTTCGACGTCTGACTGTGGTATAAATCTCAGACTCTATGCGGGATAGCAAAATGGCATAGGCACCTCTTACTGAGACATGTAACCGTCCTCGTTAAGGTAGGGCTTCCATTCTTCATCTGTGTCAGAGGGATCTTCTTCATTGATAGCATGTACTGCCTGAGACACTGGGTGAAGGAAACCTCCACTGTGGAAGAAGTTTTGAAGGGGATGAAGACTTCCATCGCTGGCAGCTGTCTGGGTACATGTTGCAGAAAAACCAAGCCCCTTCTTTGTTTTATTATCAATATGAATGACAAGCTGTCCCCATCCGGTTGTGTTGGTACTCTTGACCGCTTTGATAGAATCTTTTTATGAGGAAATCGAGGTTCCTCCTTGGGATTGATTGTCCTTGCTCACCGACAGTGCTTGGAACTGAGTTCCAATAACCTCCTCGGGTTCTATACCAGTAGACGACGATAAGTTACTCACGAGCAAGGCCTGTTCTCCACAGACTGTGACAAGTTGATCATTCTGAACGAACTTTAGCTTTTGGTGGAGGGTCGAAGTGACCGCTCCAGCCTAATGTATCCAAGGTCTTCCTAATAAACAACTGTACGTTGCCCGGATGTCCATGACCTGGAAAGTGACTTGGAAAGTGTGAGGACCGATAGTTATGGGAAGATCAACTTCGCCGATAACTATTTTTCTGGATCCGTCGAACGCTTTGACGACGACCTCGTTGGTTCTCATCGGAGGGCCTTTGAATGATAATTGCATCAAAGTGGACTTTGGCATAACATTCAGGGCTGACCCTGTGTCTACCAGTACGCTGGCTAAAGCATCGTCCTGGCAGTTAACTGTAATGTTGAGCGCCATGTTATGACGGCGACCCTCTTCGGGTAATTCCTCATCACTAAATCCCAAATTATTGCAGGAAGTGATGTTATAGACAATGCTATCGAACTGTCTGATTATTACATCCTATTCCACAAAGGCTTGCTCCAAGACTTTCTGTAGAGCCTCCCTGTGGGCTCTGAACTGAGTAACGGTGATAATACCGAGATCTTTGGAGGAGTTTGTAACAGTTGACCGACAATGTTATATTCACTCCTTTGGATGAGCTTCAGCATCTCATCATCATTTTTCGAAAGGTTGGGATTACTGGATTGACTGACTGATGGATCGGGAGCTTCTGTCTGAAGTTCCTTTTCTTTGTTAGACTCTCCAACTCCTCTGTTGAAGATTCTACCACTATGTGTTACACGACTGATGTCTGCAATATTCATGACGGAGGGTAATGGAGTTTCCTTTCCATTCTCAATTGTTGTTGCACCGTATTTGTAAGGGATAACCTTAGTTGATTCATGTGACGCCCCCAATCTAATACCCCCAATTAGCATGCATTTAAAGCAGTTAAAAGAAAAATTCAAAAATTGATCAGAGTACATTTGAAAACACGGCATAGAAAGGAGACATCCCATCAACGTAACCAAAATATACACATAACATGCAACACCTGCCCATATTGATATGCAACTGTGGGGTAGCAATCATACAGAGGAAACTTCGTTCCTTACACCCACTTTTCAGAAATTAGAAATAAAACGGAAAATCTAAAATCTGATTAACATATACACATATAAACAGTTTGTCATACATCAAGTAGCATATGTACAACCAAAATATAATATATCATCAGATATACAAAACAATAGCACGCGGCCACCCTAACTACCCGGAGTCACATATCAGAGCCGACCGACCAAAATAATGAAGATGCAAAGCTTCACAAAAAGAATACCTCCAGCAAACCTAATCTGCAACGCCTCATAGAGCGTTATAAATCAGCAGAAGGGTGAGAAAAACAACCATAATATAATTGCATAAAATTATATATATTAACAAAAAAATACACAAGCAACACATTCTCACCACAAATGCTCAACAGTCGCATATAATATCACACGGTACAATTCTCACTTATCGTATACCACATCACATCAATCATTCACAATACAATCAAACACGTTCCAAGCACAATTACTCATGATTTATGCAATGCACATAGACCGACACAACGACTCTATGCACATGCCATGCGGTACCGACTTCAAATCTTGTAATTCATTAGTCCCCCAGGAACTCTTGGAATCATCGCTCGTTACATAGAGTAACTCCCCGTCGGGCCTACGATGTTCCCCGTCGCTATAAACCAATATTTCAGGGCGAACGACGTTTATGGATTGCTTTCTACCAGTATTTCAGGGCGCACAATCCGATTGCTTTCTACCAGTATTTCAGGGCGCACAATCAATTGGGATTAATCGCTTCTACCAATATTTCATGGCGTAAGACTATAAAACTGATTCATCTATGAATCTTCCCATGCAAGAATACATATCATGATACTTGACACATTAATGACTCATGCCAACATCAAATACTCATGCATCAACAATATTCATGTATTTCAAGTGCACACAAAGTAATGCACACAATTGCCCAAAATGGCCACAAACACCAATATACCACACTTAGCATTTTCTTGCCTCTCGGCCACAAATCGTCATCACAACAGCACATAAGGCATACACATCCAAAGCACAAACATATAACACAATACAAGTCAAATACGCACTATTAAAAACGACAAAAGTTGAGATTCGACACTATTCACATTTTCCGACCAAATTTAATCGGCTAACGATTCTCAAAACCTCATAATCACAAAGTACGACTCGATACCTTTCTAACGACACCAAGAATTCAAAAATCGGATAATCGGAACCAAAGTTACGGACAAAACCGAAAACACATTTTGAAAAATCACATTTTTGACATTCTCCTGTCCATACGCGTATCACTCATGTCCATACGCGTACGGACAGAACCCATTTCCTTCACAAATTCTTCGTTCCAAAACCCATACGCGTATTGGCCCATGGCTCGCCCATGTTACGCGTAATGCCAAGATTCATACGCGTATTGGCCCAAAAACAAGCCAATGATACGCGTATCGCCTTGGCTCATACGCGTACGGACATGCCCCTTACGCGTATGGCCAGAGCATACCCAGAAAAATTCTGCAGAACAATTTCTGCGTTTTCCTACCCAACATCAACCAATTTCTTCACCTAAAACTCAGAAAAACAGCAATTTGAAGTGTAGTAGCATACCACAAACATGTATGAACAATCAACAATGCATTCAACAAGATTTTTACCACAATCAAATTCATTTCTAATCAATTCTTACACAATCTAAGTTTTACTAATATTCTCCAAATCAATCCTAAAACAACAACAAAACACATACATAATCATATACAATCATAGAATAATCGAGTTTCGCACCCTTACCTGATTAATCGATTCCTAGAAATTGTTCTTGATGATTTTTCCACTCTTTCTCCAATTTTCTCTCTTCTCCTCTTTTCTTCTCTTTTTCCTTCTTTCTTCTTTCTTTCTCTCTATTTTTCTTTCCCTTTTCTTTTCTATTTTCTTTTCTTTCTTACTAACTTAGTAAAAATATCTATGAAATGTCCAAAATACCCCCACACTCAAATATCCCGCAAATGTTCCCAAAACGCGATAAAATATAATCACGACGAAAAATAACATATTTTCGCATAAAATTCGAGAATAAAATAAAATAATAATAAAATAATCCAAAAAGACTCAATAATATAAAATTGGCAAAACGGGGCGTTACAATTCTCCCCCACTTAGAAATTTTCGTCCTCGAAAATCTTACCTGATTCAAATAACTCTGGATACGATTCTCGCATCCTACTCTCCAACTCCCACGTCAGATTACCATCAGCAGCGCCTCCCCACGCCACTTTCACAAGTGCAATCTCTTTACCCCTCAACCGCTTCACCTCGCGATCCACAATACTAACTGGTAATGCCTCGACCGTAAGGTTATCTCTTACCTCAACCTCGTCCATAGGAATCACATGTGAAGGGTCTGAAACATACTTCCGCAACTGCGAAACATGAAACACATCATGCAAATTCGACAGATTCGGCGGTAACGCCACCCGATACGCTACAGCACCAACTCTCGCAGATATCTGGTAAGGACCAATAAATCGAGGAGTAAGTTTCTTAGATTTCAAAGCACGACCAACACCCATAACCGGCGTAACCCTCAGAAATACGTGATCACCCTCTTGAAACTCAAGATCCTTCCGTCTCTTATCATGATAACTCTTCTGCCTACTCTGAGAAGCCTTCATTTTCTCACGAATAAACTTTACCTTTTCCGTCTTCTGTTGCACCAATTCCGGTCCAACCACAGAACTCTCACCTGTTTCGTGCCAACACAACGGCGTTCGACATCTTCGCCCATATAAAGCCTCAAAAGGTGCCATTCCAATACTAGAATGGAAACTGTTATTGTACGTGAACTCAACCAAAGCAAGATAACTGTCCCACGTACCACCTTGTTCCAAAACACACGATCTCAACAAATCCTCCAAAGACTGAATAGTTCTTTCGGTCTGACCATCCGTCTGCGGATGATAAGCCGAACTCAACTTCAATCTAGAACCCAAAGCCTTCTGTAGACTCTCCCAAAATCTCGATGTAAACCTCGGATCTCTATCAGAAACAATGCTCAACGGGACACCATGCAATTTCACAACCACACCGACATAAATCTCAGCTAACCTCTCCAAAGAAAAACTGATGTCAATCGGAATGAAATGCGCCGATTTAGTCAGCCTATCCACAATCACCCAAATAGCATTATGCCCTCGCTGAGTATTCGGTAACCCCGTTACAAAATCCATCGAAATGCTATCCCATTTCCACTCAGGAATGTCTAATGGTTGCAACAAACCACTAGGCCTCAAATGTTCCACTTTCGATTTCTGACAAGTTAAACAAGCATAAACAAATTGAGCCACATCTCTTCAAACCAGACCACCAGAAAATCTTCCTCAAATCTTGGTACATTTTATTCGCTCCGGGATGAATACTTAAAATACTCCGGTGTCCTTCCTCCAAAATCATACTTTTCAACTCCGCATCGTCAGGAATACAAATACGATCACGAAATCTCAAAACGCCAAACTTATCAACCTTGAAATCCTCATTCTCGTTCATCATCAAATCAACAAATTTCAAATCCAGCTTTTGTTTCTCACAAATCGACAACAAAAACTCATTCGTAACTTTCAACATACCAAGTCTCACACTCACCGATGTCACTTCGCAAACTAAACTCAAGTCTCTAAATGATTCCAAAAGTTCCCACTCTTTCGCCATCAATGCGGACATATGCAAAGACTTACGGCTCAATGCATCGGCTACCACATTAGCTTTACCAGGATGGTAATTCAAGCCAAAGTCGTAGTCTTTCAAGAATTCCAACCATCTCCGTTGCCTCATGTTCAACTCTTTCTGATCAAATAGATATTTCAAGCTTTTATGATCACTAAAGACTTCGAACCTCGCACCATAGAGATAGTGTCTCCAAATCTTTAACACAAAAACCACAGCAGCTAATTCAAGATCATGAGTAGGATAGTTTTTCTCATGAACTCTTAATTGCCTTGAAGCATAAGCTACAACTTTACCTTCCTGCATCAAAACACCACCCAAACCAATTAAAGAAGCATCACAATACACAACGAATGGTTCATTAGGATTAGGTAAAATAAGAATCGGAGCTGTCGTCAATCTTCTCTTCAGCTCACAAAAACTCTCTTCACACTGAATATCCCAAATGAACGCTTTGCCCTTACAAGTCAACTGCGTCAAAGGTAATGCTAGCTTGGAAAAACCTTCAATGAACCTCCGATAATAACCAGCCAAACCCAAAAAGCTTCGAATTTCAGTAACGGATCTAGGAGCCTCCCATTGTAGAACTGCTTCTACTTTAGATGGATCCACAGCAATACCATTACCTGAAATCACGTGCCCGAGAAAACTCACCTCCGACAACCAAAATTCACACTTGGACAATTTGGCAAAAAGCTTCCTTTCTCTCAAAACCTGCAAAACAATACGTAAATGCTCTGCATGTTCCTCACGAGACTTAGAATAGATTAAAATATCATCAATAAACACCACCACAAAACGATCCAAATGCTCGTGGAAAATCCGATTCATGTATTCCATGAACACACCAGGCGCATTAGAAACCCCGAACGGCATCACAGCAAACTCGTAATGCCCGTAGCGTGTCCTAAAGGCCGTCTTCTGAATATCTTCTTCTTTCACCCTTATCTGATGGTACCCCGATCTCAAGTCAATCTTACTAAATACACAAGCACCAACCAACTGATCCATCAGATCATTAATCCTTGGAAGCGGATATTTGTTCTTAATCGTCACTTTATTCAACTGGCGATAATCAATACATAATCGCATACTCCCATCTTTCTTTTTCACCAACAAAACTGGAGCACCCCAAGGAGAAACACTTGGTCTTACGAACCTCTTTTCCAGTAAGTCATTCAACTGCTTTTTCAACTCCACCAATTCAGATGCCGACATTCGATAAGGTGCCATAGAAACAGGTCTAGTACCAGGGACTAGATCTATCGAGAATTCCACCTCTCTCTCCGGCGGTACATCTGAAATATCTTCAGGAAATACCTCAGGAAAATCACACACAACAGGAAACACCTCAAGAGAAACTTTACTCTCCACCGACAACGATGCAAACACACCGAACAACTGAGCCTCATCCGCCAAAAGTCTCTTCAACTCTTTGGTAGATAAGAAACTCGAGTCTTCGTCTTCCTCCAGAGAAGGAAACCTTACTAGCTTATGATAACAATCAATGTGAACCCGATTAAATTGTAACCAGTTCATTCCCAACACCACATCTAACCCTTCCAATGGTAAACACACCAAATCCATCACAAAATCTTTACCATAAATGGCTAAAGGACAATTTAGACAAACCATAGAAGTAGTTACTGATCCCATCGCTGGAGTATCAATAACCATCTCAACACCCATCACAGACAACACAAGATTCAAACTCTTCGCGCACTCAGACGAAATAAACGAATGAGTCGCTCCAGTATCAATAATAGCAATTAAAGGCGTATTATTAATAAAGCAAGTACCTCTAATCAAACGATCTGCATTCGAGGTCTGAGTTCCTGCTAGTGCAAACACTTTTCCTCCAGGTTGAGCCTGTCTTGGTTTCGTACACCTTGTACTAACATGACCAACTTCCCCACAATTATAACATGTAACTCCATTCTTCCTCCTACAATCAGCAGCCACATGACCTTTCAAACCACAACTAGCACACATATCCACATTATTCATTTTCCTCTTACATTCCGATATACGATGTCCTAAACCACCACAATTGTAACATTTCACAGCAGAATTCATTCCTCCACCACTAGGCTTCCTATCAAAAGCAAACTTCTGTTTCCCTTTGTCAACAGGGGTAACATAAGGCCTACCTCTGAACTGCCCCTTTCCTTTCTTATCATTCAGATTCTTGTAATGAGTAGCACGTGCTTTTCTATCCTCATCAAAGATCCGACTCTTGTTCACCAACACTGAAAACTGTCTTATCTCCTGATAACCGATACCCTGCTTGATTTCTGGCCTCAAGCCATTCACAAACTTCAAACACTTCGACCTCTCTGAACCCGCTGTATTATAATTAGGACAGAACTTCACAAGTTCCTCAAACTTAGCAGCATAATCCGCAACAGAGGAATTATCCTGTTTCAGTTCAAGAAATTCAATTTCCTTCTTACCTCTCTCATCTTCCGGAAAATACTTTTCGAGAAAAGCATCTTTGAACACAGCCCACGTAACCACTATTTCATCCTCCTCAAACCTCTGAGAAGCATTTATCCACCAATCTTCAGCTTCCTTTTCCAGCACATGAGTACCAAACTGCACTTTCTGATCCTCGGAACACTTAATGAAACGGAAGATCTTCTCAATCTTCTTCAGCCAAATCTGTGCTCCCTCAGGATCATGAGTACCATTGAAGCTCGGTGGGTTATTCTTCTGAAACTTATCCATACTACGCGACTCCTCGTCCGCCGCAGCATTCGGTAAATTCTGCATCGCCTGCGCCATAGCTTGCATGGCCGCAGTCATAGCAGCATCACGTCTTCCAGCCATAATCTGAACGTTCCCAATGATAACAAATTATGGTTAAACAACAACTCGTCCAACGTAACTCGCCCAATATGCCAGACACAACAACCACAACTGACACAAACTGACATAAACAGCTCTGATACCACTTAATGTGACGCCCCCAATCTAATACCCCCAATTAGCATGCATTTAAAGCAGTTAAAAGAAAAATTCAAAAATTGATCAGAGTACATTTGAAAACACGGCATAGAAAGGAGACATCCCATCAACGTAACCAAAATATACACATAACATGCAACACCTGCCCATATTGATATGCAACTGTGGGGTAGCAATCATACAGAGGAAACTTCGTTCCTTACACCCACTTTTCAGAAATTAGAAATAAAACGGAAAATCTAAAATCTGATTAACATATACACATATAAACAGTTTGTCATACATCAAGTAGCATATGTACAACCAAAATATAATATATCATCAGATATACAAAACAATAGCACGCGGCCACCCTAACTACCCGGAGTCACATATCAGAGCCGACCGACCAAAATAATGAAGATGCAAAGCTTCACAAAAAGAATACCTCCAGCAAACCTAATCTGCAACGCCTCATAGAGCGTTATAAATCAGCAGAAGGGTGAGAAAAACAACCATAATATAATTGCATAAAATTATATATATTAACACAAAAATACACAAGCAACACATTCTCACCACAAATGCTCAACAGTCGCATATAATATCACACGGTACAATTCTCACTTATCGTATACCACATCACATCAATCATTCACAATACAATCAAACACGTTCCAAGCACAATTACTCATGATTTATGCAATGCACATAGACCGACACAACGACTCTATGCACATGCCATGCGGTACCGACTTCAAATCTTGTAATTCATTAGTCCCCCAGGAACTCTTGGAATCATCGCTCGTTACATAGAGTAACTCCCCGTCGGGCCTACGATGTTCCCCGTCGCTATAAACCAATATTTCAGGGCGAACGACGTTTATGGATTGCTTTCTACCAGTATTTCAGGGCGCACAATCCGATTGCTTTCTACCAGTATTTCAGGGCGCACAATCAATTGGGATTAATCGCTTCTACCAATATTTCATGGCGTAAGACTATAAAACTGATTCATCTATGAATCTTCCCATGCAAGAATACATATCATGATACTTGACACATTAATGACTCATGCCAACATCAAATACTCATGCATCAACAATATTCATGTATTTCAAGTGCACACAAAGTAATGCACACAATTGCCCAAAATGGCCACAAACACCAATATACCACACTTAGCATTTTCTTGCCTCTCGGCCACAAATCGTCATCACAACAGCACATAAGGCATACACATCCAAAGCACAAACATATAACACAATACAAGTCAAATACGCACTATTAAAAACGACAAAAGTCGAGATTCGACACTATTCACATTTTCCGACCAAATTTAATCGGCTAACGATTCTCAAAACCTCATAATCACAAAGTACGACTCGATACCTTTCTAACGACACCAAGAATTCAAAAATCGGATAATCGGAACCAAAGTTACGGACAAAACCGAAAACACATTTTGAAAAATCACATTTTTGACATTCTCCTGTCCATACGCGTATCACTCATGTCCATACGCGTACGGACAGAACCCATTTCCTTCACAAATTCCTCGTTCCAAAACCCATACGCGTATTGGCCCATGGCTCGCCCATGTTACGCGTAATGCCAAGATTCATACGCGTATTGGCCCAAAAACAAGCCAATGATACGCGTATCGCCTTGGCTCATACGCGTACGGACATGCCCCTTACGCGTATGGCCAGAGCATACCCAGAAAAATTCTGCAGAACAATTTCTGTGTTTTCCTACCCAACATCAACCAATTTCTTCACCTAAAA
Source organism: Lathyrus tuberosus (assembly GCA_022829125.1). Classification (NCBI taxonomy): domain Eukaryota; kingdom Viridiplantae; phylum Streptophyta; class Magnoliopsida; order Fabales; family Fabaceae; genus Lathyrus; species Lathyrus tuberosus. The sequence goes on from JALAZF010000170.1 coordinate 6,728,852, forward strand.
CTCAGAAAAACAGCAATTTGAAGTGTAGTAGCATACCACAAACATGTATGAACAATCAACAATGCATTCAACAAGATTTTTACCACAATCAAATTCATTTCTAATCAATTCTTACACAATCTAAGTTTTACTAATATTCTCCAAATCAATCCTAAAACAACAACAAAACACATACATAATCATATACAATCATAGAATAATCGAGTTTCGCACCCTTACCCGATTAATCGATTCCTAGAAATTGTTCTTGATGATTTTTCCACTCTTTCTCCAATTTTCTCTCTTCTCCTCTTTTCTTCTCTTTTTCCTTCTTTCTTCTTTCTTTCTCTCTATTTTTCTTTCCCTTTTCTTTTCTATTTTCTTTTCTTTCTTACTAACTTAGTAAAAATATCTATGAAATGTCCAAAATACCCCCACACTCAAATATCCCGCAAATGTTCCCAAAACGCGATAAAATATAATCACGACGAAAAATAACATATTTTCGCATAAAAGTCGAGAATAAAATAAAATAATAATAAAATAATCCAAAAAGACTCAATAATATAAAATTGGCAAAACGGGGCGTTACAATTCATACGGTGTTGGTCCCGGCAGATAGATGACTATGGGAACCTTATGATTTTTCTGACCATCATAAGTAATCTCGATCCGTTCCTGGTTGGGAACTTTAGATTCGTCAAGCAGAGGGATAATGGCAAAAACATCCCTGGTCTGGTAATGACCAGAGATTGTGACAACATCCTCGACTCGATCGGCAAGGTAGTTCGGCGTCCAGTTGATGGGTCCAGAACCCGGATATAGGAGAATCTCTCCACGATCCACCTGACCTTGAAGAGCTGCCCTCACAAGGTAACACCCTTGGTTACTTTCCGAACAGACACTACAACGGTCATAGTTGTGTGATGGCACCTGACCACGCCCACTTTGAATACAATGTAACCTCACTAGGTTAGCTTCCACAGATCGGACATCCTGACTCTGACGCCGAGTAGAATTCCTGTTACTGATGCTAATTTGCTAAGTATCTTCATCCATATAGATTAGCATCCACCAGTGATTTAACAAGTGCTGAAGTGCCTCCTGGACAAGGGTACAACCTTGATCGTTTTTGCAACCTGCTTTACAGCTTTGATAGTCGTGTGATATTAAGAATCCGAGTCAGACCTGCTCAACATGTAGCTCTACCAGATTGGTATCCATCATGCGAATATTGAAGATCTGAACCATATTGATCTGATAGGGATTCTTATCATGGTAGTCCTGGATCCATCCAAGATCTATCTGACGCTGGAGGGCTTCTTGTACAAAAGAGCAACCTTGTTTGTTTACCGAGCAAGTCAGACAAGAACTATAATCGTGCCGCGGCAGATTATGATACTGGCTTTGCCTTGAGTGCATCGCCACCAAGTTGACATTCATCGCATCGATGTCGTGGTTCTGAATGACATTGGAATTCGTGTAGACTATGTTAACTCCACGAACTCGGTGCTCTTGGATCCATTCGAGATCCATCTGTTCCTGTAGAGCTGATTGAACCACAGAACACCCTTGATTAGTTTTAGAGCAGATATCACACTGATGATAATTATAAGGTGGCACATGGCCATATCTACTCTGTCTACAATGCATCTTGACCAGATTGGTTTTCAACAAGAGTACATCGTGAATTGGATAGACATCGTTAGTCTCTCCTTCTATCAAATTGACTGCAGCTTTCTCATGTTAAGGCAGCGGGTTCGTGAGAACATTAGGATTTATATCCTTGAAGGATAAGACCCCGCTCCTAACAAGATTTTGCACGTCGGACTTGAAATTGAGACAAGTCTCGATGTTATGCCCTGATCCTCCTTGGTGATAAGGGCAAGTTTGATCCACCTTAAACCAAAAAGGCAGATTTTCCGGTACTGTAAGAGGAGACTTAGTCTGGATGTGCCCCTTAGCTAGTAGTAACGGAAATAGTTCTGCGTACAACATGGGTATAGGATCAAACCCTGATGGTCGTGTTGTACGGTTGTTATTATATGGAGGACAAGCCTGCTGAAGAGGCTGTTGTGTCCTTTGCTGATTAGGTTGGCTCTGCGCAACCTGAGGTTGATACGTAGGAACAGGCACAGGGCTGATAGCAGGAGTTACAGTTGCTACTGGTTGACAATGTCGCCTTTGCTTTCCGAGAGAGATATTCCCAATATCCTGCTCTTCTTTCTTAGGGAGAGCACTACCGTATCGTTTTGTACTACTTGATGATCCAGCGTCTTTTATCAAACGTCCTTCTCGGACGGCTTCCTCAAGACGAACTCCCATGCCCACCATCTCGGTGAAGTCACTGGGCGCACTGGCAACCATTCTATCATAGTAAAATGAGCTTAAGGTCTTTAAGAAGATCTTTGTCATCTCTTTTTCCTCAAGACGTGGACAAATCTGAGCAGAAATTTCACGCCATCTCTGGGCGTACTCCTTAAAGGTTTCCTTGTCCTTTTGTGACATTGATCTGAGTTGATCTCTGTCCGGTGCCATGTCCAAATTGTATTTGTATTATTGGACGAAGGCAGTACCAAGATCTATGAATGTACTGATCATAGTACGGTTTAAACCCATGTACCATTTGAGTGCGGCACCGGTTAAACTATCCTGAAAGTAGTGAATTAGCAGGTCCTGATTCTCGGTCTGAGCTGAAATTCTCCGAGCGTACATCACCAAGTGACTTTGAGGGCAAGAGTTACCCTTGTATTTTTCAAAGTCGGGCACTTGGAACTTGTGCGGAACTTTCACATTAGGTACCAGACAAAGGTCTGCGACGTCCTTTCCAAATAGATCCTGACCGTGAATGGCTTGCAGTTCCTTCTGCATTTCCAGGAACTGTTCCTGGAATTCATCCATTCGGTCAAACATAGTTTCCTTTTTACCAGAAGGTATCTGTGGAATCTGTCCTTCCGGGACAGTGTGCACCACAGGGGGTGGTACCGTGACTACGGCAGTAAATCTTGGCGTTTCCTGAAGTTTGTAACCTTCAGGAGTCGTCAGTATGCCCCTGGCATCTTCTCTTTCCTGAAGTTTGTAACCTTCAGGCCCAGGGGCTTCTATTGTGATTCCCTGATCTTCAGTGATCGGCGGAACATATCCTTCCGGGATATAGTTAACAGGCATGCCCCAGGGACGATCTTTTGGCATTTGATACCTAGGATTATACTTCTCCACTATGGACGTCGAGGTGATCTCTGAGATCACAGTTCTTTGTAGCTGAGCCTCTGCCATGGCTTGCATGTCGTTACGAAGCTTTCTCATATCCTCTCTCAGAGCGTCGATCTCTTCCTTCAACTCTCTGTTTTCTTCCTCAAGATCATCCATCTTTTTCTGACGATTGGCCCGAGTATTGTACAAATGAGACAGTTTGACTCTAGAATCGTGACACAAACGTGAGATTCGTAGGTAAGAAGAATACGCGATGTGAGAATGATGAATGCAATGATTATATTAATTGTTTTTTGGTTTAATCAAAATAAACTTCGACAATTAGATTTCAAATATCAAACAGTGGGGAAACCCCTTTTTATTGAATTTAAAGGATTACAAAAATGGAAATACAGTAGATTACAAGGTGCAGAAACAGAAACCTAAGTTAATGTGTCCCGAGTCCTTTCTGAAGAGAAATCGGGTACTTTCCTTTTCTTTACCGGGGCTCTTGAGCCGTTGTCGGGTTGTCATTCCTTTGCCAAGTGAAAGGAGCGAGCAAATTCCTTTAGTCATCCTGATTATCCACAACATGTTGCTCTAAAATCTCAATCAGAGCATCCTTATCTTTTAGTAGTTGTTGTATTTTGATACACTCCACATCGAGGGTGCGGTACTTGTTCTTCCAAGACCTCTTCTCCCTTTGAACTTTGTTGAGAGTAACCTGAAGCTTTTCTGTTTCAGTCATGAAGTACATGACAGATTCCCTCGGCGGAAGAATTCTGTAACGAGGATAAGGCATCTTTAGCTTGAGAGCTCTAGTTTGTACCCAGTGGAGATAAGGCTCCACCAAGACACTGTCCGATTTTCCTAGAGACTCCCGTCCTTTCTTATGAACATTTTTCCAAGCGTGCACTATTTCCGTCTTTAGTGCTCTGTCATTTTCTCCTTCCTTGAAGAAAAGACTTTCCAGATGAACACTCCGTGGGACGTGTCTCATCGGGTATCCAAATTGACGGCGAACCAATATCGGATGATAGTTGATTCCTCGCTTAGTTCCTATAAGGGTACGTTGGGGAAGTTTCCACAATGATCAATGAGTCTGATTCCATCATAGATCCTATTACACCAATCTATATCAGAGTTGGTGAGGGACATGATCTTCTGCGACCAACGTAAGGCACTCGTTCAATCCCAGAAAGCAGCAGACTTGGGTAAGTGGGAGATAAACCATTTGTAAAGCAAAGGTACACAGCATGTGATCTCCCCTCCGCTGTACAAATTTCCCAAGTGTACAGAATGATACGCATCTGCGAGCAAAGTCGACACAGGGTTTCCAATGAGAAAAACCTTAATGGAGTTGATATCGACGAAATTATTAATGTTGGGAAACAAAAATAACCCGTAGGTGAGCAAGACAAAGATGCTTTCAAAAGCAGTTACGTTTCCTATACTGGCAAAATACAGGGCTTTCTTTGTCAAGAACTGGGCTGGCAAACCTTGGATGCCACCCTTAGTGGTCAGGTGAGTCTTGATTTCAGACTCGTCCAAATGAATTGCTCTTGCAAGGGTCTGATTCTTTGGAATTTCTTCCAGTCCAGAAAATGGAGCTCGATCAGTGATATGTAAATCGATCAGATGAGAATACTCCTCCAGCGTTGGTGCTAGCTGGTAATCCGGGAATGTAAAGCAGTGATAAACTGGATCGTAGAACTGAACGAGCGCGTCCATGATTCCCTCAATCACATGGACCCTTAACAGAGGTAGCAGACCTCCGTACTTGGCTCTGAAGACCTCTTGGTTTGTGATCATCCTTGCTAACCTTCTCAAATCCTCTAGCTTTGGAACCTTGAAGGTATACCTATGGGTTCTCCTTCTACCGAAATCCATTAGCGCAATCTTTTTCTCTGATATTTACAATCACAGTCTTAGTTTAATTTGAAAAACAGAAAGACTAGAAGAGAAGATTTTTTATTTTGATGTTTTTTAATGTTTTTTAAATGATGCATGAATGCAGCACACAAAAACATAGAAAAAACATAGGGTCAAAGGGTCGTTGTCATGAAGTCAAGGCTCTACCCATCCCCAAAGGTTTATACTAAGGTGATTTTTGTACCTGTACTCATTATCATCAGCTCCTCCCAGGAAAGCAAAACAACAAGCAGATCGCCAGCGAGTTGTAGAGCAATCTTAGAGTAAGTGCCATTCACCGAGAATAGATCACCAGGCTCAAATGAGGGTAGTATCGCGTGACAACTATTTTCGATAGCTTCCGCACTACAAAAGGGTTTGGCTCCTCAGCTTCTCAGACATCACAATTAGCCCATTGCCTATGAGAGGGAATGGGTTGCATTGGTCAGCCTCCACTGAGGTTGATGGTCGACCTCGTCTCCACCACTTATCTTAAGTGTATACTCAATCTTTCCACATGCAGCATCACACGCATTCCCATTAGCAGAAAAATAAACACGTATATCAATTAGGAAAAGCAGTATATATATTTGTCCTAATGTCCCAAACTTTTAAAAGCTAAGAATCTTAAGTTCCGGACAGAAAATGGTTTCCCGGCGGAGTCACCGTCCTGTGGTTTCATTCCAAATTAACGGCGTTTTGACCTAAGATCCTAGTGATGTCAAGGTTTCTACCTAGGGGACAAGAAGATTCCCCAGCAGAGTCGCCATTTTTCTGTAGCGAGTGATTTTTGGATGTGGTTGCGAAGCACAATCGCTCTGTTACTACAGCTCGATTCATTTTTTATCCTATTGAAGCTGATGAAGGAAGGGAAATAGATGTCTCCAACTAACCCTACTTGCATACTGAGGTTAACCAGTCAAAACTGTTGGTTTACAGATGCTACAAAGATTCGGGGTCTCTCCTAGGCTATTTTGTTGAAAAGGGGTGCTTTAGGCTATAGGTTAGGATGTTAGGACGAATGCTTCTTGATAGATATGTGAGAGTATGGGATTTTGGGTTTTTGTTTAGTGTGCTCGCTAAGATTTTTCTTTCAATCTTATGCCTACGTATTCCCGTTTTTCCGAAACAGGGAAATCAGAGCATTCGTAGTTCCTCCTATTCTATGAGAGGAAATGGTTGTTTTGGTGTCTTGTTCAAAGCCCAAGACGTGAAGCGAAAGGTTATATATATCTTGTTCAAAGCCCAAGATGTGAAGCTGAAAAAGTATATTTGTATCTTGTTCAAAGCCCAAGATGTGAAGCTGAAAGGTGTTGTCTTTAGAGAGAATTTGTCATCTCTAAAGAGGGGGTTGTATGTCACAACTGTTTATAAAGGACAATTACTTTAACCGGGATGTGTGAATCCGACAATGCCATAATTTCCTTTATAGGGGATTTTAACCTGAAGGAGAAGACTTTAACTCAGTGTAGAGCAATGTTATCTTTCCTTAGGAATTTCTCATGCTAAAAGAGGGACAATGGCATGGATGTAGATGATCCAGAGGCTTGCCGCTTACAACGATTAGATGAAGGGGAAAGAGTTGTTGATGTTTGTGTACTGTGAACGAGGCATAGTTTTGATGCTAAAAGGTTGATTGGATCAACCAGTGGTTTTCTTATACAAAGCCTAAGAGGAGGCTATTATGTGTCTCGTATAAAGCCCGAGAGAGAGGCTAAAAGGTTTTTGACTCGACGATAGAGTCTTTTGGTATCTCATATAAAGCCCGAGATGGAGGCTATTTGACTCAACAAGAGAATTTTTTTGTATCTCGTACGAAGCCTGAGATGGAGGCTGTTGTTTGTTTGGCTCAATAAGAACCTTTTTGTATCTCGTATAAAGCCCGAGATGGAGGCGAAAAGGTGATTTACTCGACGAGGGAGTCTCTTATGTGTCTCGTACAAAGCCCGGGAGAGAGGCTGAACGTTGTTTGACTCCGCTGGGGAGGATCATTGTATAAAGCCCAAGAGGAGGCTATGGTGACTGTTTCAGTTGAGTGACAGGTCCAGTATTCTGATTTTGAAAGAGAAAATCAGTTCTTATATGAGCAACGCTGTACTCAAGGATTTGATTCGAGGATCCGGGTTATTCCTGTTCTTTAAGGAAGTGGGAAATCCGAAGGGTATTGAGACCGTCCGAGTCTACGGGTTTTCTTCCTATTTAACGAAGGGGTCACTTGAGAATGTCTTTAAGACTCAAGGAGATTAGATTGTCCAAGTCTAGAGTTTCATCTTTTGTACTATGCTTTGAGAAACAGTAGTAGACTCTTTGAAAGGATTGTTCTATGCAGATGACTAAGTTCTGTTCCTAAACCTCTAGGAGGTCGTCGGGACAATTTGTACGAAGCCCAAGAGGAGGCTGGAAACATTTAAGAAGCCGACGGGTCCTTGTACGATGCCCAAGAGGAGGCTATCATTCCCAGAGGAAGAGATCATTATATTAAGCCTAAGAGGAGGCTGTGAATACTTCTAAGAAGCCGAGAGGTCCTTGTACTAAGCCCAAGAGGAGGCGGGTTTGCTTTTAGGAAGCCTGTGGGTCCTTGTACAATGCCCAAGAGGAGGCCGATGCTTTTAAGAAGCCGATGGGTCCCCAAACCCCGAGAAATTCAAGACAGGCTATTCACGAGGAATAGATCAAGCCAGGAAAGTTCGAGAATTTGGAAGAAACTCAAGAGATGCCATTCACGGAGAAAAGATCATCTCTGGGGAGTAGAGTTTCTTGACAAGTGCATTTAAGAAGCCAGTGGGTCCCCAAACCCCGAGAAGTTCAAGACATGCCATTCACCGAGAATAGATCAAGCCAGGAAAGTTCGAGAATTTGGAAGAAACTCAAGAGATGCCATTCACGGAGAAAAGATCATCTTTGGGGAATAGAGTTTCTTTGACAACTTCTACAAGTGACAGTCTATGAAAGGGTTCACCGAGAATGCTACCTTTCATGTCTCCATATTGTTTAACCCCAAGAGGAGGGAAGACTGTGTCTGGTAATCCTATGGGGATCTAATTTTGACTATTTCTATGAATAAACGAAACGGCTTTACCTAGTTCTAAACGTAGTTGCTGGGGAAACTCTAAATATCTATATTATTATTACACAGTTGATATGAGTTTACGAAAGAAGACTTACAGCGAAACAGCCCCACAATACAGTTATATGTATATGAAAGCAGTAAATGAAAGCGTATAAACACTTACTCGGTTGTAGAGCTTCCATGCTGTTTGGCTAGTTGTTCAACAAAGAAAGATTGAAAACAACAGTATATTCAAAATCAAATGAGAAAGTGCTTTGAAAAAGAAAGATTTGGGGCTTACAACTCAAGGAGAGGCCCAGGGTTTTATCATTGAGCGCATTGTTTGAGTTTGTACAGAGGGACTTATACAAGTGACTGAGGCCCAAAAAGGTTTTCTGTACAAAGGGATGGGTCTTACACTCTCTCAACAGGCCCAAAAGTTTTAAAGAAAAAGAGTGGGGCTTATAACACGAGGGTAGGCCTAATTGATTTTTTTGTTTAAAAATGGCGATCGCGCCGAGGTTTTCTTTTAACGCCGAGGGACTTATACAATAAGTGAGGCCCAAAAATTGTTTTAGTTAAAAGGGGGTTGGGTCTTACACTTTATTAGAGGCCCAAAAGTTTTGAATGGGTCTTATAGCTAAAGGAGAGTCCCAAGGTGGTTAATTTTAAACTGGCGACGATCGCGTCGTTTATTTGAAAATGTACAGAGGGACTTATACAACGAATGAGGCCCAAAAAGTTTTCTGTACAAGGGGGTTGGGTCTTACACTCTAATAGAGGCCCAAAAGTTTGAATGTGTCTTATAGCTCAAGGAGAGGCTCAGTTGTTATTTTTCAAAAGGCGGCGATCGCGCGTTTGTTTTTGACGGTATCGGGACTTATACAATATCTGAGGCCCAAAAATGATTTGGTCAAAAAAGGATTGGGTCTTACACTCTATTAGAGGCCCAAAGTGTTTTGAAAATGATTTATGAGAGTTGAATTAATCCAAAACCCTAATTCGTTTTCAAAAATGTATTTAATTGAATAAAAATTCAATTAAAATGATCAAAATTATTTAACATATGGAAAACAAATTGTGATCTTGGATTATATGCTTCAAAAATTAAGTATTGACCTACAAAATAATTAGAAGGCATTAAAAGTTGCAAAATCAAGGTGGGAAAAATATTTTAAATGTTAAAAACAATTAAAACATTAATTCTTTGCAAAAATATCAATTATACAAAATAAATAATATTTTTGGGATTTTTTGGGAAAATAAAATATTTTAACATTTTTGTGAATTATTAAAAAAAAGAATCAACTCAAAATCATTAAAACTCAGAGAGAAATTAATTTTTGAATCAATTAAATAAAACCACAAAATTCAAATATTTGAATTTTCAAAAAATGGCGCCAAGAACACACCAAGAACACGCGCGTGTTCTGGGTTTGCCCAGATTTGCATTTTCTCTCCAATCTCACTGAATACTTAATCATATCATGTAATCCACATACCAATAAACTCGTTTCAACCTCACGATCATGTCTATGACAATTAATTTCATTTAAATTAAGCATAAAACAAGAAATCACGAAAAATCCTCAAGAACCCTAATTTCTGCATGAAGGCTAGGATTTTTGATACACGATTCAAACAATGCAATTAATTGAGGGGAAACATTCCATGCATGATTATGAACATATGGCCAAATTATTGTGTAGTAAAAACTGCATGGATCATAGAGTTAGAAGAGCTCATGCTTACCACTTGCAGCTGGTGATCGTGATTTGTGTTAGAGGTGTTACAGCTAGGTTCCAATGATCTGGATAGCTTCCCTAGGTGCCATGGAGTGTGTATGAATGCTTGGAATGGATTGAAATGATCTGGAACTTGAGATGGTACCCCAACTGCAAATCTGTCAAGAACTTGAGCAATTGGCTGGTGATTTTGTGAAATCTGCGTTCCAGATGTTATGTGAGTGTTTGGATCACTTCTATATGATGTATGTGAGGTGTGTGAGTGATTGGTTTGGTTGGAAAAGCTCTCAAACTCAAAACCTGATAGTGACTTGCCTTAGAAGGCAAAATTGGAGTGAAAGAAGAGATTTTGAGGAAAGCATCTATTTGATGGCTTTGGTGTACTCAAACTGATCACAATTAAGCTGTATTTATAGTAGAGCAAGTTTGTTTTGCAAGGAATAGTGAATGGAAACTGCTGAGTAGGTTTGGCCAATGTTGGCAAATGAAAATCCAAGTCTCCTATAGCCATTGACTAGAGGTTAGGGCACAGGCTGCTGGTTCCCTTGGTCTTGGATAAGTCTTGACTGAATTCAGTTGAGAATGGCTCAGTCCATGCCACCTTGATGCTTCCATTGAATGCACCAATCCAAAATTGGAGTCTTGTCCCTATTTTGGCAATTCTAGGTTCAACATGCTATTTCTTGATCCAAAGACTTTGGAGGCTTGGCTCAGTGATTGTCCCCTTTAGATTCAATCCTCAGAGGTGTCTAAGTGGATAGGAGCATTTGGATTTGGCTGATTTTGGAAAATCGACCAAAAGTGTAAAAATCTGCCTTGCCTTGGCAGATTTCAGCAAGGCAACTTGCCAATGTCATATCTCATGACTCAAATTGAATTTGGTAATGTTCTTGGCCATTTTGGAAAGCCCTTACATGATACAACAACTGTTTGAACATGTTTGGTTTTGATCTCTTTTGAATCCAAGTGAAAAATCCCCCTACATTTGGAAAAAAGTAAGGCAAAATCTGACTTAGTGAAATTTTCACTAAGTGTTGGAACAAAGTGACTTTTCTTGATTTTGATCACTCCATAACTCAAAATCCATGAGGAATTTGGACATAGGTCAGTATGAAGCTTTTGTAGAGGGCAATGAGATCTACAAATCAAGCTTTGAATGGGGAATAATGGCCTTATGGTTTAGGATTTATGGTCCTCAAAAGTTGGCACATTAGTGTCACTTTTTCCATAACTTGGAAATTTTTCTAAGTTTTTATGGTTACCCCTTTTACAAGTTATCCCACTTGCTTTGATTTTTCTTGATGAATGATGATTCAAATCATATATTAACATCATTTTAGGGTTAAAAATCCATTTTGGTGAAAAATCTCAAAAAGTCAAAGTTGACTTTTGTGCACAGTTGACTTTTTATCAGATGAATTCCAAACTGTGCAATTCTTCATGAAATCATGTCCTTGACCTAAATCAAACTTGATGGACATGTTCCATGGGTGTCATAGGGTATATTGAATCATGTCTTAGGGCTTGGGAGCATGTCCTAGTCGAAAGTCAAAGTTACAGTTGACTTTCCTCGCGAAACCCTAATTGTGGTGCAGATGAAATTGAAACTTGTTGCTCAAGCTTCTTGGATTAATACATTGTTCCAAATGGATCAATATAGTTCATTAGAGACCCTCAAACCCTATCTTGAGGTCTTGGCTCATGATTTGCCCTAAAAGTCAACTTAGGGGTGAATTAGGTCAAGAAACCCTAATTCCTGATTTTTGATGAATGCATCCTGTGAGGCAAAATTGACTTGATGATTGGGTCCATGAGGTCCCATGAAGTATATTAGGTAATGTTTTGGATCATTGGCTTGTGCCCAGATGAAAAATTTCCATCTGGAGGCCCTGGTCGACCAAAACCCTAATTTGGTGACACTGTCGATCTTGAGACTTGATCCACCTAGAAGGGAGCAGCCTTGTGCTTGATCCTTGAAGTGGGAGTCTTTTTGATCCATTGTGGATGTTTGAGAGGTTAGACAAGTTGAAGATCATGTCATTCCTTGATTGATCATTTGTCTAAGCACTCAGAGAGGGCTTGAAACCCTAATTTTGATTGTAGTGAATGCTCAACAACCCTTGAGGCATTTGATGAGGCATGATGGTTCATCCATATTGTGATGATGATTTGCACAATGATGGGAAATCTTAGTGGTCAAAATTTAGTGTATGACACCCATGCCTTGGAAAAATGATGCATGTGTGATGCTTATGACCCTAATACATATGGGATGTGAAACATAAGTCACTTATTGGGAATAAATAAGAGGGCAAATTTTGGGGTGTTACAGCTGCCCCTATTCAATCAGCTGAAACCTGAAGGGATGATAGCAATGGCTTTCAGACGTTCAAGGTAGAAGGTGATTGAATACGAAAGAACCCAGAAATTTGCACTCTGTGGGGAGATATGCAATAAAGTGTTTGCCACCCGAAGGTGGACTCAATGATAGCGGATACCGACCAAAAGTTGAGATAATGAAAGGTGACGAATGAGTCAACAAAGGATGTCAACCAAGATTTGGGATATAAAGGACACTGACAAGGGACACCGGCCGAGATTTGGACTAAGGATGTGATATCTACCACGATCTAGGGTAAAAGACACAGTACCAACCAATAGTTGGGATACGGGACACTAATCGACAATTAGTATAACGGGGTCGCCGACCGAAGGCGAGCTCACAAAGGGTATCAACCAAAAGTTGAGATAAACCTAGAGATCGTCCTCCAATATTTGGGGAAGAGAGAAATACACCAACCAAGAGTCGAAATAGGGGTAACCAACCAAGATACAAGATACTGACTAAGAGATTACCAACCAAGAGTTGGTATGGGGGAAACTAACTAAGGAACTGGATAACAGATACTAACCAAAAGTTAGGATAAGGTGAAGGATACTAACCAAGAGTTAGGATAAAATGAACATTAATCAGGGACTAGGACAATCGGAACGCCGACCGAAAGCGAACCCATAACGAAAGATGCCAACCAAAAGTCGGGATGGATGATACTAACCAAGAGTTAGGATGGCCAAGACACCGACCGAAGGCGAACTTACAACGAAGAATACTAACCAAAAGTTAGGATAAAAGATACTCACCAAGAGATTAGGGTAACGGGTACTAACCAAGAGTTAGAATGGCGAGGATGCCAATCAACACTTAGGATGAAAGATACTAACCATGAGTTAGGATAACGAGAACGCCGACCGAAGGCGAACTCACAACGAAAGGTTCCAACCAAGAGTTGGGAAAGAAGATACTAACCGAGAGATAGAATGAAATAGAGGATACTAACCAAAAGTTAGGATGAAATAGAGGATACTAACCAAGAGTTAGGATGAAATAGAGGATACTAACCAAGAGTTAGGATGAGAGACACCAAACAAAGATTACCAACCAAGAGTTGGGAAAGAAGACACTAACCGAAAGCAAGCTCGCAACGAAAGATTCCAACCAATAGTTGGGATTAAGGATACTAACCAATAGTTAGGATCACGAGGACACCGACCAAAGGTGTGCTCACAACAAAAGATACCAACCAATAGTTGGGATAAAAAATACTAACCAAGGGTTAGGATAACGAGGACGCCGACCAAAGGCATACTCAACAAAGGATACCAATAAATAGTTGGGATAGAAGATACTAACCAAAAGTTAGGATGAAACTAGAGATTACCAACCAAGAGCCGGGATAAAGGGTAGGGTACCAACCAATAGTTGGGATAGAAAATACTAACCAATAGTTAGGATAACCAAGAACGCCGACCACAGGTGTGCTCACGCCGATTAATACTAACCAATAGTTAGGATAAATGAGACTGCTGACCAAAGGCGAACTCAACAAAGGATACCAACCAATAGTTGGGATAGAAGATACTAACCAATAGTTAGGATAAACGAGAACGCCGACCAAAGGCGAACTCACAATGAAGGGTACCAACCAATAGTTGGGATAAACGAGAACGTCGACCAAAGGCGTGCTCACCACCAAGGATGCCAACCAATAGTTGGGATAAGGATAAAGGATACACATGAAGTAGAATTCTCAGACATACAACCTGAAGGGAAGATGACTCTGCTGGGGCAAAGAGAAGTTTAACCAAATATGCAGGGGAGTACAAGCATGATGAGCGAACTCATCGGCAAATTCACCGGGGATAATGTAAGGTTGAATTTCCTGAAATATGTCATTCTCTGCTGAGAAACGTCTGGTAAAGATAATGTCAAACTTGGCTTATGCTTCCAATGAATATGTTTGAATTTTTCAATGGCGTAATGCTCCATACGAAATGGAAACACTACGCATTTTGAGGATGTAATGCAATGATGATTACTATATGCAAGATGCAAAGAGAAGCCTCTGTTGGAGATCACGAGTAACCCTTGTTGAGGATAAAACCCAAAATTACTTCCCCTGCACCGGGGATCGCTAATGACAACTGCTGAAGATGAAACCCGAAGATCTGATACGGAAAAGGTGCCAATAACCATTGGAATTGGAATCTGCCGTGATTGTCAACCACTGTTGATCAAACTGTTAAGAGACTCAACACCAAAATCTGCTTGGGGGTTGAAGTCAACAATACCGAATCGGCCGGGGAATATCATTGAACTTAACCGGCTGCTGGGGAAATGACTTTCATTAATATGCTAAGGAAAAGAGCACACTGCTACTGGAAAATTATACTTCCTGGTTCTACGAGGAAAGTAAACACCAAGACTCGGTGGGGAACACAGATCTCTATCAAGGAGAGACATCAAACCAATATCCGGCTGAAGATGCAACATCATCCTGTCTGGGACAATCAACTTTTGAATACTCGCTGGGGAGCAATAAACCAATCTGACTGGGGAAAACAGATCTCTGCACTCTTGCTAGGGAGAAAGAAATTATTAATGCTCTGCTGAGGATTCTAGATCTTCGATGCTAGAGAGAAGGACTCTACTAGGGATGGGATGTCAAATGATCCTCTTGCTGGGGATGCCAGCCTGCTTGGGGAGTCAACAAATCATCCTTACCTCGTCCTGGGACTTGAACTCTTACTTGAGAAAGATGAATCCAACTCTGGCTGGGGGAAACCAAACCTCTGGACTCTCGCTGGGGAGGGATACCCTCTAGCGCCTTGCCGAGGCAGAGAAACCCCATATTGGGAACTACTTTTCCGCTTTACGCTCCTGTTGATCAACTATATGCCAATTATCATAAGCGAACCCTCCACTTGTTCTCAGACTACCTGGTCTATTGGGAGGAATCGTCTCAAGAGGATTTTACAGAAAACCTGGCATTCAAAATGCCTCAGGGTCTTCAAACTCTTGGAGAGATTTATCGGATCTCGATGTAACTGCCCCATATCGGATAAACTATGAAGGAATTTTCCTCGAAAGGATCCGCAACGACTTGAAATATTCTGCCCCAGTATACTGAATCTTGAAGAGGTGCTTTTGATTAACTACTGTCTGGAGAAAACAACTTCTCGCTCCTGAGGTGGCCTGCCTCAGTATGAGTCTTGTAGTAATTATATCCCTGTCTCTGAGAGATTTCCTGAATCTCGACATGATTGCCCCAGATTGGCTGAACTTTGGAGAGACTTCTCGACGTGACTTCCCCAGATCGGCACAACTTGCTAAGAAAACCATTACCTGACGGAGTCTTACATGCTCATCAATATGGTTGTTCAGGAACTTCCTCTTGGTAAAGTTTGACTTCTTGGCTGATATTCATTATGCAAGCAGAAAATGTTTACTCTGAGAATGATTTTTCTAATACAACATTCTTGTTAATCTAGAAGTTTTAATTGAAAAGATATCGTCAAACCTTGTGAACGAATCACTAGTTAAAATACGACACCGATTTTTGAATAAAAGACATTATGCACATGCAATACCAACAAAAAAACTTTTAGCACATCTCACGGGAGTCAGGAACGCTATCTTATCAGAAGTACGCCTTCGGAATAACCTTACCTCAATTAGGACTTTTGCGGGTTTTAACGTGGCCTGGTTCACGGTTTGAGAAAGAAGGATTTATGGATCAAAATTTAGTTTGTACCCACCCATTCTCCTTGATGTCCTTCAGTCCTACGTTCAGTTTATTTGGCATAGGCGCTCACCTTCCAAAAGGTTAATGCATGTCATCAGTGATGGCTAGAGAGCCCACAATGCTTTCGGAGTGGCATTCGCTCCTTTCGTCTTTGGTGCCTGTAGTCAAAAGACTCGTTCCTGCTCGAGGATTTTTCTTTTGTAATCCTTTTCGCTTTTTCTATTTTCTTCTTTTTTCATTTGCTTCCCTGATTTTGCCTGGACCGATTCTTTTGAATCCTTTTCGAATTTGATGTCCAGCGGGATGCCCTAACTTTTTCCTAAGTCATTTGTTTTCAAGTTTCGACTTAGCGGGCTTTCTTCATTTTTTTTCTTTTGAAAAAATCGTGTGACACTGGCTTGTCTTGAATTCGTTGAAAGGATTATGACTAGTTCACTCCTTGCGATGAGGGATAACCATTGTGGTTTCATGCTCCTTGGCCTCCTGATGAGAAAAAAAGGTAATGGATCCTTAGATGCGTGCTCCTTTTGAAATTTGAGCGCTTGGTCAAATCAACTGACAACTACCTTGCCACTGGGTTAAGTGTTAGGTTTTTTCTTTAAGAAACTCCTACTTCTAGGCTCAACGGGGTTAACAAGGGTCTATCTCCCTTATATCTCCGGTGTTTGGGGAGTTGAAACAATGCATGTACATCATCAGCAAGGTTTTGTTCCCAAAAGCATACGACCAGAAAGTTTGCGTTTTCAATTCGTCATCCTCCCTCTAAGAGTTTAAACAAGCGAGTTGGTATTGCAATGCATAGAAACATCATGTGAATGAATAAGAATGAATTACTTCAAGAAAAATATATTCATTGCATTAAAACCACCATTAAGTACAAACAAGTCTTACATGTAAACAACTTATTAACAAACAATGAAAAATTACAACTGAATACATAGTAAAGAAGCTAAGAAATGCCATTGTCGAGGAGGTTCGACTCCATCTGGACTTACTTGCAGCATGAGCGCTTCACTTGGAAGACTTCAATTGGTGTGCAGATCGTATGTCATGAAAGTAATAACCCCATAATCAATCCAATCCTACACCTTGTGTTTGAGCTCTGCGATCTTCCGTTGAATGCCCCTATGCCCCACCATGATTAGGCATGGGGTTCTAGATCACGTTTGGTCCATCATTGGTAAAGTTGATTGCTTTTGAATCGAGCAGGTATTGGACTTTGTGCTTGAATGCTTTACAGTTTTCGATGTGGTGCCCTAGCGCTCCAAAAAGGAAATCGCAGTGGGCATTAACATCATATCCGGGTGGAGGATTGCTGGTTAAGGGAGCCAACGTTCTCTTTTAAACCAATTGTAACTGAAGAAGATGTTGCAATAGCTGAGAGTAAGGCATAGGCAGAGCGTCAAAATGGATGTCGACCTTTTTGGTCTTGCAGGATACCGACGAGGAGCACCATTTTGTTGTTGTGGCATAGCTGGAATTGTTACAGAAGCCGCCTGATGATATGAGGCCTGATATGCTCTGTTTCTACCCTTCTGAGAAGATGCAGCATTAGTCTCCCCTTCACATTTTTTACTTGGAAAAGGTTTTCACGCACCAGAAGATGACCCAACACTGTCTTGGATCTTACCTAGCTTAAAAAGATTCTCAATCCTCTCCCCAGCAACTACAATATCGGAAAAACCAAATGAAGGACACCCTTCCAGGCATTCCAGGAATGGGCCTTGCAGTGTTCCCATGAACATGTCAGCCATTTCTCTCTCAAGAAACGACGCTTACACTCGTGCGGCCAACTCACGCCACCGCTGGGCGTATTCTTTAAAGCTTTCCTTGCTCTTCTACATCATACTCTACAACTGAGTCAGATTAAGAGCCATATCAATATTGTACTGATATTGTTTTAGAAATGCTTCACCCAGATCTTTCCAATTCCTCACACTAGCTCATTCCAATTTCATATACCACTCCAGAAACACACCAGACAAGTTATCTTGGAAAAAGTACATCCATAGCTTTTCATCATTGGTATAAGTAGATATCTTCCTGAAGTAAGCTTGCAAATGAGTTTTTGGGCAAGAACTGTCGTTGTACTTGTCAAAAGATGGAGCCTTGAACTTGGGAGGGATTCTGACCCCTTGAGCCAGCCTCATGTCTGCTACGTCAATGCCCATAGTATTCTGACATTCTATGGCCCTGATTTTTTCAGCAAGTAGTTGGTACCTTCGGTCTCCTTCACTATTGTTGCTACCCATATCGGCGTTCATCAGAGAAAACTGATCATAGTAATTATCCCCCTAATGAGGAACAGGAATAGGAATGGGGATAGGCCCCCCAGCAGCTTGACCAACAGGAATACCACCGTGAATTCCAGCAACATGAATACCAGCATTAACTCCACCGACAAGAATACCATCATTAACTCCCCCGACAGGAATACAAGCATTAACTCCACCGACGGGAATGCCCCCAATAACTCCACCGACGGGAATACCACCTCCAATGGGAGGGTCAATTTGATTGTCAGCATTTGGAATCTCGACCTCGTGCCTTTGTACCATTGCCCTTAACTCTTGTTGGCCTTGAGCCACCCCTTGCATTAGGTCCATAAACTGGTTCATCCGAGCCCTTATTTCAGCCATTTCTTCCTGTAATTGCTCCATGACTCGCTGTTGGTTTTGACGCAATGAATAACGGTGGATGTGAGAATTAGCAATCCTGTCTGTCAATCAAATAAGGTTAGGAAATCTAGCAGTAACCACCTGTTATGCAAAATGAGATGTATGGATGCATGCATATGCCATGTTCGATTATTTTCGAGAAATCTTTCTGCTTTGATTCAAGTTTTTTTTCACAGGAACACCATGAGGAAAAGATAGACAGCACGATTACAAGACCCAAAGCTAAGATCCTTGGAAATAAAAGAACATGTATGTCCGAATGATGATATGGATGCAGAGGCATGTAATCAAAGCTTCCACAAATTTTGACTAGCGGTTGTAATGCTGATGGACTAAGTTCAAGGGTCTTCTCTGATAAGAAAACCAAAATATCGGGAATACCAGAATACCAAGCTGATAAGTCCACACTGATAAGAAAACCAGAAAACCGGGTAGGTTGGAATTCAAAGTTTCCTGCAAACTTGTAAACAACTAGCCCCTCTCACATGTAGGTTCTAAACTAAGGATCCTCAGCGTCACGAACTCTCAGGTCGAGAAATGATGATACGTTCACCATTTCTAGTTTGGCATCATCTTCAATCGAGGAGGCCTCAACTGATTCTCCTAAAAGGTCATCCTATGGCAAGTTCTCAGCTTTGGGTCCTCGGATCAAGAAGCGTAATGGGTTTACCATTTCTGGTCTGCCATTATAGCCCCTTGGGAGGAGTGTCTCAACTGAGTCCTCAGGGATGGTCACCAGAGTCAACTTCCCACCATGGGAACATCCAATGACCTGATTCAATATGCAGTATCGAATATCTTATATAGGATCCTCGTATGGTTGTGGGTCTCGTGAACACTACACGTGGTCACCTCCACGCAAGCGACACGACTATCCACTCTAAATCCTATGTGTATACTCAAGTCTGGGTAGTGGGCTTATCTCTCAGAACACCCATCCCACCAAAGAAAATAACAGTCCAACACAGTCCAATATATATGGCAATAATGAATGTAAAGCAAGTAAATGCGATAAAAGCGATAAACATGGAACAAAAGCCATAAATAAAACAGGTAGAGCATACAAATAAGTACCCAATAATCGAAAACAAACAGGCGCTAGGATTGACTCGCTTAGGGAACCAGAGTCCCTAGCAGAGTCGCTAGCTGTCGCATCTGTGAAAATCAAGCGGCAGAAAAGAACAGAAGAGTCGCCACCGAACGTTATTTATCCCGACGCAGGGAAATGAAACGATCGAAGAAAACCTCAAAAGGGAAAGGAATGGTCATCGCAACCATAACCTGGGTTCAGGAGTCGGTTACGCGAGAGGAAGGTAATAACACCCCCTCGTGTCCAGCGTACTCGATGGGATCCACGCTTGTTGTTATCAATCAAAGGGTGTAGGTTATTTAAAGCTCAACTGCTAACTGGATAAGGAAAAGAATGGGAAATGGAGAAATGGGGGAAGAAAAGAAAAGGTGACTCGATAGGACATCGTCGTCCTAGGCCTACGTATTCCCTCAGGAGCGGGAAAGTCAGAGTCAACATAGTTCGGAGGACTACGGGATTGATGGGGGAGGGTTGCTCGCCAAGACATCACTGTCTCATGATTACGTATCCTCGATCTAACGCGAAGGAGGAAATCAGAGTAGTCGTAGTTCGACCTACTAGTCGGTGTGTTTTTTATGAGCGACGTTAAGTTCGCGTTCGGCAGTTAGGGTCGATGCTTGTTTGCGACAAAACGAAAGTAACGTGCCCTGTTCTGAAAATGACTTGAAACCCAGTTAATCCCGAAGGATAAAATGATTTGAGCTTTGTTTGTGTTTTTTAGAGAGAAGTGGCTTAAGTTAGTTTGAAACTTGTATTGCACTGAAGTCTATGACATAGGAGCGAATGCGTCGCATGGTCGCCCCCAACAAGACGTATGCTAAACACTCTAGAAAAGTGAAGGGAGACCCCTCATTCTTCAATTCCCATGTCCTTAAGGCTCATGGCATACAATACTCATTGTATTTATTATGTATTTTGAACTTGTTTTGAGATGAGAAGAGAAAGACTCAAAGGCGAAAGAAGATACTAAAGGAGACTTGGTCCTAATGTTATCATGCAATGGTGGCGCCATGGTTAAGGTTGAGAGGGGACTAAACTACTTGTTATCATACATGGATTGCTAGCCTAATGTCTCTCCTACCTCCAACTTAATCAGAAATTAAGTGGAGCTAGGAATCCTAAGGGATCATGTGAATCAACACAAGTAAACATTATTCTAAACAATCACAAAAGAGAGAAGTGAATAAGAACTGAGAGGAGAAGGAATCATGTAAGTGTAAAATAGCATTCAAAGTATCATAAACAACTTACCATTTCCATGCCAAGCTCAACCAATGAATAGTTGAAAGCAAAGTGTGCAAACATGTGATTATGGCTATGTTAGAGTCCTAAGACTACACTAGGATGAATATCAAACAACAACCAAAGTTAGAAGTGTCCTAAAGGTATGAGATCCTATTAGGGGAAGTAGAAAAACCTACTCTATCTTATCTAAGTTAATGTCCTAAGGGAGCATGCAAAAGTGTCAAGTTTTGTCTTACACCATCACCTAAACATGTATCATTTACAAGCTATGGCAAAAAGACTTATAAAAGTCACAAAAATGGAAGCCAAGTCAAGTATTCAAGTGTTTATACATATGGGGAAGTGGCAAATGATATGTAATGGCACATTTAAGTGTCATAAGCTTTGTACAAACAAGGCATATTCCAAGTCCAATAAAAACAACAAAGTTAACTTTCCATTCATGTTCAAACTTATGGAAGCATAATGCCAATTAGAAGCACATGAAGTGACCCATAAACTCATGAGGACAGGCTATGATTCATGTCATTCCATGTGTTTACATATGACATGTCCACATTGGAAAATTGGTGAAAAATAGAAAATGACCTTTGAAAATTATGAACAATCAATCTAGTCATGCTAAGTCTAGTAGGTGATCACATGCAAAAGATTAGATCCAAATCATGCACCAAAAGTGCTCAAAAAATTGGAAACATTAAGCACATGTCAAGAATGAGCATACAAAGCAAAGCTCAAAAGATGGAATTCAAAAGCATTCCAAAATTCAGGGACAATGTACCAACCAAACATCAACATGTTAAGAAATTGAAGGGCTACTTGCATACCAAAAATAAGGTTTAAAAGATTAGAGGAAGGTCACTTTTTCTGGCTTATATCACAAGGTATCTTATTATGAACACATATCTTTCAAAAATCCCAGAAAAATATCCAAACTGCCAAAGATTGAAATTAAAATTCATAAAAAATTATTTAAAATGTCTAGGAACATACATGAATTTTTTAGTATTTTTAATATTCAATTTCCTAGCGTGTTCAGAAAACGAAATCAAAAAAACTAAGAAAGGGGGGGGGGGGGGGGGGTCGTTGCCTTTGTAATGTTTTAGTTTAATTCACACATGGGCCCAATGTTAGGGGTGCAAATAGCTTTTCTCCTAGGCCCATGCGCACCAAAAACTCTCTTTTCAGCCAACAAAAACAAGGAATAGGTGGAAGAAAAAGGGTCATGTGAGGGGCACATGCTTCATTAATGTGTTGTCCTAATCTCACGCATGGGATTAATCCTATGGCCACGATTGCACTTCGTTGGATCGCATGAACAATATCATGCGCATGATCCTATTCATGCGACTGTTATGTATTTTTGCTGGATCACACAATAGGCTGCCATCATTATTATCCATCGTGTGATCAAGATCACACGGCTGCGATTAAACTTCGTTCTAGCCTTTTATGATGTTACTATTCTTTTATTTAGCACCACATGAACAAAACGTTACACACTACATTATCAATTGGTGCAGCCATTTTAAGTTAGAAAAGACAAAAAATTAATCCGGACGAATAGGGGGATGACACGTGGTCATCTTTCCCAAATCTCATGCAAAAAAAGTCTGATTCTTCCATGCATATAAATCCATGCGAATAAAATAGAGTGGAAAGTGGCAAATTTCAAAAACACATAACTCCCTCAATTCTTAACCGTTTTACGCAAAATAGTAGTCAAAATTGAAGCCCACGAAACGTAGAACAACAATACGCCATTAGCTTTCCAAAATAACAGCTCTAACATCGTGAAAATTGACACGAAAGTCACAGATTCAAATCGAAAATCATAAAATCAACACAACACCTAAACTTAAATTCAAAGATTCATGGTGTGCCATCATTTCAGGACTTCCAGATGCAATGTATGAACAATATTTTAACACCCTAAATCATGTAAATCTAAGAATGAGAGCCATGGAATTTTTAGAGATACTTACCGAGTGGAGAAAGCCCACTGCTTCTTGTGATGCTTTGCGATTAAGAAACCCAGAAAACTTCGATGCAATGTCTTGAAATTTCCTTTAAGTAAAATAAATGCTTAACCTCTTCAAATCTTGGAAAAAATGCAAATTGGTGATGGAAGAAGATGGAATTGTAGGTGATGATTCAATGGTTATGGTTGAGAATAGATGCAAACAGTAGCTTCTACTCCATGAGATGATGAAGATGGTGTAAGAATTCCAGAAAAAAACCTCAAGATGAGAGAGATCTTGGAGATGGAAGTTTTGGGTGTGAAATTCGTTTTTTGATCTATTTGCTATCTAATGGTGTAACTAACTTCTGTTAGAGGGAGAATGAGACTTTATATGGTGGGTTAGAGTATGGTTAAAAGCTTAAGCATGGTTAAAAGTTAGTCAGAGGTGGTTTAGTGAAAGTTGAAAAAATGAGGGTTTATGGTGGTGTATGAATTTTACTATGTGGGTGGTGTATTTTAGCTACCATGGAGTGTATTATGATGGTAGTAATGGTGTGAGATGATGGTTAGCATAGCCAACACAATTTGCTCACCAAATTTTGTAAATTGGAAAATGGAGTTTTTATGGTTTATGGCGTGAAAAGATGTTCATGGAGGTGACTTTATTGATGAATTTCTTGAAGGATAATGAGTAAATTTACATGATTTTGATGTCAATGGAAAGGTGAAATTTGATAGAACAAAGTTGATGATAAAAAGAAATGGATTTGAGGTCTAAAATCTCATGGAAAATGGTGTTGAAAACATGGTCACAAAACTGAATTTTGGGACTTAGAAAAAATTCTAAGTTTTTTCATTGAACAACTTAATAATCCCAACTTTGATTGATCATAACTTTTTATCTAGAAATTCAAATGGAAGATTCTTTATATGGTTGGAAAGCTTGGAATTCATGCTACAACTTTCTTTTGAGAAAAAATTTCAAATGAAACTTGTATCATATAGAAAAATGACCATAAAATTGTTTGCATGGCATGCAAAACTTTCCCAAAATGGAAAGTTCTAAAACCCTTGTTTTTTCCAAAAATGGCAACTTTCCATAATTCTCGATTTTTCATGATTCCTTTGATATTTCTTGATCAAATTCCACTTAAGGACCATATTTAACATGATGAACATGCGTTTGACCTAAAACGTCGAGAGTTGACTTTTTCCTTGATCGGTTGACTTTTTTTTGATTTGTCTGATTTTTAACCATCTGACCAATTGAAATCCTTCTGAATGAAATTGTGAATCAGATGAGATGTCTTGATCTTGAGGAGCCTCATTCTCTTTGCTTTGATCAATTCATACCATGGAAACCTCTGATCCTATGCCTTGGAAAAATGATGCATGTGTGATGCTTATGACCTTAATGCATATAGGATGTGAAACATAAGCCACTTATTGGGAATAAATAAGAGGGCAAATTTTGGGGTGTTACACATATCTGTCTAGAGTTTCCCCAACAGTTAGGTCTACACATAGGTCAAACCATATTTTATTTCTAATATAGTCATAACTAGTTCCCTCATAGGAAACTTCCCCCAATACAGTCATCCTCCTCTTGGGCTTTATTCAATATGGAACAAAGAAAGGCATTATTCCCGGTGAAACTTTTCTCAAGACTGTTAAAACTTAGAAATAAACATATACAAGAAATTCATTTCCCCAGAGAGGATTAATTCCCGGTGAAACCTCTTTTGAATTTCTTCAAACCTTAGAACTGTTCAACAAAGAAAGGACTTATTCCATGTGAAACCTTTTTTTGAACTTTTCTTAGGCTTAGACCCACAGGCTTCCTAGAAGCATCCCCAGTCTCCTCTTGGGCTTAGTACAAGGACCAACAAGCTTCTTAGAAGTTCCCCAGCCTCCTCTTGGGCTTAGTACAAGGACCCAAAGGCTTCATAAAAGCATATGATAGAAATTATTCATCTCTGCTAGTTCAATCCTCAGGAAAGTCAAAATTCCATAATACCCAATCATTCCAGGGTTGATCTTCATCCCTTAAACCAACAACCTCCTATTGGGCATCATACAAAGGTCTCTTTCCAACTAGAGTTTATTTCTTCTTAATAAGACTTGGATAGTCCCAGCCTCCTCTTGGGCTTCATTCAAGTAGACTTGGAAAGTCTCATTATCATAGTCTCCTTTTGGACCTCTCACGGAGACCCTCAGGGTTCTAAAAAGTATAGGTTAAATCCTGATCATTTTACCAATACACCAGTCTCCAGCAGAGTTAAAAACCTCAAAGGTTTTTCAAACCCACCTTTAAACTTCCCTGACCCCCAACAAGGCTTAACATTCACTTTAAAAATCCCAACCATGGTTAATTTACCATCAATAAACCCTCAATAGAATTAGAGCCTCATGGCATTTGGTACTTCAACTCTTCCCCGATTCCTAGCAAGAGTAGTTTCCCTTTGGATTCTCCAATACAATTTAGACCTTCTCCTGGATTTCAATAATCCTCAGCAAGAGTCAGCCTCCTCTTAGGCTTTATATAAAAATTTCCTCCAATCATCCTTAATCTTGGGCTTTGTACAATATAGATAAAACCCTCCCCGGTGGAGTCATTTTCTTTCAGCTTCAACCTTGGGCTTTGATCAAGGCACACAAAAATCAACATCCCCTCAGATGAGATCATGAGTCCACTTTGTAGGAGGATATCCCCTCTATTCATCACATATCAAAAACAAACAATCAAAACCTTTGTCCAGATAATTGCTGTAAGTGGCACACTTGTTGATTCAAAATCCAAGCTAGAGTCCTTCCCTTATCCTGGCTAACATATCTCTTTCATCTAACAGCTATAAGTGGCAAGCCTCTGGATTTCATACATCTAAGCCAATGTCCCTCTCTTAGCATGAAAGATTCATAAAGGAAAAAGTGTCATTACTCTATACTGAGTTAAAGCTTCTTCCTTCATGACATCTCTCTTATAAAGGAAATTATGGCATTGCTAGATTCCACACATCCTAGTTAAAGTAATTTCCCTTATAACCAATTACCCAACATTTTGTGATGAATAAGTGAGATATCTTCCTTTAGAGATGACAAATTCTCTCTCAGTCAAACTTTAGCTTCAATCTTGGGCTTTGAACAAGACACAAATACTCCGATAGCTTCAATCTTGGACTTTGAACAAGACATCAAATATCTTTCCTCCCATAGAAATAGGAGGAACTACGATTGCTTTAATTTTCCCGAATCTCTTTACAGGAATACGTAGGCATAAGATTGTGAAATCTTAGCAAGCACACAAATAAAAAATTCTAGGTCCAGTACCTTCCCAAAAATAATAGAAAACCCAAAAACAACAAAAACATTCTCTCAACACTCCCAAAGGAGAAACTTTCCCAATCTACAATAGATAAACACAAGAAAGCATTTCAAATATCAGAAATACATGCAAAAGAAGGTTCCTATAGATTACTATAGATACTCTGGGTGTTAATAGCTTCCCTTTGTATAACCAAACCCCGATCCCCGATCTCTTAGCATTTGTTAAAGAAAAAACTTGTGTACAGGGTTAGTTTAAGATATCTTCCCCTTTCTTTCAAGCTTCATAGGATAAATACAAAAATTAGAAAGTATCGTTGTAACACCTCAAAATTTGCCCTCTTAGTTTAGCATTAACTGGCTTATGTTTCATTTCCTTCTTTGCATTATCATCTTTGCATATCATTGGGTCTTAGTATGGGATCAGGGTAATTGAGCCACAAAGGAGCCTTGAGCCTCAAGATATCTTAAGAGATCCATCACCTCATCATAAGATCAAGCTTGACAAGAAATTTCAAAGGAATCACACTCTCCTAACATGATTGTTCAAATTAGGGTTTTGGACTTCTTGAGTTTAACCCCCAATGGGCAAGATCTTTGAGCTTTTATCATCACCAAATGGCATATCTTATCATTGTCTGAGAGGATGCACCTCATACTCAGAAGAATTTGGATTTGGAGGATGAGTTGATTCCTCCTAGACTGAAGGCATCAAAACTAGGGTTTGACATGAAATCAGTTTATTTCTGATTTTTTGGGCAAGACTTGATTCTACGGTATTCCTCATGTCCCTAAGTGTTTAGGATTGAAGAATTGTCCATCAATTTGGTTTAGAAGGGTTTCAATTGATCAATTGATTGAGAATTAATCAGATTGGGGAAAAGTCAACTGTGCAGAGGAAAAAGTCAACTCCTGACTTTTTGAGGGCAAATTCTTATTCTTTAAGTCAATTATGTCCATTGGTGAAGATTTGATCAAGTCAAAAGGTATCATCAAAAATCAAGAAATATGAAAAGTTGCCAAAAATAAAAACTTAGGGTTTCTAAATAAGGCAAGTTTGTCAAGTTGAAGGGTCATCTTTAAGGCATTCTTTCTCTATGATACAATCTCTAAACTGAAAGTTTCAAGAGGCCTATTGAAAGTTCATCTCCTAAGCTTCACAACCATACCAAAAACATCTCCATTGGATCAAAATCAAGAGAGATATGATGGATCAAAGTGGAGGGTTCACAAGGCATTTTGAATGGTCAGGCAAGGCAATTACGCGTGTCGCTCGGAGTAATTTTAGCAAACACTTTGTGTGCATGCAGTGTCCATGTTCATGGTCAATCATCTTCATGATGGAGACTCCAAATGAAAAAATCTTCAACATGAGTTTTGTTCCTCTCAATTTCCTCTACAACATTGGTGTTGGAAGTTTTTTCATCTGATCAACTCATTGAGAGTTATAGTGGATCAAAGTCAGGGTCACCACACTTGAACTCCACACGCATATGGTTGGGCACGAGCCAGATAAATGACTTACCAAACTCAGTTATGTACAAGCATTTTCATGAGAAATTTTGAGCATGTTAGAGGCTCCCATTGCAATTGTTATTAACGTCACTCTTGCTCTTATTCATCCCCTCTTTCCAAAGAGCTAAAAAGCTTGTCGTTTCATCCATTAGTTAGGGAAATATAGCTTGTCAAACACACCACCATGAATATGTTCATAACCCTTAATGTTTCATTCCAATCCAAGACAAAACCTGTTGTATGCGCATGCTACTTCATTACAGCCATGTGCATGACATCAAACCTAGCCATTTAAAGTTAAGCAACATCTTACATCCATACATGCTCATGTACCACCTTATGCTTAAAATGAACCCGTGACATGCTCACCATAAGCTTCCATGTTCCCTCTTCACACATGACATGAACCCGTGCCCTCACTACACTTCACTTCCCTTTTTTTCATTCATTTTTCAACTTCATTCATCCTCCAACAAACTTAACCAAACTTCTAACTGTTAACCGCGGTGGTTAACCCTTAACCTCACATATATAAACAAAAACTTTAACTGAATTTCAAGGAACTAGTTCATTCTTCATTCTCCTTTAATCTTTACATTCTCTCTCTCTGAATTTCTCTCTCTCTAGGCTTGGAAACCTTCACCTTCTGCACATTGCTTCACTCTTCTTCATCAAGAATCAAGAAAGCATTGAAGCAGCCACTGCATCCTCCATTTCCACTTCAATCTTCATCCGTATCAGTTGATTTTCAAGGAATTTGAAGTTTTCCATAGCCTTTATTTGGCTTATTTGAAGCTCAAGTAAGCTAGGAGCCTCACCTCTGGATTTCTTGCGCTCAAGGTTTCATCAACAACACATGTTTGTTTCACTTTTCCTCTTGCATATTAAGTTGATTTAAACCTGAGTTCGTGTATTTTGGAGCTCAATAGGAGCCATGTGAACCTCTGGATAGTTGATAGGCACCTTAGGTGCTTAGTTGACATTTTTAGGGCAAACTTGTGGCCTTCGATCTGCTCTGTGTGTGCATTATTCGTGAATTCTAAGCCTGGATTTGTGATCTACGTGGAAAGAGGAGAAGAATGACATATGGTTTGTGTGTTTCTGGTGACATGTGAACCTGAGCACGGTGGATGCTCGCCGGAGAAGACGACCGGAGTCTTGTCCGGCCACCTGAACCTTCAACATGGCATAAACCCTAGCATTTCTCAGATTAAGTCCCAACCGTTTTATTCTTCTGATCCAACGCTCTTAGTGATGCCAGCGTATTAATGAAGAACATACCATGCACATGCTCTCTTTTCTAAATTTTATTTGAAATATTTGATCACGTGTGGTGGTTTCATGTTAGTGTATCATGTGCACGTGTTGTGAATCATTTGATTGCACTACTTTCCTGATCATTTTGATCTGACCTGATCCAAGGGCTCTCCTTGAGTCAATTTGTTTGACTGAGCCACATGTTATGCTCTACATACCCATGCGCCCTGGGCCTTGTTGTTTTTGATATCCACACCCCTCACCATTAAGCCCAATGCTTGTTTGAACTGGACTTTTACTCTGGATGCACCCCTGCTTATTTCCTTTTGTATTTTTATTTTCTTTTCATACACGAATGAAAGTCATTTAATAAAAATACTTGTGCATTCCTAAAAATCCTAAATAAATTCATGGAGTATAATAATACATTTTAATAATTTTTGACAATTTTATTTTTCATTTTTGGAGTATTTTGCAATTATTTGTGAAATTTTCAATGTGTTGCATCTTGGTTGAGCTTTGTTCATGATACATGTTGCCTTGATGAATTGTTTGACATAGTTGTGAGTTGAATTTTCACATGAAAATTGATAAATGCTTTTGTAACATTTTGAGGCACTTTTTTGAATTTTTGTGGATTTTTAAAAGCATTTTGGATTGATGTTTCAATGTCACATTTGTGTATAATGCTTGTGCCACTTATGTGAACTTGTGAAGCATGTTTGTGCATGACCCCTAATGAATTTTGATCCATCCTTTTGAGACATATTTGCACGCTGTTTGAAATTAAAATTACTTGCATATTATAATTTTCTTGAGCATCTAACACCTATTTTATTTCATTTTAATTGCATCAATGCATGTGTGTTTGTTAGAAGACTTGTGCTAGGGTTTTGGATGTGTATGATATGCAACCCTCTTTGAAAATTGTTGAGACCTCTTGATACAAGATGTGTGAACATTATAGGTCCTTTTTCTCATATTATAGGTCATTACTTGTTCATCTTGGATTGACTTGCATGCACTTATTCAAACTTGAATTGTTTTCTGGACTTGTGCTTATCTTCTTACATGTCTTTGATGACTTGTCTTTGTTAATGCTTGTGTGATATTGTACATCCATGAAAACAT
Organism: Lathyrus tuberosus; assembly: GCA_022829125.1. NCBI lineage: Eukaryota > Viridiplantae > Streptophyta > Magnoliopsida > Fabales > Fabaceae > Lathyrus > Lathyrus tuberosus. Next base: position 6,759,011 of record JALAZF010000170.1, read on the forward strand.
GATTCACATGCTGTTGGTGATCATTATCAATCATATAACATGATTCCTAATTACATATTGCATCTTGCATGTCTCTTAACTTCATGAACACATGAGAACTTGTTTGACCTAACTTGAACATGCTTGCTTCAAATATTCAATATGCTTCAACATAAGACTTGTATGGACTTTGAATGCTCATTCTTGCATCTTAAATGTCATTACAAATGTCACGTGCTATTGACTTTCATTCATTTACATGTATGTTCATCTTGCATCTCCATTCCATACTTGCATTACAAGTATGCACAAATGCACGAACTTGAATGATGTTTGTTCTCACTTCTTCTTACTTAATCAATGCTTGCATTCATGAATCAAATGCCATCTTAATGACATCTCCATGCCTTATTAAATGTCGTTCACTTCTGACTTTGATGTTTACATATGCATTTGTTCATGTTCATGATTCATATGACTTCATTGTGCATAGTTAGTGTATAACTTGCAATTGTGTGCTCTTTTGATGCATAGTTTGACATTGTTTGCTTTCATTTGGCAAGTTAACCTTAGTAGGACACATTGACATGTACCTACTGACCTTGTATGTTCCTTAACCCTTAGGACCCTTCTCTTTTGGTTTAACCCTTGTTTGCTTCTTAAGTCGTCTTATTAAGACAACTAGCATTGTTTGGTTCACTTTCTTTCACTTGTATTCAATACTTGTATTGATTTTGTACTAACCTTTTATGTAGGGGCAGAGGTAAGACACGTGAGCATGTGGATGCTAATCCATGCTCATTCCTTCTTTCATCTCACTTCTCTTCTACTTTTACTGCTCCTTTGTATGTTGGATTACATGATATAATGCTTGATTGTGTAGAACTCTCTCACATCCCTTTGGGATCCTAGCTCATCCTTAATTTTTGATTAAGGTGAGGTAGGATAAGCATTAGGTGGTGCTATCCCTCTCTCTTCTTTAGACTTAGGTTGTTCTTAAACCTCAACCTTAGGGCCATCTTTTGCATGACAACATTAGGATAGAATTCCCCTTAGTGTTTTCTTTTCCTTTGAGTCTTCTCTTCTTATCTCATAACACTTCTAAAACACTTAATAAAGGTTAACGTGTATTGCGCATGAGCCTTACAATTGGGAAGTGAGGTATGAGGGGTCTCACTTCATTCTTTTAGGGTACTTAGTGTACGTCCTGTTGGGGACGGTACGCGACGTATTCGTTCCTATGTTGTAGACTTGGGTGCAATGCAAGTTACAAACTAACTTCAATCCGTTTCTGTATAAAAAACACAAACAAACTCAAACTTTTTCATCCTTCAGGATTGTTAAGTTTCAAACCTTTTTATCCTTCGGGATTGTTAAGTTTCAAAACATTTTTCAGGAAAGAGCACGTTACTTCCGTCTCGTCGCAAACAGGCATCGACCCTAACTGCCGGACGCAAGTCGCACATAAAAAACACCCAGACCTTGTTAGGTCGAACTACAACTGCTCTGATTTCATCCTCCTGATTAGATTGAGGATACGTAGGCACAAGAAGGCGATGTCTTGGCGAGCAACCTCCCCCCTTAGTTCGTGTCTAAACTACGTTGACTCTGACTTTTCCATTGCACGAGGGAATACGTAGGCATAGGACACCGATGTCCTATCAAGTCACTTATGTTTCTTTTCTTCCTCGTTTCTTTGCTCTTTTCCGTTCCCGTTCCTTTTCCTTTTCAGTAGCAGTGGAGCTCCAGATGACGACACCCTTTGATCGAGACAACAAGCATGGATCCCATCGAGTATGATGGACACGTGGGGGTGCTAATACCTTCCCCTCGCGTAACCGACTCCCTTACCCATTTCTCTTGGTCACGAGACCACGCTTTTCCTTTCCCTCAGGTTTACGCAGTGTTTCCTTTCCCTCTCTTGGGATAAATACACATTGCTGGTGACTCTGTTTCCGCGCCACTTTCGCATTTATACCTGGATGAAAATCCCGGGAGCGACAGCTGGCGACTCTGCTGGGGAAGGGTTGACCTCTTGCTGGTCAATTCCCTATGTGAGTCAATCCTAGCGCTTGGTTGTTTATTTTCATTGGGTGTTTATTGTGGTGCTTTATTTTGTTGTGCATTACTGTATTACTGTATTACTATTTTACTGTTTTACTATATTTACCGCATTTATGGCATTGCATTTCATTATTATGCTAGATTGTGCTGTGATGTACTGGATTCTCTGTTTGGTAGGTTGGGATTTCAAAGAGATAAGCCCACTACCCAGGCTTGAGCATACACATAGGTATTAGCGTGGGCAAGCATGTCTCTCCCGTGGTGTTGGCCGCGTGAGGGTGTTCACGAGACCTACAGCCAGACGAGGTTCTATCGGGAGATATCTGCTACTGTATGTTGATACAGGCCAGTAGTTATTCTCTTGAGGAACTGTCGACTCTAGTGACCATTCCCCGAGGACTCAGTTGAGGCACTCCTCCCAAGAGGTAGTAATGGAAGACCAGAAATGGCAAACCCATTATACTTCTTGATCCGAGGACCCGAAGCTGGGAACTTATGTAGGATGACCTTTTTGAGGGGAATCAGTTGAGGCCTCCTCGATTGATGATGATACCAAACCAAAAATGGTGAACGTATCATCATTTCTCGACCTGAGAGTCCGTGATATTGTGGATCCTCAGTTTTCTAGAACCCACATGTGAGAGGGGATGGGTGTTTATAGGTTTGCAGGTAACCTTGACCTCCAAACAACCTGGTATTCTGGTTTTTTTATCAGTATGGACTTATCAGCATGGTATTCTGGTATTCTGGTTATTCGGATATTCTGGTATTCTGATATTTTCTTCAGAGCAGACCTATGACCTTATCCAGTCATCAGCATAGCAGTTATTCATAATACGTGGAAGCCTTGATCCCATGTATGTTACATCTGCATCATCATTTTTGCATACATGTTCTTGCATTTCTAAGGATATTAACTTTGAGACTCGCTGTTGAGAATTTCCATTTATTTCTTATGGTTCTTTTGTGAAATACTTGAATCAAAGCAGAATGATTCCTTGGAAATATTCAAACATGGCATTTGCATTGCATTTCCATACTCATTTGCATAAACGGTGATCAGGAGCAGATTCCTCATTCTGATTTGGTCTTCTCTTCAGAATTGCCAACTTGAATTCTTCCCACTACTCAACTTCCGACGATCAGAGTTCAGTTATGGAACAGATCCGTGTAGAGTTGGCTGAGATGAAAGTTCAGATGGGGCATTTTATGGTGGACGTGCAGGCATTATCTCAAGGTCAACAACTATTGAGAGAGGAAGTCAATCAAATGAAAGCTCGGATGAGCCTGGTTATGGAAATCTTGAATGCGGTGTTAAGGAAGGAAAGCAATCATGTGCCCGTTTCTGTAACAAAAATTCTCACTCCTCCTATCTCTTTGGAATCTCCTTCAAACCATGAAGCACTTTGTGGATCTCTTCCACAACCGGTTTCTGGAATTTCTTGTCAGCGGCTAGTTCCCATTAATCAGTAGATCAATCAGAATCGGTCATCCGAATACTCATACAGGTCACCAGAAGCATAGGAAACCAACAAGGGAGTTCGACACAGTTCATGTGCCTCATATCCAGTTGTTCCCTCCATTGCTCGAGCTTTCATTGGGGGAAACCAAGTAATTAGTTCCGTTTATTTCTCCTTATCCTGTGGGGATTGATCCCGATGCCTACTATGACGACCATTCTGGGGAACCTGGCCATTTAATTGAAGATTGTAAGTCATTCAGAGACAAGGGTAAAGACAAGGTCCAGGATCTGATTGACTCCAAGACTATTGTGCTCACACCAAAAAAAGGTGGGAATCTGGCACCAACCCAGTAAAAGAATGAACATCCAGACTGCTGACTGTTGAAAGTCCTCAAGATCAACAAGTCCAGACGGAGCCAAGTCTCCTCTACGATGGCAATTTCCTGTTTCTTTACTGCATTTTCATTTGTATATTGTTTGTTTGTTTAAACATTGTCTGCATGTAGAAACTTGTTTGTTTTTTGAATGACAATCATAATGCGATAAGCATGTTTATCTTGAAGTAATCCATTCGTGTTCACTCTCAAATGTTTATATGCACTGCAATACCTACTTTCTTGCCTTAAACTATTGAGGGAGGATGATGATTTAAAAACGCAAAAATCTCTGGTTGTATGTTTTTGGATAAAACCCTGTTGAGGATGTATAGGCATTGTTTCAAATCCCTAAACACTGAAGATATAAGGGAGATAGACCCTCGTTAACCCCTTTGAGCCTTGAAGTAGGAGTTTCTTTCGTACGAAAAAAACCCTCACACTTAACCCAGGGGCAGGGTAAGCGTCAGTTAGTTTGACCGAGCGTTCAAATTTCAAAAGGAGTATGCATCTGAGGATCCATTACCTTCTATTCCACCATCAAGAGGTCAAGAGATGTGAAACCACAATGGTTATCCATCAACAATCAAGGAGTGAGCCGGTCACAACCCTTTCAAGCAAGTCAGACAAACCAGTGTCACACGATTTGTTCAAAAAAGAGAAAAGAAAGAAAGCCGCTAAGTCAAAATTTGAAAACAAGCGACTTAGGCAAAAGTTAAGGCATCCCGCTAGACTTCAAAATTGAAAACTCAAAAAAGTCAGTCCAGGCAAAAATTAGGGAACAAAAAGCAAAAGAATGAGAAAACGAAAAGCTAAAAGGATTACAAAGAAAAATCCTCGATAAGAACAAAGTCGTGTGGCTACAGACACAAAAGACAAAAGGGGTGATTGTTGCCCCAAAACCTCATCGGTTCTCATACCATCAATTGCATGGGTTCCTTAAAGATCATAAAACCTTTTGAGAGATGAAAGCTTGTGTCAGGTTAGCTTAATGTAGGACTGGAGAACATCACGAAGAGTGGGTGGGCACCGATAAACTTTGAGCCTTAAATCCTTTTTTCTCAAAACCGTAAACCAGGCCACGATACAACCCTCAAAAGTCCTAATTGAAACAGGGTTTATTTCGAGAGCTTACTCCGATGAGATAGCGTTCCTGACTCCCATGAGTAGTGCTAAAAGATCTTATTGGTATTGCATGTGCATTAAAAAAAATCAATGTCGTATTCTAAGCAGTGATTCGCTCACGTGGCCTTGCGACATCTTTTCAATAAAAGACTTTGAGACTAACATGTGTGTTGCATTAGAATAATCATTTTCAGAATAAATATTTTCTGCTTGCATACATTTGTTTGACATCAAAGAAGCTTACATGATGAACTTCAGTTGAGAAGCTTGATCCTGCCAAGTAGAAGTGCTTGAAGACCCCAGAAGACAGTCATATCAAAGGTCATGGTGCTGAAAGACCATGCTGAGCAGGAATTTTCCTAGCAAGTTGTGTTAAGATATAGCCAAGTTGGGGCATTCAAGTCGAGAAAGTCTTTTCAGAGTTCAATCAATCATGGGCAGTCATGTTGAGAAAATTTCTTCAAAGTTCAGCCAAACTGGGGCAATTATGTCGAGATCCGATAAATCTCTCTACAAGCGTTTAATATGGGGCAATCAGGTCAATTTGACAAATCTCTCTAAGATCAGTTAGGGGCAAAGTTTCTTCATGACTCGAGGTAGGCCATCTTGAGAGTACAGGAAGTTATCCTTTCCAAATGTCGGTTAGTCAGAAGCACCTCTCCAAGATTTTGAAGACACTGGGGCATTTTGGATGCTACGCCTTCTATAAAATCCTCTCGAGGCAAAATTCTTTCATAGACCTTGCAGTCTCGGGCAAGTTGAGAATTAAAGGAGGAACCGTTATTCACTCATAATAATCAGTATATAGTTGATCAGCAGAAGCGTGAAGCGCCGAAGTAATTCCCAGTATAGGGTTTCTCTCCCTCGGTAAGGCGCACCAAAAGGTATCTTTTCCCATTAAGGGAGGCATTTGAATTGCCATTCGTCCTCAGCAAAGATAGGTGAAGTTCCATCATCCATGGCAGAGCATTATGAAAATTCTGATTATCCTCCCCAGCCAGAGTTCAGAAGTTTGCTCTCCCCCGGCCGGGTTGGTGAAGTTTGTTGCTCTTCAGCACGAATTCATAGTCCCCCGTACAAGTCAAGAGTAGTTGGTCGAGGTTTCTCGAGTTTGTGGTAAGGTGTTTTCTGTCTCCCCAATGGAGTAATGGTAGAAGGTTATCCCCTAGCAGAGCAGATATTGTCAATTGTCGTTCCCCAAGCAGATTTGTGGGTGGCGGTTAACCTTCCTCAGTAGGCCAGAGGCCAATTTCCATTGGTACTTCTCTTCAGCAGAGCCCTGGGGAATTTTTAGCAAATGTTTATTATAGAAAGGAGGTTTGGTTAGATTCTCGAGCAGAGTCTATGAACATAGAAACTCTTCAGTTTACCGTATGGCAGCAAGGTAGCAAGATTGTGTCTCCCCAGTAGAGTTTCTCTTCCCCAGCACTAAAAGTTCATCATCCTCAATAGACCATACTCTACCCAGCAAGAGTGCAGAGGATTGTCTCCCCAGCTGATTCATGGTCGGTCTATTATTCCCCAGCAAGCAGTCAAAAGTGGATTGCTCCAAGGTGGATGTTGTTGTATCTCCAGCAGAAGATGTATTGGATGTCTCTGGAAACGACTTTATCTTCCACACAGAGTCTGGTATTCACTTTCCTCAGCAGGTCAGGAAGTGTAATTCCGTCAGCAACGACACGCTCTAATCCCCAGCAGGGTAAAATCTTTCCTCCAAAAGCAGGTTAAGCTCAATTATATCCCTCGGCAGGTTTCGTATTGTTGACTTCTCTCCCCAAGCAGAGTTTGGTGGTAATCCTCGCAGCGGTTTGTTCAACGGTGATTGACATCCCTAGCAGGTTCTAAGTCCAATTATTGGCACTTTTCAGTAACAGGTTTTGGGTTCCATCTTCAGCAGTTGTTATTCTTATTTCCCCTAGCAGAGAAGAAGTATCAGGTTTTGGGTTCTATCTTCGGCAGTGGCTGTTTGTAGCCCCAGTAAGGGGAAGTTCTCTTTGAGTTTCATCTTCAACAGAGGCTTGGGTCAGGAAATTTGTTCAGTGTGATTTTCCTCAGCAGGGTTTTATTCTTGGAGACAATTTAGGTTGTCATCCCCGGCGGAGTTGCCTTCATTTTCAGCGTTTATTTCACTGAGCCGGTTCTTTTGCATAGCATAAGCATCATTTGCATGGCATCTCCCAAATGCGTAGCATTTCCATTTCGTATGGAGCATTACGTCATAGAAAAATTCAAACATATGCATTTGAAGCATAAGCCAGGTTCGATTCTTTTTTCCAGACTTTTTCCCCAGCAAAAGTGGCATAACTCAGGATGTGTTGTTTAACCTTATACCCTAATCGATTGTTGTTCTCTTTCGGAAGAACTGTCACATGCTTCCCTGTAGAGTTATCTGTTTAAGCTTTTCTTATCCCCAGCGGAGTTATATTCTTTTCAGGTCGTAAGTCCGTTGATTCTACTTCTTGTGCATTTTCGGTTGTTATCCCAACTATTGGTTGGTCTCTATCGTTGTGAGTGCGCCTTTGGTCGGCGTCCTTGTTATCCCAACTCTTGGTTGGTACCCTCTGGTTGTATCCCAACTTTTGGTTGGTACCCATTTTCTTTCATCCCAACTCTTGGTTGGTCCCCTTTGTGGAGTTTTATTCCAACTCTTGGTTGGTAATCCTTGTTAAATCCCAACTATTGGTTGGTATCTTAAAGTGTGTCCCAACTATTGGTTGGTCTCCTTTGTTGTGAGCTCGCCTTTGATCGGCGTCCTCGTTATCCTAACTTTTGGTTAGTGTATTTCGTCCCAACTCTAGGTTGGTATCGTTCGTTGTGAGCTCGCCATTGATTGGCGTCCTCGTTATCCTAACTTTTGGTTAGTGTATTTCATTCCAACTCTAGGTTGGTATTCTTCGTTGTGAGCACGCCTTTGGTCGGCGTCCTCGTTATCCTAACTATTGGTTAGTATCTTTTATCCCAACTATTGGTTGGTTTCCTTGGTTATCCTAACTTTTGGTTAGTATATTTCATTCCAAGTATTGGTTAGTCTCCTTTGTTATCCCAACTATTGGTTGGTACCCTGTATTTTGTCCCAACTTTTGGTTGGTCTCCCTTGTTTTATCCCAACTATTGGTTGGTTTCCTTTGTTTCATCCTAACTTTTGGTTAGTATCTGTCATCCCAACTATTGGTTGGTCTCTTTTGTTTGTCCCAACTATTGGTTGGTACCCCTTTTCATCCTAACTTTTGGTTACTATCCTTCATTCCAACTTTTGGTTGGTGCCCTATGTCATCCTAACTATTGGTTAGTGTTTCATCCCAACCATTGGTTGGTATCCTTCTGTTATTCCAACTATTGGTTGGTACCTTCGTTTATCCCAAGTTTTGGTTGGTCTCGTTTGTCGTAAGCAACTTTTGGTTAGTATTCTCTTTGTTGTCCCAACTTTGGTTGGTCTTCTCTGTTTTTACTTTAAATATTGGTTAGTTTTCCTTATCCCAACTCTCAGTTGGTCTCTTTTGTTGTGAGTACGTCTTTGGTCGGCGTCCTCGTTATTCCAACTATTGGTTGGCATCCTTCCTTTATCCCAACTTTTGGTTGGTCTCTTTTGTTGTGAGCACGCCTTTGGTCGGAGTCCTCATTATCCCAACTTATGGTTGGTACCCTTTTCTGTCCCAACTATTGGTTGGTATCCACTGTTTCTAAGTCCACCTTCGGTTGGCAAACAATTTATTTTGTATCTCCCACGGGTTGCAAATTTCTAGGTTATTTTGGTATTCAAACCCCGTGTATCCCGACAGTTTGGAAACTTTCGCTTCCATACCCTCGGATCTAAGAAGTTTGAATAGGGGCAGCTGTAACACCTCAAAATTTGCCCTCTTGCTTTAGCATTAACTGGCTTATGTTTCATTTCCTTCTTTGCATATCATTGGGTCTTAGTATGGGATCAGGGTAATTGAGCCACAAAGGAGCCTTGAGCCTCAAGGTATCTTAAGAGATCCATCACCTCATCATGAGATCAAGCTTGACAAGAAATTTCAAGGGAATCACACTCTCCTAACATGATTGTTCAAATTAGGGTTTTGGACTTCTTGAGTTTAACCCCCAATGGGCAAGATCTTTGAGCTTTTATCATCACTAAATGGCATATCTTATCATTGTCTGAGAGGATACACCTCATACTCAGAAGAATTTGGATTTGGAGGATGAGCTGATTCCTCCTACACTGAAGGCATCAAAACTAGGGTTTGCCATGAAATCAGTTTATTTCTGAATTTTTGAGCAAGACTTGATTCTATGGTATTCCTCATGTCCCTAAGTGTTTAGGATTGAAGAATTGTCCATCAATTTGGTTTAGAAGGGTTTCAATTGATCAATTGATTGAGAATTAATCAGATTGGGGAAAAGTCAACTGTGCAGAGGAAAAAGTCAACTCCTGACTTTTTGAGGGCAAATTCTTATTCCTTAAGTCAATTATGTCCATTGGTGAAGATTTGATCAAGAAAGTCCAAAGGTATCATAAAAAATCAAGAAATATGAAAAGTTACCAAAAATAGAAACTTAGGGTTTCTAAATAAGGCAAGTTTGTCAAGTTGAAGGGTCATCTTTAAGGCATTCTTTCTCTATGATACAAGCTCCAAACTGAAAGTTTCAAGAGGCCTATTGAAAGTTCATCTCCTAAGCTTCACAACCATACCAAAAACATCTCCATTTAAATCAAAATCAAGAGAGATATGATGGATCAAAGTGGATGGTTCACAAGGCATTTTGACTGGTCAGGCAAGGCAAATACGCGTGTGGCTCGGAGTAATTTCAGCAAACACTTTGTGTTCATACGGTGTCCATGTTCATGGTCAATTATCTTCATGATGGAGACTCCAAATGAAAAAATGTTCAACATGAGTTTTGTTCCTCTCAATTTCCTCTACAACATTGGTGATGGAAGTTTTTTCATCTGATCAACTCATTGAGAGTTATAGTGGATCAAAGTCAGGGTCACCTCACTTGAACTCCACACGCATATGGTTGGGCACGAGCCAGACAAATGACTTACCAAACTCAGTTATGTACAAGAATTTTCAGGAGAAATTTTGAGCATGTTAGAGGCTCCCATTGCAATTGTTATTAACGTCACTCTTGCTCTGATTCATCCCCTCTTTCCAAAGAGCTGAAAAGCTTGTCATTTCATCCATTGGTTAGGGAAATATAGCTTGTCAAACACACCACCATGAATATGTGCATAACCCTTAATGTTTCATTCCAATCCAAGACAAAAGCTGTTGTATGCTACTTCATTACAGCCATGTGCATGACATCAAACCTTGCCATTTAATGCCAAACAACGTCTTACATCCATACATGCTCATGTACCACCTTATGCTTAAAATGTCCAAACCAAGAAAGAGAGGAAACTTACATAACAAGCAGTTGCATTGTACCAGCTCACACATGACATGAACCCGTGCCCTCACTACACTTCACTTCCCTTTTTTTCATTCATTTTTCAACTTCATTCATCCTCCAACAAACTTAACCAAACTTCTAACTGTTAACCACAGTTGTTAACCCTTAACCTCACATATATAAACAAAAACTCTAACTGAATTGCAAGGAACTGGTTTATTCTTCATTCTCCTTCAATCTTCACATTCTCTCTCTCTGAATTTCTCTCTCTCTCGAGGCTTGGAAATCTTCACTCTCTCTGCACATTGCTTCACTCTTCTTCATCAAGAATCAAGAAAGCATTGAAGCAGCCATTGCATCCTCCATTTCCACTTCAATCTTCATCCGCATCAGTTGATTTTCAAGGAATTTGAAGTTTTGCATAGCCTTTATTAGGCTGATTTGAAGCTCAAGTAAGCTAGGAGCCTCACCTCTGGATTTCTTGTGCTCAAGGTTTCATCAACAACACAGGTTTGTTTCACTTTTCCTCTTGCAAATTAAGTTGATTTAAACCTGATTTCGTGTGTTTTGGAGCTCAATAGGAGCCATGTGAACCTCTGGCTAGTTGATAGGCACCTTAGGTGCTTAGTTGAAATTTTTAGGGCAAACTTGTGGCCTTTGGTCTGCTCTGTGTGTGCATTATTCTGAATTCTAAGCCTGGATTTGTGATCTATGTGGAAAGAGGAGAAGAATGATGCATGGTTTGTGTGTTTCTGGTGACATGTGAACCTGAGCACGGTGGATGCTCGCCAGAGAAGACGACCGGAGTCTTCTCTGGCCACCTGAACCTTCAACATGGCATAAACCCTAGCATTTCTCAGATTAAGTCCCAACCATTTGACTCTTCTGATCCAACGCTCTTAGTGATACCAGCGCATTAATGAAGAGCATCCCATGCACGTGCTCTCTTTTCTGAATTTTATTTGAAATATTTGATCACGTATGGTGGTTTCATGTTAGTGTATCATGTGCACGCGTTGTGAATCATTTGATTGCACTACTTTCCTGATCATTTTGATCTGACCTGATCCAAGGGCTCTCATTGAGTCAATTTGTTTGAATGAGCCACATGTTATGCTCTGCAGACCCACGCACCCTGGGCCTTGTTGTTTTTGATATCCACACCCCTCACCATTAAGCCCAATGCTTGTTTGAACTGGACTTTTACTCTGGATGCTCCCCTGCTTATTTCCTTTTGTATTTTTATTTTCTTTTCATACACGAATGAAAATCTTTTATTAAAAATACTTATGCATTCCTAAAAATCCTAAATAAATTCAATTAGTATCATAATAGATTTAAATAATTTTTGACAATTTTATTTTTCATTTTTAGAGTATTTTTCTATTTTTTGTGAAATTTTCAATGTGTTGCATCTTGGTTGAGATTTGTTCATGATACATGTTGCCTTGATGAATTGTTTGACATAGTTGTGAATTGAATTTTCACATGAAAATTGATACATACTTTTGTGACATTTTGAGTCACTTTGTACAATTTTTTTGGACTTTTAAAATCATTTTGGATTGATGTTTGAATGTCACATTTGTATATAATGCTTGCGCCACTTATGTGAACTTGTGAAGCATGTTTGTGCATGACCCCTAATGAATTTTGATCCATCCTTTTGAGACATGTTTACACGCTGTTTGAAATTAAAATGACTTGCATCTTCTAATTTTCTTGAGCTTCTAACACCTCTTTTATTTCATTTTAATTGCATCAATGCATGTGTGTTTGTTAGAAGACTTGTGCTAGGGTTTTGGATGTGTATGATATGCAACCCTCTTTGACAATTGTTGAGACCTCTTGATACATGATGTGTGAACATTATAGGTCCTTTTTCTCATATTATAGGTCATTACTTGTTCATCTTGGATTGACTTGCATGCACTTATTCAAACTTGAATTGTTTTGTGGACTTGTGCTTATCTTCTTACATGTCTTTGATGACTTGTCTTTATTAATGCTTGTGTGATATTGTACATCCATGAAAACATGATTCACATGCTGTTGGTGATCATTCTCAATCATATAACATGATTCCTAATTACATATTGCATCTTGCATGTCTCTTAACTTCATGAACACATGAGAACTTGTTTGACCTAACTTGAACATGCTTGCTTCTAATCTTCAATATGCTTCAACATAAGAGTTGTATGGACTTTGAATGCTAATTCTTGCATCTTAAATGTCATTACAAATGTCACATGCTACTGAATTGCATTCATTTACATGTATGTTCATCTTGCATCTCCATTCCTTACTTGCATTACAAGTTTGCACAAATGCAAGAACTTGAATGATGTTTGTTCTCACTTGTTCTTACTTAATCAATGCTTGCATTCATGAATCACATGCTATCTTAATGACATCTCCATGCCTTATTAAATGCCGCTCACTTCTGACTTTGAAGTTTCATATGCATTTGTTCATGTTCATGATTTGTATGCCTTCATCGTGCATAGTTATTGTATAACATGCAATTGTGTGCTCTTTTGATGCATAGGTTGACACTGTTTGCTTTCATTTGGCATGTTAACCTTAGTAGGACGCATTTACATGTTCCTACTGACCTTGGATGTTCCTTAACCCTTAGGACCCTTCTCTTTTGGTTTAACCCTTGTTTGCTTCTTAAGTTGTCTTATTAAGACAACTAGCATTGTTTAGTTCCCTTTCCTTCACTTGTATTCAATACTTGTGTTGATTTTGTACTAACCTTTTATGTAGGGGCAGAGGTAAGACACATGAACATGTGGATGATAATCCATGCTCATTCCTTCTTTCATCTCTCTTCTCTTCTACTTTTACTTCTCCTTTGTATGTTGGATTACATGATATAATGCTTGATTGTGTAGAACTCTCTCACATCCCTTTGGGATCCTAGCTCATCCTTAATTTTTGATTAAGGTGAGGTAGGATAAGCATTAGGTAGTGCTATCCCTCCCTCTTCTTTAGACTTAGGTTGTTCTTAAACCTCAACCTTAGGGCCATCTTTTGCATGACAACATTAGGATAGAATTCCCCTTAGTGTTTTCTTTTCCTTTGGGTATTCTCTTCTCATCTCATAACACTTCTAAAACACTTAATAAAGGTTAACATGTATTGTGCATGAGCCTTATATATGGGAAGTGAGGTATGGGGGGTCTCCCTTCATTCTTCTAGGGTACTTAATGAGCGTCCAGTTGGGGACGATACGCGACGTATTCGTTCCTATGTTGTAGACTTGGGTGCAATGCAAGTTACAAACTAACTTCAATCCATTTCTGTCTAAAAAACACAAACAAACTCAAAATTTTTCATCCTTTGGGATTGTTAAGTTTCAAACCTTTTTATCCTTCGTGATTGTTAAGTTTCAAACCATTTTTCAGGAAAGAGCACGTTACTTCCGTCTCGTCGCAAACAGGAATCGACCCTAACTGTCGGACGCGAACTTAACGTCGCCCATAAAAAACACCCAGACCTTGTTAGGTTGAACTACGACTGCTCTGATTTCCTCCTTCTGGTTAGATTGAGGATACGTAGGCACAAGACGACGATGTCTTGGCGAGTAACCTCCCCCCTTAGTTCGTGTCCGAACTACGTTGACTCTGACTTTCCCATTGCACGAGGGAATACGTAGGCATAGGACGCCGATGTCCTATCGAGTCACTTCTCTTTCTTTTCTTCCTCGTTTCTTCGTTCTTTTCCGTTCCCGTTCCTTTTCCTTTCCAGTAGTAGTGGAGCTCCAGATGATTACACCCTTTGATCGAGACAACAAGCGTGGATCCCATCGAGTATGATGGACGCGTGTGGGTACTAATATTTTCCCCTTGCGTAACTGACTCCCTTACTCGTTTCTCTTGGTCGCGAGACCACGCATTTCCTTTCCCTCAGGTTTATGTAGTATTTCCTTTCCCTCTCTTGGGATAAATACACATTGATGGCGACTCTGTTTCCACACCACTTTCGCGTTTGTACCTGGATGAAAATCCCGGGAGCAATAATCACCAAACATGCGGTAGGTGGTCGCGTCACCAAAAAACCGACGCTACAGAAAAATGGCGACTCTGCTGGGGACTATTAGGGATTTAGAATTAGATTTCCTAAGAGGTCTAGGCCTCGCTTTGCATTTATTTTTCGGCTATCTTACTTGCTTTCTCATTTTTTATCATATACTGTCATATTACTTGATATACTTGTTTAAATTATTGTTATCTGGGAATGCGATTAATACGCATGTGGTGAGTCCGAGAGAACATTAAGATAAGTGGTGGTGTATTCAGGGAGGCTTATAGGGAGTGAATCCCGACCAAGCTAACTTGAGAGTCCACCAAATCAGTGGAGGTGCCCGCGTTGAATTGTCAATGTTGAACGAGCAAGTCATGAAAGCATTGTTTTTTCCCATTGGGTTACCCTTGAAACTGAGGATTAGTAAACATTTAACCATTTGACCATTAGGTAGTGCGGTGACTATCGAGAATAATTGATATGCGATACTACACTCAATAGAGATCCATCTTGGGATATTACAGCTCTCATGAGTCAGTCGGTTTGCTGTTAATATCCTTAAGGGGGGTCAATGACTTTGGGAACCTTTGTTAGAACCAGTTCTACAGGTATAAAAATTGAACCCTAGTACACACCTTGGGAATGGGTAGATCCGTGGCTCCACGCTCGTGACGATAAACCCCTAAACCCATGTTTTCAAATGTTTTTGTTTGCTGCATTAATGCATCCATGCATTCATTAAAAAACTCTTTTTAAACAAGAAAAAACCTTTTTTCTAAAAGATCTGAAACAATAATTGCAAATATCAGAGGTTGCTTTATGGATTTTGGTAGAAGAAAAATGCACAAGTACACCTTCAAGGTTCCAAAACTGGAAGATCTAAGGAAATTGGGAAGGATGATTACTAATCCCGAAGCTTTCAGAGCTAAGCACAGAGGACTATTATCTCTTTTAAAGGTCAACATGGTAGAAGGAGTCATGTCTACATTGGTTCAGTTCTACGATCCAGTGTACCACTGCTTCACTTTTCCATACTACCAGCTCACACCCACATTAGAAGAGTACTCTCACCTGATTGATTTACCTATCACTGATCAAGATCCATTTTTTGGACTGGAACAAATTCCAAAAGATCAAACCATTGCAAGAGAAATCTCTTTGGAAGAGTCAGATATCAAAACTCACATGACCACCAAGGGAGGAATCCAGAGTTTACCGGCTAAATTCCTGATGGAGAAAGCTCTATACTTTGCCAGTATAGGAAATATAACCACTTTCGAAGATGTCTTTGTTCTGCTCATATATGGGTTATTCCTCTTTCCCAACATTGACAACTTCGTTGACACTAATGCTTTTAAGATATTCTTAATTGGGAACCCGGTCCCAACCTTGCTCGCGGATGCTTATCATTCTGTACACTTAAGGAATTTGTACAGTAGAGGGATGATCACATGCTGTGTACCCTTACTCTACAAATGGTTCATTTCCCAGTTGCCCAAGTCTGTCGCTTTTTGGGATCACAAGAGTAGTTTGTGATAGTTACAGAAGATTATGTCTCTTACCAATACCGACATAGATTAGTACAATCGGATCTATGACGGAATAATAATCATCGACAAATGTGGAAATTTCCCCAATGTACCCCTCATTGGTACTAAAGGAGGGATCAACTATCATCCAATTTTAGCTCGCCGTCAACTTGGATACCGGATGAAGAATATCCCACATAATGTTCATCTGAAAGGTCTTTTCTTCAAGGAAGGAGAAAATGACAGGGTACTAAAGAAAGAAATAGTGCATGCCTAGCAACATGTTCACAGAAAGGGGAGAGAGTCCCTGGGGAGGAAAAATTGCATCTCTGTAGAGCCTTATCTCCACTGGGTACAAACTAGAGTCATCAAATTGAGGATGTTTTACCCTCGTCAAGAAGTTTTCCCCTTAAAGGAATTTGTCCTTTATTTCATGTCTGATACGAAAAAACTCCAGATCGCTCTCAACAAGGTCCAACATGAGAAGAACTCTTGGAAGAACAAATACCAGATTCTTAATTTGGAATGTACCAAGATTCAGGAATTGCTAAAGGAAAAGGATGCTCTGATTGAGATATTGGAGCAGCATGCCATTGAAAGTCAGGAGGAACGAAGAAATTTGCTCTCTTCTTTCACTTAGCAAAGGATCGTCGACCCGACAACGGCTGAAGGGGCCTGATCAAAGAAAAGAAAAATTCAGGAACCAACATCTGAGCTTTCCTCGGAGAAAGCTCGGGATCCATATGCCTATTTTTCCTTCTCGCACTTTGTAAAATACTGTACTTTTCCCTGTAAAATACTGCAATCTTTCAAGTTCAATAAAAGGGTCCCCCCCCCCCCCCCCCCCGCCGCTGTGTGATATTTGCAATATAATTGCTAAAAGTTCTTTTGAAAACAAAAACTAAAAAAAATATCATTCATCATTCTCACATAACACATCTTTGTCATTGGGTCTCCCATATGTGTCACACTCTAGAGTCAAATTGTCTCATTCATACAATACTCGGGCCAATCGACAAAAGAAAATGGATGATATCGAGGAAGAGAACAGAGAGCTGAGAGAAAAGATCAACGCTCTAAAGGAGAGTTTGGAGAAACTCCACAACACCATGGAATCCCTGGCAGTAGCCCAGGAACAACAACATCAAAGGACTGTGATCTAGGAGATTACGTCTACACTAGCATTTGAAACACCTGGCAGTCATCCTCAGTACAACATGCCTAAAGGTTTCCCCTGGGGCATGCCTCTCAACTTTATACCTGAGGGATACATCCCACCGGTCAGTGAAGACCCGAAAGCCATAGAAGGAACCACCAGACCTGAAGGTTACAAACTTCAGGTAAATGAAGATGCAAGGATTACAATAGAAACTCCTTAAGGTTACAAATCTCAGGTCACTGAAGCGCCAAGAGTTTTTGCCGTAATGACAATACCACAACCAGTGGTACACACTATCCCGGAGGAACATATTCTGTAGGACACTTCCGGCAGAAACGAAGAAGTATACGAAGGGATGAATGAATTCCAGGAACAGTTCTTGGAAATGCAGAAGGAATTGCATGCCATTCGTGGACAAGACTTGTTCGGCAAGGATGCTGCTGACCTCTGTTTGGTCCCTAATGTAAAGATACCGCACAAATTCAAGGTGCCTAACTTTGAAAAATACAAAGGCAACTCTTGCCCTCAAAGTCATTTGGTAATGTATGCTCATAAAATGTCTACCCGGATGGAAAATCAATAGCTACTAATCTATTACTTCCAAGATAGTTTAACCGGTGTCGCACTCAAAGGGTACATGGGTTTAAACCGCATAAAGATCAATACTTTCAGAGATCTCGGTGCAGCCTTGGTTCAACAATACAAATACAATTTTGGACATGGCACCAGATAGGCACCAGCTCAGAGCAATGTCCCAGAAAGATAAAGAAACCTTCAAGGAGTATGCTCAGAGATGGCGTGAAATCACCGCCCAAATCTGTCCTCCTCTCGAGGAAAAGGAAATGACAAAGATTTTCCTAAAAACATTAAGCTCATTTTATTATGACCGAATGGTCACCAGTGCACCAAGTGACTTCACTGAAATGACGAACATGGGAGTACGCCTTGAGGAAGCAGTCCGAGAAGGACGATTGGTCAAAGATGTAGAGCCATCTAGCAGTACTAAACGATACGGTAGTGCTTTCCAAAAGAAGAAAGAGGATGATATCAGTAATATCTCTCTGGAAAAGCAAAGGCGAAGGTATCAACCGGTAGTAGCAGTAACTCCCGCTATCAACCCAGCGCCAGCTCCGGCATATCAACCTCAGGTTCCTCAGAGCCAACCAAATTAACAATAGTATCAGCAAAGGCAACAATAACCTCTTCAGCAGGCTCGCCCACAGTACAATAACAATAATCGTATTACATAATCATCAGGGTTCGACCCTATAACAATGTTATTTATAGAATTATTTCCACTTCTACTAGCAAAGGGGCACGTTTAGACCAGGACTGCTCTTACAGTACCAGAAAATCCACCTTCTTAGTTCAAAGCACTTCAAACTTGCCCTTACCATCAAGGAGGATCAGGACATAACATTGAGAATTGCCTCAGCTTCAAATCTAATGTAAGAAAGCTCGTCAGAAATGAGGTTTTATCTTTCAAAGATACTAATTCGAATGTCCAGATGAACCCATTACCGTAACATGAAAAAGCTACGGTAAATTTGATAGAAGGAGAACCTGGCAGCAGTTATCAAATTCACAATGTACGCTTACTGGGAACCAACCTGGTAAAAGCGCATTGCAGACAGAGCCGACACGACCATGTGCCATCTCACAACTATGATCAATGTGGTATCTGTTCCAAGAACAATCAAGAATGTGCCATAGTACAAGCAGCCCTTCAAGAACAAATGGATCTAGGATGGATTCATGATCACAGGATTCGCGAAGTAAACATGGCCCATGCACATCCAAACATTGTTCAAAAGCACGACATTCGTGCAATGAACGTCAATCTAGTGGCATTGCATTCAAGATAAAGTCAGTATTACAATTTTCCGCGGCACGATTACAGCGCTTGCCTGATTTGATCAAAATATAATCAGGGATGCTCTTTTGTACAAGAGGCCCTCCAGCGTCAAGTGGATCTCAGATGGATCCAAGACTACCATGAAAGGAATGATCATCAGGTTAACATGGTTTAAATCTTTGACATCTGCTTAATGAATACCAGTCTAGTGGAGTTGCATGCCAAGCAGGCCAGACTTGGTTTCCTGTCCCCGCATGATTATCAAGACTGCAAAGAATGCTCCGAAAATGACCAAGGTTGTGCACTTGTACAAAGGACTTTTCAACATCTGTTGGACCACTGGTGGCTTCCAATCTACTAATATGAAGACACGCAATAAGTTAGTATAACTAATGGAAATTCTGATAGACATCAAAGTTGTGATATCCGCTTAATAGAAACAGATATGGTAAGGATGCACTGCATACAAAGTGGGTACGGTCAGCTACCACCTCATAATTATGAACGCTATGGAATCTGTTCATAAAACAACCAAGGGTGCTACCTCTTACGAGCGACTCTCTAGCATTAGTTAGACCGAAAGGAAACTCAACCATGTTTGAATGCTCAATCAATCAACATGGTACAAGGTTGCCTCCCTGTTCAAAACAAGGACCAAGGACTAATAGACAAAAGCATTGTCATAGTCTCCAATCTTGGAACTACCAAGGATGTTTTCATCATAATTCCTCTGCTCAATGAGTCAAAAATCCCTCTTGAAAATAGAAAAATTCCCAACCTAGAGCCGATTGAGGTTGCCAACGACGGTCAAAAGGCCCAAAAATCCCTTGTGGTTATCTATTTACCAGAACCAATACCATACAAGTCAGAAAAGGATATCACATACAAGTACGGTGCGACGACCATAGAAAATGAAAAAGAAATTCCACTGTCATCCATTGTGAACATTGCTGACATCAGTCGAGTTACCCGGAGCGGTCGAATCTTCAACAGAGGAGTTGGAGAACCTGCAAAAGAAAAGGAACCTCAAGCTAAAGTTCCTAATCGACAAATTGGTCAATCCAGCAATACGGAACCTGTAAAAAACAACGATGAAATGCTAAAGCTCATCTAAAAAAGCGAGTGCAACATTGTGGATCAATTGTTGCAAACTCCGCCTCGGATCTCTGTGTTATATCTCCTGCTCAATTAAGAAGCTCACAGAGAAGCTCTACATAAGGTTTTAGAATAGGCATTTGTAGAAAAAGATGTGACAGTAGGGCAATTTGACAGCATTATCTCCAACATCGCTTCCTGCAACAATTTAGGATTCAGTGATGAAGAATTGCCAGAGGAAGGCAATAATCATAACATGGCACTCAATATCATAGTCAGTTGCCAAGTTGATGCTTTAGCCAGCGTATTGGTAGACACAGGTTCATCCTTAAACGTCATGCCAAAGTCAACTTTGGTACGACTATCTTTTCAAGGTACTCCTATTAGAGGCAGTGAGATCATCGTTAATGCTTTTGACGGATCTAGAAAAATAGTTATCGGTGAAGTGGACCTTCCCATAACCATTGGTCCCCACACTTTCCAAGTCACTTTCCATGTCATGGACATCCGAGCAGCATACAGCTGTTTATTAGGAATATCTTGGATACACGAAGTCGGGGCAGTCACTTCGACACTTCACCAGAAGCTGAAGTTTGTCAAGAATGACAAGTTGATCACAGTATGCGGAGAACAAGCTTTAATCATGAGAAACTTATCATCATTCTCCTGTGTAGAACCAGAGGAGGTCGTCGGAACTCAATTTCAAGCACTCTCGGTGAGCAATGAGAATCACCAAGAAAGAGGAACGTCGATTTCCTCATACAAAGACGCTCTCCAAGTAATGAGGAGTGATGACATAAAAGGATAGGGACAGGTTATAATTCCTGCTGATAACAAGACAAGAAAAGGTCTTGGTTTTTCTCCAACATGTACCCAGACTACAAATAAGGATGAAAGTTTTTGTCCCATTCATGATTTCTTCCACAGTGGAGGCTTCCTCCACCCGGTATCTCAAGAAGTGCACAACATCAATGGGAACAACTCTTCTGATACAGATGCATAATAGAATTCTTATCTCAACGATGAAGGTTATATATCTCAGGGAGAAACATACATATCATTCTGCTCTCCAAAGCAAAGTCCCAGATATATACGAAGATCAGATCTCAGAATGATCTATAGAGGAAGACACTCTGATGAAAGACAACTTTGACTATGATTCTGATGATCCTCTAGATGATTTCCCTATCTGGAAGCCATACATGGAAGACTCGGGGCAAAAGAGTCAGCCGGATAATGCCTATCAGCTGAATAATCTTGAAAAGAATACGCCTGTCCTCCCAGAGTCATGGGATCCTTACCCAGAACATTCCGGAAATGTCCAACACCACGTTGATGAATTTGCAAAGATCGCAGGACAAGAATTCATTAACTATGCACTTCCTGAGGTAAGATAACTCATCTACTCCCATAGTAACTTGGGATACCTTGGGGAAGCCAAGCGGCAAGTACGACTTTCTAGTCAAATACACCGCTCCCGAAAGCTCTCGGATCAGATATGAGGACATTCAGCCAACTGGATGTGGAGATCCTCTCGAGAGTGAAAACACTATGAAAGATGCGACAAAAGAATCCTCTTATCATAACTCTGCATGGGGAGAAGACTCCAATGATCCCACTTTGCCAGAAATCAGTGTCATTACTGAAGACAAACCAAGAAGGAAAGTACCAGACGTTGTGATCCACAGAGGAGTTCGTCGCCATTGGGTTGCGGTTGATGTCCCGAATGTCGTTCATAAATTGAAGTAATTGCCATATCTTTGTTTGGACCTTTCACCTTGCCCGTGTGAAATGGATGTTTTATAGGGCTTACTTTTCTGTAAATGTCCCTCTTCGCTTAGCCCAAAGCGACAGAGTTTTGTTTTATAGGGTTGTGTTTCAAGAATCGACAAATCATAAAAAAATAATGTCATTCTGAATTCCTGCATTTACTACTATTTTCACTTTTCACTTTTTCAGAAAATGGTAATCCGGAAAAACAAAACCAAGATAAAAACAAGCATTTTCAAGAAATACACTACACACACTTTTGCATTCTCTCTGCCTTTTCTAAAAAGGAATCATCACGTCATGCAGATTACTTGTTTTAAACCCCATTGAAACATATGATCCAATGCCTTCTCCCAACTTTGAATTCCTGGTATTTGAAGCTGAAGAAGAAGAGAACGAAGAAATTCCAGAAGACGTCTCCCGACTACTCAGACAAGAGAAAAGGTTCATTCAACCTTACAAAGAACCGTTGGAAACGAT
The DNA here is from genome assembly GCA_022829125.1 of Lathyrus tuberosus. Lineage (NCBI taxonomy): Eukaryota > Viridiplantae > Streptophyta > Magnoliopsida > Fabales > Fabaceae > Lathyrus > Lathyrus tuberosus. The sequence continues at coordinate 6,781,317 of JALAZF010000170.1, forward strand.
CAATTTGGGTTCAGAAGAAGAAAAGAAAGAAATTAAGATTGGACCACTGCTCAGTCCAACTGTCAGAGAAGGCTTGATAAAACTTCTCAAAGAATTTCCATATGTGTTTGCTTGGTCCTATTAGGACATGCTAGTGTTGGATACCAGCATCATGGTACATCACTTACCAAAAAAAACAGAATGTCCTCCGGTAAAACAAAGACTAAGAAGGACTCTCCCTGATATGGCCTTAAAAATTAAGGAAGAAGTGCAAAAACAGATTGACGCAGGTTTCCTTGCCACATCAGAGTATCCCCAATGGCTAGCCAACATAGTGCCAGTTCCCAAAAAGGACGGAAAATTCAGAATGTGTGTAGACTACAAGGATTTAAACAAAGCAAGTCCAAAGGATGATTTTCCCCTACCACACATTGACATGCTGGTTAACAGCACAACAAAATTCAAAGTATTCTCCTTCATGGATGGATTCTCGGGCTATAATCAAATCAGAATGGCGCCAGAAGACATGGAGAAAACTTCATTCATCACCCTATGGGGCACCTTTTGTTACAAAGTAATGTCGTTCGGTCTGAAGAACACAGGGGCAACTTATCAAAGGGCCATGACAACTCTGTTTCATGACATGATGCACAAAGAGATTGAAGTATAAGTCGATGACATGATCACCAAATTTAAAATAGAAGAAGAACATGTGGAACACCTATCAAAGTTATTCGAGCGTCTGAGAAAGTACAAACTCCGCCTGAATCCCAACAAATGTACATTTGGTGTTCGCTCAGGAAAGCTCTTAGGATTCATCGTCAGCCAGAAAGGAATTGAGATTGATCTCGACAAAGTTAAGGCCATTCAAGAAATGCCTTCGCCAAAGACTGAAAAACAAGTAAGTGGATTTTTGGGACGTCTCAATTACATCTCAAGATTCATATCCCTCATGACCGCGACAAGCGCGCCGATCTTCAAACTACTTAGAAAGAATCAAAGTTGTATATGGACAGAAGACTGCCAAAAGGCTTTCGACAGCATCAAATAATATCTGGTGAATCCACTGATTTTGTCCCCTCTAGTGGAAGGAAGACCATTGATCATCTACTTAACAGTTTTGGTAGACTCCATGGGCTGTGTACTTGGCCAACAAGACGAAATAAAAAGAAAAGAATCTTCCATTTATTACTTAAGCAAGAAGTTCACGGACTGCGAAACTCGATACACTATGCTCGGGAAAACTTGTTGCGCTCTAGCTTGGACAGCTAAATGTCTTTGCCAGTACATGATTTGTCACACTACTTGGTTAATCTCCGAAATGGATCTGATCAAGTACGTCTTCGAAAAGCCTGCTTTAACAGGAAGGATTGCCTATTGGTAGATGTTGTTATCGGAATACGACATCGAGTACCATGCTCAGAAAGCCGTCAAAGGAGGTATTTTAGCCAATCATTTGGCTCATCAACCGATTGACGATCAGGAATCAGTCAAATTTGACTTCACGGACGAAGATGTCATGTACCTAAAAATGAAAGATTGTGATGATCCGCTACCAAACGAGGGGCCAGAACCAGGATCCCAATGGGGACTAATATTCGACGAAGTTGTCAACGCTTATGGAAATGGAATTGGGGCAATCCTTGTAACACCTTAGGGTACCCATATTCCCTTCACCGCCAGATTGACATTCAAATGTACAAACAATGAGGCAGAATACGAAGCTTGTATCATGCGTCTCGAAGAAGCTATTGACTTAAGGATAAATAACTTGGATGTGTATGGAGACTCAGCCCTGGTTATAAATCAGATTAAAGGATAGTGGAACAGATATCAACCTGTCGTAACCTGAAATTTGATCTCCCTCTTTTACCTTTTGCATAAGCATGCGCATTCGCATTGTTAGCATACACATTCGCACTCTTTTTTTTTGTGTTTTTATTGGAGGAATACTCAGGTTTTCCAAGCCCAATTAATCATATCCTCACAAGGTCATCACAACATCAAGACAAGCACAAAATGAGGGTTTCTATGCCTATTCATCAATACAAGAAGTGGAAAATCGAAGTCGGGACCACAACACCTTTTTTAAGGCAAATTAGGCATATTTTGGCCTGGTTAATCGATTAACCATTTGCAGTGCAATTGTGTTAATCGATTAACACAGGCAGAATAGGCAAAATTTGCTGCTTTTTCATGACAGCACCTTTACACACACTTTGGTCTTGGATTCTACAGTATTCTAGCAGCATGGGGAATATTCTAGACATTGCAAAGCTATTCAATTCATTCCAAGTGCATTTATTCCAATGTTTCACTTCAAATTAAGTGCATCATGTTCCTTGTTTTCTAAGTAATGTGGATATTTTGATGTTGGAGTTCACCTTGGGATTGTTACCGAGTTGGTTCTAACTAACCGAGTTAACCGCCTTGACTCGGTGAGTCAAGCCCAACTAACTCCTAGCCTAGTTCCAAACCCAAAGCTAAGTCCAAACCAAATTCCAAACCTCTCATACTCCCAACCTAAAGTCTATATAAACACACCTTCACTCACTTTTTAAAGGATCCACCATTTTTCACCAAATTTCTCACATTTCACTCTCAATTCTCTCACATTCTCCCTGATTTTTTTCTGCTACATCTTCATCTTCATCTCAATTCTCTTCCAAAACCTCACCAAAGCTCTTCATTCTCCATTGAAGAAAAAGCTACTTTCACCTTGAAAGTGATTTTTTCTTGAGCTTAACCTTCATTGCCATTCCATTATACTGGTTTTTGTGGAGTTTCAATAGCTTTTGGATTCATCTCAAGTGATTGATTCAAGTTTCTTCGGTGATAATTCTCATTTTGGAGTTTTCGTCACGATTTGATCGATTTTGATACGTTTCAGCTATAATTGAAGATTCCTCTGGTTTTCTTTGATTATCTTCATCAAGATCACATTGCAACATTTACCAAGGCACATCTCAGCCTTGTAGGTTGGTGGATCTCATTCATTTTTCTGTTTTGATCGTTTTTGTGTCATTCGCGATGTAGTTTCGATGTTTTTTTGCATGTGAATTCATTATACCATTGCTTGATCCACGATCTTGATTGTTTAATTGATTCTATTGTTGATCATTTACTACTTCTAAACTTGATTTTTCGTGCATAATTGTTTGCCCAAGCATTGGAGTGATTACATAATCAAAAAGTTGGCCAAAAGCACTTTTCAAAACTGATTTTCTGCTCCTTGTCCAGTGTTAATCGATTAACACTTTGCAGTGCAATAGTGTTAATCAATTAACCAGTGTTTTTTTTAACTTTTTCAAGTGTTAATCGATTAACACTTTGCAGTGCAATTATGTTAATCGATTAACACTGAACCAGAAGGCCAATTTCTTGCATTTTCAAGTGTGTTTGCCATGCTTTCTTCATGTTACCTTCCATTGATTGTCATGCCTGATTTTATGGATGTTTTAAGTGTCATTTAACTTCTGTTTCAAGCTTATTCATGAACTTTTGTTGCACACTTTCGATTATTCAAATTGTTCATATTTTTGGCATCATGTGAACACATCATTCTTGCATTCCACCTTGATCACATAACATGGTTTTTGTGTTGCATCTTGTTGATCATTTGGTACTGTTTTATACTCCCTTTCTTGGTTTTGCATTAAGTTTCATTCTTCATGGATGAGCTTAATCTTGTATAATCAATAATTCGCACCTTTTGCCTTAATGATTTTTCACTCTCTTTGGAAAATTGTTGGCATGGTATTTCCCATTGATTAATTGATCGAAACCATGTTTCGATTAGTTGATCTTCCCCTTTCCTCTCTTTAGACTTCCTTTAGAGATTTCTCTCTCGATCCCCCGTGGAGTTGGAGTTTCGCACCACGCCCTACATCGGAGCACTGGGTCGTGGTTCCATGAACTACGACGCTCTGATTTCCTCATTGCACTATGAGGGTACGTAGGCACGAGGGCCCCAATCCTCCGCGAGCACTTTCTTTCTTTTTCCCCTTTCTCTCTCTCTCTCTCTCCTATTTCTTTAGCTAGAAGCCTTTAGATAGATAACCCATCCGAGCCTAGAAGCAAGCGAAATGGTTCCGGTCGAGTACGACAGATGCCTAAGGTGCTAGTACCTTCCTTTCGGATGACCGACCACCGTTCTCGTTTCTCTTCCCCTTGGGTTTTATCTATATTTTCCATGTCCTTTGGGACTAAATAAAGTTCGGTGGCGACTCTGTTGTTATCTTTGAGTGTGCGATTCACTCAGGTATAAACCAGCCATCTTCACAACCAGGATTGATTCCTTACAAAGATTACGCAAGAAGGTTGTTACCCTTCTTTAACACAATTGAGTTTCATCACATTCCTCGTGAAGAAAACCACATGGTTGATGTAACGCCCCAGTTTTGGTTATTTTTATTTAATTGAGTCGTTTCGATTATTTTATTATCATATTATTTTATTTCTGACTTTTATGTGAAAATATGTTATTTTTCATCGAGATTATATTTTATCGCGTTTTGGGAGCGTTTGCGAGATATTTGAGTGTAGGGGTATTTTGGTCTTTTGGTTGGGTAGATATTATATTTTTTCATATGAATAGAAATAGAAAGAGAGAAAATAGAAAGGAAAGAAAAAGAAGAGAAGAAAAAGAGGAAAAAAGAAAAGAGAAATAAAAGGAGAAAGAGAGAAAACTTGGAAATCTAGAAACCGATTTAACCGACTTTTCAAACGCGATTTTATCGGGTAAGGGTGCGAAACTCGATTATACTATGCTTGTGTGTGATTATGTATGTTTGTGTGGAAGTTTCAGTGGTTTTTAGATATAGGTCGAAATGTGATAAATGATGGAAATTGATGTTTTCGCGGTTGGAAATCTGTGTAAATATGATAGAATACTTGTTACCATGATTAGATTATGTTCTAATTGTTATATGTTGATTTGGAAGTGTTTTGGTTGTGAAAATATAGGTTTGGGTTATGTAACAGTGCTGCTGGGTTTTCTGGTTTTCGCAGGTTCGCACTGCGAATCCCCTAGCGAAGGGGAAAGCGAGCATTCGCTGGCTATTCTCACTACAAATGTGAGGGCAAGCATTCGCCAGAGGTTCGCACTGCGAACTTTGTGTTATTTTGTGTTGTTTTCTTTCTGCCACTGTTCGCTAGGGAACTCGCACTGCGAATGGAGAAGCGAGCATTCGCTGGCTGTTTGCACTGTGAACGTTAGGAATTTTCTAGGCTATTTTCCTTTCTGACTTGGTTCGCTGGGACATTCGCACTGCGAATGAAGAAGCGAAGGACTCGCTAGGAGCTTCGCAATGCGAATGTGACAGTTTTTCCCAATTTGTTTTCTTTACAACTTTTGATCCGTGAGCCGGTTAGAGGCGCGGTTTGGTGCGTTGGAAAGCTGTTGGCATGTTCTTTCTTATCTTATTGGTTTTGAGACTAATGGTCGATTTATTTATGTCGGGGATTGGAATGGTGTCGTTTTGTTAACTTGTACTATTGTAAGCGTGTGTAGTTGATGTGTATTATGTAATATGCTGTTGATATGGGTATTGTATGACTTGTGTGCTGTTGTGTGATGAAAATGCATGTGATAAAGGTTGTGATGATGATTTGTGGCCTAAGGGCGAGAAAATGGGATGTGTGGTATTTGATAATATATGCATGTGTATGGAATGTGTATATGTGTGCATTTGAATGTCATGAGTCATTGTATGCCAAGCATCATGATATGCATGTTGGTGATGTCGTGTGCCCTAGTGGGTGTGAGCGACGAAACGGTTCCAGAGGGAATCCGCTATAACATCGTGCGCCTTATACAAAGAGGACCTAAAGCGATGATTATAGACGATCGTACGCCTTATACAAAGAAGACCTAAAGTGATCGGATTGTGCGCCTTATACAAAGAGGACCTAAAGCAATCCATAAACGTCGTGCGCATTAAAAAAATAAGAGGACCTAAAGCGACGAGGAACATCGTTTGCCCGACGGGGTGTTACATGAGTAATCCTAAGTAACAAGCGATGGTTCCAATAGTTCCTGAGTGAACTAGTGTTGAGAATGATGGATGGATGGTACCGCATGTGCATTGCATAGAGTCGTTGTGTCGGTCTCTGTGCATTTGCATAAATCATGAATGAATTGATTGTGTGAGAATTGTGAATGTATGCATTATGTGTGGAAAATAATGAATGGATTGATTGTGTGTGGAATTGTGGATGAGATCGATGAGTTGATATATGTATATATGTTGATGATATTCATATTGTGCTTGGTTGATATACTTTGTGTTGTTGTGTTTGAATTCTGATATAAGTTGTGGTGAGAATATTTTATATGTGTGTTTTTGTGTTAATTATATAATTGTATGAAATTGTATTATGATTGTGTTTCTCACCCTTCTGCTATTTTAAATGCTCTACGAGGAATTGCAGATTAGAGGCTGGAGGTCTTTTTGTGAAGCTTAGGTCTTCATTCTTTTGTCCGTCGGCTCTGATATGTAGCACCGGGTAGTCGGGGAGATCGAGTGTGATTATTTTGTATTATGTATATATGTATCTTTTGGATTGTACACGTATGATGTTGTATATGGCAGACAAACTCTTTATGTGATATATATATATATATATATATATATATATATATATATATATATATATATATATGAGATTCAATACAGATTTTCCGCTTTTATTCTGTATCTGAATTGTGGGTGTTAGGAACTAAGTTCCTTTATTATGTGCTACCTGAATTGTTGCATATCTATATGAGCAGGTGTATATGTATTTGTTTCAATTGATGTGACCCCTCGGTCTATGCCGTGAATGTTTTAAATATACTCTGATGATATTTTGAATTTTATTTATCGCTTTAATAGCTTGGGGGTATAGATTGGGGGTGTTACATTAAGTGGTATCAGAGCCAGTCCATGTCAGTTTGTGTCAGTCCTTGTTGGTCTTTATTGTTCGGTGAGCTGTTTGTTTAACCATAGTTGCTGTTATTGGAAATGAACAGAATATGGCTGGTAGGAATGACGCTGCTTTGGCTGCTGCTATGCAAGCTATGGCTCGGGCTGTGCAGGGTGCACCTAATGCTGCGGGTAATGATGAGTTCATGAAGAACATACCTCCCCTCTTCAAAGGAAGATATGATCCTGATGGCGCTCAGATTTGGCTTAAAGAGATTGAAAGGATCTTCCGAGTGATGGATTGTGCTGAGGATCAGAAGGTGACACTAGGTACTCACATGTTGCTAGAAGAAGTTGATGATTAGTGGGTTAGTACACTTCATGTGTTGGAAGCTGCAGAGGAGGAGATCACTTGGGCTGTGTTTAGCATTAAGTTTCTGAGGAGGTATTTTCCTGAAGATGTAAGAGGAAAGAAGGAAATTGAGTTCTGGGATTTGAAACAAGGTAGTATGTCTGTTGTTAATTATACTGCTAAGTTTGTGGAGCTTGCGCAGTTTTATCCACATTATGCGGAAGCGACTGCGGAGTTTTCTAAGTGTGTAAAGTTTGAGAACGGGTTGCGTCCTGAGATAAAGCAGACAATCAGTTATCAATGGATTAGGAGGTTTTTAGATCTGGTGGACTGTTGTAGGATTTATGAGGAGGATAGTAAGGCTCGTTCTACTCACTATAAGAGTGTGAGCGAGAGGAAAGGGAAACAACCGTTTCGTAGTGGTCCGTATGTGACACCGGCAGATAAGGGTAAACAAAGAGGTAATTTTGAGAGAAGGCTAAGTGGGGGGCGGAATGTCTAATTCTCCGAGATGTTTTATGTGTGGTGAATTAGGACATCGCCAGTTTGAATGTAGAAAAGATATGAGGAAGTGTTCTAATTGTGGAGGTTTAGGGCATGTTACAGCTGAGTGCAAGAGGAAGAATGTGGCGAAGTGCTTTAACTGTGGTGAACCTAGTCATATTAGTACAAAGTGTCCGAAAGCGAAGCAAGCTCCAGCTGGCGGGAAAGTTTTTGCCTTGGTGGGAACTCAGACTACAAGTGCAGACCGTCTGATCAGAGGTACTTGTTTTATTAATAGTACGTCTTTAGTTGCTATTATTGATACCGGAGCGACTCATTCGTTTATTTCGTCTGAGTGCGCGAAGCGTTTGAATCTTGTGTTGTCTTCGATGGATGGAGAGATGGTTATTGATACTCCAGTAATGGGGTCAGTAACTACTTCTTTGGTTTGTTTAAGTTGTCCTTTGACCATTTATGGTAAAGACTTTGAGATGGATTTGGTGTGTTTGCCGTTGGAGGGTTTAGATGTGGTTATGGGAATGAATTGGTTGCAGTTTAATCGGGTTCATATTGATTGTTATCATAAGCTAATAAGGTTTCCTTCTCTTAAGGAAGACGAAGACTCGAGTTTCTTATCTACCAAAGAGTTGAAGAAACTTTTGGCGGATGACACTCAGTTGTTTGGGTTGTTTGCGTCGTTGACTGTGGATAGTCAAGTTTCACTTGATGTGTTTCCTGTTGTGTGTGATTTTTCGGAAGTGTTTCCTGAGGATATTTCGGACTTGCCGCCAGAGAGAGAAGTGGAGTTTTCTATAGATCTAGTTCCTGGTACTAGACCTATATCGATGGCACCATATCGAATGTCGGCATCTAAGTTGGTCGAGTTAAAGAAGCAATTGAATGAACTGTTGGAAAAGAGGTTTGTGAGGCCAAGTGTGTCGCCTTGGGGGTGCTCCAGTTTTGTTGGTGAAAAAGAAAGATGGAAGTATGCGATTGTGTATTGATTATCGCCAGTTGAATAAGGTGACAATTAAGAATAAGTATCCTCTTCCGAGAATTGATGATCTGATGGATCAGTTGGTAGGTGCTTGTGTGTTTAGTAAGATTGACTTGAGGTCGGGGTATCATCAGATAAGGGTGAAAGAGGAAGATATTCAGAAGACGGCTTTTAGGACACGTTACGGTCATTATGAATATTCTGTGATGCCGTTCAGGGTTTCTAATACGCCAGGTGTGTTTATGGAGTACATGAATCATATTTTCCACTAGTATTTGGATCATTTTGTTGTTGTGTTTATTGATGATATCTTGGTTTATTCTAAGTCTCAGGAGGAACATGCGGAGCATTTGCGCATTGTGTTACAGGTTTTGAAGGAAAGGAAACTTTTTGCCAAGCTTTCCAAGTGTGAATTCTGGTTGTCGGAAGTGAGTTTTCTTGGGCACGTGATTTCGGGTAACGGTATTGCTGTGGATCCATCTAAAGTAGAAGCAGTTCTACAATGGGAGGCTCCGAGATCTGTTACTGAAATTCGAAGCTTTTTGGGATTAGCCGGATATTATCGAAGGTTCATTGAAGGTTTTTTTAAGCTAGCACTTCCATTGACCCAGTTGACTTGTAAAGGTCAAGCGTTCATTTGGGATATTCGGTGTGAGGAAAGTTTTAATGAGCTAAAGAGAAGATTGACGACAGCTCCGATTTTGATTTTGCCGAATCCTAATGAACCGTTTGTGGTCTATTGTGATGCGTCTTTGATTGGGCTAGGTGGAGTGTTGATGCAAGAAGGTAAGGTTGTAGCTTATGCTTCGAGGCAATTGAGATTGCATGAGAAAAATTATCCTACTCATGATCTTGAATTAGCGGCTGTGGTTTTTGTGTTGAAGATTTGGAGGCATTATCTCTACGGTGCAAGATTCGAAGTCTTTAGTGATCATAAAAGTTTGAAATATTTGTTTGATTAGAAAGAGTTGAATATGAGGCAACGTAGATGGTTGGAATTCTTGAAGGACTACGACTTTAAATTGAATTATCATCCTGTTAAAGCTAATGTGGTAGCCGATGCATTGAGTCGGAAATCGTTGCATATGTCAGCTTTGATGGTTAAGGAGTGGGAACTTTTGGAATCGTTTAGGGATTTGAGTTTGGTATGTGAATTGACGTCGGTTAGTGTGAGGCTTGGTATGTTGAAGGTTACTAATGATTTTCTGTGGACCGTTAGCGAGAAACAGAAATTGGATGTGAAATTTGTGGATTTGATGACGGTTGGGGATAAAGGTGAAAATGAGGACTTTAAAGTGGATGTTAATGGTGTTTTGAGGTTCCGTGGTCGAATTTGTATTCCTGATGATGCGGAGTTGAAAAGGATGATTTTAGAGGAAGGACACCGGAGTAATTTGAGTATACATCCGGGAGCTAATAAGATGTAAAAAGATTTAAAGAAGATTTTCTGGTGGTCTGGATTGAAAAGAGATGTGGCTCAGTTTGTGTATGCATATTTGACGTGTCAGAAGTCGAAGGTAGAATATCTAAAGCCTAGTGGTTTGTTGCAATCATTGGATATTCCTGAGTGGAAATGGGATTGCATTTCTATGGACTTTGTGACAGGGTTGCCGAACACTCAGCGGGGATATAATACGATTTGGGTGGTTATGGATAGGCTGACTAAGTCGGCTCATTTCATTCCGATTGACATCAGTTTTTCTTTGGAGAGGTTGGCAGAGATTTATATCAGTGTGATTGTGAAATTACATGAGGTTCCGTTAAGTATTGTTTTAGATCGAGATCCGAGGTTTACCTCGAGATTTTGGGAAAGTTTGCAAAAGGCGTTGGGTTCTAAATTGAGATTGAGTTCGGCTTATCATCCACAGACGGATGGGCAGACCGAGAGAACGATTCAATCGTTGGAAGATTTGTTGAGGGCTTGTGTTCTTGAACAAGGTGGTGCGTGGGATAGTTATCTTGCGTTGGTGGAATTCACGTATAACAATAGTTTCCATTCTAGTATTGGAATGGCACCGTTTGAAGCGTTGTATGGACGAAGATGTCGAACACCGTTGTGTTGGCACGAATCTGGTGAGAGTTCTGTGGTTAGACCGGAATTGATTCAGTAGACTACAGACAAGGTGAAACTTATTCGTGAGAAAATGAAGGCTTCTCAGAGTAGGCAAAAGAGTTATCATGACGAAGGAGGAAAGATCTGGAGTTTCAAGAGGGCAATCATGTGTTTTTGAGAGTTACGCCGGTAACGGGTGTTGGTCGTGCATTGAAGTCGAAGAAGCTTACTTCTTGGTTTATTGGTCCTTACCAGATATCTGCGAGAGTTGGTGCTATGGCTTATAGGGTGGCGTTGCCGCCGAGTCTGTTGAATTTGCATGATGTGTTTCATGTTTCACAGCTTCGTAAGTATGTTCCGGATCCGTCACATGTGATTCCGATGGACGAGGTAGAGGTAAGGGAGAATCTTACGGTTGAGGCATTACCAGTTAGGATTTTGGATCGCGAGTTAAAGCGGCTAAGGGGCAAGGAAATTGCACTTGTGAAAGTGGCGTGGGGAGGCGCTGCTGAGGGCAATTTGACTTGGGAGTTGGAGAGTCAGATGTGGGAGTCGTATCCAGAGTTGTTCGTCTCAGGTACTATTTTCGAGGACAAAAATTTCTAAGTGGGGGAGAGTTGTAACGCCCCAGTTTTGGTTATTTTTATTTAATTGAGTCGTTTCGATTATTTTATTATTATATTATTTTATTTTCGACTTTTATGTGAAAATATGTTATTTTTATCGAGATTATATTTTATCGCGTTTTGGGAGCGTTTGCGAGATATTTGAGTGTAGGGGTATTTTGGTCTTTTGGTTGGGTAGATATTATATTTTTCATATGAATAGAAATAGAAAGAGAGAAAATAGAAAGGAAAGAAAAAGAAGAGAAGAAAAAGAGGAAGAAAGAAAAGAGAAAGAAAAGGAGAAAGAGAGAAAACTTGGAAATCTAGGAACCGATTCAACCGGCTTTTCAAACGCGATTTAATCGGGTAAGGGTGCGAAACTCGATTATACTATGCTTGTGTGTGATTATGTATGTTTGTGTGGAAGTTTCATTGGTTTTTAGATATAGGTCGAAATGTGATAAACGATGGAAATCGATGTTTTCGCGGTTGGAAATCTGTGTAAATGCGATAGAATACTTGTTACCATGATTAGATTATGTTATGATTGTTATATGTTGATTTGGAAGTGTTTTGGTTGTGAAAATATAGGTTTGGGTTATGTAACAGCGCTGCTGGGTTTTCTGGTTTTCGCAGGTTCGCACTGCGAATCCCCTATCGAAGGGGAAAGCGAGCATTCGCTGGCTATTCGTACTGCGAATGTGAGGGCGAGCATTCGCCAGAGGTTCGCACTGCGAACTTTGTGTTATTTTGTGTTGTTTTCTTTCTGCCACTGTTCGCTGGGGAACTCGCACTGCGAATGGAGAAGCGAGCATTCGCTGGCTGTTCGCACTGCGAACTTTAGGAATTTTCTAGGCTATTTTCCTTTTTGACTTAGTTCGCTGAGACATTCGCATTGCGAATGAAGAAGCGGATGACTCGCTAGGAGCTTCGCAATGCGAATGTGACAGTTTTTCCCAATTTGTTTTCTTTACAACTTTTGATCCGTGAGCCGGTTTGAGGCGCAGTTTGGTGAGTTGGAAAGTTGTTGGCATGTTCTTTCTTATCTTATTGGTTTTGAGACTAATGGCCAATTTATTTATGTCGGGGATTGGAATGGTGTCGTTTTGTTAACTTGTACTATTGTAAGCGTGTGTAGTTGATGTGTATTATGTAATATGCTGTTGATATGGGTATTGTATGACTTGTGTGCTGTTGTGTGATGAAAATGCATGTGATAAAGGTTGTGATGATGATTTGTGGCCTAAGGGAGAGAAAATGCGATGTGTCGGTCTCTGTACATTTACATAAAACATGAATGAATTGATTGTGTGAGAATTGTGAATGTATGCATTATGTGTGGAAAATAATGAATGGATTGATTGTGTGTGGAATTATCAATGAGATCGATGAGTTGATATATGTATATATGTTGATGATATTCGTATTGTGCTTGGTTGATATACTTTGTGTTGTTGTGTTTGAATTCTGGTATAAGTTGTGGTGAGAATATTTTATATGTGTGTTTTTGTGTTAATTATATAATTGTATGCAATTGTATTATGATTGTGTTTCTCACCCTTCTGCTGTTTTAAATGCTCTACGAGGCATTGCAGATTAGAGGCTGGAGGTCTTTTTGTGAAGCTTAGGTCTTCATTCTTTTGTCGGTCGGCTCTGATATGTAGCACCGGGTAGTCGGGGAGATCAAGTGTGATTATTATGTATTATGTATATATGTATCTTTTGGATTGTACACGTATGATGTTGTATATGGCAGAAAAACTCTTTATGTGATATATATATATATATATATATATGAGATTCAGTACAGATTTTCCGCTTTTATTCTGTATCTGAATTGTGGGTGTTAGGAACTAAGTTCCTTTATTATGTGCTACCTGAATTGTTGCATATCTATATGAGCAGGTGTATGTGTATTTGTTTCAATTGATGTGACCCCTCGGTCTATGCCGTGAATGTTTCAAATATACTCTGATGATATTTTGAATTTTATTTATCGCTTTAATAGCTTGGGGGTATATATTGGGGGTGTTACAGTTGATGCATTGGCTAATCTATCCTACATGATTAGTGTGATTCGATGGAACGATGTACCCAAGATCGACATAATGCACCTTGATAGGCCCGCTTGCATATTTGCATTTGAAGCAGTCATAGATGACAGACCATGGTATCACGATATCAAATTCTTCCTTCAAATACAAGAATACCTGCCTGGGGCATCAAGAAAAGATAGGAAGACTCTCAGAAGACTGGATGGAAACTTCTTCCTGAATAATGAGGTACTCTACAAAAGAAACTTTGACATGGTTTTGTTCAGATGTGTGGACAGACATGAAGCAAACATGCTGATGAAAGAGATTCATGAAGGTTCCTTTGGCACTCATGCCAATGGACACACAATGGCAAGAAAAATTATGAGAGCAGAATATTATTGGCTGACAATGGAGTCCGATTGCTACAAGTACATGAGGAAATGTCACAAGTGTCAGATATACGCCGACAAAATCCATGTACCGCCAACGTATCTCAAAAATATTTCTTCTCCATGGCCTCTTTCTATATGGGAAATTGATATAATTGGTGTGATTAAACTTAGAGCTCCCAACGGACATCGGTTCATCCTAGTAGCCATTGACTACTTCACCAAATGGGTCGAAGCAGTATCATACACTAATGTGACCCAACAAGTGGTGGTTTGATTTATCTAACAATCTCATCTGCCTTTATGGTGTTCCAAGCCAGATCATTACGGGTAATGGATCAAATCTAAATAACAAGATGATGGAGGAGTTGTGTGCTGAGTTCAAAATTGAACACCATAACTCATTTCCCTACCGGCCTAAGATGAATGGAGCGGGAGAAGCGGATAATAAGAACATTAAGAAAATCATTCAGAAGATGGTTGTAACCTACAGAGATTGGCATGAGATGCTACCCTTCGCTCCTCACGGTTATCGCACATATGTCTGCACCTCAACAGAGGTAACCCCTTTTTTCTAGTATACGACATGGAGGCAGTACTCCTCATAGAAGTAGAGCTCCCATCGATGAAAGTATTGATGGAAACCAAGTTAACAGAAGTTGAATGGTGTCAAAGCCTACACGGTGAACTGAACCTAATCGAAGAAAAGAGAATGACGGCTTTATGCCATGGTCAGTTATATCAGTAAAGAATGAAGAAGGCGTTTGGCAAAAAGGTCTGACCCCGTGTCTTCAGAGAAGGAGACCTTGTGCTCAAGAAGATACAATCATTTCTCATTGATTCCAGGGGTAAATGGACTCCAAATTATGATGGCCCCTATGTTGTTAGGAAAGCCTTCTCAGGCGGTGCCTTGAGACTCGCAACCATGGATGGAGAAGAGTTTACCTACCCCACAAATGTTAATGTAGTCAAGAAATACTTCGCCTAAATGAAAAAAAATGTCTTGGTGGATTGAAAACCCGAAAGGGCGGTCCAAGCAAAAATTAGAGACATAAACAATGATCATTCCGATGGATTGAAAACCCGAAAGGGAAATCTAAGAAAAAATTAGAGATTCATGGCGAGTGACTACATTCAACAAGACTGGCTCCTCAGCGACAATGTCATCCGTCAGGAAAACTTCAGTCAAGATCACCTTCGACGGAAGCTCAATAATACCCAGAATTCAAAGTTGGTGGAAGGATGGCGATCGTTATGAAGCCCTTTTTCCTTTAAATTACCATTTTCTAAACTTTGTAATGCTCCATAGGATCATGCTTTTGGCTGATTACCATTCTATGAATAAAATGTGAGCCTGTGTGCCTTTTGTTTGCAATTCTCATTCATTCTTCTTGGAAAAATGACATGTTTATTTTATTAACATTCTTGAAACAAAAAATGAATTTACTTTTGCTTTCAAATTTACTTCTTCTTTTAAAATAAAAACGGCAATTTCCTTTTGGTTAATGAGCACAAAAGGGAATATTGACGGCTTCTCCGGAAGTGATCAAACTTCAAGATGCAGAATCACAGTACTCCTTTTGACCAGTACACCCTGAATAAAGGATCAATTACTTCAGACGAAATGTCCCATCTGACATCCCCAGTAGAGCTTTTACCTCAGAGAACCAATGATCCGTTTTTCTTCCCAGTGGGGTCTACCCCTGAAAAACAAGAACAAATTTCTATCCCAAGCAGGTTTGTACCTCCAGAAACCAAAACAAACGCAGGGGTTCCCGTGCCCAAACGAAAGTACAGCTTTCAAAATCTCCAGTGATACTCTTATCTCCGAGAGTGGCTGAGTATCCAATTGAATAATCACCAGTCTGTATGTTGTGTCTGTTTTTTCAACATCAGCATCTCATACATCATGCATAATTGATTCATATTCATACTCATATTGCATTAATATCACTTTGGTCATATTCATCCCCAATTTAGCGTGCGATTTTTTTAGGTGACGTGACCACGTTACCGCATTGGTTGGAATTGGGTGCTACTTTCTGATTTCTTATTTATCCTATGAAGCTGGAAAGGAAAGGGATGCTATCTAAAACTAACCTTGTACGTAAATGTTTTCTTTAACAAATGCTAAGAGATTGGGGGGTCCGGGGTCAGGTTATACAAAGGGAAGTTGTTAATTACCCAGTGTATATATGTTTATCCATAGATCGTTTAGCATGTTCTTCTGTTATCTACTTACTAGTGTTTATCTGTTATAAATTGAGAAAGTTTTACCTTCGGGAAAGTTGAGAGAGTAATTTTGTTGTTTTCGGGTTTTTCGACGTTTTTGGTAAGGTACTAGACCTAAGGTTTTTGATTGGTGTGCTCGCTAAGATTTCGCAATCTTATGCCTACGTATTCCCATAAAGATAATAGGGAAATCAGAGCAATCATAGTTCCTCCTATTATATGGTAGGAAAGATGCTTAGTGTCTTGTTCAAAGCCCAAGATTGAAGCTAGAGGTTATTTGTGTCTTGTTCAAAGCTCAAGATTGAAGCTAAAGGTCTGATTGAGAGAGAATTTGTTATCTCTAAAGGGAGATATATCACCTGTTCATCACAGCTGTCGGGGTATTTGGTTATAAAGGGGAATTACTTTAACTGGGATATTAGAATCCAGTAATGCCATAATATCCTTTACAAGGGAGATGTCCTGAAGGAGGAAACTTTAACTCAATGTTAAGCAATGCCATTTTTCCTTAGGAGTCTTTACCTGCTAAGAGAGGGACATGGGATTGGATGTAAATAATCCAGAGGCTTGCCGTTTACAGCAATTAGATGAAAGAAGGGAGTTTACCAGGATGAAAGAGGGATCACAACCTGGATTTTTGAATCAAAAAATGTGCCACTTACAGCAGTTATCTAGGATTAGGTTTTTTTTTATTTGTCTGTTTCGATGTGTGATGTACAGAGAAATTCCTTCCTACAGAGAGAACTCTTGATTTTCTCTGAGGGGATTTTGGTTTTTGTGTGCCTTGATCAAAGCCCAAGGTTGAAGCTAAAAGGTTGATTTTGTTTAGGGTTGATTTTGTATCTGTTTTGTACAAAGCCCAAATATTGAGGCTAAAAAGAGATTGACTCTTTTGGGGAATATTTTATCTGTCTTGT
Source organism: Lathyrus tuberosus (assembly GCA_022829125.1). NCBI lineage: Eukaryota > Viridiplantae > Streptophyta > Magnoliopsida > Fabales > Fabaceae > Lathyrus > Lathyrus tuberosus. The sequence continues at coordinate 6,798,265 of JALAZF010000170.1, forward strand.
ACAAAGCCCAAGATTGAGGCTAAAAGAATTGATTCCACTAGGGAGAGGTTTTATCTATCTTGTACAAAGCCCAAGATTGAGGCTAAAAGGTATTGACTCAGCTGGAGAATATGGTCTGTAAAGCCCAAGATTGAGGCTAACTCGGCTGCGGAAAAATCATTATACAAAGCCTAAGAGGAGGCTGGTTGGGGAATTCCTTATATAAAGCCTAAGAGGAGGCTAGCTTCTGCTGGGGATTATTGAGATCCAGAGACAGGTCCAACTTGGGCAATCAACTCTTGCTGAGGATTTACAGAAGAGTTGAAATATCAGAGACCATGAGGTTCTGATTCTATTAGTGTTGTATTGATGGTAAGTTGACCCTAGCTGGGGGAATTAGAATGAAAGATTTAAACTCTGCAGGTGAGTTGATGAAATGATCAGGGTTATTTTTGTGTTTTTAGAAAACTTGAGGGTTTTTTTGAGATCCAAGAGGAGATGAGACTTTCCAATTCTACTGGTATGAAGAGGTTTTCTCTTAACTAGAGAAAGATCTTTGTATGAAGGCCAAGAGGAGGCTGATGATTTAAGGGATGAAAATCAACTCTAAACTGGTCTGATGTTCTGACTCACTGTAGGATTCAACTAGCAAAATATGACTAGGTTTTATCCTATACCTGTAGGAAGTCTTCAGGTCCTTGTACTAAGCCCAAGAGGAGGCTGAGAACTTCTAAGAAGCCTGAGGGTCCTTGTACAAAGCCCAAGAGGAGGCTGGGGATGCTTTTAGGAAGCCTGTGGGTCCAAGCCTAAAAAAATGTCAAGGTAGGTTTCACCGGGAATAATGCCTTTCTCTGTTACATATTGTATAAGCCCAAGAGGAGGCAAGACTGCATCTGGAATTTCCTATGGGGAACTAGTTTTGACTATGTTGAAAGAGTAAGCCCTGGTTTGATCTAGACCTAGACCTTATTGCTGGGGAAAACTCTAAGCAAGTATATACAAGCATTATATACAGATGAAATATATAAACAAGTATGTTGAAGAAAACAGTAGAACTTACAGGTGTGCAAGCTCCAGTATTGTTACCACAACTGTATGGTTAGTTATTCAAGAAATTGAAGAAAGTTTTGATAACACTTAGAATTTGAATTTAAATCAAAAAAAGAAATTTGTTTTAAAAGGAAGTTTGGGGCTTATACTCAAGGAGAGGCCCAAATGATTTCTTTGGAAAATGAGACGATCGCGCCGTTATTTTGAAAACCACAGAGGGACTTATACAATAACTGAGGCCCAAAAAGGTTTATTTACAAATAGGATGGGTCTTACACTCTATTAGAGGCCCAAGAGTTTATTTTAAGACATGATTTGGGGCTTACAACTCGAGGAGAGGCCCAAATGAAAATTGTTTGAAAACGGCGATCGCGTCGAGATTTTTAAAATCGTATCGGGACTTATACAAATGACTGAGGCCCAAATTATTTTTGTACAAAGGGGTTGGGTTTTACACTCTATTAGAGGCCCAAAAGTGTTTTGAAAAGATTTGTAAGGGTGAAAAATAATCAAAACCTAGTTTGATTTTAAAATGTATTTTAATTGAATAAAATTCAATTAAAATGATCAAAATTAATCAAACAAGTGTGAAAAACAAGTTGTGATCTTGGATTAATGTTTGTAAAAACATGTTTCATTCATAGAATGATTTGAAAATCATTTGAATTTGAAAAAATCAAGAGAAAGAAATATTTGTAAATGCCTAAAAACAAATAAAAATTAATTCTTTACAAAAATATCAAATATATAAAATAAATAGTATTTTTGTGAGATTTTTGTAGAATAAAATATTTTGACATTTTTGTGAATTTTCAAAAAAAGAACCAATAAAAAATAATTAAAATTGAGAGAGAAAATAATTTTGGAATTAATTAATAAAAACCATAAAAAATATGAAAAATAGCAAAACATGAGAGAAATGGCAAAATGGTCTTGGTGGGTCTTGAACCCACGACCTCCAACCAAACACAAATGCGCGCTACCACTGGGGTGGTGATACATCCGTGTATAAAAACCACCACATAAACATATATGGGTGGCCAATATTCTAGGTCTGGCCAAGGCAAAAACCAGGTTTTGGTGGATTTGCAAGAAGGCCATAACTTCCTCAATTCTCCATGGAATTGGACAAAATTTAGATGGATCTTGCCTAGAATTTCATGTGGAATCCAATGTTGCTTTTAGAATTTTCTAAAGATGCTTCTATTTTAAAACCCGATAGTGGTTTCAAAATAGGCCAAGATTTGTAAGTTCTATGCTATCTTATCATACGAGCAACAATAGCATGATAAATTGGTTCAAACACAACACATTTGATATATATGACATGTTTATGATCAATGGACATAAGAGCAATGCATATTTTAAGAGGTCAAGTTGTGATGTACTTACCTCTTGAAGCTCCTTGTGCTAACTATCAAGATCCTTGTGCCAGAAGTAATCCAATGTTTTAGACACTCTTGATTGATCCCTTAGAAGCTTTTAGGATGATCAAAACCAGCTGGAAACCTCAGGAACAAGAAATGGCTCTTTCTTGCAATAGTGGGAAAAAGGACCAAAATGGTATCTCACTCAAATGAGGTTACAGTTAAGGAAAACCTGTTGGGACAGTTTGAGGATGATATTTGGAGTATGTTTGTAGCTTTGTTTGGTTTTGAAAGTGACTGAATCAAGACTTGGCTTGTAAAATGCAGAAAAATCAAAAATTGAGGTTTTGGAGGTTGACTTTCTGATTTTGAGGTTGTACAATGTGGATGAAGGTTTAAACACCTCCAATGGATGATTTATGATGTGTTTGGATGATTATTTGAGTGGTTTTTACTCTGGTTTCAAGAATTCCCAAATTGCTTCAATGCGACTTGAAATTGAAGTAACAGAGGGAGAGTGAGAAAACAAGGCTTTGGTATTGTTTTTGTGTGGTTTGAAACATCCGAAATGACCTCTATTTATAGGAGAGGAGTTTTGTTTTTGAAGGAATAGTGTTGGATGAGGGATCACTCAATTATTCAATGGATATGCCCATGTATCACTTCCTTAAATGCCAAGGTACCAAGTCTTCACTTAGCCATTGCCTAGAGCTGATATTTGTAGCTCTAAGTCTTTTGGTCTTTGCAACAAACTTGACTCAATTGGACTGATAGGCTTGGTTCATGATAGCTCCATGTACCACATCAATTCAACATGACAAAATTGAAGTTTTTGGAATTGAAACTTGAATGATCACATGCCAAATGATGGGATTCTTGCCTTGGGGTCCAAGCTTGCAGGTTTTTCATGATTGACTGAGATTCTTGTTGAATTTGGATGAGGATCAGTGCTGCATAGTCACCAAAATTGGACTCAAGAATCGTGTGCCACAAGTAATGCACAATTCTGTCTTGGAAATCAGTTTGAGCAAGGCATGTTGTGAGGTTCATAACTCCTTGATTAAGTTGAATCATTTGGAGTTCTTGTATTCTTTGGAAAGCTCTCATAACATACTTTAACTTTGATGTTCATAAATGGACCTGGTTTAGCTTGGATCATGATAAAAATGACCTCAAAGTTGGTAAAAAAATGAAACAGATTCTGACTTTTTGAAAATTTCACTAAGTGTTGGAAAAAATGGTCATTTTCACTTTTTGTGATTTTGATCAATCCATAACTCAAAATCCATGAGGATTTGGAATTTGATAAAGTTAGCACTTTTGAAGTATGCCATGTGAACTTTCATTTGAGATTTGGATGGAAGAAAAGGCCTTAGGGTTTAGGAGTTATGACCTTGCAAAGTTGGTACCAAATCCATTTTGTTTCATAACTTAGAAAATATTAAGTTTTCTATGGTTGCCCCTTTTGCAAGTTACCTCACTTTTCTTAATTTTTCTTGATGGATGATGATCCAAACCATGAATTAACATTGTTCTTGACTTAAGGAAGCCTTGTTTGTCAAGAAATTCAAAAAGTCAAACTTGACTTTTTGATACAGTTGACTTTTTGTCAGATGAAATCCAAACTGTGTGATCCTCTATGCAATCAAGTCCTTGACCTAATTCAAACCTAGTGGATAGGTTCCATAGGTGTTTTAGGGTGTCTTGAATCATGTCCCAAGATTTGGGAGCATGTCTTAGTCCAAAGTCAAAGGTACAGTTGACTTTTTCTTCAAAACCCTAAATGTGGTCCAGATGAAATTGAAACTTGTGAATCAAGCTTCTTGGATCAATCCATTGTTATAAATGGATCAATGTGGTGTATTTGAGGCCCTAAAATCATGTCTTGAGGTATTGGTACATGTCTTGCCTCAAAAGTCAACTTAGGGGTGAATTAGGTCAAGAAACTCTAATTCCTGATTTTTTATGAAAGCTTCCCCTGAGACTATTTTGACTCTATGATTGGACTCACAAGGTCCCTTTGATATTCTTAGATCATGTTTTGAAGTCTTGGCTCATGCCCAGAGGAAAATTTTCATCTGGAGGCCTTGGTCAACCAAAACCCTAATTTGGTGACACTGTCGATCTTGAGGCTTGATCCACTTGGAATGTTGCAACCTTGTGCTTGATTCTTGATATGGGAGACCTCTTGATCCTTTATGGGTGCTTGAGAGGTTAGACAAGTTGAAAATCATGTCATTTCTTGATTGATCCTTTATCTAAGTGCTCTGAGAGGGCTTAAAACCCTAATTTTTGGTTGTAGTGAATGCTCAACAATCCTGGAGGAGATTGAAGAGGCGTGAAGGTACGTCCATATTGTTGTAATGATCCTCACAGTGATGGGAAATCTTGTGGTCAAAATTTTGGGTATGACAGATGCCCCTATTTAATCTTCTTGGACCTGAAGGTGTGAATGGCGAAGATATTCAGACATTCAGGGTACAAGAGGATTAAATATCGGAATACCCAAAATTTTGACGGTGGTTATGAATAGAAGTTTGCTCATCCATCTTCTTTTGCGAAGCAATGTTACTTAGAAAAGGGTGAAACCTCCCCTCGATCCTGGTTTACAGCCACGGAACTGGTCTTAGTTTTCTTTTGAAATAAACTTCCCCTCAATCCTGGTTTTTAGCCACGGAACTGGTCTCAGTTTCTTCTTGATATAAACTTCCCCTCGATCCTGGTTTTCAGCCACGAAACTGGTCTTAGTTTCTTCTTGTCGGGTTTCTTTCCTAACAAGGAATGCTATGTGTAGCGGTCTTCATCAAACTTCTCACTGAGTTTTACTGAGGAGATGCCATTTTATGGAAAAACATTTGATGTCAGACTTGCTGGAGAAATCCATTTGTCTGAGCTGTAGAGGCGTGCAAACTTCTCCGTTGGAGATGCCATTTGTCGACCCTACTAGGGAAATACGAGTCTCTTGAGAGACTACTTTTTGCTTGGGGATATTACATCATACTTTTCTTCGAGACCTTTCTCGGAGAAATGCCATGTCATGTAATCCAATTTTGAGGTGCTGATGACTTCATTAACATCGAATTTCTTAGGAGAAAAATCGATGTATTGTCGAGATTTTTTGGTAAAGAGGCTTTCTCTGGGGATTTTCCTTAATCCAGGAAAGCGTAAAATATCATCTTCAATGGTGAAGAGTGATGTTCCAAAGGTGTCGGTCGAAGGTCTTCCTGCCTTTCAGAGGTTCAAGTTATCAAAGTGGTCGAGGACAGTCTCCAATCCAGAAATAAACTAAGGAGAAATTACTCAGACAAAACATTTTCGGATGAGGAAAGAACTGACAACCTTACTGGCGAGAGGACGTTTACCACTTGGGGACGAATATGACCAAAGTGATAGTAATTCAATATGAATATGAATATAAATCAAATATGCATGATGTATGTATGTTTATGCTGACAAAACATACGCGATATATGGACTGATGAAATGAGCACGACTGGATACTCGGCCACTTCGGGGGATAAAAGTATCATTGGTTCAAGATAGCAATCATGTCTTGCTTAGGAGAGGTAGACCCTGTGGGGGAGAAAGAACCATCAATTGCTCTTAAGAGGTAAGAACTCTACCAGGGATATCAGATGGGGTATTACATCTGAAATAGTTGATCCTTCATTCAGGCGTACTGGTTTAGAAGGAGTAATTTGATTCTGCATTTTGAAGTTTAATCACTTTCGGAGAAGCCATCGATGTTCTTTTTGTGTTCAGTAGTAAAAAAATAATGCCATCTTTATTTTAAAAGCAGAATAAAATTTGACAAGTAAATTTATTTTTCACTTTGTTTCAAGAATCGTTGATCATGTTAAAAGTTTCATTCTGTAAAGAAAAAATAAATGAGAATTGCAAACAAAAGCACTAGGGCTCAAATTTTATTGATAGAATGGTAATCAGCCAAGCGCGTGTAGGAATGGCAATAAAACCTGGGCCCGCCGGGGCCCGCCCGGACCCGGCCCGAAATTAACGGGGGAAACCCGATTTTATTGGGTGCGGGTAAAACCCGGTTTGTAATTGCGGGTGCGGGTGCGGGGGCAGTGGGATGCTACTACCCGCCCGCACCCGCCCCCGTCCCCGCTCGGTCTTATAATATTTACTTTAATACCCATATTTAAATTATTTTATATCACATTTATTCACTTTTGAAGAAGTAATTAAAATTCCTCATTAGTCATTTCTCTCCATTCACTCAAACTCACATCTTTAGAAACAAGTTTATTATTAAAATGGTTAAGTTTTTAATAAAATTGTTCATTTTTATTACTATTTAAAAAAATACTTTTTTGCGGGTGGAGGCGGGGGGCGGGTGCGGGTGCGGGCAAACCCGTTTCTATCAGGGGAGGGTCTGGGTGGTAAATTTTCACCCCCGACTGGGTTTGGGGCCGGGTGCGGGTCTATAACAGGAGGCGGGTGTGGGTGCGGGGCTAGCTAAACCCGCCCCCGACCCGCCCCGTTGCCATGCCTAAGCGCGTGATACCATAGAGCATTTACAAAGTTTAGAAAATGGTAATTTTAAGGGAAAATGGTCTACATTGAAACACAACGATCGTTATCCTTCTACCAACTTTGAATTTTGGACATCCTGAGCTTCTGTCGAAGATGACCTTGAATGAAGTCTTTCGACGGACGGTGTTACCGCTAGGGATTTAACCTTGTCAGACGTAGTTACTTGCAATGAATCCCTAACTTTTTCCTGGATTGCCTTTTGAGGTTTCCAATCCATCGGGATGATTTTTGCTTATGTCTCAAATTTTTGCCTGGACCGCCTTTTCAGGTTTTCAGCCCACCGAGACGTTTTTTTTTGTTTTTTTAGGCGAAGTATTTCTTGACTACATCAACATTCGTTGGGTAGGTAAACTCCTCTCCATCCATGGTTACGAGTCTCAAGGCTCCGCCTGAAAAGGCTTTCTTGACCACATAGGTGCCGTCATTCGGAGTCCATTTTCCCCTGGAATTAGTGAGAAATGATTGTATCTCCTTGAGCACGAGGTCTCCTTTTCTGAAGACACGTGGTCGGACCTTTTTGTCTAACGCTTTCTTCATTCTTTACTGATACAACTAACCATGGCATTGAGCCGTTATTCGCTTTTCTTCGATCAGATTCATTTCATCGTGTCGACTTTGACATCATTCGGCTTCTGTTAGCTTAGCTTCCATCAATACCCAGATTGATGGGATATCTACTTCTATGGGGAGCACTTCCTCGATGCCATATACTAGAGAGAAAGAGGTTGCCCCTATTGAAGTGCGGACAGATGTGCGATAACCTGTTGTACCCCAAAATTTTCCCTCCTATTTATACCCGCATTAGTGACTTATGTTTCACATTTCATGTAGACTTAGGTCATAAATTTTGCATATGCATCATTGGTCTTCTCAAGGCATGGTATCAAGGGTGTCAACACCATTGATTATACAAGGCAAGGAGAATGAGACATGTCAAGCAACCAAGCCCCAAAGGCTCATTATACCTCAAAGACATCTCATATAGTCCACTATGTCATCAAGAGATTGAGATTGGAGTTAAAGAGGATCACATACCCCTGATTGTTGATTCTTAACTAGGATTTTGAAGGTCCATGCTTGGGACTCCTTCATAAGCAAGGATCTTGGAGCTTTAGCATCATCTTATCACATGAATCATCTTGGTTCAAGGGACTCTATGTCATGTTAAGAAGAATTAGGGTTCATTCATGGTTAAGTTTGTGGACTTTCATCAACTGGAGATTATTTCTGGATTTCATGTCAAGTATGCTTATCCTCAAAGTTTCGTCAAGACAAGACATCATTTTGAGATCATCGATCATCAATTCAAGGACTTGTTCTTAGAGTTGTAAAGAAGAAATCATGATACATAAGATAAAGTTGTAATCAAGGAATTTGTTTGTTTCTTTTAATGCAAGATACCAAATTTTGGATTTGAAGCGCGATTCCTTAAAGTCATTAAATTTACTTGGCGAGCTTCTTGAACTAGAAGAGGAGTCAGGCAACTATATGGAGGTTGTATACATTGCTAAGATGATAGGTGATGTTATCCGTGAGGCTGATTTGCTAGGAAAAGCCAGTGAATTCTTGGAAGCATATGAGCTTGTGTTTTTCTATGTGCTTTCAAATTCTCTTTGGTCTGGTGGAAGCAAAGCATGGCCCTTAAAGCCGTTTACACAGAAGACTGAGCTTTTGGGAAGAGCATTGACATTTGCAAAGGGAGTGTCAAATAGCTTTTATGAACTTGTATCTGCAGAAGCTGAAGTAAGCATGACAGTTTTGAAATAATGAATCAGTTGAAGTCTTCTCGAATGCATAGGAGTATTAGAGGGGAAATTTTATGTTTGTGGAAGCGGCTTGATTCTCATTTTCGGATGAATTCGTCGACGTATTTCTGGCACGACAATGTGTTTGGAACTTTTGTTCAAGTTTCAAAAACTCTAGAGCTTCATCAACAGCAAAGCAATTACGTCATGTTTGCATTGAATTATTTGGGTGTTCAACAGCAGATTATTCACAACAGGGAGCCAAATTGCAAAGCAGTGAGAATTATAACAGTTTTCGGTTACAAAATTCACAATAGAACTTGAGAAGGAAAATTGCAGCAGAAAATAAACACACCAGCTGAAAAACTTAAGTTTCATAGCAGTATAAAATCTGATAGGATTTTTTCATTCACATAACCAATTTCACACTAACACCCTAACGGCCTCTAACAAAAATTGTCTCTCCCTAATTCCTTCTAACCAAGTGCATAACCAACTAACAAATTCCTAACGGTTCTAACAGATTTCCAATTCTTCTAACAGAAAACTTTCCTTAACGACCTTTCTCTCTTTTCGACTGATTGGCTCGGCTTTCTCTGAACTTTTTCATCATCAGTTCTTAAAAATTTGAAAGAACTCCATCCACAGTAGGGATAACCTCCTATAAGTCATCCTCGATTCCGCAAACCTTCTCCTCTTTTCATTCTCTACTTCTTCAAAGTCCTTCGACTTCCACCATTATCAAGACACCTGCAGAAAACTATTGCTATTACGACCCAAACTCAACAGAAAATTTCATAAACAACAAGAATTCACTCGTCATCTCTACCAATCTGCAGAAATCAAGAACAAGCTATAACATCAACAATTCAACTGATTGAAATGTACCACAATACACGCACGGAAAAGGGAAAAGAAGAAAACGATCGAATTATAACAGATTTGGTACCTGAGTGTTTCATCACAATATCTTCAACAGCACAAGATCACCGTCTTCATCAACGTTCCTCTAAAGCCTTCTCCAATTCATCAAGAATCATCCTTCGATTACCACCATCATTCTAACTCTGTAAAATCCAACACCAACGCCACATACGAACAGAATTTAGAAGTGAATAAGATAAAGAAGAAGAAGAATTCACACGCGAGGATTTGAGAATGGAAGTGAGAAAAGAGAAACGGAACGCCAAATCCACCGTTAGAGTCGTCGTCATCAAGGTACGAAAACCTTTGCTTTTATCTGTAGCTACGGCTTTGGACTTAGAGTCCACTGTGGATCATCTTGCTCTGAATTTGTTTGATTCCTCTTATGGTGGTTACGATCCCATAATTTGAATGGGTTTTAGGAAGTTTTAGCTCCGAATTCGTAACGAGGGTGAGATTTGAGGGGTGGTTTGTGTAGGGTATTTTGAGTTTGGAGGTGGGTGGCCGGAGGAGGACGGTGGTGGCCACCGCGCACCACCGCCTTCTCCGACGGGATTAGGTTTCTTGAATCATTAACTTTCCGAGAAAGAGTGGTTAGAGGAATGGCGTGAGAGAGATAGGTTAGTGAGTTGATTCACATTGTTTCGTTTATATTCTCATCACCATGCCTTTGTTTTAGATTAGGATAAGGGTGGTGTCATGGCCCTCTCTGGCAGTGACATGTGTCGCCATTGTGGACACGTGTCACCATATGGTCAACTCTTTCCTTAGTACAATGCATGCACTCCCATGGTAGTTACTATGTACCCACGCTTCAAGACCATTGGATGGATCCCCTAAGATAGATCAAGGGCTCAGATTAGTCATTAGGTAGTGAGAGCCTACCATGAGCCTTCAGGCCAGTAATTTTCTTTGGGCCCATTTCTATTGCTATGCGCACCCCCAGTGTTGGCCCATGCGCGCTGTTGAACTAATGGATTACTTCCCTTACACCCCCTCCCTTTTTCTTTGCTTATTTTTATTTTCTTTTTGTGCTATGTTCATAAATTGAATTTAAAAATAGCTAGACTCTTTAAACAATTCCAAATTAATTTATGGGGCTTCTTGTGCATGTTAATTAATTTTCTATGAATTTTATTTGACATTTTAAGATGTTATGGTATTTTTCATGAATTTTTGTATGATATGTGTTTCCTTTGACATACCTTGCAATTCAAGCATGAGAATGGGACCTTCCCTTAATATTTTGACCCTAGTTTTTAGCATAATTTTTGGTATGTGGATACTTGACATGTTGATGGCTGGTTGGTATATAGCTCATGTATTTTGGTTCAGTTTTGAACCTCATTTTGTGACTTGTGCTCATATGATCATCAATGGGAACATGCTTAACCTTTACATTTGCTTGAGCACTCTTAATGCATCTTTTTAGTTCAATCTCTTGTATGTGGATATCTACTAACTTGGGGATAGCATGGTTAATTTATCCCATTTTTTAAAGGCTTTCTCATATTTTTCACCCATTTGTTAATTTGAACATGTTTTATGTGAACATACTTTGGATTAGGCCATGTTTTGGAATTTGTATGAGGCTCCTTAAAGCCAACTTTGGGAAGGATTTAGAGAACTATCATGAGTGTATTGTGATGCTTGATTGGGGACATGTGGAATGATGTATGTGTTCATGATTCATTTACTTTGAGTGCACTTAATTTGTATACCCGATGATGCTTAATGATTGGTGTGATACCTTAGCTTGCTCATGCCATTATGCCTCCTCCTGTCGCTCCTGAGGATTTGCGTCTATGGTACAAACGCGAAAGTGGCGCGGAAAACAGAGTCGCCAGCAATGTGTATTTATCCCAAGAGAGGGAAAGGAAACACTGTGTAAACCTGAGGGAAGGGGAAAGAGCATGGTCTTGCGACCAAGAGAAACGGGTAAGGGAGTCGGTTACGCGAAGGGAAGGTATTAGCACCCCACGCGTCCATCGTACTCGATGGGATCCATGCTTGTTGTCTCGATCAAAGGGTGTTGTCATCTGGAGCTCCACTACTACTGGAAAGGAGAAGGAACGGGAACAGAAAGGAACGAAGAAGAAAAGAAAAAGAAGTGACTCGATAGGACATCGCTCGTCCTACGCCTACGTATTCCCTCGTGCAATGGGAAAGTCAAAGTCAACATAGTTCGAACACGAACTAAAGGGGGAGGTTGCTCGCCAAGACATCGCCGTCTTGTGCCTACGTATCCTCAATCGGACGAGAAAGAGGAAATCATAGCAGTCGTAGTTCGACCTAACGAGGTCGATTAGTGTTTTTTATGAGCGACGTTAGATTCGCGTCCGGCAGTTAGGGTCGATGCCTGTTTGCGACGAGACGGAAGTAACGTGCCCTTTTCTGAAAATGATTTGAACCTAACGATCCCGAAGGATGAAAAAGGTTTGAGTTTGTTTTTGTGTTTTTTAGACAGAAGTGGATTGAAGTTAGTTTGTAACTTGCATTGCCCCGAAGTCTATGAGGTAGGAACGAATGCTTAGCAAATCGTTCCAAGATGGAACGTCCACCAAACACTCTAGAAAAATGAGAAGAAACCCCTCATTCCTCACTTCCCACATGCAAGGCTCGTGCGCAATACACGTTAACTTTATTAAGTGTTTTAGAAGTGTTATGAGATGAGAATAGAAGACTCAAAGGAAAAGAAAACACTAAGGGGAATTATATCCTAATGTTGTCATGCAAAAGGTGGCCCTAAGGTTGAGTTTGAAAGGGAAACTTCTACCTAAGTTATCATGCAAAGGGAAGCCTAATGCTAATCCTACTCCAAGCTTAATCAAAAATTAAGTTGGACTAGGTAGCCCTAAGGGAGTGAATCCAAGACTTAAACAAGTCTTGAGACTCAAGGGAAGAGAAGGAGTAAAAGAGATGAAGAAGAAAGAGAGGTATAAGATGAGAAATAAAATGGGGCAGCAAGCACATCATACACATCATACTCAAATCACATCATTAATCATGCTTCAAAAGATCACACAAGAGAGCTCAAGTAAGCAAGTAAAAGCAAACAAGAATAAGGTAAGATGAAAGTGGATCCAAGTCAGAATTCAAGTCCTGCCAAAGGTCAATCAATTCACACATTAGAAAGTGGCATCAAGAGCATCAAGTATGTATCTCAACAACACTCAAACAATTAGCAACAAATAACTCATGCACAACATAACTTCAAGTGATCAAACAAAGTGAAATCAAGGCATGAAAGTAAATGGCAGCAAGGTGAACATGTATATCAATTCAAAGATCAACTCATGAATATCAAGAAGAGGCCACAAGAATCACATTCAAAACATGCTCCACAATTATGCAAACATCAACTTCAAACATCTATGCAAACAACACATGATAAGGTGAAGCAAGAAACAAGATGTGATCACACAATGGATCCAAAATCACAAGGATCAGAACCTTAGACATGTCATTCAAATCAAATAAAAGTCCTCAAGCATTGATTGGATCATACAAGAAAACATCTCACAAGATTAGGTTAAGCACACCAAAGGATTCAAGTCAAAATAAGCATGTGTCTCATGAAGTTAAGTGCAAGTGATCGTATTCAAACAACAACTCCATCAACATCATCAACAAGTCACAATCAACATGCTCAAGAAGTGTGTGATATGTGTTCATCGCATCGGGAATGAAACACCGCAAACATGACCATAAACGATAAAAATCCAAGAGTCACGTGTCAGAAAATTGTGTGCATGCAAGGGTGTGAGGTGAAACAGCTCAAGAATAATCCACAAATCATCAACATATTAATCCATAGAGTTTAGGCATGAAAAGGATCTCAAACAAGCAAGAAAATGCACAAAAATACACATTCTGTCCCAGAGTAACCGGTTAACAAACGGTGAGTAACCGGTTACTTAGTTAAAAAATAGACAATTTACGCAAAAAATACATATGTTAACCGGTTAACAAATTGTTGTTAACCGGTTACTCTGGGACAGTGGCAAAAAAATCCTGTTTCAAAAGCACTTTTCAGCAACAAATCACTTATACAATCATATCCAATGATCATGTAATCAACAATGTACGAAAATTAAGTTCAGAAACAACATTCAAACATCACTTAGATCCAATAATCATCAACATCCACAATCAAGATCAACCAAATGAATCAAAACACATCAAAATTCATGGATCTACATTGTATAGGTTGCAATTAAGCTAAAATGAGTATGGATCTGAAATTAACCAACCTACAAAGCTGAGATTTACTTTGGTAAGTGTTGTAAACAGAAATGGATGAATTCAAGTAGAGAAATCCAAGATCCACAAGCTTCTTGCACTCAAAAGTTGAAGATCCAAGCAAATAAGCTACAAAACTCCAAAATCACCTTCAATAATCACTTTTGAAAAATCAGAACTAGATCCAAACGAAAATCCAAATTGCAAAGCTGAAATGTAGTGATGATGAGAGGCTTTAGCTCAAGAATTAACAAGTTCCAATGAAGAACTTGTTAACCTTTGAAAAAAGAGCTTTGAGTGAGGTTGGAAAATGGAGGTTGGGAGTGAAAAAAGTGAGAGAGAATTGAGAGAATTCTGAAAATTGAGAGTGAAAAAATGATCTAGGTTGGAGAGGTTTGGAATGAATTGGTTTAAATAACCCCTAGGTTAGGAGTTAAGTTTAGGTTTGGAGTAGGTTTAAGTGAGTGGAAAATGGGATGAAATGTGGATTAGGAAAGGAAATTTGGAATTGGAGTGGAAAGAATTTGAATTTGAGGAGAAAATCAACTCTCTCTAGATCCTTTTACTGGTGTGTAGAATTAAATTGGATGATTAAAATTTGGATTAAAAGGATACAGTACTGAAAAATAGGTGATTTACCCAAATTTTGCCTTGGTTAACTGGTTAACCACCATGCGTTAACCGGTTAACGCGAGGAAAAATTGAATTTTTCAGTTTGGCGCCAAAAGGAGGGAAACTTGGATATTCGCCTGGTTCTACCCATTCTGAACCACGATAGACCTCTGAAACTTGCCATTTGATATTACCGCTGGAATACACTTGAAATATGTTGTGAAATGTTTTTTCGCACTCAGATTAAACTGCTGATAACAACTGCCTGGTGTTGAATGACTGATCAAAAATTGACTGCCGGAGTTTCTGATTATCCAGTCACTTAATAAGCAAAATAAATGCTCAAAAAGACTTTGAAAGCTATTTGTTGGGCTCTGTACACCATTAAAAATCATTCTGGAACTGATGACGCCGTGAGCTGCTGAAAGAAAACCTTGATCCCATGCTCAAAAGAACTATGCCAATGCAAAAAGACAATGCAAATCAAATGAAGCATAAGCCAAAAAAGGTTAGCAACCCAAGGGCGAATTTTGAGGTGTTACACCTCCCTTTGGATATCATTTGTGCACCTTTTCATACTTGTTATAGCATGACATAGGGCCTACCCACATGTATTTGTATACCATTTCTTGTGCACTTGGTTGATGTTTACTTGTGCATGAATGATAACATGAATGATGCTTCTTAATGCCTAATGCTTTATGCTCACTTGTTTGAGTGCTTTTGCACACTTGCTTTAGAATTCAATTAAGATACTTTACAAGGTCATGTACCTCTCACCTAGACACTTGGATACCACTTTTTCATGCCTTTCCTTCCCTTTTTCTTATATGCTAAGTAACATGCCTATTGGAGATGTTTTACTTGCATAGTGTGAATGAACTTTGAAAGAGCATTTGTTGTAACTTGTATGACATTTCAATGATGACTTGAAGCTCTTGTCTATACCATTTCACCTCTGAACTTGATGCTTACACATACTTACATGGTTTATATGTTGCACCTTTTACTTTATTTGCAAGTTACAAGTGCCTAAAAGATGTTTGGTGTTGGTTTGGCATCTTAATTGTTGTAACTTTCACAAGTGCATTAACTTGAATACTTTCATGATGAGTTGAAATCAATTGTGGATACCTAAAGATGCATTCGTTTCTGATTTTTATGATTACTTCCATGTTTGTTCATGCTCGGTGTGACTGAACATACTTGTTGTATCCTAAGTGCCAACTTGTGCAACTTTTCAAGACATTTTAACATGACATTCCCATGAACATTTGAAGTCATTTACACACTTTGAATACATGTTATAGGTTCTGGTCATTTCTATTCATATGCTTATATCACTCTTGTATCCTTTCTACTTCATCTCTTGCTTCTTTCTCCTCCCTTGAATCTTAAGACTTGTTTAAGTCTTAGATTTACTTTTGCATATTCCCTTAGGCCTCCCTAGTCCAACTTAATTTTGATTAAGCTTGGAATAGGGTAGACATTAGGAGTTAATCCATGTATGCTAACATTAGGTATAATTCCCCTTCTTACCCCAACCATAGGGCCATCATTGTATGATAACATTAGGACCAAGTTACCCCTTAGCATTTTCTTTCAACTTTGAGCCCCTCTTCTCTCATCTCAAAACAAAATCAAAAACATGTAATAAAGGCAATAAGTATTATACGCCATGAGCCTTAAGTACATGGGAAATGGAAGGCGGAGGGTCTCCCTTCACCTTTTTAGAGTGTTTAGCATACGTCTCATTGGGGGCGACCATGCGACGCATTCACTCCTATGTCATAGACTTTAGTGCAATGTGAGTTTCAAACTAACTTAAGCCACTTCTGTCTAAAAGACACAAATAAAATTCAAATCATTTTCATCCTTCGGGATTAACTGGGTTCCAATCATTTTCATAAAAGAGCACATTAATTCAGTTTTGTCGCAAACAGGCATCGACCCTAAATGCTGGACGCGAACTTAACGCCGCTCATAAAAAACACTTAATGATCTTGTAGGTCGAACTACGACTGCTCTGATTTCCTCTCTCTGGTTAGATTGAGGATACGTAGGCACAAGACGACGATGTCTTGGTGAGCAACCTTCCCCCCATCAATCTCGTAGTCCTCTGAATTACGTTGACTCTGATTTTCCCGCTCCCGAGGGAATACATAGGCCTAGGACGGCGATGTCCTACCGAGTCACTTTTTCTTTTTCTTTTTCCCCGTTGCATTTACAGTTAGCAGTAGGCTTTAGATAACTCACCCTCTGATTAGACAACAAGCGTGGATCCCATCGAGTACGATGGACGCGAGGGGTGCTAATACCTTCCTCTCGCATAACCGACTCCCAAACCTAGGCTATGGTTGTGATGACCATTCCTTTCCCTGTGTTGAGGTTTTCTTCGATCGTTTCCTTTCCTTGCATCGGGATAAATAACGTTCGGTGGCGATTCTTCTGTTCTTTTCTGCCGGTTGATTTTCGCAGGTGCGACATAACCGTGAAGAGCAAAGGGTAGCATCTCATGCCATTCTTTGTAGGTTACAACCATCTTTTGAATGATCTTTTTGATGTTATTGTTAGCCGCTTCTACCGCGCCATTCATCTTAGGCCGGTAGGGAGATGAGTTATGGTGTTCTATCTTAAACTCAGCACACAACTCTTTCATCATCTTATTGTTCAGATTGGATCCATTATCTGTAATGATCTGGCTTGGAATACCATAATGGCAAATGAGATTGTTTTTGATAAATCAAACCAACACTTGTCTGGTCACATTGGTGTATGACGCTGCTTCGATCCACTTGGTGAAGTAGTCAATGGTTACCAAGATGAACCGATGTCCGTTTGAAGCTTTGGGTTCAATCATGCCTTTTGATTCCCCAATACAATTTAGACCTTCTCTTGGATTTCAATAATCTTCAGCAAGAGTCTGCCTCCTCTTAGGCTGTATATAAAAATTTCCTTCAATCAGCCTCAATCTTCGGCTTTGTACAAGACATATAAAACCCTCCCCAGTGGAGTCACTTTATTTCAGCTTCAACCTTGGGCTTTGATCAAGGCACACAAAAATCCACATCCCCTAAGATGAGACCATGAGTCCACTCTGTAGGAGCATATCCCCTCTATACATCACATATCAAAAACAAACAATCAAAACCTTTGTCCAGATAATTGCTGTAAGTGGCACACTTGTTGATTCAGAATCCAAGCTGGAGTTCTTCCCTTATCCTGGCTAAAATCTCTCTCTCATCTAATAGCTATAAGTGGCAAGCCTCTAGATTCCATACATCCAAGCCAATGTCCCTCTCTTAGCATGAAAGATTCATAAAGTAAAAAGTTGCATTGCTCTATACTGAGTTAAAGCTTCTTCCTTCATGACATCTCTCTTATAAAGGAAATTATGGCATTGCTGGATTCCACACATCCCAGTTAAAGTAATTTCCCTTATAACCAATTACCTAACATTTTGTGATTAATAGGTGAGATATCTCCCTTTAGAGATGACAAATTCTCTCTCAGTCAAACTTTAGCTTCAATCTTGGGCTTTGAACAATACACAAATACTCCGATAGCTTCAATCTTGGGCTTTGAACAAGACATCAAATATCTTTCCTCCCATAGAAATAAGAGGAACTACGATTGCTCTGATTTCCCCGAATCTCTTTACGGGAATACGTAGGCATAAGATTTTGAAATCTTAGAGAGCACACAAATAAAAAATTCTAGGTCCATTACCTTCCGAAAAACAATAGAAAACCCGAAAACAACAAAAAAATTCTCTCAACACTCCCAAAGGAGAAACTTTCCCAATCAACAGCAGATAAACACAAGAAATTATTTGTTAAAGAAAACAATTGCGTGCAGGGTTAGTTTAAGATATCTTTCCCTTCCTTTCAAGCTTCATAGGATAAATACAGAAATCAGAAAATAGCACCAAACATACGGTAGGTGGTCGCGTCACCAAAAAAACCGACGCTACATATACTCAAGGAGAAAAGGATGGTTTTCTTTGTGGTGTCTCTAATATGTTTAATTATAGTGGATTAAGTCCTTATTGAGAAGGCGAAATCACCTTGGTAGGGTGGACTGGATGTAGCTTAGTTAACTGCGAACCAGTATAAAAATAACTTGTTATTTTTATTGTTGTGTGTTTGCCTATTGAATTGGTTTCAAAAAATGATTAATTTTTGAGAAACCCAATTCAAATCCTCTTTTCTTGTGTTTCTTTCCACTTTCAGAATCTTATTCAAAATTTCACCTTAATAATGGGCTAGCCACACCATGCTGAAAAATCCAAATAGATCTACACTAGATGGATTCTTCACATTGTCCTAATGATATGTGCATCTCGTAGGTCAACACTATGCAGTCTCCAATTTTAAAAAATGGATATTTGGTTCTAGACAAGGTTTCTAGAGTCATGGACCTTATTTGAAATTTCAACACAAGAATGGGCTAGCCACACAATGATGAAAATTCCAAATAGATCTACTCTAGGTGGATTCTTCGCATTGTTCTAAAGATATGTGCATCTCGTAGGTTAATATTGTGCAATATATGATCCTAAACATAAGATTTACTCAAAGCTCGGGTATAGAGCTTCAATCAAACAACATTTCCCAATCCTACAGATGACCATATATATGCATAAATAAGTATCATACTCATGCAAGATAAATAAGAAAAAAACATAAGAAATATAAACAAAGCTAACAATCATCGAAAGGCTAATTAAACTAGGCTTGACTCTCTAACTAGACCCCCCAGAAAATTCATCAGTTGTCTCGGCTCGAAAAAAACGCTCAAGATCAACAAGAGTAGACACTGAAGTTTATTTTTAAAAGGGAAAACGTCAATAAAATTCTAAAATAACAAAAATATGGTCATCGCAACCAAATTCAAATTCGGGAGTCAATTATGCGTGGGGAAGGTATTAGCACCGCACGCATCTGTTGTACTCTACGGGAACCGTTTTGTCAGCCTTATGAATAAGAGTGTTAGCATAATGTGTTTATGATTTCTTCTAATTCAAAACAAATTCCCTTTTGATTTAGGTTCAAATATAAACATGTTGTTATCGAAGCTTTCTTTAATTTCTTTGAAACAACTAACAATACAGCATGGAAGCTTGCTCGCCTGTAAGTTTTAACAGCTTTCATTTACTCGTTTTCATATAAATATAACTGTATTGTGGGAAGCTGCACACGGTAAGTCTTCTTTCATATCCTTTTAAATACTTGTCATATATCAATTGTATATATACTAGTATAGTTATTTAGAGTTTTCCCCGGTAACTAGGTCTAGAACTAGGTAAAGCCATGTTGGTCACTCTTAAATACAGACGAAACTAGATACCCATAGGATTTCCAGATACAGTCTTGCCTTCTCTTGGGCTTAAATAATATGGAACGAAGAGAAAGGCAGTATTCTTCGTGAACCTTTTCTCAGACTGTCACCATTAGAAATTGTCAAAGAAATTCTACTCCCCAGAGTTGATCTATTCTCGGTGAATAGCATCTCTTGAGTTTCTTCGAACCTCAGAACTTTCACTAAATGATCTATTCTCTGTGAATAGCATTTCTTGAACTTTTCTTGGTTTAAGACCCACAGGCTTCCTAAAAGCATCCTCGCCTCCTCTTGGGCTTTGTACAAGGACCCTCCGGCTTCTTAGAAGTTCTCATGCCTTCTCTTGGGCTTAATACAAGGACCATGACGACCTTTTAAAGGTATAAAACCGAACTTAGTCATCCTTTGCTAGAGCAGTCTTTCCAGTGTCGAATCTCAGACCAATTTAGGGTTGATTCTCATCCCTTAAAACACCCGCCTCCTCTTGGGCCTCATACAAAAGATAAAACTCTTCCACACCAGTAGACTCGGACAGTCTAATCCCCTTGAGTCTCAAAGACATTCTCAAGTTCCCTACAAACATAGGAAGAAACCCCGGTCATTTTTGAACAATCTCCAGCAGAGCTGAAATCCAGTCTCTCTCCTAAAAATTCCCTAGCCAGGGTTAGTTTATCATCAGTATAACACTATCCCAAATCAGAACCTCAAGGCATCTGATATCTCAACTTTTCTGGAGCCCTCAGCAAAAGTTGATTCCCTACTTGGACCTGCCTAGGGATCTCAATAATCCCCTGCAGAAAGTTAGCCTCCTCTTAGGCTTTGTATAATGACCTTCCCTCAGAAAGTTAGCCTCCTCTTGGGCTTTGTACAATGATTCTCCCCAGTGGAGCTAACCTTTTCAGACTCTCTTGTTGAGTCAATCAAACTTTCAAGACTCTCTTGTTGAGTCAATCACCTTTTCAGACTCTCTTGTTGAGTCAATCACGTTTTCAGACTCTCTTGTTGAGTCAATCACATTTGAGCACTCTCTTGTTGAGTCAACCTTTTTAGCCTCAATCTTGGGCTTTGTACAAGACAGATAAAAATACTCTCTTGTTGAGTCAATCTTTTTCCAACCTCCTCTTAGGCTTTGTATAATGAATTCCCCTAGCAGGAGGTAGCCTCCTCTTAACCTGTGTAGAATGATTTCTCCAACGTGTTCAACCACAATCCTGGGCTTTGTACAGGACAGATAAAAGCACTCTCTTGTTCAGTCAAACCCTTTTAGCCTCAATCTTGGGCTTTGTACAAGACAAAAATCTCCATCTCTTAAGCTTGGGACAAATATCTTCCCCATCAGAGCCATTTCCTCCCAACCTTCTTTTAGGCTTTGAGGAATGATTTCCCAAGCAGAGTCAAACTCATTTCCGCCTCAATCTTGGGCTTTGTACAAGACACATAAAAGTATCCTCACCAGAGTCAGCTAAATTTCCCATTTCAGCCTCAATCTTGGGCTTTGTACAAGACACATACAAACCTCCCCGACGGAGTCAAAACCTTTTT
This sequence comes from Lathyrus tuberosus, assembly GCA_022829125.1. Taxonomy (NCBI): domain Eukaryota; kingdom Viridiplantae; phylum Streptophyta; class Magnoliopsida; order Fabales; family Fabaceae; genus Lathyrus; species Lathyrus tuberosus. The sequence continues at coordinate 6,819,620 of JALAZF010000170.1, forward strand.
CAGCCTCCTCTTAGGCTTTGTATAATGATATCCCCAAAGAGTCAGTCTCTTTTTTGCCTCAATCTTGGAGTTTGTACAAGACACCAATATATACCCTCTCTTGTTGAGTCTGTCTTATCCAGCCTCCTCTTAGGCTTTGGGTAAGGATTTCCCCAGTGGAGTCAATCAACCTCTTAGCTTCAACCTTGGGCTTTGATCAAGGCACACAAAAATCAACAATCCCTCTTTAGAGATGACAAATTCTCTCTCAGTCAAACCTTTTAGCTTTAATCTTGGGTTTTGAACAAGACACAAATAAACCTTTTAGCTTCAATCTTGGGCTTTGAACAAGATACCAAAACATATTTTTCCTCCCTTAGAATAGGAGGAACTACGATTGCTCTGATTTCCCTGTTTTGTTTAAATGGGAATACGTAGGCATAAGATTGCGAAATCTTAGCGAGCATACCAATCAAAACTCTAGGTCAAGTACCTTCATATCAATCAAACTTAGGTCCAGTACCTTACCAAAAACATCGGGAAAACCCGAACATCAACAAAAACTCACTCACTCACTCATATTTCCCAAGAAACTTTCCCAACCCATTAACGGATAAAAACCATCAAGTGCAAAGCGAAACCTAAAGCTAATATCTTGTGGATAACCACATATAGGATGGGTTATTGACAACTCCCCATTGTATAACCTGACCCCGGACCCCCAATCTCTTTTAAGCGTTTGTTCAGTTAAACATCCGTGTGCAAGGTTAGTTTTAGATAGCTTCACTTTCCCTTTCAGCTTCATGGGATAAATAAGAAATCAGAAAGTAACACCCCATCCTACCATTGCAGTGAGGAAAACCCAGCGATAAGGTGGTCGCGTCACCGAAAAAATCGCTCGCTACAGAGAAATGGCAACTCTGCTGGGGAGTCATTGACTGTATAGGACTAGGATTATAGCTCCTAAGAGGTCTAGGATGTTAGTTTTAGGAATAAATATATATATATATCACTTTTCCTAATTGATATCCGTGTTTATTTTTCTGCTAATGGGACTGCGGGTGATGCCGCATCTGGAAAGTTTGAGTGACACCTAAGATAAGTGATGGCATTAGACGGGTAATCTTACAGGGAGTGAATCCCAAATAAGAGGTCCCGGTAGACCATTGAATCAGTGGAGATACCCTTTGCGGATTCAATGCCTATACGACTTCGGTTCTTGAAAGTAGATTGTTCGATTGTGGTGTCCGTGAAACTGAGGATTTAGTAGGCTGAGACCTTGTTACTATTTTGTAGTGCAGAAGCTATCGGAAATAGTTGTCACGCGATACTACCCTCATTTGAGATTACTCTAAGATACTGCAGCTCGCTCGGGTGAACCAGTCTGCTGTTGTTATCCCAAGGGGGGTCAATGATTTTGAGGACAGGTACAAAAAATCACCAGTACAACCTTTGGGGATGGGTGAAGCCATGACTTCATGACGCCGAACCTTTGACACCATGTTTTTTCTATGTTTTTGTGTGTTGCATTCATGCATTCATTTCATTGAAAAACTTTAAACAGAGAAAATTTTCTCTTTTAGTCTCTCTTTTTTCAAATTAAACTAAGACAATGATTGTAAATATCAGAGAGAAAGATTGTGTTATGGATTTCGGTAGAAGGAAGACTCACAAGTACACCTTCAAGGTTCTAAAACTAGAGGATTTAAGAGGGTTGGCAAGGATGATCACCAACCCTGATGCTTTCAGAGCTAAGTACGGAGGACTGCTGTCTCTATTAAGGGTCCATGTAATTGAAGGAATCTAGGCTACGCTCATTCAGTTCTACGATTCGGTCTATCACTGTTTCACATTCCCGGATTATCAACTAGCACCAATGCTAGAGGAGTACTCTCACCTGACTGATTTGCCCATCACTGACCAAGCTCCCTTTTCTGGACTAGAAGAAATTCCAAAGAATCAAACCATTGCAAGAGCTATCTATTTGAACGAGTCAGAAGTCAGGACTCACATGACCACTAAGGATGGAATCCAAGGTTTACCAGCCAAGTTTTTAACATAGAAAGCCCTGTGCTTTGCTAGTATAGGGAACGTAACTGCTTTCAAGAGCATCTTTGTCTTACTCACCTACGGGTTATTTCTGTTTCCCAACATTGATGACTTCATTGATATCAATGCCATTAAGTTTTTTCTAAATGCTTACTTCACAATGACATGCAAGCTCTGGAAGCAGCTCAGATTCAAAGAACTATGATCTCAGAGATCACATAAACGCCCATAGTGGAGAAGTATGATCCTCGGTATAACATGCCTAAAGATCGTCCCTAGGGCATGCCTATTAACTATATCCCTAAAGGATATATTCCGCCGATCACGGAAGATCCGAAAACTGCAGCAGGAAATGCTGGGCCTGAAGGTTACAAACTTCGGGAAAGCGAAGATGCAAGGGGCATGACAATAACTCCTGAAGGTTACAAACTTCGGGAGAGGGAACTACCAAGAGTCACTGTCGTAATGACTATACCACCACCCGTGGTACACACTGTCCCGGAAGGGCAGATTCCACAGATACCTTCTGTTGGAAACGAAAGTATGGACGACAAAATGAGGGAATTCCAGGAAAAATTCCTGGAGATGCAGAAGGAACTGCAAGCCATTCGCGGTCAGGATCTATTCGGAAAGGACGCCGCAGAACTTTGTTTGGTCCTCAATGTGAAAGTTCCGCACAAATTCAAGGTGCCCAAATTTGAAAAGTACAAGGGCAACTCTTGCCCTCAAAGTCACTTGGTGATGTACGTTCGGTGGATGTCAACTCAGACAGAGAACCAACAGCTACTGATCCACTATTTCCAAGATAGTTTAACTGGTGCCGCACTCAAATGGTACATGGGTTTAAACCGCACTAAGATCATCACTTTCAGAGATCTTGGCGCTACCTTTGTTCAACAATATAAGTATAATCTGGACATGGCACCAGACAGAGATCAACTCAGAGCCATGTCGTAGAAGGATAAGGAAACCTTCAAGGAATATGCTCAGAGATGGCGTGAAATTGTCGCCCAGATTTTTCCACCTCTTGAGGAAAAAGAGATGACAAAGATCTTATTGAAAACCTTGAGCTCATTTTACTACGACAGAATGGTCGCCAATGCGCCCAGCGACTTCACTGAGATGGTAGGCATGGGAGTTTGTCTTGAAGAAGTAGTTTGAGAAGGACGTTTAGTTAAAGATGCTAGACCATCAAGCAGTACCAAAAGATATGGTAATGCTCTCCCTAAGAAAAAAGAGCCGGATATTGGCAATATCTCTCTCGGAAATCAAAGGCGACGATACCAACCAGTAGCAGCTGTAACTCCTGCTATCAACCATGCGCCTGTTCCTACGTATCAACCTCAGGTTGCTCAGAGCCAACCGAATCAACAACAATATCCGCAAAGGACACAACAACCTCTTCAGCAGGCTCGTCCTCAGTACAACAACCTTACAATGCGACCACCAGGGTTTGACCCTATACCGATATTGTACGAAGAACTGTTCCCACTCTTACTGGTCAAGGGGCACGTCCAAACCAGGGCTCCTCTTACAATACCGAAGAATCTACCTTTTTGGTTCAAAGCGGATCAGACTTGCCCTTATCATCAAGGAGGACCAGGGCATAACATAGAAAACTGTCTCAGTTTCAAATCCGATGTGCAGAAGCTTGTCAGAAGCGGGGTCTTATCCTTCAAGGATACAAATCCAAATGTTCAGAAGAACCCGCTGCCTCAACACGAGAAAGCTGCGGTAAATTTGATAGAGGAAGAGTCTAAGCACAGCTATCAAATTCATGATGTACTCCTGTTGAAAACCAACTTGGCCAAACTACATTGCAGACAGAGCGGATACGGTCATGTGCCGTCTCATAACTATCACCAGTGTGATATCCGCTCTAAAAACAATCAAGGATGTTCTGTGGTGCAATCGGCTCTACAGGAACAGATGGATCTCGAATAGATCCAAGATCACCGAATTCATGAAGTCAACATGACTTATACAAATTTCAATATCATTCAGAACCACGACATCTGTGCGATGAATGTCAACTTGGTGGAAATGCACTCAAGGCAAAGCCAACATCATGATCTGCCACGGCACGATTATGATTCATGTCCTATCTGCTCAATAAATGATCAGGGATGCTCTTTTGTACAAGAGGCCCTCCAGCGTCAGATGGATCTTGGATGGATTCATGATTACCGCGATAGAAGTCAGTATCAAGTTAATATGATTCAAATCTTTGATATCCGCTTGATGAATGCCAGCTTGGTGGAATTACACGCTACACAAGTCCAACTCAGTTTTCTGACTTCGTATGACTATCAGAACTGTAAAGTGTGTCGGGAGAGTGACCAAGGATGTGCGCTCATTCAAAGGACACTACAACACTTATTAAACCACTGGTGGCTTCTGATCTATCTAGATGAAGACACACAACAAGTCAGCATGAATAATGGGAACCCTACTAGGCATCAAAGTCAGGACGTTTGATCAATGGAAATAGACCTAGTAAGGTTTTACTGTATACAAAGCGGACGTGGTCGGGTGCCACCACGCAACTATGAGCGCTGTAGAGTTTGCTCTGAAGACAATTAAGGATGCTACCTCGTGCGAGCAGCCCTTCAAAGTCAGTTGGACCATAAGGAGATTCAACCATGGTTAAGCTCTAGTTCAATGTCAGACTATCATCCTAATCAAGGCAAATATGTTGTCCTAATCCCTAAACGAGAAGTGGCTGAAGATGTATGCGCCATAATCCCTTTACTCCGTGAATCAAGAGTTCCTCTTGATGGTGGAAGGATTCTCAACCTTGAACCAATTGAGGCCGACTACGATGGTCAGAAAAATCAAAAGGCTCATGTAGTTATCTAACTGCCGGGACCAGTACCGTACAAATTCGATAAGGCTATCCCTTACAAATACGGTGCAACAACAATTGAGAATGGAAAGGAAACTCCATTACCCTCCGTCGTGAATATTGCAGACATTAGTCGAGTAACGCGGAGCGGTTGAATCTTCAACCGAGGAGTTAGAGAACCCACCAAAGAAAAAGAACCTCAAACAAAAGTTCCTAATCAACCAGTCGGTCAATATGGTGATCCCAACCTATCAAAGAACGATGATGAGATGTTGAAGCTCATCCAGAAGAGTGAATACAACATTGTTGATCAACTGTTGCAAACTCCTTCAAAAATCTATGTGTTATCTCTTTTACTCAGTTCTGAGGCTCACAGGGAAGCTCTACAGAAATTCTTAGAGCAAGCCTTTGTGGAACAAGATGTAATAATAAGATAATTTGACAGCATTATCTCCAACATCACTGCCTGCAATAATTTGGGATTTAGTGATGAAGAACTGCCGGAAGAGGGCCAAGGTCATAACATGGCGCTCAATATTACCGTCAACTGCCAGGACGATGCTTTAGCCAGCGTATTGGTAGACACCGAATCAGCTCTAAATGTTATGCCCAAGTCTACTCTAATGCGATTATCATACCAAGGATCTCCGATGAGAGGCAGTGAGGTCATCGTCAAAGCATTTGACGGATCCCAAAAAATAGTTATCGGCAAAGTCGATCTTCCCATAATTATCGGTCCTCACACTTTCCAAGTCACTTTCCAGGTCATGGACATCCGAGCAGCATACAGCTGTTTGTTAGGAAGACCTTGGATACACGAGGCTAGGGCATTCACTTCGACGCTTCACCAGAAACTGAAATTTGTCAAGAACGGCCAACTAGTACAGTCTGCGGAGAGCAAGCCTTGATCGTGAGCAACTTATCGTCATCCACTTGTGTAGAACCAGAAGAGGTTGTAGGAACCCAGTTCCAAGCACTTTCAGTGAGCAATGACAACCAATCAGAAAGAGGAACATCAATATCCTCGTACAAAGATGCTCTCGAAGTGATTAAAAGTAACAATGCGAAAGGATGGGGACGGCTCGTCATTCCTACTGACCACAAGACGAAGAAAGGTCTTGGTTTTTCTTCAAACTATGCCCAGACTGCTACTAACGATGAAAGTCTTCATCCCATTCAGGACTTGTTCCATAGTGGAGGTTTCCTTCACCCAGTGTCTCAAGAAGTACATACCATTAACGAGAGTGATTCCTCCGATACATATGAAGAATGGAAGTCCTATCTTAACGAGGACGATTATATGTCTCAAGAAGAGGTGCCTACGCCATTTTTCTATCCCGCACAGAGTCTGAGATATATATCAAGGTCAGATGTCAGGATGATATACGGAGATTGTGATCCGGAAGGATGTCGTGCTCCACCAAATTCATTAGAGGAAGACACTCTGACGAAAGACAACTTTAACCATGACTATTATGGCCCAATGGATGGCCTGCCTATCTGGAAGCCATACCCAGGAGACTCGGGGCAAAAGAGTCAGCCGAACGATACATATCAGCTGAGCATCATTGAAAAGAATACATGCGTCCCCACCGAATTAGGAGATCATTACTCAGGGCATTCAGAAAATATCCAGTACGACGATGAATTCGCATCAATTGCAGGACAAGGGTTCCTTAGTTATGCTTTTCCTGAGGTCAACGTCATCGAAAGGGATGATCCCTCCAGTTCCAAAGAAGTGTGGGACACTTTAGGACAACCGAGTGGAAAATTTGACTTCCTGGTCAAGTACACCGCTCCTGAAAGCTCTCATATCAGGCTCGAAGACATCCAGCCAACTGGATGGGGAGATATACTTGAGAGTACAGACATTATGCAAAATACAACAGAAGAATCCTCCTAGGACAACTCTGCCTGCGAGACATATTCTAACGATCCTGCTCCACCAGAAATCAGCGTTATTTTTGAAGACAAGCCAAGAAGGAAAGTACCAGACTTTGTGATTCACCGAGGAGTTTGTCACCAATGGGTTGTTGTCAATGTTCCGAAAGTCGTTCATAAGTCTAAGTAATTGCCGTCTTTACCTTTCACCCTGCCCAGATGAAATGGATGTTTTGATAGGGCTCACTTTCTATAAATGTACCTCTTCGCTTTGTCCAACACGACAGAGTTTTGTTTTATAGGGCTGTAGTTTCAAGAATCGACAAGATCATAAATAAAATAACGTCGTTTTGTAATTTCCGCATTTTATTGTTGTTTTCTCTTTTCGTTTTTTCAGAAAATGGTAATCCTAAAAACAACTCAAATAATAAAAATAAGCATTTTTCAGAAATTACACTGCACATACTCTTGCATTTCTCTCTATCTCTTCTAAAAAACAAATAATCACGTCATGCAGATTGCTTGTTTCAAACCCCATTGAAACATACGATCCAATGTCTTCTCCCAACTTTAAATTCCCGGTATTTGAGGCTGAAGAAGAAAATGACGAAGAAATTCCATAAGAGATCTCTCGATTACTCAGACAAGAGGAAAGGTCCATTGAACCTCATAAAGAGCTGTTGGAAACGGTCAACTTGGGTTCAGAAGAAGAGCGAAAAGAAGTCAAGATTAGGGCACTGCTCAGTCTGATTGTCAAAGAAGGTTTGATAAAGCTTCTCAAATAGTTTCCTGATGTATTGACTTGGTCCTACCAGGACATGCCAGGGTTGGATACCAGCATCATGGAACATCATCTACCGTTAAGATCTGAATGTCCGCCAGTAAAACAAAGACTAAGACGGACTCATCCGGACATGGCCATCAAAATCAAAGAGGAATTACAGAAACAGATTGACGCGGTTTCCTCGCCATATCAGAATATCCTCAATGGCTAGCCAACATAGTACCGGTTCCAAAAAAGGAAGGAAAGGTCAGAATGTGTGTAGACTACAAGGATCTGAACAAAGCAAGTCTAAAGGATGAATTTCCCTTACCACACATTGACATGCTGGTAAACAGTACAACAAAGTTCAAAATTTTCTCCTTCATGGACGGATTCTCGGGCTATAATCAGATCAAAATGGCGCCGAAAGACATAGAGAAAACTTCGTTCATCACCCCATGGGGTACCTTTTGTTACAAGGTAATGTCGTTCGGTTTAAAGAACGCCGATGCAACCTATCAAGGGGCCATGACTATTCTGTTTCATGACATGATACACAAAGAAACCGAAGTGTATGTCGATGATATGATTGTCAAATCTAAGACAGAAGAGGAGCATGTGACCCACCTGTTAAAGTTATTCGAGCGGTTGAGAAAATACAAACTCCACTTGAATCCCAATAAGTGCACATTCGGTGTCCGCTCAGGAAAAATTTTAGGGTTCATCGTCATCCAGAAAGGAATTGAGGTTGATCTTGACAAAGTCAAGGCCATTCAAGAAATGCCTTCTCCAAAAATTGAAAAATAAGTTAGGGGATTCCTGGTACATCTGAACTATATTTCCAGATTTATATTCCTCATGACCGCGACATGTGCGCCAATCTTCAAATTACTCAAAAAGAATCAGGACTGCGTTTGGACAGAAGACTGCCAAACCTCCTTCGACAGTATCAAGGAATACCTGTTAAACCCATTGATTCTATCACCTCCTGTAGAGGGGAGACCGTTGATCATCTACCTAACAGTCTTGGAGGACTCAATGGGTTGTGTACTTGGCCAACAAGACGAAATCAAAAGGAAAGAGTCTGCCATTTACTATTTGAGCAAGAAATTCACCGACTGCGAGACTCGGTACACTATGCTTGAGAATACTTGTTGTGCTCTGGCTTAGGCAGCCAAACGTCTCCACCAGTATATGATTTATCACAATACTTGGTTATTCTCTGAAATGGATCCAATCAAGTATGTCTTTGAAAAGCCTGCTCTCACGGGAAGGATTGCCCGTTGGCAGATGTTGGTATCAGAATACGACATCGAGTGCCATGCACAGAAAGCTGCCAAAGGAAGTGTTTTAGCTGATCATTTGGCTCATCAACCGATTGACAATCAAGAATCAATTGGATTTGACTTCCCAGATGAAGATGTCATGTATTTGAAAATGAAAGATTACGATGAATCGCTACCCAGTGAAGGGCCAGAACTAGGTTCCCAATGGGGATTAATTTTTGACGGAGCTGTCAATCATTATGGAAACGGAATTGAGGCAATCATCATAACACCTCAGGGTACCCATATTCCTTTCACTGCTCGACTGACTTTCAAATGCACAAACAACGAGGCTGAAAACGAAGCTTGTATCATGGGTCTCGAAGAAGCGATCAACTTAAGGATCAAGAACTTGGATATATATGGCGACTCAGTCCTAGTTATCAATCAGATCAAAGGAGATTGGAACACATACCAATCAGGACTGATTCCTTACAAAGACTACGTGAGAAGGTTGTTACCATTCTTCATCAGAGTCGAGTTTCACCATATCCCTCGTGAAGAGAATCACATGGCTGATGCATTAGCCACTCTCTCTTCCATGATTAGTGTAGGTCAATGGAATGACATACCTAAGATTGACATAATGCGCCTTGAATGACCCGCATACATCTTCACGATTGAAGCAGTCATAGACGACAAACCTTGGTATCACGATATCAAATGCTTCCTTCAGAAACAAGAGTACCCACCCGGGGCATCCAGAAAAGATAGAAAGACCCTCAGAAGGTTGGCAGGCAGCTTCTTCTTGAGCGGTGATACACTCTATAAGATAAATTTCGACACGGTCTTGCTCTGATGCGTAGATGGACCATAAGCAAACATGCTGATAAAAGAAATTCACGAAGGATCCTTTGGCACTCATGCCAATAGACACATAATGGCGAGAAAAATTCTGAGAGCAGGATACTATTGGTTGACCATGGAATCCGACTGCTATAAGTACATGAGGAGATGTCACAAGTGTCAGATATACTCCGACAAAATCCATGTACCGCCAACACATCTCAAAGTTCTCTCTTCCCCGTGGCCTTTTTCCATATGGGGAATCGACATGATTGGCATGATTGAACCCAAAGCTTCGAACGGACATTGGTTCATCCTGGTAGCCATTGACTACTTCACCAAGTGGGTCGAAGCAACGTCATACACCAATGTAACCCGACAAGTGGTGATCCGCTTTATCAAAATCAATCTCATCTGTTGTTATGGTGTTCCAAGCTAGATCATTACTGATAATGGATCTAACTTAAACAATAAGATGATGAAAGAGTTGTGCGCTAAGTTCAAGATCGAACACCATAACTCATCTCCCTACCAACCCAAGATGAATGGAGTGGTAGAAGCGGCTAACAAGAACATCAAGAAGATTGCTCAGAAGATGGTTGTAACCTACAAAGACTAGCACTAGATGTTGCCCTTTGCTCTTCAAGGTTATCGCACATCTGTCTGCACTTCAACAGGGGAAACCCCTTTCTCTCTAGTATATGGCATGGTGGCAGTGCTTCCCATAGAAGTAGAGATCCCATCAATCTGGGTATTGATGGAAGCTAAGTTAACAGAAGCATAATGGTGTCAAAGTCGACACGACAAACTGAATTTGATCAAAGAGAAGCGAATAACGGCTCTATGCCATAGTCAGTTGTATCAGCAAAAAATGAAGAAGGCGTTTGACAAAAAGGTCTGACCTCGTGTCTTCAGGAAAGGTGACCTTGTATTCAAGAAGATGCAATCATTCCTCGCTGATTCCCGGGGCAAGTGGACTCCGAATTATGACGGCCCCTATATGGTCAAGAAAGCTTTCTCAGGCGGTGCTTTGAGACTCGCGACTATGGATGGAGAGGAATTTGCCTACCCCACAAATGTTGACCTAGTCAAGAAATACTTCTTCTAAATAAAAAAATATATAAAAAAAACATCTTGGTGGATTGAAAACCTGAAAGGGCGGTCCAGGCAAAAATTATAGACATAATCAAAAATCACCCCGGTGGATTGGAAATATCAAAGTACAATCCAGGCAAAAGTTAGGGATTCATGGCAAGTAACTACGTCCAACAAAGGGGCAAATCCCTCAGCGGCAGTCATGCCATCCATCAGGAAAACTCCAGCCAAGATCATCTTCGACGGAAGCTCAGGATGTCCAGAATTCAAAGTTGGTAGAAGGATATTGGTCGTTATGTTTCAATGTAGCCCTTTTCCCTTAAAATTACCATTTTCTAACTTTGTAAATACTCCATGGAATCACGCATTTGGCTGATTTCCATCCTATCAATGATATTTGATCCCTAGTGCTTTTGTTTGCAATTCTTATTTGTTTTAGCTTTACAGGACGACATTTTAAACATGATTAACGATTCTTGAAATAAAACAAAAATGAATTTACTTGTCAAATTTTTCTACTTTTTAAAATAAAGATGGCAATTTCTTTTGACTGTTGAACATTGAAAGAATGTGGATCGCTTCTCCGGAAGTAATTGAACCTCAAAGTGCAGAATCAAAGTTCTCCTTCTTAAACCAGTGAGCCTGAATGAAGGATCAGCTGTGTCGGATGCGAATATTCCGTCCGACATCCCCGGCCGAGTTCTTATCTCCTAAGCCCGACCAACGGTTTTCCCCAAAGGGACTATCTCTCCTAAGCAAGGAAGAATTGCTATCTTGAACAAATAGTATTTCTTCATCCCCTGCAGTGGCCCAGTATCCAGTCGTGTTCATCTATTCGTCTGTATGTCGCGTCAGTTTTGTCAGCATAAACATGCATACATCATGCATAATTGATTCACATGCGTATTCATATTGTATCACTATCACTATGGTCAATCTTATCCCCAGGTGATAAAAGTCCTCTTATCAATTGAGTTGTCAGTTCTTTCCTCATCAGGAAATGTTTTGACTGAACAATCTCTCCTCCAGTTTATTTCTGGAATGGGGACGACCCTTGACCACTTTGATAACTTGAACCTCTAAAAGACAAGAAGAACTTCGACAAATGTCACTCTTCGCCATTAAAGATGATATCTTCGCTTTCCCGGATTAAGAAAAATCCCCAGAGAAATCCCCTTTATCAAAGATTCGGCAATACAACAGTTTTCTCCAGAGAATTCACTGACGAAAAGGTCATCAGCACCTCAAAGTTGGATTACATCGCATGGAGTTTCTCCGAGAAGATCTCGAGGAAAATGTAATATCCCCAAGCGGGAAATAGTCTTTCAAGAGACTCGGTGTCCCCAGTAGAGTCGACAAATGGTGTCTCCAACAAAGAAGTTTGTACAACTTTACAGCTCAGACAAAGGGGTTTCCCCAGCAAGTCTGACATCAAAACTTTTCCATCAAATGGCATCTCCCCAGGAAAATTTGGCGAGAAGTTTGAGGAAAACCGCTACAAATAGCTTCCCTTGTCAAGAAAGTTTATTGACAAAAGAAACTAAGACCAGTTCTGTGGCTAAAGACCAGGATCGAGGGGAAGTTTATTTCAGAAACTGAGACCAGTTCCTTGGCTGAAGACTAGGATCGAGGGGAAGTTTATGTCAGAAATTGAGACCAGTTCCTTGGCTGAAAACCAAGATCAAGGGGAAGTTTATTTCAGAAACTGAGACCAGTTCCGTGGCTGAAGACCCGGATTGAGGGGAAGTTTATATCAGAAACTGAGACCAGTTCCTTGGCTGAAGACCAGGATCGAGGGGAAGTTTTACCCTTTTCTAAGCATCATTGATTAGCAAAAGAAGATGGATGAGCAAACTTCCATTCATAACCACCATCAAAATTTTGGGTATTCCGATATTTAATCCTCTTGCACCCCGAATGCCCGAATACCTTCGTCATTCACACCTTCGGGTCCAAGAAGATTAAATAGGGGCATCTGCCATACTCCAAATTTTGACCACTAAGATTTCCCATCACTGTGCAAATCATCATCACAATATGGATGCACTTTCATGTCTTATCAATCTCCTAAGGAATTGTTAGGCATTCTCTACAATCAAGAATTAGGGTTTCAAGCTCTCTCAGAGCACTTAGACAAAGGATCAATCAAGATATGACATGATATTCAACTTTTCTAACATCTCAAACCTCCATAAAGGATCAAGAGGACTCCTACATCAAGAATCAAGCACAAGGTTGCAACATTCCAAGTGGATCAAGCCTCAAGATCGCCAGTGTCACCAAATTAGGGTTTTGGTCGACCGAGGCCTCCAGATGAAACTTTTCATCTGGGCATGAGCCAATACTTAAAAGCACAACCCAAGATACTCCAAGGGACCTCATGGACCTATTCATCAAGTCAATTTAACCTCAGGGGATGCATTTATCCAAAAATCAGGAATTAGGGTTTCTTGACCTAATTCACCCCTAAGTTGACTTTTGAGATAAAACATGAGCCAAGACCTCAAGACATGATTTGAGGGTCTCCAATAAACTACATTGATCCATTTTAAACAATGGATTGATCCAAGAAGCTTGATCCACAAGTTTCAATTTCATCAGGACCACAATTAGGGTTTCGAGAAAAAAGTCAATTGTACCTTTGACTTTTGACCAAGACATGCTCCCAAATCTTGGTACATGATTCAATACACCCTATAACACCTATGGAATGTATCCATTAGGTTTGATTTAGGTCAAGGACTTGATTTCACAAAGGATCACACAGTTTGGATTTCATCCGGTAAAAAGTCAACTGTGCACAAAATCAAGTTTGACTTTTTGGAATTTTTCACAATTTTGGTTCTTTGACCCTAAAGCAATGTTAATATGTGATTTGAATCATCATTCATCAAGAAAAATCAAAGAAAGTGAGTTAACTTGTAAAAGGGGTAACCATAAAAAACTTAGAATTTTTCTAAGTTATGGAACAAAGTGGCTAGGGTACCAACTTCCAAGGACCATAATTTGAGATCCAAGCAACCATTTTGGATGGTCCAAAGTTGGATTTATAGATCTCATTGCACACTTCAAAAGTGTCAACTACGTCTCATTCCAATTCTTCATGGATTTTTAGTTATGGAGTGATCAAAATGGCTGTAAACATGAAAATGACATTTTTCCAACACTTAGTGAAATTTTCACTAAGTCAAAATCTGCCTTACTTTTTCCAAAATGTAGGGGCAGTTTTCACCTTGATCCAAGTCAAACCAGGTCTAGGGGTGGACATCAAAGTTAAAGTATGCCATGAGGGCTTTCCAACAAGTACCAGATCATCTTCAAATTCCATTTGAGCAAGGAGATACATCCCTTGGAACATGGCATCCTGAACTGGGTTTTACAAGGCAGAATTTGTGCATTTTGCTCGATTTGTCCAAATCTGATAAATCCAAGCCTTGTCATCAATTTGGACACATTAGAGGATCAAATCCAAGGGGGATGATCTGATCTCCAAGCCTCCAAAGTCCAAGAATCTACAACTAGCCATGCCAAACCTAAAAGAGATAAAAAGTGCCAAGACTCCAATTTTGTTTCCAAGCATTCAATGGATGCACCAAGGTGGTATGAATTAAGCCTATTCCAACTGAATTTAGTCCAAGTTTATCTCTAAACCAAAGCTACAAAGCCTGTGCTCTAATCTCAAGTCAATGGCTAGAGGAGACTTGAGATTCCTTTTGCATAACATTGGCCAAAGGCCTGCTGCACCCTCCATTCACTATTGATGCCAAAACAAACTTGACACACTATAAATAGACATCAATTGTGATCAGTTTGAGTACACTAGAGCACCCAAACTGATGCTTTCCTCAAAATCCCTCTCTTTAGGCCAAAATGCCTTCTATTGCAAGGTGTAGCGGTAAAAATCGTGAGTGTAAGCTGTTGATTAACTTAACTCAAAAATAAACAAGAGTCGCCACCACACTTTTATTTTTATCCAAAAAGGAAAGGAAAAAAAGCGAACAAAACCTAAAGAGTTCTAAAAGAACAAAGAGATAAAGGGTAAGGGGGTTGGTTATGTAAAGGGAAGGTTTTACGCACCCAATACATCTATAGTACTCTATAGGAACCTTTTGAAATATCTATCGCTTTTTGGTCTGAAAATGGTTTGTTTGAAAAGAGATTGGGAGGGATGAGAAGAGAAATATTTTTTAAGATTTTTGTGTTTGGAGAGACTTATCGCCTCATGCCTACGTACCCACGATGCACAATGTAGGATCAAAACCTCGTAGTTCTTGGTACAAAGAACAAAAATTATTGGTTATGGTTCATTTTATCTTGAAAAAGACAACCCGTCATTCTCAAGAGAGAATACTCAACTAATTACCCAAAGGTATGGGAAAGAGGAATTTGCATCACATTAAGACGGAGGACTTCCTTGGATTAACATCAACAAGACTATCGCTTCAACATGTAAGTGGAAAATGGCCATACTTTACACAAAATACCATGGTTAGGAGCTTTACATCTCAACAAAGAAAATGACTCGTGTCTAATTCTTTTTGAAAAGTTTAAAAGAAAAAAGGTGCATAAAAGCACAAAAAGGTTTGAATGATTTTTGTATTTTTTATATCTTTTTGAAATGGTCAAAATATGATTAACATGGATTGACATTTATTAAAGAAAACAATGTTTGAAAATCACTTGATCAAAGTCAAGGTTTTATTATGAAAGCCGTTTTGAGTTTGAAAACAAGAAAGTTTTGAAAAAGAGAGGAAGTTTTGAAAATTGAAGAAGGGGTGGAGAAGAAGTGACTATCCTAAAGCATAAAGTAAAAGCTAAGGATAAGAAAGATCTAACCACAAATGTAGCTATCTTCACCATAAACCAAACAAAAGCACAAGGCTTCAAAGTTTTCAAACCATAATTCCAAAGCAAAGGGAAAAGGTCCTAGCTCTAAGTCCAAGGATCCAAGAATAGCATTGAAGTCCAAGGTCTAGGTACAAAATTCCATGTCCATTGCAAAGCATAGTAACCATAATCCAAGGTTAGAAGCACAAGTTTTTTAGAGGTTTTGGCCTTTATTAATATTTTTGGTCCAAGTGGACAAAGAGAAAAAGGCATAAGCATAAACATGTGTCCAACGGACAAAGGAAAAGTTGCGGAAGCATAAACATGTGCCAAAGGACCAAGGAAAAAAAATTGCATAAAAGTAAAAGAGAGATAGGGAGCGAGAAGGAATTGTAAAGAAGTTAGAAGTTAGTAATTAGTTGTTAGAGTAAGTGATCAATAATGATTGAATAATGTACTTAGGTCAAGGTTAATGAAGACTTGTTAGAAGATTGATAGAATCAAAGCCTCTACAACAACAAGCTTCATAGATTTTGAACCTAATACAAAAGATAAATAAACATTGAGTTGTTCTCCGATACGGGACATAATGTTGCGCTATGTTAAGCAATCGCCGAGTAATTTACGGAGTAATTACCCTACAATGAGGCCGGTCAATAGATCTTTGTGCTAATGCATGCTAGATGAACGATATGTAAATCGTCATCCGAAAGCAATGCCGCACGAAAAGAAAATAGGTAATGATCTAGTCTCGATCAAGAATTCAGCAAAGAAATTCTAAGATCCATAAGACTTTCATCGATAAAAAAAAAAGAAACAGATGAAGAGAAAGCCAAATTGAATTACACTTTCAAGATCCTTTCATCTTCAAGTTCAATCACTTTTAATTGATAAGTTTAAGTGTGAAAACATATCACTAATTCAAAGCACCTCAAATGAATTCGACAATTCATTAAAAGATAGATTTGAACTAATGAATGTTTAATTACTTTAACCATATCCAAAGTCCATTGAAATTGAAGAGAAATTAATCTCAACAATGTAATTCAAGGCTAAAATAAGAAGAGAGGGGAAGAAAAGACAAAACAGCCCCAAAAACAAGCAAAAAACACAATTCTGCCTCTGCGCAATCGATTGCACAAAAGGTGCAATCGATTGCACATGTTCAAAATCAGCAAATCAGCATAAATTTTACACTGCACAATCCATTGCGCAAAAGGTGCAATTGATTACACCTGTTCAAAAAACAGAAAATCAGCATTTTAAGAGGCAAATCCTTGATCAATCATTTCATCAAACATCTATTGATCATGGATTCAATTGTGCATGAATTTTAAAGTAAAACAAAATTAAAAACCTGCAATCAAACACAATTACAAGATCTGAAGGATCAAGTAACACAAAGCAACCAAAGATCTACATGATGAATGATGGAGATGAAGCTTTAACAATGGTGTGAAATGGATTACCACTCCAAATCTGAAAATTCCTTCAAATTACTTCAAGATCTACACTCCAAAGCCTTGATCTACTATAATTAATGAACAAAAACAAGAATGGATGAAGGTTTAGCTCAAAGTTGAACAAGATTCAATGTGAATTCTTGTTAACTTTCAAAGGAAGAAATGTGAGCTTTGGTGAATTTTGTGGTTGGGAAGAGAATTTGCAAGAGGTTTTTTGGCTCTCAAAAGCTTGAATGAATGAATGAAATGAAGGCTCTATTTAAAGAGTTTAGGCTTGGGAATTTGGTGGTTTGGAATTTGGTTTGGAAGATCAAAATTAGGCTTGGAATTTGATTTTGGAGGGAAATTAACAAAAGAGTGGTGATTAGTGAGGTGTATGGTGGGAATTAATTGTGATGAGGTAGGTGAATTATTTTTGGGTGATCTAGAATATTCTCATGTGATAAAATTGGTGCCAAGTGCTTCAAAATTTGAAAATTGCTGAATTTGGCCAATTTTGCCTCTGTGCAATCGATTGCAGTGCTGACGCAATCCATTGCGCCTATACAAAAATTCAAAAATTGGCACGAAATGTGAGGGCTGTGAAAAATGGCAAAAATTGCTTTGTTTGACTGGATTGCTCCGGCTTTGGCTCGATTCTTTTGCTTGTCGAAGAAGGCATGGAAATAAACACATGAACCTTGGAATTCCTTGGATAATAATCAATTTGAGGAATCCTTGATCGGATAAAATTTGACATGATTACGGATCAACTTCGACGTTGTACAGATGAAATTCATTCGAGCTGCAGGGCTGTTGTTTTGGTATTTTAAACATGTTCTTCCCCTGAAAATGTTAGTGAAAGAAATCAAAATATTTTTGGATTTTGATTAAAGGTTAGTAAACATAAACAATTAAGCAATAAAACAACTAACAAACACACACAAACCCAAAGATCCCTGCAAGGCACAATCCTATAGAAGAGGGAACCAATGTGTGATCCTGTTTGTATGTATGAATGCACATGACAAGCAGAAAATCTTAGGGGCAAAAATTAGGGTATTACAGCTGCCCCTTTTTAAGTTTCTTCTATTCGGAGATATGAAGATTGGCATCTTTATCTCGACGAGATAGAAGAGACTTAAATATAATAATAAACCCAATTTTTTGACCCTAAGAGACCACAAAATGATATGATTATGCAAATGATATGCAGACACAAGACCTCCGTGGGGAGAAACGCCACGGGAGACCAACAAAAACTGGGGAACAAAGAGAAAAGACTCCACCAGGGGAAAACAAAATAGGGAAACACATCCCAACAGGGAGGGAAACAAATCTCCACTGGGGAAGAGAAAGGAGTAAGATTCCAACTGAGGGAAAATTACCGACACCAGAAATAAAAGAGGGATAACATCGTCCCAACATGGAGAGAAAAATCTCCGTTGGGGAAAAATCGTCTAATACCGGACATCTGGTAAGAGCATGATCAAAAGGAAAGATTGCCAACTACCAACCAAGTGATAGCTACAACAAGGCAGTCAATCAAAAGGATATGAGAAGAATTACCTACTACCAACAAAGGGCAGGACAACAAAGGTAACGATCTCACAATGGGGATAAGATTACCAGCTATCAAACAAATGACAACTGTAACAAGGCAACCAAACCGGGCTATATTACCTACTACCAACAAAGGGCAGGACGACAAAGGTAATAAGCCAGCTAAAGAAAGATTACCAACCATCAACCAAATGACAGTTACAACAAAGTAATCAACCAAGGGTATGAGAAATATTACCTACTACCAACAAAGGGTAGGACGAAAAAGGTAATAATCTCAAAGGGGTCGAGAAATATCACCTACTACCAACACAGGGCAGGACGACAAAGGTAATAAACTCGAACAAAGAAGGGAGAGATTACCAACTATCAAACAAGTGATAGCTTCAACAAGGTAATCAAACTCGGCTATGTTACCTACTACCAACTAAAGGGCAGGACGACAAAGGTAACAAGCCAGCTATATCACTTACTACCAACAAAACGGGTAGGACGACAAAGGTGATAAGCTAAAAAGAGGGATTACCAACTAGCCGGGGAACATACCGCATAACTACTGGGACTCAGCTGAGGAAAATATTCAAACTGGGGATAACTGTATATGAAATAAATAACAACACAACAAGGATATAAGTCAACAGGGAAGACTTAGCACAGCAAGGCTCCACTGGGAAAATCAATACCTCGTCAATGAACTATCTCTAGCATACTAAAGAGACTAACCATCCATCGGAGTAGAAAACCTCAAAAACAAACTATCCCGTCCAACCGAAGAGACTTACCATTTATCGGAGTAACAAAATCTCAACAACGAACTGTCTCGTCTAACCGAAGAGACTTACCATTCATCGGAGTAGAAAAGCTCAACAACGAACTGTCCCGTCTAACCGAAGAGACTTAGGACTTCATTTGGGAATACTTTCTACCAAGATTTTTGAGAAATGTGCCAACCATAAAAAATTTACTAGGGAATCTATTGCCAAGATCAACTAGAGAACCTTCAAATGAAACACCTTCTGCCGAGATTTTATATGTAATTCCTACTGCCAAGGAATAATCGAAAACATGCCTGCTGCCGAGGCTCTCCTAAAAGATCTTTTAAGGATTCTACTGTCGAGATCCTAAAAAGAAAATACCTTCTGTCGAGGTTGCTGTAATAATTTTTTTTTGAAATTATCCGAGAAACCTACTGCCGAGATTCTTGGAAAGAAAATACATTCTGCCTAGATTTTATATGTAATTCCTACTGCAGAGGAATAATCGAAAACATGCCTTCTGCCGAGGCTTTACTGAAAAATCTTTTAAAGATTCTACTGCCGAGATCCTAAAAAGAAAATACCTTCTGTCGAGGTTGCTATAATCCTTTTTTTTTGAAATTTTTCGAGAAATCTACTGCAGAGATTCTTAGAAAGAAAATACCTTCTGTCGAGGCTTGTTGCAAATTCTATTTTAAAACTCACTTGGAGAATCTACTGCCGAGATCAACCAAAGAAATCTGAAATAATGCCACCTCCTGCCGAGGTTTGCTGGAAATCTTTCAAAAATATCCAAGAAATCTACTGTCGAGATTCTTGGAAAGAAAATACCTTCTGCCGAGGTCAACTGGAAATCTTCTGTCGAGATTTGCCAGGAACTAGGAATCAATAAATCTATCAGGGATCTTCATAGGAGATATAGGCAAGTTAGATCACGCAACAGACTTCTCAAATAAAGAGACAACCTTCTATTGGAAATTCACAACAAACTTCTCTGACAAGCACAACCTGAGAGATACCATTTGATGGAAAAGATAACGTCTGATAACTGGAGACACACAAGTTCCTCAAATAAAGAGGATGCTGCTTGTTGACATGTAATGGATTCCAAAAGAGTGTTGCAACAACACTGCTGAAGGAAACAAAATCTTCATCTTCTAATTGTAACTATAAAAAGATAATCTGCTGAGGAATACAAAATCCTCAAAGGTTCAAAATAAATGCACTCCCAATCATCTAGGTTGCACATCCTAGAGAGTTTCAAAATAGTCATCTCCGGAGACCAAAGTTCAATCCAGGAAGAAACTGGAGAGAAACGGTCAAATAAGACTCATCCCGAGGAGAATATATCTCAACTGGGGGGTTAATTCCATCCAGACAACACACTAGGGAGGAAGCTGAATCAATAATCATCCACGAGGAACAAATTCGTGAGGAATTGGAAAGGATAAACACTTTCTGCTTAAGGTCGACACTCTATTGGAGAGAGGACACACACACACACACTCTCTGCGGAAGATAACAAAACCAGAGAGCCGGGAAGCACTAAAACAGATGCAAAATGCACAATGCAACCACAACAATGATATGCATAACAAAAGAATACGTATGCAATGCGTATGAGTATGAATATGCTGACAAAATAGACATAAGGATAAGCAGAGGGTGGAAGAACACCACAGCTCAGCTGAATACTCGGATAATCTCAACAAGATAGAGATACCAAAAGAGATCTTGTCAAGGAGTACACACAAAGCCATCCCTAAAGGGGATATCAACCAATTGGGGGAATAAGAAGTCAACATTACTTTTTGCTTAGGGAGTGATCAAAGCAATCACAACAAGAGGTAAAACTCTGTGCGAGGATTCCACATCAAGGGGAAACATCACCCCACAGCTTCACAAATGCTTGATCATAACCTGGCTGGAGAATAGAATCATGCTCAGTTGGGGAAATTTGAATCAAGACTTAGCCGAAGGATTACCCAAAATAGTACTTGGACGGGAAATACCCAAACTGGCGCTCAATTGGGGAATAATGGATTTCAAGAGTCCAACACCTCACAAAAATTTGGAGGGAATCCATCATCTGATTAACAACTTGATTACATCCACAAGAACAAATCTGCTTATGTGCGTTGAATTCACCATTTAACTTTTGCCCCAGACTGCATGGTCTACAAAGGATTTTACACCAAAAGGAAACTTTGTACCATAACGACTTGAGATAATTTGTCCCAGTGTCTTCAAACTCTTTGAGATATTCATCGAATCTCGACGTAACCGCCCCAGATTTACTGAACTTGGCACACTCTTCAATCAATAGAGTCCTCCAGCTTTGCCGCATGTGAAAGCATCAACTTGCTAATATTCAACAAAGCCTTCTGGCAACATGCCCCTGGATAGGATCATTCTTGAAATGATTTGCCAATTGCTCATCAGGGTTTCAAGCCTCAAAAGATTATACTCATCACTGATGCTCAAATGTAAGCTTCCATGATGTCAAACAAATGTATGCAAGCAGAAAATGTTAATTCTGAGAATTATAATTCTAATGCATCAGACATGTTAATCTTGAAGTTTTTACTTAAAAGATATCGCAAAAACTTGTGAATGAATCACTAATTAAGATACGACATTTATTTTAGATTACACATGTAATACCAACAAAGATCTTTTAGCGTAACTCATGGGAGTCAGGAACGCTATCTCGTTTGGAGTATGCTCTCAAAATAAACCCTGCTTCAATTAGGTCTTTTGAGGGTTATAACTTGGCCTGGTTCACGGTTTTCAGAAAAAGGATTTTTAAGCTCAAAATTTATTTGTACCCACCCAATCTCCGTGATGTTCTTCACTCCTATATTCAGCTAATTTGACACAAATGTTCATCTCTCAAAAAGATAAAACTGATAGTTTAAGAACCAATGAGGTTATTTAGGGAATAACAGTCACCCTTATCGTCTTTCGACTTGGTAGTCACACAAAGATTTGTTCTTTTGATGAGGATTTTTTTTATTTTATCATCGTTTTTCACATTTTCATTCTTTTTATTTTTCCCTAACTTTTGCCTGGACTGATTTTTTTTGAATTTTTGATGTCCAGCGGGATGCCCCAATTTTTGCCTAAGTCACTTGTTTTCAATTTTTTTTTGACTTAGCGGGCTTTTTTTATTTCTTCCTTTCTTTTTTTTGAACAAATCATGTGAAATTGGCTTATTTGACTTGTTTGAAAGGTTGTGACTTCCTCTTCCCTTTGGAATGAGGGATAACCATTGCGGTCAGTCCTTAGATGCACACTCCTTTTGGAAATTTGAACACTTGGTCGAATTAACTGAAGACTACCCTGCCCCAAGGTTAAATGTGAGGTTTTTTTCATTTAGAAAAGAAACTCCTACTTCAAGGCTCAAAGGGGTTAACAAGGGATTATCTTCCTTATATCTCCGGTGTTTGGGAATTTGAAACAATGCATGTACATCATCAGCAGGGTCTTATTCAAAAGCATACAACCAGAAATTTCGCATTTTCACTTCATCATCCTCCCTCCAAGAGTTTAAACAAGAAGTTGGTATTACAAATGCAGAAAACAAATTACGAGCGAATGCGAATGGATTACTTCAAGATAAACTACTCATTGCATTAAGATTAATATTCAAAACAAACAAATTCTACATGCAAACAAAGCAATAACAATCATAAAAGATTACAAATGAAAATGCAGTAAATGAATTGAAGATCTGAGGAAACTATGTCAGCTTGAGCTTGAAAGAACATTATCAACTTTCTTGGGAGACGCAAACACAAACATACAACCACTGCGGATCACTCTACTAATATCAGCATAAAGGCTTTCCATTCACAAATGTGTTTCCTTCCTTGAAGGTCAACACCTCGTCGTTAATCATCTCTGTCACAAGGTGGACATTCTGAGGATTTGGCATATACCTCGAAAATCGAGAATATTTTCCAACAACTTGACCAACCAGATCATTTTGCATAGGTCGGGATCGAGTAGGAACATCCACTTGTGGAACATCGTCGTCTAAAGGAGAATCATACATCGGATTGGTCATCACTGTAAAGCCTGACATGAGATCATCATCTTTTGTTCTCTCCATGTTCTTTCAGTAACTACCTCAAACTTGGTACGAATGCCAGAAAAATCAGCTAACTGTTACAAGGACAGAAGGACAAATGAGTCTGTGTTTAGGGAACTGCATGTATGCAAATGATGAATGCAAATCTTATTTTATGTTTTCAGGAAATAAACCAGATTATTACAAACATGGGAAGCATCAAGTATATGAGTATCATAACTTTTATTCAAAACTTTTGCCAAAGGGACATTTGCCTTGTCCATATTTGCAATAGCCTGAGTTGTTTTCCCTAAAAATGGATGAGATGATGAATGTATGGATGCATGGATGCAACGACCACAAACAAGATCACACAAAGCACACGGGTCAAGGTTCAAGTCACGAGCATGAAGCCAAGGGTAAGAACTAATCCCACAAAGGTATGTACTAAGGTTTTGTCTTCATTGTACCTGCAGAAAACAGCGGTTCTAACAGAGTGCCCAGGGTCCATAATCCACTATCAGACACACCAACACACCGATTTGCTCGGAGGTTGGTAGTTATCCTCAAGAGAATCTAACCTGAGTGTGGCATCGCGTGACAGCTAAGTCAGATTTGCATCCTCATAGCTTCCGCGCCACGATCCTAAAAGGCTAAGATGGGTTAAGGGTCACTACGGTCCTTAGTGTTATAGGCTTATATGGAAAAAGTAATGCCTTCACGATCGCTCCATCGACATCAGTAATTCCAAATAGGCAACCACCGAGCGGATAGATTCTCAAGTTCTGCTTTTTCGGTATTCGACTTCCTCAAAGCTCCCTTGACTATACTATCCTCCTATCTCAAAGTACACTCTGGTCCAGGTATAGGACCTATCTCACACACAGAGGAACTACCAAACAGAACAAACAAGTAACAAGCAAATCAGACAAAAAGCAGTAAATAAATCAAAGTAGGCTAAACCCCTCAAGGGAAAAATATCTCCCCAGCAGAGTCGCCACTTTTCTGTAGCGGTAAAAATCGTGAGTGTAAGCTATTGATTAACTTAACTCAAAAATAAACAAGACTCGCCACCGCACTTTTATTTTTATCCAAAAAGGAATGGAAAAAAGAGCGAACAAAACCAAAAGAGTTCTAAAATAAAAAAGAGATAAAGGGTAAGGGGGTTGGTTATGTAAAGGGAAGGTTTTACGCACCCAATACATCTATAGTACTTTATAGAAACCCTTTGAAATATCTATCGCTTTTTGGTCTGAAAATGGTTTGTTTGAAAAGAGATTGGGAGGGATGAGAAGAGAAATATTTTTTAAGATTTTTGTGTTTGGAGAGACTTATCGCCTCATGCCTACGTACCCATGATGCGCAATGTAGGATCAAAACCTCGTAGTTCGTTGTACAAAGAACAAAAATTATTGGTTATGGTTCATTTTATCTTGAAAAGGACAACCCGTCATTCTCAAGAGAGAAAACTCAACTAATTACCCAAAGGTATGGGAAAGAGGCATTTGCATCACATTAAGATGGAGGATTTGCTTGGATTAACATCAACAAGACTATCGCTTCAACATCTAAGTGGAAAATGGCCATACTTTACACAAAATACCATGGTTAGGAGCTTTACATCTCAACAAAGAAAATAACTCATGTCTAATTCTTTTTGAAAAGTTTAAAAGAAAAAAGGTGCATAAGAGCACAAAAAGGTTTGAATGAGTTTTGTATTTTTTATATCTTTTTGAAATGGTCAAAATATGATTAACATGGATTGACATTTATTAAAGAAAACAACGTTTGAAAATCACTTGACCAAAGTCAAGGTTTTATTGTGAAAGCGGTTTTGAGTTTGAAAACAAGAAAGTTTTGAAAAGGAGAGGAAGTTTTGAAAATTGAAGAAGGGGTGGAGAAGAAGTGACTATCCTAAAGCATAAAGTAAAAGCTAAGGATAAGAAAAATCTAACCACAAATGTAGCTATCTTCACCATAAACCAAACAAAAGCACAAGGCTTCAAAGTCTTCAAACCATAATTCCAAAGCAAAGGGAAAAGGTCCTAGCTCTAAGTCCAAGGATCCAAGAATAGCATTGAAGTCCAAGGTCTAGGTACAAAATTCCATGTCCATTGCAAAGGATAGTAACCATAGTCCAAGATTAGAAGCACAATTTTTTTAGAGGTTTTGCCCTTTATTAATATTTTTGATCCAAGTGGACAAAGAGAAAAAGGCATAAGCATAAACATGTGTCCAACGGACAAAGGAAAAATTGCGGAAGCATAAACATGTGTCCAACGGACAAAGGAAAAATTGCGGAAGCATAAACATGTGCCAAAGGACAAAGGAAAAAAATTGCATAAAAGTAAAAGAGAGATAAGGAGCGAGAAGGAATTGTAAAGAAGTTAGAAGTTAGTAATTAGTTGTTAGAGTAAGTGATCAATAATGATTGAATAATGTACTTAGGTCAAGGTTAATGAAGACTTTTTAGAAGGTTGATAGAATTAAAGCCTCTACAACAACAAGCTTCATAGATTTTGAACCTAATACAAAAGATCAATCAACATTGAGTTGTTTTCCGATACGGGACATAATGTTGCGCTATGTTAAGCAATCGTCGAGTAATTTACGGAGTAATTACCCTACAATGAGGCCGGTCAATAGATCTTTATGCTAATGCATGCTAGATGAACGATATGTAAATCGTCATCCGAAAGCAATGTCGCACGAAAAGAAAATAGGTAACGATCTAGTCTCGATCAAGAATTCAATAAAGAAATTCTAAGATCCATAAGACTTTCATCAATCAAAATAAAAAGAAATAGATGAAGAGAAAACTTAATTGAATTACACTTTCAAGATCCTTTCATCTTCCACTTCAATCAGTTTTAATTGATAAGTTTAAGTGTGAAAACATATAACTAATTCAAAGCACCTCAAATGAATTCGACAATTCATTAAAAGATAGATTTGAACTAATGAATGTTTAATTACTTTAACCATATCCAAATTCCATTGAAATTGAAGAGAAATTAATCTCAACAATGTAATTCAAGGCTAAAATAAGAAGAGAAGGGAAGAAAAGCCAAAACAGCCCCCAAAACAAGCAAAAAACACAATTCTGCCTCTGCGCAATCGATTGCACAAAAGGTGCAATCGATTGCACATGTTCAAAATCAGCAAATCAGCATAAATTTTACACTGCGCAATCCATTGCGCAAAAGGTGCAATTGATTACACCTGTTCAAAAAACAGAAAATCAGCATTTTAAGAGGCAAATCCTTGATCAATCATTTCATCAAACATCTATTGATCATGGATTCAATTGTGCACGAATTTTAAAGTAAAACAAAAGTAAAAACCTGCAATCAAACACAATTACAAGATCCGAAGGATCAAGTAACACAAAGCAACCAAAGATCTACATGATGAATGATGGAGATGAAGCTTTAACAATGGTGTGAAATGGATTACCACTCCAAATCTGAAAATTCCTTCAAATTGCTTCAAGATCTACACTCCAAAGCCTTGATCTACTATAATTGATGAACAAAAACAAGAATGGATGAAGGTTTAGCTCAAAGTTGAACAAGATTCAATGTGAATTCTTGTAAACTTTCAAAGGAAGAAATGTGAGCTTTGGTGAATTTTGTGGTTGGGAAGAGAATTTGCAAGAGGTTTTTTGGCTCTCAAAAGCTTGAATGAATGAATGAAATAAAGGCTCTATTTAAAGAGTTTAGGCTTGGGAATTTGGTGGTTTGGAATTTGTATTGGAAGATCAAAATTAGGCTTGGAATTTGATTTTGGAGGGAAATTAACAAAAGAGTGGTGATTAGTGAAGGTGTATGGTGGGAATTAATTGTGATGAGGTAGGTGAATTATTTTTGGGTGATCTAGAATATTCTCATGTGATAAAATTGGTGCCAAGTGCTTCAAAATTTGAAAATTGCTGAATTTGGCCAATTTTGCCTCTGTGCAATCGATTGCAGTGCTGACACAATCCATTGCGCCTGTACAAAAATTCAAAAATTGGCACGAAATGTGAGTGTGCAATCGATTGCTATTTTAGTACAATCGATTGCATCAGTGAAAATGGAAAAAATTGCTTTGTTTGACTGGATTGCTCCGGCTTTGGCTCGATTCTTTTGCTTGTCAAAGAAGGCATGGAAATATACACATGAACCTTGGAATTCCTTGGATAATAATCAATTAAAACTTGAGGAATCCTTGATCGGATAAAATTTGACATGATTACGGATCAACTTCGACGTTGTACAAATGAAATTCATTCGAGCTGCGGGGTTGTTGTTTTGGTATTTTTAACATGTTCTTCCCCTGAAAATGTTATTGAAAGAAAACAAAATATTTTTGGATTTTGATTAAAGGTTAGTAAACATAAACAATTAAGCAATAAAACAATTAACAAACACACACAAACCCAAAGATCCCTGCAAGGCACAATCCTATAGAAGAGAGGACCAATGTGTGATCCTGTTTGTATGTATGAATGCACATGACAAGTAGAAAATCTTAGGGGCAAAAATTAGGGTATTACATAAGGTATCTCTGAGTTTTTGAGTTAGAGAGCAATTCCATCACAGTTCATGATCCAAACACATCCAATATGTCATATCTAAGTAGTCCAAACTCTCATATGTGACCTGTAACACCAAAATCACAAAGTCCCCTCTCAAAACCTCAAAATTGGACTTTTTTGCATTTTTCAAGCCATGTCTTGATTCAGTCACTTTCAAAACTAGATAAAACTTCAAACACACTCCAAATATCATCCTTGAACTGTCCCAAATGGTTTCCCACATCTGGAACACCATTTGAGAGAGTTGTCATATTGGTCACTTTTGCCCCTTTTGCAAGAAAGAGCTCAAACTTGTTCCTGAGGATTCCAGCTGGTGGTGACCATTCTAAAAGCTCCTAAGGGATCAATTGAGAGTGTCTAAAGCATCAAATTACTTCTGGCACAAGAAACTTGGCAGATAGCACAAAAAGCTCTCAAAGAGGTAAGCATCACAACTTGAACTATTTGAAATATGCATTGCTTTGAAGTCCACTGATCATAAACATCTCATACATGTTGTATATGTTGTGTTTGAACCAATTCATCATGTAATTCTTGCCTGTAACATGAGGTAGCATAGAAAATGCAATTATAGGCCTATTTCAAAAACACCATCGGGTTTTAAAATGGGGACCTCATCTGAAAAAACCAAGGGTACCATTGGATTCCTTGTGAAATTCAAGGCAGGATAGACCTAAATTTTGTCCCAATCCATGGAGAAATGAGGAAGTTACAACCTTTACGTTTTTGGTCCAAAAGCTGGCCCTGCCTTGCCTTGCCTTGCCCAGGCCTAGAACAAGGTATCCCTTATGTATTCATGGGGTGGTTTTGATAGACGGATGTATCACCACCCTAATGATAGAGGGCGCGCGCTGCAACTTGGAGGTCTGGGGTTCGAATCCCCCTCGCCCCAGACCCTTTTTTACCACTATTTTCCATTTTTTAATATTTTGTCATATTATTTTAAATGATTTGGAAAATTAATTTCTCTCTCAATTTTAATTATTTTTTATTGGTTCTTTTTGCAAAAAATCACAAAAATGTTAAAATATTTTATTCCACAAAAAAATAAAATTTAGGTTAGTTATTTAATATAGTTTATATTTTTGTAAATAAATTCATTTTTATTGTTTTTAAACCTTTTAAAAATGAATATTCATCTTGAAAATAAAAATCAAATGAGTCCTAAATCATCTTGTGATTAAAACCTCATTTTTCAAACCTTAAACAAAAATCACAAGTGGTTTATTTAGACTTATTTGGTATTTTTGTCATTTTATTCATTTTATTAAAAGGATTACTTTTAAAAGAAAATGAAATTAGGGTTTCTTTTATTTTTGATCCTCGTCAAATATTTCAAAACACTCATGGGCCTCTAATAGAGTGTAAGACCCAATCCCCTTTTAACCAAAACCATTTTGGGCCTCAGATATTGTATAAGCCCCTCTGCGTTAAAAAATTCTCGTCACGATCGCCATTTCAATACAAAAATCATCTGGGCCTCCCCTCGTGTTGTAAGTCCCATCTTTCTTTTTTAAAACATCCTTGGGCCTCTCCTTGAGTTGTAAGACCCATCCATTTGTACAAAAAACCTCTTTGGGCCTCAGTCGTTGTATAAGTCCCGATGCGATTTCAAAAACAACAGTGCGATCACTGTTAAACCCTGGGCCTCTCCTTGAGTATAAGCCCCAACAATCTTTTCAAAACAACTTCCCTTTTGATTTAGGTTCAAATATATACATGTTGTTATCGAAGCTTTCTTTAATTTCTTTGAAACAACTAACAATACAGCATGGAAGCTTGCTCGCCTGTAAGTTTTAACAGCTTTCATTTACTCGCTTTCATATAAATATAACTGTACTGTGGGAAGTTGCGCACGGTAAGTCTTCTTTCATATCCTTTTAAATACTTGTCATATATCAACTGTATATATACTAGTATAGTTATTTAGAGTTTTCCCCGGCAACTAAGTCTAGAACTAGGTAAAGCCATGTTGGTCACTCTTAAATACAGACGAAACTAGATCCCCATAGGATTTCCAGATACAGTCTTGCCTTCTCTTGGGCTTAAACAATATGGAACAAAGAGAAAGGCAATATTCTTCGTGAACCTTTTCTCAGACTGTCACCATTAGAAATTGTCAAAGAAATTCTACTACCCAGAGTTGATCTATTCTCGGTGAATAGCATCTCTTGAGTTTCTTCGAACCTCAGAACTTTCACTAAATGATCTATTCTCGGTGAATAGAATTTCTTGAACTTTTCTTGGTTTGAGACCCACAGGCTTCCTAAAAGCATCCCCGCCTCCTCTTGGGCTTTGTACAAGGACCCTCCGGCTTCTTAGAATTTCTCATGCCTTCTCTTGGGCTTAATACAAGGACCCTAACGACCTCTTAAAGGTATAAGAAAGAACTTAGTCATCCTTTGCTAGAGCAGTCTTTCCAGTGTCAAATCTCAGACCAATTTAGGGTTGATTCTCATCGCTTAAAACACCCGCCCCCTCTTGGGCATCATACAAAAGATAAAACTCTTCCACACCAATAGACTCGGACACTCTAATCCCCTTGAGTCTTAAAGACAATCTTAATTTCCCTACAAACATAGGAAGAAACGCCGGTCATTTTTTATCAATCTCCAGCAGAGCTGAAATCCAGTTTCTCTCCTAAAAATTCCCTAGCCATGGTTAGTTTATCATCAGTATAACACTATCCCAAATCAGAACCTCAAGGTATCTGATATCTCAACTATTCTGGAACCCTCAGCAAGAGTTGATTCCCCACTTGGACCTGCCTAGGGATCTCAATAATCCTCAGCAGAAAGTTAGCCTCCTTTTAGGCTTTGTATAATGACCTTCCCTCAGAAAGTCAACCTCCTCTTGGGCTTTGTACAATGATTCTCCCCAGCGGAGCTAACCTTTTCAGACTCTCTTATTGAGTCAATCAAACTTTCAAGAATCTCTTATTGAGTCCATCACTTTTCAGACTCTCTTGTTGAGTCAATCACCTTTTCAGACTCTCTTGTTGAGTCAATCACTTTTTCAGACTCTCTTGTTGAGTCAATCACATTTTAGCACTCTCTTGTTGAGTCAACCTTTTTAGCCTCAATCTTGGGCTTTGTACAAGACAGATAAAAATACTCTCTTGTTGAGTCAATCTTTTTCCAGCCTCCTCTTAGGCTTTGTATAATGAATTCCCCTAGCAGGAGGTAGCCTCCTCTTAAGTTGTGTAGAATGATTTCTCCAGCTTGTTCAGCCACAATCCTGGGCTTTGTACAAGACAGATAAAAGCTCTCTCTTGTTGAGTCAAACCCTTTTAGCCTCAATCTTGGGCTTTGTACAAGACAAAAATCTCCATCTCTTAAGTTTGGGACAGATATCTTCCCCAGCAGAGCCATTTCCTCCCAGCCTTCTTTTAGGATTTGAGAAATGATTTCCCAAGCAGAGTCAAACTCATTTCAGCCTCAATCTTGGGCTTTGTACAAGACACATAAAAGTATCCTCACCAGAGTCAGCTAAATTTCCCATTTTAGCCTCAATCTTGGGCTTTGTACAAGACACATACAAACCTTCTCGACAAAGTCAAAACCTTTTTCAGCCTCCTCTTAGGCTTTGTATAATGATATCCCCAAAGAGTTATCTCTTTTTTGCCTCAATCTTGGGCTTTGTACAAGACACCAATATATACCCTCTCTTGTTAAGTCGGTCTTATCCAGCCTCCTCTTAGGCTTCGGGTAAGGATTTCCCCAGTGGAGTCAATCAACCTCGTAGCTTCAACCTTGGGCTTTGATCAAGGCACACAAAAATCAACAATCCCTCTTTAGAGATGACAAATTCTCTCTCAATCAAACCTTTTAGCTTTAATCTTGGGCTTTGGACAAGACACAAATAAACCTTTTAGCTTCAATCTTGGGCTTTGAACAAGACACCAAAACATCTTTTTCCTCCCTTAGAATAGGAGGAACTACGATTGCTCTGATTTCCCTGTTTTATTTAAACGGGAATACGTAGGCATAAGATTGCGAAATCTTAGCGAGCATACCAATCAAAACTCTAGGTCCAGTACCTTCATATCAATCAAACTTAGGTCCAGTACCTTACCAAAAACATCGGGAAAACCCGAACATCAACAAAAACTCACTCACTCACTCATACTTCCCAAGAAACTTTCCCAACCCATTAACGGATAAACACCATCAAGTGCAAAGCAAAACCTAAAGCTAATATCATGTGGATAACCACATATAGGATAGGTAATTGATAACTCCCCATTGTATAACCTGACCCCGGACCCCACAATCTCTTTGAAGCGTTTGTTCAGTTAAACATCAGCATGCAAGGTTAGTTTTAGATAGCTTCCCTTTCCCTTCCAGCTTCATAAGATAAATAATAAATCAGAAAGTAGCACCCCTCCTACCATTGCAGTGAGGAAAACCCAGCGATAAGGTGGTCGCATCACCGACAAAAATCGCTCGCTACAGCGATGCCTAGAAGAGATGGTTCGAAGAGCTACATAGCGTGCTCTGGGCCTATAGAACAACCCCAAACTCCACCACTGAGGAGACTCCCTTCCGACTAGTCTACGGAACTGAGGCAGTGATACCGGTGGAGACCAGGAAACCTTCCAGACGAACGGAAGCTCCTCTCGACGAGGAGATGAACGACGAGGCTTTAAGAGAAGAACTCGACCTAGTCGAAGAGATCTCATCAGGGGCAGCTCTGCATGAAGCTTCGCTAAAAAAAGTAATATTGTGCCACGACGCCAAAGTCGTAAAGTACGACTTCCCAGTTGGTAGCCTGGTCCTACGCAGAAACCAAAAGGATTCGCGCGAGGGAAAGCTGGCCGAAAACTAGGAAGGACCATACAGAGTCAAATCAAAAATAGGAACTGGAGCCTACTACCTAGAAATAATGGAGGAGAACCATTTGCTCGACTATGGAACGCTGAAAGCTCAAACAATATTACAGTTAGGACCAGCCTCTAGTTCGGACTAACTGCCAACGAGATCACCCCGATGCAGGTAGACAGCTCGGCCACAGGACCGTGCCCCGGTGCAAGCACGATCCTTAACTCTACACCACCGGCCAGTTTCTGCTTAAGGCACGAGCAGATTCTATGCCCATCGGGGATACCTCAATCGAACTCCGTTTCGTGCTCAGAATACTGCTGAAAATAATTGTCTGGTGCTAAATTTCTGATCAAAAAAATAAAATAAAAATGACTGCCGGAGCATCTGATTATCAAATCATCTAATGAGCAAAATAAAGGCTCGAAAAGACTTTGAAAGCTATCTGCTTGGCTTTGAACATTGTTGGAATGATACTGGAACCGGTGACGCCATGAGCTGTTGGAAAATACATTGATCCCATGCCCAAAAGAACCGTGCAAATGCAGAAATGACGATGCAAATGAAATGAAACATAAGCCAGTTAGAGTTAGAAACAAGAGGGTAAATTTTGGAGTGTTACAGCTGCCCCTATTCAAACTTCTTGGATCCGAGGGTATGGAAGCAAAGGCTTCCGGACAGTCGGGATACATAGAGATTGAATACCAAAAATAACTGCACAAATTTGCATCCTGTAAAAGGAGAGACGACTCCGCTGGGGAACAAGTGATCAAAGATGTAGGATCATAACACGGATGAGTGTCAGAGATCAATACGGACGAAGTATCGAAGTGGATTGAAACAAACATGAACGAAGGTTGACTGAGGTGGGGGTAAACACGGACGAGTGCCAAAAAGGTTCACATACGGACGGGTGCTAAAAGAACACGGACGAGTGTCAAAGGTCAAAACATGGACGGGTGCTGAAAGAACACGGACAGATGTCTAAAAGGTTCAAACACGGATGGGTGATGAAAGAAAACGGACGGGTGTCTAAAAGGTTCAAACTCGGACGGGTGCAGAAAGAACACGGACTGGTGTCTCAAAGGTTCAAACACGGACGGGTGTTGAAAGAACATAGACGGGTGTCTAAAAGGTTCAAACACAGACGGGTGCTGAAAGAACACGTACGGGTGTCTAAAAGGTTCAAACATTGACGCGTGCTGAAAGAACACGGACGAGTGTCTAAAAGGTTCAAACACGGATGGGTGATGAAAGAACACGGACGGGTGTCTAAAAGGTTCAAACACGGACGGGTGCTAAAAGAACATGGACGGGTGTCTCAAAGGTTCAAACATGGACGGGTGCTGAAAGAACACAGAAGGGTGTCTAAATGGTTCAAACACGGACGGGTACTGAAAGAACACGGACGTGTGTCTAAAAGGTTCAAACACGGACGGGTGATGAAAGAACACGGACGGGTGTCAAAAGAGTTCAAACACGGACGGGTGCTAAAAGAACACGGACGGGTGTCTCAAAGGTTCAAACACGGACGGGTGCTGAAAAAACACGGACGGGTGTCTAAAAGGTTCAAACACGGATGGGTGCTGAAAGAACACGGACAGGTGTCTAAAAGGTTCAAACACGGTCGGGTGCTGAAAGAACCCAGACGAGTGTCTCAAAGGTTCAAACACGGACACAGACGGGTGTCTAGAAGGTTCAACCACAGACGGGTGCTGAAAGAATACGGACGGGTGTCTAAAAGGTTCAAACACGGATGCGTGCTGAAAGAACACGGACGGGTGTCTCAAAGGTTCAAACACGGACGGGTGTCTAAAAGGTTCAAACACGGACTGGTGATGAAAGAACACGGACGGGTGTCTCAAAGTTTCAAACACGGATGGGTGCTGAAAGAACACGGACGGGTGTCTCAATGGTTCATGCACGGATGGGTGCCGAAAGAATACGGACGGGTGTCTCAAATGTTCAAATACAGACGGGTGCTGAAAGAACACGGACGGGTGTTTAAAAGGTTCAAACACGGACGGGTGATGAAAGAACACGGACGGGTGTCTCAAAGGTTCAAACACGGACGGGTACTGAAAGAACACAACCGGGTGTCTCAAAAGTTCAAACAAGGACGGGTGCTGAAAGAACAAGGACGCGTGTCTAAGGTTCAAACACGGACGAGTGTCTAAGGTTCAAACACGGACGGGTGCTGAAAGAACACGGACGGGTGTCTAAGGTTCAAACACGGACGGGTGCTGAAAGAACACGGACGGGTGTCTAAGAGGTTCAAACACAGACGGGTGTCTATAAGGTTCAAACACGGACGGGTGATGAAAGAACACGGACGGGTGTCTATAAGGTTCAAACACGGACGAGTGCTGAAAGAACACGGACGGATGTCTTAGAGGTTCAAAAACGGACGGGTGCTGAAAGAACACAGGCGGATGTCTAAAAGGTTCAAACACGGACGGGTGCTGAAAGAACACGGACGGGTGTCTTAAAGGTTCAAACACGGACGGGTGCTGAAAGAACACGGACGGGTGTCTAAAAGGTTCAAACACGGACTGGGGATGAAAGAACACGGACGGGTGTCTCAAATGTTCCAACACGGACGGGTGCTGAAAGAACACGGATGGGTGTCTCAAAGGGTCAAACACGGACGGGTGCTGAAAGAACACGGACGAGTGTCTCAAATGTACAAACACGGATGGGTGCTGAAAGAACACGGACGGGTGTCTAAAAGGTTCAAACACGGACGGGTGATGAAAGAACACGGACGGGTGTCTCAAAGGTTCAAACACGGACGGGTACTGAAAGAACACAAACGGGTGTCTCAAAAGTTCAAACATGTACGGGTGCTGAAAGAACACGGACGGCTGTCTAAGGTCAATACGGATGGTTATTGGCTAAAAAGTTCAAACACGGATGGGTGATGAAAGAACATGGACGGGTGTCTAAAAGGTTCAAACACAGACGTGTGCTGAAAGAACAAGGACGGGTTTCTCAAAGGTTCAAGCATGGACGGGTGCTGAAAGAACACGGACGGTTGTCTAAAAGGTTCAAAAACAGACGGGTGCTGAAAGAACACGGACGGGTGTCTCAAAGGTTCAAACACGGACGGGTGCTGAAAGAACGCGAACGGGTGTCTAAAAGTTTCAAACACAGATGGGTGATGAAAGAACACGGACGGGTGTCTCGAAGGTTCAAACACGGACGGGTGCTAAAATAACACGGGCGGGTGTCTCAAAGGTTCAAACAAGGACGGGTGCTGAAAGAACACGGACGGGTGTCTAAATGGTTCAAACACGGAAGCGTGATGAAAGAACATGGACGGGTGTCTCAAAGGTTCAAACACAGACGGGTGCTGAAAGAACACGGACGGGTGTCTAAGGTTCAAACACGGACGGATGCTGAAAGAACATAGACGGATGTCTAAGGTTCAAACACGGACGGGTGCTGAAAGAACACGGACGGGTGTCTAAGAGGTTCAAACACGGATGGGTGCTGAAAGAACACGAAAGGCTGTCTATAAGGTTCAAACACGGACGGGTGATGAAAGAACACAGACGGGTGTCTCAAAGGTTCAAACACGGACGGGTGCTGAAAGAACACAGACGAGTGTCTAAAAGGTTCAAACACGGACAGGTGCTGAAAGAACACGGACGGGTGTCTAAAAGGTTCAAACACGGACGGGTGCTGAAAGAATACGGACGGGTGTCTAAAAGGTTCAAACACGGACGGGTGCTGAAAAAACATGGACGGGTGTCTAAAAGGTTCAAACACGGACTGGTGATGAAAGAACACGGACGGGTGTCTCAAAGGTTCAAACACGAATGGGTGCTGAAAGAACACGGACGGGTGTCTCAAAGGTTCAAACACGGATGGGTGCTGAAAGAACACGGACGGGTGTCTCAAATGTTCAATCACGGACGGGTGCTGAAAGAACACGGACGAGTGTCTAAAAGGTTCAAACACGGACGGGCGATGAAAGAACACTGACGGGTGTCTCAAAGGCTCAAACACGGACGAGTACTGAAAGAACACAACCGGGTGTCTCAAAAGTTCAAACACGGACGGGTGCTGAAAGAACACGGACGGGTGTCTAAGGTCAATACGGATGGTTATTGGCTAAAAAGTTCAAACAAGGACGGGCGATGAAAGAACATGGACGGGTGTCTAAAAGGTTCAAACACGGACGGGTGCTGAAAGAACACGGACGGGTGTCTCAAAGGTTCAAGCACGGACGGGTGCTGAAAGAACACGGACGGGTGTCTAAAAGGTTCAAACACAGACGGGTGCTGAAAGAACACGGACGGGTGTCTCAAAGGTTCAAACACGGACGGGTGCTGAAAGAACGCGGACGGGTGTTTAAAAGTTTCAAACACAGACGGATGATGAAAGAACACGGACGGGTGTCTCAAAGGTTCAAACAAGGACGGGTGCTGAAAGAACACGGACGGGTGTCTAAATGGTTCAAACACGGGCGGGTGATGAAAGATCACGGACGGGTGTCTCAAAGGTTCAAACACGGACGGGCGCTGAAAGAACACGGACGGGTGTCTAAGATTCAAACACGGACGGGTCCTGAAAGAACACAGACAGATGTCTAAGGTTCAAACACGGACGGGTGCTGAAAGAACACGGACGGGTGTCTAAGAGGTTAAAACACGGACGGGTGCTGAAAGAAAACGGACGGCTGTCTATAAGGTTCAAACACGGAGGGGTGATGAAAGAACACGGACGGCTGTCTCAAAGGTTCAAACACGGACGGGTGCTGAAAGAACACAGACGAGTGGCTAAAAGGTTCAAACACGGACGGGTGCTGAAAGAACACAGACGGGTGTCTAAAAGGTTCAAACACGGACGGGTGCTGAAAGAATACGGACTGATGTCTAAAAGGTTCAAACACGGACGGGTGCTGAAAGAACACGGACGGGTGTCTTAAAGGTTCAAACACAGACGGGTGCTGAAAGAACACGGACAGGTGTGTAAAAGGTTCAAACACGGACTGGTGATGAAATAAAACAGGCGGGTGTCTCAAAGGTTCAAACACGGATGGGTGCTGAAAGAACACGGACGGGTGTCTCAAAGGTTCAAACACGGATGGGTGCTGAAAGAACACGCACGGCTGTCTCAAATGTTCAAACACGGACGGGTGCTGAAAGAACACAGACGAGTGTCTAAAAGGTTTAAACACGGACGGGTGTCTCAAAGGTTCAAACACGGACGGGTACTGAAAGAACACAACCGGATGTCTCAAAAGTTCAAACACAGACGGGTGCTGAAAGAACACAGACGGGTGTCTAAGGTCAATACAGATGGTTATTGGCTAAAAAGTTCAAACATGGACGGGTGATGAAAGAACATGGACGGGTGTCTAAAAGGTTCAAACACGGACGGGTGCTGAAAGAACACGGACGGGTGTCTCAAAGGTTCAAGCACGGACGGGTGCTGAAAGAACACGGACGGGTGTCTAAAAGATTCAAACACAGACGAGTGCTGAAAGAACACGGACGGGTGTCTCAAAGGTTCAAACACGGACGGGTACTGAAAGAACACGGACGGGTGTCTAAAAGTTTCAAACACGGACGGGTGATGAAAGAACACGGACGGGTGTCTCAAAGGTTCAAACACGGACGGGTGCTGAAAGAACACGGGCGGGTGTCTCAAAGGTTCAAACAAGGACGGGTGCTGAAAGAACATGGACGGGAGTCTAAAAGGTTCAAACACGGACGGGTGATGAAAGAACATAGGCGGGTGTCTCAAAGGTTCAAAGACGGACGGGTGCTGAAAAAAACGGACGGGTGTCTAAAAGGTTCAAACACGGACGGGTGATGAAAGAACACGGACGGGTGTCTAAAAGGTTCAAACACAGACGGGTGCTGAAAGAGCACGGACGGGTGTCTAAGGTTCAAACACGGACAGGTGCTGAAAGAACACGGACGGGTGTCTAAGGTTCAAACACGGACGGGTGCTGAAAGAACACGGATGGGTGTCTAAGGTTCAAACACGAACGGGTGCTGAAAGAACACGGACGGGTGTCTAAGAGGTTCAAACACAGACGGGTGCTGAAAGAACACGGACGGGTGTCTATAAGGTTCAAACACGGACGGGTGATGAAATAACACGGACTGGTGTCTCAAAGGTTCAAACACGGACGGGTGCTGAAAGAACACAAACGAGTGTCTAAAAGGTTCAAACACGGACGGGTGCTGAAAGAACATGGACGGGTGTCTCAAAGGTTTAAACACGGACGGGTGTCTAAAAGGTTCAAACATGGACGGGTGATGAAAGAACACGGACGGGTGTCTAAAAGGTTCAAACACGTACAGGTAGATCAAACCCATAAGGGCGGAGTATTCCTCCAATGTAGGCATCAGTTGAAAATCCTGGAAGATGAAGCAATGGTAGATCAAACTGTAAAGTTGAACCAGCGTTTCCAATAGACCAGCAACTACTCGAGTCTGCAACAACGGAAGGATCTTTCCATACTTCTCAGCGAACGCCTCAGGATCTTTGATCTGCCCTCCTAGTTCCCTTAGTTGTTCAACATCCGAAACTTCGAAGGTGTACGGCACATCTCCCTTCTTTTCGTAATCCATCGTACAATGCTTGCAAAACAAAGTTCGAGTTCCTTGATAAAGAGAGAAATACAAAATGCAAATGCTATGCAACAAGATTCGTGGAAACTCAGCTATTTATAATCATCATGGAATATCAAAAGGCTCGTTTTAATAAGTCATAAAACTGTCGACTACAATCATTAGTACAGGAATACTAAAGATAGGTTTGTTACAAAACTAATTATAAAACGCGTCTGTACGCCTTACGACCGTCATAACGTAATAGCTAAATAAAAGCTAATAATGATAGATCTAAGGAGACTCTTCCAACGGTCTTCTGGAATCCTTGACTTTCTTCCGGCTGAGCTTCTTCTAGAATAAGCTTGTCGACGAATTGCTGACTAATGACTAGAATGAGATGAGACATCTTGAGCTTTCCATTTCTTGCAATAAGTAGGTTCTTCCCAAAAATTCCTCGCTTTGTAGTTATCTTAGTTTGAATATGAACCGAAGATAGGAAATGAAATTTGACTTGAAATAGTAACTCCGTTATTTAAGAATAGTCTTCAAGAGCTGGCACCAACTGGTAATTAAGAAGTGTGGAATAGTGATAAGCTGCAGTAGAACGGAGATGATAGCTTCCCATATCTTAAGTTGAACCTTTCTTTATCCGTCAATAAGGTCTCTAATCCCCTTAGATCGTCCAAGTTATGACTCTCGTAAAGGTACTTCAACGTTTTTTCTTTTTAAATTTTTTTTTTTTTTTTTTTTTAGAGTCCATGATACCCTTATGATGTTTATGAACAAGACTAAGTTCCATGAATCTTTATGTTATGATGCTTATGAATGCGGGAATGAAAACACACAAAGCACAAAGCACAGATAAGCAGACATGATTAAACAGACAAGCAAAAGTCCTAGGTTTGAAAGGAGCGTGAACGGAGTCAAGGTCTACCCATCCCATAAGGTGTGTACTATGGTTACAAATGTACCTGCCGAACGGGTTCTAAAAGTTCCCAGAGTCTACGACCCATCTTTCGGATATTATCGACTTCCCAAATCACTTGGTATTCAATAATATTCTCAAGAGGATCTCGTCCGAGTGTAGTATCGCGTGACAACTATTTGGAAATAGACTCCCGCATAGTCACCGCACTACATTCTAAAAGGCCAAGTGGGGTTAAAGGTGCTACGGTCCTCAGTCTTAAGGGTTCTTAGTCGAAGTTAATACCGTTTTCACGAATGAACTCGTTCAAACAATATTAAGTTCAAAAGAACCTAAACTGAGCGATGATTTTCTCAATTTGACTTTTCAGGAATCGACTCCGTCAAAGTACCCTTGACCATATCATCTCCTATAATAATTGCACTCTAGTTCGGGTCTAGGACTCCTCACCACACAAATAGTAACCCAGAAAACCGGCACAACAGATAATAAGCAAATATAGCAAGTAAAAAAAGAAATATAACATAAGAAAACAAGATAGGGGAAACCCTCGACAAAATCCCCAGTGAAGTCGCCATTTTCTGTTGCGGTGAGAATTGGATACCATAGTTATTAATGAACTAGGATCACATTTCCTTAAATGTTCACCACCGTCTTTGATTTATCCAAAGGAAAGGTTCAAAAGCGAAAAAAACCTAAAGATCTAAGGTTCGGGGGTTGGTTACGCCTAGGGAAGGTATTAGCATCCTAAACGTCCGTAGTACTCTACGGGAACCTCTCGTTAGTACTTATGTTATCTCTCATTCGCTTGCTAAGGGTGCTATGCTAAAGGTTGAACCCTAGGGGTTAGTATCTAAGTATACTCGATAAGGTATCGCACCTTACGCCTACGTATCCTCGGGTGTAGAATCAGAGTATGCGTAGTTCTGAAAGAGGAACTTCTTGACGGGGTCAAGGTTCCAAGGGGAAGTAAAGTCTTGGGCAAGACCTTACATAGAGTGCGGCGACTCTAAAGTTGTAGGATGGTTCAAGCGGGGTAGGATTGTAAATGTTCGTGGCGGAGCATTTACTTGGAGTGCGGCGACTCCGATCCTAAGGCTAAGATTCTAAGTGTCTACGGCGAGACGTGGAGTACGGCGACTCCGAATCCTATGGCCAAGGGTTCTAAAAGCGTTAGTCCTATGACGGTTTAGTCAATTTTAAGGAACCTTCCTTTGGAATGTCGAGGGGGGCTAACTAACTTGATTATTTGTGCATACTAGCAAATTGGGCTAGTTAAAGTGTATAGTGACCGATAAGGTTGAATGCGAGGCCCGAAGGCGCTCGACTTACATAGGTATAAAAGTGGCTCGACGTTGGATCGAGAGTTTTTGGTATTTTTGAAAAGGTTTAAGCAGTAACGAGCATGCATAAACATCAAGCAACAGTAAACATGAAATATCACACAGCATGCGATTCACTCACGTTGGGGGATCTAACGAGTTTGATTTAATTTTAAGGTTTATTAAGAAAAGGTTAGTTTTAAGGTTTATTGACAAAATGGGTCTGATTTTGTTAGAATCATGCTTAAAGGTAGTTATTGAGAAAGTTAAGTATTCTTATTAAAAGGAAATTAATTCTTAACAGAAAAAGTTTAGTTATTAGTTATAGTCTTATAAAAGGAGTTGATTTAGATTATTATTGTGAGAAATTGCTAATGATCAATTTAATTAGAGCTATATGTTAAGCTAACGAAAAAACTTAGAAATGTATTTTTTAGCTTCAAGTTTATTAAGAGTTGTAAAAAAAGGTTAATTAATTTTATAAAAAAAAACTCTAACTGATTTTTTTACTAAAAGGTTAATTTTAAGGTTTTTTGCAAAAAAAGATTTATTTTAAGGTTATTGTCTTAATTTGAAATAATTAGGGGTATAATCAAATTAGGAGAATGTTAAAAATAAAAAGAGGTTAAACTAAAAGGATTGTTAACATTATTAACAAAAGTTTAGGATTAAAACGAAAACGAAAATGATTAGCAAGATTAAGTTAGATTTTAATTAAAAAAAAAAGTTGATTAAGTAATCTGAGGAACACGAAAGGTTATGTGGGATTCTCACGTGATCATTCTTTCCTCTCTCTCTCGCAATACGTCCCTCTCTTCTCTTCTCTCGCGAGTTAGGGTTCAGCGGCGTCGCCGCTCGCTCCGCCTCTCCCTCACCTCTCTCTCTTGATTCTCGCCTCTCGCATCATCTCTCACTCACCGTCTTCCCTCGTCTTCTCCACACCCTCATCAAACCCTAATTCGCCGTAACCCTCTCGTCCTCTTCTTCTATCTTTCTCGAATCAACACAAAATCAAGAAAAAAACCTAAATCTACCCTGAATCCCATAGAACCCCAACCCCAATTTCATTAAGTTTTTGTTCATTACAATTACATGACGTTGAAATTTAAAGCAAGCGAGAAAGAAAAGGGAAAAGGACGATGGCGATTGTTGATGGAGGGGCGCGATCGAGCTTTCTGGTGATTCGCCCAAAGCTAAGTCTTTTGCGTCTTCCTCTTTGTGTTGTATTGAACTTCTTGATGCCGCGAACTGTTGATGTTCGTTGATGTTGATGCCCTGTTCGAATCGAGTGTGTTGTTATTGCGAATTAATGTGTGTGTGTTCTCGGACTGGTCTTGCTAAGTCCCAATCTAATGTCTGTTGGTTTGTTTCAGGATTTGTCAAGGAGAGTGGAAGAGGAATGAGGGGCTACGGTCATCACATCCACCTCACTTGAAAGATAAGTTAAACCTGGATCATATCCTCTCTTTTCAGGTTTTTGGATGTGTATGGTTTTGGTGAATTTGATATGCATGGTCTAGTGTATTGACTTGGTGGATTTATAGTATATTGATTGGATTTCTGATTGTGATATACGATTTGATGAGTGGTTGCATAGTTATTTTGTTGATAAGGTAGTTTGGATTGTGGCGTTGAAAATGGTTTTGATGTTTAGTTGGTGAATTGGTTGATGAGTTTTGATTATGCCCTGGTCCCCCCCTCAAGTGCGTATGAATGTGGTTATATATAGGTAAAAAAAAAGTGAGCATGAGAATCTTCTTCTTGAATGCTCTTGAATTCCATATTTGAGCATGTTTTATTAGTTTAGGAATATGACTTAACTGTTGTTGAAATCTGTTTAGTTTGATTAGGAAAGTTTTCGATTGTTGTTTGGGATATGTTTATTTGCTGCTGAGAATTCTTGATTAAACTTCCTTTTTTGTTTCGACATGCTTGGACATGCTTAGCAATGGTTTTGGGAAGGAATTATGTTGTTTGATACACTGTATTTGGCAAGTTTTTGAAATTTAGAAGTGTTTTCATATGGAATAAAGTTGTCTGGAGTTTGTCTTTCGAAGTTGGACAATGGATCCTTCATTT
This sequence comes from Lathyrus tuberosus, assembly GCA_022829125.1. NCBI lineage: Eukaryota > Viridiplantae > Streptophyta > Magnoliopsida > Fabales > Fabaceae > Lathyrus > Lathyrus tuberosus. The sequence continues at coordinate 6,863,299 of JALAZF010000170.1, forward strand.
TTTTAGAACAATTGTCTGAATGTCCTTGATCTCATTATTATCTTTCTTAACTTATGGTGGGGCCGAATGTTATGTCATAAATTCTGGTCTTTGCATCTTTTTTGGAAAGAAATGAATTGGCTTGATGATGTTTGGACTATTTCCTAAACACCCTTGAATGACTTCTTTATTGTAATGTGATATGTTTGTGGTCTGTCTAATTTCCTGTTGAACTGGTTGTGATTCCGTGATTATGCTGAAGGTCTCAAACTGATGAGTTTTCATTGAAATGAACATTTCAGGTCTTCTTTTAGAACAAAATGGTGATGATGACGTCTTCACACTTCCGATTTAATACTGCTGCTTTTAGCCTCTCAATGTTTCAAAGTCAGCTACACATGTTTATTCATAGTTCTCAACAGTGGCGTGATGACTCAGGACTGCCTTGAAGTCTGCTCTTGAACACAAGTCGAGTTAACTATTATCCCTCCTTATAGTAGTAGCACAGTGACAGAAACCAGCAGGGCTGCAAGTTTCATGACCTTCATCCTGTGTGACGTTTAAATAAGCAAGGAGCTTATTGTAGAAGGGCTCTCTTTTTTGGACAAATTAGGCCAAGTCCTCTTGATGAGATGGACTTGTTTATGTAACCAAGAATTGTAACTATCTGAAGTTAACATTTGAGAATTGATTTATTTGTCATGATATTGACCTTGTAGTAACGCTAAATTTACTTGTGAAAGTGAAGTAATTCAAATTTCATTGAAACAAAGAATTGATTGTGATACGGGTGCTTCTCTTTCGGTTTGGCGAGGTTAGCGCTCTCCGATAGTACGGTCCATGAAGGGTCCATTGTGATGACCATTAACGTGAGATGAACTGTTGACTATAGTATTGATGTAATTCTCCCCTTTCATGATTAAATACAGTTACTATCAATAACAACTTGTAAATTAACTTTCAATTGTAATTCTTTTTTGTAATTAGATGGAAATGACAATACAGACCCACGTATTCATCTTCCAACATTTAAAATTCAAAACTTGAATAACTCTACTCATGGTTTGGATCTTTGGGACTTGGCTTGTTATGTTGAAATGAGTTAAAATACATTAAAGCTCTTGGGTTGTAAACAAACTAGGTGAACCAATCTTGTATTTGTAATTCCAACCATAATAATAATTAAATATCCAAAATAGTTTTCCTTTCCAAGTGGCTTTTGAATTCTCAAGTTCTTTTGACGTTGGGTTGGGTTGTGTTGGACTTAGAAATGAATGGTATGGGGATAATAGAAATGTAACTTGTTCTCGAGGAGGAAGCTTGAATTTGATTAGGAATTTCAATATAGTTGACTTAAAATTTGTATGCTTTGACTTTAAATTTAGAAACTTAGGCTTTTGGTGATAGAAACTCTCTCCATTATAATTCCAGTAAAATGAACTTGCTCTAAAAGGGGAGATACGCATCTCAAGTGGACGAACGCCATTCATAGATATTGCAAATTGATTAATCCTTCTATCAATGGTCAAGGTATCTTGAACGTTAATCTCTCAGATGATCTTCAAACTTGCTTGAAGAGTACGTAGCAGCTTCAAGAATGCAAATGTTCTTCTTGGACCAAAGGGCATGCGTTTCATACTTGAACCAAGACTTCTAGTTTCTTCCCAAATTGAACTTTCTTTGTGACCGATATTAAGAGTAAAAGCAAACACATCCTTTAGCCTTGAGGAGCTGATGGAGGGGGGAAACACCATCTTTGTAATATAATTTGTCACACAACCAAATTCCACACCAGAGGGTATAAAGACCAAGGTAAATGCCGGGAGACTTCTGAGATAGCTGAGGAAAGGGAGGTTTGGTAGTGGTTTAGGGATCAAAGGGGTGAGGGCACAATCTCACAGAGATCCACACACATTTGCAAGAAATAGAGAACCTCCACAAACACACGCAGCACAGCCTTCGGGATCTTGAATCTTCTGCAGCAGTACCTGTATTCACAAATGAAATAAACAGACAAGAACTAGGTAAAGCGGTTAGTCATGCACGAATGATTGACCTAAGATGTTATGCAGACGAATCAATGAATCTAAGGGAAAAATTTGGGGTACAACAATTGCCCCTATTTAAATATCTTCACCGGATGACAGGATGATGAAGATCGTCATTAGGTCATGGTGAAAGATATTTAAATACAGCTAACCGAAAATTTTTCCCTTAGATGCAATGATCATGCAATGTTATGGACAAAACCTAGACCTAATGCTGACATGCCATGAACTCTAGCATGATGAAGATGATGGGATGATAAAATGCAAGATGCAGACGAAAACAAAAGCGAACACAGAGCGGAAGACGAACTCAACGAGCAACGAACTCACTGGGGACGACCAGACGCACTGGGGAAAAACAACACTGGGGAAACCAGAGCGACGACTCAACAGGTTCAAGCGTGACCAGTTGTCGTCTAAGCAATAAAGCAGGATCCACATGGCAGTAGGATCGAAAGATGAGCTCCAAAGGTTGTATATAAAGAGATTGTTCATAACGTTCATGTAGGAAAAGATCCTTAGTGAAGGTTGATTCAGAAAGACTGTCTCCACTAGGGAAAGAAAAGTTTCGCAACAAGTGGCTTCGTCAAGTAGTTGTCGGTAAAATAGTCCATTTCACTGAAGAGTGACGTCGTCAAAGAGTCTGATGTATATATACACTTCACTGGAGAGCAGCACCGTCGAAGAGTCTGAAGAGATACACCTTCCCTGGAGAGCCACCGTTGAAGAGTCTGGAGAGATACACCTTGCTGGAGAGCCAATTGTTGAAGAGTCTGGAGAGATCCACTTCACTGGAGAGAAACACCTTCGAAGAGTCTAGAGAGATACACCTTCCCTGTAGAGCCACCGTTGAAGAGTCTGAAGAGACACACTTCACTGGAGAGCAGCACCGTTGAAGGGATACAATTTGCTGAAGAGCAGCATCGTCGAAGAGTCTGACGGAGATGACTGACTGAGAGTATAAATGTGTTGTATTTGTAATGTAGTTGAGTAAAATTCTAAATGTAGGTTGCCGCTTGTTGTTTGGCTTTAGATTCCACGGAGACGTCGTTCCAATCAACACTGTTGGAAAACAGATTCTTCAAGGAGGATCTATAAAAGATTCATCCATGAGACGCAGTGCAAAATAAATGCACGCTCAAAATAGGTTTGGAGACTAAAAGTTAAAGGTGGTACCCCCAGGGACCAAAGTTCAATCTAGGATCAAGCTAGAAAGAAACGGTCAAACAAGACCCACTATTGAGAAATGAACTCGAATGGAGATTTATCTTATCCAAGCACGGAAAAAGATAACTGAAATAACCATCATCCACGAGGGTTGAACTCTGTGGGGAAACTTAGAAATAATTAGCACTTTCTGCCTAAGGCTGACGACCTACTTGGAGAGATCAGACAAACCCAAAAAAAAAACTTGGCGCAAACACAACTAAAGATCAAGAAGCGACAAGAAACAAACAAAATGCAAACACGCTCGGAGGCGAATGCAAAAGAATGCCATGCGATGCTTATGCTCATGCTGACAAAACAAAGAAAAGAAAACAGGAGGAAAAACAAAACGACGAGGAAGCCCGTCCATCCTCTGCACGAGAGATGCATCTGTCAATCTTGTACAGAAATTCAAAGGTGGAACCCAATAGTTGAACTCCAACATCTAAACTTCTCTGGGGAAATACTAATCCACTTGGGGATATAAAAATATGATTTCACTTAGGAATCTTCAAGGTGAAATCTGGTAACTCGGATGAGAAAGATCCACTGGGCACGGATCACACTTGTATACATAGAGACTTTGATGGGGATAAAATAAATATCCGTTGCTAACTGAAATAAGCTGAAGTGGGAACTGCAGTGGCAGACATCACAGGGATAAAATAAATATCCACTTTGTTTGGGAACTTGATCCCATATTGTTGTTGTAGATGTCAGAGCCTAGTCTTCAGTGGGGATGAAATAAACATCCATGGTTGAGAGAAAATGAAATCTTGAGAAAACACCGAGGAGTGAAATAAACACTCGCTTCATCAGGGAAGGTTGACGCCAAGGAGATTTGTTGGGGATCCTTAGGTCAACCAGAGGCTGAAATTCTTGTACTGATACCTGCTTGAGATAATGATTCACTGGGGAATCGTCATGACTTCCTGCGGTAGAAACTTGCTGGGGGAATAATCATACCATAGAAATTCTTCGGGAAACTAGGTGAAGAATGCTATGAAGTCAGTGAAGTTTTGACTTGCATGGTAGTCGCCATTTTCAAGTAATCTTGTTGAAGGAGATCTTCAATTCTCAATTGTCCGGGATCTCATGATTCTGAAAAGGAGTCATCTCAAAAGGATTTTACAGAAGATCCAGCGTTCAAAAAAATAATCCAGCGTCTTCCAACTCTTGAGAGATTTGTAGAATCTCGACGTAACTGGCTTGGATTAACGGTATTCAGTATAGTGAATCTTCAGAGTCTGCCCCTTGGGTAAGTCAATTTGTGGAGGTTACAAACTGAAGAAACATCTTGCCCCTGCTTAACTGGGTCTTCACGTAACATGCCCCAGACTGATTATCCTTAACAATAAAGTAACCGACTCCAACAAATTTCCAATCAGGAATTGAATTCTTGTAGCTGTTTACATATGGACTTCTATGACATCAAGCAAAATTTACATGTAGAAAGTGTAAACTCTGAAACTGCTAGTGCAACATCATGCTTGTTTTGAAGTTCATTGAAAAGGTATATCGCAAACTTGTGACTGAATCACTAGTTCGGATATGACATTAGTTTTCCTTTTTATAAAGCCAATGCAAACTTTGAGCGTGGCTCATAGGAGTCAGGAAACACTATCTCATTGAGTATGCTTTTGAAATGAACCCTGCTTCAATAAGGTCTTTTGAGAGTTTTAATAGTGATTTGGTTTAAGAAGCAAAAAGTATAAAGGTCAAATCTTATCGGTACCCACCCCTTTTCTGTGAGGTTATCTTGAAAGTTTGAGGGTCAAAATTTATTTGTACCCACTCATATTTTGATAGTTTTGGAAGCTCGGTCGCTTTGATTGAGAGTTACCCTGCCCCAGGTTAAAAATAAGGTTTTGATTTCGAGGATCAAAAGGGTTAACGAGAGGTTATCTTTGGTGTTGAAACAATGCCTTATATCCTTAGCAGGGTTTTCGTTCAAAAGCATACAACATAAGAGATTGCGTTTTGGTTCATCATCCTCCATTCAGTAGGATTAGCATTATAAAATGGTAAACAGTTTTAAAATGAGCGAAGCGAATGGATTTCTTCGAAACAAACATTGAATTGCATTAACATTCAAAATAACAAGTTCTTATATGTACACATGCTTTAATAATCAAAGAAAGCGATAAATGCAAATGAATAAACAACTGAATCCTAGGAATGACTTCCTCTTTATTTGCCATTTGAGCTAACCATCTTCAAAATCGACTTTCGAGATCGGTCTGAGGATCGTTTTCATACCCACTCTCAGTAAATTCTTCCATAACCAGGACTGATGAACCCTCGTGATTGGGTGGAGAAGTATTGATTTGAATGCCATGAGGCGTGAATGAGATCATTTCGGAGTCTAGCAGAGTCTGAACCTTACTCGGAAGTACCTTACAGTCGTCAGTTGAATGCCCCGGTGCCCCAGCATGGTAATCGCATCGGGAGTTAATGTCAAAACCTGGTGGGTAGGGAAAAGGTACTGGCTTCAATTTCTTCGGCACTATAAGTCCACTTTTGATCAAATCTGGTAAGAACTGACTGTATGGCATTGGGAGCGGAGTGAAATGCCTCTTCTTTTTCGGTCTTGGTCTATCATGTTGACACGACTGTAAGCGATATGACTGTCGATACCGAGGAGGTATTCGATTTGGAGAAGAATTTTGCCCCTGAAGAGATAATGGTGTCTGACGTAGAGTCCCAAATGAATGCCCACTCTGAATACTTGAGTTGCGTGAGTGCTGAGACTGATATATTGGATACTCTTCAATGGAATTATTTTCCTCTTCCTATTCTTCCTGAGAATGCACAATTGGTTTACTCTCAATGGCTCGGATGTTTGAGGTACTTCGGATTTTTCCTTTCTTAAGACCAATCTCAATGCGCTCTCCGGCTATTACCACATCAGAGAAATTTCTTGTCACAATGCTAAACAACTTTTCTTGGTATGGGCCTCGCAAAGTATCTACAAACCAGTCAACCAATTCTTTATCCAAGAGTGGTGGTTGAACGCGAGAAGCTACTTCTCTCCACCTCTGAGCATACTTTCGGAAGGATTCATTGTCTTTTTGAGATAGGTCTAGCAAATGCAGGCCACTAGGAGCCAAGTCAAGATTGTAGTCATATTGCTTCACGAAAGCCCTGGAAAGGTCTAACCATGATTGGATGTCGCTACTCTTTAGCTGCATATACCAATTTAGTGATGCCCCACTTAAACTGTCTTGGAAACAGTGGATCATAAGCGGTTCATTACGGACATGCGAAGTCATTTTTCTTCAAAACATCACCAAATGCTGCTTTGGACAGCTGTCCCCTTTGTATTTCTCAAACTTTGGTGTCTTGAACTCTGGAGGCATTACAAGGTCGGGTACCAAACACATATTCAAGGCATTCAGATCACCAGCATCACGACCCTTAATGGCGTCAAGTCTTCTTTCCAAGGCACGAAATCTTTCCAAAAGCTCAACATCTCGTGGATTTTCAGTTTTCACCTCAGGAATCACCTCTTGGGAATCTGGCTCTGATAATGCGAAACTACAATATTCCATAGCATCAACAGAAGAAGGATGTTTATCCTGGATGGTAGCATGTTCTTGTATAACTTGGTTCTCCGCAGGAATCTGTACAAATTGATCTTGGGTAACATTGTTCACAACAGTCCTCTGAGTACTAACGTCCCTTCTTGCCAAGGCTATCATAGCTTCCACAAGTTGACTGAACTCGAGATCTGCTACGGTCGCAAACTGGCTCTGCTCTTCTGAATTCATGATCTTTCAAAATTTTCTCCAGATCCAGAGATTACTATTGGGAAATCAACAGACGGGTCATGAACAGAGGATGGACGGGATCACAAGAACAAATAGAAGAAAAGGAGACAAAGCAAAGAATGCAAAAAGATATGAGATGCGAATGCAAGAACGACGCAACTATCAAGGAACTCAAACATCGTATCTGCAGTCATTGTAGATGTTAAAGTAAAACATTTTATTAAAATTTTCAACAGCCAGTACACCTCCTAAGTTTTATTACATAAGCCACATAACACAAAAGGAACTAGGACTCTAATCCACTGGATGATGCCCCTTGTCTTCCCTGGAGTTCTCCCATCAGCCTGTCGATCTGGCGTTGCATCCTTGTTTTATCCAGAGTAAGCTTCTCTATTTCAGCCTTCAATTTTGAAATTTCATCTGATTGGACCACGAAAGGCTTGGGATGAGGATAAGGCATCCTCAAGGTCAGAGCCCTTTCACGCGCCCATGCTAGACATTCTTCAGTAATTGAGCAATCAGGATTTGTTGTCGCCGTCATTCCTTGTCGATTGATGCGACGCCAAGCAAACACGATTCCAGTTTTCAAATTCAGGTTTTCTCCTTGATGGAGAAAAAGGCTTGTCAGATTTTCTGGATCAGGTACTTCTTCCATTAGGTGCCCCAGTTGACGACGAGCGAGCACAGGATTATAGTTGATACATCCCTTTATACCGAGAAGAGGTACATTGGGAAAGTCTCCACAGCTATGAATCATGGGGATTCCTCCATACATCGGGTCATGCCAAACGATATCCAAGTGAGTAAGAGCCATGAGCTTCACTGGCCACTCTGGACCATCCTTTACATCCCAAAAATCAGTAAACCTCGGTAGGTGCGAAATAAACCACCTATAGAGGATAGCGGTGCAACAAGTAATCCGGCCTTCTCCCTTCAGAGCCTTTGAATGGATAGAGTAGTAGGCATCGGCCAACAACGTCGGGACTGGATTTTTAAGCATAAAAATCCTTATGGCATGGACGTCAACAAAATCTTCAACGTTGGGAAATAAGAACAAACCGTAGGCCAGCAGTGCAAAGATGTGCTCGAATGCTCCAGTGTTCCCTACACGAGCAAAGTGTCGAGCCTTCTCGAACAAGAATTGGGCAGGAAAACCCACAATTCCTCCTCTAACTATCATCTGAGTTTGGACCTCCAACAGCTTTATGCGGGTCGCTCTTGCAATGTCTTCCTGGCTGGGCCTTCCTTCTCCGCCGGAGAACGGGGGTGAATCTTTGACAGGAATACCCATAAGGGCGGAGTATTCCTCCAATGTAGGCATCAGTTGAAAATCCTGGAAGATGAAGCAATGGTAGATCAAACTGTAAAGTTGAACCAGCGTTTCCAATAGACCAGCAGCTACTCAAGTCTGCAACAACGGGAGGATCTTTCCATACTTCTCAGTGAACGCCTCAGGATCTTTGATCTGCCCTCCTAGTTCCCTTAGTTGTTCAACATCCGAAACTTCGAAGGTGTACGGCACAACTCCCTTCTTTCCGTAATCCATCGTACAATGCTTGCAAAACAAAGTTCGAGTTCCTTGATAAAGAGAGAAATGCAAAATGCAAATGCTATGCAACAAGATTCATGGAAACTCAGCTATTTATAATCATCATGGAATATCAAAAGGCTCGTTTTAATAAGTCATAAAACTGTCGGTTACAATCATTAGTACAGGAATACTAAAGATTGGTTTGTTACAAAATTAATTATAAAACGCGTCTGTACGCCTTACGACCGTCATAACGTAATAGCTAAATAAAAGCTAATAATGATAGATCTAAGGAGACTCTTCCAACGGTCTTCTGGAATCCTTGACTTTCTTCCGGCTGAGCTTCTTCTAGAATAAGCTTGTCGACGAATTGCTGACTAATGACTAGAATGAGATGAGACATCTTGAGCTTTCCATTTCTTGCAATAAGTAGGTTCTTCCCAAAAATTCCTCGCTTTGTAGTTATCTTAGTTTGAATATGAACCGAAGATAGGAAATGAAATTTAACTTGAAATAGTAACTCCGTTATTTAAGAATAGTCTTCAAGAGCAGGCACCAACTGGTAATTAAGAAGTGTGGAATAGTGATAAGCTGCAGTAGAACGGAGATGATAGCTTCCCATATCTTAAGTTGAACCTTTCTTTATCCGTCAATACGGTCTCTAATCCCCTTAGATCGTCCAAGTTATGACTCTCGTAAAGGTACTTCAACGTTTTTTCTTTTTAAAATTTTTTTTTTTTTTTTTTTTTTTTTAGAGTCCATGATACCCTTATGATGTTTATGAACAAGACTAAGTTCCATGAATCTTTATGTTATGATGCTTATGAATGCGGGGATGCAAACACACAAAGCACAAAGCACAGATAAGCAGACATGATCAAACAGACAAGCAAAAGTCCTAGGTTTGAAAGGAGCGTGAACGGAGTCAAGGTCTACCCATCCCATAAGGTGTGTACTATGGTTACAAATGTACCTGCCGAACGGGTTCTAAAAGTTCCCAGAGTCTACGACCCATCTTTCGGATATTATCGACTTCCCAAATCACTTGGTATTCAATAATATTCTCAAGAGGATCTCGTCCGAGTGTAGTATCGCGTGACAACTATTTGGAAATAGACTCCCGCATAGTCACCGCACTACATTCTAAAAGGCCAAGTGGGGTTAAAGGTGCTACGGTCCTCAGTCTTAAGGGTTCTTAGTCGAAGTTAATACCGTTTTCACGAATGAACTCGTTCAAACAATATTAAGTTCAAAAGAACCTAAACTGAGCGATGATTTTCTCAATTCGACTTTTCAGGAATCGACTCCGTCAAAGTACCCTTGACCATATCATCTCCTATAATAATTGCACTCTAGTCCGGGTCTAGGACTCCTCACCACACAAATAGTAACCCAGAAAACCGGCACAACAGATAATAAGCAAATATAGCAAGTAAAAAAAGAAATATAACATAAGAAAACAAGATAGGGGAAACCCTCGACAAAATCCCCAGTGAAGTCGCCATTTTCTGTTGCGGTGAGAATTGGATACCATAGTTATTAATGAACTAGGATCACATTTCCTTAAATGTTCACCACCGTCTTTGATTTATCCAAAGGAAAGGTTCAAAAGCGAAAAAAACCTAAAGATCTAAGGTTCGGGGGTTGGTTACGCCTAGGGAAGGTATTAGCATCCTAAACGTCCGTAGTACTCTACGGGAACCTCTCGTTAGTACTTATGTAATCTCTCATTCGCTTGCTAAGGGTGCTATGCTAAAGGTTGAACCCTAGGGGTTAGTATCTAAGTATACTCGATAAGGTATCGCACCTTACGCCTACGTATCCTCGGGTGTAGAATCAGAGTATGCGTAGTTCTGAAAGAGGAACTTCTTGACGGGGTCAAGGTTCCAAGGGGAAGTAAAGTCTTGGGCAAGACCTTACATAGAGTGCGGCGACTCTAAAGTTGTAGGATGGTTCAAGCGGGGTAGGATTGTAAATGTTCGCGGCGGAGCATTTACTTGGAGTGCGGCGACTCCGATCCTAAGGCTAAGATTCTAAGTGTCTACGGCGAGACGTGGAGTACGGCGACTCCGAATCCTATGGCCAAGGGTTCTAAAAGCGTTAGTCCTATGACGGTTTAGTCAATTTTAAGGAACCTTCCTTTGGAATGTCGAGGGGGGCTAACTAACTTGATTATTTGTGCATACTAGCAAAGTGGGCTAGTTAAAGTGTATAGTGACCGATAAGGTTGAATGCGAGGCCCGAAGGCGCTCGACTTACATAGGTATAAAAGTGGCTCGACGTTGGATCAAGAGTTTTTGGTATTTTTGAAAAGGTTTAAGCAGTAACGAGCATGCATAAACATCAAGCAACAGTAAACATGAAATATCACACAGCATGCGATTCACTCACGTTGGGGGATCTAACGAGTTTGATTTAATTTTAAGGTTTATTAAGAAAAGGTTAGTTTTAAGGTTTATTGACAAAATGGGTCTGATTTTGTTAGAATCATGCTTAAAGGTAGTTATTGAGAAAGTTAAGTATTCTTATTAAAAGGAAATTAATTCTTAACAGAAAAAGTTTGGTTATTAGTTATAGTCTTATAAAAGGAGTTGATTTAGATTATTATTGTGAGAAATTGCTAATGATCAATTTAATTAGAGCTATATGTTAAGCTAACGAAAAAACTTAGAAATGTATTTTTTAGCTTCAAGTTTATTAAGAGTTGTAAAAAAAGGTTAATTAATTTTATAAAAAAAAACTCTAACTGATTTTTTTACTAAAAGGTTAATTTTAAGGTTTTTTGCAAAAAAAGATTTATTTTAAGGTTATTGTCTTAATTCTAAATAATTAGGGGTATAATCAAATTAGGAGAATGTTAAAAATAAAAAGAGGTTAAACTAAAAGGATTGTTAACATTATTAACAAAAGTTTAGGATTAAAACGAAAACGAAAATGATTAGCAAGATTAAGTTAGATTTTAATTAAAAAAAAAGTTGATTAAGTAATCTGAGGAACACGAAAGGTTATGTGGGATTCTCACGTGATCATTCTTTCCTCTCTCTCTCGCAATACGTTCCTCTCTTCTCTTCTCTCGCGAGTTAGGGTTCAGCGGCGTCGCCGCTCGCTCCGCCTCTCCCTCACCTCTCTCTCTTGATTCTCGCCTCTCGCATCATCTCTCACTCACCGTCTTCCCTCGTCTTCTCCACACCCTCATCAAACCCTAATTCGCCGTAACCCTCTCGTCCTCTTCTTCTATCTTTCTCGAATCAACACAAAATCAAGAAAAAAACCTAAATCTACCCTGAATCCCATAGAACCCCAACCCCAATTTCATTAAGTTTTTGTTCATTACAATTACATGACGTTGAAATTTAAAGCAAGCGAGAAAGAAAAGGGAAAAGGACGCTGGCGATTGTTGATGGAGGGGTGCGATCGAGCTTTCTGGTGATTCGCCCAAAGCTAAGTCTTTTGCGTCTTCCTCTTTGTGTTGTATTGAACTTCTTGATGCCGCGAACTGTTGATGTTCGTTGTTGTTGATGCCCTGTTCGAATCGAGTGTGTTGTTATTGCGAATTAATGTGTGTGTGTTCTCGGACTGGTCTTGCTAAGTCCCAATCTAATGTCTGTTGGTTTGTTTCAGGATTTGTCAAGGAGAGTGGAAGAGGAATGAGGGGCTACGGTCATCACATCCACCTCACTTGAAAGATAAGTTAAAACTGGATCATATCCTCTCTTTTCAGGTTTTTGCATGTGTATGGTTTTGGTGAATTTGATATGCATGGTCTAGTGTATTGACTTGGTGGATTTATAGTATATTGATTGGATTTCTGATTGTGATATACGATTTGATGAGTGGTTGCATAGTTATTTTGTTGATGAGATAGTTTGGATTGTGGTGTTGAAAATGGTTTTGATGTTTAGTTGGTGAATTGGTTGATGAGTTTTGATTATGCCCTGGTCCCCCCCTCAAGTGCGTATGAATGTGGTTATATATAGGTAAAAAAAAAGTGAGCATGAGAATCTTCTTCTTGAATGCTCTTGAATTCCATATTTGAGCATGTTTTATTAGTTTAGGAATATGACTTAACTGTTGTTGAAATCTGTTTAGTTTGATTAGGAAAGTTTTCGATTGTTGTTTGGGATATGTTTATTTGCTGCTGAGAATTCTTGATTAAACTTCCTTTTTTGTTTCGACATGCTTGGACATGCTTAGCAATGGTTTTGGGAAGGAATTATGTTGTTTGATACACTGTATTTGGCAAGTTTTTGAAATTTAGAAGGGTTTTCATATGGAATAAAGTTGTCTGGAGTTTGTCTTTCGAAGTTGGACAATGGATCCTTCGTTTTTTTAGAACAATTGTCTGAATGTCCTTGATCTCATTATTATCTTTCTTAACTTATGGTGGGGCCGACTGTTATGTCATAAATTCTGGTCTTTGCATCTTTTTTGGAAAGAAATGAATTGGCTTGATGATGTTTGGACTATTTCCTAAACACCCTTGAATGACTTCTTTATTGTAATGTGATATGTTTGTGGTCTGTCTAATTTCCTGTTGAACTGGTTGTGATTCCGTGATTATGCTGAAGGTCTCAAACTGATGAGTTTTCATTGAAATGAACATTTCAGGTCTTCTTTTAGAACAAAATGGTGATGATGACGTCTTCACACTTCCGATTTAATGCTGCTGCTTTTAGCCTCTCAATGTTTCAAAGTCAGCTACACATGTTTATTCATAGTTCTCAACAGTGGCGTGATGACTCAGGACTGCCTTGAAGTCTGCTCTTGAACACAAGTCGAGTTAACTATTATCCCTCCTTATAGTAGTAGCACAGTGACAGAAACCAGCAGGGCTGCAAGTTTCATGACCTTCATCCTGTGTGACGTTTAAATAAGCAAGGAGCTTATTGTAGAAGGGCTCTCTTTTTTGGACAAATTAGGCCAAGTCCTCTTGATGAGATGGACTTGTTTATGTAACCAAGAATTGTAACTATCTGAAGTTAACATTTGAGAATTGATTTATTTGTCATGATATTGACCTTGTAGTAACGCTAAATTTACTTGTGAAAGTGAAGTAATTCAAATTTCATTGAAACAAAGAATTGATTGTGATACGGGTGCTTCTCTTTCGGTTCGGCGAGGTTAGCGCTCTCCGATAGTACGGTCCATGAAGGGTCCATTGTGATGACCATTAATGTGAGATGAACTGTTGACTATAGTATTGATGTAATTCTCCCCTTTCATGATTAAATACAGTTACTATCAATAACAACTTGTAAATTAACTTTCAATTGTAATTCTTTTTTGTAATTAGATGGAAATGACAATACAGACCCACGTATTCATCTTCCAACATTTAAAATTCAAAACTTGAATAACTCTACTCATGGTTTGGATCTTTGGGACTTGGCTTGTTATGTTGAAATGAGTTAAAATACATTAAAGCTCTTGGGTTGTAAACAAACTAGGTGAACCAATCTTGTATTTGTAATTCCAACCATAATAATAATTAAATATCCAAAATAGTTTTCCTTTCCAAGTGGCTTTTGAATTCTCAAGTTCTTTTGACGTTGGGTTGGGTTGTGTTGGACTTAGAAATGAATGGTATGGGGATAATAGAAATGTAACTTGTTCTCGAGGAGGAAGCTTGAATTTGATTAGGAATTTCAATATAGTTGACTTAAAATTTGTATGCTTTGACTTTAAATTTAGAAACTTAGGCTTTTGGTGATAGAAACTCTCTCCATTATAATTCCAGTAAAATGAACTTGCTCTAAAAGGGGAGATACGCATCTCAAGAGGACGAACGCCATTCATAGATATTTCAAATTGATTAATCCTTCTATCAATGGTCAAGGTATCTTGAACGTTAATCTCTCATATGATCTTCAAACTTGCTTGAAGAGTACGTAGCAGCTTCAAGAATGCAAATGTTCTTCTTGGACCAAAGGGCATGCGTTTCATACTTGAACCAAGACTTCTAGTTTCTTCCCAAATTGAACTTTCTTGATGACCGATATTAAGAGTAAAAGCAAACACATCTTTAGCCTTGAGGAGCTGATGGAGGGGGGAAACACCATCTTTGTAATATAATTTGTCACACAGCCAAATTCCACACCAGAGGGTATAAAGACCAAGGTAAATGCCGGGAGACTTCTGAGATAGCTGAGGAAAGGGAGGTTTGGTAGTGGTTTAGGGATCAAAGGGGTGAGGGCACAATCTCACAGAGATCCACACACATTTGCAAGAAATAGAGAACCTCCACAAACACACGTAGCACAGCCTTCGGGATCTTGAATCTTCTGCAGCAGTACCTGTATTCACAAATGAAATAAACAGACAAGAACTAGGTTAAGCGGTTATTCATGCACGAATGATTGACCTAAGATGTTATGCAGACGAATCAATGAATCTAAGGGAAAAATTTGGGGTACAACAGTTGCCCCTATTTAAATATCTTCACCGGATGACAGGACGATGAAGATCGTCATTAGGTCATGGTGAAAGATATTTAAATACAGCTAACCGAAAATTTGGGGTACAACAGTTGTCTAAAAGGTTCAAACACGGACGGGTGATGAAAGAACACGGACGGGTGTCTCAAAGGTTCAAACACGGACGGGTGCTGAAAGAAAATGGACGGGTGTCTAAAACGTTCAAACACGGACGGGTGATGAAAGAACACGGACGGGTGTCTAAAAGGTTGAAACACGGACGGGTGCTGAAAGAGCACGGACGAGTGTCTAAGGTTCAAACACGGACGGGTGCTGAAAGAACACAGACAGGTGTCTAAGGTTCAAACACGGACGGGTGCTGAAAGAACACAAATGCATGTCTAAGATTCAAACACGGACGGGTGCTGAAAGAACACGGACGAGTGTCTAAGAGGTTCAAACACAGACGGGTGCTGAAAGAACACGGACGGGTGTCTATAAGGTTCAAACACGGACGGGTGATGAAAGAACACGGACGGGTGTCTCAAAGGTTCAAACACGGATGGGTGCTGAAAGAACACAGACGAGTGTCTAAAAGGTTCAAACACGGACGGGTGCTGAAAGAACACGGACGGGTGTTTAAAAGGTTCAAACACGGACGGGTGCTGAAAGAATATGAACGGGTGTCTAAAAGGTTCAAACACGGACGGGTGCTGAAAGAACACGGACGGGTGCCTCAAAGGTTCAAACACGGACTGGTACTGAAAGAACACGGACGGGTGTCTAAAAGGTTCCAACACGGACTGGTGATGAAAGAACACGGATGGGTGTCTCAAAGGTTCAAACACGGACGGGTGCTGAAATAACACGGGCGGGTGCTGAAGGAACACGGACGGGTACTAAAAGAACACGGACGAGTGTCTAAAAGGTTCAAACACGGACGGGTGATGAAAGAACACGGACGGGTGTCTAAAAGGTTCAAACACGGACTGGTGATGAAAGAACACGGACGGGTGTCTCAAAGGTTCAAACACGGACGGGTGCTGAAAGAACACGGACGGGTGTCTCAAAGGTTCAAACACGGACGGGTGCTGAAAGAACACGGACGAGTGTCTCAAATGTTCAAACACGGATGGGTGCTGAAAGAACACGGACGAGTGTCTAAAAGGTTCAAACAGGGACGGGTGTCTAAAAGGTTTAAACACGGACTGGTGATGAAAGAACACGGACGGGTGTCTCAAAGGTTCAAACACGTACGGGTGCTGAAAGAACACGGACGGGTGTCTCAAAGGTTCAAACACGGACGGGTGCTGAAAGAACACGGACGGGTGTCTCAAATGTTCAAACACGGACGGGTGCTGAAAGAACACGAACGGGTGTTTAAAAGGTTCAAACACGGACAGGTGATGAAAGAACACGGACGGGTGTCTCAAAGGTTCAAACACGGACAGGTACTGAAAGAACACAACCGGGTGTCTCAAAAGTTCAAACACGGACGGGTGCTGAAAGAACACGGACGGGTGTATCAAAGGTTCAAGCACGGATGGGTGCTGAAAGAACACGGACAGGTGTCTTAAAGGTTCAAACACAGACGGGTACTGAAAGAACACGGACGGGTGTCTTATAGGTTCAAACACGGACGGGTGCTGAAAGAACACGGACGGGTGTCTAAAAGTTTCAAACACGTGTGGGTGATGAACGAACACGGACGGGTGTCTCAAAGGTTCAAACACGGACGGGTGTTGAAAGAACACGGCGGGTGTCTCAAAGGTTCATAGTAGGACGGGTGCTGAATGAACACGGACGGGTGTCTAAAAGGTTCAAACACGGATGGGTGATGAAAGACCACGGACGGGTGTCTCCAAGGTTCAAACACGGACGGGTGATGAAAGAACACTGACGGGTGTCTAAAAGGTTCAAACACGGACGGGTGATGAAAGAACACGGACGGGTGTCTAATAAGTTCAAACACGGACGGGTGCTAAAAGAGCACGGACGGGTGTCTAAGGTTCAAACACGGACGGGTGCTAAAAGAACACGGATGGGTGTCTAAGGTTCAAACACGGACGGGTGCTGAAAAAACTCGGACGAGTGTCTAAGGTTCAAACACGGACGGGTACTGAAAGAACACGGACGGGTGTCTAAGAGGTTCAAACACTGACGGGTGATGAAAGAACACGGACGGGTGTCTATAAGGTTCAAACACGGACGGGTGATGAAAGAACACGGACGGGTTTCTATAAGGTTCAAACAAGGACGGGTGCTGAAAGAACACGGACGGGTGTCTCAAAGGTTCAAACACGGACGGCTGCTGAAAGAACACAGACGGGTGTCTAAAAGGTTCAAACACGGACGGGTGCTGAAAGAACACGGACGAGTGTCTAAAAGGTTCAAACACTAACGGGTGCTGAAAGAACACTGACGGGTGTCTCTAAGGTTCAAACACGGACGGGTGCTGAAAGAACACCGACGGGTGTCTCAAAGGTTCAAACAGGGACGGGTGCTGAAAGAACATGGACGGGTGTATCAAAGGTTTAAACACGGACAGGTGCTGAAAGAACACGGACGAGTGTCTCAAATGTTCATACACGGACGGGTGTTGAAAGAACACGGACGGGTGTCTAAAAGGTTCAATCACGCACGTGTGATGAAAGAACACAGACGGGTGTCTCATAGGTTCAAACACGGACGGGTACTGAAAGAACACGGACGGGTGTCTAAGGTTAATACGGATGGTTATTGGCTAAAAAGTTCAATCACGGACGGGTGATGAAAGATCATGGACGGGTGTCTCAAAGGTTCAAACACAGACGGGTGCTGAAAGAACACGGACGAGTGTCTCAAAGGTTCAAGCACGGACGGGTGCTGAAAGAACAAGGACGGGCGTCTAAAAGGTTCAAACACAGACGGGTGCTAAAAGAACACGGACGGGTGTCTCAAAGGTGAAAGAACACTGACGGGTGCTGAAAGAACACGGACGGGTATCTCAAAGGTTCAAACATGGACGGGTGCTGAAAGAACACGGACGGGTGTCTCAAATGTTCAAACACGTACGGGTGCTGAATGAACACGGACGGGTGTCTCAAAGGTTCAAACACGGATGGGTGATGAAAGAACACGGACGGGTGTCTCAAAGGTTCAATCACGGACGGGTGTCTAAAAGGTTTAAACACAGACTGGTGATGAAAGAACACGGACGGGTGTCTCAAAGGTTCAAAAACGTACGGGTGCTCAAAGAACACGGACGGGTGTCTCAAAGGTTCAAACACGGACGGGTGCTGAAAGAACACGGACGGGTGTCTCAAATGTTCAAACACGGATGGGTGCTGAAAGAACACGAACGGGTGTTTAAAAGGTTCGAACACGGACAGGTGATGAAAGAACACGGACGAGTGTCTCAAAGGTTCAAACACGGACGGGTACTGAAAGAACACAACTGGGTGTCTCAAAAGTTCAAACACGGACGGGTGCTGAAAGAACATGGACGGGTGTATCAAAGGTTCAAGCACGGATGGGTGCTGAAAGAACACGGACAGGTGTCTAAAAGGTTCAAACACAGACGGGTACTGAAAGAACACGGACGGGTGTCTTATAGGTTCAAACACGGACGGGTGCTGAAAGAACAGGGACGGGTGTCTAAAAGTTTCAAACACGTGTGGGTGATGAACGAACACGGACGAGTGTCTCAAAGGTTCAAACACGGACGGGTGTTGAAAGAACACGGCGGGTGTCTCAAAGGTTCATAGTAGGACGGGTGCTGAAAGAACACGGACGGGTGTCTAAAAGGTTCAAACACGGATGGGTGATGAAAGACCACGGACGGGTGTCTCCAAGGTTCAAACACGGACGGGTGATGAAAGAACACTGACGGGTGTCTAAAAGGTTCAAACACGGACGGGTGATGAAAGAACACGGACGGGTGTCTAATAAGTTCAAACACGGACGGGTGCTAAAAGAGCACGGACGGGTGTCTAAGGTTCAAACACGAACGGGTGCTAAAAGAACACGGATGGGTGTCTAAGGTTCAAACACGGACGGGTGCTGAAAAAACTCGGACGAGTGTCTAAGGTTCAAACACGGACGGGTACTGATAGAACACGGACGGGTGTCTAAGAGGTTCAAACACTGACGGGTGATGAAAGAACACGGACGGGTGATGAAAGAACACGGACGGGTTTCTATAAGGTTCAAACACGGACGGGTGCTGAAAGAACACGGACGGGTGTCTCAAAGGTTCAAACACGGACGGCTGCTTAAAGAACACAGACGGGTGTCTAAAAGGTTCAAACACGGACGGGTGCTGAAAGAACACGGACGAGTGTCTAAAAGGTTCAAACACTGACGGGTGCTGAAAGAACACTGACGGGTGTCTCAAAGGTTCAAACACGGACGGGTGCTGAAAGAACACCGACGGGTGTCTCAAAGGTTCAAACAGGGACGGGTGCTGAAAGAACACAGACGGGTGTATCAAAGGTCCAAACACGGACAGGTGCTGAAAGAACACGGACGAGTGTCTCAAATGTTCAAACACGGACGGGTGTTGAAAGAACACGGACGGGTGTCTAAAAGGTTCAAACACGCACGTGTGATGAAAGAACACAGACGGGTGTCTCTTAGGTTCAAACACGGACGGGTACTGAAAGAACACGGACGGGTGTCTAAGGTTAATACGGATGGTTATTGGCTAAAAAGTTCAATCACGGACAGGTGATGAAAGATCATGGACGGGTGTCTAAAAGGTTCAAACACAGACGGGTGCTGAAAGAACATGGACGGGTGTCTCAAAGGTTCAAGCACGAACGGGTGCTGAAAGAACACGGACGGGCGTCTAAAAGGTTCAAACACAGACGGGTGCTAAAAGAACACGGACTGGTGTCTCAAAGGTGAAAGAACACGGACGGGTGCTGAAAGTACACGGATGGGTGTCTCAAAGGTTCAAACACGGACGGGTGCTGAAAGAACACGGACGGGTGTCTCAAATGTTCAAACACGGACGGGTGCTGAAAGAACACGAACGGGTGTTTAAAAGGTTCAAACACGGACAGGTGATGAAAGAACACGGACGGGTGTCTCAAAGGTTCAAACACGGACGGGTACTGAAAGAACACAACCGGGTATCTCAAAAGTTCAAACACGGACGGGTGCTGAAAGAACACGGACGGGTGTATCAAAGGTTCAAGCACGGATGGGTGCTGAAAGAACACGGACAGGTGTCTTAAAGGTTCAAACACAGACGGGTACTGAAAGAACACGGACGGGTGTCTTATAGGTTCAAACACGGACGGGTGCTGAAAGAACACGGACGGGTGTCTAAAAGTTTCAAACACGTGTGGGTGATGAACGAACACGGACGGGTGTCTCAAAGGTTCAAACACGGACGGGTGTTGAAAGAACACGGCGGGTGTCTCAAAGGTTCATAGTAGGACGGGTGCTGAATGAACACGGACGGGTGTCTAAAAGGTTCAAACGCGGATGGGTGATGAAAGACCACGGACGGGTGTCTCCAAGGTTCAAACACGGACGGGTGATGAAAGAACACTGACGGGTGTCTAAAAGGTTCAAACACGGACGGGTGATGAAAGAACACGGACGGGTGTCTAATAAGTTCAAACACGGACGGGTGCTAAAAGAGCACGGACGGGTGTCTAAGGTTCAAACACGGACGGGTGCTAAAAGAACACGGATGGGTGTCTAAGGTTCAAACACGGACGGGTGCTGAAAAAACTCGGACGAGTGTCTAAGGTTCAAACACGGACGGGTACTGAAAGAACACGGACGGGTGTCTAAGAGGTTCAAACACTGACGGGTGATGAAAGAACACGGACGGGTGTCTATAAGGTTCAAACACGGACGGGTGATGAAAGAACACGGATGGGTTTCTATAAGGTTCAAACAAGGACGGGTGCTGAAAGAACACGGACGGGTGTCTCAAAGGTTCAAACACGGACGACTGCTGAAAGAACACAGACGGGTGTCTAAACGGTTCAAACACGGACGGGTGCTGAAAGAACACGGACGAGTGTCTAAAAGGTTCAAACACTAACGGGTGCGGAAAGAACACTGACGGGTGTCTCAAAGGTTCAAACACGGACGGGTGCTGAAAGAACACCGACGGGTGTCTCAAAGGTTCAAACAGGGACGGGTGCTGAAAGAACACGGACGGGTGTATCAAAGGTTCAAACACGGACAGGTGCTGAAAGAACACGGACGAGTGTCTCAAATGTTCATACACGGACGGGTGTTGAAAGAACACGGACGGGTGTCTAAAAGGTTCAAACACGCACGTGTGATGAAAGAACACAGACGGGTGTCTCATAGGTTCAAACACGGACGGGTACTGAAAGAACACAGACGGGTGTCTAAGGTTAATACGGATGGTTATTGGCTAAAAAGTTCAATCACGGACGGGTGATGAAAGATCATGGACGGGTGTCTCAAAGGTTCAAACATAAACGGGTGCTGAAAGAACACGGACGGGTGTCTCAAAGGTTCAAGCACGGACGGGTGCTGAAAGAACACGGACGGGCGTCTAAAACGTTCAAACACAGACGGGTGCTAAAAGAACACAGACGGGTGTCTCAAAGGTGAAAGAACACTGACGGGTGCTGAAAGAACACGGACGGGTGTCTCAAAGGTTCAAACATGGACGGGTGCTGAAAGAACACGGACGGGTGTCTCAAATGTTCAAACACGTACGGGTGCTGAATGAACACGGACGGGTGTCTCAAAGGTTCAAACACGGATGGGTGATGAAAGGACACGGACGGGTGTCTCAAAGGTTAAATCACGGACGGGTGTCTAAAAGGTTTAAACACAGACTGGTGATGAAAGAACACGGACGGGTGTCTCAAAGGTTCAAACACATACGGGTGCTGAAAGAACATGGACGGGTGTCTCAAAGGTTCAAACACGGACGGGTGCTGAAAGAACACGGACGGGTGTCTCAAATGTTCAAACACGGATGGGTGCTGAAAGAACACGAACGGGTGTTTAAAAGGTTCAAACACGGACAGGTGATGAAAGAACACGGACGGGTGTCTCAAAGGTTCAAACACGGACGGGTACTGAAAGAACACAACTAGGTGTCTCAAAAGTTCAAACACGGACGGGTGCTGAAAGAACACGGACGGGTGTATCAAAGGTTCAAGCACGGATGGGTGCTGAAAGAACACGGACAGGTGTCTAAAAGGTTCAAACACAGACGGGTACTGAAAGAACACGGACGGGTGTCTTATAGGTTCAAACACGGACGGGTGCTGAAAGAACACGGACGGGTGTCTAAAAGTTTCAAACACGTGTGGGTGATGAACGAACACGGACGAGTGTCTCAAAGGTTCAAACACCGACGGGTGTTGAAAGATCACGGCGGGTGTCTCAAAGGTTCATAGTAGGATGGGTGCTGAAAGAACACGGACGGGTGTCTAAAAGGTTCAAACACGGATGGGTGATGAAAGACCACGGACGGGTGTCTCCAAGGTTCAAACACGGATGGGTGATGAAAGAACACTGACGGGTGTCTAAAAGGTTCAAACACGGACGGGTGATGAAAGAACACGGACGGGTGTCTAATAAGTTCAAACACGGACGGGTGCTAAAAGAGCACGGACGGGTGTCTAAGGTTCAAACACGGACGGGTGCTAAAAGAACACGGATGGGTGTCTAAGGTTCAAACACGGACGGGTGCTGAAAAAACTCGGACGAGTGTCTAAGGTTCAAACACGGACGGGTACTGATAGAACACGGACGGGTGTCTAAGAGGTTCAAACACTGACGGGTGATGAAAGAACACGGACGGGTGATGAAAGAACACGGACGGGTTTCTATAAGGTTCAAACACGGACGGGTGCTGAAAGAACACGGACGGGTGTCTCAAAGGTTCAAACACGGACGTCTGCTTAAAAAACACAGACGGGTGTCTAAAAGGTTCAAACACGGACGGGTGCTGAAAGAACACGGACGAGTGTCAAAAAGGTTCAAACACTGACGGGTGCTGAAAGAACACTGACGGGTGTCTCAAAGGTTCAAACACGGACGGGTGCTTAAAGAACACCGACGGGTGTCTCAAAGGTTCAAACAGGGACGGGTGCTGAAAGAACACGGACGGGTGTATCAAAGGTTCAAACACGGACAGGTGCTGAAAGAACACGGATGAGTGTCTCAAATGTTCAAACACGGACGGGTGTTGAAAGAACACGGACGGGTGTCTAAAAGGTTCAAACACGCACGTGTGATGAAAGAACACAGACGGGTGTCTCTTAGGTTCAAACACGGACGGGTACTGAAAGAACACGGACGGGTGTCTAAGGTTAATACGGATGGTTATTGGCTAAAAAGTTCAATCACGAACGGGTGATGAAAGATCATGGACGGGTGTCTAAAAGGTTCAAACACAGACGGGTGCTGAAAGAACACGGACGTGTGTCTCAAAGGTTCAAGCACGGACGGGTGCTGAAAGAACACGGACGGGCGTCTAAAAGGTTCAAACACAGACGGGTGCTAAAAGAACACGGACGGGTGTCTCAAAGGTGAAAGAACACGGACGGGTGCTGAAAGAACACGGACGGTTGTCTCAAAGGTTCAAACACGGACGGGTGTCTCAAATGTTCAAACACGTACGGGTGCTTAATGAACACGGACGGGTGTTTAAAAGGTTCAAACACGGACGGGTGATGAAAGAACACGGACGGGTGTCTCAAAGGTTCAATCACGGACGGGTACTGAAAGAACACAACCGGGTGTCTCAAAAGTTCAAACACGGACGGGTGCTGAAAGAACACGGACGGGTGTCTAAGGTCAATACGGATGGTTATTGGCTAAAAAGTTCAAACATGGACGGGTGATGAAAGAACATGGACGGGTGTCTACAAGGTTCAAACACGGACGGGTGCTGAAAGAACACGGACGGGTGTCTCAAAGGTTCAAGCATCGACGGGTGCTGAAAGAACACGGACGGGCGTCTAAGAGGTTCAAGCACAGACGGGTGCTGAAAGAACACGGACGGGTGTCTCAAAGGTTCAAACACGGACGGGTGCTGAAGGAACACGGACGAGTGTCTAAAAGTTTCAAACACGTACGGGTGATGAAATAACACAGACGGGTGTCTCAAAGTTTCAAACACGGACGGGTGATGAAAGAACACGGGCGGGTGTCTCAAAGGTTCAAACAAGGACGGGTGCTGAAAGAACACAGACGGTTGTCTAAAAGGTTCAAACACGGACGGGTGATAAAAGAACACGGACGGGTGTCTCAAAGGTTCAAACACGGATGGGTGCTGAAAGAAAACGGACGGGAGTCTAAAATGTTCAAACACGGACGGGTGATGAAAGAACACGAACGGGTGTCTAAAAGGTTGAAACACAGACGGGTGCTGAAAGAGCACGGACGAGTGTCTAAGGTTCAAACACGGACGGGTGCTGAAAGAACACAAACATGTGTCTAAGGTTCAAGCATGGACAGGTGCTGAAAGAACACAAACGGATGTCTAAGATTCAAACAAGGACGGGTGCTGAAAGAACACGGACGAGTGTCTAAGAGGTTCAAACACAGATGGGTGCTGAAAGAACACGGACGGGTGTCTATAAGGTTCAATCACGGACGGGTGATGAAAGAACACGGACGGGTGTCTCAAAGGTTCAAACACGGATGGGTGCTGAAAGAACACAGACGAGTGTTTAAAAGGTTCAAACACGGACGGGTGCTGAAAGAATACGGACGGGTGTCTAAAAGGTTCAAACACGGACGGGTGCTGAAAGAATACGAACGGGTGTCTAAAAGGTTCAAACACGGACGGGTGCTGAAAGAACACGGATGGGTGCCTCAAAGGTTCAAACACGGACTGGTGCTGAAAGAACACGGACGGGTGTCTAAAAGGTTCCAACACGGACTGGTGATGAAAGAACACGGACGGGTGTCTCAAAGGTTCAAACACGGACGGGTGCTGAAAGAACACGGGCGGGTGCTGAAAGAACACGGACGGGTGCTAAAAGAACACGGACGAGTGTCTCAAAGGTTCAAACACGGACGGGTGCTGAAAGAACACGGACGGGTGTCTCAAAGGTTCAAACACGGACGGGTGCTGAAAGAACACGGACGAGTGTCTCAAATGTTCAAACACGGATGGGTGCTGAAAGAACACAGACGAGTGTCTAAAAGGTTCAAACACGGACGGGTGTCTAAAAGGTTTAAACACGGACTGGTGATGAAAGAACACGGACGGGTGTCTCAAAGGTTCAAACACGTACGGGTGCTGAAAGAACACGGACGGGTGTCTCAAAGGTTCAAACACGGACGGGTGCTGAAAGAACACGGACGGGTGTCTCAAATGTTCAAACACGGACGGGTGCTGAAAGAACACGAACGGGTGTTTAAAAGGTTCAAACACGGACAGGTGATGAAAGAACACGGACGGGTGTCTCAAAGGTTCAAACACGGACGGGTACTGAAAGAACACAATCGGGTGTCTCAAAAGTTCAAACACAGACGGGTGCTGAAAGAACACGGACGGGTGTATCAAAGGTTCAAGCACGGATGGGTGCTGAAAGAACACGGACAGGTGTCTAAAAGGTTCAAACACAGACGGGTACTGAAAGAACACAGACGGATGTCTTATAGGTTCAAACACGGACGGGTGCTGAAAGAACACGGACGGGTGTCTAAAAGTTTCAAACACGTGTGGGTGATGAACGAACACAGACGGGTGTCTCAAAGGTTCAAACACGGACGGGTGTTGAAAGAACACGGTGGGTGTCTCAAAGGTTCAAAGTAGGACGGGTGCTGAAAGAACACGGACGGGTGTCTAAAAGGTTCAAACACGGACGGGTGATGAAAGACCACGGACGGGTGTCTCCAAGGTTCAAACACGGACGGGTGATGAAAGAACATTGACGGGTGTCTAAAAGGTTCAAACACGGACGGGTGATGAAAGAACACGGACGGGTGTCTAATAAGTTCAAACACGGACGGGTGCTAAAAGAGCACGGACGGGAGTCTAAGGTTCAAACACGGACGGGTGCTAAAAGAACACGGATGGGTGTCTAAGGTTCAAACATAGACGGGTGCTGAAAAAACTCGGACGGGTGTCTAAGGTTCAAACACGGACGGGTACTGAAAGAACACGGACGGGTGTCTAAGAGGTTCAAACACTGACGGGTGATGAAAGAACACGGACGGGTGTCTATAAGGTTCAAACACGGATGGGTGATGAAAGAACATGGAAGGGTTTCTATAAGGTTCAAACACGGACGGGTGCTGAAAGAACACGGACGGGTGTCTCAAAGGTTCAATCACGGACGGCTGCTTAAAGAACACAGACGGGTGTCTAAAAGGTTCAAACACGGACGGGTGCTGAAAGAACACGGACGAGTGTCTAAAAGGTTCAAACACTGACGGGTGCTGAAAGAACACTGACGGGTGTCTCAAAGGTTCAAACACGGACGGGTGCTGAAAGAACACCGACGGGTGTCTCAAAGGTTCAAACAGGGACGGGTGCTGAAAGAACACGGACGGGTGTATCAAAGGTTCAAACACGGACAGGTGCTGAAAGAACACGGACGAGTGTCTCAAATGTTCAAACACGGACGGGTGTTGAAAGAACACGGACGGGTGTCTAAAAGGTACAAACACGCACGTGTGATGAAAGAACACAGACGGGTGTCTCATAGGTTCAAACACGGACGGGTACTGAAAGAACACGGACGGGTGTCTAAGGTTAATATGGATGGTTATTGGCTAAAAAGTTCAATCACGGACGGGTGATGAAAGATCATGGACGGGTGTCTAAAAGGTTCAAACACAGACGGGTGATGAAAGAACATGGACGGGTGTCTCAAAGGTTCAAGCACGGACGGGTGCTGAAAGAACACGGACGGGCGTCTAAAAGGTTCAAACACAGACGGGTGCTAAAAGAACACGGACGGGTGTCTCAAAGGTGAAAGAACACGGACGGGTGCTGAAAGAACACGGAAGGGTGTCTCAAAGGTTCAAACACGGACAGGTGCTGAAAGAACACGGACGGGTGTCTCAAAGGTTCAAACACGGACGGGTGCTGAAAGAACACGGACGGGAGTCTCAAATGTTCAAACACGTACGGGTGCTGAATGAACACGGACGGGTGTTTAAAAGGTTCAAACACGGACGGGTGATGAAAGAACACGGACGGGTGTCTCAAAGGTTCAATCACGGACGGGTGTTGAAAGAACACAATCGGGTGTCTCAAAAGTTCAAACACGGACGGGTGCTGAAAGAACACGGACGGGTGTCTAAGGTCAATACGGATGGTTATTGGCTAAAAAGTTCAAACATGGACGGGTGATGAAAGAACATGGACGGGTGTCTAAAAGGTTCAAACACGGACGGGTGCTGAAAGAACACGGACGAGTGTCTCAAAGGTTCAAGCATGGACGGGTGCTGAAAGAACACGGACGGGCGTCTAAAAGGTTCAAACACTGACGGGTGCTGAAAGAACACGGACGGGTGTCTCAAAGATTCAAACACGGACGGGTGCTGAAGGAACACGGACGAGTGTCTAAAAGTTTCAAACACGTACGGGTGATGAAATAACACGGACAGGTGTCTCAAAGTTTCAAACACGGACGGGTGATGAAAGAACACGGGCGGGTGTCTTAAAGGTTCAAACAAGGACGGGTGCTGAAAGAACACAGACGGTTGTCTAAAAGGTTCAAACACGGACGGGTGATAAAAGAACACGGACGGGTGTCTCAAAGGTTCAAACACGGACGGGTGCTGAAAGAAAATGGATGGGTGTCTAAAACGTTCAAACACGGACGGGTGATGAAAGAACACGGACGGGTGTCTAAGAGGTTCAAACACTGACGGGTGATGAAAGAACACGGACGGGTGTCTATAAGGTTCAAACACGGATGGGTGATGAAAGAACACGGACGGGTTTCTATAAGGTTCAAACACGGACGGGTGCTGAAAGAACACGGACGGGTGTCTCAAAGGTTCAAACACGGACGGCTGTTTAAAGAACACAGACGGGTGTCTAAAAGGTTCAAACACGGACGGGTGCTGAAAGAACACGGACGAGTGTCTAAAAGGTTCAAACACTGACGGGTGCTGAAAGAACACTGACGGGTGTCTCAAAGGTTCAAACACGGACGGGTGCTGAAAGAACACCGACGGGTGTCTCAAAGGTTCAAACAGGGACGGGTGCTGAAAGAACACGGACGGGTGTATCAAAGGTTCAAACACGGACAGGTGCTGAAATAACACGGACGAGTGTCTCAAATGTTCAAACACGGACGGGTGTTGAAAGAACACGGACGGGTGTCTAAAAGGTTCAAACACGCACGTGTGATGAAAGAACACAGACGGGTGTCTCATAGGTTCAAACACGGACGGGTACTGAAAGAACACGGACGGGTGTCTAAGGTTAATACGGATGGTTATTGGCTAAAAAGTTTAATCACGGACGGGTGATGAAAGATCATGGACGGGTGTCTAAAATGTTCAAACACAGACGGGTGCTGAAAGAACAGGGACGGGTGTCTCAAAGGTTCAAGCACGGACGGGTGCTGAAAGAACACGGACGGGCGTCTAAAAGGTTCAAACACAGACGGGTGCTAAAAGAACACGGACGGGTGTCTCAAAGGTGAAAGAACACGGACGGGTGCTGAAAGAACACGGACGGGTGTCTCAAAGGTTCAAACACGGACGGGTGCTGAAAGAACACGGAAGGGTGTCTCAAAGGTTCAAACACGGACGGGTGCTAAAAGAACACGGATGGGAGTCTCAAATGTTCAAACACGTACGGGTGCTGAATGAACACGGACGGGTGTTTAAAAGGTTCAAACACGGACGGGTGATGAAAGAACACGGACGGGTGTCTCAAAGGTTCAATCACGGACGGGTACTGAAAGAACACAACCGGGTGTATCAAAAGTTCAAACACGGACGGGTGTCTAAGGTCAATACGGATGGTTATTGGCTAAAAAGTTCAAACATGGACGGCTGATGAAAGAACATGGACGGGTGTCTAAAAGGTTCAAACACGGACGGGAGCTGAAAGCACACGGACGGGTGTCTCAAAGGTTCAAGCATGGACGGGTGCTGAAAGAACACGGACGGGTGTCTCAAAGGTTCAAACACGGACGGGTGCTGAAGGAACACGGACGAGTGTCTAAAAGTTTCAAACACGTACGGGTGATAAAATAACACGGACGGGTGTCTCAAAGTTTCAAACACGGACGGGTGCTAAAAGAACACGGACGAGTGTCTAAAAGGTTCAAACAGGACGGGTGATGAAAGAACACGGACGGGTGTCTAAAAGGTTCAAACACGGACTGGTGATGAAAAAACACGGACGGGTGTCTCAAAGGTTCAAACACGGACGAGTGCTGAAAGAACACGGACGGGTGTCTCAAAGGTTTAAGCACGGATGGGTGCTGAAAGAACACGGACAGGTGTCTAAAAGGTTCAAACACAGACGGGTACTGAAAGAACACGGACGGATGTTTTATAGGTTCAAACACGGACGGGTGCTGAAAGAACACGGACGGGTGTCTAAAAGTTTCAAACACGTGTGGGTGATGAACGAACACAGACGGGTGTCTCAAAGGTTCAAACACGGGCGGGTGTTGAAAGAACACGGCGGGTGTCTCAAAGGTTCATTGTAGGACGGGTGCTGAAAGAACACGGACGGGTGTCTAAAAGGTTCAAACACGGACGGGTGATGAAAGACCACGGACGGGTGTCTCCAAGGTTCAAACACGGACGGGTGATGAAAGAACATTGACGGGTGTCTAAAAGGTTCAAACACGGACGGGTGATGAAAGAACACGGACGGGTGTCTAATAAGTTCAAACACGGACGGGTGCTAAAAGAGCACGGACGGGTGTCTAAGGTTCAAACACGGACGGGTGCTAAAAGAACACGGATGGGTGTCTAAGGTTCAAACACGGACGGGTGCTGAAAAAACTTGGACGGGTGTCTAAGGTTCAAACACGGACGGGTACTGAAAGAACACGGACGGGTGTCTAAGAGGTTCAAACACTGACGGGTGATGAAAGAACACGGACGGGTGTCTATAAGGTTCAAACACGGATGGGTGATGAAAGAACATGGACGGGTTTATATAAGGTTCAAACACGGACGGGTGCTGAAAGAACACGGACGGGTGTCTCAAAGGTTCAAACACGGACGGTTGCTTAAAGAACACAGACGGGTGTCTAAAAGGTTCAAACACGGACGGGTGCTGAAAGAACACGGACGAGTGTCTAAAAGGTTCAAACACTGACGGGTGCTGAAAGAACACTGACGGGTGTCTCAAAGGTTCAAACACGGACGGGTGCTGAAAGAACACCGACGGGTGTCTCAAAGGTTCAAACAGGGACGGGTGCTGAAAGAACACGGACGGGTGTATCAAAGGTTCAAACACGGACAGGTGCTGAAAGAACACGGACGAGTGTCTCAAATGTTCAAACACGGACGGGTGTTGAAAGAACACGGACGGGTGTCTAAAAGGTTCAAACACGCACGTGTGATGAAAGAACACAGACGGGTGTCTCATAGGTTCAAACACGGACGGGTACTGAAAGAACACGGATGGGTGTCTAAGGTTAATACGGATGGTTATTGGCTAAAAAGTTCAATCACGGACGGGTGATGAAAGATCATGGACGGGTGTCTAAAAGGTTCAAACACAGACGGGTGCTGAAAGAACACGGACGGGCGTCTCAAAGGTTCAAACAAGGACGGGTGCTGAAATAACACAGACGGTTGTCTAAAAGGTTCAAACACGGACGGGTGATAAAAGAACACGGACGGGTGTCTCAAAGGTTCAAACACGGACGGGTGCTGAAAGAAAACGGACGGGTGTCTAAAACGTTCAAACACGGACGGGTGATAAAAGAACACGGACGGGTGTCTAAAAGGTTGAAACACGGACGGGTGCTGAAAAAACTCGGACGGGTGTCTAAGGTTCAAACACGGACGGGTACTGAAAGAACACGGACGGGTGTCTAAGAGGTTCAAACACTGACGGGTGATGAAAGAACACGGACGGGTGTCTATAAGGTTCAAACACGGATGGGTGATGAAAGAACATGGACGGGTTTCTATAAGGTTCAAACACGGACGGGTGCTGAAAGAACACGGACGGGTGTCTCAAAGGTTCAAACACAGACGGCTGCTTAAAGAACACAGACGGGTGTCTAAAAGGTTCAAACACGGACGAGTGCTGAAAGAACACGGACGAGTGTCTAAAAGGTTCAAACACTGACGGGTGCTGAAAGAACACTGACGGGTGTCTCAAAGGTTCAAACACGGACGGGTGCTGAAAGAACACCGACGGGTGTCTCAAAGGTTCAAACAGGGACGGGTGCTGAAAGAACACGGACGGGTGTATCAAAGGTTCAAACACGGACAGGTGCTGAAAGAACACGGACGAGTGTCTCAAATGTTCAAACACGGACGGGTGTTGAAAGAACACGAACGGGTGTCTAAAAGGTTCAAACACGCACGTGTGATGAAAGAACACAGACGGGTGTCTCATAGGTTCAAACACGGACGGGTACTGAAAGAACACGGACGGGTGTCTAAGGTTAATACGGATGGTTATTGGCTAAAAAGTTCAATCACGGACGGGTGATGAAAGATCATGGACGGGTGTCTAAAAGGTTCAAACACAGACGGGTGCTGAAAGAACACGGACGGGTGTCTCAAAGGTTCAAGCACGGACGGGTGCTGAAAGAACACGGACGGGCGTCTAAAAGGTTCAAACACAGACGGGTGCTAAAAGAACACGGACGGGTATCTCAAAGGTGAAAGAACACGGACGGGTGCTGAAAGAACACGGACGGGTGTCTCAAAGGTTCAAACACGGACGGGTGCTGAAAGAACACGGACGAGAGTCTCAAATGTTCAAACACGTACGGGTGCTGAATGAACACGGACGGGTGTTTAAAAGGTTCAAACACGGACGGGTGATGAAAGAACATGGACGGGTGTCTCAAAGGTTCAATCACGGACGGGTACTGAAAGAACACAACCGGGTGTCTCAAAAGTTCAAACACGGACGGGTGCTGAAAGAACACGGACGGGTGTCTAAGGTCAATACGGATGGTTATTGGCTAAAAAGTTCAAACATGGACGGGTGATGAAAGAACATGGACGGGTGTCTAAAAGGTTCAAACACGGACGGGTGCTGAAAGAACACGGATGGGTGTCTCAATGGTTCAAGCATGGACGGGTACTGAAAGAACACGGACGGGCGTCTAAAAGGTTCAAACACAGACGGGTGCTGAAAGAACACGGACGGGTATCTCAAAGGTTCAAACACGGACGGGTGCTGAAGGAAAACGGACGAGTGTCTAAAAGTTTCAAACACGTACAGGTGATGAAATAACACGGACGGGTGTCTCAAAGTTTCAAACACGGACGGGTGCTAAAAGAACACGGACGAGTGTCTAAAAGGTTCAAACAGGACGGGTGATGAAAGAACACGGACGGGTGTCTAAAAGGTTCAAACACGGACTGGTGATGAAAGAACACGGACGGGTGTCTCAAAGGTTCAAACACGGACGAGTGCTGAAAGAACACGGACGGGTGTCTCAAAGATTCAAACACGGACGGGTGCTGAAAGAACACAGACGGGTGTCTCAAATGTTCAAACACGGACGGGTGCTGAAAGAACATGGACGAGTGTCTAAAAGGTTCAAACACGGACGGGTGTCTAAAAGGTTCAAACACGGACTGGTGATTAAAGAACACGGACGGGTGTCTCAAAGGTTCAAACACGGACGGGTGCTGAAAGAACACGGGCGGGTGTCTCAAAGGTTCAAACACGGACGGGTGCTGGAAAAACACAGACGGATGTCTCAAATGTTCAAACACGGATGGGTGCTGAAAGAACACGAACGGGTGTTTAAAAGGTTCAAACACGGACAGGTGATGAAAGAACCCAGACGGGTGTCTCAAATGTTCAAACATGGACGGGTACTGAAAGAACACAACCGGGTGTCTCAAAAGTTCAAACACAGACGGGTGCTGAAAGAACACGGACGAGTGTATCAAAGGTTCAAGCACGGATGGGTGCTGAAAGAACACGGACAGGTGTCTAAAAGGTTCAAACACATACGGGTACTGAAAGAACACGGACGGGTGTCTTAAAGGTTCAAACACGGACGGGTGCTGAAAGAACACGGACGGGTGTCTAAAAGTTTCAAACACGTCCGGGTGATGAACGAACACGGACGGGTGTCTCAAAGGTTCAAACACGGACGGGTGTTGAAAGAACACGGGCGGGTGTCTCAAAGGTTCATAGAAGGACGGGTGCTGAAAGAACACGGACAGGTGTGTAAAAGGTTCAAACACGGACGGGTCATGAAAGAACACGGACGGGTGTCTAATAGGTTCAAACACGGACGGGTGCTAAAAGAGCACAGATGGGTGTCTAAGGTTCAAACACGGACGGGTGCTAAAAGAACACGGATGGGTGTCTATGGTTCAAACACGGACAGGTGCTGAAAAAACACGGACGAGTGTCTAAGGTTCAAGCACGGACGGGTACTGAAAGAACACGGACGGGTGTCTAAGAGGTTCAAACACTGACGGGTGATGAAAGAATACGGACGGGTTTCTATAAGGTTCAAACACGGACGGGTGCTGAAAGAACACGGACGGGTATCTCAAAGGTTCAAACACAGACGAGTGCAGAAAGAACACAGACGGGTGTCTAAAAGGTTCAAACACGGACGGATGCTGAAAGAACACGGACGAGTGTCTAAAAGGTTCAAACACTGACGGGTGCTGAAAGAACACTGACGGGTGTCTCAAAGGTTCAAACACGGACGGGTGCTGAAAGAACACCGACGGGTGTCTCAAAGGTTCAAACAGGGACGGGTGCTGAAAGAACACGGACGGGTGTATCAAAGGTTCAAACACGGACAGGTGCTGAAAGAACACGGACGGGTGTCTCAAATGTTCAAACACGGACGGGTGTTGAAAGAACACGAACGGGTGTCTAAAAGGTTCAAACACGCACGTGTGATGAAAGAACACAGACGGGTGTCTCATAGGTTCAAACACGGACGGGTACTGAAAGAACACGGACGGGTGTCTAAGGTTAATATGGATGGTTATTGGCTAAAAAGTTCAATCACGGACGGGTGATGAAAGATCATGGACGGGTGTCTAAAAGGTTCAAACACAGACGGGTGCTGAAAGAACACAGACGGGTGTCTCAAAGGTTCAAGCACGGACGGGTGCTGAAAGAACACGGACGGGCGTCTAAAAGGTTCAAACACAGACGGGTGCTAAAAGAACACGGACGGATGTCTCAAAGGTGAAAGAACACGGACGGGTGCTGAAAGAACACGGACGGGTGTCTCAAAGGTTCAAACACGGACGGGTGCTGAAAGAACAAGGACGGGTGTCTCAAAGGTTCAAACACGGACGGGTGCTGAAAGAACACGGACGAGAGTCTCAAATGTTCAAACACGTACGGGTGCTGAATGAACACGGACGGGTGTTTAAAAGGTTCAAACACGGACGGGTGATGAAAGAACACGGACGGGTGTCTCAAAGGTTCAATCACGGACGGGTACTGAAAGAACACAACCGGGTGTCTCAAAAGTTCAAACACGGACGGGTGCTGAAAGAACACGGACGGGTGTCTAAGGTCAATACGGATGGTTATTGGCTAAAAAGTTCAAACATGGACGGGTGATGAAAGAACATGGACGGGTGTCTAAAAGGTTCAAACACGGACGGGTGCTGAAAGAACACGGACGGGTGTCTCAAAGGTTCAAGCATGGACGGGTGCTGAAAGAACACGGACGGGCGTCTAAAAGGTTCAAACACAGACGGGTGTCTCAAAGGTTCAAACACGGACGGGTGCTGAAGGAACACGGACGAGTGTCTAAAAGTTTCAAACACGTACGGGTGATGAAATAACACGGACGGGTGTCTCAAAGTTTTAAACACGGACGGGTGCTAAAAGAACACGGACGAGTGTCTAAAAGGTTCAAACAGGACGGGTGATGAAAGAACACGGACGGGTGTCTAAAAGGTTCAAACACGGACTGGTGATGAAAGAACACGGACGGGTGTCTCAAAGGTTCAAACACGGACGAGTGCTGAAAGAACACGGACGGGTGTCTCAAAGATTCAAACACGGACGGGTGCTGAAAGAACACGGACGGGTGTCTCAAATGTTCATACACGGACGGGTGCTGAAAGAACATGGACGAGTGTCTAAAAGGTTCAAACACGGACGGGTGTCTAAAAGGTTCAAACACGGACTGGTGATTAAAGAACACGGACGGGTGTCTCAAAGGTTCAAACACGGACGGGTGCTGAAAGAACACGGGCGGGTGTCTCAAAGGTTCAAACACGGACGGGTGCTGGAAAAACACAGACGGATGTCTCAAATGTTCAAACACGGACGGGTGCTGAAAGAACACGAACGGGTGTTTAAAAGGTTCAAACACGGACAGGTGATGAAAGAACCCAGACGGGTGTCTCAAAGGTTCAAACATGGACGGGTACTGAAAGAACACAACCGGGTGTCTTAAAAGTTCAAACACAGACGGGTGCTGAAAGGACACGGACGGGTGTACAAAGGTTCAAGCACGGACGGGTGCTGAAAGAACACGGACAGGTGTCTAAAAGGTTCAAACACATACGGGTACTGAAAGAACACGGACGGGTGTCTTAAAGGTTCAAACACGGACGGGTGCTGAAAGAACACGGACGGGTGTCTAAAAGTTTCAAACACTTCCGGGTGATGAACGAACACGGACGGGTGTCTCAAAGGTTCAAACACGGACGGGTGTTGAAAGAACACGGGCGGGTGTCTCAAAGGTTCATAGAAGGACGGGTGCTGAAAGAACACGGACGGGTGTCTAAAAGGTTCAAACATGGACGGGTCATGAAAGAAGACGGACGGGTGTCTAATAGGTTCAAACACGGACGGGTGCTAAAAGAGCACAGACGGGTGTCTAAGGTTCAAACACGAACGGGTGCTAAAAGAACACGGATGGGTGTCTATGGTTCAAACACGGACGGGTGCTGAAAAAACACGGACGGGTGCTAAAAGAGCACAGACGGGTGTCTAAGGTTCAAACACGGACGGGTGCTAAAAGAACATGGATGGGTGTCTATGGTTCAAACACGGACGGGTGCTGAAAAAACACGGACGGGTGTTTAAGGTTCAAGCACGGACGGGTACTGAAAGAACACGGACGGGTGTCTAAGAGGTTCAAACACTGACGGGTGATGAAAGAATACGGACGGGTTTCTATAAGGTTCAAACACGGACGGGTGCTGAAAGAACACGGACGGGTGTCTCAAAGGTTCAAACACGGACGGGTGCTGAAAGAACACAGACGGGTGTCTAAAAGGTTCAAACACGGACGGGTGCTGAAAGAACACGGACGGGTGTCTAAAACGTTCAAACACTGACGGGTGCTGAAAGAACACGGACGGGTGTCTCAAAGATTCAAACACGGACGGGTGCTGAAAGAACACGAACGGGTGTTTAAAAGGTTCAAACACGGACAGGTGATGAAAGAACCCAGACGGGTGTCTCAAAGGTTCAAACATGGACGGGTACTGAAAGAACACAACCGGGTGTCTTAAAAGTTCAAACACAGACGGGTGCTGAAAGGACACGGACGGGTGTACAAAGGTTCAAGCACGGATGGGTGCTGAAAGAACACGGACAGGTGTCTAAAAGGTTCAAACACATACGGGTACTGAAAGAACACGGACGGGTGTCTTAAAGGTTCAAACACGGACGGGTGCTGAAAGAACACGGACGGGTGTCTAAAAGTTTCAAACACTTCCGGGTGATGAACGAACACGGACGGGTGTCTCAAAGGTTCAAACACGGACGGGTGTTGAAAGAACACGGGCGGGTGTCTCAAAGGTTCATAGAAGGACGGGTGCTGAAAGAACACGGACGGGTGTCTAAAAGGTTCAAACATGGACGGGTCATGAAAGAACACGGACGGGTGTCTAATAGGTTCAAACACGGACGGGTGCTAAAAGAGCACAGACGGGTGTCTAAGGTTCAAACACGGACGGGTGCTAAAAGAACACGGATGGGTGTCTATGGTTCAAACACGGACGGGTGCTGAAAAAACACGGACGGGTGCTAAAAGAGCACAGACGGGTGTCTAAGGTTCAAACACGGAAGGGTGCTAAAAGAACACGGATGGGTGTCTATGGTTCAAACACGGACGGGTGCTGAAAAAACACGGACGGGTGTCTAAGGTTCAAGCACGGACGGGTACTGAAAGAACACGGACGGGTGTCTAAGAGGTTCAAACACTGACGGGTGATGAAAGAATACGGACGGGTTTCTATAAGGTTCAAACACGGACGGGTGCTGAAAGAACATGGACGGGTGTCTAAAAGTTTCAAACACTTCCGGGTGATGAACGAACACGGACGGGTGTCTCAAAGGTTCAAACACGGACGGGTGTTGAAAGAACACGGGCGGGTGTCTCAAAGGTTCATAGAAGGACGGGTGCTGAAAGAACACGGACGGGTGTCTAAAAGGTTCAAACATGGACGGGTCATGAAAGAACACGGACGGGTGTCTAATAGGTTCAAACACGGACGGGTGCTAAAAGAGCACACACGGGTGTCTAAGGTTCAAACACGGACGGGTGCTAAAAGAACACGGATGGGTGTCTATGGTTCAAACACGGACGGGTGCTGAAAAAACACGGACGGGTGCTAAAAGAGCACAGACGGGTGTCTAAGGTTCAAACACGGACGGGTGCTAAAAGAACACGGATGGGTGTCTATGGTTCAAACACGGACGGGTGCTGAAAAAACACGGACGGGTGTCTAAGGTTCAAGCACGGACGGGTACTGAAAGAACACGGACGGGTGTCTAAGAGGTTCAAACACTGACGGGTGATGAAAGAATACGGACGGGTTTCTATAAGGTTCAAACACGGACGGGTGCTGAAAGAACACGGACGGGTGTCTCAAAGGTTCAAACACGGACGGGTGCTGAAAGAACACAGACGGGTGTCTAAAAGGTTCAAACACGGACGGGTGCTGAAAGAACACGGACGGGTGTCTAAAACGTTCAAACACTGACGGGTGCTGAAAGAACACGGACGGGTGTCTCAAAGGTTCAAACACGGACGGGTGCTGAAAGAACACCGACGGGTGTCTAAAAGGTTCAAACACGGACGGTGTTGAAAGAACACGGATGGGTGTATCAAAGGTTAAAACACGGACAGGTGCTGAAATAACACGGACGAGTGTCTCAAATGTTCAAACACAGACGGGTGTTGAAGGAACACGGACGGGTGTCTAAAAGGTTCAAACACGGACGGGTGTCAAAAAGGTTCAAACACGGACGGGTGCTGAAGGAATACGAACGG
Organism: Lathyrus tuberosus; assembly: GCA_022829125.1. Taxonomy (NCBI): domain Eukaryota; kingdom Viridiplantae; phylum Streptophyta; class Magnoliopsida; order Fabales; family Fabaceae; genus Lathyrus; species Lathyrus tuberosus. The sequence continues at coordinate 6,901,612 of JALAZF010000170.1, forward strand.
GTGTCTAAAAGGTTCAAACACGGACGGGTGCCTCAAAGGTTCAAACACGGACTGGTGCTGAAAGAACACGGACGGGTGTCTAAAAGGTTCCAACACGGACTGGTGATGAAAGAACACAGGTGGGTGTCTCAAAGGTTCAAACACGGACGGGTGCTGAAAGAACACGGGCAGGTGCTGAAAGAACACGGACGGGTGCTAAAAGAACACGGACGAGTGTCTAAAAGGTTCAAACACGGACGGATGATGAAAGAACATGGACGGGTGTCTAAAAGGTTCAAACACGGACTGGTGATGAAAGAAAACGGACGGGTGTCTCAAAGGTTCAAACACGGACGGGTGCTGAAAGAACACGGACGGGTGTCTCAAAGGTTCAAACACGGACGGGTGCTGAAAGAACACGGACGGGTGTCTCAAATGTTCAAACACGGACGGGTGCTGAAAGAACACGGACGAGTGTCTAAAAGGTTCAAACACGGACGGGTGTCTAAAAGGTTCAAACACGGACTGGTGATGAAAGAACACGGACGGGTGTCTCAAAGGTTCAAACACGGACGGGTGCTAAAAGAACACAGACGGGTGTCTCAAAGGTTCAAACACGGACGGGTGCTGAAAGAACACGGACGGTTGTCTCAAATGTTCAAACACGGACGGGTGCTGAAAGAACACGAACGGGTGTTTAAAAGGTTCAAACACGGACAGACGATGAAAGAACACGGACGGGTGTCTCAAAGGTTCAAACACGGACGAGTACTGAAAGAACACAACCGGGTGTCTCAAAAGTTCAAACACGGACGGGTGCTGAAAGAACACGGATGGGTGTATCAATGGTTCAAGCACGGATAGGTGCTGAAAGAACACGGACAGGTGTCTAAAAGGTTCAAACACAGACGGGTACTGAAAGAACACGGACGGGTGTCTTAAAGGTTCAAACACGGACGGGTGCTGAAAGAACACGGACGGGTGTCTAAAAGTTTCAAACACATGCGGGTGATGAACGAACACGGACGGGTGTCTCAAAGGTTCAAACACGGACGGGTGATGAAAGAACACGGGCGGGTGTCTCAAAGGTTCATAGAAGGACGGGTGCTGAAAGAACACAGACGGGTGTCTAAAAGGTTCAAACACGGACGGGTGATGAAAGAACACGGACGTGTGTCTAATAGGTTCAAACACGGACGGGTGCTAAAAGAGCACGGACGGGTGTCTAAGGTTCAAACACGGACGGGTGCTAAAAGAACACGGATGGGTGTCTAAGGTTCAAACACGGACGGGTGTCTAAGGTTCAAACACGGACGGGTACTGAAAGAACACGGACGGGTGTCTAAGAGGTTCAAACACTGACGGGTGCTGAAAGAACACGGACGGGTGTCTATAAGGTTCAAACACGGACGGGTGATGAAAGAACACGGACGGGTTTCTATAAGGTTCAAACACGGACGGGTGCTGAAAGAACACCGACGGGTGTCTAAAAGTTTCAAACACGGACGGGTGCTGAAAGAACACGGACGGGTGTATCAAAGGTTCAAACACGGACAGGTGCTGAAAGAACTCGGACGGGTTTCTCAAAGGTTCAAACACGGACGGGTGCTAAAAGAACATGGAAGGGTGTCTCAAAGGTTCAAACACGAACGAGTGTTGAAAGCACACGGACGGGTGTCTCAAATGTTCAAACACGGACGGGTGCTGAAAGAACACGGACGGGTGTCTAAAAGGTTCAAACACGGACGAGTGTTGAAAGCACACGGACGAGTGTCTCAAATGTTCAAACACTGACGGGTGTTGAAAGAACACGGACGGGTGTCTAAAAGGTTCAAACACGGACGGGTGCTGAAAGAACACGGACGGGTGTCTCAAATGTTCAAACACGGACGGGTGCTGAAAGAACACGGACGAGTGTCTAAAAGGTTCAAACACGGACGGGTGTCTAAAAGGTTTAAACACGGACTGGTGATGAAAGAACACGGACGGGTGTCTCAAAGGTTCAAACACGGACGGGTGCTAAAAGAACACGGACGGGTGTCTCAAAGGTTCAAACACGGACGGGTGCTGAAAGAACACGGACGGGTGTCTCAAATGTTCAAACACGGACGGGTGCTGAAAGAACACGAACTGGTGTTTAAAAGGTTCAAACACGGACAGGTGATGAAAGAACACGGACGGGTGTCTCAAAGGTTCAAACACGGACGAGTACTGAAAGAACACAACCGGGTGTCTCAAAAGTTCAAACACGGACGGGTGCTGAAAGAACACGGACGGGTGTATCAAAGGTTCAAGCACGGATAGGTGCTGAAAGAACACGGACAGGTGTCTAAAAGGTTCAAACACAGACGGGTACTGAAAGAACACGGACGGGTGTCTTAAAGGTTCAAACACGGACGGGTGCTGAAAGAACACGGAACGGTGTCTAAAAGTTTCAAACACATGCGGGTGATGAACGAACACGGACGGGTGTCTCAAAGGTTCAAACACGGACGGGTGTTGAAAGAACACGGGCGGGTGTCTCAAAGGTTCATAGAAGGACGGGTGCTGAAAGAACACGGACGGGTGTCTAAAAGGTTCAAACACGGACGGGTGATGAAAGAACACGGACGGGTGTCTAATAGGTTCAAACACGGACGGGTGCTAAAAGAGCACGGACGGGTGTCTAAGGTTCAAACACGGACGGGTGCTAAAAGAACACGGATGGGTGTCTAAGGTTCAAACAAGGACGGGTGCTGAAAAAACACGGACGGGTGTCTAAGGTTCAAACACGGACGGGTACTGAAAGAACACGGACGGGTGTCTAAGAGGTTCAAACACTGACGGGTGCTGAAAGAACACGGACGGGTGTCTATAAGGTTCAAACACGGACGGGTGATGAAAGAACACGGACGGGTTTCTATAAGGTTCAAACACGGACGGGTGTTGAAAGAACACCGACGGGTGTCTAAAAGTTTCAAACACGGACGGGTGCTGAAAGAACACGGACGGGTGTATCAAAGGTTCAAACACGGACAGGTGCTGAAAGAACTCGGACGGGTTTCTCAAAGGTTCAAACACGGACGGGTGCTGAAAGAACATGGAAGGGTGTCTCAAAGGTTCAAACACGAACGAGTGTTGAAACACACGGACGGGTGTCTCAAATGTTCAAACACGGACGGGTACTGAAAGAACACGGACGGGTGTCTAAAAGGTTCAAACACGGACGAGTGTTAAAAGCACACGGACGAGTGTCTCAAATGTTCAAACACGGACGGGTGCTGAAAGAACACGAACGGGTGTCTAAAAGGTTCAAACACGCACGGGTGATGAAAGAACACAGACGGGTGTCTCATAGGTTCAAACACGGACGGGTACTGAAAGAACACAACCGGGTGCCTCAAAAGTTCAAACACAGACGGGTGCTGAAAGAACACGGACGGGTATCTAAGGTCAATACAGATGGTTATTGGCTAAAAAGTTCAATCACGGATGGGTGATGAAAGATCATGGACGGGTGTCTAAAAGGTTCAAACACGGACGGGTGCGGAAAGAACACGGACGGGTGTCTCAAAGGTTCAAGCACGGACGGGTGCTGAAAGAACACGGACGGGTGTCTAAAAGGTTCAATCACAGACGGGTGCTGAAAGAACATGGACGGGTGTCTCAAAGGTTCAAACACGGATGGGTGCTGAAAGAACGCGGACGGGTGTCTAAAAGTTTTAAACATGGACGAGTGATGAAAGAACACGGACGAGTGTCTAACGTTCAAACACGGACTGGTGATGAAAGAACACGGACGGTTGTCTCAAAGGTTCAAACACGGACGAGGGCTGAAAGAACACGGACGGGTGTCTCAAAGGTTCAAACACGGACGAGTGCTGAAAGCACACGGACGGGTGCCTCAAATGTTCAAACACGGACGGGTGCAGAAAGAACACGGACGAGTGTCTAAAAGGTTCAAACACGGACTGGTGTTGAAAGAGCACTGACGAGTGTCTAAGGTTCAAACACAGACGGTTACTGAAAGAACACGGACGGGTGTCTAAGGTACAAACATGGACGGGTGCTAAAAGAACACAGACGGATGTCTAAGGTTCAAACACGGACGGGTGCTAAAAGAACACGGACGAGTTTCTAAGAGGTTCAAACACGGACGGGTGTCTAAAAGGTTCAAACACGGACGGGTGATGAAAGAACATGGACGGGTGTCTCAAAGGTTCAAACACGGAGGGGTGCTGATAGAACACGGACATGTGTCTAAAAGGTTCAATCACGGACGGGTGCTGAAAGAATACGGATGGGTGTCTAAAAGGTTCAAACACGGACGGGTGCTGAAAGAACACAGACGGGTGTCTCAAAGGTTCAAACACGGACGGGTGCTGAAAGAACACGGACGGGTGTCTAAAAGGTTCAAACACGGACTGGTGATGAAAGAACACGGACGGGTGTCTCAAAGGTTCAAACACGGACGGGTGCTGAAAGAACACGGACGGGTGTCTCAAAGGTTCAAACACGGACGGGTGCTGAAAGCACACGGACGGGTGTCTCAAATGTTCAAACACGGACGAGTGTTGAAAGAACACGGACGAGTGTCTAAAAGGTTCAAACACGGACGGGTGATGAAAGAACACGGACGGGTGTCTCAAAGGTTCAAACACGGACGGGTACTGAAAGAACACAACCGGGTGTCTCAAAAGTTCAAACACGGACGGGTACTGAAAGAATACAACCGGGTGTCTCAAAAGTTCAAACACGGACGGGTGCTAAAAGAACACGGACGGGTGTCTAAGGTCAATACGGATGGTTATTGGCTAAAAAGTTCAAACACGGACGGGTGATGAAAGAACATGGACGGGTGTCTAAAAGGTTCAAACACGGACGAGTGCTGAAAGAACACGGACGAGTGTCTAAGGTTCAAACACGGACTGGTGATGAAAGAACACGGACGGGTGTCTCAAAGGTTCAAACACGGACGGGTGCTGAAATAACACGGACGGGTGTCTCAAAGGTTCAAACACGGACGAGTGCTGAAAGCACACGGACGGGTGTCTCAAATGTTCAAACACGGACGGGTGCTGAAAGAACACGGACGAGTGTCTAAAAGGTTCAAACACGGACGGGTGATGAAAGAACACGGAAGGGTGTCTCAAAGGTTCAAACACGGACGGGTACTGAAACAACACAACCGGGTGTCTCAAAAGTTCAAACACGGACGGGTACTGAAAGAACACAACCGGGTGTCTCAAAAGTTAAAACACGGACGGGTGCTGAAAGAACACGGACGGGTGTCTAAGGTCAATACGGATGGTTATTGGCTAAAAAGTTCAAACACGGACGGGTGATGAAAGAACATGGACGGGTGTCTAAAAGGTTCAAACACGGACGGGTGCTGAAAGAACACAGACGGGTGTCTCAAAGGTTCAAGCACGGACGGGTGCTGAAAGAACACGGACGAGTGTCTAAAAGGTTCAAACACAGACGGGTGCTGAAAGAACACGGACGGGTGTCTAAAAGGTTCAAACACGGACTAGTGATGAAAGAACACGGACGGGTGTCTCAAAGGTTCGAACACGGACGGGTGCTGAAAGAACACGGACAGGTGTCTCAAAGGTTCAAACACGGACGAGTGCTGAAAGCACACGGACGGGTGTCTCAAATGTTCAAACACGGACGGGTGCTGAAAGAACACGGACGAGTGTCTAAAAGGTTCAAACACGGACGGGTGCTGAAAGAACACGGACGAGTGTCTAAGAGGTTCAAACACGGACGGGTGTCTAAAAGGTTCAAACACGGACGGGTGATGAAAGAACACGGACGGGTGTCTCAAAGGTTCAAACACGGACGGGTGATGAAAGAACACGGACGTGTGTCTCAAAGGTTCAAACACAGACGGGTGCTGATAGAACACGGACATGTGTCTAAAAGGTTCAATCACGGACGGGTGCTGAAAGAATTCGGATGGGTGTCTAAAAGGTTCCAACACGGACGGGTGCTGAAAGAACACGGACGGGTGTCTCAAAGGTTCAAAGACGGACGGGTGCTGAAAGAACACGGACGGGTGTCTAAAAGGTTCAAACACGTACTAGTGATGAAAGAACACGGACGGGTGCTGAAATAACACGGACGGGTGTCTCAAAGGTTCAAACACGGATGAGTGCTGAAAGCACACGGACGGGTGTCTCAAATGTTCAAACACGGACGGGTGCTGAAAGAACACGGACGAGTGTCTAAAAGGTTCAAACACGGACGGGTGATGAAAGATCACGGACGGGTGTCTCAAAGGTTCAAACACGGACGGGTACTGAAACAACACAACCAGGTGTCTCAAAAGTTCAAACACGGACGGGTACTGAAAGAACACAACCGGGTGTCTCAAAAGTTCAAACACGGACGGGTGCTGAAAGAACACGGACGGGTGTCTAAGGTCAATACGGATGGTTATTGGCTAAAAAGTTCAAACACGGACGGGTGATGAAAGAACATGGACGGGTGTCTAAAAGGTTCAAACACGGACGGGTGCTGAAAGAACACAGACGGGTGTCTCAAAGGTTCAAGCACGGACGGGTGCTAAAAGAACACGGACGAGTGTCTAAAAGGTTCAAACACAGACGGGTGCTGAAAGAACACGGACGGGTGTCTAAAAGGTTCAAACACGGACTAGTGATGAAAGAACACGGACGGGTGTCTCAAAGGTTCAAACACGGACGGGTGCTGAAAGAACACGGACGGGTGTCTCAAAGGTTCAAACACGGACGAGTGCTGAAAGCACACGGACGGGTGTCTCAAATGTTCAAACACGGACGGGTGCTGAAAGAACACGGACGAGTGTCTAAAAGGTTCAAACACGGACGGGTGCTGAAAGAACACGGACGAGTGTCTAAGAGGTTCAAACACGGACGGGTGTCTAAAAGGTTCAAACACGGACGGGTGATGAAAGAACACGGACGGGTGTCTCAAAGGTTCAAACATGGACGGGTACTGATAGAACACGGACATGTGTCTAAAAGGTTCAAACACGGACGGGTGCTGAAAGAACACGGACGGGTGTCTCAAAGGTTCAAAGACGGACGGGTGCTGAAAGAACACGGACGGGTGTCTAAAAGGTTCAAACACGGACTAGTGATGAAAGAACACGGACGGGTGTCTCAAAGGTTCAAACACGGACGGGTGCTGAAATAACACGGACGGGTGTCTCAAAGGTTCAAACACGGACGAGTGCTGAAAGCACACGGACGGGTGTCTCAAATGTTCAAACACGGACGGGTGCTGAAAGAACACGGACGCGTGTCTAAAAGGTTCAAACACGGACGGGTGATGAAAGAACACGGACGGGTGTCTCAAAGGTTCAAACACGGACGGGTACTGAAACAACACAACCGGGTGTCTCAAAAGTTCAAACACGGGCGGGTACTGAAAGAACACAACCGGGTGTCTCAAAAGTTCAAACACGGACGGGTGCTGAAAGAACACGGACGGGTGTCTAAGGTCAATACGGATGGTTATTGGCTAAAAAGTTCAAACACGGACGGGTGATGAAAGAACATGGACGGGTGTCTAAAAGGTTCAAACAGGACGGGTGCTGAAAGAACACAGACGGGTGTCTCAAAGGTTCAAGCACGGACGGGTGCTGAAAGAACACGGACGAGTGTCTAAAAGGTTCAAACACAGACGGGTGCTGAAAGAACACGGACGGGTGTCTAAAAGGTTCAAACACGGACTAGTGATGAAAGAACACGGACGGGTGTCTCAAAGGTTCAAACACGGACGGGTGCTGAAAGAACACGGACGGGTGTCTCAAAGGTTTAAACACGGACGAGTGCTGAAAGCACACGGACGGGTGTCTCAAATGTTCAAACACGGACGGGTGCTGAAAGAACACGGACGAGTGTCTAAAAGGTTCAAACACGGACGGGTGATGAAAGAACACGGACGGGTGTCTCAAAGGTTCAAACACGGACGGGTACTGAAAGAACACAACCGGGTGTCTCAAAAGTTCAAACACGGACGGGTACTGAAAGAACACAACCGGGTGTCTCAAAAGTTCAAACACGGACGGGTGCTGAAAGAACACGGACGGGTGCCTAAGGTCAATACGGATGGTTATTGGCTAAAAAATTCAAACACGGACGGGTGATGAAAGAACATGGACGGGTGTCTAAAAGGTTCAAACACGGATGGGTGCTGAAAGAACACAGACGGGTGTCTCAAAGGTTCAAGCACGGACGGGTGCTGAAAGAACACGGACGAGTGTCTAAAAGGTTCAAACACAGACGGGTGCTGAAAGAACATGGACGGGTGTCTCAAAGGTTCAAACACGGACGGGTGCTGAAAGAAAACGGAGGGGTGTCTAAAAGGTTGAAACACGGACGGGTGATGAAAGAACACGGACGGGTGTCTAAAACGTTCAAACACGGACGAGTGCTGAAAGAGCACGGATGGGTGTCTAAGGTTCAAACACGGACGGGTACTGAAAGAACACGGACGAGTGTCTAAGGTACAAACATGGACGGGTGCTAAAAGAACACAGACGGATGTCTAAGGTTCAAACATGGACGAGTGCTAAAAGAACACGGACGAGTGTCTAAGAGGTTCAAACACGGACGGGTGTCTAAAAGGTTCAAACACGGACGGGTGATGAAAGAACACGGACGGGTGTCTCAAAGGTTCAAACACGGACGGGTGCTGATAGAACACGGACAGGTGTCTGAAAGGTTCAATCACGGACGGGTGCTGAAAGAATACGGACGGGTGTCTAAAAGGTTCAAACACGGACGGGTCCTGAAAGAACACGGACGGGTGTCTCAAAGGTTCAAACACGGACGGGTGCTGAAAGAAAACGGACGGGTGTCTAAAAGGTTCAAACACGGACTAGTGATGAAAGAACACAGACGGGTGTCTCAAAGGTTCAAACACGGACGGGTGCTGAAAGAACACGGACGGGTGTCTCAAAGGTTCAAACACTGACGAGTGCTGAAAGCACAAGGACGGGTGCCTCAAATGTTCAAACACGGACGGGTGCAGAAAGAACACGGACGGGTGTCTAAAAGGTTCAAACACGGACGGGTGCTGAAAGAGCACGGACGAGTGTCTAAGGTTCAAACACGGACGGGTACTGAAAGAACACGGACGAGTGTCTAAGAGGTTCAAACACGGACGGGTGTCTAAAAGGTTCAAACACGGACGGGTGATGAAAGAAAACAGACGGGTGTCTCAAAGGTTCAAACACGGACGGGTGCTGATAGAACACGGACATGTGTCTAAAAGGTTCAATCACGGACGAGTGCTGAAAGAACACGGACGAGTGTCTAAAAGGTTCAAACACAGACGGGTCCTGAAAAAACACGGACGGGTGTCTCAAAGGTTCAAACACGGACGGGTGCTGAAAGAAAACGGACGGGTGTCTAAAAAGTTCAAACACGGACTAGTGATGAAAGAACACGGACGGGTGTCTCAAAGGTTCAAACACGGACGGGTGCTGAAAGAACACGGACGGGTGTCTCAAAGGTTCAAACACGGACGAGTGCTGAAAGCACACGGACGGGTGCCTCAAATGTTCAAACACGGACGGGTGCAGAAAGAACACGGACGGGTGTCTAAAAGGCTCAAACACGGACGGGTGCTGAAAGAGCACGGACGAGTGTCTAAGGTTCAAACACGGACGGGTACTGAAAGAACACGGACGGGTGTCTAAGGTACAAACATGGACGGGTGCTAAAAGAACACAGACGGATGTCTAAGGTTCAAACACGGACGGGTACTGAAAGAACACGGACGAGTGTCTAAGAGGTTCAAACACGGACCGGTGTCTAAAAGGTTCAAACACGGACGGGTGATGAAAGAACACAGACGGGTGTCTCAAAGGTTCAAACACGGACGGGTGCTGATAGAACACGGACATGTGTCTAAAAGGTTCAATCACGGACGGGTGCTGAAAGAATACGGATGGGTGTCTAAAAGGTTCAAACACGGACGGGTGCTGAAAGAACACGGACGGGTGTCTCAAAGGTTCAAAGACGGACGGGTGCTGAAAGAACACGGACGGGTGTCTAAAAGGTTCAAACACGGACTAGTGATGAAATAACACGGATGGTGTCTCAAAGGTTCAAACACGGACGGGTGCTGAAAGAACACGGACGGGTGTCTCAAAGGTTCAAACACGGACGAGTGTCTCAAATGTTCAAACACGGACGGGTGCTGAAAGAACACGGACGAGTGTCTAAAAGGTTCAAACACGGACGGGTGATGAAAGAACACGGACGGGTGTCTCAAAGGTTCAAACACGGACGGGTACTGAAAGAACACAACCGGGTGTCTCAAAAGTTCAAACACGGACGGGTACTGAAAGAACACAACCGGGTGTCTCAAAAGTTCAAACACGGACGGGTGCTGAAAGAACACGGACGGGTGTCTAAGGTCAATACGGATGGTTATTGGCTAAAAAGTTCAAACACGGACGGGTGATGAAAGAACATGGACGGGTGTCTAAAAGGTTCAAACACGGACGGGTGCTGAAAGAACACAGACGGGTGTCTCAAAGGTTCAAGCACGGACGGGTGCTGAAAGAAGACGGACGAGTGTCTAAAAGGGTCAAACACGGACGAGTGCTGAAAGAGCACGGACGGGTGTCTAAGGTTCAAACACGGACGGGTACTGAAAGAACACGGACGGGTGTCTAAAGTACAAACATGGACGGGTGCTAAAAGAACACAGACGAATGTCTAAGGTTCAAACACGGACGGGTGCTAAAAGAACACGGACGAGTGTCTAAGAGGTTCAAACACGGACGGGTGTCTAAAAGGTTCAAACACGGACGGGTGATTAAAGAACACAGACGGGTGTCTCAAAGGTTCAAACACGGACGTGTGCTGATAGAACACGGACAGGTCTCTAAAAGGTTCAATCACGGACGGGTGCTGAAAGAATACGGACGGGTGTCTAAAAGATTCAAACACGGACGGGTCCTGAAAGAACACGGACGGGTGTCTCAAATTTTCAAACACGGACGGGTGCTGAAAGAAAACGGACGGGTGTCTAAAAGGTTCAAACACGGACTAGTGATGAAAGAACACGGACGAGTGTCTCAAAGGTTCAAACACGGACGGGTGCTGAAAGAACACGGACGGGTGTCTCAAAGGTTCAAACACGGACGAGTGCTGAAAGCACACGGACGGGTGCCTCAAATGTTCAAACACGAACGGGTGCAGAAAGAACACGGACGGGTGTCTAAAAGGTTCAAACACGGACGGGTGCTGAAAGAGCACGGACGAGTGTCTAAGGTTCAAACACGGACGGGTACTGAAAGAACACGGACGGGTGTCTAAGGTACAAACATGGACGGGTGCTAAAAGAACACAGACGGATGTCTAAGGTTCAAACACGGACGGGTGCTGAAAGAACACGGACGAGTGTCTAAGAGGTTCAAACACGGACGGGTGTCTAAAAGGTTCAAACACGGACGGGTGATGAAAGAACACGGACGGGTGTCTCAAAGGTTCAAACACGGACGGGTGATGAAAGAACACAGACGGGTGTCTCAAAGGTTCAAACACGGACGGGTACTGATAGAACACGGACATGTGTCTAAAAGGTTCAATCACGGACGAGTGCTAAAAGAACACGGACGAGTGTCTAAAAGGTTCAAACACAGACGGGTCCTGAAAAAACACGGACGGGTGTCTCAAAGGTTCAAACACGGACGGGTGCTGAAAGAAAACGGACGGGTGTCTAAAAAGTTCAAACACGGACTAGTGATGAAAGAACACGGACGGGTGTCTCAAAGGTTCAAACACGGACGGGTGCCTCAAATGTTCAAACACGGACGGGTGCAGAAAGAACACGGACGGGTGTCTAAAAGGCTCAAACACGGACGGGTGCTGAAAGAGCACGGACGAGTGTCTAAGGTTCAAACACGGACGGGTACTGAAAGAACACGGACCGGTGTCTAAGGTACAAACATGGACGGGTGCTAAAAGAACACAGACGGATGTCTAAGGTTCAAACACGGACGGGTGCTGAAAGAACACGGACGAGTGTCTAAGAGGTTCAAACACGGACGGGTGTCTAAAATGTTCAAACACGGACGGGTGATGAAAGAACACAGACGGGTGTCTCAAAGGTTCAAACACGGACGGGTGCTGATAGAACACGGACATGTGTCTAAAAGGTTCAATCACGGACGGGTGCTGAAAGAATACGGATGGGTGTCTAAAAGGTTCAAACACGGACGGGTGCTGAAAGAACACGGACGGGTGTCTCAAAGGTTCAAAGACGGACGGGTGCTGAAAGAACACGGACAGGTGTCTAAAAGGTTCAAACACGGACTAGTGATGAAATAACACGGATGGTGTCTAAAAGGTTCAAACACGGACGGGTGCTGAAAGAACACGGACGGGTGTCTCAAAGGTTCAAACACGGACGAGTGTCTCAAATGTTCAAACACGGACGGGTGCTGAAAGAACACGGACGAGTGTCTAAAAGGTTCAAACACGGACGGGTGATGAAAGAACACGGACGGGTGTCTCAAAGGTTCAAACACGGACGGGTACTGAAAGAACACAACCGGGTGTCTCAAAAGTTCAAACACGGACGGGTACTGAAAGAACACAACCGGGTGTCTCAAAAGTTCAAACACGGACGGGTGCTGAAAGAACACGGACGGGTGTCTAAGGTCAATACGGATGGTTATTGGCTAAAAAGTTCAAACACGGACGGGTGATGAAAGAACATGGACGGGTGTCTAAAAGGTTCAAACACGGACGGGTGCTGAAAGAACACAGACGGGTGTCTCAAAGGTTCAAGCACGGACGGGTGCTGAAAGAAGACGGACGAGTGTCTAAAAGGTTCAAACACGGACGAGTGCTGAAAGAGCACGGACGGGTGTCTAAGGTTCAAACACGGACGGGTACTGAAAGAACACGGACGGGTGTCTAAGGTACAAACCTGGACGGGTGCTAAAAGAACACAGACAGATGTCTAAGGTTCAAACACGGACGGGTGCTAAAAGAACACGGACGAGTGTCTAAGAGGTTCAAACACGGACGGGTGTCTAAAAGGTTCAGACACGGACGGGTGATTAAAGAACACGGACGGGTGTCTCAAAGGTTCAAACACGGACGTGTGCTGATAGAACACGGACAGGTCTCTAAAAGGTTCAATCACGGACGGGTGCTGAAAGAATACGGACGGGTGTCTAAAAGATTCAAACACGGACGGGTCCTGAAAGAACACGGACGGGTGTCTCAAAGTTTCAAACACGGACGGGTGCTGAAAGAAAACGGACGGGTGTCTAAAAGGTTCAAACACGGACTAGTGATGAAAGAACACGGACGAGTGTCTCAAAGGTTCAAACACGGACGGGTGCTGAAAGAACACGGACGGGTGTCTCAAAGGTTCAAACACGGACGAGTGCTGAAAGCACACGGACGGGTGCCTCAAATGTTCAAACACGAACGGGTGCAGAAAGAACACGGACGGGTGTCTAAAAGGTTCAAACACAGACGGGTGCTAAAAGAGCACGGACGAGTGTCTAAGGTTCAAACACGGACGGGTACTGAAAGAACACGGACGGGTGTCTAAGGTACAAACATGGACGGGTGCTAAAAGAACACAGACGGATGTCTAAGGTTCAAACACGGACGGGTGCTGAAAGAACACGGACGAGTGTCTAAGAGGTTCAAACACGGACGGGTGTCTAAAAGGTTCAAACACGGACGGGTGATGAAAGAACACAGACGGGTGTCTCAAAGGTTCAAACACGGACGGGTGCTGATAGAACACGGACATGTGTCTAAAAGGTTCAATCACAGATGGGTGCTGAAAGAATACGGATGGGTGTCTAAAAGGTTCAAACACGAACGGGTGCTGAAAGAAAACGGAGGGGTGTCTCAAAGGTTCAAAGACGGACGAGTGCTGAAAGAACACGGACGGGTGTCTAAAAGGTTCAAACACGGACTAGTGATGAAAGAACACGGACGGGTGTCTCAAAGGTTCAAACACGGACGGGTGCTAAAAGAACACGGACGTGTGTCTCAAAGGTTCAAACACGGACGGGTGCTGAAAGAACACGGACGAGTGTCTAAGAGGTTCAAACACGGACGGGTGTCTAAAAGGTTCAAACACGGACGGGTGATGAAAGAACACAGACGGGTGTCTCAAAGGTTCAAACACGGACGGGTGCTGATAGAACACGGACATGTGTCTAAAAGGTTCAATCACGGACGGGTGCTGAAAGAATACGGATGGGTGTCTAAAAGGTTCAAACACGGACGGGTGCTGAAAGAACACGGACGGGTGTCTCAAAGGTTCAAAGACGGACGGGTGCTGAAAGAACACGGACGGGTGTCTAAAAGGTTCAAACACGGACTAGTGATGAAATAACACGGATGGTGTCTCAAAGGTTCAAACACGGACGGGTGCTGAAAGAACACGGACGGGTGTCTCAAAGGTTCAAACACGGACGAGTGTCTCAAATGTTCAAACACGGACGGGTGCTGAAAGAACACGGACGAGTGTCTAAAAGGTTCAAACACGGACGGGTGATGAAAGAACACGGACGGGTGTCTCAAAGGTTCAAAGACGGACGGGTACTGAAAGAACACAACCGGGTGTCTCAAAAGTTCAAACACGGACGGGTACTGAAAGAACACAACCGGGTGTCTCAAAAGTTCAAACACGGACGGGTGCTGAAAGAACACGGACGGGTGTCTAAGGTCAATACGGATGGTTATTGGCTAAAAAGTTCAAACACGGACGGGTGATGAAAGAACATGGACGGGTGTCTAAAAGGTTCAAACACGGACGGGTGCTGAAAGAACACAGACGGGTGTCTCAAAGGTTCAAGCACGGACGGGTGCTGAAAGAAGACGGACGAGTGTCTAAAAGGTTCAAACACGGACGAGTGCTGAAAGAGCACGGACGGGTGTCTAAGGTTCAAACACGGACGGGTACTGAAAGAACACGGACGGGTGTCTAAGGTTCAAACACGGACGGGTGCTGAAAGAACACGGACGAGTGTCTAAGAGGTTCAAACACGGACGGGTGTCTAAAAGGTTCAAACACGGACGGGTGATTAAAGAACACGGACGGGTGTCTCAAAGGTTCAAACACGGACGTGTGCTGATAGAACACGGACAGGTCTCTAAAAGGTTCAATCACGGACGGGTGCTGAAAGAATACGGACGGGTGTCTAAAAGATTCAAACACGGACGGGTCCTGAAAGAACACGGACGGGTGTCTCAAAGTTTCAAACACGGACGGATGCTGAAAGAAAACGGACGGGTGTCTAAAAGGTTCAAACACGGACTAGTGATGAAAGAACACGGACGAGTGTCTCAAAGGTTCAAACACGGACGGGTGCTGAAAGAACACGGACGGGTGTCTCAAAGGTTCAAACACGGACGAGTGCTGAAAGCACACGGACGGGTGCCTCAAATGTTCAAACACGAACGGGTGCAGAAAGAACACGGACGGGTGTCTAAAAGGTTCAAACACGGACGGGTGCTGAAAGAGCACGGACGAGTGTCTAAGGTTCAAACACTGACGGGTACTGAAAGAACACGGACGGGTGTCTAAGGTACAAACATGGACGGGTGCTAAAAGAACACAGACGGATGTCTAAGGTTCAAACACGGACGGGTGCTGAAAGAACACGGACGAGTGTCTAAGAGGTTCAAACACGGACGGGTGTCTAAAAGGTTTAAACACGGATGGGTGATGAAAGAACACAGACGGGTGTCTCAAAGGTTCAAACACGGACGGGTGCTGATAGAACACGGACATGTGTCTAAAAGGTTCAATCACAGACGGGTGCTGAAAGAATACGGATGGGTGTCTAAAAGGTTCAAACACGAACGGGTGCTGAAAGAAAACGGAGGGGTGTCTCAAAGGTTCAAAGACGGACGAGTGCTGAAACAACACGGACGGGTGTCTAAAAGGTTCAAACACGGACTAGTGATGAAAGAACACGGACGGGTGTCTCAAAGGTTCAAACACGGACGGGTGCTAAAAGAACACGGACGTGTGTCTCAAAGGTTCAAACACGGACGAGTGCTGAAAGCACACGGACGGGTGTCTCAAATGTTCAAACACGGACGGGTGCTGAAAGAACACGGACGAGTGTCTAAAAGGTTCAAACACGGACGGGTGATGAAAGAACACGGACGGGTGTCTCAAAGGTTCAAACACGGACGGGTACTGAAAGAACACAACCGGGTGTCTCAAAAGTTCAAACACGGACGGGTACTGAAAGAACACAACCGGGTGTCTCAAAAGTTCAAACACGGACGGGTGCTGAAAGAACACGGACGGGTGTCTAAGGTCAGTACGGATGGTTATTGGCTAAAAAGTTCAAACACGGACGGGTGATGAAAGAACATGGACGGGTGTCTAAAAGGTTCAAAAACGGACGGGTGCTGAAAGAACACAGACGGGTGTCTCAAAGGTTCAAGCACGGACGGGTGCTGAAAGAACACGGACGAGTGTCTAAAAGGTTCAAACACAGACGAGTGCTGAAAGAACATGGACGAGTGTCTCAAAGGTTCAAACACGGATGGGTGCTGAAAGAAAACGGAGGGGTGTCTAAAAGGTTGAAACACGGACGGGTGCTGAAAGAACACGGACGGGTGTCTAAGGTCAGTACGGATGGTTATTGGCGAAAAAGTTCAAACACGGACGGGTGATGAAAGAACTTGGACGGGTGTCTAAAAGGTTCAAACACGGACGGGTGCTGAAAGAACACAGACGGGTGTCTCAAAGGTTCAAGCACGGACGAGTGCTGAAAGAGCACGGACGGGTGTCTAAGGTTCCAACACGGACGGGTGCTGAAAGAACACGGACGGGTGTCTAAGGTTCAAACACGGACTGGTGATGAAAGAACACGGACAGGTGTGTCAAAGGTTCAAACACGGACGCGTGCTGAAAGAACACGGACGGGTGTCTCAAAGGTTCAAACACGGACGAGTGCTGAAAGCACACGGACGGGTGTCTCAAATGTTCAAATACGGACGGGTGCTGAAAGAACACGGACGAGTGTCTAAAAGGTTCAAACACGGACGGGTGATGAAAGAACACGGACGGGTGTCTCAAAGGTTCAAACAGGGACGGGTGCTGATAGAACACGGACAGGTGTCTAAAAGGTTCAAACACGGACGAGTGCTGAAAGAGCACGGACGGGTGTCTAAGGTTCAAACACGGACGGGTACTGAAAGAACACGGACGGGTGTCTAAGGTTCAAACACGGACGGGTGCTGAAAGAACACGGACGAGTGTCTAAGAGGTTCAAACACGGACGGGTGTCTAAAAGGTTCAAACACGGACGGGTGATTAAAGAACACGGACGGGTGTCTCAAAGGTTCAAACACGGACGTGTGCTGATAGAACACGGACAGGTCTCTAAAAGGTTCAATCACGGACGGGTGCTGAAAGAATACGGACGGGTGTCTAAAAGATTCAAACACGGACGGGTCCTGAAAGAACACGGACGGGTGTCTCAAAGTTTCAAACACGGACGGATGCTGAAAGAAAACGGACGGGTGTCTAAAAGGTTCAAACACGGACTAGTGATGAAAGAACACGGACGAGTGTCTCAAAGGTTCAAACACGGACGGGTGCTGAAAGAACACGGACGGGTGTCTCAAAGGTTCAAACACGGACGAGTGCTGAAAGCACACGGACGGGTGCCTCAAATGTTCAAACACGAACGGGTGCAGAAAGAACACGGACGGGTGTCTAAAAGGTTCAAACACGGACGGGTGCTGAAAGAGCACGGACGAGTGTCTAAGGTTCAAACACTGACGGGTACTGAAAGAACACGGACGGGTGTCTAAGGTACAAACATGGACGGGTGCTAAAAGAACACAGACGGATGTCTAAGGTTCAAACACGGACGGGTGCTGAAAGAACACGGACGAGTGTCTAAGAGGTTCAAACACGGACGGGTGTCTAAAAGGTTCAAACACGGATGGGTGATGAAAGAACACAGACGGGTGTCTCAAAGGTTCAAACACGGACGGGTGCTGATAGAACACGGACATATGTCTAAAAGGTTCAATCACAGACGGGTGCTGAAAGAATACGGATGGGTGTCTAAAAGGTTCAAACACGAACGGGTGCTGAAAGAAAACGGAGGGGTGTCTCAAAGGTTCAAAGACGGACGAGTGCTGAAAGAACACGGACGGGTGTCTAAAAGGTTCAAACACGGACTAGTGATGAAAGAACACGGACGGGTGTCTCAAAGGTTCAAACACGGACGGGTGCTAAAAGAACACGGACGTGTGTCTCAAAGGTTCAAACACGGACAAGTGCTGAAAGCACACGGACGGGTGTCTCAAATGTTCAAACACGGACGGGTGCTGAAAGAACACGGACGAGTGTCTAAAAGGTTCAAACACGGACGGGTGATGAAAGAACACGGACGGGTGTCTCAAAGGTTCAAACACGGACGGGTACTGAAAGAACACAACCGGGTGTCTCAAAAGTTCAAACACGGACGGGTACTGAAAGAACACAACCGGGTGTCTCAAAAGTTCAAACACGGACGGGTGCTGAAAGAACACGGACGGGTGTCTAAGGTCAGTACGGATGGTTATTGGCTAAAAAGTTCAAACACGGACGGGTGATGAAAGAACATGGACGGGTGTCTAAAAGGTTCAAAAACGGACGGGTGCTGAAAGAACACAGACGGGTGTCTCAAAGGTTCAAGCACGGACGGGTGCTGAAAGAACACGGACGAGTGTCTAAAAGGTTCAAACACAGACGAGTGCTGAAAGAACATGGACGAGTGTCTCAAAGGTTCAAACACGGATGGGTGCTGAAAGAAAACGGAGGGGTGTCTAAAAGGTTGAAACACGGACGGGTGCTGAAAGAACACGGACGGGTGTCTAAGGTCAGTACGGATGGTTATTGGCTAAAAAGTTCAAACACGGACGGGTGATGAAAGAACTTGGACGGGTGTCTAAAAGGTTCAAACACGGACGGGTGCTGAAAGAACACAGACGGGTGTCTCAAAGGTTCAAGCACGGACGAGTGCTGAAAGAGCACGGACGGGTGTCTAAGGTTCCAACACGGACGGGTGCTGAAAGAACACGGACGGGTGTCTAAGGTTCAAACACGGACTGGTGATGAAAGAACACGGACAGGTGTGTCAAAGGTTCAAACACGGACGGGTGCTGAAAGAACACGGACGGGTGTCTCAAAGGTTCAAACACAGACGAGTGCTGAAAGCACACGGACGGGTGTCTCAAATGTTCAAATACGGACGGGTGCTGAAAGAACACGGACGAGTGTCTAAAAGGTTCAAACACGGACGGGTGATGAAAGAACACGGACGGGTGTCTCAAAGGTTCAAACAGGGACGGGTGCTGATAGAACACGGACAGGTGTCTAAAAGGTTCAATCACGGACGGGTGCTAAAAGAATACGGACGGGTGTCTAAAAGGTTCAAACACAGACGGGTGCTGAAAGAACACGGACGGGTGTCTCAAAGGTTCAAACACGGACGGGTGCTGAAAGAACACGGACGGGTGTCTCAAAGGTTCAAACACGGACGGGTGCTGAAAGAACACGGAAGAGTGTCTCAAAAGTTCAAACACGGACGAGTGCTGAAAGAACACGGACGGGTGTCTCAAAGGTTCAAACACGGACGAGTGCTGAAAGCACACGGACGGGTGTCTCAAATGTTCAAACACGGAAGGGTGCTAAAATAACACGGACGAGTGTCTAAAAGGTTCAAACACGGACGGGTGATGAAAGAACACGGACGGGTGTCTCAAAGGTTCAAACACGGACGAGTGCTGAAAGAACACGGAAGGGTGTCTCAAAGGTTTAAACACGGACGAGTGTTAAAAGCACACGGACGGGTGTCTCAAATGTTCAAACACGGACGGGTGTTGAAAGAACACGGAAGGGTGTCTAAAAGGTTCAAACACGCACGGGTGATGAAAGAACACAGACGGGTGTCTCATAGGTTCAAACACGGACGGGTACTGAAAGAACATAATCGGGTGCCTCAAAAGTTCAAACACGGACGGGTGCTGAAAGAACACGGAAGGGTGTCTAAGGTCAATACGGATGGTTATTGTCTAAAAAGTTCAATCACGGACGGGTGATGA
The DNA here is from genome assembly GCA_022829125.1 of Lathyrus tuberosus. Lineage (NCBI taxonomy): Eukaryota > Viridiplantae > Streptophyta > Magnoliopsida > Fabales > Fabaceae > Lathyrus > Lathyrus tuberosus. Next base: position 6,921,678 of record JALAZF010000170.1, read on the forward strand.
AAGATCATGGACGGGTGTCTAAAAGGTTCAAACACGGACGGGTGCGGAAAGAACACGGACGAGTGTCTCAAAGGTTCAAGCACGGACGGGTGCTGAAAGAACACGGATGGGTGTCTAAAAGGTTTAAACACAGACGGGTGCTGAAAGAACACCGACGGGTGTCTCAAAGGTTCAAACACGGACGGGTGCTGAAAGAACGCGGACGGGTGTCTAAAAGTTTTAAACATGGACGAATGATGAAAGAACACGGACGGGTGTCTCAAAGGTTCAAACACGGACGGGTGCTGAAAGAGCACGGGCGGGTGTCTCAAAGGTTCAAACAAGGACGGGTGCTGAAAGAACACGGACGGCTGTCTAAAAGGTTCAAACACGGACGAGTGATGAAAGAACACAGACGGGTGTCTCAAAGGTTCAAACACGGACGGGCGCTGAAAGAAAACTGACGGTTGTCTAAAAGGTTGAAACACGGACGGGTGATGAAAGAACACGGACGATTGTCTAAAAGGTTCAAACACGGACGAGTGCTGAAAGAGAACGGACGGGTGTCTAAGGTTCCGACACGGACGAGTGCTGAAAGAACACGGACGGGTGTCTAAGGTTCAAACACGGACTGGTGATGAAAGAACACGGACGGGTGTCTCAAAGGTTCAAACACGGACGGGGGCTGAAAGAACACGGACAAGTGTCTCAAAGGTTCAAACACGGACGAGTGCTGAAAGCACACGGACGGGTGCCTCAAATGTTCAAACACGGACGAGTGTCTAAAAGGTTCAAACACGGACGGGTGATGAAAGAACACTGACGGGTGTCTCAAAGGTTCAAACACGGACGGGTGCTGATAGAACACGGACAGGTGTCTAAAAGGTTCAATCACGGACGGGTGCACAAAGAATACGGACGGGTGTCTAAAAGGTTCAAACACGGACGGGTGCTGAAAGAACACGGACGGGTGTCTCAAAGGTTCAAACACGGACGGGTACTGAAAGAACACGGACGGGTGTCTAAAAGTTTCAAACACGGACTAGTGATGAAAGAACACGGACGGGTGTCTCAAAGGTTCAAACACGGACGGGTGCTGAAAGAACACGGACGGGTGTCTCAAAGGTTCAAACACGGACGAGTGCTGAAAGCACACAGACGGGTGTCTCAAATGTTCAAACACGGACGGGTGCTGAAAGAACACGGACGAGTGTCTAAAAGGTTCAAACACGGACGGGTGATGAAAGAACACGGACGGGTGTCTCGAAGGTTCAAACACGGACGGGTACTGAAAGAACACAATCGGGTGTCTCAAAAGTTCAAACACGGACGGGTGCTGAAAGAACACAGACGGGTGTCTAAGGTCAATACGGATGGTTATTGGCTAAAAAGTTCAAACACGGACGCGTGATGAAAGAACATGGACGGGTGTCTAAAAGGTTCAAACACGGACGGGTGCTGAAAGAACACGGACGGGTGTCTCAAAGGTTCAAGCACGGGCGGGTGCTGAAAGAACACGGACGTGTGTCTAAAAGGTTCAAACACAGACGGGTGCTGAAAGAACATGGACGGGTGTCTCAAAGTTTCAAACACGGACGGGTGATGAAAGAAAACGGATGGGTGTCTAAAAGGTTGAAACACGGACGGGTGATGAAAGAACACGGACGGGTGTCTAAAAGTTTCAAACACGGACTAGTGATGAAAGAACACGGACGGGTGTCTCAAAGGTTCCAACACGGACGGGTGCAGAAAGAACACGGACGGGTGTCTAAGGTTCAAACACGGACTGGTGATGAAAGAACACGGACGGGTGTCTCAAAGGTTCAAACACGGAAGGGTGCTGAAAGAACACGGACGGGTGTCTCAAACGTTCAAACACGGACGAGTGCTGAAAGCACACGGACGGGTGCCTCAAATGTTCAAACACGGACGAGTGTCTAAAAGGTTCAAACATGGACGGGTGATGAAAGAACACAGACGGGTGTCTCAAAGGTTCAAACACGGACGGGTGTTGATAGAACATGGACAGGTGTCTAAAAGGTTCAATCACGGACGGGTGCTGAAAGAATACGGACGGGTGTCTAAAAGGTTCAAACACGGACGGGTGCTGAAAGAACACGGACGGGTGTCTCAAAGGTTCAAACACGGACGGGTACTGAAAGAACACAGACGGGTGTCTAAAAGTTTCAAACACGGACTAGTGATGAAAGAACACGGACGGGTGTCTCAAAGGTTCAAACACGGACGGGTGCTGAAACAACACGGATGGGTGTCTCAAAGGTTCAAACACGGATGAGTGCTGAAAGCACACGGACGGGTGCTTCAAATGTTCAAACACGGACGGGTGCTGAAAGAACACAGACGAGTGTCTAAAAGGTTCAAACACGGACGGGTGATGAAAGAACACGGACGGGTGTCTCAAAGGTTCAAACACGGACGGGTATTGAAAGAACACAACCGGATGTCTCAAAAGTTCAAACACGGACGGGTGCTGAAAGAACACAGACGGGTGTCTAAAGTCAATACGGATGGTTATTGGCTAAAAAGTTCAAACACGGACGGGTGATGAAAGAACATGGACGGGTGTCTAAAAGGTTCAAACACGGACGGGTGCTGAAAGAACACGGACGGGTGTCTCAAAGGTTCAAGCACGGACGGGTGCTGAAAGAACACGGACGAGTGTCTAAAAGGTTCAAACACAGACGGGTGCTGAAAGAACATGGACGGGTGTCTCAAAGTTTCAAACACGGACGGGTGCTGAAAGAAAACGGACGGGTGTCTAAAAGGTTAAAACACGGACGGGTGATGAAAGAACACGGACGGGTGTCTAAAAGGTTCAAACACGGCCGAGTGCTGAAAGAGCACGGACGGGTGTCTAAGGTTCCAACACGGACGGGTGCTGAAAGAACACGGACGGGTGCTGAAAGAACACGGACAGGTGTCTAAGGTTCAAACACGGACTGGTGATGAAAGAACACGGACGGGTGTCTCAAAGGTTTAAACACGGATGGGTGCTGAACGAACACGGATGGGTGTCTCAAAGGTTCAAACACGGACGAGTGCTGAAAGCACACGGACGGGTGCTTCAAATGTTCAAACACGGACGGGTGCTGAAAGAACACAGACGAGTGTCTAAAAGGTTCAAACACGGACGGGTGATGAAAGAACACGGACGGGTGTCTCAAAGGTTCAAACACGGACGGGTATTGAAAGAACACAACCGGATGTCTCAAAAGTTCAAACACGGACGGGTGCTGAAAGAACACAGACGGGTGTCTAAAGTCAATACGGATGGTTATTGGCTAAAAAGTTCAAACACGGACGGGTGATGAAAGAACATGGACGGGTGTCTAAAAGGTTCAAACACGGACGGGTGCTGAAAGAACACGGACGGGTGTCTCAAAGGTTCAAGCACGGACGGGTGCTGAAAGAACACGGACGAGTGTCTAAAAGGTTCAAACACAGACGGGTGCTGAAAGAACATGGACGGGTGTCTCAAAGTTTCAAACACGGACGGGTGCTGAAAGAAAACGGACGGGTGTCTAAAAGGTTAAAACACGGACGGGTGATGAAAGAACACGGACGGGTGTCTAAAAGGTTCAAACACGGCCGAGTGCTGAAAGAGCACGGACGGGTGTCTAAGGTTCCAACACGGACGGGTGCTGAAAGAACACGGACGGGTGCTGAAAGAACACGGACAGGTGTCTAAGGTTCAAACACGGACTGGTGATGAAAGAACACGGACGGGTGTCTCAAAGGTTTAAACACGGATGGGTGCTGAACGAACACGGATGGGTGTCTCAAAGGTTCAAACACGGACGAGTGCTGAAAGCACACGGACGGGTGTCTCAAATGTTCAATCACGGACGGGTGCTGAAAGAACACGGACGAGTGTCTAAAAGGTTCAAACACGGACGGGTGATGAAAGAACACGGACGGGTGTCTCAAAGGTTCAAACACGGACGGGTGCTGATAGAACACGGACAGGTGTCTAAAAGGTTCAATCACGGACGGGTGCTGAAAGAATACGGACGGGTGTCTAAAAGGATCAAACACGGCCGGGTGCTCAAAGAACACGGACGAGTGTCTCAAAGGTTCAAACACGGACGGGTGCTGAAAGAACACGGACGGGTGTCTAAAAGGTTCAAACACGGACTGGTGATGAAAGAACACGGACGAGTGTCTCAAAGGTTCAAACACGGATGGGTGCTGAAAGAACACGGAAGGGTGTCTCAAAGATTCAAACACGAACGAGTGTTGAAAGCACACGGACGGGTGTCTCAAATGTTCAAACACGGACGGGTGCTGAAAGAAAACGGACGGGTGTCTAAAAGGTTTAAACACGGACTGGTTATGAAAGAACACGGACGGGTGTCTCAAACGTTCAAACACGGACGGGTGTTGAAAGAACACGGAAGGGTGTCTCAAAGGTTCAAACACGGACGAGTGTTGAAAGCACACGGACGCGTGTCTCAAATGTTCAAACACGGACGAGTGTTGAAAGAACACGGACGGGTGTCTAAAAGGTTCAAACATGCACGGGTGATGAAAGAACACAGACGGGTGTCTCATAGGTTCAAACATGGACGAGTACTGAAAGAACACAACCGGATGCCTCAAAAGTTCAAACACGGACGGGTGCTGAAATAACATGGACGGGTGTCTACGGTCAATACGGATGGTTATTGGCTAAAAAGTTCAATCACGGACGGGGGATGAAAGATCATGGACGGGTGTCTTAAAGGTTCAAACACGGACGGGTGCGGAAAGAACACGGACGGGTGTCTAAAAGGTTCAATCACGGACGGGTGCTAAAAGAATACGGACGGGTGTCTAAAAGGTTCAAACATAGACGGGTGCTGAAAGAACACGGACGGGTGTCTCAAAGGTTCAAACACGGACGGGTGCTGAAAGAACACGGACGGGTGTCTAAAAGGTTCAAACACGGACTGGTGATAAAAGAACACAGACGGGTGTTTCAAAGGTTCAAACACGGACGGGTGCTGAAAGAACACGGAAGGGTGTCTCAAAGGTTCAAACACGAACGAGTGTTGAAAGCACACAGACGGGTGTCTCAAATGTTCAAACACGGACGGGGGCTGAAAGAAAACGGACGAGTGTCTAAAAGGTTCAAACACGGACGGGTGATGAAAGAACACGGACGGGTGTCTCAAAGGTTCAAACACGGACGGGTACTGAAAGAACACAACCGGGTGTCTCAAAAGTTCAAACACGGACGGGTGCTGAAACAACACGGACGGGTGTCTAAGGTCAATACGGATGCTTATTGGCTAAAAAGTTCAAACACGGACGGGTGATGAAAGAACATGGACGGGTATCTAAAAGGTTCAAACACGGACGGGTGCTGAAAGAACACGGACGGGTGTCTCAAAGGTTCAAGCACGGACGGGTGCTGAAAGAACACGGACGAGTGTCTAAAAGGTTCAAACACATACGGGTGCTGAAAGAACATGGACGGGTGTCTCAAAGGTTCAAACACGGACGGGTGCTGAAAGAAAACGGACGGGTGTCTAAAAGGTTGAAACACGGACGGGTGATGAAAGAACACGGACGGGTGTCTAAAAGGTTCAAACACGGACGAGTGCAGAAAGAGCACGGACGGGTGTCTAAGGTTCCGACACGGACGGGTGCTGAAAGAACACGGACGGGTGTCTAAGGTTCAAACACAGACGGGTGCTGAAAGAACACAGACAGATGTCTAAGGTTCAAACACGGACAGGTGCTAAAAGAACACGGACGGGTGTCTAAGAGGTTCAAACAGGGACGGGTGCTGAAAGAATACGGACGGGTGTCTAAAAGGCTCAAACACGGACGGGTGTCGCAACGGTTTAAACACGGACGGGTGCTGAAAGAACACAGACGGGTGTCTCAAAGGTTCAAACACGGACGGGTGCTGAAAGAACACGGACGGGTGTCTCCAATGTTCAAACACGGACGGGTGCTGAAACAACACAGACGTGTGTCTAAAAGGTTCAAACACGGACGGGTGATGAAAGAACACGGACGGGTGTCTCAAAGGTTCAAACACGGATGGGTACAGAAAGAACACAACCGGGTGTCTCAAAAGTTCAAACACGGACGGGTGTTGAAAGAACACGGACGGGTGTCTAAGGTCAATACGGATGGTTATTGGCTAAAAAGTTCAAACAAGGATGGGTGATGAAAGAACATGGACGGGTGTCTAAAAGGTTCAAACACGGACGGGTGCTGAAAGAACACGGACGGGTGTCTCAAAGGTTCAAGCATGGACGGGTGCTGAAAGAACACGGACGAGTGTCTAAAAGGTTCAAACACAGATGGGTGCTGAAAGAACACGGACGGGTGTCTCAAAGGTTCAAACACGGACGGGTGCTGAAAGAACACGGACGGGTGTCTAAAAGTTTCAAACACGGACGGGCGATGAAAGAACACGGACGGGTGTCTCAAAGGTTCAAACACGGACGGGTGCTGAAAAAACACGGGCGGGTGTCTCAAAGGTTCAAACAAGGTCGGGTACTAAAAGAACACGGACGGGTGTCTAAAATTTCAAACACGGACGGGTGATGAAAGAACACGGACGGGTGTCTCAAAGGTTCAAACACTGACGGGTGATGAAAGAACACGGACGGGTGTCTAAAAGGTTCAAACACGAACGAATGCTAAAAGCACACGGACGGGTGTCTCAAATGTTCAAACACGGACGGGTGCTGAAACAACACGGACGTGTGTCTAAAAGGTTCAAACACGGACAGGTGATGAAAGAACACGGACGGGTGTCTCAAAGGTTCAAACACAGACGGGTACTGAAAGAACACAACCGGGTGTCTCAAAAGTTCAAACACGGATGGGTGCTGAAAGAACACGAACGGGTGTCTAAGGTCAATACGGATGGTTATTGGCTAAAAAGTTCAAACACGGACGGGTGATGAAAGAATATGGACGGGTGTCTAAAAGGTTCAAACACGGACGGGTGCTGAAAGAACACGGACGGGTGTCTCAAAGGTTCAAGCATGGACGGGTGCTGAAAGAACACGGACGGGTGTCTAAAAGGTTCAAACATAAACGGGTGCTGAAAGAACACGCACGGGTGTCTCAAAGGTTCAAACACGGACGGGTGCCGAAAGAACACGGACGGGTGTCTAAAAGTTTCAAACACGGACGGGTGATGAAAGAACACGGACGGGTGTCTCAAAGGTTCAAACACGAACGGGTGCTGAAAAAACACGGGCGGGTGTCTCAAAGGTTCAAACACGGACGGGTGCTGATAGAACACGGACAGGTGTCTAAAAGGTTCAATCACGGACGGGTGCTGAAAGAATACGGACGGGTGTCTAAAAGGTTCAAACACGGACGGGTGCTGAAAGAACACGGACGGGTGTCTCAAAGGTTCAAACACGGACGGGTGCTGAAAGAACACGGACGGGTGTCTAAAAGGTTCAAACACGGACTGGTGATGAAAGAACACAGACGGGTGTCTTAAAGGTTCAAACACGGACGGGTGCTGAAAGAACACGGAAGGGTGTCTCAAAGGTTCAAACACGGACGGGTGCTGAAAGAAAACGGACGGGTGTCTAAAAGGTTGAAACACGGACGGGTGATGAAAGAACACGGACGGGTGTCTAAAAGGTTCAAACACGGACGAGTGCAGAAAGAGCACGGACGGGTGTCTAAGGTTCCAACACGGACGGGTGCTGAAAGAACACGGACGGGTGTCTAAGGTTCAAACACGGACGGGTGCTGAAAGAACACAGACAGATGTCTAAGGTTCAAACACGGACAGGTGCTAAAAGAACACGGACGGGTGTCTAAGAGGTTCAAACAGGGACGGGTGCTGAAAGAATACGGACGGGTGTCTAAAAGGCTCAAACACGGACGGGTGTCGCAATGGTTTAAACACGGACGGGTGCTGAAAGAACACAGACGGGTGTCTCAAAGGTTCAAACACGGACGGATGCTGAAAGAACACGGACGGGTGTCTCCAATGTTCAAACACGGACGGGTGCTGAAACAACACAGACGTGTGTCTAAAAGGTTCAAACACGGACGGGTGATGAAAGAACACGGACGGGTGTCTCAAAGGTTCAAACACGGATGGGTACAGAAAGAACACAATCGGGTGTCTCAAAAGTTCAAACACGGACGGGTGTTGAAAGAACACGGACGGGTGTCTAAGGTCAATACGGATGGTTATTGGCTAAAAAGTTCAAACAAGGATGGGTGATGAAAGAACATGGACGGGTGTCTAAAAGGTTCAAACACGGACGGGTGCTGAAAGAACACGGACGGGTGTCTCAAAGGTTCAAGCATGGACGGGTGCTGAAAGAACACGGACGGGTGTCTAAAAGGTTCAAACACAGATGGGTGCTGAAAGAACACGGAAGGGTGTCTCAAAGGTTCAAACTCGGACGGGTGCTGAAAGAACACGGACGGGTGTCTAAAAGTTTCAAACACGGACGGGTGATGAAAGAACACGGACGGGTGTCTCAAAGGTTCAAACACGAACGGGTGCTGAAAAAACACGAGCGGGTGTCTCAAAGGTTCAAACACGGACGGGTGCTGATAGAACACGGACAGGTGTCTAAAAGGTTCAATCACGGACGGGTGCTGAAAGAATACGGACGGGTGTCTAAAAGGTTCAAACACGGACGGGTGCTGAAAGAACACGGACGGGTGTCTCAAAGGTTCAAACACGGACGGGTGCTGAAAGAACACGGACGGGTGTCTAAAAGGTTCAAACATGGACTGGTGATGAAAGAACACAGACGGGTGTCTTAAAGGTTCAAACACGGACGGGTGCTGAAAGAACACGGAAGGGTGTCTCAAAGGTTCAAACACGGACGGGTGCTGAAAGAAAACGGACGGGTGTCTAAAAGGTTGAAACACGGACGGGTGATGAAAGAACACGGACGGGTGTCTAAAAGGTTCAAACACGGACGAGTGCAGAAAGAGCACGGACGGGTGTCTAAGGTTCCAACACGGACGGGTGCTGAAAGAACACGGACGGGTGTCTAAGGTTCAAACACGGACGGGTGCTGAAAGAACACAGACAGATGTCTAAGGTTCAAACACGGACAGGTGCTAAAAGAACACGGACGGGTGTCTAAGAGGTTCAAACAGGGACGGGTGCTGAAAGAATACGGACGGGTGTCTAAAAGGCTCAAACACGGACGGGTGTCGCAATGGTTTAAACACGGACGGGTGCTGAAAGAACACAGACGGGTGTCTCAAAGGTTCAAACACGGACGGGTGCTGAAAGAACACGGACGGGTGTCTCCAATGTTCAAACACGGACGGGTGCTGAAACAACACAGACGTGTGTCTAAAAGGTTCAAACACGGACGGGTGATGAAAGAACACGGACGGGTGTCTCAAAGGTTCAAACACGGATGGGTACAGAAAGAACACAACCGGGTGTCTCAAAAGTTCAAACACGGACGAGTGTTGAAAGAACACGGACGGGTGTCTAAGGTCAATACGGATGGTTATTGGCTAAAAAGTTCAAACAAGGATGGGTGATGAAAGAACATGGACGGGTGTCTAAAAGGTTCAAACACGGACGGGTGCTGAAAGAACACGGACGGGTGTCTCAAAGGTTCAAGCATGGACGGGTGCTGAAAGAACACGGACGGGTGTCTAAAAGGTTCAAACACAGATGGGTGCTGAAAGAACACGAAAGGGTGTCTCAAAGGTTCAAACTCGGACGGGTGCTGAAAGAACACGGACGGGTGTCTAAAAGTTTCAAACACGGACGGGTGATGAAAGAACACGGACGGGTGTCTCAAAGGTTCAAACACGAACGGGTGCTGAAAAAACACGAGCGGGTGTCTCAAAGGTTCAAACACGGACGGGTGCTTATAGAACACGGACAGGTGTCTAAAAGGTTCAATCACGGACGGGTGCTGAAAGAATACGGACGGGTGTCTAAAAGGTTCAAACACGGACGGGTGCTGAAAGAACACGGACGGGTGTCTCAAAGGTTCAAACACGGACGGGTGCTGAAAGAACACGGACGGGTGTCTAAAAGGTTCAAACACGGACTGGTGATGAAAGAACACAGACGGGTGTCTTAAAGGTTCAAACACGGACGGGTGCTGAAAGAACACGGAAGGGTGTCTCAAAGGTTCAAACACGGACGGGTGCTGAAAGAAAACGGACGGGTGTCTAAAAGGTTGAAACACGGACGGGTGATGAAAGAACACGGACGGGTGTCTAAAAGGTTCAAACACGGACGAGTGCAGAAAGAGCACGGACGGGTGTCTAAGGTTCCAACACGGACGGGTGCTGAAAGAACACGGACGGGTGTCTAAGGTTCAAACACGGACGGGTGCTGAAAGAACACAGACAGATGTCTAAGGTTCAAACACGGACAGGTGCTAAAAGAACACGGACGGGTGTCTAAGAGGTTCAAACAGGGACGGGTGCTGAAAGAATACGGACGGGTGTCTAAAAGGCTCAAACACGGACGGGTGTCGCAATGGTTTAAACACGGACGGGTGCTGAAAGAACACAAACGGGTGTCTCAAAGGTTCAAACACGGACGGGTGCTGAAAGAACACGGACGGGTGTCTCCAATGTTCAAACACGGACGGGTGCTGAAACAACACAGACGTGTGTCTAAAAGGTTCAAACACGGACGGGTGATGAAAGAACACGGACGGGTGTCTCAAAGGTTCAAACACGGATGGGTACAGAAAGAACACAACCGGGTGTCTCAAAAGTTCAAACACGGACGGTTGTTGAAAGAACACGGACGGGTGTCTAAGGTCAATACGGATGGTTATTGGCTAAAAAGTTCAAACAAGGATGGGTGATGAAAGAACATGGACGGGTGTCTAAAAGGTTCAAACACGGACGGGTGCTGAAAGAACACGGACGGGTGTCGCAATGGTTTAAACACGGACGGGTGCTGAAAGAACACGGACGGGTGTCTAAAAGGTTCAAACACAGATGGGTGCTGAAAGAACACGGAAGGGTGTCTCAAAGGTTCAAACTCGGACGGGTGCTGAAAGAACACGGACGGGTGTCTAAAAGTTTCAAACACGGACGGGTGATGAAAGAACACGGACGGGTGTCTCAAAGGTTCAAACACGAACGGGTGCTGAAAAAACACGAGCGGGTGTCTCAAAGGTTCAAACACGGACGGGTGCTTATAGAACACGGACAGGTGTCTAAAAGGTTCAATCACGGACGGGTGCTGAAAGAATACGGACGGGTGTCTAAAAGGTTCAAACACGGACGGGTGCTGAAAGAACACGGACGGGTGTCTCAAAGGTTCAAACACGGACGGGTGCTGAAAGAACACGGACGGGTGTCTAAAAGGTTCAAACACGGACTGGTGATGAAAGAACACAGACGGGTGTCTTAAAGGTTCAAACACGGACGGGTGCTGAAAGAACACGGAAGGGTGTCTCAAAGGTTCAAACACGGACGGGTGCTGAAAGAAAACGGACGGGTGTCTAAAAGGTTGAAACACGGACGGGTGATGAAAGAACACGGACGGGTGTCTAAAAGGTTCAAACACGGACGAGTGCAGAAAGAGCACGGACGGGTGTCTAAGGTTCCAACACGGACGGGTGTCTAAGGTTCAAACACGGACGGGTGCTGAAAGAACACAGACAGATGTCTAAGGTTCAAACACGGACAGGTGCTAAAAGAACACGGACGGGTGTCTAAGAGGTTCAAACAGGGACGGGTGCTGAAAGAATACGGACGGGTGTCTAAAAGGCTCAAACACGGACGGGTGTCGCAATGGTTTAAACACGGACGGGTGCTGAAAGAACACAGACGGGTGTCTCAAAGGTTCAAACACGGACGGGTGCTGAAAGAACACGGACGGGTGTCTCCAATGTTCAAACACGGACGGGTGCTGAAACAACACAGACGTGTGTCTAAAAGGTTCAAACACGGACGGGTGATGAAAGAACACGGACGGGTGTCTCAAAGGTTCAAACACGGATGGGTACAGAAAGAACACAACCGGGTGTCTCAAAAGTTCAAACACGGACGAGTGTTGAAAGAACACGGACGGGTGTCTAAGGTCAATACGGATGGTTATTGGCTAAAAAGTTCAAACAAGGATGGGTGATGAAAGAACATGGACGGGTGTCTAAAAGGTTCAAACACGGACGGGTGCTGAAAGAACACGGACGGGTGTCTCAAAGGTTCAAGCATGGACGGGTGCTGAAAGAACACGGACGGGTGTCTAAAAGGTTCAAACACAGATGGGTGCTGAAAGAACACGAAAGGGTGTCTCAAAGGTTCAAACTCGGACGGGTGCTGAAAGAACACGGACGGGTGTCTAAAAGTTTCAAACACGGACGGGTGATGAAAGAACACGGACGGGTGTCTCAAAGGTTCAAACACGAACGGGTGCTGAAAAAACACGAGCGGGTGTCTCAAAGGTTCAAACACGGACGGGTGCTTATAGAACACGGACAGGTGTCTAAAAGGTTCAATCACGGACGGGTGCTGAAAGAATACGGACGGGTGTCTAAAAGGTTCAAACACGGACGGGTGCTGAAAGAACACGGACGGGTGTCTCAAAGGTTCAAACACGGACGGGTGCTGAAAGAACACGGACGGGTGTCTAAAAGGTTCAAACACGGACTGGTGATGAAAGAACACAGACGGGTGTCTTAAAGGTTCAAACACGGACGGGTGCTGAAAGAACACGGAAGGGTGTCTCAAAGGTTCAAACACGGACGGGTGCTGAAAGAAAACGGACGGGTGTCTAAAAGGTTGAAACACGGACGGGTGATGAAAGAACACGGACGGGTGTCTAAAAGGTTCAAACACGGACGAGTGCAGAAAGAGCACGGACGGGTGTCTAAGGTTCCAACACGGACGGGTGCTGAAAGAACACGGACGGGTGTCTAAGGTTCAAACACGGACGGGTGCTGAAAGAACACAGACAGATGTCTAAGGTTCAAACACGGACAGGTGCTAAAAGAACACGGACGGGTGTCTAAGAGGTTCAAACAGGGACGGGTGCTGAAAGAATACGGACGGGTGTCTAAAAGGCTCAAACACGGACGGGTGTCGCAATGGTTTAAACACGGACGGGTGCTGAAAGAACACAAACGGGTGTCTCAAAGGTTCAAACACGGACGGGTGCTGAAAGAACACGGACGGGTGTCTCCAATGTTCAAACACGGACGGGTGCTGAAACAACACAGACGTGTGTCTAAAAGGTTCAAACACGGACGGGTGATGAAAGAACACGGACGGGTGTCTCAAAGGTTCAAACACGGATGGGTACAGAAAGAACACAACCGGGTGTCTCAAAAGTTCAAACACGGACGGTTGTTGAAAGAACACGGACGGGTGTCTAAGGTCAATACGGATGGTTATTGGCTAAAAAGTTCAAACAAGGATGGGTGATGAAAGAACATGGACGGGTGTCTAAAAGGTTCAAACACGGACGGGTGCTGAAAGAACACGGACGGGTGTCGCAATGGTTTAAACACGGACGGGTGCTGAAAGAACACGGACGGGTGTCTAAAAGGTTCAAACACAGATGGGTGCTGAAAGAACACGGAAGGGTGTCTCAAAGGTTCAAACTCGGACGGGTGCTGAAAGAACACGGACGGGTGTCTAAAAGTTTCAAACACGGACGGGTGATGAAAGAACACGGACGGGTGTCTCAAAGGTTCAAACACGAACGGGTGCTGAAAAAACACGAGCGGGTGTCTCAAAGGTTCAAACACGGACGGGTGCTTATAGAACACGGACAGGTGTCTAAAAGGTTCAATCACGGACGGGTGCTGAAAGAATACGGACGGGTGTCTAAAAGGTTCAAACACGGACGGGTGCTGAAAGAACACGGACGGGTGTCTCAAAGGTTCAAACACGGACGGGTGCTGAAAGAACACGGACGGGTGTCTAAAAGGTTCAAACACGGACTGGTGATGAAAGAACACAGACGGGTGTCTTAAAGGTTCAAACACGGACGGGTGCTGAAAGAACACGGAAGGGTGTCTCAAAGGTTCAAACACGGACGGGTGCTGAAAGAAAACGGACGGGTGTCTAAAAGGTTGAAACACGGACGGGTGATGAAAGAACACGGACGGGTGTCTAAAAGGTTCAAACACGGACGAGTGCAGAAAGAGCACGGACGGGTGTCTAAGGTTCCAACACGGACGGGTGCTGAAAGAACACGGACGGGTGTCTAAGGTTCAAACACGGACGGGTGCTGAAAGAACACAGACAGATGTCTAAGGTTCAAACACGGACAGGTGCTAAAAGAACACGGACGGGTGTCTAAGAGGTTCAAACAGGGACGGGTGCTGAAAGAATACGGACGGGTGTCTAAAAGGCTCAAACACGGACGGGTGTCGCAATGGTTTAAACACGGACGGGTGCTGAAAGAACACAGACGGGTGTCTCAAAGGTTCAAACACGGACGGGTGCTGAAAGAACACGGACGGGTGTCTCCAATGTTCAAACACGGACGGGTGCTGAAACAACACAGACGTGTGTCTAAAAGGTTCAAACACGGACGGGTGATGAAAGAACACGGACGGGTGTCTCAAAGGTTCAAACACGGATGGGTACAGAAAGAACACAACCGGGTGTCTCAAAAGTTCAAACACGGACGGTTGTTGAAAGAACACGGACGGGTGTCTAAGGTCAATACGGATGGTTATTGGATAAAAAGTTCAAACAAGGATGGGTGATGAAAGAACATGGACGGGTGTCTAAAAGGTTCAAACACGGACGGGTGCTGAAAGAACACGGACGGGTGTCTCAAAGGTTCAAGCATGGACGGGTGCTGAAAGAACACGGACGGGTGTCTAAAAGGTTCAAACACAGATGGGTGCTGAAAGAACACGGAAGGGTGTCTCAAAGGTTCAAACTCGGACGGGTGCTGAAAGAACACGGACGGGTGTCTAAAAGTTTCAAACACGGACGGGCGATGAAAGAACACGGACGGGTGTCTCAAAGGTTCAAACACGGACGGGTGCTTAAAAAACACGGGCGGGTGTCTCAAAGGTTCAAACAAGGTCGGGTGCTAAAAGAACACGGACGGGTGTCTAAAATTTCAAACACGGACGGGTGATGAAAGAACACGGACGGGTGTCTCAAAGGTTCAAACACTGACGGGTGATGAAAGAACACGGACGGGTGTCTAAAAGGTTCAAACACGAACGAATGCTAAAAGCACACGGACGGGTGTCTCAAATGTTCAAACACGGACGGGTGCTGAAACAACACGGACGTGTGTCTAAAAGGTTCAAACACGGACCGGTGATGAAAGAACACGGACGGGTGTCTCAAAGGTTCAAACACAGACGGGTACTGAAAGAACACAACTGGGTGTATCAAAAGTTCAAACACGGATGGGTGCTGAAAGAACACGAACGGGTGTCTAAGGTCAATACGGATGGTTATTGGCTAAAAAGTTCAAACACGGACGGGTGATGAAAGAATATGGACGGGTGTCTAAAAGGTTCAAACACGGACGGGTGCTGAAAGAACACGGACGGGTGTCTCAACGGTTCAAGCATGGACGGGTGCTGAAAGAACACGGACGGGTGTCTAAAAGGTTCAAACATAAACGGGTGCTGAAAGAACACGGACGGGTGTCTCAAAGGTTCAAACACGGACGGGTGCTGAAAGAACACGGACGGTTGTCTAAAAGTTTCAAACACGGACGGGTGATGAAAGAACACGGACGGGTGTCTAAAAGGTTCAAACACGGACGGGTGATGAAAGAACAAGGACGGGTGTCTCAAAGGTTCAAGCATGGACGGGTGCTGAAAGAACACGGACGGGTGTCTCAAAGGTTCAAACACGAACGGGTGCTGAAAAAACACGGGCGGGTGTCTCAAAGGTTCAAACACGGACGGGTGCTGATAGAACACGGACAGGTGTCTAAAAGGTTCAATCACGGACGGGTGCTGAAAGAATACAGACGGGTGTCTAAAAGGTTCAAACACGGACGGGTGCTGAAAGAACACGGACGGGTGTCTCAAAGGTTCAAACACGGACGGGTGCTGAAAGAACACGGACGGGTGTCTCAAAGGTTCAAACACGAACGGGTGCTGAAAAAACACGGGCGGGTGTCTCAAAGGTTCAAACACGGACGGGTGCTGATAGAACACGGACAGGTGTCTAAAAGGTTCAATCACGGACGGGTGCTGAAAGAATACGGACGGGTGTCTAAAAGGTTCAAACACGGACGGGTGCTGAAAGAACACGGACGGGTGTCTCAAAGGTTCAAACACGGACGGGTGCTGAAAGAACACGGACGGGTGTCTAAAAGGTTCAAACACGGACTGGTGATGAAAGAACACAGACGGGTGTCTTAAAGGTTCAAACACGGACGGGTGCTGAAAGAATACGGACGGGTGTCTAAAAGGTTCAAACACGGACGGGTGCTGAAAGAACACGGAAGGGTGTCTCAAAGGTTCAAACACGGACGGGTGCTGAAAGAAAACGGACGGGTGTCTAAAAGGTTGAAACACGGACGGGTGATGAAAGAACACGGACGGGTGTCTAAAAGGTTCAAACACGGACGGGTGCTGAAAGAACACGGAAGGGTGTCTCAAAGGTTCAAACACGGACGGGTGCTGAAAGAAAACGGACGGGTGTCTAAAAGGTTGAAACACGGACGGGTGATGAAAGAACACGGACGGGTGTCTAAAAGGTTCAAACACGGACGAGTGCAGAAAGAGCACGGACGGGTGTCTAAGGTTCCAACACGGACGGGTGCTGAAAGAACACGGACGGGTGTCTAAGGTTCAAACACGGACGGGTGCTGAAAGAACGCAGACAGATGTCTAAGGTTCAAACACGGACAGGTGCTAAAAGAACACGGACGGGTGTCTAAGAGGTTCAAACAGGGACGGGTGCTGAAAGAATACGGACGGGTGTCTAAAAGGCTCAAACACGGACGGGTGTCGCAATGGTTTAAACATGGACGGGTGCTGAAAGAACACAGACGGGTGTCTCAAAGGTTCAAACACGGACGGGTGCTGAAAGAACACGGACGGGTGTCTCCAATGTTCAAACACGGACGGGTGCTGAAACAACACAGACGTGTGTCTAAAAGGTTCAAACACGGACGGGTGATGAAAGAACACGGACGGGTGTCTCGAAGGTTCAAACACGGATGGGTACAGAAAGAACACAACCGGGTGTCTCAAAAGTTCAAACACGGACAGGTGTTGAAAGAACACGGACGGGTGTCTAAGGTCAATACGGATGGTTATTGGCTAAAAAGTTCAAACAAGGATGGGTGATGAAAGAACATGGACGGGTGTCTAAAAGGTTCAAACACGGACGGGTGCTGAAAGAACACGGACGGGTGTCTCAAAGGTTCAAGCATGGACGGGTGCTGAAAGAACACAGACGGGTGTCTAAAAGGTTCAAACACAGATGGGTGCTGAAAGAACACGGACGGGTGTCTCAAAGGTTCAAACACGGACGGGTGCTGAAAGAACACGGACGGGTGTCTAAAAGTTTCAAACACGGACGGGCGATGAAAGAACACGGACGGGTATCTCAAAGGTTCAAACACGGACGGGTGTTGAAAAAACACGGGCGGGTGTCTCAAAGGTTCAAACAAGGTCGGGTGCTAAAAGAACACGGACGGGTGTCTAAAATTTCAAACACGGACGGGTGATGAAAGAACACGGCGGGTGTCTCAAAGGTTCAAACACTGACGGGTGATGAAAGAACACGTACGGGTGTCTAAAAGGTTCAAACACGAACGAATGCTAAAAGCACATGGACGGGTGTCTCAAATGTTCAAACACGGACGGGTGCTGAAACAACACGGACGTGTGTCTAAAAGGTTCAAACACGGACAGGTGATGAAAGAACACGGACGGGTGTCTCAAAGGTTCAAACACAGACGGGTACTGAAAGAACACAACCGGGTGTCTCAAAAGTTCAAACACGGATGGGTGCTGAAAGAACACGAACGGGTGTCTAAGGTCAATACGGATGGTTATAGGCTAAAAATTTCAAACACGGACGGATGATGAAAGAATATGGACGGGTGTCTAAATGGTTCAAACACGGACGGGTGCTGAAAGAACACGGACGGGTGTCTCAAAGGTTCAAGCATGGACGGGTGCTGAAAGAACACGGACGGGTGTCTAAAAGGTTCAAACATAAACGGGTGCTGAAAGAACACGGACGGGTGTCTCAAAGGTTCAAACACGGACGGGTGCTGAAAGAACACGGACGGGTGTCTAAAAGTTTCAAACACGGACAGGTGATGAAAGAACACGGACGGGTGTCTCAAAGGTTCAAACACGAACGGGTGCTGAAAAAACACGGGCGGGTGTCTCAAAGGTTCAAACACGGACGGGTGCTGATAGAACACGGACAGGTGTCTAAAAGGTTCAATCACGGACGGGTGCTGAAAGAATACGGACGGGTGTCTAAAAGGTTCAAACACGGACGGGTGCTGAAAGAACACGGACGGGTGTCTCAAAGGTTCAAACACGGACGGGTGCTGAAAGAACACGGACAGGTGTCTTAAAGGTTCAAACACGGACGGGTGCTGAAAGAACACGGAAGGGTGTCTCAAAGGTTCAAACACGAACGAGTGTTGAAAGCACACGGACGAGTGTCTCAAATGTTCAAACACGGACGGGTGCTGAAAGAAAACGGAGGAGTGTCTAAAAGGTTCAAACACGGACGGGTGATGAAAGAACACGGACGGGTGTCTCAAAGGTTCAAACACGGACGGGTACTGAAAGAACACAACCGGGTGTCTCAAAAGTTCAAACACGGACGGGTGCTGAAACAACACGGACGGGTGTCTCAGGTCAATACGGATGGTTATTGGCTAAAAAGTTCAAACACGGACGGGTGATGAAAGAACATGGACGGGTGTCTAAAAGGTTCAAACACGGACGGGTGCTGAAAGAACACGGACAGGTGTCTCAAAGGTTCAAGCACGGACGGGTGCTGAAAGAACACGGACGAGTGTCTAAAAGGTTCAAACACAGACGGGTGCTGAAAGAACATGGACGGGTGTCTCAAAGGTTCAAACACGGACGGGTGCTAAAAGAAAACGGACGGGTGTCTAAAAGGTTGAAACACGGACGGGTGATGAAAGAACACGGACAGGTGTCTAAAAGGTTCAAACACGGACGAGTGCTGAAAGAGCACGGACGGGTGTCTAAGGTTCCGACACGGACGGGTGCTGAAAGAACACGGACGGGTGTCTAAGGTTCAAACACGGACGGGTGCTGAAAGAACACAGACAGATGTCTAAGGTTCAAACACGGACAGGAGCTAAAAGAACACGGACGGGTGTCTAAGAGGTTCAAACAGGGACGGGTGCTGAAAGAACACGGACGGCTGTCTATATGGTTCAAACACGGACGGGTGATGAAAGAACACGGACGGGTGTCTCAAAGGTTCAAACACGGACGGGTGCTGAAAGAACACAGACGAGTGTCTAAAAGGTTCAAACAGGGACGGGTTCTGAAAGAACATGGACTGGTGTCTAAAAGGTTCAATCACGGACGGGTGTCTAAAAGGCTCAAACACGGACGGGTGTCGCAACGGTTCAAACACGGAAGGGTGCTGAAAGAACACGGACGGGTGTCTCAAAGGTTCAAACACGGACGACTGTCTCCAATGTTCAAACACGGACGGGTGCTGAAACAACACGGACGTGTGTCTAAAAGGTTCAAACACGGACGGGTGATGAAAGAACACGGACGGGTGTCTCAAAGGTTCAAACACGGACGGGTACTGAAAGAACACAACCGGGTGTCTCAAAAGTTCAAACACGGACGGGTGCTGAAACAACACGGACGGGTGTCTAAGGTCAATACGGATGGTTATTGGCTAAAAAGTTCAAACACGGACGGGTGATGAAAGAAAATGGACGGATGTCTAAAAGGTTGAAACACGGACGGGTGCTGAAAGAACACGGACGGGTGTCTCAAAAGTTCAAGCACGGACGGGTGCTGAAAGAACACGGACGGGTGTCTAAGGTTCCGACACGGACGGGTGCTGAAAGAACACGGACGGGTGTCTAAGGTTCAAACACGGACGGGTGCTGAAAGAACACAGACAGATGTCTAAGGTTCAAACACGGACAGGTGCTAAAAGAACACGGACGGGTGTCTAAGAGGTTCAAACAGGGACGGGTGCTGAAAGAACACGGACGGCTGTCTATATGGTTCAAACACGGACGGGTGATGAAAGAACACGGACGGGTGTCTCAAAGGTTCAAACACGGACGGGTGCTGAAAGAACACAGACGGGTGTCTAAAAGGTTCAAACACGGACGGGTGCTGAAAGAACATGGACTGGTGTCTAAAAGGTTCAATCACGGACGGGTGCTGAAAGAATACGGACGGGTGTCTAAAAGGCTCAAACACGGACGGGTGTCGCAACGGTTCAAACACGGACGGGTGCTGAAAGAACACAGACGGGTGTCTCAAAGGTTCAAACACGGACGGGTGTCTCCAATGTTCAAACACGGACGGGTGCTGAAACAACACAGACGTGTGTCTAAAAGGTTCAAACACGGACGAGTGATGAAAGAACACGGACGGGTGTCTCAAAGGTTCAAACACGGATGGGTACTGAAAGAACATAACCGGGTGTCTCAAAAGATCAAACACGGACGGGTGTTGAAAGAACACGGACGGGTGTCTAAGGTCAATACGGATGGTTATTGGCTAAAAAGATCAAACAAGGACGGGTGATGAAAGAACATGGACGGGTGTCTAAAAGGTTCAAACACTGACGGGTGCTGAAAGAACACGGACGGGTGTCTCAAAGGTTCAAGCATGGACGGGTGCTGAAAGAATACGGACGGGTGTCTAAAAGGTTCAAACACAGATGGGTGCTGAAAGAAATGGGACGGGTGTCTCAATGGTTCAAACACGGACGGGTGCTGAAAGAACACAGACGGGTGTCTAAAAGTTTCAAACACGGACGGGCGATGAAAGAACACGGACGGGTGTCTCAAAGGTTCAAACACGGACGGGTGCTGAAAAAACACGGGCGGGTGTCTCAAAGGTTCAAAAAAGGACGGGTGCTAAAAGAACACGGACGGGTGTCTAAAATTTCAAACACGGACGGGTGATGAAAGAACACGGACGGGTGTCTCAAAGGTTCAAACACTGACGGGTGATGAAAGAACACGGACGGGTGTCTAAAAGGTTCAAACACGAACGAATGCTAAAAGCACACGGACGGGTGTCTCAAATGTTCAAACACGGACGGGTGCTGAAACTACACGGACGTGTGTCTAAAAGGTTCAAACACGGACGGGTGATGAAAGAACACGGACGGGTGTCTCAAAGGTTCAAACACAGACGGGTACTGAAAGAACACAACCGGGTGTCTCAAAAGTTCAAACATGGATGGGTGCTGAATGAACACGAACGGGTGTCTAAGGTCAATACGGATGGTTAATGGCTAAAAAGTTCAAACACGGACGGGTGATGAAAGAATATGGACGGGTGTCTAAAAGGTTCAAACACGGACGGGTGCTGAAAGAACACGGACGGGTGTCTCAAAGGTTCAAGCATGGGCGGGTGCTGAAAGAACACGGAAGGGTGTCAAAAAGGTTCAAACACAGACGGGTGCTGAAAGAACACGGACGGGTGTCTCAAAGGTTCATACACGGACGGGTGCTGAAAGAACACGGACGGGTGTCTAAAAGTTTCAAACACGGACGGGTGATGAAAGAACACGGACGGGTGTCACAATGGTTCAAATACGGACGGGTGCTGAAAAAACACGGGCGGGTGTCTCAAAGGTTCAAACAAGGACGGGTGCTAAAAGAACACGGACGGGTGTCTAAAATTTCAAACACGGACGGGTGATGAAAGAACACGGACGGGTGTCTCAAAGGTTCAAACACGGACGGGTGATGAAAGAACACGGACGGGTGTCTAAAAGGTTCAAACACGGACGGGTGCTGAAAGAGCACGGACGAGTGTCTAAGGTTCAAACACGGACGGGTACTGAAAGAACACGGACGGGTGTCTAAGGTACAAACACGGACGGGTGCTAAAAGAACACAGACGGATGTCTAAGGTTCAAACACCGACGGGTGTTGAAAGAACACGGACGAGTGTCTAAGAGGTTAAAAAACAGACGGGTGCTGAAAGAACACGGACGGGTGTCTATAAGGTTCAAACACGGACGGGTGCTGAAAGAACACGGACGGGTGTCTAAAAGGTTCAAACACGGACGGGTGATGAAAGAACACAGACGGGTGTCTCAAAGGTTCAAACACGGACGGGTGCTGAAATAAAACTGACGGGTGTCTAAAAGGTTGAAACACGGACGGGTGATGAAAGAACACGGACGAGTGTCTAAAAGGTTCAAACACGGACGAGTACTGAAAGAGCACGGACGGGTGTCTAAGGTTCCGACACGGACGGGTGCTGGAAGAACACGGACGGGTGTCTAAGGTTCAAACACGGACTGGTGATGAAAGAACACGGACGGGTGTCTCAAAGGTTCAACACGGACGGGTGTTGAAAGAACACGGACGGGTGTCTCAAAGGTTCAAACACGGACGAGTGCTAAAAGCACACAGACGGGTGTCTCAAATGTTCAAACAGGGACGGGTGCTGAAAGAACACGTACGAGTGTCTAAAAGGTTCAAACACGGATGGGTGATGAAAGAACACGGACGGGTGTCTCAAAGGTTCAAACACGGGCGGGTGATGACAGAACACGGACTGGTGTCTAAAAGGTTCAAACACGGACGGGAGATGAAAGAACACTGACGGGTGTCTCAAAGGTTCAAACACGGACGGGTGCTGAAAGAAAACTGACGGGTGTCTAAAAGGTTCAAACACGGACGGGTGCTGAAAGAACATGGACTGGTGTCTAAAAGGTTCAATCACGGACGGGTGCTGAAAGAATACGGACGAGTGTCTAAAAGGCTCAAACACGGACGGGTGTCGCAACGGTTCAAACACGGACGGGTGCTGAAAGAACACGGACGGTTGTCTCAAAGGTTCAAACACGGACGGGTGTCTCCAATGTTCAAACACGGACGGGTGCTAAAACAACACGGACGTGTGTCTAAAAGGTTCAAACACGGACGAGTGATGAAAGAACACGGACGGGTGTCTCAAAGGTTCAAACACGGATGGGTACTGAAAGAACATAACCAGGTGTCTCAAAATTTCAAACACGGACGGGTGTTGAAAGAACACGGACGGGTGTCTAAGGTCAATACGGATGGTTATTGGCTAAAAAGTTCAAACAAGGACGGGTGATGAAAGAACATGGACGGGTGTCTAAAAGGTTCAAACACGGACGGGTGTCTAAAAGGTTCAAACACAGATGGGTGCTGAAAGAAATGGGACGGGTGTCTCAAAGGTTCAAACACGGACGGGTGCTGAAAGAACACGGACGGGTGTTTAAAAGTTTCCAACACGGAAGGGCGATGAAAGAACACGGATGGGTGTCTCAAAGGTTCAAACACGGACAGGTGCTGAAAAAACACGGGCGGGTGTCTCAAAGGTTCAAACAAGGACGGGTGCTAAAAGAACACGGACGGGTGTCTAAAATTTCAAACACGGACGGGTGATGAAAGAACACGGACGGGTGTCTCAAAGGTTCAAACACTGACGGGTGTCTAAAAGGTTCAAACACGAACGAATGCTAAAAGCACACGGACGGGTGTCTCAAATGTTCAAACACGGACGGGTGCTGAAACAACACGGACGTGTGTCTAAAAGGTTCAAACACGGACGGGTGATGAAAGAACACGGACGGGTGTCTCAAAGGTTCAAACACAGACGGGTACTGAAAGAACACAATCGGGTGTCTCAAAAGTTCAAACACGGATGGGTGCTGAAAGAACACGAACGGGTGTCTAAGGTCAATACGGATGGTTAATGGCTAAAAAGTTCAAACACGGACGGGTGATGAAAGAATATGGACGGGTGTCTAAAAGGTTCAAACACGGACGAGTGCTGAAAGAACACGGACGGGTGTCTCAAAGGTTCAAGCATGGACGGGTGCTGAAAGAACACGGACGGGTGTCTAAAAGGTTCAAACACGGACGGGTGCTGAAAGAACACGGACGGGTGTCTAAAAGTTTCAAACACGGACGGGTGATGAAAGATCACGGACGGGTGTCACAAAGGTTCAAACACGGACGGGTGCTGAAAAAACACGGGTGGGTGTCTCAAAGGTTCAAACAAGGACGGGTGCTAAAAGAACACGGACGGGTGTCTAAAATTTCAAACACGGACGGGTGATGAAAGAACACGGACGGGTGTCTCAAAGGTTCAAACACGGATGGGTGATGAAAGAACACGGACGGGGGTCTAAAAGGTTCAAACACGGACGGGTGCTGAAAGAGCACGGACGAGTGTCTAAGGTTCAAACACGGACGGGTACTGAAAGAACACGGACGGGTGTCTAAGGTACAAACACGGACGGGTGCTAAAAGAACACAGATGGATGTCTAAGGTTCAAACACGGACGGGTGTTGAAACAACACGGACGAGTGTCTAAGAGGTTCAAAAACGGACGGGTGCTGAAAGAACACGGACGGGTGTCTATAAGGTTCAAACACGGACGGGTGCTGAAAGAACACGGACGGGTGTCTAAAAGGTTCAAACACTGACGGGTGATGAAAGAACACAGACGAGTGTCTCAAAGGTTCAAACACGGACGGGTGCTGAAAGAAAACTGACGGGTGTCTAAAAGGTTGAAACACGGACGGGTGATGAAAGAACACGGACGAGTGTCTGAAAGGTTCAAACACGGACGAGTACTGAAAGAGCACGGACGGGTGTCTAAGGTTCCGACACGGACTGGTGCTGAAAGAACACGGACGGGTGTCTAAGGTTCAAACACGGACTGGTGATGAAAGAACACGGACGGGTGTCTCAAAGGTTCAACACGGACGGGTGCTGAAAGAACACGGACGGGTGTCTCAAAGATTCAAACACGGACGAGTGCTAAAAGCACACAGACGGGTGTCTCAAATGTTCAAACACGGACGGGTGCTGAAAGAACACGTACGAGTGTCTAAAAGGTTCAAACACGGATGGGTGATGAAAGAACACGGACGGGTGTCTCAAAGGTTCAAACACGGACAGGTGATGACAGAACACGGACTGGTGTCTAAAAGGTTCAAACACGGACTGGTGATGAAAGAACACGGACGGGTGTCTCAAAGGTTCAATCACGGACGGGTGCTGAAAGAACACGGACGGGTGTCTCAAACGTTCAAACACGGACGAGTGCTGAAAGCACACGGACGGGTGTCTCAATTGTTCAAACACGGACGGGTGCTGAAAGAACACGGACGAGTGTCCAAAAGGTTCAAACACGGACGGGTGCTGAAAGAACACGGACGGCTGTCTATAAGGTTCAAACACGGACGGGTGATGAAAGAACACGGACGGGTGTCTCGATGGTTCAAACACGGACGGGTACTGAAAGAACACAGACGAGTGTCTAAAATGTTCAAACACGGACGGGTGCTGAAAGAACATGGACTGGTGTCTAAACGGTTCAATCACGGACGGGTGCTGAAAGAATGCGGATGGGTGTCTAAAAGGTTCAAACACGAACGGGTGCTGAAAGAACACGGACGGGTGTCTCAAAGGTTCAAACACGGACGGGTGCTGAAAGAACACGGACGGGTGTCTAAAAGGTTCAAACACGGACTGGTGATGAAAGAACACGGACGGGTGTCGCAACGGTTCAAACACGGACGGGTGCTGAAAGAACACGGACGGGTGTCTCAAAGGTTCAAACACAGACGGGTGCTGAAAGAACACGGACGGGTGGCTCAAATGTTCAAACAAGGACGTGTGCTGAAACAACACGGACATGTGTCTAAAAGTTTCAAACACAGACGGGTGATGAAAGAACACGGACGGGTGTCTCAAAGGTTCAAACACAGACGGGTACTGAAAGAACACAACCGGGTGTCTCAAAAGTTCAAACACGGACGGGTGCTGAAAGAACACGGACGGGTGTCTAAGGTCAATACAGATGGTTATTGGCTAAAAAGTTCAAACACGGACGGGTGATGAAAGAACATGGACGGGTGTCTAAAGGGTTCAAACACGGACGGGTGTTGAAAGAACATGGACGGGTGTCTCAAAGGTTCAAGCATGGACGGGTGCTGAAAGAACACGGACGGGTGTCTAAAAGGTTCAAACACAGACGGGTGCTGAAAGAACACGGACGGGTGTCTCAAAGGTTCAAACACGGACGGGTGCTGAAAGAACACGCACGGGTGTCTAAAAGTTTCAAACACGGACAGGTGATGAAAGAACACGGACGGGTGTCTCAAAGGTTCAAACACAGACGGGTGCTGAAAAAACACGGGCGGGTGTCTCAAAGGTTCAAACAAGGACGGGTGCTAAAAGAACACGGACGGGTGTCTAAAATTTCAAACACGGACGGGTGATGAAAGAACACGGACGGGTGTCTCAAAGGTTCAAACACGGACGGGTGTCTAAAAGGTTCAAACACGTACGAATGTTGAAAGCACACGGACGGGTGTCTCAAATGTTCAAACACGGACGGATGCTGAAACAACCCGGACGTGTGTCTAAAAGGTTCAAACACGGACGGGTGATGAAAGAACACGAACGGGTGTCTCAAAGCTTCAAACACGGACGGGTACTGAAAGAACACAACCGGGTGTCTCAAAAGTTCAAACACGGACGGGTGCTGAAAGAACACGGACGGGTGTCTAAGGTCAATACGGATGGTTATTGGCTAAAAAGTTCAAACACGGACGAGTGTCTAAAAGGTTCAAACACGGACGGGTCCTGAAAGAACACGGACGGGTGTCTCAAAGGTTCAAGCATGGACGGTTGCTGAAAGAACACGGACGGGTATCTAAAAGGTTCAAAAACAAACGGGGGCTGAAAGAACACGGACGGGTGTCTCAAAGGTTCAAACACGGACGGGTGCTGAAAGAACACGGACGGGTGTCTAAAAATTTCAAACACGGACGGGTGATGAAAGAACACGGACGGGTGTCTCAAAGGTTCAAACACGGACGGGTGCTGAAAGAACACGGACGGGTGTCTAAAAATTTCAAACACAGACGGGTGATGAAAAAACACGGACGGGTGTCTCAAAGGTTCAAACACGGACGGGTGCTGAAAGAACACGGACGGGTGTCTAAAAATTTCAAACACGGACGGGTGATGAAAGAACACGGACGGGTGTCTCAAAGGTTCAAACATGGACGGGTGCTGAAAAAACACGGGCGGGTGTCTCAAAGGTTCAAACAAGGACGGGTGCTAAAAGAACACGGACGGGTGTCTAAAATTTCAAACACGGACGGGTGATGAAAAAACACGGACGGGTGTCTCAAAGGTTCAAACAGGGACGGGTGATGAAAGAACACGGACGGGTGTCTAAAAGGTTCAAACACCGACGGGTGCTGAAAGAGCACGGACGAGTGTCTAAGGTTCAAACACGGACGGGTACTGAAAGAACACGGACGGGTGTCTAAGGTACAAACACGGACGGGTGCTAAAAGAACACAGACGGATGTCTAAGGTTCAAACACGGACGGGTGTTGAAAGAACACGGACGAGTGTCTAAGAGGTTCAAAAACGGACGGGTGCTGAAAGAACACGAACGGGTGTCTATAAGGTTCAAACACGGACGGGTGCTGAAAGAACACGGACGGGTGTCTAAAAGGTTCAAACACAGACGGGTGATGAAAGAACACAGACGGGTGTCTCAAAGGTTCAAACACGGACGGGTGCTGAAAGAAAACTGACGGGTGTCTAAAAGGTTGAAACACAGACGGGTGATGAAAGAACACGGACGGGTGTCTAAAAGGTTCAAAAACGGACGAGTACTGAAAGAGCACGGACGGGTGTCTAAGGTTTCGACACGGACGGGTGCTGAAAGAACACGGACGGGTGTCTAAGGTTCAAACACGGACTGGATATGAAAGAACACGGACGGGTGTCTCAAAGGTTCAACACGGATGGGTGCTGAAAGAACACGGACGGGTGTCTCAAAGGTTCAAACACGGACGAGTGCTAAAAGCACACAGACGGGTGTCTCAAATGTTCAAACACGGACGGGTGCTGAAAGAACACGTACGAGTGTCTAAAAGGTTCAAACACGCACGGGTGATGAAAGAACACGGACGGGTGTCTCAAAGGTTCAAATACGGACGGGTGATGATAGAACACGGACTGGTGTCTAAAAGGTTCAATCACGGACGGGTGCTGAAATAATACGGACGGGTGTCTAAAAGGTTCAAACACGGACGGGTGCTGAAAGAACACGAACGGGTGTCTCAAAGGTTCAAACATGGACGGGTGCTGAAAGAACACGGACGGGTGTCTAAAACGTTCAAACACGGACTGGTGATGAAAGAACACGGACGGGTGTCTCAAAGGTTCAAACACGGATGGGTGCTGAAAGAACACGGACGGGTGTCTCAAAGGTTCAAACACGGACGAGTGCTGAAAGCACCCGGACGGGGGTCTCAATTGTTCAAACACGGACGGGTGCTGAAAGAGCACGGACGAGTGTCTAAAAGGTTCAAACACGGACGGGTGCTGAAAGAACACGGACGGCTGTCTATAAGGTTCAAACACGGACGGGTGATGAAAGAACACGGATGGGTGTCTCAAAGGTTCAAACACGGACGGGTGCTGAAAAAACACAGACGAGTGTCTAAAATGTTCAAACACGGACGGGTGCTGAAAGAACATGGACTGGTGTCTAAAAGGTTCAATCACGGACGGGTGCTGAAAGAATACGGACGGGTGTCTAAAAGGTTCAAACACGAACGGGTGCTGAAAGAACACGGACTGGTGTCTCAAAGGTTCAAACACGGACGGGTGCTGAAAGAACACGGACAGGTGTCTAAAAGGTTCAAACACGGACTGGTGATGAAAGAACACGGACGGGTGTCGCAACGGTTCAAACACGGACGGGTGCTGAAAGAACACGGACGGGTGTCTCAAAGGTTCAAACACGGACGGGTGCTGAAAGAACACGGACGGGTGTCTCAAATGTTCAAACACGGACGGGTGATGAAAGAACACGGACGGGTGTCTCAAAGGTTCAAACACGGACGGGTACTGAAAGAACACAACCGGGTGTCTCAAAAGTTCAAACACGGACGGGTGTCTAAGGTCAATACAGATGGTTATTGGCTAAAAAGTTCAAACACGGACGGGTGATGAAAGAACATGGACGGGTGTCTAAAGGGTTCAAACACGGACGAGTGTTGAAAGAACACGGACGGGTGTCTCAAAGGTTCAAGCATGGACGGGTGCTGAAAGAACACGGACGGGTGTCTAAAAGGTTCAAACACAGACGGGTGCTGAAAGAACACGGACGGGTGTCTCAAAGATTCAAACACGGACGGGTGCTGAAAGAACACGGACGGGTGTCTAAAAGTTTCAAACACGAACGGGTGATGAAAGAACACGGACGGGTGTCTCAAAGGTTCAAACACGGACGGGTGCTGAAAAAACACGGGCGGGTATCTTAAAGGTTCAAACAAGGACGGGTGCTAAAAGAACACGGACGGGTGTCTAAAACTTCAAACACGGACGGGTGATGAAAGAACACGGACGGGTGTCTCAAAGGTTCAAACACGGACGGGTGTCTAAAAGGTTCAAACACGAACGAATGTTGAAAGCACACGGACGGGTGTCTCAAATCTTCAAACACAGACGGGTGCTGAAATAACCCGGACGTGTGTCTAAAAGGTTCAAACACGGACGGGTGATGAAAGAACACGGACGGGTGTCTCAAAGCTTCAAACACGGACGGGTACTGAAAGAACACAACCGGGTGTCTCAAAAGTTCAAACACGGACGGGTGCTGAATGAACACGGACGGGTGTCTAAGGTCAATACGAATGGTTATTGGCTAAAAAGTTCAAACACGGACGGGTGTCTAAAAGGTTCAAACACGGACGGGTCCTGAAAGAACACGGACGGGTGTCTCAAAGGTTCAAGCATGGACGGGTGCTGAAAGAACACGGACGGGTATCTAAAAGGTTCAAACACAAACGGGTGCTGAAAGAACACGGACGGGTGCTGAAAGAACACGGACGGGTGTCTAAAAGTTTCAAACACGTTCGGGTGATGAAAGAACACGGACGGGTGTCTCAAAGGTTCAAACACGGACGGGTGCTGAAAAAACACGGGAGGGTGTCTCAAAGGTTCAAACAAGGACGGGTGCTAAAAGAACATGGACGGGTGTCTAAAATTTCAAACTCTGACGGGTGATGAAAGAACACGGACGGATGTCTCAAAGGTTCAAACACGGACGGGTGATGAAAGAACACGGACGGGTGTCTAAAAGGTTCAAACACGGACAGGTGCTGAAAGAGCACGGACGAGTGTCTAAGGTTCAAACAGGGACGGGTACTGAAAGAACACGGACGGGTGTTTAAGGTACAAACATGGACGGGTGCTAAAATAACACAGATGGATGTCTAAGGTTCAAACACGGACGGGTGCTGAAAGAACACGGACGGGTGTCTATAAGGTTCAAACACGGACGGGTGCTGAAAGAACACGGACGGGTGTCTATAAGGTTCAAACACGAACGGGTGATGAAAGAACACGGACGGGTGTCTCAAAGGTTCAAACACGGACGGGTGCTGAAAAAACACGGGCGGGTATCTTAAAGGTTCAAACAAGGATGGGTGCTAAAAGAACACGGACGGGTGTCTAAAACTTCAAACACGGACGGGTGATGAAAGAACACGGACGGGTGTCTCAAAGGTTCAAACACGGACGGGTGTCTAAAAGGTTCAAACACGAACGAATGTTGAAAGCACACGGACGGGTGTCTCAAATCTTCAAACACAGACGGGTGCTGAAATAACCCGGACGTGTGTCTAAAAGGTTCAAACACGGACGGGTGATGAAAGAACACGGACGGGTGTCTCAAAGCTTCAAACACGGACGGGTACTGAAAGAACACAACCGGGTGTCTCAAAAGTTCAAACACGGACGGGTGCTGAATGAACACGGACGGGTGTCTAAGGTCAATACGAATGGTTATTGGCTAAAAAGTTAAAACACGGACGGGTGTCTAAAAGGTTCAAACACGGACGGGTCCTGAAAGAACACGGACGGGTGTCTCAAAGGTTCAAGCATGGACGGGTGCTGAAAGAACACGGACGGGTATCTAAAAGGTTCAAACACAAATGGGTGCTGAAAGAACACGGACGGGTGCTGAAAGAACACGGACGGGTGTCTAAAATTTTCAAACACGTTCGGGTGATGAAAGAACACGGACGGGTGTCTCAAAGGTTCAAACACGGACGGGTGCTGAAAAAACACGGGAGGGTGTCTCAAAGGTTCAAACAAGGACGGGTGCTAAAAGAACATGGGCGGGTGTCTAAAATTTCAAACTCTGACGGGTGATGAAAGAACACGGACGGATGTCTCAAAGGTTCAAACACGGACGGGTGATGAAAGAACACGGACGGGTGTCTAAAAGGTTCAAACACGGACAGGTGCTGAAAGAGCACGGACGAGTGTCTAAGGTTCAAACAGGGACGGGTACTGAAAGAACACGGACGGGTGTTTAAGGTACAAACATGGACGAGTGCTAAAAGAACACAGATGGATGTCTAAGGTTCAAACCCGGACGGGTGCTGAAAGAACACGGACGGGTGTCTATAAGGTTCAAACACGGACGGGTGCTGAAAGAACACAGACGGGTGTCTCAAAGGTTCAAACATGGACGGGTGCTGAAAGAAAACTGACGGGTGTCTAAAAGCTTGAAACACAGACGGGTGATGAAAGAACACGGACGGGTGTCTAAAAGGTTCAAACACGGACGTGTGCTGAAAGAGAACGGACGGGTGTCTAAGGTTCCGACACGGACGGGTGGTGAAAGAACACGGACGGGTGTCTAAGGTTCAAACACGGACTGGTGATGAAAGAACACGGACGGGTGTCTCAAAGGTTCAAACACGGACGGGTGCTGAAAGAACACGGACGGGTGTCTCAAAGGTTCAAACACGGACGAGTGCTAAAAGCACACAGACGGGTGTCTCAAATGTTCAAAGACGGACGGGTGCTGAAAGAACACGGACGAGTGTCTAAAAGGTTCAAACACGGACGGGTGATGAAAGAACACGGACGGGTGTCTCAAAGGTTCAAACACGGACGGGTGATGATAGAACACGGACTGGTGTCTAAAATGTTCAATCACGGACGGGTGCTGAAAGAATACGGACGGGTGTCTAAAAGGTTCAAACACGGACGGGTGCTGAAAGAACACGGACGGGTGTCTCAAAGGTTCAAACACGGACGGGTGCAGAAAGAACACGGACGGGTGTCTAAAAGGTTCAAACACGGACTGGTGATGGAAGAACACGGACGGGTGTCTCAAAGGTTCAAACACGGACGGGTGCTGAAAGAACACGGACGGGTGACTCAAAGGTTCAAACACGGACGAGTGCTGAAAGCACACGGACAGGTGTCTCAAATGTTCAAACACGGACGGGTGCTGAAAGAACACGGACGAGTGTCTAAAAGGTTCAAACACGGACGGGTGATGAAAGAACACGGACGGGTGTCTCAAAGGTTCAAACACGGACGGGTACTGAAAGAACACAACCGGGTGTCTCAAAAGTTCAAACACGGACGGGTGCTGAAAGAACACGGACGGGTGTCTAAGGTCAATATGGATGGTTATTGGCTAAAAAGGTCAAACACGGACGGGTGATGAAAGAACATGGACGGGTGTCTAAAAGGTTCAAACATGGACGGGTGCTGAAAGAACACGGACGGGTGTCTCAAAGGTTCAAGCATGGACGGGTGCTGAAAGAACACGGACGGGTGTCTAAAAGGTTCAAACACAGACGGGTGTCTCAAAGGTTCAAACACGGATGGGTGCTGAAAGATAACGGACGGGTGTCTAAAAGGTTGAAACACGGACAGGTGTTGAAAGAACACGGACGGGTGTCTAAAAGGTTCAAACACGGACGAGTGCTGAAAGAGGACAAACGGGTGTCTAAGGTTCCGACACGGATGGGTGCTGAAAGAACACGGACGGGTGTCTAAGGTTCAAACACAGACGGGTGCGGAAAGAACACAGACAGATGTCTAAGGTTCAAACATGGATGGGTGCTAAAAGAACACGGTCGGGTGTCTAAGAGGTTAAAACAGGGATGGGTGCTGAAAGAACAGGGACGACTGTCTATAAGGTTCAAACACGGACGGGTGATGAAAGGACACGGACGAGTGTCTAAAAGGTTCAAACACGGACGGGTGCTGAAAGAACACGGACGGGTGTCTAAAAGGATCAATCACGGACGGGTGCTAAAACAACACGGACGAGTGTCTAAAAGGTTCAAACAGAGACGGTTGATGAAAGAACACGGACGGGTGTCTCAAAGGTTCAAACACAGACGGGTACTGAAAGAACACAACCGGGTGTCTCAAAAGTTCAAACACGGATGGGTGCTGAAAGAACACGGACGGGTGTCTAAGTCCATTCCGGATGGTTATTGGATAAAAAGTTCAAACACGGACGGGTGATGAAAGAACATGGATGGGTGTCTAAAAGGTTCAAACACGGACGGGTGCTGAAAGAACACGGACGGGTGTCTCAAAGGTTCAAGCACGGACAGGTGCTGAAAGAACACGGACGGGTGTCTAAAAGGTTCAAACACAGACGGGTGCTGAAAGAACACGGACGGGTGACTCAAAGGTTCAAACACGGACGGGTGCTGAAAGAACATGGACGGGTGTCTAAAAGTTTCCAACACGGAAGGGCGATGAAAGAACACGGATGGGTGTCTCAAAGGTTCAAACACGGACAGGTGCTGAAAAAACACGGGCGGGTGTCTCAAAGGTTCAAATAAGGACGGGTGCTAAAAGAACACGGACGGGTGTCTAAAATTTCAAACACGGACGGGTGATGAAAGAACACGGACGGGTGTCTCAAAGGTTCAAACACTGACGGGTGTCTAAAAGGTTCAAACACGAACGAATGCTAAAAGCACACGGACGGGTGTCTCAAATGTTCAAACACGGACGGGTGCTGAAACAACACGGACGTGTGTCTAAAAGGTTCAAACACGGACGGGTGATGAAAGAACACGGACGGGTGTCTCAAAGGTTCAAACACAGACGGGTACTGAAAGAACACAACCGGGTGTCTCAAAAGTTCAAACACGGATGGGTGCTGAAAGAACACGAACGGGTGTCTAAGGTCAATACGGATGGTTAATGGCTAAAAAGTTCAAACACGGACGGGTGATGAAAGAATATGGACGGGTGTCTAAAAGGTTCAAACACGGACGGGTGCTGAAAGAACACGGACGGGTGTCTCAAAGGTTCAAGCATGGACGGGTGCTGAAAGAACACGGACGGGTGTCTAAAAGGTTCAAACACAGACGGGTGCTGAAAGAACACGGACGGGTGCTGAAAGAACACGGACGGGTGTCTAAAAGTTTCAAACACGGACGGGTGATGAAAGATCACGGACGGGTGTCACAAAGGTTCAAACACGGACGGGTGCTGAAAAAACACGGGTGGGTGTCTCAAAGGTTCAAACAAGGACGGGTGCTAAAAGAACACGGACGGGTGTCTAAAATTTCAAACACGGACGGGTGATGAAAGAACACGGACGGGTGTCTCAAAGGTTCAAACACGGACGGGTGATGAAAGAACACGGACGGGTGTCTAAAAGGTTCAAACACGGACGGGTGCTGAAAGAGCACGGACGAGTGTCTAAGGTTCAAACACGGACGGGTACTGAAAGAACACGGACGGGTGTCTAAGGTACAAACACGGACGGGTGCTAAAAGAACACAGATGGATGTCTAAGGTTCAAACACGGACGGGTGTTGAAAGAACACGGACGAGTATCTAAGAGGTTCAAAAACGGACGGGTGCTGAAAGAACACGGACGGGTGTCTATAAGGTTCAAACACGGACGGGTGCTGAAAGAACACGGACGGGTGTCTAAAAGGTTCAAACACTGACGGGTGATGAAAGAACACAGACGGGTGTCTCAAAGGTTCAAACACGGACGGGTGCTGAAAGAAAACTGACGGGTGTCTAAAAGGTTGAAACACGGACGGGTGATGAAAGAACACGGACGAGTGTCTGAAAGGTTCAAACACGGACGAGTACTGAAAGAGCACGGACGGGTGTCTAAGGTTCCGACACGGACTGGTGCTGAAAGAACACGGACGGGTGTCTAAGGTTCAAACACGGACTGGTGATGAAAGAACACGGACGGGTGTCTCAAAGGTTCAACACGGACGGGTGCTGAAAGAACACGGACGGGTGTCTCAAAGGTTCAAACACGGACGAGTGCTAAAAGCACACAGACGGGTGTCTCAAATGTTCAAACACGGACGGGTGCTGAAAGAACACGTACGAGTGTCTAAAAGGTTCAAACACGGATGGGTGATGAAAGAACACGGACGGGTGTCTCAAAGGTTCAAACACGGACAGGTGATGACAGAACACGGACTGGTGTCTAAAAGGTTCAAACACGGACTGGTGATGAAAGAACACGGACGGGTGTCTCAAAGGTTCAAACACGGACGGGTGCTGAAAGAACACGGACGGGTGTCTCAAACGTTCAAACACGGACGAGTGCTGAAAGCACACGGACGGGTGTCTCAATTGTTCAAACACGGACGGGTGCTGAAAGAACACGGACGAGTGTCTAAAAGGTTCAAACACGGACGGGTGCTGAAAGAACACGGACGGCTGTCTATAAGGTTCAAACACGGACGGGTGATGAAAGAACACGGACGGGTGTCTCGAAGGTTCAAACACGGACGGGTGCTGAAAGAACACAGACGAGTGTCTAAAATGTTCAAACACGGACTGGTGATGGAAGAACACGGACGGGTGTCTCAAAGGTTCAAACACGGACGGGTGCTGAAAGAACACGGACGGTTGACTCAAAGGTTCAAACACGGACGAGTGCTGAAAGCACACGGACAGGTGTCTCAAATGGTCAAACACGGACGGGTGCTGAAAGAACACGGACGAGTGTCTAAAAGGTTCAAACACGGACGGGTGATGAAAGAACACGGACGGGTGTCTCAAAGGTTCAAACACGGACGGGTACTGAAAGAACACAACCGGGTGTCTCAAAAGTTCAAACACGGACGGGTGCTGAAAGAACACGGACGGGTGTCTAAGGTCAATATGGATGGTTATTGGCTAAAAAGGTCAAACACGGACGGGTGATGAAAGAACATGGACGGGTGTCTAAAAGGTTCAAACATGGACGGGTGCTGAAAGAACACGGACGGGTGTCTCAAAGGTTCAAGCATGGACGGGTGCTGAAAGAACACGGACGGGTGTCTAAAAGGTTCAAACACAGACGGGTGTCTCAAAGGTTCAAACACGGATGGGTGCTGAAAGATAACGGACGGGTGTCTAAAAGGTTGAAACACGGCCAGGTGTTGAAAGAACACGGACGGGTGTCTAAAAGGTTCAAACACGGACGAGTGCTGAAAGAGGACAAACGGGTGTCTAAGGTTCCGACACGGACGGGTGCTGAAAGAACACGGACGGGTGTCTAAGGTTCAAACACAGACGGGTGCGGAAAGAACACAGACAGATGTCTAAGGTTCAAACATGGATGGGTGCTAAAAGAACACGGTCGGGTGTCTAAGAGGTTAAAACAGGGATGGGTGCTGAAAGAACAGGGACGACTGTCTATAAGGTTCAAACACGGACGGGTGATGAAAGGACACGGACGAGTGTCTAAAAGGTTCAAACACGGACGGGTGCTGAAAGAACACGGACGGGTGTCTAAAAGGATCAATCACGGACGGGTGCTAAAACAACACGGACGAGTGTCTAAAAGGTTCAAACAGAGACGGTTGATGAAAGAACACGGACGGGTGTCTCAAAGGTTCAAACACAGACGGGTACTGAAAGAACACAACCGGGTGTCTCAAAAGTTCAAACACGGATGGGTGCTGAAAGAACACGGACGGGTGTCTAAGTCCATTCCGGATGGTTATTGGATAAAAAGTTCAAACACGGACGGGTGATGAAAGAATATGGATGGGTGTCTAAAAGGTTCAAACACGGACGGGTGCTGAAAGAACACGGACGGGTGTCTCAAAGGTTCAAGCACGGACAGGTGCTGAAAGAACACGGACGGGTGTCTAAAAGGTTCAAACACAGACGGGTGCTGAAAGAACGCGGACGGGTGACTCAAAGGTTCAAACACGGACGGGTGCTGAAAGAACATGGACGGGTGTCTAAAAGTTTCCAACACGGAAGGGCGATGAAAGAACACGGATGGGTGTCTCAAAGGTTCAAACACGGACAGGTGCTGAAAAAACACGGGCGGGTGTCTCAAAGGTTCAAATAAGGACGGGTGCTAAAAGAACACGGACGGGTGTCTAAAATTTCAAACACGGACGGGTGATGAAAGAACACGGACGGGTGTCTCAAAGGTTCAAACACTGACGGGTGTCTAAAAGGTTCAAACACGAACGAATGCTAAAAGCACACGGACGGGTGTCTCAAATGTTCAAACACGGACGGGTGCTGAAACAACACGGACGTGTGTCTAAAAGGTTCAAACACGGACGGGTGATGAAAGAACACGGACGGGTGTCTCAAAGGTTCAAACACAGACGGGTACTGAAAGAACACAACCGGGTGTCTCAAAAGTTCAAACACGGATGGGTGCTGAAAGAACACGAACGGGTGTCTAAGGTCAATACGGATGGTTAATGGCTAAAAAGTTCAAACACGGACGGGTGATGAAAGAATATGGACGGGTGTCTAAAAGGTTCAAACACGGACGGGTGCTGAAAGAACACGGACGGGTGTCTCAAAGGTTCAAGCATGGACGGGTGCTGAAAGAACACGGACGGGTGTCTAAAAGGTTCAAACACAGACGGGTGCTGAAAGAACACGGACGGGTGCTGAAAGAACACGGACGGGTGTCTAAAAGTTTCAAACACGGACGGGTGATGAAAGATCACGGACGGGTGTCACAAAGGTTCAAACACGGACGGGTGCTGAAAAAACACGGGTGGGTGTCTCAAAGGTTCAAACAAGGACGGGTGCTAAAAGAACACGGACGGGTGTCTAAAATTTCAAACACGGACGGGTGATGAAAGAACACGGACGGGTGTCTCAAAGGTTCAAACACGGACGGGTGATGAAAGAACACGGACGGGTGTCTAAAAGGTTCAAACACGGACGGGTGCTGAAAGAGCACGGACGAGTGTCTAAGGTTCAAACACGGACGGGTACTGAAAGAACACGGACGGGTGTCTAAGGTACAAACACGGACGGGTGCTAAAAGAACACAGATGGATGTCTAAGGTTCAAACACGGACGGGTGTTGAAAGAACACGGACGAGTATCTAAGAGGTTCAAAAACGGACGGGTGCTGAAAGAACACGGACGGGTGTCTATAAGGTTCAAACACGGACGGGTGCTGAAAGAACACGGACGGGTGTCTAAAAGGTTCAAACACTGACGGGTGATGAAAGAACACAGACGGGTGTCTCAAAGGTTCAAACACGGACGGGTGCTGAAAGAAAACTGACGGGTGTCTAAAAGGTTGAAACACGGACGGGTGATGAAAGAACACGGACGAGTGTCTGAAAGGTTCAAACACGGACGAGTACTGAAAGAGCACGGACGGGTGTCTAAGGTTCCGACACGGACTGGTGCTGAAAGAACACGGACGGGTGTCTAAGGTTCAAACACGGACTGGTGATGAAAGAACACGGACGGGTGTCTCAAAGGTTCAACACGGACGGGTGCTGAAAGAACACGGACGGGTGTCTCAAAGGTTCAAACACGGACGAGTGCTAAAAGCACACAGACGGGTGTCTCAAATGTTCAAACACGGACGGGTGCTGAAAGAACACGTACGAGTGTCTAAAAGGTTCAAACACGGATGGGTGATGAAAGAACACGGACGGGTGTCTCAAAGGTTCAAACACGGACAGGTGATGACAGAACACGGACTGGTGTCTAAAAGGTTCAAACACGGACTGGTGATGAAAGAACACGGACGGGTGTCTCAAAGGTTCAAACACGGACGGGTGCTGAAAGAACACGGACGGGTGTCTCAAACGTTCAAACACGGACGAGTGCTGAAAGCACACGGACGGGTGTCTCAATTGTTCAAACACGGACGGGTGCTAAAAGAACACGGACGAGTGTCTAAAAGGTTCAAACACGGACGGGTGCTGAAAGAACACGGACGGCTGTCTATAAGGTTCAAACACGGACGGGTGATGAAAGAACACGGACGGGTGTCTCGAAGGTTCAAACACGGACGGGTGCTGAAAGAACACAGACGAGTGTCTAAAATGTTCAAACACGGGCGGGTGCTGAAAGAACATGGACTGGTGTCTAAACGGTTCAATCACGG
Source organism: Lathyrus tuberosus (assembly GCA_022829125.1). NCBI lineage: Eukaryota > Viridiplantae > Streptophyta > Magnoliopsida > Fabales > Fabaceae > Lathyrus > Lathyrus tuberosus. The sequence goes on from JALAZF010000170.1 coordinate 6,960,993, forward strand.
ACGGGTGCTGAAAGAATGCGGATGGGTGTCTAAAAGGTTCAAACACGAACGGGTGCTGAAAGAACACGGACGGGTGTCTCAAAGGTTCAAACACGGACGGGTGCTGAAAGAACACGGACGGGTGTCTAAGTCCATTACGGATGGTTATTGGCTAAAAAGTTCAAACACGGACGGGTGATGAAAGAACATGGATGGGTGTCTAAAAGGTTCAAACACGGACGGGTGCTGAAAGAACACGGACGGGTGTCTCAAAGGTTCAAGCACGGACGGGTGCTGAAAGAACACGGACGGGTGTCTAAAAGGTTCAAACACAGACGGGTGATGAATGAACACGGACGGGTGTCTCAAAGGTTTAAACACGGACGGGTGCTGAAAGAACACGGACGGGTGTCTAAAAGTTTCAAACACGGACGGGTGATGAAAGAACACGGACGGGTGTCTCAAAGGTTCAAACACGGACGGGTGTCTCAAAGGCTCAAACACGGACGGGTGCTGAAAGAACACGGACGGGTGTCTAAAAGGTTCAAACACGGACTGGTGATGAAAGAACACGGAGGGTTGTCGCAAAGGTTCAAACACGGACGGGTGCTGAAAGAAAACGGACGGGTGTCTCAAAGGTTCAAACACGGACGGGTGCTGAAAGAACATGGACGGGTGTCTCAAATGTTCAAACACGGACGGGTGCTAAAACAACACGGACGAGTGTCTAAAAGGTTCAAACAGAGACGGTTGATGAAAGAACACGGACGGGTGTCTCAAAGGTTCAAACACAGACGGGTACTGAAAGAACACAACCGGGTGTCTCAAAAGTTCAAACACGGACGGGTGCTGAAAGAACACGGACGGGTGTCTAAGTCCATTCCGGATGGTTATTGGATAAAAAGTTCAAACACGGACGGGTGATGAAAGAACATGGATGGGTGTCTAAAAGGTTCAAACACGGACGGGTGCTGAAAGAACACGGACGGGTGTCTCAAAGGTTCAAGCACGGACAGGTGCTGAAAGAACACGGACGGGTGTCTAAAAGGTTCAAACACAGACGGGTGCTGAAAGAACACGGACGGGTGACTCAAAGGTTCAAACACGGACGGGTGCTGAAAGAACACGGACGGGTGTCTAAAAGTTTCCAACACGGAAGGGCGATGAAAGAACACGGATGGGTGTCTCAAAGGTTCAAACACGGACAGGTGCTGAAAAAACACGGGCGGGTGTCTCAAAGGTTCAAACAAGGACGGGTGCTAAAAGAACACGGACGGGTGTCTAAAATTTCAAACACGGACGGGTGATGAAAGAACACGGACGGGTGTCTCAAAGGTTCAAACACTGACGGGTGTCTAAAAGGTTCAAACACGAACGAATGCTAAAAGCACACGGACGGGTGTCTCAAATGTTCAAACACGGACGGGTGCTGAAACAACACGGACGTGTGTCTAAAAGGTTCAAACACGGACGGGTGATGAAAGAACACGGACGGGTGTCTCAAAGGTTCAAACACAGACGGGTACTGAAAGAACACAACCGGGTGTCTCAAAAGTTCAAACACGGATGGGTGCTGAAAGAACACGAACGGGTGTCTAAGGTCAATACGGATGGTTAATGGCTAAAAAGTTCAAACACGGACGGGTGATGAAAGAATATGGACGGGTGTCTAAAAGGTTCAAACACGGACGGGTGCTGAAAGAACACGGACGGGTGTCTCAAAGGTTCAAGCATGGACGGGTGCTGAAAGAACACGGACGGGTGTCTAAAAGGTTCAAACACAGACGGGTGCTGAAAGAACACGGACGGGTGCTGAAAGAACACGGACGGGTGTCTAAAAGTTTCAAACACGGACGGGTGATGAAAGATCACGGACGGGTGTCACAAAGGTTCAAACACGGACGGGTGCTGAAAAAACACGGGTGGGTGTCTCAAAGGTTCAAACAAGGACGGGTGCTAAAAGAACACGAACGGGTGTCTAAAATTTCAAACACGGACGGGTGATGAAAGAACACGGACGGGTGTCTCAAAGGTTCAAACACGGACGGGTGATGAAAGAACACGGACGGGTGTCTAAAAGGTTCAAACACGGACGGGTGCTGAAAGAGCACGGACGAGTGTCTAAGGTTCAAACACGGACGGGTACTGAAAGAACACGGACGGGTGTCTAAGGTACAAACACGGACGGGTGCTAAAAGAACACAGATGGATGTCTAAGGTTCAAACACGGACGGGTGTTGAAAGAACACGGACGAGTATCTAAGAGGTTCAAAAACGGACGGGTGCTGAAAGAACACGGACGGGTGTCTATAAGGTTCAAACACGGACGGGTGCTGAAAGAACACGGACGGGTGTCTAAAAGGTTCAAACACTGACGGGTGATGAAAGAACACAGACGGGTGTCTCAAAGGTTCAAACACGGACGGGTGCTGAAAGAAAACTGACGGGTGTCTAAAAGGTTGAAACACGGACGGGTGATGAAAGAACACGGACGAGTGTCTGAAAGGTTCAAACACGGACGAGTACTGAAAGAGCACGGACGGGTGTCTAAGGTTCCGACACGGACTGGTGCTGAAAGAACACGGACGGGTGTCTAAGGTTCAAACACGGACTGGTGATGAAAGAACACGGACGGGTGTCTCAAAGGTTCAACACGGACGGGTGCTGAAAGAACACGGACGGGTGTCTCAAAGGTTCAAACACGGACGAGTGCTAAAAGCACACAGACGGGTGTCTCAAATGTTCAAACACGGACGGGTGCTGAAAGAACACGTACGAGTGTCTAAAAGGTTCAAACACGGATGGGTGATGAAAGAACACGGACGGGTGTCTCAAAGGTTCAAACACGGACAGGTGATGACAGAACACGGACTGGTGTCTAAAAGGTTCAAACACGGACTGGTGATGAAAGAACACGGACGGGTGTCTCAAAGGTTCAAACACGGACGGGTGCTGAAAGAACACGGACGGGTGTCTCAAACGTTCAAACACGGACGAGTGCTGAAAGCACACGGACGGGTGTCTCAATTGTTCAAACACGGACGGGTGCTGAAAGAACACGGACGAGTGTCTAAAAGGTTCAAACACGGACGGGTGCTGAAAGAACACGGACGGCTGTCTATAAGGTTCAAACACGGACGGGTGATGAAAGAACACGGACGGGTGTCTCGAAGGTTCAAACACGGACGGGTGCTGAAAGAACACAGAAAGTGTCTAAAATGTTCAAACACGGACGGGTGCTGAAAGAACATGGACTGGTGTCTAAACGGTTCAATCACGGACGGGTGCTGAAAGAATGCGGATGGGTGTCTAAAAGGTTCAAACACGAACGGGTGCTGAAAGAACACGGACGGGTGTCTCAAAGGTTCAAACACGGACGGGTGCTGAAAGAACACGGACGGGTGTCTAAAAGGTTCAAACACGGACTGGTGATGAAAGAACACGGACGGGTGTCGCAACGGTTCAAACACGGACGGGTGCTGAAAGAACACGGACGGGTGTCTCAAAGGTTCAAACACAGACGGGTGCTGAAAGAACACGGACGGGTGTCTCAAATGTTCAAACAAGGACGTGTGCTGAAACAACACGGACATGTGTCTAAAAGGTTCAAACACAGACGGGTGATGAAAGAACACGGACGGGTGTCTCAATGGTTCAAACACAGACGGGTACTGAAAGAACACAACCGGGTGTCTCAAAAGTTCAAACACGGACGGGTGCTGAAAGAACACGGACGGGTGTCTAAGGTCAATACAGATGGTTATTGGCTAAAAAGTTCAAACACGGACGGGTGATGAAAGAACATGGACGGGTGTCTAAAGGGTTCAAACACGGACGGGTGTTGAAAGAACATGGACGGGTGTCTCAAAGGTTCAAGCATGGACGGGTGCTGAAAGAACACGGACGGGTGTCTAAAAGGTTCAAACACAGACGGGTGCTGAAAGAACACGGACGGGTGTCTCAAAGGTTCAAACACGGACGGGTGCTGAAAGAACACGCACGGGTGTCTAAAAGTTTCAAACACGGACAGGTGATGAAAGAACACGGACGGGTGTCTCAAAGGTTCAAACACAGACGGGTGCTGAAAAAACACGGGCGGGTGTCTCAAAGGTTCAAACAAGGACGGGTGCTAAAAGAACACGGACGGGTGTCTAAAATTTCAAACACGGACGGGTGATGAAAGAACACGGACGGGTGTCTCAAAGGTTCAAACACGGACGGGTGTCTAAAAGGTTCAAACACGTACGAATGTTGAAAGCACACGGACGGGTGTCTCAAATGTTCAAACACGGACGGATGCTGAAACAACCCGGACGTGTGTCTAAAAGGTTCAAACACGGACGGGTGATGAAAGAACACGAACGGGTGTCTCAAAGCTTCAAACACGGACGGGTACTGAAAGAACACAACCGGGTGTCTCAAAAGTTCAAACACGGACGGGTGCTGAAAGAACACGGACGGGTGTCTAAGGTCAATACGGATGGTTATTGGCTAAAAAGTTCAAACACGGACGAGTGTCTAAAAGGTTCAAACACGGACGGGTCCTGAAAGAATACGGACGGGTGTCTCAAAGGATCAAGCATGGACGGTTGCTGAAAGAACACGGACGGGTATCTAAAAGGTTCAAAAACAAACGGGGGCTGAAAGAACACGGACGGGTGTCTCAAAGGTTCAAACACGGACGGGTGCTGAAAGAACACGGACGGGTGTCTAAAAATTTCAAACACGGACGGGTGATGAAAGAACACGGACGGGTGTCTCAAAGGTTCAAACATGGACGGGTGCTGAAAAAACACGGGCGGGTGTCTCAAAGGTTCAAACAAGGACGGGTGCTAAAAGAACACGGACGGGTGTCTAAAATTTCAAACACGGACGGGTGATGAAAAAACACGGACGGGTGTCTCAAAGGTTCAAACAGGGACGGGTGATGAAAGAACACGGACGGGTGTCTAAAAGGTTCAAACACCGACGGGTGCTGAAAGAGCACGGACGAGTGTCTAAGGTTCAAACACGGACGGGTACTGAAAGAACACGGACGGGTGTCTAAGGTACAAACACGGACGGGTGCTAAAAGAACACAGACGGATGTCTAAGGTTCAAACACGGACGGGTGTTGAAAGAACACGGACGAGTGTCTAAGAGGTTCAAAAACGGACGGGTGCTGAAAGAACACGAACGGGTGTCTATAAGGTTCAAACACGGACGGGTGCTGAAAGAACACGGACGGGTGTCTAAAAGGTTCAAACACAGACGGGTGATGAAAGAACACAGACGGGTGTCTCAAAGGTTCAAACACGGACGGGTGCTGAAAGAAAACTGACGGGTGTCTAAAAGGTTGAAACACAGACGGGTGATGAAAGAACACGGACGGGTGTCTAAAAGGTTCAAACACGGACGAGTACTGAAAGAGCACGGACGGGTGTCTAAGGTTTCGACACGGACGGGTGCTGAAAGAACACGGACGGGTGTCTAAGGTTCAAACACGGACTGGATATGAAAGAACACGGACGGGTGTCTCAAAGGTTCAACACGGATGGGTGCTGAAAGAACACGGACGGGTGTCTCAAAGGTTCAAACACGGACTTGTGCTAAAAGCACACAGACGGGTGTCTCAAATGTTCAAACACGGACGGGTGCTGAAAGAACACGTACGAGTGTCTAAAAGGTTCAAACACGCACGGGTGATGAAAGAACACGGACGGGTGTCTCAAAGGTTCAAATACGGACGGGTGATGATAGAACACGGACTGGTGTCTAAAAGGTTCAATCACGGACGGGTGCTGAAATAATACGGACGGGTGTCTAAAAGGTTCAAACACGGACGGGTGCTGAAAGAACACGAACGGGTGTCTCAAAGGTTCAAACATGGACGGGTGCTGAAAGAACACGGACGGGTGTCTAAAACGTTCAAACACGGACTGGTGATGAAAGAACACGGACGGGTGTCTCAAAGGTTCAAACACTGACGGGTGATGAAAGAACACAGACGGGTGTCTCAAAGGTTCAAACACGGACGGGTGCTGAAAGAAAACTGACGGGTGTCTAAAAGGTTGAAACACGGACGGGTGATGAAAGAACACGGACGAGTGTCTGAAAGGTTCAAACACGGACGAGTACTGAAAGAGCACGGACGGGTGTCTAAGGTTCCGACACGGACTGGTGCTGAAAGAACACGGACGGGTGTCTAAGGTTCAAACACGGACTGGTGATGAAAGAACACGGACGGGTGTCTCAAAGGTTCAACACGGACGGGTGCTGAAAGAACACGGACGGGTGTCTCAAAGGTTCAAACACGGACGGGTGCTGAAAGAACACGCACGGGTGTCTAAAAGTTTCAAACACGGACAGGTGATGAAAGAACACGGACGGGTGTCTCAAAGGTTCAAACACAGACGGGTGCTGAAAAAACACGGGCGGGTGTCTCAAAGGTTCAAACAAGGACGGGTGCTAAAAGAACACGGACGGGTGTCTAAAATTTCAAACACGGACGGGTGATGAAAGAACACGGACGGGTGTCTCAAAGGTTCAAACACGGACGGGTGTCTAAAAGGTTCAAACACGTACGAATGTTGAAAGCACACGGACGGGTGTCTCAAATGTTCAAACACGGACGGATGCTGAAACAACCCGGACGTGTGTCTAAAAGGTTCAAACACGGACGGGTGATGAAAGAACACGAACGGGTGTCTCAAAGCTTCAAACACGGACGGGTACTGAAAGAACACAACCGGGTGTCTCAAAAGTTCAAACACGGACGGGTGCTGAAAGAACACGGACGGGTGTCTAAGGTCAATACGGATGGTTATTGGCTAAAAAGTTCAAACACGGACGAGTGTCTAAAAGGTTCAAACACGGACGGGTCCTGAAAGAATACGGACGGGTGTCTCAAAGGATCAAGCATGGACGGTTGCTGAAAGAACACGGACGGGTATCTAAAAGGTTCAAAAACAAACGGGGGCTGAAAGAACACGGACGGGTGTCTCAAAGGTTCAAACACGGACGGGTGCTGAAAGAACACGGACGGGTGTCTAAAAATTTCAAACACGGACGGGTGATGAAAGAACACGGACGGGTGTCTCAAAGGTTCAAACATGGACGGGTGCTGAAAAAACACGGGCGGGTGTCTCAAAGGTTCAAACAAGGACGGGTGCTAAAAGAACACGGACGGGTGTCTAAAATTTCAAACACGGACGGGTGATGAAAAAACACGGACGGGTGTCTCAAAGGTTCAAACAGGGACGGGTGATGAAAGAACACGGACGGGTGTCTAAAAGGTTCAAACACCGACGGGTGCTGAAAGAGCACGGACGAGTGTCTAAGGTTCAAACACGGACGGGTACTGAAAGAACACGGACGGGTGTCTAAGGTACAAACACGGACGGGTGCTAAAAGAACACAGACGGATGTCTAAGGTTCAAACACGGACGGGTGTTGAAAGAACACGGACGAGTGTCTAAGAGGTTCAAAAACGGACGGGTGCTGAAAGAACACGAACGGGTGTCTATAAGGTTCAAACACGGACGGGTGCTGAAAGAACACGGACGGGTGTCTAAAAGGTTCAAACACAGACGGGTGATGAAAGAACACAGACGGGTGTCTCAAAGGTTCAAACACGGACGGGTGCTGAAAGAAAACTGACGGGTGTCTAAAAGGTTGAAACACAGACGGGTGATGAAAGAACACGGACGGGTGTCTAAAAGGTTCAAACACGGACGAGTACTGAAAGAGCACGGACGGGTGTCTAAGGTTTCGACACGGACGGGTGCTGAAAGAACACGGACGGGTGTCTAAGGTTCAAACACGGACTGGATATGAAAGAACACGGACGGGTGTCTCAAAGGTTCAACACGGATGGGTGCTGAAAGAACACGGACGGGTGTCTCAAAGGTTCAAACACGGACTTGTGCTAAAAGCACACAGACGGGTGTCTCAAATGTTCAAACACGGACGGGTGCTGAAAGAACACGTACGAGTGTCTAAAAGGTTCAAACACGCACGGGTGATGAAAGAACACGGACGGGTGTCTCAAAGGTTCAAATACGGACGGGTGATGATAGAACACGGACTGGTGTCTAAAAGGTTCAATCACGGACGGGTGCTGAAATAATACGGACGGGTGTCTAAAAGGTTCAAACACGGACGGGTGCTGAAAGAACACGAACGGGTGTCTCAAAGGTTCAAACATGGACGGGTGCTGAAAGAACACGGACGGGTGTCTAAAACGTTCAAACACGGACTGGTGATGAAAGAACACGGACGGGTGTCTCAAAGGTTCAAACACTGACGGGTGATGAAAGAACACAGACGGGTGTCTCAAAGGTTCAAACACGGACGGGTGCTGAAAGAAAACTGACGGGTGTCTAAAAGGTTGAAACACGGACGGGTGATGAAAGAACACGGACGAGTGTCTGAAAGGTTCAAACACGGACGAGTACTGAAAGAGCACGGACGGGTGTCTAAGGTTCCGACACGGACTGGTGCTGAAAGAACACGGACGGGTGTCTAAGGTTCAAACACGGACTGGTGATGAAAGAACACGGACGGGTGTCTCAAAGGTTCAACACGGACGGGTGCTGAAAGAACACGGACGGGTGTCTCAAAGGTTCAAACACGGACGAGTGCTAAAAGCACACAGACGGGTGTCTCAAATGTTCAAACACGGACGGGTGCTGAAAGAACACGTACGAGTGTCTAAAAGGTTCAAACACGGATGGGTGATGAAAGAACACGGACGGGTGTCTCAAAGGTTCAAACACGGACAGGTGATGACAGAACACGGACTGGTGTCTAAAAGGTTCAAACACGGACTGGTGATGAAAGAACACGGACGGGTGTCTCAAAGGTTCAAACACGGACGGGTGCTGAAAGCACACGGACGGGTGTCTCAATTGTTCAAACACGGACGGGTGCTGAAAGAACACGGACGAGTGTCTAAAAGGTTCAAACACGGACGGGTGCTGAAAGAACACGGACGGCTGTCTATATGGTTCAAACACGGACGGGTGATGAAAGAACACGGACGGGTGTCTCGAAGGTTCAAACACGGACGGGTGCTGAAAGAACACAGACGAGTGTCTAAAATGTTCAAACACGGACGGGTGCTGAAAGAACATGGACTGGTGTCTAAGGTTCAAACACAGACGGGTGCGGAAAGAACACAGACAGATGTCTAAGGTTCAAACATGGATGGGTGCTAAAAGAACACGGTCGGGTGTCTAAGAGGTTAAAACAGGGATGGGTGCTGAAAGAACAGGGACGACTGTCTATAAGGTTCAAACACGGACGGGTGATGAAAGGACACGGACGGGTGTCTCAAAGGTTCAAACACGGACGAGTGCTGAAAGAACACAGACGAGTGTCTAAAAGGTTCAAACACGGACGGGTGCTGAAAGAACATGGAATGCTGTCTAAAAGGATCAATCACGGACGGGTGCTGAAAGAATACGGACGGGTGTCTAAAAGGTTCAAACACGGACGGGTGTCTCAAAGGTTCAAACACGGACGGGTGCTGAAAGAACACGGACGGGTGTCTAAAAGGTTCAAACACGGACTGGTGATAAAAGAACACGGACGGTTGTCGCAAAGGTTCAAACATGGACGGGTGCTGAAAGAACACGGACGGGTGTCTCAAAGGTTCAAACACGGACGGGTGCTGAAAGAACATGGACGGGTGTCTCAAATGTTCAAACACGGACGGGTGCTGAAACAACACGGACGAGTGTCTAAAAGGTTCAAACAGAGACGGTTGATGAAAGAACACGGACGGGTGTCTCAAAGGTTCAAACACAGACGGGTACTGAAAGAACACAACCGGGTGTCTCAAAAGTTCAAACACGGACGGGTGCTGAAAGAACACGGACGGGTGTCTAAGTCCATTACGGATGGTTATTGGCTAAAAAGTTCAAACACGGACGGGTGATGAAAGAACATGGATGGGTGTATAAAAGGTTCAAACACGGACGGGTGCTGAAAGAACACGGACGGGTGTCTCAAAGGTTCAAGCACGGACGGGTGCTGAAAGAACACGGACGGGTGTCTAAAAGGTTCAAACACAGACGGGTGCTGAAAGAACACGGACGGGTGTCTCAAAGGTTTAAACACGGACGGGTGCTGAAAGAACACGGACGGGTGTCTAAAAGTTTCAAACACGGACGGGTGATGAAAGAACACGGACGGGTGTCTAAAAGGTTCAAATACGGACGGGTGCTGAAAGAACACGGACGGGTGTCTCAAATGTTCAAACACAGACGGGTGCTGAAACAACACAGACGAGTGTCTAAAAGGTTCAAACACGGACGGTTGATGAAAGAACACGGACGGGTGTCTCAAAGGTTCAAACACGGACGGGTACTGAAAGAACACAACCGGGTGTCTCAAAAGTTCAAACACGGACGGGTGCTGAAAGAACACTGACGGGTGTCTAAGTCCAATACGGGTGGTTATTGGCTAAAAAGTTCAAACACGGACGGGTGATGAAAGAACATGGATGGGTGTCTAAAAGGTTCAAACACGGACGGGTGCTGAAAGAACACGGACGGGTGTCTCAAAGGTTCAAGCACAGACGGGTGCTGAAAGAACACGGACGGGTGTCTAAAAGGTTCAAACACAGACGGGTGCTGAAAGAACACGGACGGGTGTCTCAAAGGTTCAAACACGGACGGGTGCTGAAAGAACACGGACGGGTGTCTAAAAGTTTTAAACACGGACGGGTGATGAAAGAACACGGACGGGTGTCTCAAAGCTTCAAACACGGACGGGTGCTGAAAGAACACGGGCGGGTGTCTCAAAGGTTCAAACAAGGACGGGTGCTAAAAGAACACGGACGGGTGTCTAAAAGGTTCAAACACGGACGGGTGATGAAAGAACACGGACGGGTGTCTCAAAGGTTCAAGCATGGACGGGTGCTGAAAGAACACGGACAGGTGTCTAAAAGGTTCAAACACAGACGGGTGTCTCAAAGGTTCAAACACGGATGGGTGCTGAAAGAAAACGGACGGGTGTCTAAAAGGTTGAAACACGGATAGGTGTTGAAAGAACACGGACGGGTGTCTAAAAGGTTCAAACACGGACGAGTGCTGAAAGAGCACAGACGGGTGTCTAAGGTTCCGACACGGACGGGTGCTGAAAGAACACGGACGGGTGTCTAAGGTTCAAACACAGACGGGTGCGGATAGAACACAGACAGATGTCTAAGGTTCAAACATGGACGGGTGCTAAAAGAACACGGTCGGGTGTCTAAGAGGTTCAAACAGGGATGGGTGCTGAAAGAACAGGGACGACTGTCTATAAGGTTCAAACACGGACGGGTGATGAAAGGACACGGACGGGTGTCTCAAAGGTTCAAACACGGACGAGTGCTGAAAGAACACAGACGAGTGTCTAAAAGGTTCAAACACGGACGGGTGCTGAAAGAACATGGAATGGTGTCTAAAAGGTTCAATCACGGACGGGTGCTGAAAGAATACGGACGGGTGTCTAAAAGGTTCAAACACGGACGGGTGTCTCAAAGGTTCAAACACGGACGGGTGCTGAAAGAACACGGACGGGTGTCTAAAAGGTTCAAACACGGACTGGTGATGAAAGAACACGGACGGTTGTCGCAAAGGTTCAAACATGGACGGGTGCTGAAAGAACACGGACGGGTGTCTCAAAGGTTCAAACACGGACGGGTGCTGAAAGAACATGGACGGGTGTCTCAAATGTTCAAACACGGACGGGTGCTGAAACAACACGGACGAGTGTCTAAAAGGTTCAAACAGAGACGGTTGATGAAAGAACACGGACGGCTGTCTCAAAGGTTCAAACACAGACGGGTACTGAAAGAACACAACCGGGTGTCTCAAAAGTTCAAACACGGACGGGTGCTGAAAGAACACGGACGGGTGTCTAAGTCCATTACGGATGGTTATTGGCTAAAAAGATCAAACACGGACGGGTGATGAAAGAACATGGATGGGTGTCTAAAAGGTTCAAACACGGACGGGTGCTGAAAGAACACGGACGGTTGTCTCAAAGGTTCAAGCACGGACGGGTGCTGAAAGAACACGGACGGGTGTCTAAAAGGTTCAAACACAGACGGGTGTTGAAAGAACACGGACGGGTGTCTCAAAGGTTTAAACACGGACGGGTGCTGAAAGAACACGGACGGGTGTCTAAAAGTTTCAAACACGGACGGGTGATGAAAGAACACGGACGGGTGTCTCAAAGGTTCAAACACGGACGGGTATCTCAAAGGTTCAAACACGGACGGGTGCTGAAAGAACACGGACGGGTGTCTAAAAGGTTCAAACACGGACTGGTGATGAAAGAACACGGAGGGTTGTCGCAAAGGTTCAAACACGGACGGGTGCTGAAAGAAAACGGACGGGTGTCTCAAAGGTTCAAACACGGACGGGTGCTGAAAGAACATGGACGGGTGTCTCAAATGTTCGAACACGGACGGGTGCTGAAACAACACGGACGAGTGTCTAAAAGGTTCAAACAGAGACGGTTGATGAAAGAACACGGACGGGTGTCTCAAAGGTTCAAACACAGACGGGTACTGAAAGAACACAACCGGGTGTCTCGAAAGTTCAAACACGGACGGGTGCTGAAAGAACACGGACGGGTGTCTAAGTCCATTACGGATGGTTATTGGATAAAAAGTTCAAACACGGACGGGTGATGAAAGAACATGGATGGGTGTCTAAAAGGTTCAAACACGGACGGGTGCTGAAAGAACACGGACGGGTGTCTCAAAGGTTCAAGCACAGACGGGTGCTGAAAGAACACGGACGGGTGTCTAAAAGGTTCAAACACAGACGGGTGCTGAAAGAACACGGACGGGTGACTCAAAGGTTCAAACACGGACGGGTGCTGAAAGAACACGGACGGGTGTCTAAAAGTTTCAAACACGGACGGGTGATGAAAGAACACGGACGGGTGTCTCAAAGGTTCAAACACGGACGGGTTCTGAAAGAACACGGGCGGGTCTCTCAAAGGTTCAAACAAGGACGGGTGCTAAAAGAACACGGACGGGTGTCTAAATCGTTCAAACACGGACAGGTGATGAAAGACCACGGACGGTTGTCTCAATGGTTCAAACACGGACGGGTGATGAAAGAACACGGACGGGTGTCTAAAAGGTTCAAACACGGACGGGTACTGAAAGAGCACGGACGAGTGTCTAAGGTTCAAACACGGACGGGTACTGAAAGAACACGGACGGGTGTCTAAGGTACAAACACGGACGGGTGCTAGAAGAACACAGACGGATGTCTAAGGTTCAAACACGGATGGGTGCTGAAAGAACATGGACGAGTGTCTAAGAGGTTCAAACACGGACGGGTGTCTAAAAGGTTCAAACACGGACGGGTGATGAAAGAACACAGACTGGTGTCTCAAAGGTTCAAACACAGACGAATGCTAAAAGCACACGGACGAGTGTCTCAAATGTTCAAACACGGACGGGTGCTGAAAGAACACGGACGAGTGTCTAAAAGTTTCTAACACGGATGGGTGACGAAAGAACACGGACGGCTGTCGCAAAGGTTCAAACACGGACGAGTGCTGAAAGAACACGGACGGGTGTCTAAAAGGTTCAAATACGGACGGGTGCTGAAAGAACACGGACGGGTGTCTAAGGTCAATACGGATGGTTATTGGCTAAAAAGTTCAAACACAGATGGGTGATGAAAGAACATGGACGGGTGTCTAAAAGGTTCAAACACGGACGGGAGCTGAAAGAACACGGACGGGTGTCTCAAAGGTTCAAGCACGGACGGGTGCTGAAAGAACACGGACGGGTGTCTAAACGGTTCAAACACAGACGGGTGCTGAAAGAACACGGACGGGTGTCTCAAAGGTTCAAACACGGACGGGTGCTGAAAGAAAACGGACGGGTGTTTCAAAGGTTCAAACACGGACGGGTGCTGAAAGAAAACTGACGGGTGTCTAAAAGGTTGAAACACGGACGGGTGATGAAAGAACACGGACGGGTGTCTAAAAGGTTCAAACACGGACGAGTGCTGAAAGAGCACGGACGAGTGTCTAAGGTTCCGACACGGACGGGTGCTGAAAGAACACGGACGGGTGTCTAAGGTTCAAACACGGACTGGTGATGAAAGAACACGGACGGGTGTCTCAAAGGTTCAAACACGGACGGGTGCTGAAAGAACACGGACGGGTGTCTCAAAGGTTCAAACACGGACGAGCGCTGAAAGCACAGGGACGGGTGTCTCAAATGTTCAAACACGGACGGGTGCTGAAAGAACACGGACGAGTGTCTAAAAGGTTCAAACACGGATGAGTGATGAAAGAACACGGACGGGTGTCTCAAAGGTTCAGTCACGGACGGGTGCTGATAGAACACGGACTGGTGTCTAAAAGGTTCAATCACGGAAGGGTGTAGAAAGAATACGGACGGGTGTCTAAAAGGTTCAAACACGGACGGGTGCTGAAATAACACAGACGGGTGTCTCAAAGGTTCAAACACGGACGGGTGCTGAAAGAACACGGATGGGTGTCTAAAAGGTTGAAACGCGGACGGGTGATGAAAGAACACGGACGGGTGTCTAAAAGGTTCAAACACGGATGAGTGCTGAAAGAGCACAGACGGGTGTCTAAGGTTCCGACACGGACGGGTGCTGAAAGAACACGGACGGGTGTCTAAGGTTCAAACACGGACGGGTGCTGAAAGAACAGAGACAGATGTCTAAGGTTCAAACACGGACGGGTGCTAAAAGAACACGGACGGGTGTCTAAGAGGTTCAAACAGGGATGGGTGCTGAAAGAACACGGACGACTGTCTATAAGGTTCAAACACGGACGGGTGATGAAAGAACACGGACGGGTGTCTCAAAGGTTCAAACACGGACAGGTACTGAAAGAACACAGACGAGTGTCTAAAAGGTTCTAACACGGACGGGTGCTGAAAGAACATGGACTGGTGTCTAAAAGGTTTAATCACGGACGGGTGCTGAAAGAATACGGACGGGTGTCTAAAAGGTTCAAACACGGACGGGTGTCTCAAAGGTTCAAACACGGATGGGTGCTGAAAGAACACGGACGGGCGTCTAAAAGGTTCAAACACGGACTGGTGATGAAAGAACACGGACGGGTGTCTAAAAGGTTCAAACACAGACGGGTGCTGAAAGAACACGGACGGGTGTCTCAAAGGTTTAAACACGGACGGGTGCTGAAAGAACACGGACGGGTGTCTAAAAGTTTCAAACACGGACGGGTGATGAAAGAACACGGACGGGTGTCTCAAAGGTTCAAACACGGACGGGTGTCTCAAAGGTTCAAACACGGACGGGTGCTGAAAGAACACGGACGGGTGTCTAAAAGGTTCAAACACGGACTGGTGATGAAAGAACACGGAGGGTTGTCGCAAAGGTTCAAACACGGACGGGTGCTGAAAGAAAACGGACGGGTGTCTCAAAGGTTCAAACACGGACGGGTGCTGAAAGAACATGGACGGGTGTCTCAAATGTTCGAACACGGACGGGTGCTGAAACAACACGGACGAGTGTCTAAAAGGTTCAAACAGAGACGGTTGATGAAAGAACACGGACGGGTGTCTCAAAGGTTCAAACACAGACGGGTACTGAAAGAACACAACCGGGTGTCTCGAAAGTTCAAACACGGACGGGTGCTGAAAGAACACGGACGGGTGTCTAAGTCCATTACGGATGGTTATTGGATAAAAAGTTCAAACACGGACGGGTGATGAAAGAACATGGATGGGTGTCTAAAAGGTTCAAACACGGACGGGTGCTGAAAGAACACGGACGGGTGTCTCAAAGGTTCAAGCACGGACGGGTGCTGAAAGAACACGGACGGGTGTCTAAAAGGTTCAAACACAGACGGGTGCTGAAAGAACACGGACGGGTGACTCAAAGGTTCAAACACGGACGGGTGCTGAAAGAACACGGACGGGTGTCTAAAAGTTTCAAACACGGACGGGTGATGAAAGAACACGGACGGGTGTCTCAAAGGTTCAAACACGGACGGGTTCTGAAAGAACACGGGCGGGTCTCTCAAAGGTTCAAACAAGGACGGGTGCTAAAAGAACACGGACGGGTGTCTAAATCGTTCAAACACGGACAGGTGATGAAAGAACACGGACGGTTGTCTCAATGGTTCAAACACGGACGGGTGATGAAAGAACACGGACGGGTGTCTAAAAGGTTCAAACACGGACGGGTGCTGAAAGAGCACGGACGAGTGTCTAAGGTTCAAACACGGACGGGTACTGAAAGAACACGGACGGGTGTCTAAGGTACAAACACGGACGGGTGCTAGAAGAACACAGACGGATGTCTAAGGTTCAAACACGGATGGGTGCTGAAAGAACATGGACGAGTGTCTAAGAGGTTCAAACACGGACGGGTGTCTAAAAGGTTCAAACACGGACGGGTGATGAAAGAACACAGACGGGTGTCTCAAAGGTTCAAACACGGACGAATGCTAAAAGCACACGGACGAGTGTCTCAAATGTTCAAACACGGACGGGTGCTGAAAGAACACGGACGAGTGTCTAAAAGTTTCTAACACGGATGGGTGACGAAAGAACACGGACGGCTGTCGCAAAGGTTCAAACACGGACGAGTGCTGAAAGAACACGGACGGGTGTCTAAAAGGTTCAAATACGGACGGGTGCTGAAAGAACACGGACGGGTGTCTAAGGTCAATACGGATGGTTATTGGCTAAAAAGTTCAAACACAGATGGGTGATGAAAGAACATGGACGGGTGTCTAAAAGGTTCAAACACGGACGGGTGCTGAAAGAACACGGACGGGTGTCTCAAAGGTTCAAGCACGGACGGGTACTGAAAGAACACGGACGGGTGTCTAAACGGTTCAAACACAGACGGGTGCTGAAAGAACACGGACGGGTGTCTCAAAGGTTCAAACACGGACGGGTGCTGAAAGAAAACGGACGGGTGTTTCAAAGGTTCAAACACGGACGGGTGCTGAAAGAAAACTGACGGGTGTCTAAAAGGTTGAAACACGGACGGGTGATGAAAGAACACGGACGGGTGTCTAAAAGGTTCAAACACGGACGAGTGCTGAAAGAGCACGGACGAGTGTCTAAGGTTCCGACACGGACGGGTGCTGAAAGAACACGGACGGGTGTCTAAGGTTCAAACACGGACAGGTGATGAAAGAACACGGACGGGTGTCTCAAAGGTTCAAACACGGACGGGTGCTGAAAGAACACGGACGGGTGTCTCAAAGGTTCAAACACGGACGAGTGCTGAAAGCACAGGGACGGGTGTCTCAAATGTTCAAACACGGACGGGTGCTGAAAGAACACGGACGAGTGTCTAAAAGGTTCAAACACGGATGAGTGATGAAAGAACACGGACGGGTGTCTCAAAGGTTCAGTCACGGACGGGTGCTGATAGAACACGGACTGGTGTCTAAAAGGTTCAATCACGGACGGGTGTAGAAAGAATACGGACGGGTGTCTAAAAGGTTCAAACACGGACGGGTGCTGAAATAACACAGACGGGTGTCTCAAAGGTTCAAACACGGACGGTTGCTGAAAGAACACGGACGGGTGTCTAAAAGGTTGAAACACGGACGGGTGATGAAAGAACACGGACGGGTCTCTAAAAGGTTCAAACACGGATGAGTGCTGAAAGAGCACAGACGGGTGTCTAAGGTTCCGACACGGACGGGTGCTGAAAGAACACGGACGGGTGTCTAAGGTTCAAACACGGACGGGTGCTGAAAGAACTGAGACAGATGTCTAAGGTTCAAACACGGACGGGTGCTAAAAGAACACGGACGGGTGTCTAAGAGGTTCAAACAGGGATGGGTGCTGAAAGAACACGAACGACTGTCTATAAGGTTCAAACACGGACGGGTGATGAAAGAACACGGACGGGTGTCTCAAAGGTTCAAACACGGACAGGTACTGAAAGAACACAGACGAGTGTCTAAAAGGTTCTAACACGGACGGGTGCTGAAAGAACATGGACTGGTGTCTAAAAGGTTTAATCACGGACGGGTGCTGAAAGAATACGGACGGGTGTCTAAAAGGTTCAAACACGGACGGGTGTCTCAAAGGTTCAAACACGGATGGGTGCTGAAAGAACACGGACGAGCGTCTAAAAGGTTCAAACACGGACTGGTGATGAAAGAACACGGACGGTTGTCGCAAAGGTTCAAACACGGACGAGTGCTGAAAGAACACGGACGGGTGTCTAAAAGGTTCAAATACGGACGGGTGCTGAAAGAACACGGACGGGTGTCT
Source organism: Lathyrus tuberosus (assembly GCA_022829125.1). Lineage (NCBI taxonomy): Eukaryota > Viridiplantae > Streptophyta > Magnoliopsida > Fabales > Fabaceae > Lathyrus > Lathyrus tuberosus. The sequence goes on from JALAZF010000170.1 coordinate 6,979,216, forward strand.
CAAATGTTCAAACACAGACGGGTGCTGAAACAACACGGACGAGTGTCTAAAAGGTTCAAACACAGACGGTTGATGAAAGAACACGGACGGGTGTCTCAAAGGTTCAAACACGGACGGGTACTGAAAGAACACAACCGGGTGTCTCAAAAGTTCAAACACGGACGGGTGCTGAAAGAACACTGACGGGTGTCTAAGTCCAATACGGGTGGTTATTGGCTAAAAAGTTCAAACACTGACGGGTGATGAAAGAACATGGATGGGTGTCTAAAAGGTTCAAACACGGACGGGTGCTGAAAGAACACGGACGAGTGTCTCAAAGGTTCAAGCACGGACGGGTGCTGAAAGAACACGGACGGGTGTCTAAAAGGTTCAAACACATACGGGTGCTGAAAGAACACGGACGGGTGTCTCAAAGGTTCAAACACGGACGGGTGCTGAAAGAACACGGACGGGTGTCTAAAAGTTTCAAACACGGACGGGTGATGAAAGAACACGGACGGATGTCTCAAAGCTTCAAACACGGACGGGTGCTGAAAGAACACGGGCGGGTGTCTCAAAGGTTCAAACATGGACGGGTGCTAAAAGAACACGGACGAGTGTCTAAAAGGTTCAAACACGGACGGGTGATGAAAGAACACGGACGGGTGTCTCAAAGGTTCAAACACGGATGGGTGATGAAAGAACACTGACGGGTGTCTAAAAGGTTCAAACACGGACGGGTGCTGAAAGAGCATGGACGAGTGTCTAAGGTTCAAACACGGACGGGTACTAAAAGAACACGGACGGGTGTCTAAGGTTCAAACACGGACGGGTGCTAAAAGAACACAGACGGATGTCTAAGGTTCAAACACGGACGGGTGCTGAAAGAACGCGGACGGGTGTCTAAGAGGTTCAAACACGGACGGGTACTGAAAGAACACGGACGGGTGTCTAAAAGACTCAAACACGGACGGGTGATGAAAGAACATGCACGGGTGTCTCAAAGGTTCAAACACGGACGGGTGATGAAAGAACACAGACGGGTGTCTAAAAGTTTCAAACACGGATGGGTGATGAAAGAACATGGACGGGTGTCTCAAAGGTTCAAACACGGACGGGTGCTAAAAGAACACGGGCGGGTGTCTCAAAGGTTCAAACAAGGACGGGTGCTAAAAGAACACGGACGGGTGTCTAAAATTTCAAACACGGACGGGTGATGAAAGAACACGGACGGGTGTCTCAAAGGTTCAAACACGGACGGGTGATGAAAGAACACGGACGGGTGTGTAAAAGGTTCAAACACGGACGGGTGCTGAAAGAGCATGGACGAGTGTCTAAGTTTCAAACACGGACGGGTACTGAAAGAACACGGACGAGTGTCTAAGGTACAAACACGGACGGGTGCTAAAAGAACACAGACGGTTGTCTAAGGTTCAAACACGGACGGGTGCTGAAAGAACATGGACGAGTGTCTAAGAGGTTCAAACACGGACGGGTGCTGAAAGAACACGGACGGGTGTCTATAAGGTTCAAACACGGACGGGTGCTGAAAGAACACGGACGGGTGTCTAAAAGGTTCAAACAAGGACGGGTGATGAAAGAACACAGACGGGTGTTTCAAAGGTTCAAACACGGACGGGTGCTGAAAGAAAACTGACGGGTGTCTAAAAGGTTGAAACACGGACGGGTGATGAAAGAACACGGACGGGTGTCTAAAAGGTTCAAACACGGACGAGTGCTGAAAGAGCACAGACGGGTGTCTAAGGTTCCGACACGGACGGGTGCTGAAAGAACACGGACGGGTGTCTAAGGTTCAAACACGGACTGGTGATGAAAGAACACGGATGGGTGTCTCAAAGGTTCAAACACGGACGGGTGCTGAAAGAACACGGACTGGTGTCTCAAAGGTTCAAACACGGACGAGTGCTGAAAGCACACGGACGGGTGTCTCAAATGTTCAAACACGGACGGGTGCTGAAAGAACACGGACGAGTGTCTAAAAGGTTCAAACACGGATGGGTGATGAAAGAACACGGACAGGTGTCTCAAAGGTTAAATCACGGACGGGTGCTGATAGAACACGGACTGGTGTCTAAAAGGTTCAATCACGGACGGGTGCTGAAAGAATACGGACGGGTGTCTAAAAGGTTCAAACACGGACGGGTGCTGAAAGAACACAGACGGGTGTCTCAAAGGTTCAAACACGGACGGGTGCTGAAAGAACACGGACGGGTGTCTAAAAGGTTCAAACACGGACTAGTGATGAAAGAACACGGATGGGTGTCTCAAAGGTTCAAACACGGACGGGTGCTGAAATAACACGGACGGGTGTCTCAAAGGTTCAAACACGGACGAATGCTGAAAGCACACGGACGAGTGTCTCAAATGTTCAAACACGAACGGGTGCTGAAAGAACACGGACGAGTGTCTAAAAGTTTCTAACACGGATGGGTGATGAAAGAACACGGACGGGTGTCTCAAAGGTTCAAACACGGACGGGTGCTGAAAGAACACGGACTGGTGTCTCAAAGGTTCAAACACGGACGAGTGCTGAAAGCACACGGACGGGTGTCTCAAATGTTCAAACACGGACGGGTGCTGAAAGAACACGGACGAGTGTCTAAAAGGTTCAAACACGGATGGGTGATGAAAGAACACGGACAGGTGTCTCAAAGGTTAAATCACGGACGGGTGCTGATAGAACACGGACTGGTGTCTAAAAGGTTCAATCACGGACGGGTGCTGAAAGAATACGGACGGGTGTCTAAAAGGTTCAAACTCGGACGGGTGCTGAAAGAACACAGACGGGTGTCTCAAAGGTTCAAACACGGACGGGTGCTGAAAGAACACGGACGGGTGTCTAAAAGGTTCAAACACGGACTAGTGATGAAAGAACACGGATGGGTGTCTCAAAGGTTCAAACACGGACGGGTGCTGAAATAACACGGACGGGTGTCTCAAACGTTCAAACACGGATGAATGCTGAAAGCACACGGACGAGTGTCTCAAATGTTCAAACACGAACGGGTGCTGAAAGAACACGGACGAGTGTCTAAAAGTTTCTAACACGGATGGGTGATGAAAGAACACGGACGGGTGTCTCAAAGGTTCAAACACGGACGGGTACTGAAAGAATACAACCGGGTGTCTCAAAAGTTCAAACATGGACGGGTGCTGAAAGAACACGGCCGGGTGTCTAAGGTCAATATGGATGGTTATTGGCTAAAAAGTTCAAACACGGACGGGTGATGAAAGAACATGGACGGGTTTCTAAAAGGTTCAAACATGGACGGGTGCTGAAAGAACACGGACGGGTGTCTCAAAGGTTCAAGCACGGACGGGTGCTGAAAGAACATGGACGGGTGTCTAAAAGGATCAAACACAGACGGGTGCTGAAAGAACACGGACGGGTGTCTCAAAGGTTCAAACACGGACGGGTGCTGAAAGAAAACGGACGGGTGTTTCAAAGGTTCAAACACGGACGGGTGCTGAAAGAAAACTGACGGGTGTCTAAAAGGTTGAAACACGGACGGGTGATGAAAGAATACGGACGGGTGTCTAAAAGGTTCAAACACGGACGAGTGCTGAAAGAGCACGGAGGGGTGTCTAAGGTTCCGACACAGACGGGTGCTGAAAGAACACGGACGGGTGTCTAAGGTTCAAACACGGACTGGTGATGAAAGAACACGGACGGGTGTCTCAAAGGTTCAAACACAGATGGGTGCTGAAAGAACACGGACGGGTGTCTCAAAGGTTCAAACACGGATGAGTGCTGAAAGCACACGGACGGGTGACTCAAATGTTCAAACACGAACGGGTGCTGAAAGAACACGGACGAGTGTCTAAAAGGTTCAAACACGGATGGGTGATGAAAGAACACGGATGGGTGTCTCAAAGGTTCAATCACGGACGGGTGCTGATAGAACACGGACTGGTGTCTAAAAGGTTCAATCACGGACGGGTGCTGAAAGAATACGGACGGGTGTGTAAAAGGTTCAAACACGGACGGGTGCTGAAAGAACACAGACGGGTGTCTCAAAGGTTCAAACACGGACGGGTGCTTAAAGAACACTGAAGGGTGTCTAAAAGGTTCAAACACAGAATGGTGATGAAAGAACACGGACGGGTGTCTCAAAGGTTCAAACATGGACGGGTGCGGAAAGAACACGGACGAGTGTCTCAAAGGTTCAAACACGGACGAATGCTGAAAGCACACGGACTAGTGTCTCCAATTTTCAAACACGGACGGGTGCTGAAAGAACACGGACGAGTGTCTAAAAGTTTCTAACACGGATGGGTGATGAAAGAACACGGACAGGTGTCTCAAAGGTTCAAACACGGACGGGTACTGAAAGAACACAACCGGGTGTCTCAAAAGTTCAAACACGGACGGGTGCTGAAAGAACACGGCCAGGTGTCTAAGGTCAATACGGATGTTTATTGGCTAAAAAGTTCAAACACAGACGGGTGATGAAAGAACATGGACGGGTGTCTAAAAGGTTCAAACACGGACGGGTGCTGAAAGAAGACGGACGGGTGTCTCAAAGGTTCAGCACGGACGGGTGCTGAAAGAACACGGACGGGTGTCTAAAAGGTTCAAACACAGACGGGTGCTGAAAGAACACGGACGGGTGTCTCAAAGGTTCAAACACGGACGGGTGCTGAAAGAAAACGGACGGGTGTCTAAAAGGTTGAAACACGGACGGGTGATGAAAGAACACGGATGGGTGTCTAAAAGGTTCAAACACGGACGGGTGCTGAAAGAACACAGACGGGTGTCTCAAAGGTTCAAACACGGACGGGTGCTGAAAGAACACGGACGGGTGTCTAAAAGGTTCAAACACGGACTAGTGATGAAAGAACACGGATGGGTGTCTCAAAGGTTCAAACACGGACGGGTGCTGAAATAACACGGACGGGTGTCTCAAAGGTTCAAACACGGACGAATGCTGAAAGCACACGGACGAGTGTCTCAAATGTTCAAACACGAACGGGTGCTGAAAGAACACGGACGAGTGTCTAAAAGTTTCTAACACGGATGGGTGATGAAAGAACACGGACGGGTGTCTCAAAGGTTCAAACACGGACGGGTGCTGAAAGAACACGGACTGGTGTCTCAAAGGTTCAAACACGGACGAGTGCTGAAAGCACACGGACGGGTGTCTCAAATGTTCAAACACGGACGGGTGCTGAAAGAACACGGACGAGTGTCTAAAAGGTTCAAACACGGATGGGTGATGAAAGAACACGGACAGGTGTCTCAAAGGTTAAATCACGGACGGGTGCTGATAGAACACGGACTGCTGTCTAAAAGGTTCAATCACGGACGGGTGCTGAAAGAATACAGACGGGTGTCTAAAAGGTTCAAACTCGGACGGGTGCTGAAAGAACACAGACGGGTGTCTCAAAGGTTCAAACACGGACGGGTGCTGAAAGAACACGGACGGGTGTCTAAAAGGTTCAAACACGGACTAGTGATGAAAGAACACGGATGGGTGTCTCAAAGGTTCAAACACGGACGGGTGCTGAAATAACACGGACGGGTGTCTCAAAGGTTCAAACACGGACGAATGCTGAAAGCACACGGACGAGTGTCTCAAATGTTCAAACACGAACGGGTGCTGAAAGAACACGGACGAGTGTCTAAAAGTTTCTAACACGGATGGGTGATGAAAGAACACGGACGGGTGTCTCAAAGGTTCAAACACGGACGGGTGCTGAAAGAACACGGACTGGTGTCTCAAAGGTTCAAACACGGACGAGTGCTGAAAGCACACGGACGGGTGTCTCAAATGTTCAAACACGGACGGGTGCTGAAAGAACACGGACGAGTGTCTAAAAGGTTCAAACACGGATGGGTGATGAAAGAACACGGACAGGTGTCTCAAAGGTTAAATCACGGACGGGTGCTGATAGAACACGGACTGGTGTCTAAAAGGTTCAATCACGGACGGGTGCTGAAAGAATACAGACGGGTGTCTAAAAGGTTCAAACTCGGACGGGTGCTGAAAGAACACAGACGGGTGTCTCAAAGGTTCAAACACGGACGGGTGCTGAAAGAACACGGACGGGTGTCTAAAAGGTTCAAACACGGACTAGTGATGAAAGAACACGGATGGGTGTCTCAAAGGTTCAAACACGGACGGGTGCTGAAATAACACGGACGGGTGTCTCAAACGTTCAAACACGGACGAATGCTGAAAGCACACGGACGAGTGTCTCAAATGTTCAAACACGAACGGGTGCTGAAAGAACACGGACGAGTGTCTAAAAGTTTCTAACACGGATGGGTGATGAAAGAACACGGACGGGTGTCTCAAAGGTTCAAACACGGACGGGTACTGAAAGAATACAACCGGGTGTCTCAAAAGTTCAAACACGGACGGGTGCTGAAAGAACACGGCCGGGTGTCTAAGGTCAATATGGATGGTTATTGGCTAAAAAGTTCAAACACGGACGGGTGATGAAAGAACATGGACGGGTTTCTAAAAGGTTCAAACATGGACGGGTGCTGAAAGAACACGGACGGGTGTCTCAAAGGTTCAAGCACGGACGGGTGCTGAAAGAACACGGACGGGTGTCTAAAAGGATCAAACACAGACGGGTGCTGAAAGAACACGGACGGGTGTCTCAAAGGTTCAAACACGGACGGGTGCTGAAAGAAAACGGACGGGTGTTTCAAAGGTTCAAACACGGACGGGTGCTGAAAGAAAACTGACGGGTGTCTAAAAGGTTGAAACAGGGACGGGTGATGAAAGAATACGGACGGGTGTCTAAAAGGTTCAAACACGGACGAGTGCTGAAAGAGCACGGAGGGGTATCTAAGGTTCCGACACAGACGGGTGCTGAAAGAACACGGACGGGTGTCTAAGGTTCAAACACGGACTGGTGATGAAAGAACACGGACGGGTGTCTCAAAGGTTCAAACACAGATGGGTGCTGAAAGAACACGGACGGGTGTCTCAAAGGTTCAAACACGGATGAGTGCTGAAAGCACACGGACGGGTGACTCAAATGTTCAAACACGGACGGGTGCTGAAAGAACACGGACGAGTGTCTAAAAGGTTCAAACACGGATGGGTGATGAAAGAACACGGATGGGTGTCTCAAAGGTTCAATCACGGACGGGTGCTGATAGAACACGGACTGGTGTCTAAAAGGTTCAATCACGGACGGGTGCTGAAAGAATACGGACGGGTGTGTAAAAGGTTCAAACACGGACGGGTGCTGAAAGAACACAGACGGGTGTCTCAAAGGTTCAAACACGGACGGGTGCTTAAAGAACACTGAAGGGTGTCTAAAAGGTTCAAACACAGAATGGTGATGAAAGAACACGGACGGGTGTCTCAAAGGTTCAAACACGGACGGGTGCTGAAAGAACACGGACGAGTGTCTCAAAGGTTCAAACACGGACGAATGCTGAAAGCACACGGACTAGTGTCTCCAATTTTCAAACACGGACGGGTGCTGAAAGAACACGGACGAGTGTCTAAAAGTTTCTAACACGGATGGGTGATGAAAGAACACGGACAGGTGTCTCAAAGGTTCAAACACGGACGGGTACTGAAAGAACACAACCGGGTGTCTCAAAAGTTCAAACACGGACGGGTGCTGAAAGAACACGGCCAGGTGTCTAAGGTCAATACGGATGTTTATTGGCTAAAAAGTTCAAACACAGACGGGTGATGAAAGAACATGGACGGGTGTCTAAAAGGTTCAAACACGGACGGGTGCTGAAAGAAGACGGATGGGTGTCTCAAAGGTTCAGCACGGACGGGTGCTGAAAGAACACGGACGGGTGTCTAAAAGGTTCAAACACAGACGGGTGCTGAAAGAACACGGACGGGTGTCTCAAAGGTTCAAACACGGACGGGTGCTGAAAGAAAACGGACGGGTGTCTAAAAGGTTGAAACACGGACGGGTGATGAAAGAACACGGATGGGTGTCTAAAAGGTTCAAACACGGACGGGTGCTAAAAGAACACAGACGGGTGTCTCAAAGGTTCAAACACGGACGGGTGCTGAAAGAACACGGACGGGTGTCTAAAAGGTTCAAACACGGACTAGTGATGAAAGAACACGGATGGGTGTCTCAAAGGTTCAAACACGGACGGGTGCTGAAATAACACGGACGGGTGTCTCAAAGGTTCAAACACGGACGAATGCTGAAAGCACACGGACGAGTGTCTCAAATGTTCAAACACGAACGGGTGCTGAAAGAACACGGACGAGTGTCTAAAAGTTTCTAACACGGATGGGTGATGAAAGAACACGGACGGGTGTCTCAAAGGTTCAAACACGGACGGGTGCTGAAAGAACACGGACTGGTGTCTCAAAGGTTCAAACACGGACGAGTGCTGAAAGCACACGGACGGGTGTCTCAAATGTTCAAACACGGACGGGTGCTGAAAGAACACGGACGAGTGTCTAAAAGGTTCAAACACGGATGGGTGATGAAAGAACACGGACAGGTGTCTCAAAGGTTAAATCACGGACGGGTGCTGATAGAACACGGACTGGTGTCTAAAAGGTTCAATCACGGACGGGTGCTGAAAGAATACAGACGGGTGTCTAAAAGGTTCAAACTCGGACGGGTGCTGAAAGAACACAGACGGGTGTCTCAAAGGTTCAAACACGGACGGGTGCTGAAAGAACACGGACGGGTGTCTAAAAGGTTCAAACACGGACTAGTGATGAAAGAACACGGATGGGTGTCTCAAAGGTTCAAACACGGACGGGTGCTAAAATAACACGGACGGGTGTCTCAAAGGTTCAAACACGGACGAATGCTGAAAGCACACGGACGAGTGTCTCAAATGTTCAAACACGAACGGGTACTGAAAGAACACGGACGAGTGTCTAAAAGTTTCTAACACGGATGGGTGATGAAAGAACACGGACGGGTGTCTCAAAGGTTCAAACACGGACGGGTACTGAAAGAATACAACCGGGTGTCTCAAAAGTTCAAACACGGAAGGTTGCTGAAAGAACACAGCCGGGTGTCTAAGGTCAATATGGATGGTTATTGGCTAAAAAGTTCAAACACGGACGGGTGATGAAAGAACATGGACGGGTTTCTAAAAGGTTCAAACATGGACGGGTGCTGAAAGAACACGGACGGGTGTCTCAAAGGTTCAAGCACGGACGGGTGCTGAAAGAACACGGACGGGTGTCTAAAAGGATCAAACACAGACGGGTGCTGAAAGAACACGGACGGGTGTCTCAAAGGTTCAAACACGGACGGGTGCTGAAAGAAAACGGACGAGTGTTTCAAAGGTTCAAACACGGACGGGTGCTGAAAGAAAACTGACGGGTGTCTAAAAGGTTGAAACACGGACGGGTGATGAAAGAATACGGACGGGTGTCTAAAAGGTTCAAACACGGACGAGTGCTGAAAGAGCACGGAGGGGTGTCTAAGGTTCCGACACAGACGGGTGCTGAAAGAACACGGACGGGTGTCTAAGGTTCAAACACGGACTGGTGATGAAAGAACACGGACGGGTGTCTCAAAGGTTCAAACACAGATGGGTGCTGAAAGAACACGGACGGGTGTCTCAAAGGTTCAAACACGGATGAGTGCTGAAAGCACACGGACGGGTGACTCAAATGTTCAAACACGGACGGGTGCTGAAAGAACACAGACGAGTGTCTAAAAGGTTCAAACACGGATGGGTGATGAAAGAACACGGATGGGTGTCTCAAAGGTTCAATCACGGACGGGTGCTGATAGAACACGGACTGGTGTCTAAAAGGTTCAATCACGGACGGGTGCTGAAAGAATACGGACGGGTGTGTAAAAGGTTCAAACACGGACGGGTGCTGAAAGAACACAGACGGGTGTCTCAAAGGTTCAAACACGGACGGGTGCTTAAAGAACACTGAAGGGTGTCTAAAAGGTTCAAACACAGAATGGTGATGAAAGAACACGGACGGGTGTCTCAAAGGTTCAAACACGGACGGGTGCTGAAAGAACACGGACGAGTGTCTCAAAGGTTCAAACACGGACGAATGCTGAAAGCACACGGACTAGTGTCTCCAATTTTCAAACACGGACGAGTGTCTAAAAGTTTCTAACACGGATGGGTGATGAAAGAACACGGACAGGTGTCTCAAAGGTTCAAACACGGACGGGTACTGAAAGAACACAACCGGGTGTCTCAAAAGTTCAAACACGGACGGGTGCTGAAAGAACACGGCCAGGTGTCTAAGGTCAATACGGATGTTTATTGGCTAAAAAGTTCAAACACAGACGGGTGATGAAAGAACATGGACGGGTGTCTAAAAGGTTCAAACACGGACGGGTGCTGAAAGAAGACGGACGGGTGTCTCAAAGATTCAGCACGGACGGGTGCTGAAAGAACACGGACGGGTGTCTAAAAGGTTCAAACACAGACGGGTGCTGAAAGAACACGGACGGGTGTCTCAAAGGTTCAAACACGGACGGGTGCTGAAAGAAAACGGACGGGTGTCTAAAAGGTTGAAACACGGACGGGTGATGAAAGAACACGGATGGGTGTCTAAAAGGTTCAAACACGGACGAGTGCTGAAAGAGCACAGACGGGTGTCTAAGGTTCCGACACGGACGGATGCTGAAAGAACACGGACGGGTGTCTAATGTTCAAACATGGACGGGTGCTGAAAGAACACAGACAGATGTCTAAGGTTCAAACACGGACGAGTGCTAAAAGAACACGGACGGGTGTCTAAGAGGTTCAAACAGAGACGAGTGCTGAAAGAACACGGACGGCTGTCTATAAGGTTCAAACACGGACGGGTGATTAAAGAACACGGACGGGTGTCTCATAGGTTTAAACACGGACGGGTGCTGAAAGAACACAGACGAGTGTCTAAAAGGTTCAAACACGGACGGGTGCTGAAAGAACATGGACTGGTGTCTAAAAGGTTCAATCACGGACGGGTGCTGAAAGAATATGGACGGGTGTCTAAAAGGTTCAAACACGGACGGGTGGTGAAAGAACACGGACGGGTGTCTCAAAGGTTCAAACATGGACGGGTGTCTAAAAGGTTCAAACACGGACTGGTGATGAAAGAACACGGACGGGTGTCGCAAAGGTTCCAACACGGACGGGTCCTGAAAGAACACGGACGGGTGTCTCAAAGGTTCAAACACGGACGGGTGCTGAAAGAACACGGACGGGTGTCTAAGGTTCAAACACGGACTGGTGATGAAAGAACACGGACGGGTGTCTCAAAGGTTCAAACACAGATGGGTGCTGAAAGAACACGGACGGGTGTCTCAAAGGTTCAAACACGGATGAGTGCTGAAAGCACACGGACGGGTGACTCAAATGTTCAAACACGGACGGGTGCTGAAAGAACACGGACGAGTGTCTAAAAGGTTCAAACACGGATGGGTGATGAAAGAACACGGATGGGTGTCTCAAAGGTTCAATCACGGACGGGTGCTGATAGAACACGGACTGGTGTCTAAAAGGTTCAATCACGGACGGGTGCTGAAAGAATACGGACGGGTGTGTAAAAGGTTCAAACACGGACGGGTGCTGAAAGAACACAGACGGGTGTCTCAAAGGTTCAAACACGGACGGGTGCTTAAAGAACACTGAAGGGTGTCTAAAAGGTTCAAACACAGAATGGTGATGAAAGAACATGGACGGGTGTCTCAAAGGTTCAAACACGGACGGGTGCTGAAAGAACACGGACGAGTGTCTCAAAGGTTCAAACACGGACGAATGCTGAAAGCACACGGACTAGTGTCTCCAATTTTCAAACACGGACGGGTGCTGAAAGAACACGGACGAGTGTCTAAAAGTTTCTAACACGGATGGGTGATGAAAGAACACGGACAGGTGTCTCAAAGGTTCAAACACGGACGGGTACTGAAAGAACACAACCGGGTGTCTCAAAAGTTCAAACACGGACGGGTGCTGAAAGAACACGGCCAGGTGTCTAAGGTCAATACGGATGTTTATTGGCTAAAAAGTTCAAACACAGACGGGTGATGAAAGAACATGGACGGGTGTCTAAAAGGTTCAAACACGGACGGGTGCTGAAAGAAGACGGACGGGTGTCTCAAAGGTTCAGCACGGACGGGTGCTGAAAGAACACGGACGGGTGTCTAAAAGGTTCAAACACAGACGGGTGCTGAAAGAACACGGACGGGTGTCTCAAAGGTTCAAACACGGACGGGTGCTGAAAGAAAACGGACGGGTGTCTAAAAGGTTGAAACACGGACGGGTGATGAAAGAACACAGATGGGTGTCTAAAAGGTTCAAACACGGACGAGTGCTGAAAGAGCACAGACGGGTGTCTAAGGTTCCGACACGGACGGATGCTGAAAGAACACGGACGAGTGTCTAATGTTCAAACATGGACGGGTGCTGAAAGAACACAGACAGATGTCTAAGGTTCAAACACGGACGGGTGCTAAAACAACACGGACGGGTGTCCAAGAGGTTCAATCACGGATGGGTGCTGAAAGAATACGGACGGGTGTCTAAAAGGTTCAAACACGGACGGGTGCTGAAAGAACACAAACGGGTGTCTCAAAGGTTCAAACACGGACGGGTGCTGAAAGAACACGGACGGGTGTCTAAAAGGTTCAAACACGGACTGGTGATGAAAGAACACGGACGGGTGTCTCAAAGGTTCAAACACGGACGGGTACTGAAAGAACACAACCGGGTGTCTCAAAACTTCAAACACGGACGGGTGCTGAAAGAACACGGACGGGTGTCTAAGGTCAATACGGATGGTTATTTACTAAAAAGTTCAAACACGAACGGGTGATGAAAGAACATGGACGGGTGTCTAAAAGGTTCAAACACGGACGTGTGCTGAAAGAAGACGGACGGGTGTCTCAAAGGTTCAGCACGGACGGGTGCTGAAAGAACACGGACGGGTGTCTAAAAGGTTCAAACACAGACGGGTGCTGAAAGAACACGGACGGGTGTCTCAAAGGTTCAAACACGGACGGGTGCTGAAAGAAAATGGACGGGTGTCTAAAAGGTTGAAACACGGACGGGTGATGAAAGAACACGGATGGGTGTCTAAAAGGTTCAAACACGGACGAGTGCTGAAAGAGCACAGACGGGTGTCTAAGGTTCCGACACGGACGGATGCTGAAAGAACACGGACGGGTGTCTAATGTTCAAACATGGACGGGTGCTGAAAGAACACAGATAGATGTCTAAGGTTCAAACACGGACGGGTGCTAAAACAACACGGACGGGTGTCCAAGAGGTTCAAACAGGGACGAGTGCTGAAAGAACACGGACGGCTGTCTATAAGGTTCAAACACGGACGGGTGATTAAAGAACAAGGACGGGTGTCTCATAGGTTTAAACACGGACGGGTGCTGAAAGAACACAGACGAGTGTCTAAAAGGTTCAAACACGGACGGGTGCTGAAAGAACATGGACTGGTGTCTAAAAGGTTCAATCACGGACGGGTGCTGAAAGAATATGGACGGGTGTCTAAAAGGTTCAAACACGGACGGGTGGTGAAAGAACACGGACGGGTGTCTCAAAGGTTCAAACACGGACGGGTGTCTAAAAGGTTCAAACACGGACTGGTGATGAAAGAACACGGACGGGTGTCGCAAAGGTTCCAACACGGACGGGTCCTGAAAGAACACAGACGGGTGTCTCAAAGGTTCAAACACGGACGGGTGCTGAAAGAACACGGACGGGTGTCTCCAATGTTCAAACACGGACGGGTGCTGAAAGAACACGGACGAGTGTCTAAAAGGTTCAAACACGGATGGGTGATGAAAGAACACAGACGGGTGTCTCAAAGGTTCAAACACGGATGGGTGCTCATAGAACACGGACTAGTGTCTAAAAGGTTCAATCACGGATGGGTGCTGAAAGAATACGGACAGGTGTCTAAAAGGTTCAAACACGGACGGGTGCTGAAAGAACACAAACGGGTGTCTCAAAGGTTCAAACACGGACGGGTGCTGAAAGAACACGGACGGGTGTCTAAAAGGTTCAAACACGGACTGGTGATGAAAGAACACGGACGGGTGTCTCAAAGGTTCTAACACGGATGGGTGATGAAAGAACACGGACGGGTGTCTCAAAGGTTCAAACACGGACGGGTACTGAAAGAACACAACCGGGTGTCTCAAAACTTCAAACACGGACGGGTGCTGAAAGAACACGGACGGGTGTCTAAGGTCAATACGGATGGTTATTTACTAAAAAGTTCAAACACGAACGGGTGATGAAAGAACATGGACGGGTGTCTAAAAGGTTCAAACACGGACGGGTGCTGAAAGAACACGGACGAGTGTCTCAAAGGTTCAAGCACGGACGGGTGCTGAAAGAACACGGACGGGTGTCTAAAAGGATCAAACACAGACGGGTGCTGAAAGAACACGGACGGGTGTCTCAAAGGTTCAAACATGGACGGGTGCTGAAAGAAAATCGACGGGTGTCTAAAAGGTTGAAACACGGGCGGGTGATGAAAGAACACGGACGGGTGTCTAAAAGTTTCAAACACGGACGAGTGCTGAAAGAGCACAGACGGGTGTCTAAGGTTCCGACACGGACGGATGCTGAAAGAACACGGACAGGTGTTAAATGTTCAAACACAGATGGGTGCTGAAAGAACACAGACAGATGTCTAAGGTTCAAACACGGACGGGTGCTAAAAGAACACGGACGGGTGTCTAAGAGGTTCAAACAGGGACGGGTGCAGAAAGAACATTGACGGCTGTCTATAAGGTTCAAACACGGACGGGTGATGAAAGAACACGAACGGGTGATGAAAGAACACGGACGGGTGTCTCAAAGGTTCAAACACGGACGGGTACTGAAAGAACACAACTGGGTGGGTTAAAAAGTTCAAACACGGACGGGTGCTGAAAAAACACGGACAGGTGTCTAAGGTCAATACGGATGGTTATTGGATAAAAAGTTCAAACACGGACGGGTGATGAAAGAACATGGACGGGTGTCTAAAAGGTTCAAACACGGACGGGTGATGAAAGAATACGGACGGGTGTCTCAAAGGTTCAAGCACGGACGGGTGCTGAAAGAACACGAACGGGTGTCTAAAAGGGTCAAACACAGACGGGTGCTGAAAGAACACGGACGGGTGTCTAAAAGGTTGAAACACGGACGGGTGATGAAAGAACACGGACGGGTGTCTAAAAGGTTCAAACACGGACGAGTGCTGAAAGAGCACAGACGGGTGTCTAAGGTTCCGACACGGACGGATGCTGAAAGAACAGGGACGGGTGTCTAATGTTCAAACACGGACGGGTACTGAAAGAACACAGACAGATGTCTAAGGTTCAAACACGGACGGGTGATAAAAGAACACGGACGGGTGTCTAAGAGGTTCAAACAGGGACGGGTGCTGAAAGAACACGGACGGCTGTCTATAAGGTTCAAACACGGACGGGTGATGAAAGAACACGGACGGGTGTCTCAAAGGTTCAAACACGGACGGGTGATGAAAGAACACGGACGGGTGTCTCAAAGGTTCAAACACGGACGGGTGCTGAAAGAACACAGACGAGTGTCTAAAAGGTTCAAATACGGACGGGTGCTGAAAGAACATGGACTGGTGTCTAAAAGGTTCAATCACGGACGGGTGCTGAAAGAATATGGACGGGTGTCTAAAAGGTTCAAACACGGACGGGTGCTGAAAGAACACGGACGGGTGTCTAAAAGGTTCAAACACGGACTGGTGATGAAAGAACACCGGCGGGTGTCGCAAAGGTTCAAACACGGACGGGTCCTGAAAGAACACGAATGGGTGTCTCAAAGGTTCAAACACGGACTGGTGATGAAAGAACACGGACGGGTGTCTCAAAGGTTCAAAAACGGACGGGTGCTGAAAGAACACAACCGGGTGGGTTAAAAAGTTCAAACACGGACGGGTGCTGAAAGAACACGGACAGGTGTCTAAGGTCAATACGGATGGTTATTGGATAAAAAGTTCAAACACGGACGGGTGATGAAAGAACATGGACGGGTGTCTAAAAGGTTCAAACACGGACGGGTGATGAAAGAACACGGACGGGTGTCTCAAAGGTTCAAGCACGGACGGGTGCTGAAAGAACACGAACGGGTGTCTAAAAGGGTCAAACACAGACGGGTGCTGAAAGAACACGGACGGGTGTCTAAAAGGTTGAAACACGGACGGGTGATGAAAGAACACGGACGGGTGTATAAAAGGTTCAAACACGGACGAGTGCTGAAAGAGCACAGACGGGTGTCTAAGGTTCCGACACGGACGGATGCTGAAAGAACACGGACGGGTGTCTAATGTTCAAACACGGACGGGTGCTGAAAGAACACAGACAGATGTCTAAGGTTCAAACACGGACGGGTGATAAAAGAACACGGACGGGTGTCTAAGAGGTTCAAACAGGGACGGGTGCTGAAAGAACACGGACGGCTGTCTATAAGGTTCAAACACGGACGGGTGATGAAAGAACACGGACGGGTGTCTCAAAGGTTCAAACACGGACGGGTGCTGAAAGAACACAGACGAGTGTCTAAAAGGTTCAAACACGGACGGGTGCTGAAAGAACATGGACTGGTGTCTAAAAGGTTCAATCACGGACGGGTGCTGAAAGAATATGGACGGGTGTCTAAAAGGTTCAAACACGGACGGGTGCTGAAAGAACACGGATGGGTGTCTCAAAGGTTCAAACACGGACGGGTGCTGAAAAAACACGGACGGGTGTCTAAAAGGTTCAAACACGGACTGGTGATGAAAGAACACCGGCGGGTGTCGCAAAGGTTCAAACACGGACGGGTCCTGAAAGAACACGAATGGGTGTCTCAAAGGTTCAAACACGGACTGGTGATGAAAGAACACGGACGGGTGTCTCAAAGGTTCAAACACAGACGGGTGCTGAAAGAACACAACCGGGTGGGTTAAAAAGTTCAAACACGGACGGGTGCTGAAAGAACACGGACAGGTGTCTAAGGTCAATACGGATGGTTATTGGATAAAAAGTTCAAACACGGACGGGTGATGAAAGAACATGGACGGGTGTCTAAAAGGTTCAAACACGGACGGATGATGAAAGAACACGGACGGGTGTCTCAAAGGTTCAAGCACGGACGGGTGCTGAAAGAACACGAACGGGTGTCTAAAAGGTTCAAACACAGACGGGTGCTGAAAGAACACGGACGGATGTCTAAAAGGTTGAAACACGGACGGGTGATGAAAGAACACAGACGGGTGTCTAAAAGGTTCAAACACGGACGAGTGCTGAAAGAGCACAGACGGGTGTCTAAGGTTTCGACACGGACGGATGCTGAAAGAACACGGACGGGTGTCTAATGTTCAAACACGGACGGGTGCTGAAAGAACACAGACAGATGTCTAAGGTTCAAACACGGACGGGTGATAAAAGAACACGGATGGGTGTCTAAGAGGTTCAAACAGGGACGGGTGCTGAAAGAACACGGACGGCTGTCTATAAGGTTCAAACACGGACGGGTGATGAAAGAACACGGACGGGTGTCTCAAAGGTTCAAACACGGACGGGTGCTGAAAGAACACAGACGAGTGTCTAAAAGGTTCAAACACGGACGGGTGCTGAAAGAACATGGACTGGTGTCTAAAAGGTTCAATCACGGACGGGTGCTGAAAGAATATGGACGGGTGTCTAAAAGGTTCAAACACGGACGGGTGCTGAAAGAACACGGACGGGTGTCTCAAAGGTTCAAACACGGACGGGTGCTGAAAGAACACGGACGGGTGCTAAAAGGTTCAAACACGGACTGGTGATGAAAGAACACCGGCGGGTGTCGCAAAGTTTCAAACACGGACGGGTCCTGAAAGAACACGAATGGGTGTCTCAAAGGTTCAAACACGGACTGGCGATGAAAGAACACGGACGGGTGTCTCAAAGGTTCAAACACGGACGGGTGTCTCAAAGGTTCAAACACGGACGAATGTTGAAAGCACACGGACGAGTGTCTCAAATGTTCAAACACGGATGGGTGCTGAAAGAACACGGACGAGTGTCTAAAAGTTTCTAACACGGATGGGTGATGAAAGAACACGGACGGGTGTTTCAAAGGATCAAACACGGACGGGTACTGAAAGAACACAACCGGGTGTCTCAAAAGTTCAAACACGGACGGGTGCTGAAAGAACACGGACGGGTGTCTAAGGTCAATACGGATGGTTATTTTCTAAAAAGTTCAAACACGGACGGGTGATGAAAGAACATGGACGGGTGTCTAAAAGGTTCAAACACGGACGGGTGCTGAAAGAACACGGACGGGTGTCTAAAAGGCTCAAACACAGACGGGTGCTGAAAGAACACGGATGGGTGTCTCAAAGGTTCAAACATGGACGGGTGCTGAAAGAAAACAGACGGGTGTCTAAAAGGTTGAAACACGGGCGGGTGATGAAAGAACACGGACGTGTGTCTAAAAGGTTCAAACACGGACGAGTGCTGAAAGAGCACAGACGGGTGTCTAAGGTTCCGACACAGACGGATGCTGAAAGAACACGAACGGGTCTCTATTGTTCAAACACGGACGGGTGCTGAAAGAACACAGACAGATGTCTAAGGTTCAAACACGGACGGGTGCTAAAAGAACACGGACGGGTGTCTAAGAGGTTCAAACAGGGACGGGTGCTGAAAGAACATGGACGGATGTCTATAAGGTTCAAACACGGACGGGTGCTGAAAGAACATGGACTGGTGTCTAAAAGGTTCAATCACGGACGGGTGCTGAAAGAATATGGACGGGTGTCTAAAAGGTTCAAACATGGACGAGTGCAGAAAGAACACGGACGGGTGTCTCAAAGGTTCAAACACGGACGAGTGCTGAAAGAACACGGACTGGTGTCTAAAAGGTTCAAACACGGACTGGTGATGAAAGAACACGGACGGGTGTCGCAAAGGTTCAAACACGGACGGGTGATGAAAGAACATGGACGGGTGTCTCAAAGGTTCAAACACGGACGGGTGCTGAAAGAACACGGACGGGTGTCTCAGAGGTTCAAGCATGGACGGGTGCTGAAAGAACACGGACGGGTGTCTAAAAGGTTCAAACACGGACGGGTGATGAAAGAACACGGACGGGTGTCTCAAAGGTTCAAACACGGACGGGTACTGAAAGAACACAACCGGATGGCTTAAAAAGTTCAAACACGGACAGGTGCTGAAAGAACACGGACGGGTGTCTAAGGTCAATACGGATGGTTATTCGCTAAAAAGTTCAAACACGGACGGGTGATAAAAGAACACGGACGGGTGTCTAAGAGGTTCAAACAGGGACGGGTGCTGAAAGAACACGGACGGCTGTCTATAAGGTTCAAACACGGACGGGTGATGAAAGAACACGGACGGGTGTCTCAAAGGTTCAAACACGGACGGGTGCTGAAAGAACACAGACGAGTGTCTAAAAGGTTCAAACACGGACGGGTGCTGAAAGAACATGGACTGGTGTCTAAAAGGTTCAATCACGGACGGGTGCTGAAAGAATATGGACGGGTGTCTAAAAGGTTCAAACACGGACGGGTGCTGAAAGAACACGGATGGGTGTCTCAAAGGTTCAAACACGGACGGGTGCTAAAAAAACACGGACGGGTGTCTAAAAGGTTCAAACACGGACTGGTGATGAAAGAACACCGGCGGGTGTCGCAAAGGTTCAAACACGGACGGGTCCTGAAAGAACACGAATGGGTGTCTCAAAGGTTCAAACACGGACTGGTGATGAAAGAACACGGACGGGTGTCTCAAAGGTTCAAACACAGACGGGTGCTGAAAGAACACAACCGGGTGGGTTAAAAAGTTCAAACACGGACGGGTGCTGAAAGAACACGGACAGGTGTCTAAGGTCAATACGGATGGTTATTGGATAAAAAGTTCAAACACGGACGGGTGATGAAAGAACATGGACGGGTGTCTAAAAGGTTCAAACACGGACGGATGATGAAAGAACACGGACGGGTGTCTCAAAGGTTCAAGCACGGACGGGTGCTGAAAGAACACGAACGGGTGTCTAAAAGGTTCAAACACAGACGGGTGCTGAAAGAACACGGACGGATGTCTAAAAGGTTGAAACACGGACGGGTGATGAAAGAACACATACGGGTGTCTAAAAGGTTCAAACACGGACGAGTGCTGAAAGAGCACAGACGGGTGTCTAAGGTTTCGACACGGACGGATGCTGAAAGAACACGGACGGGTGTCTAATGTTCAAACACGGACGGGTGCTGAAAGAACACAGACAGATGTCTAAGGTTCAAACACGGACGGGTGATAAAAGAACACGGATGGGTGTCTAAGAGGTTCAAACAGGGACGGGTGCTGAAAGAACACGGACGGCTGTCTATAAGGTTCAAACACGGACGGGTGATGAAAGAACACGGACGGGTGTCTCAAAGGTTCAAACACGGACGGGTGCTGAAAGAACACAGACGAGTGTCTAAAAGGTTCAAACACGGACGGGTGCTGAAAGAACATGGACTGGTGTCTAAAAGGTTCAATCACGGACGGGTGCTGAAAGAATATGGACGGGTGTCTAAAAGGTTCAAACACGGACGGGTGCTGAAAGAACACGGACGGGTGTCTCAAAGGTTCAAACACGGACGGGTGCTGAAAGAACACGGACGGGTGCTAAAAGGTTCAAACACGGACTGGTGATGAAAGAACACCGGCGGGTGTCGCAAAGTTTCAAACACGGACGGGTCCTGAAAGAACACGAATGGGTGTCTCAAAGGTTCAAACACGGACTGGCGATGAAAGAACACGGACGGGTGTCTCAA
Organism: Lathyrus tuberosus; assembly: GCA_022829125.1. Lineage (NCBI taxonomy): Eukaryota > Viridiplantae > Streptophyta > Magnoliopsida > Fabales > Fabaceae > Lathyrus > Lathyrus tuberosus. The sequence continues at coordinate 6,999,933 of JALAZF010000170.1, forward strand.
AGGTTCAAACACGGACGGGTGTCTCAAAGGTTCAAACACGGACGAATGTTGAAAGCACACGGACGAGTGTCTCAAATGTTCAAACACGGATGGGTGCTGAAAGAACACGGACGAGTGTCTAAAAGTTTCTAACACGGATGGGTGATGAAAGAACACGGACGGGTGTTTCAAAGGATCAAACACGGACGGGTACTGAAAGAACACAACCGGGTGTCTCAAAAGTTCAAACACGGACGGGTGCTGAAAGAACACGGACGGGTGTCTAAGGTCAATACGGATGGTTATTTTCTAAAAAGTTCAAACACGGACGGGTGATGAAAGAACATGGACGGGTGTCTAAAAGGTTCAAACACGGACGGGTGCTGAAAGAACACGGACGGGTGTCTAAAAGGCTCAAACACAGACGGGTGCTGAAAGAACACGGATGGGTGTCTCAAAGGTTCAAACATGGACGGGTGCTGAAAGAAAACAGACGGGTGTCTAAAAGGTTGAAACACGGGCGGGTGATGAAAGAACACGGACGTGTGTCTAAAAGGTTCAAACACGGACGAGTGCTGAAAGAGCACAGACGGGTGTCTAAGGTTCCGACACAGACGGATGCTGAAAGAACACGAACGGGTCTCTATTGTTCAAACACGGACGGGTGCTGAAAGAACACAGACAGATGTCTAAGGTTCAAACACGGACGGGTGCTAAAAGAACACGGACGGGTGTCTAAGAGGTTCAAACAGGGACGGGTGCTGAAAGAACATGGACGGATGTCTATAAGGTTCAAACACGGACGGGTGCTGAAAGAACATGGACTGGTGTCTAAAAGGTTCAATCACGGACGGGTGCTGAAAGAATATGGACGGGTGTCTAAAAGGTTCAAACATGGACGAGTGCAGAAAGAACACAGACGGGTGTCTCAAAGGTTCAAACACGGACGAGTGCTGAAAGAACACGGACTGGTGTCTAAAAGGTTCAAACACGGACTGGTGATGAAAGAACACGGACGGGTGTCGCAAAGGTTCAAACACGGACGGGTGATGAAAGAACATGGACGGGTGTCTCAAAGGTTCAAACACGGACGGGTGCTGAAAGAACACGGACGGGTGTCTCAGAGGTTCAAGCATGGACGGGTGCTGAAAGAACACGGACGGGTGTCTAAAAGGTTCAAACACGGACGGGTGATGAAAGAACACGGACGGGTGTCTCAAAGGTTCAAACACGGACGGGTACTGAAAGAACACAACCGGATGGCTTAAAAAGTTCAAACACGGACAGGTGCTGAAAGAACACGGACGGGTGTCTAAGGTCAATACGGATGGTTATTCGCTAAAAAGTTCAAACACGGACGGGTGATGAAAGAACATGGACGGGTGTCTAAAAGGTTCAAACACGGACGGGTGATGAAAGAACACGGACGGGTGTCTCAAAGGTTCAAGCACGGACGGGTGCTGAAAGAACACGGACGGGTGTCTAAAAGGTTCAAACACAGACGGGTGCTGAAAGAACACAGACGGGTGTCTAAAAGGTTGAAACACGGACGGGTGATGAAAGAACACAGACGGGTGTCTAAAAGGTTCAAACACGGACGAGTGCTGAAAGAGCACAGATGGGTGTCTAAGGTTCCGACACGGACGGATGCTGAAAGAACACGGACGGGTGTCTAATGTTCAAACACGGACGGGTGCTGAAAGAACACAGACAGATGTCTAAGGTTCAAACACGGACGGGTGCTAAAAGAACACGGACGGGTGTCTAAGAGGTTCAAACGGGGACGGGTGCTGAAAGAACACTTACGGCTGTCTATAAGGTTCAAACACGGACGGGTGATGAAAGAACACGGACGGGTGTCTCAAAGGTTCAAACACGGACGGGTGCTGAAAGAACACAGACGAGTGTCTAAAAGGTTCAAACACGGACGGGTGCAAAAAGAACATGGACTGGTGTCTAAAAGGTTCAATCAAGGACGGGTGCTGAAAGAATATGGACGACTGTCTAAAAGGATCAAACACGGACGGGTGCTGAAAGAACACGGACGGGTGTCTCAAAGGTTCAAACACGGACGGGTGCTGAAAGAACACGGACGGGTGTCTAAAAGGTTCAAACAGGGACTGGTGATGAAAGAACACGGACGGGTGTCGCAAAGGTTCAAACACGGACGGGTCCTGAAAGAACACGGATGGGTGTCTCAAAGGTTCAAACACGGACGGGTGCTGAAAGAACACGGACGGGTGTCTCAAATGTTCAAACACGGTAAGGTGCTGAAAGAACACGGACGAGTGTCAAAAAGGTTCAAAAACGATTGGGTGATGAAAGAACAAGGACGGGTGTCTCAAAGGTTCAAACACGGACGGGTGCTCATAGAACACGGACTGGTGTCTAAAAGGTTCAATCACGGACGGGTGCTGAAAGAATACGGACGGGTGTCTAAAAGGTTCAAACACGGACGGGTGCTGAAAGAACACAGACGGGTGTCTCAAAGGTTCAAACACGGACGGGTGCTGAAAGAACACGGACGGGTGTCTAAAAGGTTCAAACACGGACTGGTGATGAAAGAACACGGACGGGTGTCTCAAAGGTTCAAACATGGAAGGGTGCTGAAAGAACACGGACGGGTGTCTCAAAGGTTCAAACACGGACAAATGTTGAAAGCACACGGACGAGTGTCTCAAATGTTCAAACACGGACGGGTGCTGAAAGAACACGGACGAGTGTCTAAAAGTTTCTAACACGGATGGGTGATGAAAGAACACGGACGGGTGTCTCAAAGGTTCAAACACGGACGGGTACTGAAAGAACACAACCGGGTGTCTCAAAAGTTCAAACACGGACGGGTACTGAAAGAACACGGACGGGTGTTTAAGGTCAATACGGATGGTTATTTTCTAAAAAGTTCAAACACGGACGGGTGATGAAAGAACATGGACGGGTGTCTAAAAGGTTCAAACACGGACGGGTGCTGAAAGAACACGGACGGGTGTCTCAAAGGTTCAAGCACGGACGGGTGCTGAAAGAACACGGACGGGTGTCTAAAAGGTTCAAACACAGACGGGTGCTGAAAGAACACGGACGGTTGTCTCAAAGGTTCAAACACGGATGGGTGCTGAAAGAAAACGGACGGGTGTCTAAAAGGTTGAAACATGGGCGGGTGATGAAAGAACACGGACGGGTGTCTAAAAGGTTCAAACACGGACAAGTGCTGAAAGAGCACAGACGGGTGTCTAAGGTTCCGACACGGACGGATGCTGAAAGAACACGGACGGGTGTCTAATGTTCAAACACGGACGGGTGCTGAAAGAACACAGACAGATGTCTAAGGTTCAAACACAGACGGGTGCTAAAAGAACACGGACGGGTGTCTAAGAGGTTTAAACAGGGACGGGTGCTGAAAGAACACGGACGGCTGTCTATAAGGTTCAAACACGGACGGGTGATGATAGAACACGGACGGGTGTCTCAAAGGTTCAAACACGGACGGGTGCTGAAAGAACACAGACGAGTGTCTAAAAGGGTCAAACACGGACGGGTGCTGAAAGAACATGGACTGGTGTCTAAAAGGTTCAATCACGGACGGGTGCTGAAAGAATATGGACGGGTGTCTAAAAGGATCAAACACGGACGGGTACTGAAAGAACACGGACGGGTGTCTCAAAGGTTCAAACACGGACGGGTGCTAAAAGAACACGGACGGGTGTCTAAAAGGTTCAAACACGGACTGGTGATGAAAGAACACGGACGGTTGTCGCAAAGGTTCAAACATGGACGGGTCCTGAAAGAACACGGATGGGTGTCTCAAAGGTTCAAACACGGACGGATGCTGAAAGAACACAGACGGGTGTCTCAAATGTTCAAACACGGACGGGTGCTGAAAGAACACGGACGAGTGTCTAAAAGGTTCAAACACGGATGGGTGATGAAAGAACACGGACGGGTGTCTCAAAGGTTCAAACACGGACGGGTGCTCATAGAACACGGACTGTTGTCTAAAAGGTTCAATCACGGACGGGTGCTGAAAGAATACGGACGGGTGTCTAAAAGGTTCAAACACGGACGGGTGCTGAAAGAACACAGACGGGTGTCTCAAAGGTTCAAACACGGACGGGTGCTGAAAGAACACGGACGGGTGTCTAAAAGGTTCAAACACGGACTGGTGATGAAAGAACACGGACGGGTGTCTCAAAGGTTCAAACACGGACGGGTGCTGAAAGAACACGGACGGGTGTCTCAAAGGTTCAAACACGGACGAATGCTGAAAGCACACGGACGAGTGTCTCAAATGTTCAAACACGGACGGGTGCTGAAAGAACACGGACGAGTGTCTAAAAGTTTCTAACACGGACGGGTGATGAAAGAACATGGACGGGTGTCTCAAAGGTTCAAACACGGACGGGTACTGAAAGAACACAACCGGGTGTCTCAAAAGTTCAAACACGGACGGGTACTGAAAGAACACGGACGGGTGTCTAAGGTCAATACGGATGGTTATTTTCTAAAAAGTTCAAACACGGACGGGTGATGAAAGAACATGGACGGGTGTCTAAAAGGGTCAAACACGGACGGGTGCTGAAAGAACACGGACGGGTGTCTAAAAGGTTCAAACACAGACGGGTGCTGAAAGAACACGGACGGGTGTCTCAAAGGTTCAAACACGGACGGGTGCTGAAAGAAAACGGACGGGTGTCTAAAAGGTTGAAACACGGGCGGGTGATGAAAGAACACGGACGGGTGTCTAAAAGGTTCAAACACGGACGAGTGCTGAAAGAGCACAGACGGGTGTCTAAGGTTCCGACACGGACGGATGCTGAAAGAACACGGACGGGTGTCTAATGTTCAAACACAGACGGGTGCTGAAAGAACACAGACAGATGTCTAAGGTTCAAACACGGACGGGTGTTAAAAGAACATGGACGGGTGTCTAAGAAGTTCAAACAGGGACGGGTGCTGAAAGAACACGGACGGCTGTCTATAAGGTTCAAACACGGACGAGTGATGAAAGAACACGGACGGGTGTCTCAAAGGTTCAAACACGGACGGGTGCTGAAAGAACACAGACGAGTGTCTAAAAGGTTCAAACACAGACGGGTGCTAAAAGAACATGGACTGGTGTCTAAAAGGTTCAATCACGGACGGGTGATGAAAGAATATGGACGGGTGTCTAAAAGGTTCAAACACGGACGGGTGCTGAAAGAACACGGACGGGTGTCTCAAAGGTTCAAAAACGGACGGGTGCTGAAAGAACACGGACGGATGTCTAAAAGGTTCAAACACGGACTGGTGATGAAAGAACACGGACGGGTGTCGCAAAGGTTCAAACACGGACGAGTGATGAAAGAACATGGACGGGTGTCTTAAAGGTTCAAACACGGACGGGTGCTGAAAGAACACGGACGGGTGTCTCAAAGGTTCAAGCATGGACGGGTGCTGAAAGAACACGGACGGGTGTCTAAAAGGTTCAAACACGGACGGGTGATGAAAGAACACGGACGGGTGTCTCAAAGGTTCAAGCACGGACGGGTGCTGAAAGAACACGGACGGGTGTCTAAGGTCAATACGAATGGTTATTGGCTAAAAAGTTCAAACACGGACGGGTGATGAAAGAACATGGACGGGTGTCTAAAAGATTCAAACACGGACGGGTGATGAAAGAACACGGACGGGTGTCTAAAGGGTTCAAACACGGACGAGTGGTGAAAGAGCACAGACGGGTGTCTAAGGTTCCGACACGGACGGATGCTGAAAGAACACGGACGGGTGTCTAATGTTCAAACACGGACGGGTGCTGAAAGAACACAGACAGATGTCTAAGGTTCAAACACGGACGGGTGTTAAAAGAACATGGACGGGTGTCTAAGAGGTTCAAACAGGGACGGGTGCTGAAAGAACACGGACGGCTGTCTATAAGGTTCAAACACGGACGGGTGATGAAAGAACACGGACGGGTGTCTCAAAGGTTCAAACACGGACGGGTGCTGAAAGAACACAGACGAGTGTCTAAAAGGTTCAAACACGGACGGGTGCTAAAAGAACATGGACTGGTGTCTAAAAGGTTCAATCACGGATGGGTGATGAAAGAATATGGACGGGTGTCTAAAAGGATCAAACACGGACGGGTGCTGAAAGAACACGGACGGGTGTCTCAAAGGATCAAACATGGACGGGTGCTGAAAGAACACGGACGGGTGTCTAAAAGGTTCAAACACGGACTGGTGATGAAAGAACACGGACGGGTGTCGCAAAGGTTCAAACACGGACGGGTCCTGAAAGAACACGAATGGGTGTCTCAAAGGTTCAAACACGGACGGGTGCTGAAAGAACACGGACGGGTGTCTCAAATGTTCAAACACGGACGGGTGCTGAAAGAACACGGACGAGTGTCTAAAAGGTTCAAAAATGGATGGGTGATGAAAGAACACGGACGGGTGTCTCAAAGGTTCAAACACGGACGGGTACTCATAGAACACAGACTGGTGTCTAAAAGGTTCAATCACGGATGGGTGCTGAAAGAATACGGACGGGTGTCTCAAAGGTTCAAACATGGACGGGTGCTGAAAGAACACGGACGGGTGTCTAAAAGGTTCAAACACGGACTGGTGATGAAAGAACACGGACGGGTGTCTCAAAGGTTCAAACATGGAGGGGTGCTGAAAGAACACGGACGGGTGTCTCAAAGGTTCAAACACAGACGAATGCTGAAAGCACACGGACGAGTGTCTCAAATGTTCAAACACGGACGGGTGCTGAAAGAACACGGACGAGTGTCTAAAAGTTTCTAACACGGATGGGTGATGAAAGAACACGGACGGGTGTCTCAAAGGTTCAAACACGGACGGGTACTGAAAGAACACAACCGGGTGTCTCAAAAGTTAAAACACGGACGGGTGCTGAAAGAACACGGACGGGTGTCTAAGGTCAATACGGATGGTTATTTTCTAAAAAGTTCAAACACAGACGGGTGCTAAAAGAACACGGACGGGTGTCTAAGAGGTTCAAACAGGGACGGGTGCTGAAAGAACACGGACGGCTGTCTATAAGGTTCAAACACAGACGGGTGATGATAGAACATGGACGGGTGTCTCAAAGGTTCAAACACGGACGGGTGTTGAAAGAACACAGACGAGTGTCTAAAAGGTTCTAACACGGACGGGAGCTGAAAGAACATGGACTGGTGTCTAAAAGGTTCAATCACGGACGGGTGCTGAAAGAATATGGACGGGTGTCTAAAAGGATCAAACACGGACGGGTGCTGAAAGAACACGGACGGGTGTCTCAAAGGTTCAAACACGGACGGGTGCTGAAAGAACACGGACGGGTGTCTAAAAGGTTCAAACACGGACTGGTGATGAAAGAACACGGACGGGTGTCGCAAAGGTTTAAACACGGACGGGTCCTGAAAGAACACGGATAGGTGTCTCAAAGGTTCAAACACGGACGGGTGCTGAAAGAACACGGACGGGTGTCTCAAATGTTCAAACACGGACGGGTGCTGAAAGAACACGGATGAGTGTCTAAAAGGTTCAAACACGGACGGGTGCTGAAAGAACACAGACGGGTGTCTCAAAGGTTCAAACACGGACGAGTGTCTAAAAGGTTCAAACACGGACTGGTGATGAAAGAACACGGACGGGTGTCTCAAAGGTTCAAACACGGACGGGTGCTGAAAGAACACGGACGGGTGTCTCAAAGGTTCAAACACGGACGAATGCTGAAAGCACACGGACGAGTGTCTCAAATGTTCAAACACGGACGGGTGCTGAAAGAACACGGACGAGTGTCTAAAAGTTTCTAACACGGATGGGTGATGAAAGAACACGGACGGGTGTCTCAAAGGTTCAAACACGGACGGGTACTGAAAGAACACAACCGGGTGTCTCAAAAGTTAAAACACGGACGGGTGCTGAAAGAACACGGACGGGTGTCTAAGGTCAATACGGATGGTTATTTTCTAAAAAGTTCAAACACGGACGGGTGCTGAAAGAACACGGACGGGTGTCTAAAAGGTTCAAACACGGACGGGTGCTAAAAGAACATGGACTGGTGTCTAAAAGGTTCAATCACGGACGGGTGATGAAAGAATATGGACGGGTGTCTAAAAGGTTCAAACACGGACGGGTGCTGAAAGAACACGGACGGGTGTCTCAAAGGTTCAAACACGGACGGGTGCTGAAAGAACACGAACGGATGTCTAAAAGGTTCAAACACGGACTGGTGATGAAAGAACACGGACGGGTGTCGCAAAGGTTCAAACACGGACGAGTGATGAAAGAACATGGACGGGTGTCTTAAAGGTTCAAACACGGACGGGTGCTGAAAGAACACGGACGGGTGTCTCAAAGGTTCAAGCATGGACGGGTGCTGAAAGAACAAGGACGGGTGTCTAAAAGGTTCAAACACGGACGGGTGATGAAAGAACACGGACGGGTGTCTCAAAGGTTCAAGCACGGACGGGTGCTGAAAGAACACGGACGGGTGTCTAAGGTCAATAAGAATGGTTATTGGCTAAAAAGTTCAAACACGGACGGGTGATGAAAGAACATGGACGGGTGTCTAAAAGCTTCAAACACGGACGGGTGATGAAAGAACACGGACGGGTGTCTCAAAGGTTCAAGCACGGACGGGTGCTGAAAGAACACGGACGGGTGTCTAAAAGTTTCAAACACAGACGGGTGCTGAAAGAACACGGACGGGTGTCTAAAAGGTTGAAACACGGACGGGTGATGAAAGAACACGGACGGGTGTCTAAAGGGTTCAAACACGGACGAGTGGTGAAAGAGCACAGACGGGTGTCTAAGGTTCCGACACGGACGGATGCTGAAAGAACACGGACGGGTGTCTAATGTTCAAACACGGACGGGTGCTGAAAGAACACAGACAGATGTCTAAGGTTCAAACACGGACGGGTGTTAAAAGAACATGGACGGGTGTCTAAGAGGTTCAAACAGGGACGGGTGCTGAAAGAACACGGACGGCTGTCTATAAGGTTCAAACACGGACGGGTGATGAAAGAACACGGACGGGTGTCTCAAAGGTTCAAACACGGACGGGTGCTGAAAGAACACAGACGAGTGTCTAAAAGGTTCAAACACGGACGGGTGCTAAAAGAACATGGACTGGTGTCTAAAAGGTTCAATCACGGACGGGTGATGAAAGAATATGGACGGGTGTCTAAAAGGATCAAACACGGACGGGTGCTGAAAGAACACGGACGGGTGTCTCAAAGGATCAAACATGGACGGGTGCTGAAAGAACACGGACGGGTGTCTAAAAGGTTCAAACACGGACTGGTGATGAAAGAACACGGACGGGTGTCGCAAAGGTTCAAACACGGACGGGTCCTGAAAGAACACGGATGGGTGTCTCAAAGGTTCAAACACGGACGGGTGCTGAAAGAACACGGACGGGTGTCTTAAATGTTCAAACACGGACGGGTGCTGAAAGAACACGGACGAGTGTCTAAAAGGTTCAAAAACGGATGGGTGATGAAAGAACACGGACGGGTGTCTCAAAGGTTCAAACACGGACGGGTACTCGTAGAACACAGACTGGTGTCTAAAAGGTTCAATCACGGACGGGTGCTGAAAGAATACGGACGGGTGTCTAAAAGGTTCAAACACGGACGGGTGCTGAAAGAACACATACGGGTGTCTCAAAGGTTCAAACATGGACGGGTGCTGAAAGAACACGGACGGGTGTGTAAAAGGTTCAAACACGGACTGGTGATGAAAGAACACGGACGGGTGTCTCAAAGGTTCAAACATGGAGGGGTGCTGAAAGAACACGGACGGGTGTCTCAAAGGTTCAAACACGGACGAATGCTGAGAGCACATGGACGAGTGTCTCAAATGTTCAAACACGGACGGGTGCTGAAAGAACACGGACGAGTGTCTAAAAGTTTCTAACACGGATGGGTGATGAAAGAACACGGACGGGTGTCTCAAAGGTTCAAACACGGACGGGTACTGAAAGAACACAACCGGGTGTCTCAAAAGTTAAAACACGGACGGGTGCTGAAAGAACACGGACGGGTGTCTAAGGTCAATACGGATGGTTATTTTCTAAAAAGTTCAAACACAGACGGGTGCTAAAAGAACACGGACGGGTGTCTAAGAGGTTCAAACAGGGACGGGTGCTGAAAGAACACGGACGGCTGTCTATAAGGTTCAAACACAGACGGGTGATGATAGAACATGGACGGGTGTCTCAAAGGTTCAAACACGGACGGGTGTTGAAAGAACACAGACGAGTGTCTAAAAGGTTCTAACATGGACGGGAGCTGAAAGAACATGGACTGGTGTCTAAAAGGTTCAATCACGGACGGGTGCTGAAAGAATATGGACGGGTGTCTAAAAGGTTCAAACACGGACGGGTGCTGAAAGAACACGGACGGGTGTCTCAAAGGTTCAAACACGGACGGGTGCTGAAAGAACACGGACGGATGTCTAAAAGGTTCAAACACGGACTGGTGATGAAAGAACACGGACGGGTGTCGCAAAGGTTCAAACACGGACGAGTGATGAAAGAACATGGACGGGTGTCTTAAAGGTTCAAACACGGACGGGTGCTGAAAGAACACGGACGGGTGTCTCAAAGGTTCAAGCATGGACGGGTGCTGAAAGAACACGGACGGGTGTCTAAAAGGTTCAAACACGGACGGGTGATGAAAGAACACGGACGGGTGTCTCAAAGGTTCAAGCACGGACGGGTGCTGAAAGAACACGGACGGGTGTCTAAGGTCAATACGAATGGTTATTGGCTAAAAAGTTCAAACACGGACGGGTGATGAAAGAACATGGACGGGTGTCTAAAAGCTTCAAACACGGACGGGTGATGAAAGAACACGGACGGGTGTCTCAAAGGTTCAAGCACGGACGGGTGCTGAAAGAACACGGACGGGTGTCTAAAAGTTTCAAACACAGACGGGTGCTGAAAGAACACGGACGGGTGTCTAAAAGGTTGAAACACGGACGGGTGATGAAAGAACACGGACGGGTGTCTAAAGGGTTCAAACACGGACGAGTGGTGAAAGAGCACAGACGGGTGTCTAAGGTTCCGACACGGACGGATGCTGAAAGAACACGGACGGGTGTCTAATGTTCAAACACGGACGGGTGCTGAAAGAACACAGACAGATGTCTAAGGTTCAAACACGGACGGGTGTTAAAAGAACATGGACGGGTGTCTAAGAGGTTCAAACAGGGACGGGTGCTGAAAGAACACGGACGGCTGTCTATAAGGTTCAAACACGGACGGGTGATGAAAGAACACGGACGGGTGTCTCAAAGGTTCAAACACGGACGGGTGCTGAAAGAACACAGACGAGTGTCTAAAAGGTTCAAACACGGACGGGTGCTAAAAGAACATGGACTGGTGTCTAAAAGGTTCAATCACGGACGGGTGATGAAAGAATATGGACGGGTGTCTAAAAGGATCAAACACGGACGGGTGCTGAAAGAACACGGACGGGTGTCTCAAAGGATCAAACATGGACGGGTGCTGAAAGAACACGGACGGGTGTCTAAAAGGTTCAAACACGGACTGGTGATGAAAGAACACGGACGGGTGTCGCAAAGGTTCAAACACGGACGGGTCCTGAAAGAACACGGATGGGTGTCTCAAAGGTTCAAACACGGACGGGTGCTGAAAGAACACGGACGGGTGTCTTAAATGTTCAAACACGGACGGGTGCTGAAAGAACACGGACGAGTGTCTAAAAGGTTCAAAAACGGATGGGTGATGAAAGAACACGGACGGGTGTCTCAAAGGTTCAAACACGGACGGGTACTCATAGAACACAGACTGGTGTCTAAAAGGTTCAATCACGGACGGGTGCTGAAAGAATACGGACGGGTGTCTAAAAGGTTCAAACACGGACGGGTGCTGAAAGAACACAGACGGGTGTCTCAAAGGTTCAAACATGGACGGGTGCTGAAAGAACACGGACGGGTGTGTAAAAGGTTCAAACACGGACTGGTGATGAAAGAACACGGACGGGTGTCTCAAAGGTTCAAACATGGAGGGGTGCTGAAAGAACACGGACGGGTGTCTCAAAGGTTCAAACACGGACGAATGCTGAAAGCACATGGACGAGTGTCTCAAATGTTCAAACACGGACGGGTGCTGAAAGAACACGGACGAGTGTCTAAAAGTTTCTAACACGGATGGGTGATGAAAGAACACGGACGGGTGTCTCAAAGGTTCAAACACGGACGGGTACTGAAAGAACACAACCGGGTGTCTCAAAAGTTAAAACACGGACGGGTGCTGAAAGAACACGGACGGGTGTCTAAGGTCAATACGGATGGTTATTTTCTAAAAAGTTCAAACACAGACGGGTGCTAAAAGAACACGGACGGGTGTCTAAGAGGTTCAAACAGGGACGGGTGCTGAAAGAACACGGACGGCTGTCTATAAGGTTCAAACACAGACGGGTGATGATAGAACATGGACGGGTGTCTCAGAGGTTCAAACACGGACGGGTGTTGAAAGAACACAGACGAGTGTCTAAAAGGTTCTAACACGGACGGGAGCTGAAAGAACATGGACTGGTGTCTAAAAGGTTCAATCACGGACGGGTGCTGAAAGAATATGGACGGGTGTCTAAAAGGATCAAACACGGACGGGTGCTGAAAGAACACGGACGGGTGTCTCAAAGGTTCAAACACGGACGGGTGCTGAAAGAACACGGACGGGTGTCTAAAAGGTTCAAACACGGACTGGTGATGAAAGAACACGGACGGGTGTCGCAAAGGTTTAAACACGGACGGGTCCTGAAAGAACACGGATAGGTGTCTCAAAGGTTCAAACACGGACGGGTGCTGAATGAACACGGACGGGTGTCTCAAATGTTCAAACACGGACGGGTGCTGAAAGAACACGGATGAGTGTCTAAAAGGTTCAAACACAGACGGGTGCTGAAAGAACACAGACGGGTGTCTCAAAGGTTCAAACACGGACGGGTGTCTAAAAGGTTCAAACACGGACTGGTGATGAAAGAACACGGACGGGTGTCTCAAAGGTTCAAACACGGACGGGTGCTGAAAGAACACGGACGGGTGTCTCAAAGGTTCAAACACGGACGAATGCTGAAAGCACACGGATGAGTGTCTCAAATGTTCAAACACGGACGGGTGCTGAAAGAACACGGACGAGTGTCTAAAAGTTTCTAACATGGATGGGTGATGAAAGAACACGGACGGGTGTCTCAAAGGTTCAAACACGGACGGGTACTGAAAGAACACAACCGGGTGTCTCAAAAGTTAAAACACGGACGGGTGCTGAAAGAACACGGACGGGTGTCTAAGGTCAATACGGATGCTTATTTTCTAAAAAGTTCAAACACGGACGGGTGATGAAAGAACATGGACGGGTGTCTAAAAGGTTCAAACACGGACGGGTGATGAAAGAACACGGACGGGTGTCTCAAAGGTTCAAGCACGGACGGGTGCTAAAAGAACACGGACGGGTGTCTAAAAGGTTCAAACACAGACGGGCGCTGAAAGAACACGGACGGGTGTGTCAAAGGTTCAAACACGGACGGGTGCTGAAAGAAAACGGACGGGTGTCTAAAAGGTTGAAACACGGGCGGGTGATGAAAGAACACGGACGGGTGTCTAAAAGGTTCAAACACGGACGAGTGCTGAAAGAGCACAGACGGGTGTCTAAGGTTCCGACACGGACTGATGCTAAAAGAACACGGACGGGTGTCTAATATTCAAACACGGACGGGTGCTGAAAGAACACAGACAGATGTCTAAGGTTCAAACACAGACGGGTGCTAAAAGAACAGGGACGGGTGTCTAAGAGGTTCAAACAGGGACGGGTGCTGAAAGAACACGGACGGCTGTCTATAAGGTTCAAACACGGACGGGTGATGATAGAACACGGACGGGATGTCTCAAAGGTTCAAACACGGACGGGTGCTGAAAGAACTCAGACGAGTGTCTAAAAGGATCTAACACGGACGGGTGCTGAAAGAACATGGACTGGTGTCTAAAAGGTTCAATCACGGACGGGTGCTGAAAGAATATGGACGGGTGTCTAAAAGGATCAAACACGGACGGGTGCTGAAAGAACACGGACGGGTGTCTCAAAGGTTCAAACACGGACGGGTGCTGAAAGAACACGGACGGGTGTCTAAAAGGTTCAATGACGGACTGGTGATGAAAGAACACGGACGGTTGTCGCAAAGGTTCAAACACGGACAGGTCCTGAAAGAACACGGATGGGTGTCTCAAAGGTTCAAACACGGACGGGTTCTGAAAGAACACGGACGGGTGTCTCAAATGTTCAAACACGGACGTGTGCTGAAAGAACACGGAGGAGTGTCTAAAAGGTTCAAACACTGATGGGTGATGAAAGAACACGGACGGGTGTCTCAAAGTTCAAACACGGACGGGTGCTCATAGAACACAGACTGGCGTCTAAAAGGTTCAATCACGGACGGGTGCTGAAAGAATACGGACGGGTGTCTAAAAGGTTCAAACACGGACGGGTGCTGAAAGAACACAGACGGATGTCTCAAAGGTTCAAACACGGACGGGTGCTGAAAGAACACGGACGGGTGTCTAAAAGGTTTAAACACGGACTGGTGATGAAAGAACACGGACGGGTGTCTCAAAGGTTCAAACACGGACGGGTGCTGAAAGAACACGGACGGGTGTCTCAAAGGTTCAAACACGGACGAATGCTGAAAGCACACGGACGAGTGTCTCAAATGTTCAAACACGGACGGGTGCTGAAAGAACACGGACGAGTGTCTAAAAGTCTCTAACACGGATGGGTGATGAAAGAACACGGACGGGTGTCTCAAAGGTTCAAACACGGACGGGTACTGAAAGAACACAACCGGGTGTCTCAAAAGTTAAAACATGGACGGGTGCTGAAAGAACACGGACGGGTGTCTAAGGTCAATACGGATGCTTATTTTCTAAAAAGTTCAAACACAGACGGGTGATGAAAGAACATGGACGAGTGTCTAAAAGGTTCAAACACGGACGGGTGCTGAAAGAACACGGACGGGTGTCTCAAAGGTTCAAGCACGGACGGGTGCTGAAAGAACACGGACGGGTGTCTAAAAGGTTCAAACACAGACGGGTGCTGAAAGAACACGGACGGGTGTCTCAAAGGTTCAAACACGGACGGGTGCTGAAAGAAAACGGACGGGTATCTAAAAGGTTGAAACACGGGCGGGTGATTAAAGAACACGGACGGGTGTCTAAAAGGTTCAAACACGGACGAGTGCTGAAAGAGCACAGACGGGTGTCTAAGGTTCCGACACGGACTGATGCTGAAAGAACACGGACGGGTGTCTAATGTTCAAACACGGACGGGTGCTGAAAGAACACAGACAGATGTCTAAGGTTCAAACACAGACGGGAGCTAAAAGAACACGGACGGGTGTCTAAGAGGTTCAAACAGGGACGGGTGCTGAAAGAACACGGACGGCTGTCTATAAGGTTCAAACACGGACGGGTGATGATAGAACACGGACGGGTGTCTCAAAGGTTCAAACACGGACGGGTGCTGAAATAACACAGACGAGTGTCTAAAAGGTTCTAACACGGACGGGTGCTGAAAGAATATGGACTGGTGTCTAAAAGGTTCAATCACGGACGGGTGCTGAAAGAATATGGGCGGGTGTCTAAAAGGATCAAACACGGACGGGTGCTGAAAGAACACGGACGGGTGTCTCAAAGGTTCAAACACGGACGGGTGCTGAAAGAACACGGACGGGTGTCTAAAAGGTTCAAAGCTGGACTGGTGATGAAAGAACGCGGACAGTTGTCGCAAAGGTTCAAACACGGACGGGTCCTGAAAGAACACGGATGGGTGTCTCAAAGGTTCAAACACGGTCGGGTGCTGAAAGAACACGGACGGGTGTCTCAAATGTTCAAACACGGACGGGTGCTGAAAGAACACGGACGAGTGTCTAAAAGGTTCAAACACGGATGGGTGATGAAAGAACACGGACGGGTGTCTCAAAGTTCAAACACGGACGGGTGCTCATAGAACACGAACTGGTGTCTAAAAGGTTCAATCACGGACGGGTGCTGAAAGAATACGGACGGGTGTCTAAAAGGTTCAAACACGGACAGGTGCTGAGAGAACACAGACGGGTGTCTCAAAGGTTCAAACACGGACGGGTGCTGAAAGAACACAGACGGGTGTCTAAAAGGTTCAAACACGGACTGGTGATGAAAGAACACGGACGGGTGTCTCAAAGGTTCAAACATGGACGGGTGCTGAAAGAACACGGACGGGTGTCTCAAAGGTTCAAACACGGACAAATGCTGAAAGAACACGGACGAGTGTCTCAAATGTTCAAACACGGACGGGTGCTGAAAGAACACGGACGAGTGTCTAAAAGTTTCTAACACGGATGGGTGATGAAAGAACACAGACGGGTGTCTCAAAGGTTCAAACACGGACGGGTACTGAAAGAACACAACCGGGTGTCTCAAAAGTTAAAACACGGACGGGTGCTGAAAGAACACGGACGGGTGTCTAAGGTCAATACGGATGGTTATTTTCTAAAAAGTTCAAACACGGACGGGTGATGAAAGAACATGGACGGGTGTCTAAAAGGTTCAAACACGGACGGGTGCTGAAAGAACACGGACGGGTGTCTCAAAGGTTCAAGCACAGACGGGTGCTGAAAGAACACGGTCGGGTGTTTAAAAGGTTCAAACACAGACGGGTGCTGAAAGAACACGGACGGGTGTCTCAGAGGTTCAAACACGGATGGGTGCTGAAAGAAAACGGACGGGTGTCTAAAAGGTTGAAACACGGGTGGGTGATGAAAGAACACGGACGGGTGTCTAAAAGGTTCAAACACGGACGAGTGCTGAAAGAGCACAGACGGGTGTCTAAGGTTCCGACACAGACGGATGCTGAAAGAACACGGACGGGTGTCTAATGTTCAAACACGGATGGGTGCTGAAAGAACACAGACAGATGTCTAAGGTTCAAACACAGACGGGTGCTAAAAGAACACGGACGGGTGTCTAAGAGGTTCAAACAGGGACGGGTGCTGAAAGAACACGGACGGGTGTCTAAAAGGTTCAAACACGGACTGGTGATGAAAGAACACGGACGGGTGTCTCAAAGGTTCAAACATGGACGGGTGCTGAAAGAACACGGACGGGTGTCTCAAAGGTTCAAACACGGACGAATGCTGAAAGCACACGGACGAGTGTCTCAAATGTTCAAACACGGACGGGTGCTGAAAGAACACGGACGAGTGTCTAAAAGTTTCTAACACGGATGGGTGATGAAAGAACACGGACGGGTGTCTCAAAGGTTCAAACACGGACGGGTACTGAAAGAACACAACCGGGTGTCTCAAAAGTTAAAACACGGACGGGTGCTGAAAGAACACGGACGGGTGTCTAAGGTCAATACGGATGGTTATTTTCTAAAAAGTTCAAACACGGACGGGTGATGAAAGAACATGGACATGTGTCTAAAAGGTTCAAACACGGACGGGTGCTGAAAGAACACGGACGGGTGTCTCAAAGGTTCAAGCACGGACGGGTGCTGAAAGAACACGGACGGGTGTCTAAAAGGTTCAAACACAGACGGGTGCTGAAACAACACGGACGGGTGTCTCAAAGTTTCAAACACGGACGGGTACTGAAAGAAAACAGACGGGTGTCTAAAAGGTTGAAACACGGGCGGGTGATGAAAGAACACGGACGGGTGTCTAAAAGGTTCAAACACGGACGAGTGCTGAAAGAGCACAGACGGGTGTCTAAGGTTCCGACACGGACGGATGCTGAAAGAACACGGATGGGTGTCTAATGTTCAAACACGGACGGGTGCTGAAAGAACACAGACAGATGTCTAAGGTTCAAACACAGACGGGTGCTAAAAGAACACGGACGGGTGTCTAAGAGGTTCAAACAGGGACGGGTGCTGAAAGAACACGGACGGGTGTCTAAAAGGTTCAAACACAGACTGGTGATGAAAGAACACGGACGGGTGTCTCAAAGGTTCAAACATGGACGGGTGCTGAAAGAACACGGACGGGTGTCTCAAAGGTTCAAACACGGACGAATGCTGAAAGCACACGGACGAGTGTCTCAAATGTTCAATCACGGACGGGTGCTGAAAGAACACGGACGAGTGTCTAAAAGTTTCTAACACGGATGGGTGATGAAAGAACACGGACGGGTGTCTCAAAGGTTCAAACACGGACGGGTACCGAAAGAACACAACCGGGTGTCTCAAAGGTTCAAACACGGACGGGTGCTGAAAGAAAAGGGACGGGTGTCTAAAAGGTTGAAACACGGGCGGGTGATGAAAGGACACGGACGGGTGTCTAAAAGGTTCAAACACGGACGAGTGCTGAAAGAGTACAGACGGGTGTCTAAGGTTCCGACACGGACGGATGCTGAAAGAACACGGATAAGTGTCTAATGTTCAAACACGGACGGGTGCTGAAAGAACACAGACAGATGTCTAAGGTTCAAACACAGACGGGTGCTAAAAGAACACGGACGGGTGTCTAAGAGGTTCAAACAGGGACGGGTGCTGAAAGAACACGGACGGCTGTCTATAAGGTTCAAACACGGACGGGTGATGATAGAACACGGACGGGTGTCTCAAAGGTTCAAACACGGACGGGTGCTGAAAGAACACAGACGAGTGTCTAAAAGGTTCTAACACGGACGGGTGCTGAAAGAACATGGACTGGTGTCTAAAAGGTTCAATCACGGACGGGGTCTGAAAGAATATGGACGGATGTCTAAAAGGATCAAACACGGACGGGTGCTGAAAAAACACGGACGGGTGTCTCAAAGGTTCAAACACGGACGGGTGCTGAAAGAACACGGACGGGTGTCTAAAAGGTTCAAACACGGACTGGTGATGAAAGAACACGGACGGGTGTCGCAAAGGTTCAAACACGGACGGGTCCTGAAAGAACACGGACGGGTGTCTCAAATGATCAAACACGGACGGGTGCTGAAAGAACACAGACGAGTGTCTAAAAGGTTCAAACACGGATGGGTGATGAAAGAACACGGACGGGTGTCTCAAAGGTTCAAACACGGACGGGTGCTCATAGAACACGGACTGGTGTCTAAAAGGTTCAATCACGGACGGGTGCTGAAAGAATACGGACGGGTGTCTAAAAGGTTCAAACACGGATGGGTGCTGAAAGAACACAGACGGGTGTCTCAAAGGTTCAAACACGGACGGATGCTGAAAGAACACGGACGGGTGTCTAAAAGGTTCAAACACGGACTGGTGATGAAAGAACACGGACGGGTGTCTCAAAGGTTCAAACACGGACGGGTGCTGAAAGAACATGGACGGGTGTCTCAAAGGTTCAAACACTGACGAATGCTGAAAGCACACGGACGAGTGTCTCAAATGTTCAAACACGGACGGGTGCTGAAAGAACACGGACGAGTGTCTAAAAGTTTCTAACACGGATGGGTGATGAAAGAACACGTACGGGTGTCTCAAAGGTTCAAACACGGACGGGTACTGAAAAAACACAACCGGGTGTCTCAAAGGTTCAAACACGGACGGGTGATGAAAGAACACGGACGGGTGTCTAAAAGGTTCAAACACGGACGAGTGCTGAAAGAGCACGGACTGGTGTCTAAGGTTCTGACACGGACGGGTGCTGAAAGAACACGGACGGGTGTCTAAGTTTCAAACACGGACTGGTGATGAAAGAACACAGACGGGTGTCTAAAAGGTTCAAACACGGACGGGTGCTGAAAGAGCACGGACGAGTGTCTAAGGTTCAAACACGGACAGATACTGAAAGAACACGGACGGGTGTCTAAGGTACAAACACGGACGGGTGCTAAAAGAACACAGACGGATGTCTAAGGTTCAAACACGGATGGGTGCTGAAAGAACACGGACGAGTGTCTAAGAGGTTGAAACACGGATGGGTGCTGAAAGAACACGGACGGGTGTCTATAAGGTTCAAACACGGACGGGTGCGGAAAGAACACGGACAGGTGTCTAAAAGGTTCAAACACGGACGGGTGATGAAAGAACACGGACGGGTGTCTCAAAGGTTCAAACACGGACGGGTGCTGAAAGAAAAGTGACGGGTGTCTAAAAGGTTGAAACACGGACGGGTGATGAAAGAACACGGACGGGTGTCTAAAAGGTTCAAACACGGACGAGTGCTGAAAGAGCACGGACGGGTGTCTAAGGTTCCAACACGGACGGGTGCTGAAAGAACACGGACGGGTGTCTAAGGTTCAAACACGGACTGGTGATGAAAGAACACGGACGGGTGTCTCAAAGGTTCAAACACGGACGGGTGCTGAAAGAACACGGAAGGGTGTCTCAAAGGTTCAAACACGGACGAGTGCTGAAAGAACACGGACGAGTGTCTCAAAGGTTCAAGCACGGACGGGTGCTGAAAGAACACGGACGGGTGTCTAAAAGGTTCTAACACAGACGGGTGCTGAAAGAACATGGACGGGTGTCTCAAAGGTTCAAACATGGACGAGTGCTGAAAGAACACAGACGGGTGTCTCAAATGTTCAAACACGGACGGGTGCTGAAACAACACGGATGAGTGTCTAAAAGGTTCAAACACGGACGGGTGATGAAAGAACACGGACGGGTGTCTCAAAGGTTCAAACACGGACGGGTACTGAAAGAACACAACCGGGTGTCTCAAAAGTTCAAACACGGACGGGTACTGAAAGAACACGGACGGGTCTCTAAGGTCAATACGGATGGTTATTGGCTAAAAAGTTCAAACACGGACGGGTGATGAAAGAACACGGACTAGTTTCTAAAAGGTTCAAACACGGACGGGTGCTGAAAAACACGGACGGGTGTCTCAAAGGTTCAAGCACGGACGGGTGCTGAAAGAGCACCGACGGGTGTCTAAAAGGTTCAAACACAGACGGGTGCTGAAAGAACACGGACGGGTGTCTAAAAGGTTCAAACACGGACGGGTGCTGAAAGAACACGGACGGTTGTCTAAAAGTTTCAAACACGGACGCGTGATGAAAGAACACGGACGGGTGTCTCAAAGGTTTAAACACGGACGGGTGCTGAAAGAACACGGGCGGGTGTCTCAAAGGTTCAAACAAGGACGGGTGCTAAAAGAACACGGAAGGGTGTCTAAAATTTCAAAC
Organism: Lathyrus tuberosus; assembly: GCA_022829125.1. Taxonomy (NCBI): domain Eukaryota; kingdom Viridiplantae; phylum Streptophyta; class Magnoliopsida; order Fabales; family Fabaceae; genus Lathyrus; species Lathyrus tuberosus. Next base: position 7,021,040 of record JALAZF010000170.1, read on the forward strand.
ACGGACGGGTGATGAAAGAACACGGACGGGTGTCTCAAAGGTTCAAACACGGACGGGTGATGAAAGAACACGGACGGGTGTCTCAAATGTTCAAACACGGACGGGTACTGAAAGAACACAACCGGGTGTCTCAAAAGTTCAAACACGGACGGGTGCTGAAAGAACACGGACGGGTGTCTAAGGTCAATACGGATGGTTATTGGCTAAAAAGTTCAAACACGGACGGGTGATGAAAGAACACGGACGGGTGTCTCAAAGGTTCAAACACGGACGGGTGCTGAAAGAACATGGACGGGTGTCTCAACGGTTCAAACACGGACGAATGCTGAAAGCACACGGACGAGTGTCTCAAATGTTCAAACACGGACGGGTGCTGAAAGAACACGGACGAGTGTCTAAAAGTTTCTAACACGGATGGGTGATGAAAGAACACGTACGGGTGTCTCAAAGGTTCAAACACGGACGGGTACTGAAAAAACACAACCGGGTGTCTCAAAGGTTCAAACACGGACGGGTGATGAAAGAACACGGACGGGTGTCTAAAAGGTTCAAACACGGACGAGTGCTGAAAGAGCACGGACGGGTGTCTAAGGTTCTGACACGGACGGGTGCTGAAAGAACACGGATGGGTGTCTAAGTTTCAAACACGGACTGGTGATGAAAGAACACAGACGGGTGTCTAAAAGGTTCAAACACGGACGGGTGCTGAAAGAGCACGGACGAGTGTCTAAGGTTCAAACACGGACAGATACTGAAAGAACACGGACGGGTGTCTAAGGTACAAACACGGACGGGTGCTAAAAGAACACAGACGGATGTCTAAGGTTCAAACACGGATGGGTGCTGAAAGAACACAGACGAGTGTCTAAGAGGTTGAAACACGGATGGGTGCTGAAAGAACACGGACGGGTGTCTATAAGGTTCAAACACGGACGGGTGCGGAAAGAACACGGACAGGTGTCTAAAAGGTTCAAACACGGACGGGTGATGAAAGAACACGGACGGGTGTCTCAAAGGTTCAAACACGGACGGGTGCTGAAAGAAAAGTGACGGGTGTCTAAAAGGTTGAAACACGGACGGGTGATGAAAGAACACGGACGGGTGTCTAAAAGGTTCAAACACGGACGAGTGCTGAAAGAGCACGGACGGGTGTCTAAGGTTCCAACACGGACGGGTGCTGAAAGAACACGGACGGGTGTCTAAGGTTCAAACATGGACTGGTGATGAAAGAACACGGACGGGTGTCTCAAAGGTTCAAACACGGACGGGTGCTGAAAGAACACGGAAGGGTGTCTCAAAGGTTCAAACACGGACGAGTGCTGAAAGAACACGGACGGGTGTCTCAAAGGTTCAAGCACGGACGGGTGCTGAAAGAACACGGACGGGTGTCTAAAAGCTTCTAACACAGACGGGTGCTGAAAGAACATGGACGGGTGTCTCAAAGGTTCAAACATGGACGAGTGCTGAAAGAACACAGACGGGTGTCTCAAATGTTCAAACACGGACGGGTGCTGAAACAACACGGACGAGTGTCTAAAAGGTTCAAACACGGACGGGTGATGAAAGAACACGGACGGGTGTCTCAAAGGTTCAAACACGGACGGGTACTGAAAGAACACAACCGGGTGTCTTAAAAGTTCAAACACGGACGGGTACTGAAAGAACACGGACGGGTCTCTAAGGTCAATACGGATGGTTATTGGCTAAAAAGTTCAAACACGGACGGGTGATGAAAGAACACGGACTAGTTTCTAAAAGGTTCAAACACGGACGGGTGCTGAAAAACATGGACGGGTGTCTCAAAGGTTCAAGCACGGACGGGTGCTGAAAGAGCACCGACGGGTGTCTAAAAGGTTCAAACACAGACGGGTGCTGAAAGAACACGGACGGGTGTCTAAAAGGTTCAAACACGGACTGGTGCTGAAAGAACACGGACGGTTGTCTAATAGTTTCAAACACGGATGCGTGATGAAAGAACACGGACGGGTGTCTCAAAGGTTCAAACACGGACGGGTGCTGAAAGAACACGGGCGGGTGTCTCAAAGGTTCAAACAAGGACGGGTGCTAAAAGAACACGGAAGGGTGTCTAAAATTTCAAACACGGACGGGTGATGAAAGAACACGGACGGGTGTCTCAAAGGTTCAAACACGGACGGGTGATGAAAGAACACGGACGGGTGTCTCAAATGTTCAAACACGGACGGGTACTGAAAGAACACAACCGGGTGTCTCAAAAGTTCAAACACGGACGGGTGCTGAAAGAACACGGACGGGTGTCTAAGGTCAATACGGATGGTTATTGGCTAAAAAGTTCAAACACGGACGGGTGATGAAAGAACATGGACGGGTGTCTAAAAGGTTCAAACACGGACGGGTCCTGAAAGAACACGGACGGGTGTCTCAAAGGTTCAAGCACGGACGGGTGCTGAAAGAACACGGACGGGTGTCTAAAAGGTTCAAACACAGACGAGTCCTGAAAGAACACGGACGGGTGTCTCAAAGGTTCAAACATGGACGGGTGCTGAAAGAACACGGACGGGTGTCTAAAAGTTTCAAACACGGACGGGTGATGAAAGAACACGGACGGGTGTCTCAAAGGTTCAAACACAGACGGGTGCTGAAAGAACACGGGCGGGTGTCTCAAAGGTTCAAACAAGGACGGGTGCTAAAAGAACACGGACGGGTGTCTAAAATTTCAAACACGGATGGGTGATGAAAGAACACGGACGGGTGTCTCAAAGGTTCAAACACGGACGGGTGATGAAAGAACACGGACGGGTGTCTAAAAGGTTCAAACACGGACGGGTGCTGAAAGAGCACGGACGAGTGTCTAAGGTTCAAACACGGACGGGTACTGAAAGAACACGGACGGGTGTCTAAGGTACAAACACGGACGGGTGCTAAAAGAACACAAACGGATGTCTAAGGTTCAAACACGGACGGGTGTTGAAAGAACACAGCGAGTGTCTAAGAGGTCCAAACACGGACGGGTGCTGAAAGAACACGGACGGGTGTCTATAAGGTTCAAACACGAACGGGTGCTGAAAGAACACGGACAGGTGTCTAAAAGGTTCAAACACGGATGGTTGATGAAAGAACACAGACGGGTGTCTCAAAGGTTCAAACACGGACGTGTGCTGAAAGAAAATTGACGGGTGTCTAAAAGGTTGAAACACGGACGGGTGATGAAAGAACACGGACGGGTGTCTAAAAGGTTCAAACACGGACGAGTGCTGAAAGAGCACGGACGGGTGTCTAAGGTTCAGACACGGACGGGTGCTGAAAGAACACGGACGGGTGTCTAAGGTTCAAACACGGACTGGTGATGAAAGAACACGGACGGGTGTATCAAAGGTTCAAACACAGACGGGTGCTGAAAGAACACGGACGGGTGTCTCAAAGGTTCAAACACGGATGGTTGATGAAAGAACACAGACGGGTGTCTCAAAGGTTCAAACACGGACGTGTGCTGAAAGAAAATTGACGGGTGTCTAAAAGGTTGAAACACGGACGGGTGATGAAAGAACACGGACGGGTGTCTAAAAGGTTCAAACACGGACGAGTGCTGAAAGAGCACGGACGGGTGTCTAAGGTTCTGACACGGACGGGTGCTGAAAGAACACGAACGGGTGTCTAAGTTTCAAACACGGACTGGTGATGAAAGAACACAGACGGGTGTCTAAAAGGTTCAAACACGGACGGGTGCTGAAAGAGCACGGACGAGTGTCTAAGGTTCAAACACGGACAGATACTGAAAGAACACGGACGGGTGTCTAAGGTACAAACACGGACGGGTGCTAAAAGAACACAGACGGATGTCTAAGGTTCAAACACGGATGGGTGCTGAAAGAACACGGACGAGTGTCTAAGAGGTTGAAACACGGATGGGTGCTGAAAGAACACGGACGGGTGTCTATAAGGTTCAAACACGGACGGGTGCGGAAAGAACACGGACAGGTGTCTAAAAGGTTCAAACACGGACGGGTGATGAAAGAACACGGACGGGTGTCTCAAAGGTTCAAACACGGACGGGTGCTGAAAGAAAAGTGACGGGTGTCTAAAAGGTTGAAACACGGACGGGTGATGAAAGAACACGGACGGGTGTCTAAAAGGTTCAAACACGGACGAGTGCTGAAAGAGCACGGACGGGTGTCTAAGGTTCCAACACGGACGGGTGCTGAAAGAACACGGACGGGTGTCTAAGGTTCAAACACGGACTGGTGATGAAAGAACATGGACGGGTGTCTCAAAGGTTCAAACACGGACGGGTTCTGAAAGAACACGGAAGGGTGTCTCAAAGGTTCAAACACGGACGAGTGCTGAAAGAACACGGACGGGTGTCTCAAAGGTTCAAGCACGGACGGGTGCTGAAAGAACACGGACGGGTGTCTAAAAGCTTCTAACACAGACGGGTGCTGAAAGAACATGGACGGGTGTCTCAAAGGTTCAAACATGGACGAGTGCTGAAAGAACACAGACGGGTGTCTCAAATGTTCAAACACGGACGGGTGCTGAAACAACACGGACGAGTGTCTAAAAGGTTCAAACACGGACGGGTGATGAAAGAACACGGACGGGTGTCTCAAAGGTTCAAACACGGACGGGTACTGAAAGAACACAACCGGGTGTCTCAAAAGTTCAAACACGGACGGGTACTGAAAGAACACGGACGGGTCTCTAAGGTCAATACGGATGGTTATTGGCTAAAAAGTTCAAACACGGACGGGTGATGAAAGAACACGGACTAGTTTCTAAAAGGTTCAAACACGGACGGGTGCTGAAAAACATGGACGGGTGTCTAAAAGGTTCAAACACGGACGAGTGCTGAAAGAGCACGGACGGGTGTCTAAGGTTCAGACACGGACGGGTGCTGAAAGAACACGGACGGGTGTCTAAGGTTCAAACACGGACTGGTGATGAAAGAACACGGACGGGTGTATCAAAGGTTCAAACACAGACGGGTGCTGAAAGAACACGGACGGGTGTCTCAAAGGTTCAAACACGGATGGTTGATGAAAGAACACAGACGGGTGTCTCAAAGGTTCAAACACGGACGTGTGCTGAAAGAAAATTGACGGGTGTCTAAAAGGTTGAAACACGGACGGGTGATGAAAGAACACGGACGGGTGTCTAAAAGGTTCAAACACGGACGAGTGCTGAAAGAGCACGGACGGGTGTCTAAGGTTCTGACACGGACGGGTGCTGAAAGAACACGAACGGGTGTCTAAGTTTCAAACACGGACTGGTGATGAAAGAACACAGACGGGTGTCTAAAAGGTTCAAACACGGACGGGTGCTGAAAGAGCACGGACGAGTGTCTAAGGTTCAAACACGGACAGATACTGAAAGAACACGGACGGGTGTCTAAGGTACAAACACGGACGGGTGCTAAAAGAACACAGACGGATGTCTAAGGTTCAAACACGGATGGGTGCTGAAAGAACACGGACGAGTGTCTAAGAGGTTGAAACACGGATGGGTGCTGAAAGAACACGGACGGGTGTCTATAAGGTTCAAACACGGACGGGTGCGGAAAGAACACGGACAGGTGTCTAAAAGGTTCAAACACGGACGGGTGATGAAAGAACACGGACGGGTGTCTCAAAGGTTCAAACACGGACGGGTGCTGAAAGAAAAGTGACGGGTGTCTAAAAGGTTGAAACACGGACGGGTGATGAAAGAACACGGACGGGTGTCTAAAAGGTTCAAACACGGACGAGTGCTGAAAGAGCACGGACGGGTGTCTAAGGTTCCAACACGGACGGGTGCTGAAAGAACACGGACGGGTGTCTAAGGTTCAAACACGGACTGGTGATGAAAGAACATGGACGGGTGTCTCAAAGGTTCAAACACGGACGGGTTCTGAAAGAACACGGAAGGGTGTCTCAAAGGTTCAAACACGGACGAGTGCTGAAAGAACACGGACGGGTGTCTCAAAGGTTCAAGCACGGACGGGTGCTGAAAGAACACGGACGGGTGTCTAAAAGCTTCTAACACAGACGGGTGCTGAAAGAACATGGACGGGTGTCTCAAAGGTTCAAACATGGACGAGTGCTGAAAGAACACAGACGGGTGTCTCAAATGTTCAAACACGGACGGGTGCTGAAACAACACGGACGAGTGTCTAAAAGGTTCAAACACGGACGGGTGATGAAAGAACACGGACGGGTGTCTCAAAGGTTCAAACACGGACGGGTACTGAAAGAACACAACCGGGTGTCTCAAAAGTTCAAACACGGACGGGTACTGAAAGAACACGGACGGGTCTCTAAGGTCAATACGGATGGTTATTGGCTAAAAAGTTCAAACACGGACGGGTGATGAAAGAACACGGACTAGTTTCTAAAAGGTTCAAACACGGACGGGTGCTGAAAAACATGGACGGGTGTCTCAAAGGTTCAAGCACGGACGGGTGCTGAAAGAGCACCGACGGGTGTCTAAAAGGTTCAAACACAGACGGGTGCTGAAAGAACACGGACGGGTGTCTAAAAGGTTCAAACACGGACGGGTGCTGAAAGAACACGGACGGTTGTCTAATAGTTTCAAACACGGACGCGTGATGAAAGAACACGGACGGGTGTCTCAAAGGTTCAAACACGGACGGGTGCTGAAAGAACACGGGCGGGTGTCTCAAAGGTTCAAACAAGGACGGGTGCTAAAAGAACACGGAAGGGTGTCTAAAATTTCAAACACGGACGGGTGATGAAAGAACACGGACGGGTGTCTCAAAGGTTCAAACACGGACGGGTACTGAAAGAACACAACCGGGTGTCTCAAAAGTTCAAACACGGACGGGTGCTGAAAGAACACGGACGGGTGTCTAAGGTCAATACGGATGGTTATTGGCTAAAAAGTTCAAACACGGACGGGTGATGAAAGAACATGGACGGGTGTCTAAAAGGTTCAAACACGGACGGGTCCTGAAAGAACACGGACGGGTGTCTCAAAGGTTCAAGCACGGACGGGTGCTGAAAGAACACGGACGGGTGTCTAAAAGGTTCAAACACAGACGAGTCCTGAAAGAACACGGACGGGTGTCTCAAAGGTTCAAACATGGACGGGTGCTGAAAGAACACGGACGGGTGTCTAAAAGTTTCAAACACGGACGGGTGATGAAAGAACACGGACGGGTGTCTCAAAGGTTCAAACACAGACGGGTGCTGAAAGAACACGGGCGGGTGTCTCAAAGGTTCAAACAAGGACGGGTGCTAAAAGAACACGGACGGGTGTCTAAAATTTCAAACACGGATGGGTGATGAAAGAACACGGATGGGTGTCTCAAAGGTTCAAACACGGACGGGTGATGAAAGAACACGGACGGGTGTCTAAAAGGTTCAAACACGGACGGGTGCTGAAAGAGCACGGACGAGTGTCTAAGGTTCAAACACGGACGGGTACTGAAAGAACACGGACGGGTGTCTAAGGTACAAACACGGACGGGTGCTAAAAGAACACAAACGGATGTCTAAGGTTCAAACACGGACGGGTGTTGAAAGAACACGGCGAGTGTCTAAGAGGTCCAAACACGGACGGGTGCTGAAAGAACACGGACGGGTGTCTATAAGGTTCAAACACGAACGGGTGCTGAAAGAACACGGACAGGTGTCTAAAAGGTTCAAACACGGATGGTTGATGAAAGAACACAGACGGGTGTCTCAAAGGTTCAAACACAGACGGGTGCTGAAAGAACACGGGCGAGTGTCTAAGAGGTCCAAACACGGACGGGTGCTGAAACAACACGGACGAGTGTCTAAAAGGTTCAAACACGGACGGGTGATGAAAGAACACGGACGGGTGTCTCAAAGGTTCAAACACGGACGGGTACTGAAAGAACACAACCGGGTGTCTCAAAAGTTCAAACACGGACGGGTACTGAAAGAACACGGACGGGTCTCTAAGGTCAATACGGATGGTTATTGGCTAAAAAGTTCAAACACGGACGGGTGATGAAAGAACACGGACTAGTTTCTAAAAGGTTCAAACACGGACGGGTGCTGAAAAACATGGACGGGTGTCTAAAAGGTTCAAACACGGACGAGTGCTGAAAGAGCACGGACGGGTGTCTAAGGTTCAGACACGGACGGGTGCTGAAAGAACACGGACGGGTGTCTAAGGTTCAAACACGGACTGGTGATGAAAGAACACGGACGGGTGTATCAAAGGTTCAAACACAGACGGGTGCTGAAAGAACACGGACGGGTGTCTCAAAGGTTCAAACACGGATGGTTGATGAAAGAACACAGACGGGTGTCTCAAAGGTTCAAACACGGACGTGTGCTGAAAGAAAATTGACGGGTGTCTAAAAGGTTGAAACACGGACGGGTGATGAAAGAACACGGACGGGTGTCTAAAAGGTTCAAACACGGACGAGTGCTGAAAGAGCACGGACGGGTGTCTAAGGTTCTGACACGGACGGGTGCTGAAAGAACACGAACGGGTGTCTAAGTTTCAAACACGGACTGGTGATGAAAGAACACAGACGGGTGTCTAAAAGGTTCAAACACGGACGGGTGCTGAAAGAGCACGGACGAGTGTCTAAGGTTCAAACACGGACAGATACTGAAAGAACACGGACGGGTGTCTAAGGTACAAACACGGACGGGTGCTAAAAGAACACAGACGGATGTCTAAGGTTCAAACACGGATGGGTGCTGAAAGAACACGGACGAGTGTCTAAGAGGTTGAAACACGGATGGGTGCTGAAAGAACACGGACGGGTGTCTATAAGGTTCAAACACGGACGGGTGCGGAAAGAACACGGACAGGTGTCTAAAAGGTTCAAACACGGACGGGTGATGAAAGAACACGGACGGGTGTCTCAAAGGTTCAAACACGGACGGGTGCTGAAAGAAAAGTGACGGGTGTCTAAAAGGTTGAAACACGGACGGGTGATGAAAGAACACGGACGGGTGTCTAAAAGGTTCAAACACGGACGAGTGCTGAAAGAGCACGGACGGGTGTCTAAGGTTCCAACACGGACGGGTGCTGAAAGAACACGGACGGGTGTCTAAGGTTCAAACACGGACTGGTGATGAAAGAACATGGACGGGTGTCTCAAAGGTTCAAACACGGACGGGTTCTGAAAGAACACGGAAGGGTGTCTCAAAGGTTCAAACACGGACGAGTGCTGAAAGAACACGGACGGGTGTCTCAAAGGTTCAAGCACGGACGGGTGCTGAAAGAACACGGACGGGTGTCTAAAAGCTTCTAACACAGACGGGTGCTGAAAGAACATGGACGGGTGTCTCAAAGGTTCAAACATGGACGAGTGCTGAAAGAACACAGACGGGTGTCTCAAATGTTCAAACACGGACGGGTGCTGAAACAACACGGACGAGTGTCTAAAAGGTTCAAACACGGACGGGTGATGAAAGAACACGGACGGGTGTCTCAAAGGTTCAAACACGGACGGGTACTGAAAGAACACAACCGGGTGTCTCAAAAGTTCAAACACGGACGGGTACTGAAAGAACACGGACGGGTCTCTAAGGTCAATACGGATGGTTATTGGCTAAAAAGTTCAAACACGGACGGGTGATGAAAGAACACGGACTAGTTTCTAAAAGGTTCAAACACGGACGGGTGCTGAAAAACATGGACGGGTGTCTCAAAGGTTCAAGCACGGACGGGTGCTGAAAGAGCACCGACGGGTGTCTAAAAGGTTCAAACACAGACGGGTGCTGAAAGAACACGGACGGGTGTCTAAAAGGTTCAAACACGGACGGGTGCTGAAAGAACACGGACGGTTGTCTAATAGTTTCAAACACGGACGCGTGATGAAAGAACACGGACGGGTGTCTCAAAGGTTCAAACACGGACGGGTGCTGAAAGAACACGGGCGGGTGTCTCAAAGGTTCAAACAAGGACGGGTGCTAAAAGAACACGGAAGGGTGTCTAAAATTTCAAACACGGACGGGTGATGAAAGAACACGGACGGGTGTCTCAAAGGTTCAAACACGGACGGGTACTGAAAGAACACAACCGGGTGTCTCAAAAGTTCAAACACGGACGGGTGCTGAAAGAACACGGACGGGTGTCTAAGGTCAATACGGATGGTTATTGGCTAAAAAGTTCAAACACGGACGGGTGATGAAAGAACATGGACGGGTGTCTAAAAGGTTCAAACACGGACGGGTCCTGAAAGAACACGGACGGGTGTCTCAAAGGTTCAAGCACGGACGGGTGCTGAAAGAACACGGACGGGTGTCTAAAAGGTTCAAACACAGACGAGTCCTGAAAGAACACGGACGGGTGTCTCAAAGGTTCAAACATGGACGGGTGCTGAAAGAACACGGACGGGTGTCTAAAAGTTTCAAACACGGACGGGTGATGAAAGAACACGGACGGGTGTCTCAAAGGTTCAAACACAGACGGGTGCTGAAAGAACACGGGCGGGTGTCTCAAAGGTTCAAACAAGGACGGGTGCTAAAAGAACACGGACGGGTGTCTAAAATTTCAAACACGGATGGGTGATGAAAGAACACGGATGGGTGTCTCAAAGGTTCAAACACGGACGGGTGATGAAAGAACACGGACGGGTGTCTAAAAGGTTCAAACACGGACGGGTGCTGAAAGAGCACGGACGAGTGTCTAAGGTTCAAACACGGACGGGTACTGAAAGAACACGGACGGGTGTCTAAGGTACAAACACGGACGGGTGCTAAAAGAACACAAACGGATGTCTAAGGTTCAAACACGGACGGGTGTTGAAAGAACACGGCGAGTGTCTAAGAGGTCCAAACACGGACGGGTGCTGAAAGAACACGGACGGGTGTCTATAAGGTTCAAACACGAACGGGTGCTGAAAGAACACGGACAGGTGTCTAAAAGGTTCAAACACGGATGGTTGATGAAAGAACACAGACGGGTGTCTCAAAGGTTCAAACACAGACGGGTGCTGAAAGAACACGGGCGAGTGTCTAAGAGGTCCAAACACGGACGGGTGCTGAAAGAACACGGACGGGTGTCTATAAGGTTCAAACACGAACGGGTGCTGAAAGAACACGGACGGGTGTCTAAAAGTTTCAAACACGGACGGGTGATGAAAGAACACGGACGGGTGTCTCAAAGGTTCAAACACAGACGGGTGCTGAAAGAACACGGGCGGGTGTCTCAAAGGTTCAAACAAGGACGGGTGCTAAAAGAACACAGACGGGTGTCTAAAATTTCAAACACGGATGGGTGATGAAAGAACACGGACGGGTGTCTCAAAGGTTCAAACACGGACGGGTGATGAAAGAACACGGACGAGTGTCTAAAAGGTTCAAACACGGACGGGTGCTGAAAGAGCACGGACGAGTGTCTAAGGTTCAAACACGGACGGGTACTGAAAGAACACGGACGGGTGTCTCAAAGGTACAAACACGGACGGGTGCTAAAAGAACACAAACGGATGTCTAAGGTTCAAACACGGACGGGTGTTGAAAGAACACGGTGAGTGTCTAAGAGGTCCAAACACGGACGGGTGCTGAAAGAACACGGACGGGTGTCTATAAGGTTCAAACACGAACGGGTGCTGAAAGAACACGGACAGGTGTCTAAAAGGTTCAAACACGGATGGTTGATGAAAGAACACAGACGGGTGTCTCAAAGGTTCAAACACGGACGTGTGCTGAAAGAAAAGTGACGGGTTTCTAAAAGGTTGAAACACGGACGGGTGATGAAAGAACACGGACGGGTGTCTAAAAGGTTCAAACACGGACGAGTGCTGAAAGAGCACGGACGGGTGTCTAAGGTTCAGACACGGACGGGTGCTAAAAGAACACGGACGGGTGTCTAAGGTTCAAACACGGACTGGTGATGAAAGAACACGGACGGGTGTATCAAAGGTTCAAACACAGACGGGTGCTGAAAGAACACGGACGGGTGTCTCAAAGGTTCAAACACGGATGAGTGCTAAAAGAACACGGACGGGTGTCTCAAAGGTTCAAGCACGGACGGGTGCTGAAAGAACACGGACGGGTGTCTAAAAGGTTCAAACACAGACGGGTGCTGAAAGAACACGGACGGGTGTCTCAAAGGTTCAAACACGGACGAGTGCTGAAAGAACACGCACGGGTGTCTCAAATGTTCAAACACCGACGGGTGCTGAAACAACACGGACGAGTGTCTAAAAGGTTCAAACACGGACGGGTGTCTCAAAGGTTCAAACACAGACGGGTACTGAAAGAACACAACCGGGTGTCTCAAAAGTTCAAACAGGGACGGGTGCTGAAAGAACACGGACGGGTGTCTAAGGTCAATACGGATGGTTATTGGCTAAAAAGTTCAAACACGGACGGGTGATGAAAGAACATGGACGGGTGTCTAGAAGGTTCATACACGGACGGGTACTGAAAGAACACGGACGGGTGTCTCAAAGGTTCAAACACGGACTGGTGCTGAAAGAACACGGACGGGTGTCTAAAAGATTCAAACACGGACGGGTGATGAAAGAACACGGACGGGTGTCTCAAAGGTTCAAACACGGACGGGTGCTGAAAGAACACGGGCGGGCGTCTCTAAGGTTCAAACAAGGACGGGTGCTAAAAGAACACGGACGGGTGTCTGAAATTTCAAACACAGACGGGTGATGAAAGAACACGGACGGGTGTCTCAAAGGTTCAAACACGGACGGGTGATGAAAGAACACGGACGGGTGTCTAAAAGGTTCAAACACGGACGGGTACTGAAAGAGCACGGACGAGTGTCTAAGGTTCAAACACGGACGGGTACTGAAAGAACAGGGACGGGTGTCTAAGGTACAAACACGGACGGGTGCTAAAAGAACACGGACGGATGTCTAAGGTTCAAACACGGACGGGTACTGAAAGAACAGGGACGGGAGTCTAAGGTACAAACACGGACGGGTGCTAAAAGAACACAGACGGATGTCTAAGGTTCAAACACGGACGGGTGCTGAAAGAACACGGACGAGTGTCTAAGAGGTTCAAACACGGACGGGTGCTTAAAGAACACGGACAGGTGTCTCAAAGGTTTAAACACGGAGGAGTGCTGAAAGAACACAAACGGGTGTCTCAAAGGTTCAAGCACGGACGGGTGCTGAAAGAACACGGACGGGTATCTAAAAGGTTTAAACACAGACAGGTGCTGAAAGAACATGGACGGGTGTCTCAAAGGTTCAAACACGGACGGGTGCTGAAAGAACACGGATGGGTGTCTCAAATGTTCAAACACGGACGGGTGCTGAAACAACACGGACGAGTGTCTAAAAGGTTGAAACAAGGACGGGTGATGAAAGAACACGGACGAGTGTCTCAAAGGTTCAAACACGGACGGGTACTGAAAGAACACAACCGGGTGTCTCAAAAGTTCAAACACGGACGGGTGCTGACAGAACACGGACGGGTGTCTAAGGTCAATACAGATGGTTATTGGCTAAAAAGTTCAAACAAGGACGGGTGATGAAAGAACATGGACGGGTGTCTAAAAGGTTCAAAGACGGACGGGTGCTGAAAGAACACGGATGGGTGTCTCAAAGGTTCAAGCACGGACGGGTGCTGAAAGAAGACGGACGGGTGTCTAAAAGGTTCAAACACAGACAGGTGCTAAAAGAACACGGACGGTTGTCTCAAAGGTTCAAACACGGGCGGGTGCTGAAAAAACACGGAAGGGTGTCTAAAAGTTTCAAACACGGACGGGTGATGAAAGAACACGGACGGGTGTCTCAAAGGTTCAAGCACGGACGGGTGCTGAAAGAACACGGGCGGGTGTCTCAAAGGTTCAAACAAGGACGGATGCTAAAAGATCACGGACGGGTGTCTAAAATTTCAAACACGGACGGGTGATGAATGGACATGGACGGGTGTCTCAAAGGTTCAAACACGGACGGGTGATGAAAGAACACGGACGGGTGTCTCAAAGGTTCAAACACGGACGGGTACTGAAAGATCATAACCGAGTGTCTCAAAAGTTCAAACACGGACGGGTGCTGAAAGAACACGGACGGGTGTCTAAGGTCAATACAGATGGTTAATGGCTAAAAAGTTCTAACACGGACGGGTGATGAAAGAACATGGACGGGTGTCTAAAAGGTTCAAACACGGACGGGTGCTGAAAGAACACGGACGGGTGTCTTAAAGGTTTAAGCACGGACGGGTGCTAAAAATACACGGACGGGTGTCTAAAAGGTTCAAACACAGACGGGTGATGAAAGAACACGGACGGGTGTCTCAAAGGTTCAAACACGGACGGGTACTGAAAGAACACAACCGGGTGTCTCAAAAGTTCAAACACGGACGGGTGCTGAAAGAACACGGACGGGTGTCTAAGGTCAATACGGATGGTTATTGGCTAAAAAGTTCAAACACGGACGGGTGATGAAAGAACATGGACGGGTGTCTAGAAGGTTCATACACGGACGGGTGCTGAAAGAACACGGACGGGTGTCTCAAAGGTTCAAGCACGGACGGGTGCCGAAAGAACACGGACGGGTGTCTAAAAGGTTCAAACACAGACGGGTGCTAAAAGAACACGGACGGGTGTCTCAAAGGTTCAAACACGGACGGGTGCTGAAAGAACATAGACGAGTGTCTCAAAGGTTCAAACACTGACGGGTGCTGAAAGATCACAGACGAGTGTCTAAAAGGTTTAAACACGGACGGGTGCTGAAAGAACACGGACGGGTGTCAAAAAGGTTCAAACACGGATGGGTGCTGAAAGAATACGGACGGGTGTCTAAAAGGTTCAAAAACAGATAGGTGATGACAGAACACGGTTGGGTGTCACAAAGGTTCAAACACGGACGGGTGTTGAAAGAACACGGACGGGTGTCTCAAAGGTTCAAACACGGACGGGTGCTGAAAGAACACGGACGGGTGTCTCAAATGTTCAAACACGGATGGGTGCTGAAAGAACACGGACGAGTGTCTAAAAGGTTCAAACACGGACGAGTGCTGAAAGAACACGCACGGGTGTCTCAAATGTTCAAACACGGACGGGTGCTGAAACAACACGGACGAGTGTCTAAAAGGTTCAAACACGGACGGGTGTCTCAAAGGTTCAAACACAGACGGGTACTGAAAGAACACAACCGGGTGTCTCAAAAGTTCAAACAGGGACGGGTGCTGAAAGAACACGGACGGGTGTCTAAGGTCAATACGGATGGTTATTGGCTAAAAAGTTCAAACACGGACGGGTGATGAAAGAACATGGACGGGTGTCTAAAAGGTTCAAACACGGACGGGTACTGAAAGAACACGGACGGGTGTCTCAAAGATTCAAGCACGGACGGGTGCTGAAAGAACACGGACGGGTGTCTAAAAGGTTCAAACACAGACGGGTGCTGAAAGAACACGGACGGGTGTCTCAAAGGTTCAAACACGGACGGGTGCTGAAAGAACACGGACGGGTGTCTAAAAGATTCAAACACGGACGGGTGATGAAAGAACACGGACGGGTGTCTCAAAGGTTCAAACACGGACGGGTGCTGAAAGAACACGGGCGGGCGTCTCTAAGGTTCAAACAAGGACGGGTGCTAAAAGAACACGGACGGGTGTCTAAAATTTCAAACACAGACGGGTGATGAAAGAACACGGACGGGTGTCTCAAAGGTTCAAACACGGACGGGTGATGAAAGAACACGGACGGGTGTCTAAAAGGTTCAAACACGGACGGGTACTGAAAGAGCACGGACGAGTGTCTAAGGTTCAAACACGGACGGGTACTGAAAGAACAGGGACGGGTGTCTAAGGTACAAACACGGACGGGTGCCAAAAGAACACAGACGGATGTCTAAGGTTCAAACACGGACGGGTACTGAAAGAACAGGGACGGGTGTCTAAGGTACAAACACGGACGGGTGCTAAAAGAACACAGACGGATGTCTAAGGTTCAAACACGGACGGGTGCTGAAAGAACACGGACGAGTGTCTAAGAGGTTCAAACACGGACGGGTGCTTAAAGAACACGGACAGGTGTCTCAAAGGTTTAAACAAGGAGGAGTGCTGAAAGAACACGAACGGGTGTCTCAAAGGTTCAAGCACGGACGGGTGCTGAAAGAACACGGACGGGTGTCTAAAAGGTTTAAACACAGACAGGTGCTGAAAGAACACGGACGGGTGTCTCAAAGGTTCAAACACGGACGGGTGCTGAAAGAACACGGATGGGTGTCTCAAATGTTCAAACACGGACGGGTGCTGAAACAACACGGACGAGTGTCTAAAAGGTTGAAACACGGACGGGTGATGAAAGAACACGGACGAGTGTCTCAAAGGTTCAAACACGGACGGGTACTGAAAGAACACAACCGGGTGTCTCAAAAGTTCAAACACGGACGGGTGCTGACAGAACACGGATGGGTGTCTAAGGTCAATACAGATGGTTATTGGCTAAAAAGTTCAAACAAGGACGGGTGATGAAAGAACATGGACGGGTGTCTAAAAGGTTCAA
The DNA here is from genome assembly GCA_022829125.1 of Lathyrus tuberosus. Taxonomy (NCBI): domain Eukaryota; kingdom Viridiplantae; phylum Streptophyta; class Magnoliopsida; order Fabales; family Fabaceae; genus Lathyrus; species Lathyrus tuberosus. Next base: position 7,037,429 of record JALAZF010000170.1, read on the forward strand.
AGACGGACGGGTGCTGAAAGAACACGGATGGGTGTCTCAAAGGTTCAAGCACGGACGGGTGCTGAAAGAAGACGGACGGGTGTCTAAAAGGTTCAAACACAGACAGGTGCTAAAAGAACACGGACGGTTGTCTCAAAGGTTCAAACACGGGCGGGTGCTGAAAAAACACGGAAGGGTGTCTAAAAGTTTCAAACACGGACGGGTGATGAAAGAACACGGACGGGTGTCTCAAAGGTTCAAGCACGGACGGGTGCTGAAAGAACACGGGCGGGTGTCTCAAAGGTTCAAACAAGGACGGATGCTAAAAGATCACGGACGGGTGTCTAAAATTTCAAACACGGACGGGTGATGAATGGACATGGACGGGTGTCTCAAAGGTTCAAACACGGACGGGTGATGAAAGAACACGGACGGGTGTCTCAAAGGTTCAAACACGGACGGGTACTGAAAGATCATAACCGAGTGTCTCAAAAGTTCAAACACGGACGGGTGCTGAAAGAACACGGACGGGTGTCTAAGGTCAATACAGATGGTTAATGGCTAAAAAGTTCTAACACGGACGGGTGATGAAAGAACATGGACGGGTGTCTAAAAGGTTCAAACACGGACGGGTGCTAAAAGAACACGGACGGGTGTCTTAAAGGTTTAAGCACGGACGGGTGCTAAAAATACACGGACGGGTGTCTAAAAGGTTCAAACACAGACGGGTGATGAAAGAACACGGACGGGTGTCTCAAAGGTTCAAACACGGACGGGTACTGAAAGAACACAACCGGGTGTCTCAAAAGTTCAAACACGGACGGGTGCTGAAAGAACACGGACGGGTGTCTAAGGTCAATACGGATGGTTATTGGCTAAAAAGTTCAAATACGGACGGGTGATGAAAGAACATGGACGGGTGTCTAGAAGGTTCATACACGGACGGGTGCTGAAAGAACACGGACGGGTGTCTCAAAGGTTCAAGCACGGACGGGTGCCGAAAGAACACGGACGGGTGTCTAAAAGGTTCAAACATAGACGGGTGCTAAAAGAACACGGACGGGTGTCTCAAAGGTTCAAACACGGACGGGTGCTGAAAGAACACAGACGAGTGTCTCAAAGGTTCAAACACTGACGGGTGCTGAAAGATCCCAGACGAGTGTCTAAAAGGTTTAAACACGGACGGGTGCTGAAAGAACACGGACGGGTGTCAAAAAGGTTCAAACACGGATGGGTGCTGAAAGAATACGGACGGGTGTCTAAAAGGTTCAAACACGGACGGGTGCTGAAGGAACACGAACGAGTGTCTCAAAGGTTCAAACACGGACGGGTGCAGAAAGAACACGGACGGGTGTCTAAAACGTTCAAACACAGATAGGTGATGAAAGAACATGGTTGGGTGTCACAAAGGTTCAAACACGGACGGGTGTTGAAAGAACACGGACGGGTGTCTCAAAGGTTCAAACACGGACGGGTGCTGAAAGAACACGGACGGGTGTCTCAAATGTTCAAACACGGATGGGTGCTGAAAGAACACGGACGAGTGTCTAAAAGGTTCAAACACGGACGGGTGATGAAAGAACACGGACGGGTGTCTCAAAGGTTCAAACACGGACAGGTGCTGAAAGAACACGGGCGGGTGTCTCAAAGGTTCAAACAAGGACGGGTGCTGAAAGAACACGGACGGGTGTCTAAAAGGTTCAAACACGGATGGGTGCTGAAAGAATACGGACGGGTGTCTAAAAGGTTAAAACACGGACGGGTGCTGAAGGAACACGAACGAGTGTCTCAAAGGTTCAAACACGGACGGGTGCAGAAAGAACACGGACGGGTGTCTAAAACGTTCAAACACAGATAGGTGATGAAAGAACACGGTTGGGTGTCACAAAGGTTCAAACACGGACGGGTGTTGAAAGAACACGGACGGGTGTCTCAAAGGTTTAAACACGGACGGGTGCTGAAAGAACACGGACGGGTGTCTCAAATGTTCAAACACGGATGGGTGCTGAAAGAACACGGACGAGTGTCTAAAAGGTTCAAACACGGACGGGTGATGAAAGAACACGGACGGGTGTCTCAAAGGTTCAAACACGGACGGGTGCTGAAAGAACACGGGCGGGTGTCTCAAAGGTTCAAACAAGGACGGGTGCTGAAAGAACACGGACGGGTGTCTAAAAGGTTCAAACACGGATGGGTGATGAAAGAACACAGACGGGTGTCTCAAAGGTTCAAACACGGACGGGTGCTGAAAGAAAACTGACGGGTGTCTAAAAGGTTGAAACAGGGACTGGTGATGAAAGAACACGGACGGGTGTCTAAAAGGCTCAAACACGGACGAGTGTTGAAAGAGCACGGACGGGTGTCTAAGGTTCCGACACGGACGGGTTCTGAAAGAACACGGACGGGTGTCTAAGGTTCAAACACGGATGGGTGCTGAAAGAACACAGACAGATGTCTAAGGTTCAAACACGGACGGGTGCTAAAAGAACACAGACGGGTGTCTAAGAAGTTCAAACAGGGACGGGTGCTGAAAGAACACAGACGGCTATCTATAAGGTTCAAACACGGACGGGTGATGAAAGAACACGGACAGGTGTCCCAAAGGTTCAAACATGGACGGGTGCTGAAAGAACACAGTCGAGTGTCTAAAAGGTTCAAACACAGACGGGTGCTAATAGAACACGGACTGGTTTCTAAAAGGTTCAATCACGGACGGGTGCTGAAAGAATATGGACGGGTGTCTAAAAGGTTCAAACACGGACGGGTGCTGAAAGAACACGGACGGGTGTCTCAAAGGTTCAAACACGGACGGGTGCTGAAAGAACACAATCGGGTGTCTCAAAAGTTCAAACACGGACGGGTGCTGAAAGAACACGGACGGGTGTCTAAGGTCAATACGGATGGTTATTGGCTAAAAAGTTCAAACACGGACGGGTGATGAAAGAACATGGACGGGTGTCTAAAAGGTTCAAACACGGACGGGTGCTGAAAGAACACGGACGGGTTTCTCAAAGGTTCAAGCACGGACGGGTGCTGAAAGAACACGGACGGGTGTCTAAAAGGTTCAAACACAGACAGGTGCTAAAAGAACACGGACGGGTATCTCAAAGGTTCAAACACCGACGGGTGCTGAAAGAAAACGGACGGGTGTCTAAAAGGTTGAAACACGGATGGGTGATGAAAAAACATGGACGGGTGTCTCAAAGGTTCCACATCGGACGGGTACTAAAAGATCATAACCGGGTGTCTCAAAAGTTCAAACACGGATGGGTGCTGAAAGAACACGGACGGGTGTCTAAGGTCAATACGGATGGTTATTGGCTAAAAAGTTCAAACACGGACGGGTGATGAAAGAACATGGACGGGTGTCTAGAAGGTTCATACACGGACGGGTGCTGAAAGAACACGGACGGGTGTCTCAAAGGTTCAAGCACGGACGGGTACTGAAAGAACACGGACGGGTGTCTAAAAGGTTCAAACACAGACGGGTGCTAAAAGAACACGGACGGGTGTCTCAAAGGTTCAAACACGGACGGGTGCTGAAAGAACACAGACGAGTGTCTCAAAGGTTCAAACACGGACGGGTGCTGAAAGATCACAGACGAGTGTCTAAAAGGTTTAAACATGGACGGGTGCTGAAAGAACACGGACGGGTGTCAAAAAGGTTCAAACACGTACGGGTGCTGAAAGAATACGGACAGGTGTCTAAAAGGTTCAAACACGGACGGGTGCTGAAGGAACACGAACGGGTGTCTCAATGGTTCAAACACGGACGGGTGCTGAAAGAACACGGACGGGTGTCTAAAATGTTCAAACACGGACAGGTGATGAAAGAACACGGTTGGGTGTCACAAAGGTTCAAACACGGATGGGTGTTGAAAGAACACGGACGGGTGTCTCAAAGGTTCAAACACGAACGGGTGCTGAAAGAACACGGACGGGTGTCTCAAATGTTCAAACACGGATGGGTACTGAAAGAACACGGACGAGTGTCTAAAAGGTTCAAACACGGACGGGTGATGAAAGAACACGGACGGGTGTCTCAAAGGTTCAAACACGGACGGGTGCTAAAAGAGCACGGGCGGGTGTCTCAAAGGTTCAAACAAGGACGGGTGCTAAAAGAACACGGACGGGTGTCTAAAAGGTTTAAACACGGATGGGTGATGAAAGAACACAGACGGGTGTCTCAAAGGTTCAAACACGGACGGGTGCTGAAAGAAAACTGACGGGTGTCTAAAAGGTTGAAACACGGACTGGTGATGAAAGAACACGGACGGGTGTCTAAAAGGCTCAAACACGGACGAGTGTTGAAAGAGCACGGACGGGTGTCTAAGGTTCCGACACAGACGGGTGCTGAAAGAACACGGACGGGTGTCTAAGGTTCAAACACGGACGGGTGCTGAAAGAACACAGACAGATGTCTAAGGTTCAAACACGGACGGGTGCTAAAAGAACACAGATGGGTGTCTAAGAAGTTCAAACAAGGACGGGTGCTGAAAGAACACAGACGGCTATCTATAAGGTTCAAACACGGACGGGTGATGAAAGAACACGGACGGGTGTCCCAAAGGTTCAAACATGGATGGGTGCTGAAAGAACACAGACGAGTGTCTAAAAGGTTCAAACACAGACGGGTGCTAATAGAACACGGACTGGTGTCTAAAAGGTTCAATCACGGACGGGTGCTGAAAGAATATGGACGGGTGTCTAAAAGGTTCAAACACGGACGGGTGCTGAAAGAACACGGACGGGTGTCTCAAAGGTTCAAACACGGACGGGTGCTGAAAGAACACGGAGGGGTGTCTAAAAGGTTCAAACACGGACTGGTGATGAAAGAACACGGACGGGTGTCTCAAAGGTTCAAACACGGACGGGTGCTTAAAGAACAGGGACGGGTGTCTCAAAGGTACAAACACGGACGAGTGCTGAAAGCACACGGACGGGTGTCTCAAATGTTCAAACACGGACGGGTGCTGAAAGAACACGGACGAGTGTCTAAAAGGTTCAAACACGGACGGGTGATGAAAGAACACGGACGGGTGTCTCAAAGGTTCAAACACGGACGGGTACTGAAAGAACACAATCGGGTGTCTCAAAAGTTCAAACACAGACGGGTGCTGAAAGAACACGGACGGGTGTCTAAGGTCAATACGGATGGTTATTGGCTAAAAAGTTCAAACACGGACGGGTGATGAAAGAACATGGACGGGTGTCTAAAAGGTTCAAAGACTAACGAGTGCTGAAAGAACAGGGACGGGTGTCTCAAAGGTTCAAGCACGAACGGGTGCTGAAAGAACACGGACGGGTGTCTAAAAGGTTCAAACACAGACAGGTGCTGAAAGAACACGGACGGGTATCTCAAAGGTTCAAACACGGACGGGTGCTGAAAGAAAACGGACGGGTGTCTAAAATGTTGAAACACGGATGGGTGATGAAAGAACATGGACGGGTGTCTCAAAGGTTCCAACACGGACGAGTACTGAAAGATCATAACCGGGTGTCTCAAAAGTTCAAACACGGACGGGAGCTGAAAGAACACGGACGGGTGTCTAAGGTCAATACGGATGGTTAATGGCTAAAAAGTTCTAACACGGACGGGTGATGAAAGAACATGGACGGGTGTCTAAAAGGTTCAAACACGGACGGGTGCTGAAAGAACACGGACGGGTGTCTCAAAGGTTCAAGCACGGACGGGTGCTGAAAGAACACGGACGGGTGTCTAAAAGGTTCAAACACGGACGGGTACTGAAACATCATAACCGGGTGTCTCAAAAGTTCAAACACGGACGGGAGCTGAAAGAACACGGACGGGTGTCTAAGGTCAATACGGATGGTTAATGGCTAAAAAGTTCTAACACGGACGGGTGATGAAAGAACATGGACGGGTGTCTAAAAGGTTCTAACACGGACGGGTGCTGAAAGAACACGGACGGGTGTCTCAAAGGTTCAAACACGGACGGGTGCTGAAAGAACACGGAGGGGTGTTTAAAAGGTTCAAACATGGACTGGTGATGAAAGAACACGGACGGGTGTCTCAAAGGTTCAAACACGGACGGGTGCTTAAAGAACATGGACGGGTGTCTCAAAGGTACAAACACGGACGAGTGCTGAAAGCACACGGACGGGTGTCTCAAATGTTCAAACACGGACGGGTGCTGAAAGAACACGGACGAGTGTCTAAAAGGTTCAAACACGGACGGGTGATGAAAGAACACGGACGGGTGTCTTAAAGGTTCAAACACGGACGGGTACTGAAAGAACACAATCGGGTGTCTCAAAAGTTCAAACACAGACGGGTGCTGAAAGAACACGGACGGGTGTCTAAGGTCAATACGGATGGTTATTGGCTAAAAAGTTCAAACACGGACAGGTGATGAAAGAACATGGACGGGTGTCTAAAAGGTTCAAACACTGACGAGTGCTGAAAGAACAGGGACGGGTGTCTCAAAGGTTCAAGCACGAACGGGTGCTGAAAGAACACGGACGGGTGTCTAAAAGGTTCAAACACAGACAGGTGCTGAAAGAACACGGACGGGTATCTCAAAGGTTCAAACACGGACGGGTGCTGAAAGAAAACGGACGGGTGTCTAAAAGGTTGAAACACGGATGGGTGATGAAAGAACATGGACGGGTGTCTCAAAGGTTCCAACACGGACTGGTACTGAAAGATCATAACCGGGTGTCTCAAAAGTTCAAACACGGACGGGAGCTGAAAGAACACGGACGGGTGTCTAAGGTCAATACGGATGGTTAATGGCTAAAAAGTTCTAACACGGACGGGTGATGAAAGAACATGGACGGGTGTCTAAAAGGTTCAAACACGGACGGGTGCTGAAAGAACACGGACGGGTGTCTAAAAGGTTCAAGCACGAACGGGTGCTGAAAGAACACGGACGGGTGTCTAAAAGGTTCAAACACAGACAGGTGCTGAAAGAACACGGACGGGTATCTCAAAGGTTCAAACACGGACGGGTGCTGAAAGAAAATGGACGGGTGTCTAAAAGGTTGAAACACGGATGGGTGATGAAAGAACATGGACGGGTGTCTCAAAGGTTCCAACACGGACGGGTACTGAAAGATCATAACCGGGTGTCTCAAAAGTTCAAACACGGACGGGAGCTGAAAGAACACGGACGGGTGTCTAAGGTCAATACGGATGGTTAATGGCTAAAAAGTTCTAACACGGACGGGTGATGAAAGAACATGGACGGGTGTCTAAAAGGTTCAAACACGGACGGGTGTTGAAATAACACGGACGGGTGTCTCAAAGGTTCAAGCACGGACGGGTACTGAAAGAACACGGACGGGTGTCTAAATGGTTCAAACACAGACAGGTGCTAAAAGAACACGGACGGTTGTCTCAAAGGTTCAAACACGGACGGGTGCTGAAAGAACACAGACGAGTGTCTCAAAGGTTCAAACACGGACGGGTGCTGAAAGATCACAGACGAGTGTCTAAAAGGTTTAAACACGGACGGGTGCTGAAAGAACATGGACGGGTGTCAAAAAGGTTCAAACACGTACGGGTGCTGAAAGAATACGGACGGGTGTCTAAAAGATTCAAACACGGACGGGTGCTGAAGGAACACGAACGGGTGTCTCAAAGGTTCAAACACGGACGGGTGCTGAAAGAACACGGACGGGTGTCTAAAATGTTCAAACACGGACAGGTGATGAAAGAACACGGTTGGGTGTCACAAAGGTTCAAACACGGATGGGTGTTGAAATAACACGGACGGGTGTCTCAAAGGTTCAAACACAAACGGGTGCTGAAAGAACACGGACGGGTGTCTCAAATGTTCAAACACGGATGGGTGCTGAAAGAACACGGACGAGTGTCTAAAAGGTTCAAACACGGACGGGTGATGAAAGAACACGGACGGGTGTCTCAAAGGTTCAAACACGGATGGGTGCTGAAAGAGGACGGGCGGGTGTCTCAAAGGTTCAAACAAGGATGGGTGCTGAAAGAACACGGACGGGTGTCTAAAAGGTTTAAACACGGATGGGTGATGAAAGAACACAGACGGGTGTCTCAAAGGTTCAAACACGGACGGGTGCTGAAAGAAAACTGACGGGTGTCTAAAAGGTTGAAACACGGACTGGTGATGAAAGAACACGGACGGGTGTCTAAGAGGCTCAAACACGGACGAGTGTTGAAAGAGCACGGACGGGTGTCTAAGGTTCCGACACGGACGGGTGCTGAAAGAACACGGACGGGTGTCTAAGGTTCAAACACGGACGGGTGCTGAAAGAACACAGACAGATGTCTAAGGTTCAAACACGGACGGGTGCTAAAAGAACACAGACGGGTGTCTAAGAAGTTCAAACAAGGACGGGTGCTGAAAGAACACAAACGGCTATCTATAAGGTTCAAACACGGACGGGTGATGAAAGAACACGGACGGGTGTCCCAAAGGTTCAAACATGGATGGGTGCTGAAAGAACACAGACGAGTGTCTAAAAGGTTCAAACACAGACGGGTGCTAATAGAACACGGACTGGTGTCTAAAAGGTTCAATCACGGACGGGTGTTGAAAGAATATGGACGGGTGTCTAAAAGGTTCAAACACGGACGGGTGCTGAAAGAACACGGACGGGTGTCTCAAATGTTCAAACACGGACGGGTGCTGAAAGAACACGGAGGGGTGTCTAAAAGGTTCAAACACGGACTGGTGATGAAAGAACACGGACGGGTGTCTCAAAGGTTCAAACACAGACGGGTGCTTAAAGAACACGGACGGGTGTCTCAAAGGTACAAACACGGACGAGTGCTGAAAGCACACGGACGGGTGTCTCAAATGTTCAAACACGGACGGGTGCTGAAAGAACACGGACGGGTGTCTAAAAGGTTTAAACACGGATGGGTGATGAAAGAACACAGACGGGTGTCTCAAAGGTTCAAACACGGACGGGTGCTGAAAGAAAACTGACGGGTGTCTAAAAGGTTGAAACACGGACTGGTGATGAAAGAACACGGACGGGTGATGAAAGAACACGGACGGGTGTCTAAGGTTCAAACACGGACGGGTGCTGAAAGAACACAGACAGATGTCTAAGGTTCAAACACGGACGGGTGCTTAAAGAACACAGACGGGTGTCTAAGAAGTTCAAACAAGGACGGGTGCTGAAAGAACACAAACGGCTATCTATAAGGTTCAAACACGGACGGGTGATGAAAGAACACGGACGGGTGTCCCAAAGGTTCAAACATGGATGGGTGCTGAAAGAACACAGACGAGTGTCTAAAAGGTTCAAACACAGACGGGTGCTAATAGAACACGGACTGGTGTCTAAAAGGTTCAATCACGGACGGGTGTTGAAAGAATATGGACGGGTGTCTAAAAGGTTCAAACACGGACGGGTGCTGAAAGAACACGGACGGGTGTCTCAAAGGTTCAAACACGGACGGGTGCTGAAAGAACACGGAGGGGTGTCTAAAAGGTTCAAACACGGACTGGTGATGAAAGAACACGGACGGGTGTCTCAAAGGTTCAAACACGGACGGGTGCTTAAAGAACACGGACGGGTGTCTCAAAGGTACAAACACGGACGAGTGCTGAAAGCACACGGACGGGTGTCTCAAATGTTCAAACACGGACGGGTGCTGAAAGAACACGGACGAGTGTCTAAAAGGTTCAAACACGGACGGGTGATGAAAGAACACAGACGGGTGTCTCAAAGGTTCAAACACGGACGGGTACTGAAAGAACACAATCGGGTGTCTCAAAAGTTCAAACACAGACGGGTGCTGAAAGAACACGGACGGGTGTCTAAGGTCAATACGGATGGTTATTGGCTAAAAAGTTCAAACACGGACGGGTGATGAAAGAACATGGACGGGTGTCTAAAAGGTTCAAACACTGACGAGTGCTGAAAGAACAGGGACGGGTATCTCAAAGGTTCAAGCACGAACGGGTGCTGAAAGAACACGGACGGGTGTCTAAAAGGTTCAAACACAGACAGGTGCTGAAAGAACACGGACGGGTATCTCAAAGGTTCAAACACGGACGGGTGCTGAAAGAAAACGGACGGGTGTCTAAAAGGTTGAAACACGGATGGGTGATGAAAGAACATGGACGGGTGTCTCAAAGGCTCCAACACGGACGGGTACTGAAAGATCATAACCGGGTGTCTCAAAAGTTCAAACACGGACGGGAGCTGAAAGAACACGGATGTGTGTCTAAGGTCAATACGGATGGTTAATGGCTAAAAAGTTCTAACACGGACGGGTGATGAAAGAACATGGACGGGTGTCTAAAAGGTTCAAGCACGGACGGGTGCTGAAAGAACACGGACGGGTGTCTCAAAGGTTCAAGCACGGACGGGTGCTGAAAGAACACGGACGGGTGTCTAAAAGGTTCAAACACGGACGGGTACTGATAGAACACAACCGGGTGTCTCAAAAGTTCAAACACGGACGGGTGCTGAAAGAAAACGGACGGGTGTCTAAGGTCAATACGGATGGTTATTGGCTAAAAAGTTCAAACACGGACGGGTGATGAAAGAACATGGACGGGTGTCTAGAAGGTTCATACACGGACGGGTGCTGAAAGAACACGGATGGGTGTCTCAAAGGTTCAAGCACGGACGGGTGCTGAAAGAACACGGACGGGTGTCTAAAAGGTTCAAACACAGACGGGTGCTAAAAGAACACAGACGGGTGTCTCAAAGGTTCAAACACGGACGGGTGCTGAAAGAAGACAGACGAGTGTCTCAAAGGTTCAAACACGGACGGGTGCTGAAAGAACACAGACGAGTGTCTAAAAGGTTTAAACACAGACGGGTACTGAAAGAACACGGACGGGTGTCAAAAAGGTTCAAACACGGACGGGTGCTGAAAGAATACGGACGGGTGTCTAAAAGGTTCAAACACGGACGGGTGCTGAAATAACACGGACGGGTGTCTCAAAGGTTCAAACACTGACGGGTGCTGAAAGAACACGGACGGGTGTCTAAAACGTTCAAACACGGACAGGTGATGAAAGAACATGGTTGGGTGTCACAAAGGTTCAAACACGGACGGGTGTTGAAAGAACACGGACGGGTGTCTCAAAGGTTCAAACACGGACGGGTGATGAAAGAACACGGACGGGTGTCTCAAAGGTTCAAACACGGACGGGTACTGAAAGATCATAACCGAGTGTCTCAAAAGTTCAAACACGGACGGGTGCTGAAAGAACAAGGACGGGTGTCTAAGGTCAATACAGATGGGTAATGGCTAAAAAGTTCTAACACGGACGGGTGATGAAAGAACATGGACGGGTGTCTAAAAGGTTCAAACACGGACGGGTGCTGAAAGAACACGGACGGGTGTCTCAAAGGTTTAAGCACGGACGGGTGCTGAAAATACACGGACGGGTGTCTAAATGGTTCAAACACAGACGGGTGATGAAAGAACACGGACGGGTGTCTCAAAGGTTCAAACACGGACGAGTACTGAAAGAACACAACCGGGTGTCTCAAAAGTTCAAGCACGGACGGGTGCTGAAAGAAAACGGACGGGTGTCTAAGGTCAATACGGATGGTTATTGGCTAAAAAGTTCAAACACGGACGGGTGATGAAAGAACATGGACGGGTATCTAGAAGGTTCATACACGGACGGGTGCTGAAAGAACACGGACGGGTGTCTCAAAGGTTCAAGCACGGACGGGTGCTGAAAGAACACGGACGGGTGTCTAAAAGGTTCAAACACAGACGGGTGCTAAAAGAACACGGACGGGTGTCTCAAAGGTTCAAACACGGACGGGTGCTGAAAGAACACAGACGAGTGTCTCAAAGGTTCAAACACGGACGGGTGCTGAAAGAACACAGATGAGTGTCTAAAAGGTTTAAACACGGACGGGTGTCAAAAAGGTTCAAACACGGACGGGTGCTGAAAGAATACAGACGGGTGTCTAAAAGGTTCAAACACGGACGGGTGCTGAAGGAACACGAACGGGTGTCTCAAAGGTTCAAACACGGACGGGTGCTGAAAGAACACGGACGGGTGTCTAAAAGGTTCAAACACGGACTGGTGATGAAAGAACACGGACGGGTGTCTCAAAGGTTCAAACACGGACGGGTGCTTAAAGAACACGGACGGGTGTCTCAAAGGTACAAACACGGACGAGTGCTGAAAGCACACGGACGGGTGTCTCAAATGTTCAAACACGGACGGGTGCTGAAAGAACACGGACGAGTGTCTAAAAGGTTCAAACACGGACGGGTGATGAAAGAACACAGACGGGTGTCTCAAAGGTTCAAACACGGACGGGTACTGAAAGAACACAATCGGGTGTCTCAAAAGTTCAAACACAGACGGGTGCTGAAAGAACACGGACGGGTGTCTAAGGTCAATACGGATGGTTATTGGCTAAAAAGTTCAAACACGGACGGGTGATGAAAGAACATGGACGGGTGTCTAAAAGGTTCAAACACTGACGAGTGCTGAAAGAACAGGGACGGGTATCTCAAAGGTTCAAGCACGAACGGGTGCTGAAAGAACACGGACGGGTGTCTAAAAGGTTCAAACACAGACAGGTGCTGAAAGAACACGGACGGGTATCTCAAAGGTTCAAACACGGACGGGTGCTGAAAGAAAACGGACGGGTGTCTAAAAGGTTGAAACACGGATGGGTGATGAAAGAACATGGACGGGTGTCTCAAAGGCTCCAACACGGACGGGTACTGAAAGATCATAACCGGGTGTCTCAAAAGTTCAAACACGGACGGGAGCTGAAAGAACACGGATGTGTGTCTAAGGTCAATACGGATGGTTAATGGCTAAAAAGTTCTAACACGGACGGGTGATGAAAGAACATGGACGGGTGTCTAAAAGGTTCAAGCACGGACGGGTGCTGAAAGAACACGGACGGGTGTCTCAAAGGTTCAAGCACGGACGGGTGCTGAAAGAACACGGACGGGTGTCTAAAAGGTTCAAACACGGACGGGTACTGATAGAACACAACCGGGTGTCTCAAAAGTTCAAACACGGACGGGTGCTGAAAGAAAACGGACGGGTGTCTAAGGTCAATACGGATGGTTATTGGCTAAAAAGTTCAAACACGGACGGGTGATGAAAGAACATGGACGGGTGTCTAGAAGGTTCATACACGGACGGGTGCTGAAAGAACACGGATGGGTGTCTCAAAGGTTCAAGCACGGACGGGTGCTGAAAGAACACGGACGGGTGTCTAAAAGGTTCAAACACAGACGGGTGCTAAAAGAACACAGACGGGTGTCTCAAAGGTTCAAACACGGACGGGTGCTGAAAGAAGACAGACGAGTGTCTCAAAGGTTCAAACACGGACGGGTGCTGAAAGAACACAGACGAGTGTCTAAAAGGTTTAAACACAGACGGGTACTGAAAGAACACGGACGGGTGTCAAAAAGGTTCAAACACGGACGGGTGCTGAAAGAATACGGACGGGTGTCTAAAAGGTTCAAACACGGACGGGTGCTGAAATAACACGGACGGGTGTCTCAAAGGTTCAAACACTGACGGGTGCTGAAAGAACACGGACGGGTGTCTAAAACGTTCAAACACGGACAGGTGATGAAAGAACATGGTTGGGTGTCACAAAGGTTCAAACACGGACGGGTGTTGAAAGAACACGGACGGGTGTCTCAAAGGTTCAAACACGGACGGGTGATGAAAGAACACGGACGGGTGTCTCAAAGGTTCAAACACGGACGGGTACTGAAAGATCATAACCGAGTGTCTCAAAAGTTCAAACACGGACGGGTGCTGAAAGAACAAGGACGGGTGTCTAAGGTCAATACAGATGGGTAATGGCTAAAAAGTTCTAACACGGACGGGTGATGAAAGAACATGGACGGGTGTCTAAAAGGTTCAAACACGGACGGGTGCTGAAAGAACACGGACGGGTGTCTCAAAGGTTTAAGCACGGACGGGTGCTGAAAATACACGGACGGGTGTCTAAATGGTTCAAACACAGACGGGTGATGAAAGAACACGGACGGGTGTCTCAAAGGTTCAAACACGGACGAGTACTGAAAGAACACAACCGGGTGTCTCAAAAGTTCAAGCACGGACGGGTGCTGAAAGAAAACGGACGGGTGTCTAAGGTCAATACGGATGGTTATTGGCTAAAAAGTTCAAACACGGACGGGTGATGAAAGAACATGGACGGGTATCTAGAAGGTTCATACACGGACGGGTGCTGAAAGAACACGGACGGGTGTCTCAAAGGTTCAAGCACGGACGGGTGCTGAAAGAACACGGACGGGTGTCTAAAAGGTTCAAACACAGACGGGTGCTAAAAGAACACGGACGGGTGTCTCAAAGGTTCAAACACGGACGGGTGCTGAAAGAACACAGACGAGTGTCTCAAAGGTTCAAACACGGACGGGTGCTGAAAGAACACAGATGAGTGTCTAAAAGGTTTAAACACGGACGGGTGTCAAAAAGGTTCAAACACGGACGGGTGCTGAAAGAATACAGACGGGTGTCTAAAAGGTTCAAACACGGACGGGTGCTGAAGGAACACGAACGGGTGTCTCAAAGGTTCAAACACGGACGGGTGCTGAAAGAACACGGACGGGTGTCTAAAACATTCAAACACGGACAGGTGATGAAAGAACACGGTTGGGTGTCACAAAGGTTCAAACAAGGACGGGTGTTGAAAGAACACGGACGGGTGTCTCAAAGGTTCAAACACGGACGGGTGCTGAAAGAACACGGACGGGTGTCTCAAATGTTCAAACACGGATGGGTGCTGAAAGAACACGGACGGGTGTCTCAAAGGTTCAAACAAGGACGGGTGCTGAAAGAACACGGACGGGTGTCTAAAAGGTTCAAACACTGACGGGTGATAAAAGAACACGGACGGGTGTCTCAAAGGTTCAAACACGGACGGGTGCTGAAAGAGCATGGGCGGGTGTCTCAAAGGTTCAAACAAGGACGGGTGCTGAAAGAACACAGACGGGTGTCTAAAAGGTTCAAACACAGATGGGTGATGAAAGAACACAGACGAGTGTCTCAAAGGTTCAAACACGGACGGGTGCTGAAAGAAAACTGACGGGTGTCTAAAAGGTTGAAACACGGACTGGTGATGAAAGAACACAGACGGCTATCTATAAGGTTCAAACACGGACGGGTGATGAAAGAACACGGACGGGTGTCTAAAAGGGTCAAACACGGACGAGTGTTGAAAGAGCACGGACGGGTGTCTAAGGTTCCGACACGGACGGGTGTTGAAAGAACACGGACGGGTGTCTAAGGTTCAAACACAAACGGGTGCTGAAAGAACACAGACAGATGTCTAAGGTTCAAACACGGACGGGTGCTAAAAGAACACAGACGGGTGTCTAAGAAGTTCAAACAGGGACGGGTGCTGAAAGAACACAGACGACTATCTATAAGGTTCAAACACGGACGGGTGATGAAAGAACACGGACGGGTGTCCCAAAGGTTCAAACATGGACAGGTGCTGAAAGAACACAGACGAGTGTCTAAAAGGTTCAAACACAGACGGGTGCTAATAGAACATGGACTGGTGTCTAAAAGGTTCAATCACGGACGGGTGCTGAAAGAATATGGACGGGTGTCTAAAAGGTTCAAACACGGACGGGTGCTGAAAGAACACGGACGGGTGTCTCAAAGGTTCAAACACAGACGGGTGCTGAAAGAACACGGAGGGGTGTCTAAAAGGTTCAAACACGGACTGGTGATGAAAGAACACGGACGGGTGTCTCAAAGGTTCAAACACGGACGGGTGCTTAAAGAACACGGACGGGTGTCTCAAAGGTACAAACACGGACGAGTGCTGAAAGCACATGGACTGGTGTCTCAAATGTTCAAACACGGATGGGTGCTGAAAGAACACGGACGAGTGTCTAAAAGGTTCAAACACGGACGGGTGATGAAAGAACACGGACGGGTGTCTCAAAGGTTCAAACATGGACGGGTACTGAGAGAACACAACAGGGTGTCTCAAAAGTTCAAACACGGACGGGTGCTGAAAGAACACGGACTGGTGTCTAAGGTCAATACGGATGGTTATTGGCTAAACAGTTCAAACACGGACGAGTGATGAAAGAACATGGACGCGTGTCTAAAAGGTTCAAACACGGACGGGTGCTGAAAGAACATGGACGGGTGTCTCAAAGGTTTAAGCACGGACGGGTGCTGAAAGAACACGGACGGGTGTCTAAAAGGTTTAAACACAGGCGGGTGCTGAAAGAACACGGACAGGTATCTCAAAGGTTCAAACACGGACTGGTGCTGAAAGAAAATGGACGGGTGTCTAAAAGGTTGAAACACGGATCGGTGATGAAAGAACATGTACGGGTGTCTCAAAGGTTCCAACACGGACGGGTACTGAAAGATCATAACCGGGTGTCTCAAAAGTTCAAACACGGACGGGTGCTGAAAGAACACGGACGGGTGTCTAAAAGGAACAAACACAGGCGGGTGATGAAAGAACACGGACGGGTGTCTCAAAGGTTCAAACACGGACGGGTACTGAAAGAACACAACCGGGTGTCTCAAAAGTTCAAACACGGACGGGTGCTGAAAGAACACGGACGGGTGCTGAAAGAACACGGACGGGTGTCTAAGGTCAATACGGATGGTTATTGGCTAAAAAGTTCAAACACGGACGGGTGATGAAAGAACATGGACGGGTGTCTAGAAGGTTCATACACGGACGGGTGCTGAAAGAACACGGACGGGTGTCTCAAAGGTTCAAGCACGGACGGGTGCTGAATTAACACGGACGGGTGTCTAAAAGGTTCAAACACAGACGGGTGCTAAAAGAACACAGACGGGTGTCTCAAAGGTTCAAACACGGACGGGTGCTGAAAGAAGACAGACGAGTGTCTCAAAGGTTCAGACACGGACGGGTGCTGAAAGAACACAGACGAGTGTCTAAAAGGTTTAAACACGGACGGGTGCTGAAAGAACACGGACGGGTGTCAAAAAGGTTCAAACACGGACGGGTGCTGAAAGAATACGGACGGGTGTCTAAAAGGTTCAAACACGGACGGGTGCTAAAATAACACGGACGGGTGTCTCAAAGGTTCAAACACGGACGGGTGCTGAAAGAACACGGACGGGTGTCTAAAACGTTCAAACACGGACAGGTGATGAAAGAACACGGTTGGGTGTCACAAAGGTTCAAACACGGACGGGTGTTGAAAGAACACGGACGGGTGTCTCAAAGGTTCAAACACAGACTGGTGCTGAAAGAACACGGACGGGTGTCTCAAATGTTCAAACCCGGATGGGTGCTGAAAGAACACGGACGAGTGTCTAAAAGGTTCAAACACGGACGGGTGATGAAAGAACACGGACGGGTGTCTCAAAGGTTTAAACACGGACGGGTGCTGAAAGAGCACGGGCGGGTGTCTCAAAGGTTCAAACAAGGACGGGTGCTGAAAGAACACGGACGGGTGTCTAAAAGGTTCAAACACGGACGGGTGATGAAAGAACACAGACGGGTGTCTCAAAGGTTCAAACACGGACGAGTGCTGAAAGAAAACTGACGGGTGTCTAAAAGGTTAAAACACGGACTGGTGATGAAAGAACACGGACGGGTTTCTAAAAGGTTCAAACACGGACGAGTGTTGAAAGAGCACGGACGGGTGTCTAAGGTTCCGACACGGACGGGTGCTGAAAGAACACGGACGGGTGTCTAAGGTTCAAACACGGACGGGTGCTGAAAGAACACAGACAGATGTTTAAGGTTCAAACACAGACGGGTGCTAAAAGAACACAGACGGATGTCTAAGAGGTTCAAATAGGGACGGGTGCTGAAAGAACACAGACGGCTGTCTATAAGGTTCAAACACGGACGGGTGATGAAAGATCACGGACGGGTGTCCCAAAGGTTCAAATATGGACGGGTGCTGAAAGAACACAGACGAGTGTCTAAAAGGTTCAAACACGGACGGGTGCTAATAAAACACGGACTGGTGTCTAAAAGGTTCAATCACGGACGGGTGCTGAAAGAATACGGACGGGTGTCTAAAAGGTTCAAACACGGACGGGTGCTGAAAGAACACGGACGGGTGTCTCAAAGGTTCAAACATGGACGGTTGTTGAAAGAACACGGACGGGTGTCTAAAAGGTTCAAACACGGACTGGTGATGAAAGAACACGGACGGGTGTCTCAAAGGTTCAAACACGGACGGGTGCTTAAAGAACACGGACGGGTGTCTCAAAGGTACAAACACGGACGAGTGCTGAAAGCACACGGACGGGTGTCTCAAATGTTCAAACACGGACGGGTGTTGAAAGAACACGGACGAGTGTCTAAAAGGTTCAAACACGGATGGGTGATGAAAGAACACGGACGGGTGTCTCAAAGGTTCAAACACGGACGGGTACTGAAAGAACACAACCGGGTGTCTCAAAAGTTCAAACACAGACGGGTGCTGAAAGAACACGGACGGGTGTCTAAGGTCAATACAGATGGTTATTGGCTAAAAAGTTCAAACACGGACGGGTGATGAAAGAACATGGACGGGTGTCTAAAAGGTTCAAACACGGACGGGTGCTGAAAGAACACGGATGGGTGTCTCAAAGGTTCAAACACGGACGGGTGCTGAAAGAACACGGACGGGTGTCTGAAAGGTTGAAACACGGATGGGTGATGAAAGAACACGGACGGGTGTCTCAAAGGTTCAAACACGGACGGGTGCTGAAAGATCACGGAGGGGTGTCTAAAAGGTTCAAACACGGACTGGTGATGAAAGAACACGGACGGGTGTCTCAAAGGTTCAAACACGGACGGGTGCTTAAAGAACATGGACGGGTGTCTCAAAGGTACAAACACGGACGAGTGTTGAAAGCACATGGACTGGTGTCTCAAATGTTCAAACACGGATGGGTGCTGAAAGAACACGGACGAGTGTCTAAAAGGTTCAAACACGGACGGGTGATGAAAGAACACGGACGAGTGTCTCAAAGGTTCAAACACGGACGGGTACTGAGAGAACACAACCGAGTGTCTCAAAAGTTCAAACACGGACGGGTGCTGAAAGAACACGGACGGGTGTCTAAGGTCAATACAGATGGTTATTGGCTAAAAAGTTAAAACACGGACGGGTGATGAAAGAACATGGACGGGTGTCTAAAAGGTTCAAACACGGTCGGGTGCTGAAAGAACATGGACGGGTGTCTCAAAGGTTCAAGCACGGACGGGTGCTGAAAGAACACGGACGGGTGTCTAAAAGGTTCAAACACCGACGGGTGCTGAAAGAACACGGACGGGTATCTCAAAGGTTCAAACACGGACGGGTGCTGAAAGAAAATGGACGGGTGTCTAAAAGGTTGAAACACGGATTGGTGATGAAAGAACATGTACGGGTGTCTCAAAGGTTCCAACACGGACGGGTACTGAAAGATCATAACCGGGTGTCTCAAAAGTTCAAACACGGACGGGTGCTGAAAGAACACGGACGGGTGTCTAAGGTCAATACGGATGGTTAATGGCTAAAAAGTTCTAACACGGACGGGTGATGAAAGAACATGGACGGGTGTCTAAAAGGTTCAAACACGGACGGGTGCTGAAAGAACACGGACGAGTGTCTCAAAGGTTCAAGCACGGACGGGTGCTGAAAGAACACGGACGGGTGTCTAAAAGGTTCAAACACAGACGGGTGATGAAAGAACACGGACGGGTGTCTCAAAGGTTCAAACACGAACGGGTACTGAAAGAACACAATCGGGTGTCTCAAAAGTTCAAACACGGACGGGTGCTGAAAGAACACGGACGGGTTTCTAAGGTCAATACGGATGGTTATTGGCTAAAAAGTTCAAACACGGACGGGTGATGAAAGAACATGGACGGGTGTCTAGAAGGTTCATACACGGACGGGTGCTGAAAGAACACGGACGGGTGTCTCAAAGGTTCAAGCACGGACGGGTGCTGAATTAACACGGACGGGTGTCTAAAAGGTTCAAACACAGACGGGTGCTAAAAGAACACAGACGGGTGTCTCAAAGGTTCAAACACGGACGGGTGCTGAAAGAAGACAGACGAGTGTCTCAAAGGTTCAGACACGGACGGGTGCTGAAAGAACACAGACGAGTGTCTAAAAGGTTTAAACACGGACGGGTGCTGAAAGAACACGGACGGGTGTCAAAAAGGTTCAAACACGGACGGGTGCTGAAAGAATACGGACGGGTGTCTAAAAGGTTCAAACACGGACGGGTGCTAAAATAACACGGACGGGTGTCTCAAAGGTTCAAACACGGACGGGTGCTGAAAGAACACGGACGGGTGTCTAAAACGTTCAAACACGGACAGGTGATGAAAGAACACGGTTGGGTGTCACAAAGGTTCAAACACGGACGGGTGTTGAAAGAACACGGACGGGTGTCTCAAAGGTTCAAACACAGACTGGTGCTGAAAGAACACGGACGGGTGTCTCAAATGTTCAAACCCGGATGGGTGCTGAAAGAACACGGACGAGTGTCTAAAAGGTTCAAACACGGACGGGTGATGAAAGAACACGGACGGGTGTCTCAAAGGTTTAAACACGGACGGGTGCTGAAAGAGCACGGGCGGGTGTCTCAAAGGTTCAAACAAGGACGGGTGCTGAAAGAACACGGACGGGTGTCTAAAAGGTTCAAACACGGACGGGTGATGAAAGAACACAGACGGGTGTCTCAAAGGTTCAAACACGGACGAGTGCTGAAAGAAAACTGACGGGTGTCTAAAAGGTTAAAACACGGACTGGTGATGAAAGAACACGGACGGGTTTCTAAAAGGTTCAAACACGGACGAGTGTTGAAAGAGCACGGACGGGTGTCTAAGGTTCCGACACGGACGGGTGCTGAAAGAACACGGACGGGTGTCTAAGGTTCAAACACGGACGGGTGCTGAAAGAACACAGACAGATGTTTAAGGTTCAAACACAGACGGGTGCTAAAAGAACACAGACGGATGTCTAAGAGGTTCAAATAGGGACGGGTGCTGAAAGAACACAGACGGCTGTCTATAAGGTTCAAACACGGACGGGTGATGAAAGATCACGGACGGGTGTCCCAAAGGTTCAAATATGGACGGGTGCTGAAAGAACACAGACGAGTGTCTAAAAGGTTCAAACACGGACGGGTGCTAATAAAACACGGACTGGTGTCTAAAAGGTTCAATCACGGACGGGTGCTGAAAGAATACGGACGGGTGTCTAAAAGGTTCAAACACGGACGGGTGCTGAAAGAACACGGACGGGTGTCTCAAAGGTTCAAACATGGACGGTTGTTGAAAGAACACGGACGGGTGTCTAAAAGGTTCAAACACGGACTGGTGATGAAAGAACACGGACGGGTGTCTCAAAGGTTCAAACACGGACGGGTGCTTAAAGAACACGGACGGGTGTCTCAAAGGTACAAACACGGACGAGTGCTGAAAGCACACGGACGGGTGTCTCAAATGTTCAAACACGGACGGGTGTTGAAAGAACACGGACGAGTGTCTAAAAGGTTCAAACACGGATGGGTGATGAAAGAACACGGACGGGTGTCTCAAAGGTTCAAACACGGACGGGTACTGAAAGAACACAACCGGGTGTCTCAAAAGTTCAAACACAGACGGGTGCTGAAAGAACACGGACGGGTGTCTAAGGTCAATACAGATGGTTATTGGCTAAAAAGTTCAAACACGGACGGGTGATGAAAGAACATGGACGGGTGTCTAAAAGGTTCAAACACGGACGGGTGCTGAAAGAACACGGATGGGTGTCTCAAAGGTTCAAACACGGACGGGTGCTGAAAGAACACGGACGGGTGTCTGAAAGGTTGAAACACGGATGGGTGATGAAAGAACACGGACGGGTGTCTCAAAGGTTCAAACACGGACGGGTGCTGAAAGATCACGGAGGGGTGTCTAAAAGGTTCAAACACGGACTGGTGATGAAAGAACACGGACGGGTGTCTCAAAGGTTCAAACACGGACGGGTGCTTAAAGAACATGGACGGGTGTCTCAAAGGTACAAACACGGACGAGTGTTGAAAGCACATGGACTGGTGTCTCAAATGTTCAAACACGGATGGGTGCTGAAAGAACACGGACGAGTGTCTAAAAGGTTCAAACACGGACGGGTGATGAAAGAACACGGACGAGTGTCTCAAAGGTTCAAACACGGACGGGTACTGAGAGAACACAACCGAGTGTCTCAAAAGTTCAAACACGGACGGGTGCTGAAAGAACACGGACGGGTGTCTAAGGTCAATACAGATGGTTATTGGCTAAAAAGTTAAAACACGGACGGGTGATGAAAGAACATGGACGGGTGTCTAAAAGGTTCAAACACGGTCGGGTGCTGAAAGAACATGGACGGGTGTCTCAAAGGTTCAAGCACGGACGGGTGCTGAAAGAACACGGACGGGTGTCTAAAAGGTTCAAACACCGACGGGTGCTGAAAGAACACGGACGGGTATCTCAAAGGTTCAAACACGGACGGGTGCTGAAAGAAAATGGACGGGTGTCTAAAAGGTTGAAACACGGATTGGTGATGAAAGAACATGTACGGGTGTCTCAAAGGTTCCAACACGGACGGGTACTGAAAGATCATAACCGGGTGTCTCAAAAGTTCAAACACGGACGGGTGCTGAAAGAACACGGACGGGTGTCTAAGGTCAATACGGATGGTTAATGGCTAAAAAGTTCTAACACGGACGGGTGATGAAAGAACATGGACGGGTGTCTAAAAGGTTCAAACACGGACGGGTGCTGAAAGAACACGGACGAGTGTCTCAAAGGTTCAAGCACGGACGGGTGCTGAAAGAACACGGACGGGTGTCTAAAAGGTTCAAACACAGACGGGTGATGAAAGAACACGGACGGGTGTCTCAAAGGTTCAAACACGAACGGGTACTGAAAGAACACAATCGGGTGTCTCAAAAGTTCAAACACGGACGGGTGCTGAAAGAACACGGACGGGTTTCTAAGGTCAATACGGATGGTTATTGGCTAAAAAGTTCAAACACGGACGGGTGATGAAAGAACATGGACGGGTGTCTAGAAGGTTCAGACACGGACGGGTGCTGAAAGAACACGGACGGGTGTCTCAAAGGTTCAAGCACGGACGGGTGCTGAAAGAACACGGACGGGTGTCTAAAAGGTTCAAACACAGACGGGTGCTAAAAGAACACAGACGGGTGTCTCAAAGGTTCAAACATGGACGGGTGCTGAAAGAAGACAGACGAGTGTCTCAAAGGTTCAAACACGAACGGGTGCTGAAAGAACACAGACGAGTGTCTAAAAGGTTTAAACACGGACGGGTGCTGAAAGAACACGGACGGGTGTCAAAAAGGTTCAAACACGGAAGGGTGCTGAAAGAATACGGACGGGTGTCTAAAAGGTTCAAACACGGACGGGTGCTGAAATAACACGGACGGGTGTCTCAAAGGTTCAAACACGGACGGGTGCTGAAAAAACACGGACGGGTGTCTAAAACGTTCAAACACGGACAGGTGATGAAAGAACACGGTTGGGTGTCACAAAGGTTCAAACACGGACGGGTGTTGAAAGAACACGGACGGGTGTCTCAAAGGTTCAAACACAGACGGGTGCTGAAAGAACACGGACGGGTGTCTCAAATGTTCAAACACGGATGGGTGCTGAAAGAACACGGACGAGTGTCTAAAAGGTTCAAACACGGATAGGTGATGAAAGAACACGGACGGGTGTCTCAAAGGTTCAAACACGGACGGGTGCTGAAAGAGCACGGGCGGGTGTCTCAAAGGTTCAAACAAGGACGGGTGCTGAAAGAACACGGACGGGTGTCTAAAAGGTTCAAACACGGACGGGTGATGAAAGAACATAGACGGGTGTCTCAAAGGTTCAAACACGGACGGGTGCTGAAAGAAAACTGACGGGTGTCTAAAAGGTTAAAACACGGACTGGTGATGAAAGAACACGGACAGGTTTCTAAAAGGTTCAAACACGGACGAGTGTTGAAAGAGCACGGACGGGTGTCTAATGTTCCGACACGGACGGGTACTGAAAGCACATGGACTGGTGTCTCAAATGATCAAACACGGATGGGTACTGAAAGAACACGGACGAGTGTCTAAAAGGTTCAAACACGGACGGTTGATGAAAGAACACGGACGGGTGTCTCAAAGGTTCAAACACGGACGGGTACTGAGAGAACACAACCGAGTGTCTCAAAAGTTTAAACACAGACGGGTGCTGAAAGAACACAGACGGGTGTCTAAGGTCAATACGGATGGTTATTGGCTAAAAAGTTCAAACACGGACGGGTGATGAATGAACATGGACGGGTGTCTAAAAGGTTCAAACACGGACGGGTGCTGAAAGAACACGGACGGGTGTCTCAAAGGTTCAAGCACGGACGGGTGCTGAAAGAACACGGACGGGTGTCTAAAAGGTTCAAACACAGACGGGTGCTGAAAGAACACGGACGGGTATCTCAAAGGTTCAAACACGGACGGGTGCTGAAAGAAAACGGACGGGTGTTTAAAAGGTTGAAACACGGATGGGTGATGAAAGAACATGTACGGGTGTCTCAAAGGTTCCAACACGGACGGGTACTGAAAGATCATAACCGGGTGTCTCAAAATTTCAAACACGGGCGGGTGCTGAAAGAACACGGACGGGTGTCTAAGGTCAATACGGATGGTTAATGGCTAAAAAGTTCTTACACGGACGGGTGATGAAAGAACATGGACGGGTGTCTAAAAGGTTCAAACACGGACGGGTGCTGAAAGAGCACGGACGGGTGTCTCAAAGGTTCAAGCACGGACGGGTGCTGAAAGAACACGGACGGGTGTCTAAAAGGTTCAAACACAGACGGGTGATGAAAGAACACGGACGGGTGTCTCAAAGGTTCAAACACGGACGGGTACTGAAAGAACACAACCGGGTGTCTCAAAAGTTCAAACACGGACGGGTGCTGAAAGAACACGGACGGGTGTCTAAGGTCAATACGGATGGTTATTGGCTAAAAAGTTCAAACACGGAAGGGTGATGAAAGAACATGGACGGGTGTCTAGAAGGTTCATACACGGACGGGTGCTGAAAGATCACGGACGGGTGTCTCAAAGGTTCAAACACGGACGGGTGTTGAAAGAACACGGACGGGTGTCTAAAAGGTTCAAACACAGACGGGTGCTAAAAGAACACAGACGGGTGTCTCAAAGGTTCAAACACGGACGGGTGCTGAAAGAAGACAAACGAGTGTCTCAAAGGTTCAAACACGGACGGGTGCTGAAAGAACACAGACGAGTGTCTAAAAGGTTTAAACACGGACGGGTGCTGAAAGAACACGGACGGGTGTCAAAAAGGTTCAAACACGGACGGGTGCTGAAAGAATACGGACGGGTGTCTAAAAGGTTCAAACACTGACGGGTGCTGAAATAACACGGACGGGTGTCTCAAAGGTTCAAACACGGACGGGTGCTGAAAGAAAACGGACGGGTGTTTAAAAGGTTGAAACACGGATGGGTGATGAAAGAACATGTACGGGTGTCTCAAAGGTTCCAACACGGACGGGTACTGAAAGATCATAACCGGGTGTCTCAAAATTTCAAACACGGGCGGGTGCTGAAAGAACACGGACGGGTGTCTAAGGTCAATACGGATGGTTAATGGCTAAAAAGTTCTAACACGGACGGGTGATGAAAGAACATGGACGGGTGTCTAAAAGGTTCAAACACGGACGGGTGCTGAAAGAACACAGACGAGTGTCTAAAAGGTTCAAACACGTACGGGTGCTAATAGAACACGGACTGGTGTCTAAAAGGTTCAATCACGGACGGGTGCTGAAAGAATACGGACGGGTGTCTAAATGGTTCAAACACGGACGGGTGCTGAAAGAACACGGACGGGTGTCTCAAAGGTTCAAACACGGACGGGTGTTGAAAGAACACGGACGGGTGTCTAAAAGGTTCAAACACGGACTGGTGATGAAAGAACACGGACGGGTGTCTCAAAGGTTCAAACACGGACAGGTGCTTAAAGAACACGGACGGGTGTCTCAAAGGTACAAACACGGACGAGTGCTGAAAGCACACGGACGGGTGTCTCAAATGTTCAAACACGGACGGGTGTTGAAAGAACACGGACGAGTGTCTAAAAGGTTCAAACACAGACGGGTGATGAAAGAACACGGACGGGTGTCTCAAAGGTTCAAACACGGACGGGTACTGAAAGAACACAACCGGGTGTCTCAAAAGTTCAAACACGGACGGGTGCTGAAAGAACACGGACGGGTGTCTAAGGTCAATACGGATGGTTAATGGCTAAAAAGTTCTAACACGGACGGGTGATGAAAGAACATGGACGGGTGTCTAAAAGGTTCAAACACGGACGGGTGCTGAAAGAACACGGACGGGTGTCTCAAAGGTTTAAGCACGGACGGGTGCTGAAAGAACACGGACGGGTGTCTAAAAGGTTCAAACACAGACGGGTGATGAAAGAACACGGACGGGTGTCTCAAAGGTTCAAACACGGACGGGTACTGAAAGAACACAACCGGGTGTCTCAAAAGTTCAAACACGGACGAGTGCTGAAAGAACACGGATGGGTGTCTAAGGTCAATACGGATGGTTATTGGCTAAAAAGTTCAAACACGGAAGGGTGATGAAAGAACATGGACGGGTGTCTAGAAGGTTCATACACGGACGGGTGCTGAAAGATCACAGACGGGTGTCTCAAAGGTTCAAACACGGACGGGTGCTGAAAGAACACGGACGGGTGTCTAAAAGGTTCAAACACAGACGGGTGCTAAAAGAACACAGACGGGTGTCTCAAAGGTTCAAACACGGACGGGTGCTGAAAGAAGACAAACGAGTGTCTCAAAGGTTCAAACACGGACGGGTGCTGAAAGAACACAGACGAGTGTCTAAAAGGTTTAAACACGGACGGGTGCTGAAAGAACACGGACGGGTGTCAAAAAGGTTCAAACACGGACGGGTGCTGAAAGAATACGGACGGGTGTCTAAAAGGTTCAAACACTGACGGGTGCTGAAATAACACGGACGGGTGTCTCAAAGGTTCAAACACGGACGGGTGCTGAAAGAACACGGACGGGTGTCTAAAACGTTCAAACACGGACAGGTGATGAAAGAACACGGTTGCGTGTCACAATGGTTCAAACACGGGCGGGTGTTGAAAGAACACGGACGGGTGTCTCAAAGGTTCAAACACAGACGGGTGCTGAAAGAACACGGACGGGTGTCTCAAATGTTCAAACACGGATGGGTGCTGAAAGAACACGGACGAGTGTCTAAAAGGTTCAAACACGGACGGGTGATGAAAGAACACGGACGGGTGTCTCAAAGGTTCAAACACGGACGGGTGCTGAAAGAGCACGGGCGGGTGTCTCAAAGGTTCAAACAAGGACGGGTGCTGAAAGAACACGGACGGGTGTCTAAAAGGTTCAAACACGGACGGGTGATGAAAGAACACAGACGGGTGTCTCAAAGGTTCAAACACGGACGGGTGTTGAAAGAACACGGACGGGTGTCTAAGGTTCAAACACGGACGGGTGCTGAAAGAACACAGACGGATGTCTAAGGTTCAAACACGGACGGGTGCTAAAAGAACACAGACGGATGTCTAAGAGGTTCAAATAGGGACGAGTGCTGAAAGAACACAGACGGCTGTCTATAAGGTTCAAACACGGACGGGTGATGAAAGAACACGGACGGGTGTCCCAAAGGTTCAAATATGGACGGGTGCTGAAAGAACACAAACGAGTGTCTAAAAGGTTCAAACACGGACGGGTGCTAATAGAACACGGACTGGTGTCTAAAAGGTTCAATCACGGACGGGTGCTGAAAGAATACGGACGGGTGTCTAAATGGTTCAAACACGGACGGGTGCTGAAAGAACACGGACGGGTGTCTCAAAGGTTCAAACACGGACGGGTGTTGAAAGAACACGGACGGGTGTCTAAAAGGTTCAAACACGGACTGGTGATGAAAGAACACGGACGGGTGTCTCAAAGGTTCAAACACGGACGGGTGCTTAAAGAACACGGACGGGTGTCTCAAAGGTACAAACACGGACGAGTGCTGAAAGCACACGGACGGGTGTCTCAAATGTTCAAACACGGACGGGTGTTGAAAGAACACGGACGAGTGTCTAAAAGGTTCAAACATAGACGGGTGATGAAAGAACACGGACGGGTGTCTCAAAGGTTCAAACACGGACGGGTACTGAAAGAACACAACCGGGTGTCTCAAAAGTTCAAACACGGACGGGTGCTGAAAGAACACGGACGGGTGTCTAAGGTCAATACGGATGGTTATTGGCTAAAAAGTTCAAACACAGACGGGTGATGAAAGAACATGGACGGGTGTCTAAAAGGTTCAAACACGGACGGGTGCTGAAAGAACACGGATGGGTGTCTCAAAGGTTCAAACACGGACGGGTGTCTGAAAGGTTGAAACACGGATGGGTGATGAAAGAACACGGACGGGTGTCTAAAAGGTTCAAACACGGACGAGTGCTAAAAGAGCACGGACGGGTGTCTAAGGTTCCGACACGGACGGGTGCTGAAAGAACACGGACGAGTGTCTAAGGTTCAAACACGGACGGGTGCTGAAAGAACACAGACATATGTCTAAGGTTCAAACACAGACGGGTCCTAAAAGAACACGGACGGGTGTCTAAGAGGTTCAAACAGGGATGGGTGCTGAAAGAACACGGACGGCTGTCTATAAGGTTCAAACACGGACGGGTGATGAAAGAACACGGACGGGTGTCTCAAAGGTTCAGACACGGACGGGTGCTTAAAGAACACAGACGAGTGTCTAAAAGGTTCAAACACAGACGGGTGCTGAAAGAACATGGACTGGTGTCTAAAAGGTTCAATCACGGACGGGTGCTGAAAGAATACGGACGGGTGTCTAAAAGGTTCAAACACGGACAGGTGCTGAAAGAACACGGGCGGGTGTCTCAAAGGTTCAACCATGGACGGGTGCTGAAAGAACATGTACGGGTGTCTAAAAGGTTCAAACACGGACTGGTGATGAAAGAACACGGATGGGTGTCGCAAAGGTTGAAACACGGACGGGTGCTGAAAGAACACGGACGGGTGTCTCAAAGGTTGAAACACGGACGGGTGCTGAAAGAACACGGACGGGTGTCTCAAATTTTCAAACACGGACGGGTGCTGAAACAACACGGACGAGTGTCTAAAAGGTTCAAACACGGACGGGTGATGAAAGAACATGGACGGGTGTCTAAAAGGTTCAAACACGGACGAGTGCTGAAAGAACACGGACGGGTGTCTCAAAGGCTCAAGCACGGACGGGTGGTGAAAGAACACGGACGGGTGTCTAAAAGGTTCAAAAACAGACGGGTGCTGAAAGAACACGGACGGGTGTCTCAAAGGTTCAAACACGGACGGGTACTGAAAGAACACGGACGGGTGTCTAAAAGTTTCAAACACGGACGGGTGATGAAAGAACACGGACGGGTGTCTCAAAGGTTCAAACACGGACGGGTGCTGAAAGAACACGGGCGGGTGTCTCAAAGGTTCAAACAAGGACGGGTGCTAAAAGAACACGTACGGGTGTCTAAATGGTTCAAACACGGACTGGTGATGAAAGAACACGGACGGGTGTCTCAAAGGTTCAAACACGGACGGGTGATTAAAGAACACGGATGGGTGTCTAAAAGGTTCAAACACGGACGGGTGCTGAAAGAGCACGGACGAGTGTCTAAGGTTTAAACACGGACGTGTAATGAAAGAACACGGACGGGTGACTAAGGTTCAAACACGGACGGGAGCTAAAAGAACACAGACAGATGTCTAAGGTTCAAACACTGACGGGTGCTGAAAGAACACGGACGGGTGTCTAAGAGGTTCAAACACGGACGGGTGCTGAAAGAACACGGACGGGTGTCTATAAGGTTCAAACACGGACGGGTGATAAAAGAACACGGACGGGTGTCTCAAAGGTTCAAACACTGACGGGTGCTGAAAGAACACAGACGAGTGTCTAAAAGGTTCAAACACGGACGGGTGCTGAAAGAACACGGACGGGTGTCCAAAAGGTTCAAACACGGACGGGTGCTGAAAGAATACGGACGGGTGTCTAAAAGGTTCAAACACGGACGGGTGTTGAAAGAACAAGGACGGGTGTCTCAAAGGTTCAAACACGGACGGGTGCTGAAAGAACACGGACGGGTGTCTAAAAGGTTCAAAGAAGGATTGGTGATGAAAGAACACGGTTGGGTGTCACAAAAGTTCAAACACGGACGGGTGCGGAAAGAACACGGACGGGTGTCTCAAAGGTTCAAACACGGACGGGTGCTGAAAGAACACGGACGGGTGTCTCTAATGTTCAAACACGGATGGGTGCTGAAAGAACACGGACGAGTGTCTAAAAGGTTCAAACACGGACGGGTGATGAAAGAACATGGACGGGGGTCTCAAAGGTTCAAACACAGACGGGTACTGAAAGAACACAACCGGGTGTCTCAAAAGTTCAAACACGGACTGGTGATGAAAGAACACGGACGGGTGTCTAAGGTCAATACGGATGGTTATTGGCTAAAAAGTTGAAACACGGACGGGTTATGAAAGAACATGGATGGGTGTCTAAAAGGTTCAAACACGGATGGGTGATGAAAGAACATGGACGGGTGTCTAAAAGGTTCAAACACGGACGGGAGCTGAAAGAACACGGACGGGTGTCTCAAAGGTTCAAGCACGGACGGGTGCTGAAAGAACACGGACGGGTGTCTAAAAGGTTGAAACACAGACGGGTGCTGAAAGAACACGGACGGGTGTCTCAAAGGTTCATACACGGACGGGTGCTGAAAGAAAACGGACGGGTGTCTAAAAGGTTGAAACACAGATGGGTGATGAAAGAACACGGACGGGTGTCTAAAAGGTTCAAACACAGACGAGTGCTGAAAGAGCACAGACGGGTGTCTAAAGTTTCGACACGGACGGGTGCTGAAAGAACACGGACGGGTGTCTAAGGTTCAAACACGGACGGGTACTGAAAGAACACAGACAGATGTCTAAGGTTCAAACACGGACGGGTGCTAAAAGAACACGGACGGGTGTCTAAGAGGTTCAAACAGGGACGGGTGCTGAAAGAACACGGACAACTGTCTATAAGGTTCAAACACGGACGGGTGATGAAAGAACACGGACGGGTGTCTCAAAGGTTCAAACACGGACGGGTGCTGAAAGAACACGGACGAGTGTCTAAAAGGTTCAAACACGGACGGGTGCTGAAAGAACATGGACTGGTGTCTAAAAGGTCCAATCACGGACGGGTGCTGAAAGAATACGGACGGGTGTCTAAAAGGTTCAAACACGGACGGGTGCTGAAAGAACACGGACGGGTGTCTCAAAGGTTCAACCACAGACGGGTGCTGAAAGAACACGGACGGGTGTCTAAAAGGTTCAAACACAGACTGGTGATGAAAGAACACGGATGGGTGTCGTAAAGGTTCAAACACGGACGGGTGCTGAAAGAACACGGACGGGTGTCTCAAAGGTTCAAACACGGACGGGTGCTGAAAGAACACGGACGGGTGTCTCAAATTTTCAAACACGGACGGGTGCTGAAACAACACGGACGAGTGTCTAAAAGGTTCAAACATGGACGGGTGATGAAAGAACACGGACGGGTGTCTCAAAGGTTCAAACACGGACGGGTACTGAAAGAACACTCCCAGGTGTCTCAAAAGTTCAAACACGGACGGGTGCTGAAAGAACACGGACGGGTGTCTAAGGTCAATACGGATGGTTATTGGCTAAAAAGTTCAAACACGGATGGGTGATGAAAGAACATGGACGGGTGTCTAAAAGGTTCAAACACGGACGGGTGCTGAAAGAACACGGACGGGTGTCTCAAAGGTTCAAGCACAGACGGGTGCTGAAAGAACACGGACGGGTGTCTAAAAGGTTCAAAAACAGACGGGTGCTGAAAGAACACGGACGGGTGTCTCAAAGGTTCAAACACGGACGGGTGCTGAAAGAACACGGACGGGTGTCTAAAAGTTTCAAACACGGACGGGTGATGAAAGAACATGGACGGGTGTCTCAAAGGTTCAAACACGGACGGGTGCTGAAAGAACACGGGCGGGTGTCTCAAAGGTTCAAACAAGGACGGGTGCTAAAAGAACACGTACGGGTGTGTAAAAGGTTCAAACACGGACGGGTGATGAAAGAACACGGACGGGTGTCTCAAAGGTTCAAACACGGACGGGTGATGAAAGAACACGGATGAGTGTCTAAAAGGTTCAAACACGGACGCGTGCTGAAAGAGCACGGACGAGTGTATAAGGTTCAAACACAGACGGGTACTGAAAGAACACGGACGGGTGTCTAAGGTTCAATCACGGACGGGTGCTAAAAGAACACAGACAGATGTCTAAGGTTCAAACACGGACGGGTGCTGAAAGAACACGGACGGGTGTCTAAGAGGTTCAAACACGGACGGGTACTGAAAGAACACGGACGGGTGTCTATAAGGTTCAAACACGGACGGGTGATGAAAGAACACGGACGGGTGTCTCAAAGGTTCAAACACGGACGGGTGATGTAAGAACACAGACGGGTGTCTCAAAGGTTCAAACACGGACGGGTACTGAAAGAACACAGACGAGTGTCTAAAAGGTTCAAACACGGACGGGTGATGAAAGAACATGGACGGGTGTCTCAAAGGTTCAAACACGGACGGGTGCTGAAAGAACACGGGCGGGTGTCTCAAAGGTTCAAACAAGGACGGGTGCTAAAAGAACACGTACGGGTGTGTAAAAGGTTTAAACACGGACGGGTGATGAAAGAACACGGACGGGTGTCTCAAAGGTTCAAACACGGACGGGTGATGAAAGAACACGGATGGGTGTCTAAAAGGTTCAAACACGGACGCGTGCTGAAAGAGCACGGACGAGTGTATAAGGTTCAAACACAGACGGGTACTGAAAGAACACGAACGGGTGTCTAAGGTTCAATCACGGACGGGTGCTAAAAGAACACAGACAGATGTCTAAGGTTCAAACACGGACGGGTGCTGAAAGAACACGGACGGGTGTCTAAGAGGTTCAAACACGGACGGGTGCTGAAAGAACACGGACGGGTGTCTATAAGGTTCAAACACGGACGGGTGATGAAAGAACACGGACGGGTGTCTCAAAGGTTCAAACACGGACGGGTGCTAAAAGAACACGGACGGGTGTCTAAGAGGTTCAAACAGGGACGGGTGCTGAAAGAACACGGACGACTGTCTATAAGGTTCAAACACGG
This sequence comes from Lathyrus tuberosus, assembly GCA_022829125.1. NCBI lineage: Eukaryota > Viridiplantae > Streptophyta > Magnoliopsida > Fabales > Fabaceae > Lathyrus > Lathyrus tuberosus. Next base: position 7,070,607 of record JALAZF010000170.1, read on the forward strand.
ACGGGTGATGAAAGAACACGGACGGGTGTCTCAAAGGTTCAAACACGGACAGGTGCTGAAAGAACACGGACGAGTGTCTAAAAGGTTCAAACACGGACGGGTGCTGAAAGAACATGGACGGGTGTCTCAAAGGTTCAAACACGGACGGGTGATGAAAGAACACAGACGGGTGTCTCAAAGGTTCAAACACGGACGGGTACTGAAAGAACACAGACGAGTGTCTAAAAGGTTCAAACACGGACGGGTGATGAAAGAACATGGACGGGTGTCTAAGGTTCAATCACGGACGGGTGCTAAAAGAACCCAGACAGATGTCTAAGGGTCAAACACGGACGGGTGCTGAAAGAACACGGACGGGTGTCTAAGAGGTTCAAACACGGACGGGTGCTGAAAGAACACGGACGGGTGTCTATAAGGTTCAAACACGGACGGGTGCTGAAAGAACACGGACGGGTGTCTAAAAGGTTCAAACACGGACGGGTGCTGAAAGAACACGGACGGGTGTCTCAAAGGTTCAAACACGGACGGGTACTGAAAGAACACAGACGAGTGTCTAAAAGGTTCAAACACGGACGGGTGATGAAAGAACATGGACGGGTGTCTCAAAGGTTCAAACACGGACGGGTGCTGAAAGAACACGGGCGGGTGTCTCAAAGGTTCAAACAAGGACGGGTGCTAAAAGAACACGTACGGGTGTGTAAAAGGTTCAAACACGGACGGGTGATGAAAGAACACGGACGGGTGTCTCAAAGGTTCAAACACGGACGGGTGATGACAGAACACGGATGGGTGTCTAAAAGGTTCAAACACGGACGCGTGCTGAAAGAGCACGGACGAGTGTATAAGGTTCAAACACAGACGGGTACTGAAAGAACACGAACGGGTGTCTAAGGTTTGATCACGGACGGGCGCTAAAAGAACACAGACAGATGTCTAAGGTTCAAACACGGACGGGTGCTGAAAGAACACGGACGGGTGTCTAAGAGGTTCAAACACGGACGGGTGCTGAAAGAACACGGACGGGTGTCTATAAGGTTCAAACACGGACGGGTGATGAAAGAACACAGACGGGTGTCTCAAAGGTTCAAACACGGACGGGTGCTAAAAGAAGACGGACGGGTGTCTAAGAGGTTCAAACAGGGACGGGTGCTGAAAGAACACGGACGACTGTCTATAAGGTTCAAACACGGACGGGTGATGAAAGAACACGGACGGGTGTCTCAAAGGTTCAAACACGGACGGGTGCTGAAAGAACACGGACGAGTGTCTAAAAGGTTCAAACACGGACGGGTGCTGAAAGAACATGGACTGGTGTCTAAAAGGTTCAATCACGGACGGGTGCTGAAAGAATACGGACGGGTGTCTAAAAGGTTCAAACACGGACGGGTGCTGAAAGAACACGGACGGGTGTCTCAAAGGTTCAACCACAGACGGGTGCTGAAAGAACACGGACGGGTGTCTAAAAGGTTCAAACACAGACTGGTGATGAAAGAACACGGATGGGTGTCGTAAAGGTTCAAACACGGACGGGTGCTGAAAGAACACGGACGGGTGTCTCAAAGGTTCAAACACGGACGGGTGCTGAAACAACACGGACGGGTGTCTCAAATTTTCAAACACGGACGGGTGCTGAAACAACACGGACGAGTGTCTAAAAGGTTCAAACATGGACGGGTGATGAAAGAACACGGACGGGTGTCTCAAAGGTTCAAACACGGACGGGTACTGAAAGAACACACCCAGGTGTCTCAAAAGTTCAAACACGGACGGGTGCTGAAAGAACACGGACGGGTGTCTAAGGTCAATACGGATGGTTATTGGCTAAAAAGTTCAAACACGGATGGGTGATGAAAGAACATGGACGGGTGTCTAAAAGGTTCAAACACGGACGGGTGCTGAAAGAACACGGACGGGTGTCTCAAAGGTTCAAGCACAGACGGGTGCTGAAAGAACACGGACGGGTGTCTAAAAGGTTCAAAAACAGACGGGTGCTGAAAGAACACGGACGGGTGTCTCAAAGGTTCAAACACGGACGGGTGCTGAAAGAACACGGACGGGTGTCTAAAAGTTTCAAACACGGACGGGTGATGAAAGAACATGGACGGGTGTCTCAAAGGTTCAAACACGGACGGGTGCTGAAAGAACACGGGCGGGTGTCTCAAAGGTTCTAACAAGGACGGGTGCTAAAAGAACACGTACGGGTGTGTAAAAGGTTCAAACACGGACGGGTGATGAAAGAACACGGACGGGTGTCTCAAAGGTTCAAACACGGACGGGTGATGAAAGAACACGGATGGGTGTCTAAAAGGTTCAAACACGGACGCGTGCTGAAAGAGCACGGACGAGTGTATAAGGTTCAAACACAGACGGGTACTGAAAGAACACGGACGGGTGTCTAAGGTTCAATCACGGACGGGTGCTAAAATAACACAGACAGATGTCTAAGGTTCAAACACGGACGGGTGCTGAAAGAACACGGACGGGTGTCTAAGAGGTTCAAACACGGACGGGTGCTGAAAGAACACGGACGGGTGTCTAAAAGGTTCAAAGACGGACTGGTGATGAAAGAACACGGTTGGGTGTCACAAAAGTTCAAACACGGACGGGTGCTGAAAGAACACGGACGGGTGTCTCAAAGGTTCAAACACAGACGGGTGCTGAAAGAACACGGACGGGTGTCTCAAATGTTCAAACACGGATGGGTGCTGAAAGAACACGGACGAGTGTCTAAAAGGTTCAAACACGGACGGGTGATGAAAGAACACAGACGGGTGTCTCAAAGGTTCAAACACGGACGGGTACTGAAAGAACCCAACCGGGTGTCTCAAAAGGTCAAACACGGACGGGTACTGAAAGAACACGGACGGGTGTCTAAGGTCAATACGGATGGCTATTGGCTAAAAAGTTCAAACACGGACGGGTTATGAAAGAACATGGACGGGTGTCTAAAAGGTTCAAACACGGAGGGGTGATGAAAGAACATGGACGGGTGTCTCAAAGGTTCAAACACGGACGGGTGCTGAAAGAACACGGGCGGGTGTCTCAAAGGTTCAAACAAGGACGGGTGCTGAAAGAACACAGACGGGTGTCTAAAAGGCTCAAACACAGACGGTGCTGAAAGAACACGGACGGGTGTCTCAAAGGTTCAAACACAGATGGGTGCTGAAAGATCACGGGCGGGTGTCTAAAAGTTTCAAACACGGACGGGTGATGAAAGAACATGGACGGGTGTCTCAAAGGTTCAAACACGGACGGGTGCTGAAAGAACACGGGCGGGTGTCTCAAAGGTTCAAACAAGGACGGGTGCTGAAAGAACACGGACGGGTGTCTAAAAGGTTCAAACACGGACGGGTGATGAAAGAACACGGACGAGTGTCTCAATGGTTCAAACACGGACGGGTGCTGAAAGAAAATGGACGGGTGTCTAAAAGGTTCAAACACGGACGGGTGATGAAAGAACACGGACGGGTGTCTCAAAGGTTCAAACACGGACGGGTGCTGAAAGAACACGTACGGGTGTGTAAAAGGTTCAAACACGGACGGGTGATGAAAGAACACGGACGGGTGTCTCAAAGGTTCAAACAAGGACGGGTGCTAAAAGAACACGTACGGGTGTGTAAAAGGTTCAAACACGGACGGGTGATGAAAGAACACGGACGGGTGTCTCAAAGGTTCAAACACGGACGGGTGATGAAAGAACACGGATGGGTGTCTAAAAGGTTCAAATACGGACGCGTGCTGAAAGAACACGGACGAGTGTATAAGGTTCAAACACAGACGGGTACTGAAAGAACACGGACGGGTGTCTAAGGTTCAATCACGGACGGGTGCTAAAAGAACACAGACAGATGTCTAAGGTTCAAACACGGGCGGGTGCTGAAAGAACACGGACGGGTGTCTAAGAGGTTCAAACACGGACGGGTGCTGAAAGAACACGGACGGGTGTCTATAAGGTTCAAACACGGACGGGTGATGAAAGAACACGGACGGGTGTCTCAAAGGTTCAAACACGGACGGGTGCTAAAAGAACACGGACGGGTGTCTAAGAGGTTCAAACAGGGATGGGTGCTGAAAGAACACGGACGACTGTCTATAAGGTTCAAACACGGACGGGTGATGAAAGAACACGGACGGGTGTCTCAAAGGTTCAAACACGGACGGGTGCTGAAAGAACACGGACGAGTGTCTAAAAGGTTCAAACACGGACGGGTGCTGAAAGAACATGGACTGGTGTCTAAAAGGTTCAATCACGGACGGGTGCTGAAAGAATACGGACGGGTGTCTAAAAGGTTCAAACACGGACGGGTGCTGAAAGAACACGGACGGGTGTCTCAAAGGTTCAACCACACACGGATGCTGAAAGAACACGGACGGGTGTCTAAAAGGTTCAAACACAGACTGGTGATGAAAGAACACGGATGGGTGTCGTAAAGGTTCAAACACGGACGGGTGCTGAAAGAACACGGACGGGTGTCTCAAAGGTTCAAACACGGACGGGTGCTGAAAGAACACGGACGGGTGTCTCAAATTTTCAAACACGGACGGGTGCTGAAACAACACGGACGAGTGTCTAAAAGGTTCAAACATGGACGGGTGATGAAAGAACACGGACGGGTGTCTCAAAGGTTCAAACACGGACGGGTACTGAAAGAACACACCCAGGTGTCTCAAAAGTTCAAACACGGACGGGTGCTGAAAGAACACGGACGGGTGTCTAAGGTCAATACGGATGGTTATTGGCTAAAAAGTTCAAACACGGATGGGTGATGAAAGAACATGGACGGGTTTCTAAAAGGTTCAAACACGGACGGGTGCTGAAAGAACACGGACGGGTGTCTCAAAGGTTCAAGCACAGACGGGTGCTGAAAGAACACGGACGGGTGTCTAAAAGGTTCAAAAACAGACGGGTGCTGAAAGAACACGGACGGGTGTCTCAAAGGTTCAAACACGGACGGGTGCTGAAAGAACACGGATGGGTGTCTAAAAGTTTCAAACACGGACGGGTGATGAAAGAACATGGACGGGTGTCTCAAAGGTTCAAACACGGACGGGTGCTGAAAGAACACGGGCGGGTGTCTCAAAGGTTCAAACAAGGACGGGTGCTAAAAGAACACGTACGGGTGTGTAAAAGGTTCAAACACGGACGGGTGATGAAAGAACACGGACGGGTGTCTCAAAGGTTCAAACACGGACGGGTGATGAAAGAACACGGATGGGTGTCTAAAAGGTTCAAACACGGACGCGTGCTGAAAGAGCACGGACGAGTGTATAAGGTTCAAACACAGGCGGGTACTGAAAGAACACGGACGGGTGTCTAAGGTTCAATCACGGACGGGTGCTAAAATAACACAGACAGATGTCTAAGGTTCAAACACGGACGGGTGCTGAAAGAACACGGACGGGTGTCTAAGAGGTTCAAACACGGACGGGTGCTGAAAGAACACGGACGGGTGTCTATAAGGTTCAAACACGGACGGGTACTGAAAGAACACAGACGAGTGTCTAAAAGGTTCAAACACGGACGCGTGCTGAAAGAACACAGACGGGTGTAAAAAAGGTTCAAACACGGACGGGTGCTGAAAGAATACGGACGGGTGTCTAAAAGGTTCAAACACGGACGGGTGCTGAAAGAACACGGACGGGTGTCTCAAAGGTTCAAACACAGACGGGTGCTGAAAGAACACGGACGGGTGTCTAAAAGGTTCAAAGACGGACTGGTGATGAAAGAACACGGTTGGGTGTCACAAAAGTTCAAACACGGACGGGTGCTGAAAGAACACGGACGGGTGTCTCAAAGGTTCAAACACAGACGGGTGCTGAAAGAACACGGACGGGTGTCTCAAATGTTCAAACATGGATGGGTGCTGAAAGAACACGGACGAGTGTCTAAAAGGTTCAAACACGGACGGGTGATGAAAGAACACAGACGGGTGTCTCAAAGGTTCAAACACGGACGGGTACTGAAAGAACCCAACCGGGTGTCTCAAAAGGTCAAACACAGACGGGTGCTGAAAGAACACGGACGGGTGTCTAAGGTCAATACGGATGGCTATTGGCTAAAAAGTTCAAACACGGACGGGTTATGAAAGAACATGGACGGGTGTCTAAAAGGTTCAAACACGGAGGGGTGATGAAAGAACATGGACGGGTGTCTCAAAGGTTCAAACACGGACGGGTGCTGAAAGAACACGGGCGGGTGTCTCAAAGGTTCAAACAAGGACGGGTGCTGAAAGAACACAGACGGGTGTCTAAAAGGTTCAAACACAGACGGTGCTGAAAGAACACGGACGGGTGTCTCAAAGGTTCAAACACAGATGGGTGCTGAAAGATCACGGGCGGGTGTCTAAAAGTTTCAAACACGGACGGGTGATGAAAGAACATGGACGGGTGTCTCAAAGGTTCAAACACGGACGGGTGCTGAAAGAACACGGGCGGGTGTCTCAAAGGTTCAAACAAGGACGGGTGCTGAAAGAACACGGACGGGTGTCTAAAAGGTTCAAACACGGAAGGGTGATGAAAGAACACGGACGAGTGTCTCAATGGTTCAAACACGGACGGGTGCTGAAAGAAAACGGACGGGTGTCTAAAAGGTTCAAACGCGGACGGGTGATGAAAGAACACGGACGGGTGTCTCAAAGGTTCAAACACGGACGGGTGCTGAAAGAACACGGGCGGGTGTCTCAAAGGTTCAAACAAGGACGGGTGCTAAAAGAACACGTACGGGTGTCTAAATGGTTCAAACACGGACGGGTGATGAAAGAACACGGACGGGTGTCTCAAAGGTTCAAACACGGACGGGTGATTAAAGAACACGGATGTGTGTCTAAAAGGTTCAAACACGGACGGGTGCTGAAAGAGCACGGACGAGTGTCTAAGGTTTAAACACGGACGTGTACTGAAAGAACACGGACGGGTGTCTAAGGTTCAAACACGGACAGGAGCTAAAAGAACACAGACAGATGTCTAAGGTTCAAACACTGACGGGTGATGAAAGAACACGGACGGGTGTCTAAGAGGTTCAAACACGGACGGGTGCTGAAAGAACACGGACGGGTGTCTATAAGGTTCAAACACGGACGGGTGATAAAAGAACACGGACGGGTGTCTCAAAGGTTCAAACACTGACGGGTGCTGAAAGAACACGGACGAGTGTCTAAAAGGTTCAAACACGGACGGGTGCTGAAAGAACACGGACGGGTGTCCAAAAGGTTCAAACACGGACGGGTGCTGAAAGAATACGGACGGGTGTCTAAAAGGTTCAAACACGGACGGGTGCTGAAAGAACTCGGACGGGTGTCTCAAAGGTTCAAACACGGACTGGTGCTGAAAGAACACGGACGGGTGTCTAAAAGGTTCAAAGAAGGACTGGTGATGAAAGAACACGGTTGGGTGTCACAAAAGTTCAAACACGGACGGGTGCGGAAAGAACACGGACGGGTGCTGAAAGAACACGGACGGGTGTCTCTAATGTTCAAACACGGATGGGTGCTGAAAGAACACGGACGAGTGTCTAAAAGGTTCAAACACGGACGGGTGATGAAAGAACACGGACGGGGGTCTCAAAGGTTCAAACACAGACGGGTACTGAAAGAACACAACCGGGTGTCTCAAAAGTTCAAACACGGACGGGTGCTGAAAGAACACGGACGGGTGTCTAAGGTCAATACGGATGGTTATTGGCTAAAAAGTTGAAACACGGACGGGTTATGAAAGAACATGGATGGGTGTCTAAAAGGTTCAAACACGGATGGGTGATGAAAGAACATGGACGGGTGTCTAAAAGGTTCAAACACGGACGGGTGCTGAAAGAACACGGACGGGTGTCTCAAAGGTTCAAGCACGGACGGGTGCTGAAAGAACACGGACGGGTGTCTAAAAGGTTGAAACACAGACGGGTGCTGAAAGAACACGGACGGGTGTCTCAAAGGTTCATACACGGACGGGTGCGGAAAGAAAACGGACGGGTGTCTAAAAGGTTGAAACACAGATGGGTGATGAAAGAACACGGACGGGTGTCTAAAAGGTTCAAACACAGACGAGTGCTGAAAGAGCACAGACGGGTGTCTAAGGTTCCGACACGGACGGGTGCTGAAAGAACACGGACGGGTGTCTAAGGTTCAAACACGGACGGGTACTGAAAGAACACAGACAGATGTCTAAGGTTCAAACACGGACGGGTGCTAAAAGAACACGGACTGGTGTCTAAGAGGTTCAAACAGGGACGGGTGCTGAAAGAACACGGACGACTGTCTATAAGATTCAAACACGGACGGGTGATGAAAGAACACGGACGGGTGTCTCAAAGGTTCAAACACGGACGGGTGCTGAAAGAACACGGACGGGTGTCTAAAAGGTTCAAACACGGACGGGTGCTGAAAGAACATGGACTGGTGTCTAAAAGGTTCAATCACGGACGGGTGCTGAAAGAATACGGACGGGTGTCTAAAAGGTTCAAACACGGACGGGTGCTGAAAGAACACGGACGGGTGTCTCAAAGGTTCAACCACGGACGGGTGCTGAAAGAACACGGACGGGTGTCTAAAAGGTTCAAACACAGACTGGTGATGAAAGAACACGGATGGGTGTCGTAAAGGTTCAAACACGGACGGGTGCTGAAAGAACACGGACGGGTGTCTCAAGGGTTCAAACACGGACGGGTGCTAAAAGAACACGGACGGGTGTCTCAAATTTTCAAACACGGACGGTTGCTGAAACAACACGGACGAGTGTCTAAAAGGTTCAAACATGGACGGGTGATGAAAGAACACGGACGGGTGTCTCAAAGGTTCAAACACGGACGGGTACTGAAAGAACACACCCAGGTGTCTCAAAAGTTCAAACACGGACGGGTGCTGAAAGAACACGGACGGGTGTCTAAGGTCAATACGGATGGTTATTGGCTAAAAAGTTCAAACACGGATGGGTGATGAAAGAACATGGACGGGTGTCTAAAAGGTTCAAACACGGACGGGTGCTGAAAGAACACGGACGGGTGTCTCAAAGGTTCAAGCACAGACGGGTGCTGAAAGAACACGGACGGGTGTCTAAAAGGTTCAAAAACAGACGGGTGCTGAAAGAACACGGACGGGTGTCTCAAAGGTTCAAACACGGACGGGTGCTGAAAGAACACGGACGGGTGTCTAAAAGTTTCAAACACGGACGGGTGATGAAAGAACATGGACGGGTGTCTCAAAGGTTCAAACACGGACGGGTGCTGAAAGAACACGGGCGGGTGTCTCAAAGGTTCAAACAAGGACGGGTGCTAAAAGAACACGTACGGGTGTGTAAAAGGTTCAAACACGGACGGGTGATGAAAGAACACGGACGGGTGTCTCAAAGGTTCAAACACGGATGGGTGATGAAAGAACACGGATGGGTGTCTACAAGGTTCAAACACGGATGCGTGCTGAAAGAGCACGGACGAGTGTATAAGGTTCAAACACGGACGGGTACTGAAAGAACACGGACGGGTGTCTAAGGTTCAATCACGGACGGGTGCTAAAAGAACACAGACAGATGTCTAAGGTTCAAATACGGACGGGTGCTGAAAGAACACGGACGGGTGTCTAAGAGGTTCAAACACGGACGGGTGCTGAAAGAACACGGACGGGTGTCTATAAGGTTCAAACACGGACGGGTGATGAAAGAACACGGAAGGGTGTCTCAAAGGTTCAAACACGGACGGGTGATGAAAGAACACAGACGGGTGTCTCAAAGGTTCAAACACGGATGGGTACTGAAAGAACACAGACGAGTGTCTAAAAGGTTCAAACACGGACGCGTGCTGAAAGAACACGGACGGGTGTAAAAAAGGTTCAAACACGGACGGGTGCTGAAAGAATATGGACGGGTGTCTAAAAGGTTCAAACACGGACGGGTGCTGAAAGAACACAGACGGGTGTCTCAAAGGTTCAAACACAGACGGGAGCTGAAAGAACACGGACGGGTGTCTAAAAGGTTCAAAGACGGACTGGTGATGAAAGAACACGATTGGGTGTCACAAAAGTTCAAACACGGACGGGTGCTGAAAGAACACGGACGGGTGTCTCAAAGGTTCAAACACAGACGGGTGCTGAAAGAACACGGACGGGTGTCTCAAATGTTCAAACACGGATGGGTGCTGAAAGAACACGGACGAGTGTCTAAAAGGTTCAAACACGGACGGGTGATGAAAGAACACGGACGGGTGTCTCAAAGGTTCAAACACGGACGGGTACTGAAAGAACCCAACCGGGTGTCTCAAAAGGTCAAACACGGACGGGTGCTGAAAGAACACGGACGGGTGTCTAAGGTCAATACGGATGGCTATTGGCTAAAAAGTTCAAACACGGACGGGTTATGAAAGAACATGGACGGGTGTCTAAAAGGTTCAAACACGGAGGGGTGATGAAAGAACATGGACGGGTGTCTCAAAGGTTCAAACACGGACGGGTGCTGAAAGAACACGGGCGGGTGTCTCAAAGGTTCAAACAAGGACGGGTGCTGAAAGAACACAGACGGGTGTCTAAAAGGTTCAAACAGAGACGGTGCTGAAAGAACACGGACGGGTGTCTCAAAGGTTCAAACACAGATGGGTGCTGAAAGATCACGGGCGGGTGTCTAAAAGTTTCAAACACGGACGGGTGATGAAAGAACATGGACGGGTGTCTCAAAGGTTCAAACACGGACGGGTGCTGAAAGAACACGGGCGGGTGTCTCAAAGGTTCAAACAAGGACGGGTGCTGAAAGAACACGGACGGGTGTCTAAAAGGTTCAAACACGGACGGGTGATGAAAGAACACGGACGAGTGTCTCAATGGTTCAAACACGGACGGGTGCTGAAAGAAAACGGACGGGTGTCTAAAAGGTTCAAACACGGACGGGTGATGAAAGAACACGGACGGGTGTCTAAAAGGTTCAAACACGGACGGGTGCTGAAAGAGCACGAACGGGTGTCTAAGGTTCAAACACGGACGGGTGCTGAAAGAACACGAACGGGTGTCTAAGAGGTTCAAACACAGACGGGTGCTGAAAGAACACGGACGGGTGTCTATAAGGTTCAAACACGGACGGGTGGTGAAAGAACACAGACGGGTGTCTCAAAGGTTCAAACACGGACGGGTGCTGAAAGAACACAGACGAGTGTCTAAAAGGTTCAAACACGGACGGGTGCTGAAAGAACACGGACGGGTGTCTCAAAGGTTTAAACACGGACGGGTGTCTAAAGGGTTCAAACATGGACGGGTGATGAAAGAACACGGACGGGTGTTAAGAGAACTTGAACGGGTGTTTAGAATCAATACGGATGAAGTATTGAGGAAATGGAAAAGGACACGGACGAGTGTTGAAAGAACACGAACGGGTGTTTGAGGGAACACTGACGAGTGTTTAAAATAAATACGGACGAAGTATTGAGGAAATGCAAAAGAACACGGACGTGTGTAACGCTAACAACTCTGAAGGGATAAATCAAATAGTCTCTCCAAATAACCAAGTCCACCGCTTGGGGAATAAAGTTTGACGATATCTCCTGAATTATGACTCTTCCTGCCGGGAAACGCCTGGCAAACGAGAACATCAAACCTGGTTTATGCTTCGAATACATATGTTTGAGTTTTTTTATGGCGTAATGTTCCATATGAAATGGAAATTCTACGCATTTGGGAGGATGCCATGCAAAAAATGCTCATGCAATGCAAAGGACCGCTCCAGCAAAATAAATGCTGAAGACGAAAGCAACTTCACCGGGGACGACAAACTAAATTGTCTCCGAGAACAAAACCTTGCCGAGGAAAGACACACTAAACAACTTTCTTGGCCACGACCTCTGCTGGAGATGAAAAACTCCAAGAGAACTTCCACTCTGTTGGGGATGAATGCAAACAACTACTGAAGATGGAACCCAAAGATCTGCTACAGAATATGGTTCCAATAACCATTGGACTTAAAACCTGCTGGGGATGTCAACCACCGTTGAACAAACTGCTGCGAAGATTACTACCAACTCTGCTTGGGGATACCATTGAGCTTAAATTGTTGCTGGGGAAAATGACTTTACCCTCACCCTACGGGGGATTAGCTCAAGTCGTTGTCGACGAGACTATAATTCCTGATCGACTGAGGAAAGTAGACACCATGACTCTGTGGGGAAGATAACATCTTTTGCCCGGGAAGATATTCCACCAGTCTTCTGTTGGGGATACAACAACACCAACTTCTGAATGCTTGTTGGGGAGTAATAAATAACCCACGACTCTGGCTGGATAAACAATCCTTTGTACTCTGGCTGGGGAGAGCAACGATCTACTGAGGATGGTGAAATTTCGAAGCTGGGGAGAGTAAATCTACTAGGGAGAAACTATGCTACCCTGCGCACAACAACAACAGAATATCCTATATGCAAAAATGGCTACCTCAATTACCATCCACAATGTCTGTTGCCTAAGCAATTTCTATTGTTTTCCAATATGCTCCGCAAAGCTTAACATTTTCGCATGCAATGTTTATCAAAATATCGGACGTTTTCACAAACAAAATAGTAAAAGAAAAAACAAAAAAGGAAAGCTCTTTGAGTGAAAATGAAAATTTTATTGAATGAATTGGCCTGTAAATAGGCATTTACATCTGGAAGCAATTCCTGAAAAGAGGTAATTGCGCAAAAGCAAAAAGATATTACACATGTCGGCAATGTAGGAACAGATATCCACCATGATTCAATTCAGCTATGACTCATATGCCTTGCTTATCCACAGATGCTCTGACCATCGAAGAGACTGATTGGACTGATTCTTTTCCTTCGAAATCCCCAAGTATCAAAAGTGCTCACAGATCAAACGCAGATCGTAGCCTCTTGCTTTCAAATCCCTAACTTTTGCCTAGATCGCCCTTTTCGGGTTTTCAATCCATCGGGATACCCATTTTTGCCAAAGTTGCCTTTTCAAGTTTTCAACCTTGCGGGTTTATTCTTTTTTTATTCTTTTTATCCCTAACTTTTTCTAGAACATTTTCTTTTTATGGTCCGCCGGGATGCCCTTTTTTGCTTGGATCTTCTTTTTATGTCCTGCTAGTCTCTTTTATGCGAAGTATTTTTTTCACCACGTCTGCATTCACAGGGGATGTAAAATCTTCACCATCCATAGTTGAGAGTAATAAGGCTCCACCAGAGAAAACCTTTCTTACTACATATGGCCCTTCGTAGTTTGGAGTCCACTTGCCCCTGTGATCTGTCTGAGGAGGAAGGATCCTTTTCAAAACCAACTCGGCTGTCTGAAAACACTGAGGACGTACTTTCTGATCAAATACTTTCTTCATCCTGCTCTGATACAACCGGCCATGTACAATGGCTGTCAATCTCTTCTCTTCAATAAGGCTTAGCTTATTCAACCTGGCACATACCCATTCAGCTTCATCAAGCTTTACATCTGTCAGAATTCTTAAAGAAGGAATCTCAACCTCTAATGGTAGAACCGTTTCCATACATACACCAATGAGAAAGGAGTTGCCCCATTTGATGTGAGTATCGAAGTGCGGTAACCGTGTAGAGCGTAAGGCAACATCTCATGCCAGTACTTATATGTTACCACCATTTTTTGCACAATCTTCTTGATATTCTTGTTCGCTGCTTCAACAGCCCCGTTCATCTTCTGACGATAGGGAGAAGAATTATGATGTTCAATCTTAAAGCTCTGACATAGCTCCTTCATCATCTTATTGTTCAAATTTGAACCATTATCAGTAATGATTCTCTTCGGGACCCCATACCAGCAGATGATGTCCTTCTTAATAAATCGGGCTACCACTTGCTTGGTAACGTTGGCATACGAGGGTGCTTCCACGCACTTCATGAAGTAATCAATGGCAACCAATATGAACCGATGCCCATTGGAAGCAGTCGGCTCAATGTTTCCAATCATATCAATGACCCACATGGAAAACGGCCAAGGAGATGACAGTACATTCAGAGGAGTAGGCGGTATGTGCCCCTTATCAGCATAAATCTGGCATTTATGGCATTTCCTGGCATATTTGAAATAATCAGACTCCATAGTCATCCAGTAATACCCTGCCCTCAACAGCTTTCTAGCCATAGCATGCCCATTGGCATGAGTACCGAAAGATCCCTCGTGAACTTCTTCCATTAACAGGCCTGCCTCGTGTTCATCAACACAACGTAGCAAGACCATGTCAAAGTTCCTCTTGTACAACACGTCATCTTCATTCAGAAAGAAGTTTCCTGCCAACCTCCTTAGAGTTTTCTTATCCTTGGTAGATGCCCCAGCTGGGTACCCCTGACTCTTGAGAAAACACTTGATGTCATGATACCAAGGTTTCCCATCTGATACGTCTTCAACTTCAAACACAAAAGTTGGTCTATCCAGAGGCATGATTCTGATTAAGGGAGTTTCATTCCAAAGATTCACCTGATACATCAAAGACAATGTTGCTAACGCATTGCCATCTGATTCTCCACTCGGGGTATATGATGGAAGTCAACTCTGTCAAAGAAAGGTAACAACCTTCTGGCATAGTTGTTATAAGGCACCAGATTTGCCTGACGGGTTTCCCATTCTCCTTTAATCTGATTAACCACCGGCGTAGAATCACCATAAACATCGAGGTTCTTGATTCTCAAATAAATCGCTTCTTCTAACCCCATGATGCATGCTTCATACTCTGCCTCATTGTTGGTGCATACGAACGCTAACCGGGCAGTGAAGGGTATGTGAGAACCCCTTGGAGTTGTAATGATTGCCCCGATTCCGTTACCATATGATTTGACGGCTCCATCAAAGACTAGCTTCCATTGAGATCCAATGTCGGGTCCTTCGTCAGGCAAAGGCTCTTCACAGTCCTTCATCTTCAGGGACATGATATGCTCATCTGGAAATTCAAACTTCATTGGTTGATAATCTTCAATCGGTTGTTCGGCAAGGTATTCTGACAAAATAATTCCCTTAATGGCTTTTTTGGAAACAAATGAATATCGTATTCTATCAAGACCATCTGCCAACGAGCTATTCTCCCAGAAATCGCCTGCTTCTCAAACACGTACTTAATCGGATCCATCTTCGAAATCAACAGGGTTGTGTGGTTTAACATATACTACCTCAAACGCTTGGCTGCCCAAGCGAGTGCACAAAATGTTTTTTCCAACATAGAGTACCTCGACTCACAATCAGTGAACATTTTACTCAGGTAGTAGATGGCATGCTCTTTTCTATCTGACTCGTCGTGTTGACCGAGCACACACCCCATTGAGTTCTCAAGAACCGTAAGATACATAATCAATGGCCTTCCTGGCACTGGCGGCATGAGGACCGGAGGCTCCTGTAAATACTCTTTTATCTTTTCAAACGCCTTTTGACAATTTTCGTTCCACATGACCTCTTGATCTTTTCTTAACAATTTGAATATCGGTTCACACATGGCTGTGAGATGAGATATGAATCTAGCAATGTAGTTCAACCTCCCTAGGAAACCACGAACCTCTTTTTCTGTTCTCGGCTCAGGCATTTCCTGTATGGCTTTTACTTTAGCAGGATCGACCTCGATACCCTTTTCACTAACAATAAACCCCAGCAATTTTCCAGATCTCACCCTGAAGGTGCACTTGTTTGGATTCAACCTCAGTATGAACTTCCTCAACCTTTCAAATAACTTCTGAAGATTTACCAAATGTTCATCCTCCGTTTGTGACTTCGCAATCATGTCATCAACATAGACTTCGATCTCTTTGTGAATCATATCATGAAAGAGAGTCACCATTGCCCGCTGATAGGTTGCCCCAGCATTTTTCAATCCAAAGGGCATTACCTTGTAGTAAAACATTCCCCACAGTGTTATGAATGTCGTCTTCTCCATGTCCTCTGGGGCCATCTTGATTTGGTTATACCCAGAGAAGCCATTCATGAAGGAAAATACAGAGTATTGAGCAGTGTTGTCCACTAACACGTCAATGTGGGGGAGCGGGAAATCATCTTTCGGGCTTGCTCTATTCAAATCTATGTAGTCAACACACATCCTGACCTTTCCATCCTTCTTAGGTACAGGCACAATATTATCAACCCACGGAGGATAATTTGTCACAGCGAGAAACTCGGCGTCCAACTGTTTCTGAACCTCTTCCTTAATCTTGACAGCCATGTCCGATTTTGTCCTTCTCAGTTTCTGCTTAACCGGAGTACAACCTTCTTTGAGCGGCAGCCGGTGTACCACAATGTCAGTGTCAAGCCCAGGAATGTCTTGGTAAGACCAGGCGAAGATATCCACATACTCTCAAAGCATTTCAATCAATCTTCCCTTGACAGTGTCTTCCAAAGCAGCCCCAATCCTTACTTCTTTCCTTACGTCCTCGGTTCCTAGATTAACTGTCTCAATTTCCTCCTGATGAGGTAGAATGACCCTTTCCTCCTGTTTCAGCAATCTGGCCAATTCTTCCGGTAAGTCACAATCTTCGTCATTCTCTTCTTCAGCCTGATAGATAGGATTATCGAAGTCATACCAAGCCATAGCTGAATCATTATTGGTGGCATCTGAATGAAGAAACATGCATGATTGATGATATATGTCTTTTATGAATGCAACAAACAAGAAAACACATTTCCATTTTGATATGAGTTAATGCAAAAAGTAAAAAAAGAAAAACAGGGATCAAAACATTTGAATGCAAAAACGTCCTTTATTGATGATAAAGTAAGCAAACAAAAACATCAAAGCCCTACAGACAAATATCACTACGTCTTGGGCAGAACGTAGGATTTAACACAAATAGAAAACAAAGGCAATTACTCTTGATGGGTCACTTGGATGACTTTCTTAGACGACCAATTGCATAGACTTCGACCGGGGGTGCAGGGGAGGATCCACTCATCCATGTCACAATCATTATCCCCCTCATCCTCAATGGCATTAACCCGATTAAAGAAGACACCAGCACTTGTGAACTGGACTGGACCATAAAACTTAGGAGGCTCTTGAGCTCATCGGGGTGGCTTATATCCCAGTCCATAAGTATTCTGCTTCACCTGAACATCAATGACTTGGCCCCACTTCTAGAAACCACCAGCTTCAACTACAGCGCGTGCATCTTTGAAAGAAGACACCGAAACTTTCGGCTGATTTACCACTTCGGGTTGATTAACCACCTTGGGCTGACTGACTACCCTTGGAGGTTCCTCAGGAATTTTCATGGCTTTAAAGGCTTGGCACAGAGTCTCATGTATCTCACCATCTACCTCCATATACTTGAAGGTTGATAGGTGACTCACCATGATGTCTTCCTCACCACAGACTGTCACAACATGTCCATCCACCATGTATTTCAGCTTTTGATGCAGCGTGGATGTTACTGCCCCAGCACTATGGATCCATGGACGACCCAATAAACAACTATAGGCAGGATGAATGTCCATGATGTAGAAAATGGCTTCAAAAATTTCAGGACCAACCTTGATCGGCAATACAATTTCTCCAAAAACATACCTTTTAGAACCATCAAAAGCACGCACCACCAAGTCACTCGGCGTGTAAATAAGCCCACGGGTATCTAACTTCATCAGAGCCTTCTTCGAAAACACATTTAAAGATGACCCAGTATCAACTAGCACATGTGACATTAAGGAGCCTCGGCATTCCACTGAAATATGTAGAGCGTTGTTGTGATTCCTCCCAGCTGAAGTCAGATCTAGGTCTGTGAACCCTAAGCCATTACCAGCATTCACGTGAGCCACAACTCCTTTTAGCTGATTAACAGATATTTCTTGAGGTACATAGGTTGTGTTCAAGACCTTCAGCAATGCATTCTGGTGTGCCTCGGAGCACAACAGCAGAGATAGGATGGATATTTTAGACGGCGTCTGATGCAACTGATCAACAATCTTGTAATCGGTCTTCCTGATTAATCTCATAAATTCTTCTGTATTTTCTGAGAAGGAAGTGTCCACTTGTTTTGTTGCGGAATCATTCACGACCTGCTTCAGTACAAGATCATCTATCACTTATTTCCCTTTATCCTGCTTGGAACTGCCGACCTGATTATCTGACGGAACAAAGACTCTGCCACTCCTGGTGATAGCCCCTGTGTCAATAAAATTGTCAACCTCTGAACTCACAGCTGATGTTCCTACCAATTCCTGCTTCTTTCCATCAACAAACACCTCAGCCCCATAGTTCCACGGGACGGCCTTGGTAATTTCATACGGGACAGGCCCAGGAACTATAATGATGACCGGCGCTGGTATTGCCGGTGCTGATATAGTTATTGTTTTGAAAGGGATTGTTACTGTGGAAACATCATTCTCTTTGCCAGTAATTTTTCCCTGTTGATCACATCTGTCGAACTGTAACTGCCCTTCATTAATCAATCTCTGAATACCTGATCTTAACAAATCACAACCGTTGGATTAAAACCCACATTCAGAACATCCCTTATCACAACCAGGGAACACCCCTTCTTTCAGCAACCTTTCCATTACCACAAACAATGGAGTCTTCAACTCGTTCACATCTAAAACCAAATTCAAGGATTCATCATCTTCAATAACGACATTAACCCTTGGCCCACCGTGATTCGGCATTGGGTTCTGAATGACATTCGACACGTCATTAGAGAAGTTGATGGCTTTGGAGTTTACCAAATCTTGTACTTTATGATGGAACGCCCTACACCCTTCAACTGTATGCCCTGGAGCACCGGAGTGAAAATCACAATGTGCGTTGGCATCATAGCCCGGCGGTAGCCTCCCAGTGGGCGGAGCCAATCTGCAGAGCTCAACTAGACGCAGTTGTACTAAGTGTTGCAACAATTGAGCATATCACATGGGCGGCTGATCAAAATGCCTCTCAGCATTCGTTTGTCACTTTTGATACTAGTTTGGCTGCCTATTTTGGTACTGATTAGGATTATTCCTCTGCTGCTGAGGTACGGCCGAAATAGTTGCAGCCGGAATAATTACATAGGCAACTTGCTAATTGTAATTTTGTCGTGCTCTTCCCCTACCATTGTTTGAGGAAACAGAGTTTGTGTCTCCTTCTTTCCTTTTGAAGTTTGCATACGGTTTCTTCCCTCCTCCAGATGAGGACCCTTCACTACCAGAGATCTTTCTAGGTTTGATCCCTTTTTCTACCATTTCTCCAACTAAGATCAAGTCGGCAAACTTTTCGGGCATAGAAGGTACCAGCTTTTCATAATAATGACCCTGCAGGGTAGCCATGAACATATTTATCATCTCCCTCTCTAACATGGGAGGTTGTACCCTTGCTACTAATTCTCGCCACCTCTGGGCGTACTCCTTAAAGCTCTCATTGTCTTCTGCGACAAATTTTGCAATTGTGTCCTGTTAGGAGCCATATCAGTATTGTACTGATAGTGCTTAATAAAAGCCTCCACCAATTCCCTCCAGTTACGAACATGAGATCTCTCCAACTGCATGTACCATTCCAAAGACGCCCAGACAAGCTATCTTGGAAGAAATGCATCAATAACTTTTCATCATTAGAATAGGCAGCCATTTTCCTTGCATAGGCCCGGACGTGAGTCTTTGGGCAAGTAACACCATTATACTTCTCGAAAGTAGGCACCTGAAACTTGTGCGGAATCTTGATGTCGGGGACCAGTCCAAAATCCTCCATATCCAAACCTAGGGAATTATGATTCACAACCCCTTTCAACTGCTTTTCAATCATCCTGATTCTCTGATCATTATCAAGTCGGGGGTCAGCATCCCCACCCGGCATAGAAAATACATCATCCTGCTGATCATCATAGCGACGACCGTGCACTGCGCAGACACTGTTGCCTCCTCCTACTATAGAAGGAATCACATTATCTCCTCCTCCCGGAGGGATAACAACACCAGCAACGGGACCACCTTGAACGTCATTACCAACAATACCTCCGCCCGGAGGAACGACATTGTTATGAAGGCCACCATGAAGGACATCTTCTTCGTCAACTCTTACAACCAAAGGTTGGACCAGGGTCCTCAGCTGTTCTTGTCCCTGGGCAACGCCTTGCATTAACTCCATAAATTGGTCCATGCGAGTCTGCATCTCAATCAACTCAGTTTGCACCTGATCCATGGTTTTCTTTTGATTTTGTCTTGTAGAGTACCGGTGAATGTGTTGGTCAGCATTCATGTCTGAAGAAAAGGAACAAGATAAGAAATCCGGAGAAAAACACTTGTTATGCAAAATGATTATGAATATGCAAATGCAAATTAACATGTTTGAATATTCGCAGGGTGTTCCACCCCTTGATTCCAGTTTAATAACAAGATAAAATGGAACTTCTGCTCATATATTAAAAAAACCAAAGGACAATCATCTGTCAACAATTACAACCCAAGATACTGATAGAGGTCTGAATACAATAATAACAGATCCCAACCAACAAGCCTGGCGGCGATCCAAATACAATAAAAGAGAAAAGCACACTACGGCGTGTCATTAAAGTCCACAAGTGTCAGTCTTCCCCAGCCATTATGTTCTTTGCTCCAGTCTTGCGCTTCTTTGAACAACTTCTTGGTGTCAGGGTGCTTTGGTCTTTAGATCAACTCTTGAATGAGAACATCCCTTCTGTGTAGGATCCCTTTCAAGTATCGTCAGTGCAACTCCCAAGCATCCTCTTCAAAAACACCGTCCATGTTGGGACCCTTATTTCTAGGCCTCTTCACTTCGGCTTGAATCTTCAGCTCCTCTATGGTGGCTATGGCCTCATTAAGTATGTCTTCGACTGCTCGCCTCCCAAATGTCTCTGATAAGATCTCCTCATTTTTCTATTTGAGCTTCAATTTCAAACCCTCAATCTGCTCCAGAAACTTACCTTCTTTCTGCTTGTTGGCAGTGATCGCAGTATTTTGGTAAGAGTTGAACTTGTGAATTTTTAACAAAGCCTTGGCCAAGTCCTCCTTCCTAGACTTGAGAACCTTGCTAACACCCTTTAGAGCTTGCCCTACCTTCTGCTTGGCTGTGACCTTGTCAGCTAGCTCTTTTTCCTTCTTGGCGAGAAGTTTTGTCTTCAATTTGGCAATATATACAGCTTCGCCTTGCTCGTGCCTCAGCTGGCTAATTTCTCTACTCAACTCACGATTCTCTTCTCGCAGTTTTTCCTTTTCAGCCCATAACTTATTAAACTTCTCTATCTCAACCGTGGTCGGACGCTCAATCAGCAAGGGGTAAGATGGTGGTTATTTGGAGAACGGAAAAAGTTCCTTCTCTACTCTTTTCTAGATCCAATCTTCATATGCAGGAAATGCTCTGTTATTACTTTTTCCAAAAGAAGTCTTCCCCTTCTTGTGACGGTTTACCCAAGTACTTGCAGCTTCTTTTAACAGTTCTGGATTAACCTCTCCACTTGAATATAGAGACTCTCGGACGTCCTCTTCTCTTGGCGGCTCTTTCAAAGCTTACCCGAATTGCCTAATAGCTAGAATAGGGTTGTATTTAATTCCCCCTTTTCTTCCTATTAAAGGCACATTTGGATAACCTCCACAACTAATCATGATCTCTTGGCCTAACAAATCACGGTTGACCCAAATCAGATTATCTGTCCTTAATCCTATCAATCTCTTGGACCAATCCAATGTCCCTCGAGTTTCTACGAATGCCCCCGACTTGAGAAGGCGTCACCAAACCATTTGTAGAAGATTGAAGCACAACAATATAAAGGTCCCCCTCTCCTCTTCTCATGCTTGTAATGCAATGAATAGTACAGATCTCCAAGCAAGGTAGGCACTGGATTCTTCATGATAAATATCCGGACAGCGTGCATACCTATGAAGTCCTTCACATTTGGGAATAACATCGTCCCATAGACACACATAGCCAAGATTGCGTTGAAAACCAACCAACACCCAGCCTTAGCATGTAAAGCAGCCTGATCTACCAAAAACTTCATGCGAAAGCCTTTAAACCCTCCCTTACTGGAAATGTTGCTTTTCAACAAAGATTGATCCATATGTAAAGCAGCGAAGATCTTTTCCAAATCAGGAAGTTCTTTAGAAGGATAGAAAGGAGCCTCTTCTTTGATAGAAACATGCAGTATGAGAGCAAACTCCTCCAATGTCGAAGCCAGAAGATAATCAGTGAATAGAAAACATCGCAGGTGGGGGTCGTAGAATTGCACCAGAGTGTGCAAAGCCCTATACTCATAATTAGTGATGTCGCGGGCAAAATCCAGAATTCTTCCGTACTCTCCTCTAAAATCCGCCAATACCTCGGGCTCTGCCATAGCCAATATTTTGCGAACAGGATCCAGCATAAGATGTGGGAACTTGTACAATATGATATTCTTTTTCTTCTCAGTATCAGTACTCATCTTCAATAGTCTTCAGAAACCGGAATCAAGGTTAGGATGCAGCCCTACAAATGAACAAACATGTTAGAATGCAAGATGATGATGCAAATGCATACACGGGATCAAGGTATCCATAATGCTCAAAACTGTTGTTGTTCCACTGACTGAATAAAACCCAGAATATCATAAATCCAGAACGACGGCCCATTCAGAATACCAGAATATCTGGATGTTAAATTCACACTGATAAGAAATCCAGAATATCGGGTATGTTGAAGGTCAAGGTTACCTGCAAACCTGTACACACCCATCCCCTCTTATATGTGGGTTCTAGAAAACCGAGGATCCTCAGCGTCGGATTCTCGATTTGAGAAGAAATAGTACATTCATCCCTCGGGGTACAATACTATTGCTAAATAAAGAGGTCGTCCGCTGATTCCCCCAAAAATAAGGTCATCTTATAGCAAGTTCCCAGCATTGGGTCCTCGGATCGAGAAGCATAATGGATTTTCCATTTCTGGTCTGCCATTGTCACTTCTCGGGAGGAGTGCCGCAACTGAGTCCTCGGGAAATGGTCGCCAGAGTCGACAGTTTTCTAGGTTACATCCCATCATCTGCCCCAATGCGCAAGATAGAATATTACCAAAGAAAACCTCGTCTGGATGTGGAGTTTTCATGTATACTACGTCTGGACAAATGTCACACAAGTCACACTACTTTCCACGCTAATCATAGGTGTATACTCAAGCCTGGGTATTGGGCTTTTCTCTCATGAATCCAACCCACCCAACAGAACAATAGTAGCGAAACAGTATGATAACAATAATCACAAATGCAATAAAATGCAGTAATACAGTAATATACTACATAATAAAGCACAACAGTAAACACCCAATGAAAATAAACACAAACAACCGCTAGGATTGACTCGCTTAGGGAGTGGACAAGCAAGAGGTCAACAAGTCCCCAGCAGAGTCGCCAGCTGTCGCAACCTGCGAAAAATAACCGGCGAGAAACAGAACAGAAGAGTCGCCACCGAACATTATTTATCCCAACACAGGGAAAGGAAACGATCGAAGAAAATCTAAAAGAGGGAAAGACATGGTCATCGCAACCATAGTCCGGGTTCGGGAGTCAGTTACGCGAGGGGAAGGTATTAGCACCCCCACACGTCCATCGTACTCGATGGGATCCACGCTTGTTGTCTAAACAGAGGATGAGTTATCCTAAAGTCTAC
Source organism: Lathyrus tuberosus (assembly GCA_022829125.1). NCBI lineage: Eukaryota > Viridiplantae > Streptophyta > Magnoliopsida > Fabales > Fabaceae > Lathyrus > Lathyrus tuberosus. Next base: position 7,094,117 of record JALAZF010000170.1, read on the forward strand.
GGCTAAACAGAAAAAATGGGGAGGGGAGACTAAGGCGGACTCGCGGGGATTTATTCGAAATCCAATACCTACGTATCTTCGTGGACGAGCGAAGAATCAGAGTCAACGTAATTCGACGGACTACGCACTAGAGGGGAGGTTGCTCGTCGAGATATCGCATCTCGTGCCTACGTATCCTCAATCGGACGGGAAAGAGGAATTAGAGCAAACATAGTTTGACCTAACGAGGTCGGTTAGTGTTTTTTACGGGAGCGACGAGCTCTTTTCTGAAAATAATTTGAAACTTAACAATCCCGAAGGATAAAAATGATTTGAATTTGTTTTTGTATTTTTTAGACAGAAGTGGATTAAAGTTAGTTTGTAACTTACATTCCACCAAAGTCTACCATGCGGGAACGAATGCGTCGCATGGTCGCCCCCAATGGGACGTATGCTAAACACTCTAGAAGAGGAGGGGAGACCCATCGTTCTTCATTTCCTACACTTAAGGCTCGAGCACAATATACGTTATATTTATTAAGTGTTTTAGAATAGTTATGATATGAGAAGAGAAGACTCAAGTCAAAAAGAAAAGACTATGGGGAAATCTACCCTAATGTTGTCATGCAAAAGTGGCCCTATGGTTGAGGTTAAAAGGGAAACATCTAACTAAGTTAGCATGCATGGTTTGAAAGCCTGGTGTCTACCCTACCCCAAGCTTAATCAAAGATTTAGTTGGACTAGGGAACCCTAAGGGAGCAAGCAAAATCAAGGTAAAAACCAAAGCGATAAATCAAAAACAGTGGCTACAACAACACTCTAACACCTGCACAGCGGTAAATTCCAGCCAACACACCAAACAGCATTCAACAGCTCATGCTCAGCACAAAAAGGAGGTGTAAAAAGGTAAGCAGCAACACATACAACAGCACATATGCACCAAGACAGCGGTAGAAAACAGGGCAGCATGCAAAGCATCTAAACAAGTACTCATGAAAGCAATGATTGCAAATAGACACACAAAGCATGGCAAACCAATCATAAAGGTTGCAAGCATCGAGAACGAACAACATGATCATGTTAACAATTTAAGAACAGTTACTCAACAAAGTTGCACAAATAAAAAATTGATCGAAACATCTTGCATAAGCAACCACGGAAACAAACAACAATCATGCATCATATGTCCAGCAAGTTGAGCATTAATCAAGAATTAACATGATTCAAATGTCTGTGCATCGTGTTTATCGCATCAAGAAAGCATCAATGCAAACATGAACATTCATCAATGGAAATCAAGAGGCCGTGTGTCAAAGAATCATGTTCATGCAAGGGTGTGAGGTGAAATAGCTCAAGAATAATCCACAAATCATAAACAAATTAATCCATGAAGTTTAGACATGCAAAGGATCTCAAACAAGCAAGAAAATGCAAGAAAATCACATTCTGCAGCAGTGGTAACTGGTTAGCAGATATGCTGTAACCAGTTACACAGTTCAAAATAGCAAAAAAAAACACAGAAAACAACAGGGTAACCGGTTAGCAGATATGCTGTAACCGGTTACTCTGCAACAGAATTCAAAAATAAGTGTTCAGAATCACTTTTCAGCAGCTTGTCACTTCTCCAATCACCCAAATGATCATGCAATTGATTAATCACGAAATTCACATCGAATATCAGTAATCAAACACCAATTAGATCTAATAATCATCAGCATTAAGAATCAAATTCAAGCAAAATGGATCCAAATCAAAAACAACAAAAGATCTACATCGAATAAGTTGTAAATAAGCTAAATCAAGTATAGATCTAAGGAAAACCAACCTACAAAGCTGAGATTTGCTTTGGTGATTGTTGCAAACGAAAATTGATGAATCCAAGCAAGAAATCCAAGATATATGCAAGAAATTTCAAGATCCTAGCAAGAAACTTCAAGATCCAAACAATGTGATGATTTTGCTTCAAGCTTTTTCCATAATCAGTTCCAAAAGCTCAAATCCAAGAGTAAAACAGTAGCAAATTCAAGATTCTTTCAAGAATTAATGAATGGATGAAGGTTTAGTTCCAAGATCAACAAATTTCAATGCAAAATATGCTGAATTTTGATGAAGGAAATTTGAGTGAGGGTTTTGAAATGAGAGAAAAGTTGAGAGAAAATAGAGTGAGATGTGTAGAAAATTCAGAAAATGGATCAAAGTTATGTGAGGTTTGGAATGAATTGATTTAAATAACCCCTAGGTTAGGATTTAAGTTTGGGTTTGGAGTGAGGTTTAGTTAGTGGAAATTGGGGTGAAAAATGAATTAGGAAAGGAAATGAGGAATTAGTGTGGAAAATGTTGGAAGGAATTTGAATTTTGGGTGGAAAATGATGAAAATATCAATTCTAGATCCTTCCCACATATGCACAAGCCAAGCACATGATCACAAATGATGCAAACTGATTTTTTCAAATTTTGCCCAGAGTAACCGGTTACAGCATATATGCTAACCGGCTACTCAGTTCAAAAAACTAAAAAAATACGCAGAAAAACAAAGGAGTAACTGGTTAGCAGATATGATGTAACCGGTTACTCAGTTCAAGATTTGAATTTTGGCGCCTTTTGGAGGGAAAATTGGAGAAATGCCTGTTTTCACTTGTTCTGAGCCATGTTAGACCTCTGAAACTTGCCATTTGATATTAACATTGAAACATACTTGAAATATGCTGTGAACTCCGTTTCGTGCTCGGAATACCGCTGAAAATAATCGTCTGGTGCTGCATTGCTGATCAAAAAAATGACTGTTAGAGCTTCTGATTATCAAATCATCTAATGAGCAAAATAAAGGCTCGAAAAGACTTTGAAAGCTATCTGCTTGGCTCTGAACATTATTGGAATGATACTGGAACCGGTGACGCCATGAGCTGCTGGAAAATACCTTGATCCCATGCCCAAAAGAACCATGCAAATGTAGAAATGAAGATGTAAATGAAATGAAACATAAGCCAGCTAGAGTTAGAAACAAGAGGTCAAATTTTGGGGTGTTACACTTGATTTTGGGCACAGTTGACTTTTTGTCAGATGAATTCCAAACTGTGTGATCTTCTATGAAATCAAGTTTTTGACCTAATTCAAACCTAATGGATGGATTCCATAGGTGTTTTAGGGTGTCTTGAATCATGTCCCAAGGTTTGGGAACATGTCTTGGTTCAAAGTCAAAGGTACAGTTGACTTTTTCTTCAAAACCCTAAATGTGGACCAGATGAATTTGAAACTTGTGAATCAAGCTTCTTGGATCAATCCATTATTATAAATTGATCAATGTGGTGTATTTGAGGCCCTCAAATCATGTCTTTAGGTCTTGGTTCATATCTTGCCTCAAAAGTCAACTTAGGGGTGAATTAGGTCAAGAAACCCTAATTCCTAATTTTTTATGAATGCTTCCCCTGAGGCTATTTTGACTTGATGATTGGGTCCATGAGGTCCCTTTAAGAATTTTGGGTCATGTTTTGAAGTATTGGCTTATGTCCAGATGAAAATTTTCATCTGTAGGCCTTGGTCGACCAAAACCCTAATTTGGTGACACTGGTGATCTTGAGGCTTGATCCACTTAGAATATTGCAACCTTGTGCTTGATTCTTGATGTGGGAGACCTCTTGATCCTTTATGGGTGTTTGAGAGGCTAGACAAGTTGAGGATTATGTCAATTCTTGATTGATCCTTTGTCTAAGTGCTCTGAGAGGGCTCAAAAACCGAATTCTTGATTGTAGTGAATGATCAACAATCCTTGAGGAGATTGATGAGGTATGATGGTACATCCATATTATGGTAATGATTTGTACAATGATGGGAAATCTTGTAGTCAAAATTTGGGGTATGACATGGGCAGGCGCTTGGCCTATAGTAAGGCAAGGCTCAATCCAGTCCAGCTCTTGGCAGGCCCAATAACTGGATTCTGCCAAACTAACCGTTGGGCAGAATCTAGTCGTTGGGCATAAACTAGCCGTTGGGCTGAATCTAGCCATTGGTTATAATATAGCCGTTGGGCACAATATGACCGTTGGGAGTGTTCCCCTTACTCGCTTGTCAGTTCACGCAACTAACTGGCTCCCCGAAACTCACGGAAGCAGTTGGACCAGGTCAAAGGGTCACGTGCCTGGCCTTCCACCTGGCAGTCTCCCATTGGTCTACCAGATAATTTGATCACATGGGAGACCTTGGCCCGGCGCTGGGGGTTTCTTCTATAAATTCCTTCTCACTTTAGAGGGTCAGGTTTGATCACTATTCAATATTCTAAATCATACCTAAAGCTTTGTACTTACTTTCTCTCTAGCCTAAACTTAATTTGGCATCTGAGTACCTTGCAGGTACACCCCCCCTCAGCTCCTACATCCATCATCTCTACCCTACACGGAAGGCCACGATGATCCAGTCTGATCACACCAGATCATGTTCCATCATGACGAGATTCAGGAATTCCTATAGAGTTTACTTCTGACAAATAGTTTGTACAAAACTCAAGAGTTTTTTCCATTAAAAGCTTTATGCAATCTACAATATGAATGACTAGGTCTTAGAAATATTCGATGCCCAAGGTAAATAATCTTTTTCCATTTTGTAGCTGGTGGGAGCATGTATCATTTTCACATATAGGAAACGTTTTATGTCCATTAATGTTGTACCCAGACAAATTATTGTATCCAGGAAGTAATTGATTGTGCAAAACAACATGGCACACATATTAAATATATCACCTGTATACGCATCATCAACATCAACGCCTTCCTCCTACAACTCTTTTAAATCTTCAATCAATGAATTTAAATAAACATTTATGTCGTTCCCTGGTTGTCTTGGACACAAAATCTTCATTGATAACATCATATTTTTTCACTTCATGCACAACCACATAAATATATAGTAAATTAAGAGAAGAGCACACCATGAAGTATGGTTAGTAATCATATTACCAAAATGGTTCATTTCGTCGGTGGCAAATACAAGCCTAAGGTTCTTTAGCTCAAGGGAAAAATCTGGAAACATCGAATTAATCATCTTCCATTATAATGAATCAACTATATGGAAAATTTTCCATCACACACTGTTTCATCTACATGCCATCTAATATTATTTGCGTCATTTACATTAGCAAACAATCTCTTGAACCTTTAAATTATTGGTAGGTACCATATCACCTTGGTAGGAGCATCATTTCTAGTTACACCATTATCATCTTCAGCACCATTATCCTTCAGCTTGTAGCGTGACTCCCCACACCTCAGGAACTCCTTTAATGTTTCACACTCTTTTCTATATAATTTGAAATCTTTATGACATGCATGTATGTTGAAATATTTCAAACCCATTGGACATAATATTTATTTGCCTCAAAACTACAGTTCGACAACGTGTTACCTTCTTGTAGCATTTCTTGCAACAATTCAGGCAATTCAGTGAAACTTCTATCTGTCCGCCCACATATTGCTTTAAGATTAAATAGTATTAACACAGTGGACAATATTGTAAAAAATTTGCGTCCTGGAAATAACGACTATTCCGTGTCACTTTTCAAAGTATCTTCGACATGGGCTTTCTTAAAAGCATCTACTCCAATATCACATATCATATCTTCTAGAGTATTATTCACATATTCATCAACATCAACTCTATCTGACATGTGTGTAGCGGGTAAATTTGTGAGTGTAAGCTATTGATTAACTTAACTCAAAAATAAGCAAGAGTCGCCACTGTACTTTTATTTTATCCATAAAGGGAAAGGAAAAAGAGCAAACAAAACCTAAAGAGTTCTAAAAAAACAAGAACAAACAGAGAAATGGGTAAGGGGGTTGGTTACGCAATGGGAAGGTGTTAGCACCCAAAACGTCTATAGTACTCTATAGGAACCCTTTGAAATATCTACCGCTTTTTTGTCTGAAAATGGTTTGCTTGTAAAGAGATTGAGGAGATGAGAACAGAAATATTTTTAAGATTTTTTGCGTTTGGAGAGACTTATCGCCTCATGCCTACGTACCCACGATGTGCAATGTAGGATCAAAACCTCGTAGTTTGTGGTACAAAGAACAAAAAAAATTGTTTGTTTGGTTGATTTTAAGTGTAAAGACAAGTCGTCATTTCTAAGCGAATAATTCCGCTTAAAGAAATGAATCATGTCTAAACTTATGAAAAAGAGTTTAAAAGAAAAAGTGCACAAAGCACAAAAAGATTTGATGAGTTTTTGTATTTTTTTTTATGTTTTTATGAAATGGTCAAAGTATGGTTTAGATGGATTGACATTTATTAAAGAAGACAAAATTAAAAAAAAAATCACTTGACCAGAGTCAAGGTTTTATTATGAAAGCGGTTTTAAGTTTGAAAACAAGAAGGTTTTGAAAAAAGAGGAGATTTTGAAAATTGAAGAAAGAGTGGTGAAGAAGTGACTATCCTAGTGCATAAAGTAAAAGCTAGGGAAAAGAAGGATCTAACCAAAATGGAGCCACTTCAAAGCAATATTAAAAGAATTCCATCCTTAAGCATATTGGCCGAATAAAGGAAAGTCTTCAATCAATACTCCAAGTAAAGGGATGAGAAGTCCTAATTCTAGGTCCATAAGTCCAATATTACTTCAAAAGAGGTGCATAAAGAGATCACTCCAAAGCATAGGATAGTAACCAATAGTCCAAGATGAGGAGAATTAAGTTTTTTATGGTTTAAACCTTTATTAATGTTTTGAGTCCAAATGGACAAAGTGAAAAAAAGGCATAAGCATAAACATGTGTCCAACGGACAAAGGGAAAATTGCGGAAGCATAAACATGATATGAAATGAAGCATAAAAAAAATAAAAGAGATAGGGAGCGAGAAGGAAACATAAACAAAATTAATACAAAATATTGTTAGTAAGTTAGTGATTAGTTATTAGTATTAGTGATCAATAACAATTGAATAATCGTACTTAGGTCAAGGTTGATGAAACTCATTAGAGGATTGATAAGACCAAAGCCTCCTAACAACAAGTTTCATGAGTTTTGAACCATAAGACAAATAATCAACCATTCTTGATAGTTTTCCGATACGGAACAAATATTTCGCTATGTTAAGCAATCGTCGAGTAATTTACGGAGTAATTACCCTACAATGAGGCCGGTCAATAGCTCTTTGTGCTAATGTATGCTAGATGAACGATATATAGATCGTCATCCGAAAGCGATACCGCACGAAAAGAAAAGTGGTAGCGATCTAGTCTTGATCGAAATTCAACAACGAAATTCCAAGATCTTTTAGACTTTCATCGATCAAAAGAAAAGAGAAATAGATGAAGAGAAAGCCAAATTAAACCACACAAATATGTGATCTAAGGCTAAGAACAAAGGAAAGGGAAGAAAATGGAAAAGGAACCAAAACAGCCCAAAAAACAAGCCAAAATATGCATTTTGTTTCGAAGTAACCGGTTACAGCATAACTGCTAACCGGTTACTTAGTTCAAAATAAGTGCAGTTTTTCAAAATTTACACAGTGTAACCGGTTACAGCATAACTGCTAACCAGTTACACGGCACCAGAATGTAGAAAAATGTGCAAAATTCAGCATGATCCATTTCCAAAACTTTTTACAAACACCTTATGATCATGGAACTGAAATTGCACGAAATTTAAAGTAAAATAACAACCAAAACCAGCAATTAAACACAATCACAAGATCCAAAGGATCAAGCAACAAGGATCTCCAAAGATCTACATTATGGAAGATGAAGATGAAGCTTCAACAATGGTGAAAGATGAATTACCACTTCAAATCTGAAAATTCCTTCAAATTGCTTTAAGATCTACACTCCAAAACCTTGATCTACAGTGATTGATGAACAAAAATAAGAAATGATGAAGGTTTAGCTCAAATTTAAGCAAGAATCAATGTGAATTCTTACTAACTTTCTAAAGAAGAAAGAAGAGCTTTGGTGAATTTGTGGTTTGGGGAGAGAAATTGCAAGGGGTTTGTTGGCTATCAAAAGCTTGTAGAATGAATGAAATGAAGGCTCTATTTATAGAGTTTAGGCTTGGAAATTTGGTGGTTTGGAATTAGGCTTGGATGATCAAAATTAGGATTGGAATTCAAATTTGGAGGGAAATCACAAAAGAGTGGTGATTAGTGAAGGTACATGGTGGGAAATGATCAAAGTGATGTAGGGAATTAAAATGAAATGGCCTAGAATATTCCAAATGTGATCAGGGCTGAGATTGGCGCCAATTGCTGAATTTGAATTTGCCACCATTTTTCAAATTTTCACGATGGTAACCGGTTACAGCATATCTGCTAACCGGTTACTCAGTGCAAAATTTGTGAAAAATGAGCATTTTGTTGCACTGTTGTGGTTCCGGCTCGATTCTCTTGCTTGTCAAAGAAGACATGGAAATAAACACATGAACCTTGGAGTCTCTTGAATAAAATAAATTAAATCTTGGAAACTCTTGATCAAGTAATTTTTTGAATTAATTGCGGATCAACTTTGACTTTGTTCAGATGGAATTCATTCGAGCTGCGGGACTGATTTTTTTGGCATTTTTAACCTGTTCTTCCCCTGAAAATGTTAGTGAAAGGAAACAAAATACTTTTGGATTTTAATTAATGGTTAGTACAATATAAACAAATTAAACAAATCAATCATACACAAACTCAAAGATCCCTGCAAGGCACAATCCTATCAAAGAGGGAACCAATATGTGATCTTGTTTGTGGTATGCAAAAATGAAAATGACATGTGGGATCTTAGGGGTAAAAATTAGGGTATTACAGCTGCCCCTATTTAAGTTTCTTCTATCCGGAGATACGAAGATTGGCATCTTTGTCTCGCCAAAATAGAAGAGACTTAAATATAACAACAACCCAATTTTTGGTCCTAAGATACCACAAGATGATATGATCATGCAAATGATATGCAAACACAAGACCACTGTGGAGAGAATATGCCACAGGAGATAAACAAAAATCGGAGAGCAAAAGGAAAGAGAAAAGACTCCGCAGGGGAAAATACATCCCAACAAAGGGAGGAGACAAACTGGGGATAAGTGTATGTGGAAATAAACCACATCACAACAAAGATAAAACCCAACAGGGAAGACTTAGCACAGCAAGGCTCCACTGGGGAAAATCAATACCTCAACAATGAACTATCTCTAGCATACTGAAGAGACTAATCATCCATCGGAGTAGAAAAGCTCAACAACGAACTGTCCCGTCAAACTGAAGAGACTTACCATTCATCGGAGTAACAAATCTCAACAAAGGACTGTCCCATCAAACCGAAGAGACTTACCATTCATTGGAGTAATAAAATCTCAACAACGAACTATCCCATCAAACCGAAGAGACTTACCATTCATCGGAGTCATAAAATCTCAACAACGAATTGTCCCATCAAACCGAAGAGACTTACCATTCATCGGAGTCACAAAAAATCTCAACAACGAACTGTCCCATCAAACCGAAGAGACTTACCATTCATTGGAGTAGAGATCACCTACTACCAGGCATATGGTAGGAGAACACTAGATATATTAACTACAACGAGGGTAATAAACTCAAATGGAGAGATTTTAATGAGTTCTTTTAACAAATTCCACTTGGAGAACCTGCTGATGAGGTTCACTGCGGGGATTTCAAAAGATATCAACTGCAGGAGTCTACTGTCGAGAATTAGGACTTCATTTGGGAATACTTTGTATAAAAAATATTTTTTTTTTAGAAATGTGTCAACCATCAAAAATTTACTGGGGAATCTATTGCCAAGATCAACCAGAGAACCTTCAAATGAAACACCTTCTGCCGAGTTTTTATATGTAATTCCTACTGCCGAGGAATAATCGAAAACATGCCTACCGCCGAGGCTTTACTGAAAGATCTTTTAAGGATTCTACTGCCGAGATCCTAAAAAGAAAATACCTTCTGTAGAGGTTGCTGTAATCCTTTTTTTTTTGAAATTATCCGAGAAATCTACTGCCGAGATTCTTGGAAAGAAAATACCTTCTGCCGAGGCTTGTTGCAAAATATATTTCAAAACTCACTAGAGAATCTCCTGCTGAGATCAACCAAAGAAATCTGGAATAAAGCCACCTTCTGCCGAGGTTTGCTGGAAATCTTTTGAAAATATCCAAGAAATCTACTACCGAGATTCTTGGAAGGAAAATACCTTCTGCCGAGGTCAACTGGAAATCTTCTGCCAAGACTTGCCAGGAACTAGGAATCAATAACTCTACCAGGGATCTTCACAGGAGATATGGGCAAGTTAGATCACGCAACAGACTTCTCAAATAAAGAGACAACCATCTGTTGGAAATTCACAACAAACTTCTCTGACAGTCGCAACCTGAGAGATACCATTTGATGGAAAAGATAATGTCTGATAACTGGAGACACACAAGTTTCTCAAATAAAGAGGATACTGCTTGTTGTCACGTAATAAATTCTAAAAGAGTGTTGTCACAACCCTGCTGGAGAAACAAAATCTTCATCATCTGATGGTAATCACAAACAGATCATCTGCTGAGTAATACAAAATCTTCGAAGGTGCAAAAATAAATGCACTCCCAATCATCTAGGTTGAACAGCCTAGAGAGTTTCAAAATAGTCACCGTCGGAGACCAAAATTCAATCCAAGAAGAAATTGGAGAGAAACGGTCAAACAAGACTCATCCCAAGGAGGAAATATCTCAACTTGGGATTAATTCCATCCAGATAATGAACTGGAAAGGAAAACTAAAACAAAATTTTCCACGAGGAATAAACTCAGTGGGGAATTAGAAAGGATAAACGCTTTCTGCTTAGGGTCGACACTCTATTGGAGAGAGGACACACACACACTCTGCGGAGGAAACCACACCAGAGAGGCAAGAAGCACCAACACAGATGCAAAATGCACAATGCAACAACAATATGCTATGCACAACAAATGAATGCACATGCAATGCCTATGAGTATGAATATGCTGACAAAACAGACATAAGGATGAACAGAGGATGAATAAACACCACATCATAGCTGAATACTCGGCTAATCTCAACAAGATAGAGATACCAAAAGAGATCCTCTCAAGGAGTACAAAGCCAACCCTAAAGGGGATATCAACCAATTGGGGGAATAAGAAGTCAACATTACTCTTTGCTTGGGGAGTGATCAAAGCAATCACAACAAGAGGTAAAACTCTGTGTGAGGATTCGACATCAAGGGGAAACAGTACCTCAAAGCTCCACAAATGCTTAATCATAACTTGGCTGGAGAATAGAATCATACTCAGCTGGGGAATTCTGAATTAGGACTTAGCCGGACGAATACCCAAAATAGTACTTGGACGGGAAATACCCAAATTGGTGCTCAATTGGGGAATAATGGATTTCAAGAGTCCAACACCTCACAACAATCTTGAGGGAATCCATCATCTTACTAACAACTTGATTACATCCACAAGAACAAACTCTGCATAGGAGAGTGTTGAGTTCACAATTTAACTTTTGCCCCAGACTGCATGGTCTACAAAGGATTTTATACCAAAAGGAAACTTTGTACCATAATGACTTGAGATAATCTGTCCCAATGTCTTCAAACTCTTGGAGAGATTCGTCGAATCTCGACGTAACTGCCCCAGATTTACTAAACTTGGCATACTCTTCAATCAATAGAGTCTTCCAGCTTTGCCCCATGCGAAAGCATCAACTGGGAAAACAAGTTTGCTCATACTCAACAAAGCCTTCAAGCAACATGCCCCTGGATAGGACCATCCTTGAAATGATTTGCCAATTACTCATCAGAGTTTCAGGCCTCAAAAGATTAAGCTCATCACTGATGCTCAAATGTAAACTTCCATGATGTCAAACAAATGTATGCAAGCAGAAAAATGTTAATTCTGAGAATGATAATTCTAATGCAACAAACATGTTATCTTGAAGTTTTTATTGAAAAGACGTCGCAAACCTTGTGAATGAATCACTAGTTAAGATACGACATTTATTTTTGAATGCACATGCAATACCAACAAAGATCTTTTAGCACAACTCATGGGAGTCAGGAATGCTATCTCGTTTGGAGTATGCTCTCAAAATAAACATTACTTCAATTAGGTATTTTGAGGGTTATAACTTGGCCTGGTTCAGGGTCTTCAGAAAAAAGGATTTTTAGGCTCAAAATTTATTTGTACCCACCCATTCTCTGTGATGTTCTTCAATTCTACATTCAGCTAATTTGACACAAATGTTCATCTTTAAAAAATTACTGAAACTGATGGTTTAAGAACCAATGAGGTTATTCAGGGATAACAGTCACCCTTTTTGTCCTTCGACTTGGTAGTCACACAAAGATTTGTTCTTTTGATGACAAGTTTCCTTTTATTCTTGCTTTTCACATTTTCATTCTTTTTATTTTTTTCCTAACTTTTGCCTGGACTGATTCTTTTTGAATTTTTGATGTCCAGCGGGATACCCCAATTTTTGCCTATGTCACTTGTTTTCAAGCTTTCGACTTAGCGGGCTTTTTTCTTTTGATTTTTTTCTCTTTTCTTTTTTTTTTTGAACAAATCATGTGACAATAGCTTATCTGACTTTTATAAAAGGTTGTGACTGCCTCTTCTCTTTGTAATGAGGGATAACCATTGCGGTTTCCTTAGACGCACACTCCTTTTAAAATTTGGACACTTGGTCAAATTAACTGAAGACTACCCTGCCCCAAGGTTAAATGTGAGGGTTTTTTCAATTAGAAAAGAAACTCCCACTTCATGGCTCAAAGGGGTTAACGAGGGATTATCTTCCTTATATCTCCGGTGTTTGGTAATTTGAAACAATGCCTTACATCATCAGCAGGGTCTCATTCAAAAGCACACAACCAAAAATTTTGCGTTTTCACTTCATCATCCTCCCTGAAAGAGTTTAAACAAGAAGTTGGTATTGCAAATGCAGAAAACAAATTACGAGCGAACGCGAATGGATCACTTCAAGATAAACATACTCATTGCATTAAGATTAATATTCAAAACAAACAAGTTCTACATGCAAACAAAGCAATAACAATCATAAAAAATTACAAATGAAAATGCAATAAATGAACTAAAGATCTGAGGAAACTATGTCAGCTTGAGCTTGAAAGAACATTAACAACTTTCTCGAAAGACACAGAAGAAAACATACAACCACTGCGGGTCACTCTACTAATATCAACATAAAGGCGTTTCATTCACAAATGGGCTTCTTCCCTTAAAGGTCAACACATCATCGTCGATCATCTCTTGAACCTTTTCCTGGAAAACTTTACACTCCTCAATTGGATGCCCCATTACTCCATCATGAAACTCACAACTGGTATTTGGGTTGTACCAAGGAGGGATAGACTTCATGGCTCTGGTTTTTCTGGGTGCCATCACCGAGTTTCGGGCAAAATAAGACCACAATTAACTGTAAGTCATTGGAATTGAATCAAACTGACGAGTCTCTCCTTTTAGATTATTCAGAGGTATCTGCTGCTTCTGGAACTGATTCTGATGTTGGTGATAAGGTACCGGAACTGGAGCTTGTGAAATTTGAGGAGAATCATGAATTGCATCAACTTCAACATTTTCTTCCTCTTGGGAATCACAGATAGATTTCTCTTCACTTGCATGGCCATCTAGAACATCTCGGATCTTTCCACATTTAAATGCATTCTCGAGATTTATTCCGACTTCAACAATTTTGGAGAACTCTAGAGGTACAACGCCTACTATCCTATCATAATAGGAGTCTGACAGCGTTCTTAGAAACATTTTAGACAGTTCTTTTTCTAAGAGTGGTGGATGAACTTGGGCTGCCAATTCTTTCCACTTTTGTGCATACTCTCTGAAGGATTCATTGTCCTTCTGACTCATACTCATTAATTCATCACTATCTAGAGCCATGTCCAAATTGTAGTCATATTGTTTTACAAAAGCATCAGCTAGGTCTTCCCAAGACTGAATATGGTCCCTTTCTAGCTTCATATACCACATTAAGGATCCCCCATATAAACTTTCTTGAAAGCAGGGAATCATCAACTTATCATTGTCGACATGAGCGGTCATTTTTCGACAGAACATCGTCAAATGGTACCTTAGACAGCTAATACCCTTGTATATTTCAAAGACAGTCATTTTGAACTTCGGAGGAATAACCACATCCAAAACCAGGCACAAGTCATGAGCCTTAAAACTAGGCGCATTGGGTCTTGTCAACATATTCAATTCCTCACTGAGATCTCGAATTCCTTCTTTCATTTCCACAACTTTAAGATCAATTATCTCTGTCACAGGGTGGACATTCTGAGGATTTGGCATATACCTCAAAAATCGGGAATCTTTTTCAACAACTTGACCAACCAGATCATCTTGCACAGGTCGGGATCGAGTAGGAACATCCACTTGTGGAATATCGTCGTCCAGAGGAGAATCATACATCGGATTGGTCATCACTGTAAAGCCTGACATGAGATCGTCATCTTTTGTTCTCTCCATGTTCCTTCAGTAACTACCTCAAACTTGGTATGAATGCCAGAAAATCAGCTAGATCCTCTTCTTTCTCTGATTAGCCCGAGTATTATACTGGTGCGACAGCTTGGCTGAACGAAGACCAAAGGCAAACAATAAGACACCTAGAAAAGGCAAGAAACAAATGCAGAATGATGCTTGATGCAAATGCAATGCAAATGTTTCATCCAACTTTCAAGGATCTTTAAAATATAAAGCAATTGCAAACTCCACAAAGAAATAACACTCCTTTTTTGAAATACTGATAAACATCTCATTTTATTGAATATTTTCTGTGATGTTTGCAAAAGGAAAATCTCTAAAATCCTTGAAAATCGACTGAAACAGAATGTCCATGAGTGCATGTATGCAGCAACCACAAACAAGATCACACAAAGCACACGGGTTCAAGGTTCCGAGTCACAAGCATGGAGTCAAGGTTAAGAGCCAACCCACAAAGGTATGTACTAAGGGTATAACACCTGCCGAACAAGGTTCTAAAGAAGTTCCCAGAGTCTACAACCCATCTTTCGGATATTATCGATTTCCCAACTTTCTTGGTAGTCAATAATATTCTCAAGAGAGTCTCGTCTAAGTGTGGTATCGCGTAACAACTGATTCAAGTCTGCACCTGAACAGCCACCGCACCACGTCCTAATAAGGCCAAGATGGGTTAAGGTTACTAAAGTCCTCAGCTTCGGGCCCTCGGATCAAGAAGCATAACGGGTTTGCCATTTCTGGTCTGCCATTACTACCTCTTAGGAAGAGTGCCTCAACTGAGTCCTCGGGAGATGGTCGCCATAGTCGACAGTTTTCCAGGTTATATTCCATCGTCTGCCCCAAATGCGCAGGATAGAATATTACCAAAGAAAACCTCGTCTGGATGTGGAGTTTTCGTGTATACTAAGTCAAGCCAAATGCCACACAAGTCACACTACTTTCCACCCTAGTCTTAGGTGTATACTCAAGTCTGGGTATAAGACTTATCTCACCACACAGAAGAATTCCCAAACAGAACAAGCAAGTAACAAGCAAATAAGACAAAAAGAGATAAATAAATCAAAGTAGGTTAAACCCCTCAAGGGATGGACCAGCAAGAGGTCAATCTGTCCCCAGCAGAGTCGCCACTTTTCTGTAGCAGGGAAATTTGTGAGTGTAAGCTATTGATTAACTTAACAAAAATAAACAAGAATCGCCACCACACTTTTATTTTATCCACAAAGGGAAAGGAAAAAGAGTGAACAAAACCTAAAGAGTTCTAAAAAAATAAGAACAAACAGAGAAATGGGTAAGGGGGTTGGTTACGCAATGGGAAGGTGTTAGCACCCAAAACGTCTATAGTACTCTATAGGAACCCTTTGAAATATCTATCGCTTTTTGGTCTGAAAATGGTTTGCTTGTAAAGAGATTGATGAGATGAGAAGAGAAATATTTTTAAGATTTTTACGTTTGGAGAGACTTATCGCCTCATGCCTACGTACCCACGATGTGCAATGTAGGATCAAAACCTCGTAGTTCGTGGTACAAAGAACAAAAAAATTGTTTGTTTTGGTTGATTTTAAGTGTAAAGACAAGTCGTCATTTCTAAGCGAATAATTCCGCTTAAAGAAATGAATCATGTCTAAACTTATGAAAAAGAGTTTAAAGGAAAAAGTGCACAAAGCACAAAAAGATTTGATGAGTTTTTGTATTTTTTTATGTTTTTATGAAATGGTCAAAGTATGGTTAAGATGGATTGACATTTATTAAAGAAGACAAAATTAAAAAAAAAATCACTTGACCAAAGTCAAGGTTTTATTATGAAAGTGGTTTTAAGTTTGAAAACAAGAAGGTTTTGAAAAAGAGAGGAGATTTTGAAAATTGAAGAAAGGACGGAGAAGAAGTGACTATCCTAGTGCATAAAGTAAAAGCTAGGGAAAAGAAGGATCTAACCAAAATGGAGCCACTTCAAAGCAATATTAAAAGAATTTCATCCTTAAGCAAATTGGCCGAATAAAGGCAAGTCTTCAATCAATACTCCAAGCAAAGGGATGAGAAGTCCTAATTCTAGGTCCATAAGTCCAATATTACTTCAAAAGAGGTCCATAAAGAGATCACTCCAAAGCATAGGATAGTAACCAATAGTCCAAGATGAGGAGAATTAAGTTTTTTATGGTTTAAACCTTTATTAATGTTTTGAGTCCAAATGGACAAAGTGAACAAAAAGGCATAAGCATAAACATGTGTCCAACGGACAAAGGAAAAATTGCAGAAGCATAAACATGATATGAAATGAAGCATAAAAAAAAATAAAAGAGATAGGGAGCGAGAAGGAAACATAAACAAAATTAATACAAAATATTGTTAGTAAGTTAGTGATTAGTTGTTAGTATTAGTGATCAATAACAATTGAATAATCGCACTTAGGTCAAGGTTGATGAAACTCATTAGAGGATTGATAAGACCAAAGCCTCCTAACAACAAGTTTCATGATTTTTGAACCATAAGACAAATAATCAACCATTCTTGATAGTTTTCTGATACGGGACAAATATTCCGCTATGTTAAGCAATCGCCGAGTAATTTACGGAGTAATTACCCTACAATGAGGCCGGTCAATAGCTCTTTGTGCTAATGTATGCTAGATGAACAATATATAGATCGTCATCCGAAAGCGATACCGCACAAAAAGAAAAGTGGTAGTGATCTAGTCTTGATCGAAATTCAACAACGGAATTCCAAGATCTTTTAGACTTTCATCGATCAAAAGAAAAGAGAAATAGATGAAGAGAAAGCCAAATTAAACCACACAAATATGTGATCTAAGGCTAAGAACAAAGGAAAGGGAAGAAAATGGAAAAGGAACCAAAACAGCCCCAAAAACAAGCCAAAATATGCATTCTGTTTCGAAGTAACCGGTTACAGCATAACTGCTAACCGGTTACTTAGTTCAAAATAAGTGCAGTTTTTCAAATTTTCACTGTGTAACCGGTTACACGGCACCAGAATACAGAAAAATGTGCAAAATTCAGCATGATCCATTTCCAAAACTTTTTACAAACACCTTATGATCATGGAACTGAAATTGCACGAAATTTAAAGTAAAATAACAGCCAAAACCAGCAATTAAACACAATCACAAGATCCAAAGGATCAAGCAACAAGGATCTCCAAAGATCTACATTATGGAAGATGAAGATGAAGCTTCAACAATGGTGAAAGATGAATTACCACTTCAAATCTGAAAATTCCTTCAAATTGCTTCAAGATCTACACTCCAAAACCATGATCTACTGTGATTGATGAACAAAAATAAGAAATGATGAAGGTTTAGCTCAAAGTTAAGCAATAATCAATGTGAATTCTTACTAACTTTCCAAAGAAGAAAGAAGAGCTTTGGTGAATTTGTGGTTTGGGGAGAGAAATTGCAAGGGGTTTGTTGGCTATCAAAAGCTTGTAGAATGAATGAAATGAAGGCTCTATTTATAGAGTTTAGGCTTGGAAATTTGGTGGTTTGGAATTAGGCTTGGATGATCAAAATTAGGATTGGAATTCAAATTTGGAGGGAAATCACAAAAGAGTGGTGATTAGTGAAGGTACATGGTGGGAAATGATCAAAGTGATGTAGGGAATTAAAATGAAACGGCCTAGAATATTCCAAATGTGATCAAGGGCTGAGATTGGTGCCAATTGCTGAATTTGAATTTGCCACCATTTTTCAAATTTTCACGATGGTAACCGGTTACTCATTGCAAAATTTGTGAAAAATGAGCATTTTGTTGCACTGTTGTGGTTCCGGCTCGATTCTCTTGCTTGTCAAAGAAGGCATGGAAATAAACACATGAACCTTGGAGTCTCTTGAATAAAATCAATTAAATCTTGGAAACTCTTGATCAAGTAATTTTTTGAATTAATTGCAGATCAACTTTGACTTTGTTCAGATGGAATTCATTCGAGCTGCGGGACTGGTTTTTTTGGTATTTTTAACCTGTTCTTCCCCTGAAAATGTTAGTGAAAGGAAACAAAATATTTTTGGATTTTAATTAATGGTTAGTACAATATAAAAAAATTAAACAAATCAAACGTACACAAACTCAAAGATCCCTGCAAGGCACAATCCTATCAAAGAGGGAACCAATATGTGATCTTGTTTGTGGTATGCAAAAATGCAAACGACATGTGGGATCTTAGGGGTAAAAATTAGGGTATTATAATGTGTCTTTTTTTACTTCACTATGCCATGCCCATTTTGTGTAATTTTGAATAATTCCATCACAACTTAAATGATTGAATATAGGCTTAAATAGGTTTTTCGTCCCTGTAAGTTGGCGAGATTTTGGTTTTCGTCCCTGTATCTTTTTTTTTTTCGGTTTTAGTCCCTATATCTTACTTTTTGTTGGTGTTTAGTCCCTAAAGCCAAAATTCGCAGGAAAATCCGCAGGTATCCTTCGGATTTTCCTGCGGATTTTCCTAAAAATCAAATTCCGCAGGAAAATCCGCAGGAAAATCTGCAAGAAAATCCGCAGGAAACCTCTGTAAGGACTAAACACCAGCAAAAAGTAAGATACAGGGACTAAAACCGAAAAAAAAAGATACAGGGACGAAAACCAAAATCTCGCCAACTTACAGGGACGAAAAACCTATTTAAGCCTTGAATATATCATCTTTTGCATATTTTTGCATATTTCAGAACTTTTTTACAAGGACAAAAAAATCCCATTTATTCCGTTGCGGAACCAGAAATGGTAATCGTTGGCGGAAACTATGACAAAGTGAAGCTTCTAATACATTACATTGATGTGACACTGTGGATCGAAGGTTGTAATCATGATGCTTCTTGAACCATAGGTATCAATTTTGATGTGATATCGTTAATCGGTTTTTGCTATCTCCGATATGGGGACCTAAGGGGTACCTGCATGGTTAACATTTTAACGACCAAGTCAATTTAGGGTTAAAGATATTGGTAGTGAAAGTGGATATTAGATATTATGTATCTGAGAACCCTTTACGAAGGTATTTATACCTTCATCCTGACGGAGTAGGTTGGATAATGGGCCTCGTGCTATTGGGCATATGGTTGGCTCGAAGTAGTGGGTCCCGGGTCTTTGGTCGGCATAGAACACTTTCCCCTAATACTCTTTGGGAATGTTTGATGTTGGGGGAGCCTTTCAGAAGTAATGGTCGGCCTTAAAGGATGTTCGTCCAGGCGTCGGCTGGCATGCGCCGCTTTGGTTTTGCCAAAGTGTGATGTAGATGTTAGCTTTAAATACAATCCCATTATTGAAACATTTTGCCAATTTTATTTTACATGTGACCTGAAAAAGTGTGGGGTGACGTGATGTAGATTTATGTGTACTCGAGTACACTTGAGTATGGTTGTCTTCCCCGGATGATTTTTGATAGTTGATTTGCCCTTATTTATCGCTTTTGATCTGATCCATTCAATTGCCTTTGCTTATATAAATATAGAGAGAGATCATGGAGAAAATTTTTATCCATCTTCTAGATTGAGTTTCCCATGTCTATTTAAGTTTTTCCCTCTTATCTGAGAGCACTTGTCTTCTAAAGTAACTGTCATCACACGTTCATAATTTTAAAGCATTTAAGCTTCAACTTTTAAGCCCTCTTCCTAGTGTTAGCGCTTTCTCCCTCATACTTCATGGTACCTTCTCTTCACCTTAGCTTTAACTCAAGTACTTTTCGTATTTTATTAGGATTAATGGTAACCTTAATATTGTCGAGAGTGTCTCAGAGGGTAATGTTTCTTCGTCTTCAAAAATGAGAATAGAGTCTGAATCTCATTTCATCCCTTCTGTCAGTGGGGGTTCTCAATAAGGAATCATCATTTTGAGTGATTATTCAAAGATGGGAGAGTCTTATGGAAAATCTATTTCAAACTATGCTCTCTCTATGAATACTCCAAAATCTCTGTTTTTTCTGAAATCCGACAGGGGTGAAAACCTTGTCGAGAGACTGATGCCTCCTACTATCTTAACCGAGTCAGAAATAGAGGTTACTCGTTAAAGAATGGAACATGTCGCTCACTTTGTTAAAACATATCGGGAGTCAGCTGGTCATGACCCTAGTGACTCTCAAATTGCTCGTCATATGGAGTGCTAAGGGTAGCATGATGTCATGTTCTGGGTCAATCCTGGTGACCATTATAGAGATAATGTATTGTCCCATATGGGTCTTTTATTAATAGAGTCGTACAATGCTAATAAGTACCATTGGGTGGTATTCAAAATAGTTGGACTCCTTGTGTCCAGAACACCGTGAAGTTGTAACCCAAGCCAACATCATAGTTGGTGATTCCCCGGATTGGGCGATTCTACCATTAGGTTTGGATGAGAGGTTATAAACCTCTTTCAACGGTTGTTCAGTTCCATTGTATGAGTGTCTCTTCAAAAGGTTGGGGATATGTATGCCTTTCTCTGATTTTGAGGTGGCCGTGATGAACCATCTAAAAGTTGCCCCCTCACAGCTTTATTTTGGAGCTTGGCCTTTCTGACGGTGTTCCAGCTTTGTGTCAGCTACAATTCTTAGAAACCTACATTAAGGATCTTCTTTGACCTTTTCTCTATAGCTCATACTTCACTAGATGATACCCAGGATCAAGGATTAATCTCCCTTTGTCCTAAAGTACCTTGGTTCAACTCTTTCACCTTTGACTGGGGTGATTTTTTGGAGCCTTTTGTATTGGTAAAACCCATTACTTATGAGGTGCATATGGCCTTTTGTACGTCTTTGGCTCTGATGGGAAGCACCCGCTCTTGTAGAGGTGGTTTTTAGAAATATTGGTCCAGAGTTCATTTTTACCGGCTTGTCCCATTTTATCACTTTGGGCCAACTTCTCTGTCTCCCGAGGAAGTGAAGATGAAAGAAGATTTACATGCATGGTATTAAGGACTCGGATATGAATAAGGGTTTGGCCCCGGAGAAATACTTTCCTTTCATAAGAAGAAAAGGAAAATAGATACTCACGCGATAACTAGTGCGCCCAAACATTCCAAGAGATAAAACCTCTTTTGTGAGGATGGAGATCTAGGAACTCCTTTTATTTTACCATGCAACTTGTGCTTTTGTAGATAACATGAATCAGTTGAGTTAATTGCAGAAATATGTGGCACTCGCAGATGATCAGGGCCTCACAACTGGCTTGTCTGTTCTGATGTTGGAGACATTTGGTGTTGCTTTTACTTGTTCTCCAGAGGCTCAGATTCCTATTGTGGTTATTGCCCCTGAGGTAGCCAAAACTAATGCCCTTTTTTCAGTTACTCAGGTGAGTCATCTAGCTATTATCGCGTCTGATTTATCTGCTTGGGGACTTTCACCTTCTCCTTCACTTGCCAATAGGGGTTGGGTGATAGTTTGTCTACTCTTGTTGAAAGAGGTTCTCCCAAATGGGATCGTTTGGAGGAGGGTGGCGAGAAGGATGTTCTTACTAATTTCTTTTAGCTTCCTGCTATTCTTCCCTCCTCGGTACCTAGAACCTTGGAGGAGCTTGCTGCTGTCGTGACTACTGAAGACCTGGATTTCATTCGGGTTTTGTCTGCAACTAACAGGCAGAGCCTATTAGCAGATGTTTCCCGTATTTTTTTCAGGGCCTTGTCCCTTGTTTCTATTATATCTGCTAGCCAGGACGATGTTCTGGGTTCCGGCGATATTTAAAGGGAACAAAATGAGTTGTGGGAGAGGTGTGAAGCCCTTGAGTGGGAAAACTTTGATGCTAAGAAGGAATTGGTTGAGCTTTGGGAGAATGTTGATGCTCTTAGATCTTTGCAGAAAGAGGTGGATCGGTATGGCATCCCGTTTTGGTTTCTCAGATAGAGAAGCTAAAAGCCTCCATTGCTGACGGGGAGAAACATTATATGATTTCTAAAAAATACAAGTGAAGCGTGTAGGGCGTTTGAAGTGGATCGGAAATATCTCCAGCAAAGGAAGGGGGACAGGACAATGCCAAGAAGATTCTCAAGGAATAGGTGGTTGTTGCTTGACAGAAATCTCAGGAATCCCTTAAACAATCAGTCGAGGCCATGTGCAGGGTCCGAGATTAAATAATGGAGCAGGCTCAATTATTTTGTCTCGGCCTTACTATCAATGTTGACCAGTTGGACCCTTTAGTAGATGCTTTAGAAAAGGATATGGAAGTGGTCCCAGAGTTGAGAAGTCAGGTGCCGAAGTCTGATAGATGTTTTTTTCTTTTTCTTTACTTTATTTGCTCCTGTAATATTTGACCGGGTCTTTGTGCCTCGGTTTGTAAACAATATTTTTTATATATGAGTTTGAGTTGTTACCTTTAGAATGCTTCTTATTTTCAATATATTATTGCTCCTTATTTATTCGTTATTATTGTTTGGCTAGGATCCAAGGAAAACCAAGATTCGAAGAGAGCTGAGGGCTTATTTTGGAACCTTGGAATTTGCATAATTTGTTTGCTGTAGAAAGTAGTAAATGTTATTTTCTTAAAGTGTAAATAACTTTAAGTCTTTGAAAGAGTCGTGTATGGATGTTTTACTCGAAAGCGTATTGTGTTAATATGTATACTTTATCTCGATGGAATTCCAAGGTAGTGGCACATGGTTGTGCTCGGAATATGCTTGCACATAGGAAGCGTTAGTATAGTTTGACATGTCCGTATGTCGGATTGAGACAAGTGAAACATGAGCTCGGTTTTGGTTGTTTGTGTTCCTCATTGTACCTATAAGTATTTCATGTCAAACCAGCTAGATGTGGCTATGCCTTAATCACGTTTATATGGATAAGGTAGGAGTCCGGTTAATCGTGGTGGTGTTTCGAGTTATACTGGCAGATGAGGGACATGAAATCGGCTTTATGCGACCATGCTTTGAACTTTGCTTCATGTCAAAGAGGATCTTTACCTGTAAAAGGTAGAGGATCCCCATCCTTGTCCCTGGAGCGATAGCTGGAATCGAGACAGAGGTCTCCAGAACTCACCATGCTCTCCCTTGGATTGGCTAGATCTTGAGGGGGTGCAACAACTACGCGTGAAAGCGTGTCTTTCTATGACAAGGAGTATTTGAATTCTATATCCAAACGTGCAAAGAATTTTCGATAGCACCCCTAGGGAAAAAGGTTGTTGCAGTCGTACGTACAACGCATCTCCAATAGCTCCTCTGGATTCTTGAGACCTGTGAGGTTCTCTTTGGAATTTATTAATGTAGTCGGGCGCTCAAAGCGTGTTCGACAACACCTCTAAATTCTAAAGATGCACGAGGTGTTGTGGGGAATCGATTGATGTACCCGAGCGCTAAAAGCATGTCTAATAGAACCCCTGAATATGTGTAAAGTGCAAGTGGGTTTTGACTGGTCTAGTCGGACGAGCAAAGTGTTTCCAAAAGCACCCCTAAATCCTTAAGATGAACATCAACTACATTTTTTGTTCCCCGATTCACTTCAACGTGCATTCGCGTTTTTGTGCCCTTAAATATATAAATATATATATATATATATATATATATATATATATATATATATATATATATATATATATATATATATATATATATATATATATATATTTAAGGGAACAAAAACGCAAATAATCAATTAATTTATCAATGCATTAATCAAATCTTGCGGCTGGACGCAAGTGTATTCCTGTCTCTCAACCTCGAATGTGTTGACCGTGTGGCTTGGTGATCGGCTGACCTCGAGGGCCTTGACCTTGGCTGGAAAGATGTCCGGCCTCTATTGTACGCGTCCAACTCTGTTTTTAGAGATGAAATGGGCAGACGTCTTGATGTTTAGAAAATCTAGAGGACCGGCCCTTCAGATGGTGAGATGTCTGACACCTTTTGTGCACTTTTGGTTCTGGTATTCGGGTTGAGATGGATCAATGTGTTCGGACTCGGATCTGCTTCTATACATCCAGGAAACTTGTTTGATTCAGAAGACTGGGGATGATGTATTCTAACTTTTTCATTCCCTTCTCACACAAAACCCAGGGGCTTTGGTAGGATGGGGATACCGACAAGTTCTCCGACGTCCAGATTCCAGGGTGCCTCCTATCGGGAGTCCTTAGTGCCCCATGCATTATAATTCGGACGGGAAAATACCTGGTGCATATAGCATAAATGTTATGATATCCGCGGGATTCCCCCTGATATTTGTTTGACAACTAATGTTAAGTTCGAACTTGCAATGTTTGAGCACCATTAACTACAAACTTGTGATAGCGGTTGGATATTGTTCTGGTGATCATCCTGGTTGTGGTGGAAAGTGTCAGTATATTCGCCCAGCGGGAATTTGGTGAGGCTAGAGCCCAGACTTCTTAGAGATTGATTTCAGAGGCCATTTTGATCCTAAATCTAGGTATGAAATAATTTTTCAAACTGATCTTCTAATTTGTAGTGGGAGTTACGAGGCCAGACGGTGGAAAGGTGGTCGAGGTGATGATTGATTGGGTCGCTTACAGTGACTTCTCGTGTTTTCCCTCGAACACTGCTATTTCTTAGATCTTAAGAGGCACAGATGAAGGAATTGTACGATTGTGTAGATTCATGGAGGTTTTGAGTCAACATAATAGTTTGTTTGGAGTCATATCGGAGTTCAATAGCTCTCAATCGTGAAAATCTTAAATTTTGGATTCTTCAGTTTCCAACTTATTTGCCTGAGACGCTTTTGGAGTTCAGATCTGAGGATCGAATGTGGAATCATGGAAATTGAAGGAATCGAAATTTGATTACCACAGACAGTGTCAGTGTTCCGTTACAGAACCAGAAATGGTGATGGTTGCAGAAACTACGGCGAAGTGAAGCTTATGACGCACTATGTCAATGTGACATCATGGATCAAAGGTTGTGATCACAATGCTTCTTGAACCAGAGGTATCAGTCTTGATGTGATGCCATTAACTGGTGTTTTCTATCTCTGATATGGTGGACCTAGGGGTACCTGTATGGTTAGCACTCCAACGCCCAAGTCAGTTTAGGGTTCAAGATAGTGGTGGTGATAGTGGAGATTAGAGATTGTGTACCCGAGAACCCTTAACGAAGGTATTTATACTTTGGGCCTTACAAAGTATGTTGGATAATGGGCCTCGTGTTATCCGGCCTTTGGTTGGTGTGAGGCTGTGGGTCCTGGGTCTTTAGCCGGCACGGAACATCATTATTTCCAGGAATGTTTTTCCCGTGAACTCAATAAATTGAATCACTCCATTCTCTTACTTTTTACTTAATCTATTAGCTTTCATCCAACTACGATCCATAATCACATACAGTTTCTGAAAAAAATAAAAATTGTACACAACCAATAACAATGAAAATTCCATTTCAATAAAACAACAATAACACTAAACAATAACAACAACTATAAATACCTGAAAAACAACACAACATTATATCCTAAGTCTCAAAAACCACAATAACAAAAACAACGACGACGACAAAAACAACAACAACAACAACAAAATTAATGGCACGTTCATGGAGAAAGTTTTACATAAAATAGACATGATGAGAAAGTCAAAGAAATGTGTTGGTTAAAGGTTTGACTTTCCTTATTCAATCTTCCTTCCTCCTTGTAGAAGATGAAGAACAATGTTTCAGTTCATTAAGTGGAGATGATGAAAAATGGTGTTTCTTTCGTTCGCTGGGGCGCAAAAAGTTTACGAGAAATAATGAAAAGTGAATGACACTTAACATTTTGATGTCGGAATAAAATATTGTTTTAGATTTATATCTCGGTTTGTAGAAAAAAATCTAGGGAAAATAACTGAGGTAAAAGTTAGGTTCAATTTAATTAAATGAAATGTTAATCAACATTTCATGTCGGTTTTCAAGAAAATCGGAGGAAAATATGATTTATAAAATAAGAGTGCCATTTTGGTTCTAAATAAAGCACAAAAATATAGGATCCGAGAATCGAAGCTCAAACATTGAGCTATATTTTCTGTCAGTTTTCAACAAAAAAAGATTGAGGAATAAGATTTAATTTAAAATAAATAAATTAAAATGGCCTATTCCACGTCATTTAACCTCGATTTTTAATTGGCCGAGGTGAAATCTTTGTCATAAAATATATTATTTATACTAGTGTATCTCCATTATGACAACTTTTAGATTGGACGAGATAGCCAAGTCAATAAAAGTAAAATACCTCATGGCAGATACTCTCTCATCATACAAGATAATAGTTGGGCATCCTACCTTCAACATCCGAAAGGTTTTCTTATGCATTATATATATATATATAACAATGAAATACCCTTTAGATATCATGATGATGGGTGTATAAAAAAGTACTAGTAAGTTGCCAAAAAGTGTTACCAAGAAAACCTTTGAATAAAAAAGATAATGATGGTCGTCAGCCCGCAACCAAGGCTCAATGCTCACGTTGTAAATTTCATAGACACCAATCCAAAAGAATAGAATTTAGAAGATAGGTTGATTCTTGCAAAAGACTTGAAATAAGTTAAAATTGGCCCTCGGAGTTTACAGAACACAAAGTTTGGTACCTCCCTAATAGAAGAAGAAGAAGAAAAGTTGCTCCACGTATTCCAAAAAATGTGGATTTGTTTGCAAGAAGCCCTTCATATATGCTAGGGATAGACGCCGACATTTTTTGTCATTGTCTCACCCTCAATGTCACTGCAAAACCAATTATACACAAAAAATGAAAGATGATGGAAGAAAGAAGTTGAAAGAGGCGAGATTCATAAGCGAGGTCAAGTATCCCAATTGGTTAGTTGGAATCACTTGGTAAATAAATCCTCGAGCAAGTGAAGGATGTGCGTGGATTTTACTGATCTTAACTTGGTGTATCCTAAATACCCTTACTCATTAAATAACATATACGAGTTAATCCATGGTTTATCAAGATAAATAATTATGAGCTTCGTGGATGCTTACTTGAGCTATAATCAGATCAAGATGAACCCTTTGGACGCACCTAAAACAACTTTTATGAACAACAACTGTAATTATTACTATGACGTAATGCCTTTTAGCCTTAAGAACTTTGGATTCACCTATAAAAGACTGATGGACATGGTGTTTGCAGACGTGATAGGGAAAACTTAGAAGTATATATAGATGACATGGTAGTTAAGATTTTGGAAGAGAAGAATCACTACAAAGGCCTCAAAGAAATATTTCATTATGTTATAAAATACAACATGCCCCTCATCCCAATCAAATGCTTGTTAGGGTTTAACCATGGAAATTCTTAGGTTTCATGGTAACAGGAAGGAGAAGAACATAGTCCAACCCAAAGAAGTGTCAAACCATAATCTGTTAACCAAAAAAATTCAAACATAAGAGAATGGATAAATTTCGATAAAAGGCTTTTCAAAAACCTTTAACAAAAAGATTGATTTTACTTGGTAAATTAAAAAAAAAAGATCAAGCAGAGATTTAAATGCGGAATTGTAAATAACATAAAAATAAAGATACAAGGGAAAAGAAAGTGCACACTAGGATTTATATTAGTTTGGTCTTAAACCATGCAGACTACTATAGTTTCTTAGGATTTACCCTTGAGAGTTCCAATAACAACTCGAAGTTTTATCACAGAATCTACCCATAACCTTCTACCCCAAACTTTTACCCAAGCTCAACTTGCAAACTTTATGATTATATCTAAGTTATAAGAGAATAACATTCTTGATTTATAATTACAACTGAAACAAATTTAAACAGTAGTTACACAACTACAAATCTTTCCAAGTATTTCACTCTCTCAACACTAAAATAATTCTACGTGTTGTTAACCCTCAATTTCGACGCTAGACAAAATCAAAGCTATTTTAATGTTAAAAAATTATTATTTTTAATGTAAAGAAGGCTTCGACCTAACTTTTTGAGAGGCCTGAGTCGAATAAATGTGGAGAAACCTTAAAAAATGGCTAAGTGTTGAAAGGGTTCTTCGACCATGAGAATGTAGCGCTGCAGTGGTTATATTAAGAGTGGAGGGAATTTCCAATATTTGAAATTTAAATAAGAGCAGTTGTGAACGTGGGAACAGTTGAGATCAAGGGGAAGGCGCCAAAATCCACACGTTCGAAGCAGTAACCACCACTGAGTAGTTATTTCCTAGCACTATAAATAGGAGTTGGTTCTATGTAAATGGGGTGTTCATATTTTTGTACAAGTTACTCTAAGAAACTCAAAGTACCCGCGTGTAGAGAAACGAGTTCGTGAGAATGTACATAATGTAACACCATTGTCTTCATTAATCTAATTTATCTTCAGCATGTTTAAGATTCAGCCATTTACTTTCCATGCCTTTACAGTTTCTTGAACTTTATCTTCCATGCCAAATTTATGTTCAAAGCCATTTAAACTTTCTGCATTTTACTTTCGACTGCATTTTTACATTCAAGCATTTAATGTTCAAGCCTTTACTTTTCAAAGTCTTTCATTTTCAAGAACGTGGAGTTCTCCTTTAAATCCATTGCATTTATTTTCAAAGTCTTTTACTTTCCTGCACTTTACCTTCGACAGCACTTTTATTATCCCAGCCTTTACTTTCCAAGAACGTGGAGTTTGTTGCATTTTACTTTCAAAGCTTTTACTCATTCGACGCCTTTAATTTCTGCACCCTTTATTTGCATCACTTTAAATTTCGAGTCTTCACTTTACTTTATTGCCCATAGTCGAACGTGGAGTTCAGTTAGACTTTATTTTCAGCATTGTCGAACGTGGAGTTCAGTTTACATTTTCTTTAATTTACACTTGTCTCTCAAACTTAGCACATGTCCTAGGATTTGTGTGGTTAATCCTGCAAGTTAAATCAATTTACGTTTAGATTGATAGACCAGAGGTTGTTTACCAAAATTCACAGTAAACAAATTGGCACACCTGGTGGGACCCAGTGCTAAGCTAAACCTTTTTGTCAACCTCATCTCTCTTGGTGAAGAAGCACTTTCGTTGTATGTTATTGAGAAGTGGGAAGTTAGCCACAGCAAACGAAGGAATACCAAAGAGAAGATACACTAAGAAAATGGCAACCAATGCCAATCAACAAGTTGATCCTCAAGGGAGTATTTCAAACACTCAGTCCAGTAGCAGTATTGGGACTCAAAGCACACCATCACCAGTGTCTTCGACAGGAGGATAGGCGTCACTTCCATTAGTAGTGTCTGAGCCAGGATCAACATATACAAAATCATATACTCAACCTGTGTTGGAATACATAGGACCACAAAGTTCTAATTCACCAACACCCCCAGGAGGAAATACAATGTACAGGCACGTTCCTCCACCAGGTTTTCCACATCCAGGGTCAAGGAGTTAACCCTATGGTATGCCTACATCAATGATGCAAAACCTATAGAATGCTCCACCTGTGTTTTCAGAAACTGTTGTGTCTTCGCCACTACAAGGGTCAGGATCAGGAGGACGAAACAACCAGAATATAGGTGTTGGTTACTCTGTTCAAACACCTAGCCTTACAAATACATCCATAAATTGTTTGAGACAGCAGATGGATGAAAGTAACATGCAAATGGTACATACGTTGTCTCAGACAATGGGAGAAGTTTTTCAACCTTTGATTCAAAATACAACCCAAACTAACCAACAACTGGCTGCACAAGTGGCACGCATGGCTGATTTCATGGGAGTACCAGCAGTAGATCGAAGAGCGACGGTTGTCGAAGATATCCGAAGACGTCATCCACGTCAGATACCTGATGCTAACTTGGAGGATCAAGAGATGGTTGATCATTTTAGAGTCGAACCACCAAGAAACCAGATGCCATACCAGATGGAGGAAGAACCAGTAGTGATGGTGAACAGGAACCAAAACACAGATCAACTACTTAGGCTGGTTCGACACCAGAATCAAGCAGAAGAAAATAATCTTGCAGCCATGGTTGAAAGGATAATGACTAGAAATGGTATGAATTTTGGCTTCACCAGGCCAAATTATACTTCACCTATAGTGGATTACATTCTCCAAGCAGAACTACCCCCTAGGATGAAGGTTCCAAAGTTCAGCAAGTTTTCAGGAGATACTACTGAGTCAACTGTCGAACATGTAGCTAGATATTTGATCGAAGCGGGCGAGATTGCAACTGACGAAAGCCTTAGGATCAAATACTTCCCAAGTTCCCTTACCAAGAATGCCTTCACATGGTTTACTACGTTGCCTCCAAATTCCATATACAATTGGACCCAATTAGAACGTTTGTTTCATGAACAGTTCTACATGGGGAAAACTAAGATTAGTTTGAAAGAATTGGCTAGCATCAAGCGCAAAGTCACTGAGCCAATTGATGATTACCTGAATAAGTTTCGACTTCTTAAAGCCAGGTGCTTTACACAAGTTCCAGAACATGAGTTGGTCGAAATGGCTGTTGGGGGTCTTGATTACTCTATTAGGAAGAAATTAGATACCCAATATCTTAGAGATATGGCCCAGCTGGCTGATAGGGTTCGACAGCTAGAAAGGCTAAAAGAAGAAAAGGCCAAATTCAGTAGGGGTAAAAAAGTAGCGTTTGTCGAATGCAAGGAAGATGTGGAGAATCTGTATGGTGAACCATCTTGTTTCGACGAAAATGAGGTTGACATTGCTGAGTTAAAGCAAGGTCCACCTTATGCTTGCAAATTATTATCCCCTTCAGAAGGAAAAAATCCTGTCGAATCTAACGACAAATTCCCTAAGAAAACATATACCTTCGACGTCACTAAATGTGACGAAATTTTTGATTTGTTAGTTAAAGATGGGCAAATGATAGTGTCTGCTGGTGCTAAAACGCCACCTTTAGAACAAAGAAAGAAAAGAGGTTTTTGTAAGTACCATAATTTTTTGGGTCATAAAACTTCTCAATGTTTTCTTTTCAGGGATTTGGTACAAAATGCTATCCAGGAAGGAAGGCTGATGTTTGGGGAAAAAGGCAAAGCCCAGATGAAGATTGACTCTGACCCATTGCAAGTTGCAGAGGCCAACTATACAGAGCCTCATGAGGTTCAGATGGTGGAAGCCACAGGGGGATTCGACGAGTCAGTCAACATGGTAGAAGTTACTGAAGACTTCGCCATCAGTTCTGTGATAATTGAAGGTTCTAGTAAGGCTGCAAGTGGCCTAAACGTTGATGGTATCAGTCTGATGTTGGTAACCAAATAAACTGCTAATAAGTTTGTTGAAATGGATAAGGCTGCTAAGGTTTTGGATATGACCGTGAGTGGGTGGAAGATAAATGCCAATGAAGGCATTAACATGGTCGAATTGGCTGAAGAGTCTGATTCTAGCTTAGATAGTGTCAACACCAATGAGGCTATGGGTAGAAATGCCCCTAAAGTTCAAGTTGTTAAGGAATTGGAAGATGACATGCTCTTGGTTGGAGAGATGCTGGACATGGATGGTTGTCTGGTGGAAAATTGGATATGCATGGCTGCTGAAAATTTTTTCAAGACATCTCCTGATGTCGAGAGAGTCAATACTGAGGAGATGGTGGAGGCTGAGAAAGCTGCTTGGGAAAAAGCTTCCCAAAGAGCTGCAAAAGCAGCAGTAGGTGGTGGCTGCTTGGCAAAGACCACTGAAAGTCTGGAACCCAGCTTCTCCAAGATGCGCCTGAAGGACAGAATGGATGTCAACATGGTCGAAGTTACAGATCGAAAAGATGAATAATTGAGTAAGATAGATGAGCAAGAGAAACTCAACAAAATGGCTTATCCTAAGCCAGAAGAGACAATCGTGGACTTCTTGCATCGTTGCCAGAAAAAAAACTCTGGAGTAATGCTGTGTCCCAGGTGCAGCGCCATATTTGATGAGAAGGCTGCCCACAAGCTGGAAGGTGTCAAGAAGGCTGGCGAAAGCTGGGGGCAGAAGGTGAACAAGGGGCACAGAGGTTTTGACCATAGGCGACTTTCGACAGGGTTAAAAAACCAAGCACCAAGAATTAGGCCAGGTACGTTCAAACCAACTGCGAACGTGCCAACAGGTAGTTGGATCAAACCTGTCGAAGGGAGAGGACAGAAGAAAAAGTGGGAGAAGTTTGATGTGGAAAGAGGTGCGTCATTTGAGTACAAAAAAGAGAACCACACCACAAACAAATCAGCATACATTTCTCAGAACTACAAGGGTAAAAACCCAATGTCTAGATCGCAATGGCGAAGAGAACAGCGCAGGCAAAAAGCTGTCAGGGAGGCTCAGGTGCATGGGGAGTCAAGCACCAATGTGGCTGGGGCAATGGAGAAGATGCCCATACGACGAAAGTTGTTTACTATTCAGCCAGAAAAGAAGGTCGAAGAGGATGAGGATATGACTGATAACTTCGACAATGAGTCAGCGGCTTCCCTAGACATTCTGGTAAATGTGGTGTCAGTGATGCCAAGAGAATTTGGTCAAGTCTCAGAGGTCGAAGACTTAGACCAAACTGCTGAATTGGAAATGATGGCACACAAGCCTGTGTGCTATTACATCATGAACAATGGGTGCGTCGAAGAACATAATGCTTTCTTCGAGCATCCCACAGAGGCAATGAAGGGTCATTTGAAGCCTCTTTACATTACTGGAAAAGTGGAGAACGTCCCTGTCAACAAAATTTTGGTAGACTATGGTGCGACGGTTAATTTGATGCCAAGATTTTTGTTGAGCAAGATTGGAAAATTTGAGACTGATACTAAACCCCACAACATGGTTCAGTCGAACTATGAAGGCAAAGTTGGTTCCACTCTGGGAGTGATTCAGGTGGATCTCACTGTGGGAACTATTACCAGACCAACAGTGTTCATGGTCGTCGAAACAAAGGCTAACTATAATCTACTCTTAGGTAGGGAGTGGATTCATGGGATAGGAGCAGTACCCTCATCTATGCACCAGAGAATCACAATCTGGAGACCAGATGGGATAGTGGAAAACATTGAAGCTGATCAAGGGTACTTTAAGGTGCCTGTTAATCATGTGGACAGTAGGCAATTTGAGAAACATCTGGCAAACATTGTTCCATGTCCTCCAGCTGATTTTGAGTTTACACCTGACGAGGAAATGTTTTATTCGTTGTACTTACACCCTGTTGAAGGTTTCAGATGGGACAGGGAGGTACCAGGAGGAAGATTGCCATGCTTAGTCACACCTCCAATAGAGCCCACAGGGTGGGGAGATGAATTCAGTGATCATGACTGAGTTCGACGCTTTGAAAAGAATTTCGGCCTATGTGGCCGAAACAAAACTACAAGCGGCTTTGGAAGCCGTCAATGATTATATGGCTGGTGAAGCCATTTCTGAAGTATATCAAGACGGTCCCGGTAAGGACTTCGACCCAAAACCTCCAGATAGGGTTGAAACTAGAGGGCAAAGCCATAGGCTTGACGCCATCTATGAAGATGAGCCTTTGGGATTTGAGAAGGATCCATTGGCGAATAATATAAAAATGCTAGCACAAGATCCTTTGGAAGAAGTGGACCTCAGTGAGGGGGCAACCAAAAGGCCTACCTACATCAGTGCCAATCTTGATCCCCAGTTGAAAGTCAAAGTAGTTCAGCTGTTGAAAGAATTCAAAGACTGCTTCGCTTGGGATTATGATGAGATGCCTGGTCTGAGCAGGGAGTTAGTCGAACACAAGTTGCCTATGACGCCTGGGAAAAAACCAGTCAAGCAAAATCCAAGACGGTTTGCACCAGAGATATTGTCAAAGATCAAAGAGGAAGTCGAAAGACTGCTTCGTTGCAAATTCATTCGCACTGCAAGGTATGTCGAATGGTTGGCTAATATAGTACCTGTTATTAAAAAGAATGGGTCTTTGAGAGTTTGCTTCAATTTCAGAGATTTAAACTCTGCAACTCCCAAAGATGAATATTCAATGCCAGTAGCAGAAATGTTAATAGATTTTGTAGCAGGACATGAATATCTTAGTATGCTGGATGGATATTCTAGCTATAACCAAATATTCATTGCTGAGGAAGATGTTCATAAAACTGCTTTTAGATGCCTTGGAGCCTTAGGCACCTATGAGTGGGTAGTGATGCCTTTTGGTCTCAAGAACGCTGGCACTACTTATCAAAGGGCAATGAATTCAATTTTCCACAATTTTATAGACACATTCATGCAAATTTATATTGATGATATTGTTATAAAATCTATTTCTGGGAATAGTCACATTGACCATCTTCGACAGTCCTTTGAAAGGATGAGAAAATATGGTCTTAAAATGAATCCTCTTAAATATGCTTTTTGTGTGCAGGCAGGGGATTTCTTAGGCTTTGTGGTCCACAAGAAAGGGATTGAAATAAATCAGAATAAAACCAAAGCCATAATGGAGGCGAAAGCGCCATCAACCAAAAAGGAGTTGCAGTCGTTGTTGGGCAAAATCAACTTCTTAAGAAGGTTTATATCCAACCTGAGTGGCAAAACACAATCTTTTTCGCCATTGCTTCGTTTTAACAAAGATGATTTCGAGTGGGGGCAATTACAGTAGGAAGCCTTCGACAAGATCAAGGAGTACCTAAGCCACCCTCCAATTCTTTCACCACCTTGTAGAAACAAAAGTATGAGATTGTACATAGCTGCATCAGATAAAACTCTAGGGAGCATGTTAGCTCAGGAGGATGAAAATGGAGTCGAAAGAGCCATTTATTACCTTAGTCGAGTTTTAAATGATGCAGAAACTAGGTATAGCATGATTGAAAAGTTATGTTTATGCTTGTATTTCTCTTGTACTAAACTGAAGCAATATATAAAACCTGTTGATGTGTATGTTTCGTCTCACTTTGATGTTGTAAAACATATGTTATCTAAACCTATTTTGCATAGTCGAATTGGCAAATGGGCATTAGCATTAACAGAATTTTCCTTAACATATCAACCTTTAAAAGCTGTGAAAGGGCAAATAGTTGCAGACTTTATAGTTGATCACTCCATAAATGAAAATGATTTGAATTACGTCGAATTAAGATCTTGGAAATTATACTTTGATGGATCAAGTCATAAAAATGGAACAGGAGTAGGAATACACATTATTTCTCCTAAAAAAATTCCAACAAAATTCAAGTACAAGGTCGAAGGTCCTTGTTCTAACAATGAGGCTGAATATGAAGCATTAATTGTTAGCCTTGAAATTTTGTTAGAATTGGGGGCAACTAGAGTCGAAATAATGGGAGATTCAGAATTGGTTATAAAAAAAATCACAAAGGAGTATAAATGTGTTAAAGAAAACCTCATTATGTACTTTGTGATAGCCAATAGATTATTAAAGAAATTTGAGGTAGTGGCCATCCAACACATACCTAGAATAGAGAATCAAGTTGCTAACGACTTGGCCCAAATTGCTTCTGGATACAAGGTGTTGAAAGAAAACCTTCAAGAAGTAATTGAGGCAAGAGGTAAGGTGGTGGTTGTTGGATTATGTCCATCAGACTTAGAAACGACTAAGCTTGGGTGTATAGATGGCGAAAATTTTGAAATTTTTGCCATAGATAATTTAACAGATGAAGATTGGAGGAAGCCCGTAGTTGAGTATTTGCGAAACCCAACGGCTTCGACAGAACGGAAAATCAGGTATCAAGCTTTGAGCTATGTACTGGTGGGTAATGAATTGTTTAAAAAGACTCTTGAGGGAGTTTTATTGAAATGCCTTAGTGAAGCAGAGGCATATTTGGCACTTTCGACAGTACATAGTGGGGCATGTGGAGCACACCAAGTTGGCCAGAAGATGAAATGGTTGTTGTTTCGACAAGGCATGTATTAGCCCACTATACTGAAGGATTGCATAGAATTTGCTAAAGGGTGCCAAGAATGTCAAATTCATGCTGGCATACAGCACATCCCTGCAAGTGAATTACATTCTATAGTGAAACCATGGTCTTTCAGAGGATGGGCTTTGGATATAGTGGGAGAGATTCGACCAGCATCTTCAAAGAACCAGAGATATATTTTGGTGGGAATTGATTATTTCACCAAGTGGATTGAGGCCATACCACTGGTGAATATAGGTCAGGAAGATGTTATTGAGTTCATTCAAAATCACATTATTTATAGATTTGGTATTCCTGAAACAATTACTACAGATCAGGGATCAGTGTTCACTGGTCGAAAGATGCAGGAATTTGCCAAAGAAATAGGTTTTAAGTTATTAACTTCTACACCTTATTATGCTCAGGC
This sequence comes from Lathyrus tuberosus, assembly GCA_022829125.1. NCBI lineage: Eukaryota > Viridiplantae > Streptophyta > Magnoliopsida > Fabales > Fabaceae > Lathyrus > Lathyrus tuberosus. The sequence goes on from JALAZF010000170.1 coordinate 7,130,630, forward strand.
CAATGGGCAAGTCGAAGCTGCCAATAAGGTAGTGATTGGACTAATCAAGAAACATGTGGGAAAAAGGCCTAGAAATTGGCACAAGACGTTAGACCAAGTTCTTTGGGCGTGTCGAACATCCCCCAAAGAGGCTACCAACACTACCCCATTTCGACTCACTTTTAGTCATGATGCAGTATTACCTGTTGAGATTTATCTACAGTCTGTAAGAGTTCAAAGACATCATGAAATTCCCTCTGAGAATTATTGGGAAATGATGATGAATGAATTAGTGGATTTGGATGAAGAAAGGCTTAGAGCCTTGGAGTTGCTGAGAAGACAAAAGAAGAGGGTCGAAGAATCCTACAACAAAAAGGTTAAATCTAAATCTTTTGCATGTGGGGAATTGGTTTGGAAGGTGATTTTGCCCATGGATCGAAAGGATAGAACATTGGGCAAGTGGTCCCCTGAGTGGAAAGGACCATTCCAAGTCATACAAGTGTTCTCTAATGGAGCTTACGAAGTGGAAGAGTTAGACAAAGATAAAAGAATCTTGAAAGTAAATGGCAAGTATTTGAAAAAATATAAGCCTATGCTGTAGGAGATTCATATTAAAACATAAGCTTTATTTAATAAAAGAATGCCAAAATAGGCCAAGTCAGGCTAATATGGCATACAAAGCGAAGAGAAACTAGTACAACATTTTTTTCTCAAGGAAAGGTTATTCATAATCTCTCCAATCTATGGATTTGAGGAAGTCCATATAATCTGCATCTGGCTCATCATCAGAATCTTGGGTGCTAGAGCGCCCTTTCTTGGAGATCTTCATTTTGGTTTCTCTCTTCTTGGCTGAAGAGGTTGCTCCGACGGAGGCGTTAGGTTGTTGGGGCGCCTCTACCTTCTTTGTTTCCTCAATTGCCTTGGCCTTTCCAGCCATCTTCTTAGTTGAGGATTTCTCTGAATTATTCATGGTTGCTTCTACGCAAAACATGGTCAGATGGAGGAAATTTATAGAGGCTAATGGCTTATTGGATTGGCCAGCCAAACGGTGGAAACAGGTGAGTTATTCTTGGAAGTAGGCCTGAGGGCTATGCTATAAATGTTACTTTAAAGCTAGAGGCTTATGCCTTGGAATTTAAAGCTGGAGGGGTGACTTTCCAAGAAAAAGATAGAATGCCTTAATTGCAAATTTGACTGATAAAAGATAACAATAAAGAACATCATCATGCAATATAGGTCGAAAGCAGTTAAAGGCAAAATAATAATGATTGATTAAATCAATGCCAACAGGCATAAAATTTTCATTACATAAAAGGCCTGAAAAGGCCAGGAAACAAGTGATGATTAAACAAATGAAATAAAGGTGTCGAAGGTATTAGAAGGGAAGCCTCGACGCCAACTGAGAAAAAGATTCTATGTGATGTTTGAGGCGAGCGTTGCACAAAGATTCGTCAAGTTTTGCTTCTGTGAGCTCTTTCTTATATCTTTGGGCCGCCTCAATTCGATCAATAGCATTCTTCGTTTCTTCAGCTATCTCAGTGTCGTCGAGTTGGCGCAAATCACGGTTGCGGTTTTCAGCATTTTCAATTTTAGCTTGTAGCTCCGTGATTTGTTGCTTCCAGGCTTCAATGTCCTTCTTGTTGGAGGCTATCTCGTCTTGCTTTTTCCTTTGATCAGCCTCCATACGTTGGATCTCTTCGTACGCCTCTTGCACACCACACTAGGCTGCACTCTCACAGCCAGATGTTCTCTCTATGGTATCCTTGATCGAGGGGAACAGTTTTATTTCTGCAGCTATTTGGTTTACCACAGCAATTAGCTCTATCAGAAAACTAGAGACATCTGGATTGAGAGTAGTGAAGCTGACAGTTTCCTAATCAATTGGCTATGGCTTAAAAACACGTTTATGTGTTTTTTTACTTTAAAGGAGGTTTTCAAAAAAAATTAAATGTTTGTGTGTGTGTGTGTGCGCGTGTGCATGAGAGAGAGAGAGAGAGAGAGTGTGTGTGTGTGTGTGTGTGTGTGTGTGTGTGTGTGTGTGTGTTGCCTTAGTATCTTAGGAGTTACTCCCACTTTCACAAAACCCTGGTCACTCAGACATACATGACCAGGAAAGCTTTCACACTTTCTCTCTTTCACAACTCTTAGGATTTCAAGTTCCTTTACTAAATATATTGATCATATAATAAATTCAATGGAACATTAAGTCTCTTACTTGACGAGCCTTGAGAAATCTTCAAGTTAATCACCATCATCCAAGAGTTGGAAAGATATTATCACCAAATTTAACACGCATAAATGTTGTCATCATCAAAACACCAAGAAGGTCACCAACGTCAAGATCATCAAGTTCATACCTGCAAGCACATAGATCAACACCACAGTCCTATCATGTCTCTATCCACGTCAGTTCTAAATAAGTATAACATTTGAAGGTATGACACCTGACCTCTCAGGCTGGCTACAAGCTATGAGTAGTTTAAGTATCACTCTAAGATTTATCAATTCTTTCTTCCTTTTTGGAAATGTTTAACTTAGGAAATTTCTCTGTTGCATTTACTTTTTAGCATGAGTTAAGCTCCTTGTGTTAGATAATGTGAAATTTAATGAAAAAGTAATATTTTTTATGTAATGAATGAGTGATTGTGGTATATTTTGTTCGTATATATTTATGTTATATATTTATTCCTCTAGATGAATGTCTTAGTAATCGATAACATCTTATTAGGGCTGAGGAATTTTCTAATAAATGGACATTGTGAACAACTCTGATAAAAATGTAATAAGGTATACTTCGCTAACTTTGTTACTTTAGGTATAAAGAACTAGGGATATAGAGATAATCAGAGCACTTAATTTTAAATGTATTGATGTTATTATGAGGCTTAGGAATATGTTCTGTATTGAATCAATGCAAATTTTTGTGGGTCTATGTGCTTACAAGTATATTCAAAGTTGTCGCTGCGGGAAAAATTAAGATTAAGCTATTGATTAACTTAACTCTAAAAGTAAGAGTCGCCACCGAACTTTCTTGTTTCCAAAGGGAAAGTGGAAAAGGTCGAATAAAACCCACAAAAGTAAAAGAAAAAAGAAAATATGGATACGGGGGTTGGTTATGCAAGGGGAAGGTATTAGCACACCTCGCATCTATTGTACTCCATAGGAACCACTTACAAATGTGTGTTTATAAAAATTTGGGTTGTTTGTTGATTGATTTTAATTTGAAAATACATGTTGTCGTATTCGAGTGGAAAACTCAACTTACTAACCACAAGTATGAGGAAATGAGCATTTGCATCATCTTGATATTAAGAACTTTTACTTTGACTTTCTCACAAGCACGTCTCAACATCAAGTGGAAAATATCAATTACTTCTCAATATATTTTAGAAGTATAATGGTTTGCATCACTACAAGAACAGACTAATATCCAATCTTTCAAAAAAGGCTCTTAAAGCAAAGTGCACAAAGGAACAAAAAGAAGTTTTATGAGGTTTGCCTTTTTTAGAAGTTTTGAAAAGAGTTTGAATATGCTTAAGTGTTTTAGCATTTATTAAGAAAATATTTTTGGGATCACTTGAAAAAGTCAAGGTTTATTAAGAAAAAGGTGTGAAGTTTGAAAACAAGAAGTTTTTGAAATAGGTAGAAGTTTTGAAAATTGATGAAGTGGGAAGGAGATGAAGAGACTATCCTAAAGTAAAAAAGTAAATTACATGAAATAAAATATCTCATTGTAAGGTAGCCCAAAAGAAAGCCTTTGTGTGTGTAAGTGTACTAACCACCAGATGGAGCAAGCATTTGACATTGGCCAAAACAAGTGTTTCTTTCCCTTTGGATTGAGTCACAAGATGAACAAGCACATGAGCAGATGAATATCAAAGGATCCAGATGAACAAAAAAGTTACAAAGCCACAAAGGACATCCAAGTCTTGAATTGAAGATCAGAGGGTCTAGAGAAATCATTAGGTCTCAGATGAATCACAAAATCTCATTTGTCACTCCAAGCAAAGGAAAGAACTAAGTCCTAAGGTCCAAAGTCCAAAATACTTCTCAAGCAAGGGACAGTAGCACAAAGTCCAAAGGATCAGATTAAAGCTTTTATATTTTTAGCCATTTTATAATGTTTTTGTTCTTTTGAAATAAGAGAAATAAAATGCATAGAGTAAAAAGAAGAAATAAAAAGCAAGAATGTAAATGACATGAATGTATATAACATAAAATTAAATGACATCAATGTAAAAAGCATAAAAGTAAAAGTTAGATGTTAGCACAATTAATATGTCAATGTTAGTGTTATTGAGAATTCAGCCGAGTCGGAACAATTTAGCACTATGTTAAGCAATATTAAGTGGAATTATGAATAAGTCACACGTATCGGAGGTCGGTCAATAAAAAATTATGTGTCAGACATGTTAGAGAAATGATACAAAATCATTCTCCTAAAACAATGTAACACAAAAGTCAAAACAAAAGCAAGAGAAGAAGAAGAAGATTGTAATACCCTGTATGATTTAAATGCTCAATTGGATATCAGATGAGCTCTGAAGAGATCGATTATTTAATGAAAGAGACAGATTGATATTTATTAGTTCAAGAGGGAATTTTAAGGTAACTCTAATAATTGATCAATTGGGTTGAGATGACAAAATATCAATTGGAGATATTTTACCCTATTGGATTATATTATATAATATTGGTTTAAATATATATATATATATATATATATATATATATATATATATATATATATATATATATATATATATATATATATATATATATATTTGTTGGTAAGAGAAAAAAGAAAGAAAAGTTGGAAAATAAGAAGAAAAGGAGAAAGAAGAGAAAGAAAGAGAAGGAAGAAGGGAAAAGAGAAGAAGTTGGATCATCACCATTTTTAATCATCTTCTTCAAACTCCTCTTCGATTATCAGGTGGGTTCTAGTTAGACACTTTAAATTCTAGAAGTATAAGTTTAGAACTTAGGTTAGATTTGAGACAAAATGATAAAATGGATAAATTAATGAAATCTAACGGATGAAATTTGTATAAATTGCATAGTGTAGTCGTTATATGCATGTGATCAAGTGATGATACTTGCTTGATGTTTGGAAATGATCTAGTGTGGAAAGATGGGATTTTGGGACTTTTGGAACCCTTAAAAACGCAGAAAAAGAATTCTGGTTCTGATGTGATTCGCCAGGCGAATAAGGACTGGCCAGGCGGATTAGGTTTCGCCACCGTCTCGCCAGGCGAAGTATTGGCGAAGAGGAATTCTCCAGGCGAAATCCACAATCGCCAGGCGAATATTAGGAGACAGAACATGTTTTGGCTACTGGAACTCTTGGATTTTCAAAGAATGAGGTCTCGCAATTAGTTCGTTGAGGCGAAGTACTGGCGAAGAGGGATTCGCCAAGCGAAATCTTGGCTCGCCAGGCGAATCTGGCTATTTCTCAATAATTTACTTTTCTTTAAAAATCCATAACTTTTGAGCCGTAACTCGGATCGAGACGTTCTTGGTACCGTTGGAAAGCTATGACAATCCTCTACCTAATAAAAGTGAAAATTAGGGGTATGATGTCGGATTAATTATTTGGTGAGAAATGAATGAAATAATGTTTATGTGATATGTTGAAATTCCATATCTTTTGAATCGTAAATTCGATTGAGGCATAATTATAGCCGATGTAAAGCTGTGAAAATATCCTACGGGACCCGATTAAATGAATCGGAGGGAACCCAAAAGTGATGTTTTATGCGATGAATCATTATATGTGATTCTATTATGCAATGGTAATATGATTTTGTATAACTTGTGATGAAATTAATTATATGTAATTCAAATGTGCAATTGTAATATGCTTATCCTAATATCGTTGTTAAACATTCTCAAGAGAATATGCATGCTTAAAATATGAATTAGGTAGAGTGAGGAAGCTTTACACCAAAACAAATGGCATAGTTTAAGATAGTTGAACCTAGTAACGGCTAGGAAATTGATGTATGAGAAAATGACAACGCTTGTGCAGAAGAGGCCAAGGCGTGTGTCCAATACCGAATGGTATGGAAAGAATAAGACACTAGTATGGAACATGTGTGTAAACCATAGTGGTTTTAAGCAAAGGCAAAAGAGGTCTTAAGGCGAATGTGGCCTTGTGATTGTCGAATACAATCACATTGTGTATATGATCACGTAATCAGAACCGTTTTGATCCCTTAATAAATATTCGTGACCCGTGTCCATAACTCTTGAGAAGGACTGGTTGGGGAAAGTGTTTATTAAGTAAGTGACCGTGACCCGTGTTGAAGTGCCTCTTGTGTAGGCTGACCGGGGAAAGTTACTTAGTGGGTGGTATTAGTGACCTGTGTTAAAGTTCCTCTTGTGTAGGCTGGCCAGGGAAAGTACCATGTGTAGGTAACCGTGACCCGTGTTGAAGTGCCTCTTGTGTGGGGCTGGTCGGGGAAAGTTATCTATGTTAGCTTCCGGGACCCGTGTTCATAACCCCTTGGACGGGATGACCTGGGAATGGATGTCTACGCTTTTAAGGATCCGTGACCCGAGTTGAACTCTCTTGTAGGGTTGGCCGGGGAAAGATGCCTTGGTATGTGTTACCGATTAGTGATAATATTTTGAGTGGGTAAACTCATGACATGTTTCCATATAGTGTGAGATTGTGAACTCAAGGTCACTTCCCTTCCCTTTTGACTTGAGTTAGGATTGGCTAGAACCTTGTAAAGCCGAGAGAATCCATAAGATAGAGAACTCACTGAGATTTGATGTATCTCACCCCACTATTGTTGAATATTTCAGGTACTTCAGGTTCCGCGAAGGGTAAGGATAAGGTCGTGTGATTATCCTTACTTGTCTGATGGTGTAGCTTCCGTTGTGGAGTTTTTTGAGATTGTTGTCGATCTAGTTCTTAGTATTTATCTTTGGAACATCTTGTATATATATTTATGCCATAGTTTTTTTGTATTAGGTATTTTGGGCATGTATATGTATAATGTGTTTACTAGGGACTTATTGGTATTTCAATACCAAACATGGAATTCATGTATTATATATGCTTTGACGTATGTATTTATATATTATAGTTGGTATCAGAGCAGGTCGTATCCTCGACCTAGCCATGAAATAGTATAAGTATTTCTTTCCGTTTCATATGTGTTGTGTCGCCATTGGTCTTACGTGTTATATTTATGGTATTGAGCCTGATCAACTTAATCCTATCTGTATGACATTTTGGAACATGGATGGCGGACGCAGAAACAATCGTAGTAGACCTAGAACCACTCAGGCAGTGACGAATCCGCCAGGCGGCGAGGAGCAGGTCCCATGGCCTCAGTTTTTGCAGCAGATGCAACAGCAACGGAATCAGTTCCTGCAACATATGGTACAATAAATGAATGGGGGTCTTCACCCTCCAGTGGTTGTTCCAGAAGCTGCAGGTGGAAACTTTCGGGATTTCATCCGCATGAATCCTCCGGAATTTCATGGCGGGTTAGATCCTGTAAGATCTCACGAATGGATAGCTGGCATGGAGAGAATTTTCTTGATAGTCCAGTGCAGCAAAGAGAACAAGGTGGTATTCGTTTCTCATTTATTGAAGGGTCCTGCCATGAGATGGTGGGAGAGTGCCTCAGCCTTGATGACTATTCAAGAGGCACCTAAGGTCTAGGAACGATTTAAGATTAATTTTATGGAGAATTATTTCCCTAGTTCCTTAAGGACCCAGAAGGAATTTGAGTTTCAACAGTTGAGACATGGTACTTTGATTGTGGCTGCTTATGCTGAGAGGTTTGAGATTATGGCTGCTTATTCTAGGAATCCATGTATGCTCCGGACGAGAGGTGGAAAATTGACTAGTTTCTTTTTGGTTTGAAGGCTGAAATTTCTCATAGTGTGTCTCAGAGAGAGTTCACTAGTTATGCTGAATTGCTAAGGCAATGTTATATGGCAGAGAATAGTTTAAAGAAAGTTCAGGAAGAAGGAGTTTTAGGTAAGTCTAATTAGAGTGATCGTGGGAGATCAAATCAACCACTTAGGCCTAGACAACAAGCCTTTAAAGGGGAGCAAGTGCAAAGTGTTAGACCTAACACTCCTCCGTTGTGTCGGTTGTGCAACAAGTATCACTACGGGAAGTGCGTCGATGGAACTTTTAGGTGTTATCATTGTGATGGAATGGAACATATGGCCAGAGATTGTCCTCAGAATAGGAATAAGACACAAGGAAGGAGTATCGGCCGAGTTTATACTTTAGATACGAAGAAAGCAAAGGGGGGTAACTCCTTGATTGGTGGTATGTTTTTCATTAATGGGAATTTTTTTTTTTTTATTTTATTATTTTGATTGTGGAGCAACACACTCTTTTGTGACGATGCAATGTGTGAAGCGACTTGGGTTGCAAGCTATTTCGTTGTCTCTACCCATGGTGGTTACTACTGCCATGGATGAGATTGTTGAAACACCTTTAATGGGTGAATTGGGTTTTATTTGTGGATGAATCAAGTATGAGTTGTGGCAAAAACGTTAGAATGTCGTCATTTTTTACTTTTCACTAGTGTAGTGGGTTGAGCGGAAAATGAACTATCCCGCTGAAGTTTTGTTGTGTGACCGTGTCAGAATTAGAATGTCTACCTTGTCACTTGGTTGGAGTGTGTCGTCTGCATGTTTTGACCTTGTCGGTTTTACCTTGAGTGGATCATGGTTAGTGAATGTTATACAAATTGAGGAGCCACGAGTTGAGAATGATATTTCAAGTTAGAACAAATCGGATTGATGATTTGAGTAGGGATGGCTTTGAATTAAAAGAAATTGTTTATTTTTCAGTTCCTGCGGCAGTGTTAACCGATTAACACAATGGGTTTAACCGACTAACACGTGCATGGAAGGTGTTTTACGTTGAATTTTGAGAAGTTAACCGATTAGCTCAGACGGGTAGTCGATTAACATGTGTGTAAATTGTGAAATCCCTTAGGAACCATCATCTGTGTTTTGTTACCTTATGTTGCTCTGATTGGAGAGTATTGTGTGAATGGAAAACCAGAATTGCGAGTAAATGAAAGATGGATTTGTGTTTTGATATCGGAACTCCTGGAAAGGTGTTGCGTAGTTGACCAATTGTTCAAACGTCGAGAGGGTTGACTTTTGGGGAGGTAATCTTGCGAATTGTGTTGAGTATGAGAAAGTCTTAAGTGTATTTCTGTTGAAAGACTTAAGGACGAAGTTAGAGAATATTCCCGAAGTATTGATCTCGCAAGTATCGTTTCGATATTCTAAATTATGGTGTTAATAAGGTTAGAGCAGTTGATCAGAGTTTAGCATTTGTTATTTTCTGCGAGTTCATGGAATTGGATTTAGACCCCGTGAGAGTGGTATCAGATGTGTACAGTTGTACTTACCCAAAGGATGAAATTTGAAAGTTATCTTTCCAAGTACGAGTAAGAATTGGACGTTCCGAAGTTAAGCATATAACTTGGATCATTTATGGAACAAAACGATTGAGAGAAGTGTATTCAACTAAGAAGTGTAGTATGGACTTCGAAAGTGTGTGTGTATGTGGAGTGTTGTATGTGAATTGGTGAGTGGTGTGGAAACTCATAATTGTGCCTTGGATGGTTTGAGTATTGATAAGTGGTGATTCGTATATGTTTGAAGTTCCAGGAGGGTGTTACATGTGATTGATTGAGATCTCGTGTCACCAAGGAATCTTAAGTAAGTCGGAAACCATAAGAAGAATCAATTAGGAAATTATTTACCATAGGACGTCAGCAAGCTTCTTGTACCGTTGGTTAGTAAGGACCCCAATGGATAAGTGTGTTTCTCCGCAGACTGTTAGCTACTTGGTAATGCTTAAGAATTTGTGGTGTTCTACTGTTAGAGTTTGGGTTGAGCAGTGGAAGATGATAGATGAAAGAGTTGGTTAGAATAATAAGGATTTGAAATTGTCACTTATAAGTATGGAAATAAGGAGATCTTGTTTTGACTGTGTGATATGAAAGGGACGAACGATCAGATTAAGTGGAACTGGTGAGAAGTCATTTAAAGAATTTTGCAGTGGTTTTGAACGTTAAGAAATTTATGAAAGGATAGTTGTCGGTAATTGCATGAAGTTAAGGAATCACCGAATTACCTCGCGAGGATGTGATGAGTGTTTGTTCTCATGAACTAAGATAAGGTGTTACGGTTTGTTGTGTGACTCAGCAGAGGAATGTAGAATGGTACATTCTTTCCGAAGCAAGATGCGACTAAGTGTTTTGTATGGAACAGCAGAAGAGGGATGGAAAAAGCAAAGTTAGAAGTTAACTCGATATTGGAATAAGAGTAGGACTAAGGACGTGGAGTTTGATCAATTGAGAAAACAAGGATTTAGTCTGTGGAATCAAGTTGGAATTGGAAGACGTCGGAATTTGAACGGAAGTAAAGATAAGTGTGAATCTAAGACAATGATACAAGTTGTGGTTAGTGTCGAATAGACGAAATTCGGGGGCGAATTTCAATTTAAGGGGGGGAGAGTGTAATACCCTGTATGATTTAAATGCTCAATTTGATATCAGATGAGCTCTGAAGAGATCGATTATTTAATGAAAGAGACAGATTGATATTTATTAGTTCAAGAGGGAATTTTAAGGTAACTCTAATAATTGATCAATTGGGTTGAGATGACAAAATATCAATTGGAGATATTTTATCCTGTTGGATTATATTATGTAATATTGGTTTATATATATATATATATATATATATATATATATATATTTGTTGGTAAGAGAAAAAAGAAAGAAAAGTTGGAAAAGAAGAAGAAAAGGAGAAAGAAGAGAAAGAAAGAGAAGGAAGAAGGGAAAATAGAAGAAGTTGGATCATCACCATTTTTAATCATCTTCTTCAAACTCCTCTTCGATTATCAGGTGGGTTCTAGTTAGACACTTTAAGTTCTAGAAGTATAAGTTTAGAACTTAGGTTAGATTTGAGAGAAAATGATAAAATGGATAAATTAATGAAATCTAACGGATGAAATTTGATATAAATTGCGTAGTGTAGTAGTTATATGCATGTGATCAAGTGATGATACTTGCTTGATGTTTGGAAATGATCTGGTGTGGAAAGATGGGATTTTGGGACTTTTGGAACCCTTAAAAATGCAGAAAAAGAATTCTGGTTCTGATGCGATTTGCCAGGCGAATCAGGACTCGCCAGGCGAATTAGGTTTTGCCACTTTCTCTCCAGGAAAAGTACTGGCGAAGAGGAATTCGCCAGGCGAAATCCACAATCGCCAGGCGAAAATGAGGAGACAGAACATGTTTTGGCTACTGGAACTCTTGTATTTTCAAAGAATGAGGTATCGCCACTAGTTTGCCGGGCGAAGTACTGGCGAAGAGGGATTCGCCAGGAGAATTCTTGGCTCGCCAGGCGAATCTGGTTGTTTCTCAATAATTTACTTTTCTTTAAAAATCCATAACTTTTGATCTGTAACTCGGATCGAGACGTTCTTGGTACCGTTGGAAAGCTATGACAATCCTCTACCCAATATAAGTGAAAATAAGGGGTATGATATCTGATTAATTATTTGGTGAGAAATGAATGAAATAATGTTTATGTGATATGTTGAAATTCCATATCTTTTGAATCGTAAATTCGATTGAGGCATAATTATAGCCGATGTAAAGCTGTGAAAATATCCTACGGGACCCGATTAAATGAATCGGAAGGAACCCAAAAGTGATGTTTTATGCGATGAATCATTATATGTGATTCTATTATGCAATGGTAATATGCTTTTGCATAACTTGTGATGAAATTAATTATATGTAATTCAAATGTGCAATTGTAATATGCTTTGCCTAATATCGTTGTTAAACATTCTCAAGAGAATATGCATGCTTAAAATATGAATTAGGTAGAGTGAGGAAGCTTTACACCAAAACAAATGGCATAGTTTAAGATAGTGGAACCTAGTAACGGCTAGGAAATTGATGTATGACAAAATGACAACGCTTGTGCAGAAGAGGCCGAGGCGTGTGTCCAATACCGAATGGTATAGAGAGAATAAGACACTAGTATGGAACATGTGTGTAAACCATAGTGGTTTTGAGAAAAGCCAAAAGAGGTCTTAAGGGGAATGTGGCCTTGTGATTGTCGAATACAATCACGTTGTGTATATGATCACGTAATCAGAACCGTTTTGATCCCTTAATAAATATCTGTGACCCGTGTCTATAACTCTTGAGAAGGGCTGGCCGGGGAAAGTGTTTATTAAGTAAGTGACCGTGACCCATGTTGAAGTGCCTCTTGTGTAGGCTGGCCGGGGAAAGTTACTTAGTGAGTGGTATTAGTGAACCGTGTTGAAGTACCTCTTGTGTAGGCTGGCCGGGGAAGGTACCATGTGTAGGTAACCGTGACCCGTGTTGAAGTGCCTTTTGTGTGGGGCTGGCCGGGGAAAGTTATCTATGTTAGCTTCTGCGACCCGTGTTCATAACCCCTTGGACGGGCTGACCGGGAATGGATTTCTACGCTTTTAAGGATCCGTGACCCGAGTTGAACTCTCTTGTAGGGTTGGACGGGGAAAGATGCCTTGGTATGTGTTACCGATTAGTGATAATATTTTGAGTGGGTGAACTCATGACATGTTTCCATATAGTGTGAGATTGTGAACTCAAGGTCACTTCCCTTCCCTTTTGACTTGAGTTAGGATTTGCTAGAACCTTGTAAAGCCGAGAGAATCCAAAAGATAGAGAACTCACTGAGATTTGATGCATCTCACCCCACTATTGTTGAATATTTCAGGTACTTCAGGTTCCGCGAAGGGTAAGGATAAGGCCGTGTGATTATCCTTACTTGTCTGATGGCGTAGCTTCCGTTGTGGAGTTTTTTGAGATCTTTGTCGATCTAGTTCTTAGTATTTGTCTTTGGAACATCTTGTATATATATTTATGCCATAGTTTTTTTTTGTATTAGGTATTTTGGGCATGTATATGTATAATGTGTTTACTAGGGACTTATTGGTATTTCAGTACTAAACGTGGAATTCATGTATAATATATGCTTTGATGTATGTTTTTATATATGGGCGTTACAAAGATGGAGAAGGAGAGAAGATCAAGAACAATTGAAACACGACAAGGGATCATCTATCACCAATTTCAATCATTCTTATTTACAATACAATAGGATAAACTTATCATTAATCAAAAGTACCAAAAATGATCAAATGACCATTTAAATGATAAGTTTGAAATGATGAAAGTTAATGTAACCAAAGTATCATTCAAAGACCAATTGAACTTGATGAAGCATCAATCAACCAAATCATGATCCAAGTTAACAAAAGTCAAACATAAAATGGAAAAAAAATAGAAATTAATAGAAAATTAAAATAATTTTAAAATGATTTAAAATGGAAAATAAATGGATATTTTCAAAGATGCGTCAAAACATCAAATAAATTGCTCAAAAAGTTTGAGAAGGTCAGAAATATTACAATAATGAGTTCTCAAAAGTTGGAGAAAAAATATTTCAAAATGTATGAAAATAAATTGTTAAATAAAAATTAAAAAGAAAATAAATAGAAAATAGCAAAAAAAAAAAACTAAAAATGATTTTTATAATTTGGAAAAAATATATATGTGATAGAAAATAATTTTTATGATTTATGGAAAAAACATTGGGGTCAAAAAGGTCAAAGGAGGTATTTAAAATAAATCAGAAAATCAAAAGGAAATAAATTTAAAAATAAAATAAGTTTAAAAAGAAAATAAAAAATGTTTGAAAAATTGCGCTACGACTAGTTTTTTTGAAAAAATGCGCACAGGCACCATCTTCTTCAACCTTGGCTTGATTTTGCAAATCCATGAAATATGAGTTTTAAGCTTAAACACCATACGTGCAAGCTTCTACTCATGTCATAGTTCATGTCTCTCTGCATCAGAGCCATTGATTGGCTCTAAGCAGAGAGAATTTCCTCAAGAACACGAAGAACCCTGGTTCTTCAAAGTAAAATTAAATGACTAGTACGAAGAATAAATTCCAGGTAAGTGAGGACTTTTCATTAGTGAATCAAGACGAACACACTGGTAACTTTTTTACTCATAAATTTAACTTGTAGCTACCTTTCAGTTGAATCTTTGAAGGTCAACAATGGTGGAATTGAGTTGAAGGTTGCAGGAGGTTTCATGCCACGACAATGCTTCAGTTAGCTTCAGAGGAGGCCGGTGAGTGATTCTGAGCAAAGAAACGAAGCTAAAAGAGCATGTATCAAAGAAAAGGTTAACTGGTTTTTTGAAGTATCAGGTTTAAATGGTTGCAGAGTTTCTTTGGCTATCAAAGCTTGGAAATGAAGGCAAATACTTCCTCCATTTATTGGAAACGTGTTGTTGAGCTCACACATGCAAAATAGATCTGAAATACATGTGAATGCAATTGGAATGTTGGTGATTTGAAATCTGTGTGAGGGCAAGGGTGAAAAGTGTGATTCAGGCATGAAACTTGGTCGTTTTGCACACCACTCCACGAGTTTTGCAAAGACAAACAAGTTTGCACATGTGTTGGTGGTCCCCGATGAAGATTTAGATTATTACAAGTTTCAGGTCATGCGTGAAATACAGAGTCCATGGCACCATGTTTGAGCTTAGGCCAAATGAAATCCACTCGTGCATTTTGAGATGTTCTTTGTGCCAAATAATCTCCTCATGGTGAAGAATCAGATGCGAAGAATCAGATGCAAAAATAATCATATCAAAAGAGTACTTGAGTTGAAAATGGCATAGGTGACAAGTTCAGGTCATGACCTAAAATTCTAGGTCAGGCATTAGGTCGACCAGGTCTTGGGCCTACTTTTGTGCGCACATGGGCATCTTGGAAAATTCAAAAATTGATGGACTTGGAGGCAAAATTGATGTTTCACCTTTGAAGCAAAGTTGTAGAGGAGTTCAAATGTGACATTTGGTTCAAAGTAGATTTCAAAAATCTTGAGAAATGAGAAAGTTATGGTGTTTGGACCAAGTGACATGCCATACTTGATTTTGTGTCAACCAAACATGTGCCAACTGTAGATTTCTTGCTATTTATTGCATCTAAAGCCCCAATGATGAGCACTTGAATACCAAATGAAGGAAGCTTGATTGTCCTTTGAATAATCTTTGATGATTGCTTGAGGGTTGGATGGAGATGGCATGGAAATAAACACATGAACCATACTTGAATCAACTTTGAAATCATGCACCAAACTTGAACTTCTCTTGATCAAATGATGTTGAATTAAGCTTGACATGAAAGTGACCTAAGATTATAGGTCATGCCTTAAAGTGAAAGCTCGTGTGGACCACTTGTTGACCAAAACTTTGACTTTGAGAACCCAAACCCTAATTTGGAAATCAAACTCGATTCTTTGATTTCAAGTCCCTAACTTGTACAAAAAAAAGGAAACAACACTTATTTTTTGTATTTTGAATAAGGTTAACAATGTTAGAATGTAAGCAAGCATAGAGGCAAAAAGAAACACAAAGGGAGCTTGGTGATCTCCAACAAAGAAAAACCCAAAGAGGTGAAAGTCAGGAGGATGCCATGCTTGTTATCTTGTTTGAAATGCAAATGATATGATAGGTGGAATCTTAGGGGTAAAAGTTAGTCTATGACAAAAGTGACCCAATATGGTGAAGTTCCTGGATAGCAAAGTTTAAAGTCAACTAAGTAGTTGTCCAGTTTTGATGATGACAATACTTGAAGTCCAGTAACTGCTGAAGATAGATCAAGCATTCAAACATAAACAAGATGGTTGATTAAGCTATCCTCCCGAATCAAGATATGCTCTTAAAGATCAACACATCTGTTTAAACTTAACTCTATGGTCAAACAACTTTCAAGTAAAGACTTTGGTTTCAAGGATCACCGATGGTTTGACTTCTCAACTCTCAAATGATGGCTTTCAACATAAAGATATCTCAAGCCACATTAAGAAGACTTAATCTTATTGTACTCAAAGATAATGATGCCAAGACTTGAAGCTTCAAAGTTTTACAAGAGAGAGCATGTGAAACCTTGTCTAGTCGAGTCTCTCATACTTTATAGAAATCACAAAAAAAATGTTTTTAGGCCTAGCCAGTTGATAAGGAGAGCGCCTAATTGAGTGGAAGACATTTTCTAACTGAATAATCGATTAGATTACATACATAATTGATTAGATCATGCTTAGTTAAGTCTAAAATATATTGAGACAATCTCTTAATTATTGGTAACGACTAAATATCAAAACCTTTCATTTGTGGCCTTAAAAATCAATTTTTTGGGTTGTCTAATCAATTATCCTGGTCGATAAGAGCATTGATTTGGCCCATGGATTATTCCCAAATTTATTCGACGCTTTTGCCTATAAATAGAGAGCTTTTTTATCACTTTTTCACATCCAGAAATGGGCTTAAACCTCAATTTTCATTTCACTCATCATTTCTTCCAATCTCTCATTTTCCTCACATATTTTAGCTATAGTGCTTCAAGAGTGTTCTTGGGTCTAAGTGAAGGTAATTGTTTTGGATGAGGGCAAAATTGTAAATTTACTAAGAGTGCATTATCTCTTTAGTAAATAATTCTTCTATAGGAAGTTGTTATTTTAGTTGCGAGCTAAAGTAGTTAGTTAAAAGCTCTTGTTTGGTTTGGGGATTGTCTTAGGAAGTCATCATTTAGTTCTTGAGCTTCACCTTGAATAAAAATATCTCTTTGGGTTACTGAAGATCACCCAGTGAAAATCTCCACAATGCTTCTTGAGCTCATCCCAGTTAAAATCTCTATATTTTCAAGATCATCCCGGTTAAAATCTCTTTTGGTTCCTAAGTTCAGTATGGTGTAAAAACTCATTAGGTTCGAGATCATCCCGGTACAAATCTTGGTCATGTTCATGGTCAGCTGGTGTAAAACTATGATTCAGTTCAAAGGATAACCAACTTGAAGCTTCATCTTTGTTCGAGACCAGCTTGTGCAAAAATCTCGGTTTGGCTTGGAGACTAACTACTCTA
The DNA here is from genome assembly GCA_022829125.1 of Lathyrus tuberosus. NCBI lineage: Eukaryota > Viridiplantae > Streptophyta > Magnoliopsida > Fabales > Fabaceae > Lathyrus > Lathyrus tuberosus. Next base: position 7,147,612 of record JALAZF010000170.1, read on the forward strand.
AGGCTATGTTTGGTTATGGTAAAACGAACAGAGTGGAATGGAACGGAATGGAGTGGAATGGAGTGGAAGGGAGCGGAATGAAATAAATATACCATACCGTTGTTTGGGTATTTCATGACGGAACAAAACAATTTTATCATTCCGCCCAAATTGAAGGGTACAAAAATTGATGGAAAGGGATGGAATTGGATGGAATGCACTTCATCTGGTTCCGCTCCATTCCATCCATTTTTAATTATTCCAAACAATGGAATTTAAGTTTATTCCATCATATTCCATTTCATTCCATCAATCTGAACATACCCTAAGCCTTGTTCGTTGTTTGGTTCAAAGTTAGCCTGGAAACTTCATTTCCTTGTAAAAAGAGGTTTGTGGCAACATCCTTCTAAAAGCCCTCAAGTTCATTGGATACTCTCAAAAATAATTCTTGGGGACAATAGTAGGTCATCTTAAGGTAGAACCTGTATAGTTCTATAGTGTTCTTTCTTCTCCCTTATCTTTTACTTTCAAGCAATTTTCTTTGATTTTCCACGGTCTATTTATTCATTTATTTTATAAAATGTTTTTAAACTCATTTTACAAATGATATTTTTTTAACAAAAAAAATTCAATCCTCCATAATTCACCCCCGTCTTGTGTATGGAGTCATATGTCTAACAATTATAACATTTTAGACATACACTAGTAGTTTATGTTATGTCCTCATATATCATGACATATCATGTCATATCATATTCACATTAGGGGAAGTGATAACACGAAAATGTATCGTATTTTTAGACCCGATTCACATGGATTTTAGTTTCGTTTTATTTATTTTCTTTGATTTATGTTTTATTATGTCGGTAGTTTATTGTGTTTTTCAGGTGCTTAAAAGAATGGATCTTATTTACAAAAGAAGAAAATGAAAGAGAAAAATGGAAGAAATAATGAAGGAAAGAAAATGAGGAAAGAAAGAGGAAACAGAAGACAGAAAAAACTAAAGAATTGCACACAGAAGAGTGTGGCGACCGTCACACCTTCTGTGGCGACCGTAACGAGTCCAGAATAAGTGTGACCCTCGTCACACATTACGTTGCGACCGGCACAGCCTATTTTCCAGGAATTTAATTTTGACAGCGTGGACCACTAAGTAACCGTTCCCACGTTTCAACCCAGTCTCAAGTCTCCCGGAAATCTCTCAACTCAACCAAGTCACTCCGATTTCATCGACTCAAACTTCCATATTCTAATTTTTCTCTCCCACTAAACCTGCTGAGTAATATAAATTGAAGGCAGTTGGGAACGTGAAACTCCTCCTTCTTTTGGCCAGATTTTATTTTCTTTAGTTCTTAGCAGTTTTCATTCACCATGTAAAAGGAATAGTTCTCCACATCGGGAGACTATTCCCAATATAGTTTTAGGATTTATTTCTGTCATTCAATTTCTGTATCTGATTAAAGCCCGTCGGCGTATTACAATTTAGTCAAGGTTTTGCTTCCAGATTCCATTTAATTACAGGTTCTACTTTATTTTCTTACTTTACTTTTTTTAATCGATATCTTAAGTATTCCTTGCCTTATATTAATCCATCGCAATAGCTTGTTTATTTTCCATTCCATGTCCGACTAAATTATTTAGAGTCCGGCATGTGAGGACCGTCGTTCCGACGGGACTCGGTAATTAAATTAGCGTTAACTTATAATAAATTATGTTTTGGTCTTTGTTTCCAAGTTTAATTTAAATAGCCTTGTCATGAGAGTGAGAGGTTATTTAACACTGTTTCGTCACGAGAGTGAGAAGCAAGTAAAGGTTAGAGCCGGCAATGCGAGAGTGTGGGGATCGAACCAGATAGTGGGAACGGAGCATTGATTCTAAAAACAACGAGAGCGCTTTAGGTATCGATTAGGATCTAATTGATTTTCAAAATACGTTTTCTAATTAGAACGGGCGAGCGAGAGCAAATTCCCGTGATTAGGAGATATGGCTTTAGTCAATAGCGCGAGAGTGTGAGGCAGAGTCTTTAGATCAACATAAGTAAATTAACGCCAACCAATTACAGAGTACCTGAGGTACACGGAATCCACATTCCGGTCTCTCTCTTTTCTATTATATTTTCTTAGTTTTATTTTAGCTCTAGTTTTATTTTCCCTTTTATCGAATATCATTAGCCTTAGCTTTACAAAGCGACGATAGATTACGGTAGGTTGACATTGGTCTTTGTGGGTTCGAAAATCTTTTATATTACTTCGATATTTTTGTGCACTTGCGGACGCATCAAGTTTTTGGCGCCGTTGCCGGGGACCAACAGTCAATATTGTTATTTCGTTGTTGCATCGTATAGACTAAGGCACTCTTATCCATATAACTATGTATTACCCAAATTTCCTCTGCGATGACCACTCCCAAAATCTTGAGGAGCCGCACCCAAATTTTCTCTACAATTACCAACCGCAAGACTCCAAGTATTTTGAGGAACCTCACCCAAATTTTCTCTATGATTACCACTCCCAATATTTTGAGGAACCACAAGAATCCGTTAATTCCAACCTCGAAACATTAATGGAGGATTTCATTGAAACAACGACTAATTCTAGGCTAGAATCTATGATGGAGCGCTTTGTGGAGACACAAACTCTCCAGAATGAAGAGCTTAGAAGACAACATCTCGATACTTATGAAACCCTTAGGCAGATAAACACTATGGTCGAGTCCCTCACGACTCACACTGAGGCATTGGAGATTCAAATCTTCCTGCTTGCACAGACACCTACAGGGCCCTCTCTTGAGAGACATGTAGATGTTGTAACAATCGGTAGTGAAAAACAAATCGAAAATCCTAAGGAGAGTGATAATGAGAATGATGAGATTTCTGGTGAGGAAAGAGTAGAGATGGAGAAAAATCCACCGACACCATCCGAAAAAGAGGTTGCCGAAGAGGTAGAGAGGAAATCACCTATTATTGTTGCTCCTCCATATACCCCAGCATTTCCTTTCCCGCAAAGGTTTGTGGCAGATAAGGTAGAATCCCAATCCAAAACGTATGTGGAGGTATTGGAAAATATCCACACCGATGCATCTTTGTTTGAGGTCACGCATAAAAAGAGAAAATTCGAGGACCATGAAAGTAGGGATATCATTACTGTTAAGAGGGTAAGGTTAAACTTTGAGGTGATGGATGAAATAACTAAGCCCAAACTTGAAAAACAAATAGTTAGGATAGATCCTGAACCACCACCACAAGTTCAAAAGAATGAACCACCCCACAGAAGGAAGAAAATAAAAGGTGAGGGATATGTGAGATGGCTTGATAAGTGGCCATGGAAACCGAAAATTATTAGCCTTCGAACTATCGACGTTAAACAAAGCCCTGCGTGGTTCCCACGAACTTTTAATTTAATGTTTTACTGTTTGTGTTTGCAGAAAATAAAGAATTGTATCGCTTCTCACGTCTCAGCTACATTTAGACGAAAGATCTCTAGATGACAATCCCGTAAAATGACCTAGTGCCCACGGACATTCCTACGAATATCGATGCTGGTGGTGACACTGATGATGAGTATGATAGGAGAGAGCATATCTCTCATGTTCGTGACTCACCTTCTCCTTGTCCTTTCGTATGGTCAGGTTCCACCTACACACACCACACCATATTTTTCTAATGTTTTTTGCAGGTACTTCCTTTGTAAACAGGTAATATGATGAGCGGCTTCAGTAAAGTGAAGTTTCAGCAAATTCAGATAACTCGTAGTACAAGACGCCGGAGTAGAAGTAGCCAGCCAAGACAGGGACAACATGGGAAGAATCATAGTGAATTTGGTCGTGGCATTCATATAGGTTCTATCCTTCCTTTACCACCTTTTATCAAAACATTGAGGACAATGTTTGGTTTAAGTGTGGGGGAGGAACTTTACCGCTTTCTAGTTAGATTTACTGTTTTCTAGCATTATTTAAAAAAAAAATTCTGTTTTAATGTTTCGTGTGTCTGTGCATGTGTTGTCGAGTCTTTATGCGTGATTTTATGTTGTCTATCGATTCCCCCATTCTCTTAAGCCATACCAAAAAAAAATTGGTTGGATTCGATTAATAACTTGACATACCCTAAGAGTATATAGGTTGTTTTACACATAGGCTATGTTAGAAACTTGAGAAAGATTTAACAAAAATTGATACCGTCTTGACACCCTAGACCCCTCGAATATGCGAGATCAGTTTGAGTACCTATTATACCGAGACCTTAAGCTTTAGTTCTAAATTAACCCCAATTATTTTATATTAGCAATCGGCACCGTCTTAAGCACAAGCTACATGGAGAGCGGATGAAAATAAGTGATTGATGCCTAAAATTGAAATTTTTCATACCTTTGACATTATTGGAAAATAGGGAACGCACCAAATCTAACGGATGCAAGACCTACAAAAGGCAAGAGAAACCCGTTGTCAGTTGGTTCAGAGGTGCCTGGTACTGAACTTGGTAGGGCGAACTACAGTTCGATCCCCCACAATGTACAATTGGTATATATAAAGGGTTACCACACTTGTGTACCAGACCCCGTGCTTAAAGGATCAAAATCACTAACCGACTACTCTACTACGTGCGTTCAAAGTCAAAGGGCTTAATGTGATTGCGTTAGAATGAAAACATGTGAAATAGAAACGAGAAGCATTAGGTTGAGCTATAGTAGAATGATTCGGACTGGTTTGTATAGGGGGGTTTATGATCATGTTTCATGTTTTGTGTCATTAATGTATCTTTGGTGTTTAATTTGAGTATCTGTCGTTTTAACAAAATGCCTCACAACCACGTACGATTTGGAGGTGTGTCATGTATTTGTGTTTGACCAATGTTTTTTATTTCTATACTGATTATTTGCTTGAGGATAAGCAAAGATTCAAGTGTAGGGGAGTTTGATAACACGAAAATGTATCGTATTTTTAGACCCGATTCACATGGATTTTAGTTTCGTTTTATTTATTTTCTTTGATTTATGTTTTATTATGCCGGTAGTTTATTGTGTTTTCAGGTGCTTAAAAGAATGGATCTTATTTACAAAAGAAGAAAATGAAAGAGAAAAATGGAAGAAATAATGAAGGAAAGAAAATGAGGAAAGAAAGAGGAAACAGAAGACAGAAAAAAAATAGAGAATTGCACACAAAAGAGTGTGGCGACCGTCACATCTTCTGTGGCGACCGTAACGAGCCCAGAATAAGTGTGACCCTCGTCACACATTACGTTGCGACCGGCACAGCCTATTTTCCAGGAATTTAATTTTGACAGCGTGGACCACTCAGTAACCGATCCCACGTTTCAACCCAGTCTCAAGTCTCCCAGAAATCTCTCAACTCAACCAAGTCACTCTGATTTCATTGACTCAAACTTCTATCTCCTAATTTTTCTCTCCCACTAAACCTGTTGAGTACTATAAATTGAAGGCAGTTGGGAACATGAAACTCCTCCTTCTTTTGGCCAGATTTTATTTTCTTTAGTTCTTAGCAGTTTTCATTCACCATGTAAAAGGAATAGTTATCCACATCGGGGGACTATTCCCAATATAATTTTAGGATTTATTTCTGTCATTCAATTTCTGTATTGATTAAAGCCCGTCGGCGTATTACAATTCAGTCAATTTTTTGCTTCCAGTTTCCATTTAATTACAGGTTCTACTTTATTTGCTTACTTTACTTTTTTTAATCGATAGCTTAAGTATGCCTTGCCTTATATTAATCCATCGCAATAGCCTGTTTATTTTCCATTCCATGTCCGACTAAATTATTTAGAGTCCGGCATGTGAGGATCGTCGTTCCGACGGGACTCGGTAATTAAATTAGCGTTAACTTATAATAAATTATGTTTTGGTCTTTGTTTCCAAGTTTAATTTAAATAGCCTTGTCATGAGAGTGAGAAGTTATTTAACATTGTTTCGTCACGAGAGTGAGAAGCAAGTAAAGGTTAGAGCCGGCACTGCGAGAGCGTGGGGATCGAACCAGATAGTGGGAACGGGGCATTGATTCTAAAAACAGCGAGAGCGCTTTAGGTATCGATTAGGATCTAATTGATTTTCAAAATACGTTTTCTAATTAGAACGGGCGAGCGAGAGCAAAATCCCGTGATTAGGAGATGTGGCTTTAGTCAATAGCGCGAGAGTGTGAGGCGGAGTCTTTAGATCAATATTTTCTACGGAACATAAGTAAATTAACGCCAACCAATTACAGAGTACCTGAGGTACACGGAATCCACATTCCTGTCTCTCTCTTTTCTATTATATTTTCTTAGTTTTATTTTAGCTCTAGTTTTAGTTTCCCTTTTATCGAATATCATTAGCCTTAGCTTTACAAAGCGACGATAGATTACGGTAGGTTGACATTGGTCTCTCTGGGTTCAACAATCTTTTATATTACTTCGATATTTTCGTACACTTGCGGCCGCATCAGAAAGTCATTAAATAGATCATTTGTGACCACGTGACGAAAGTCAATTACTTTATTACCTTTGCTCATGTTATTTTTACAATCTCTTGCTTGAGAATCATTATGCTTATGCAATCCTCGTGGAATTAATATTTTACTTATAGACTTGATGCTAATTTTACCGTGTATACTTTCATATACAAAATAGCCATCAATCTCCATGAGAAGGTAGTTTTTAACATCAAACTAATGTAAATTATAATCCATGTTCGCACCAAGAGATGGGAGTGTTGATTAGGTTCAAGTAGTGATTTATGGCCATTTTTATTGGTGCCAAAGTATCATTCTTAGAATTCTATGATATAGCCAAAGATAATGATTGAAAAAAATTTATGTTCATGTCCTCAGTTTGATAAACATCTTTTTCCGTTAAAATCTACCCTTGAAAAAGATTGCCATGAAAAAATGTTTGTTTTCAAAGAATGTTGCATCCATCTATCATATCCTGAATTTTATCCTGATTTTTTTTCATTTGCATCAACATAACATAATCATTCCATTCAATCATGCATTACATTATTCATTTCACTACATTATTCAGAGGCCCAAATGGATGAAGAATCAAGAGCACTTAATTTCATCTGCGTCTTTGAAAGGCATCATTATCACTATGTTTGAGTACTACATACAAGTGGTCCAAGGGTTGATTGTTTACACTTAGTTCGTTATACATAGTTCATCTGTATCATTGTCATTCATCAGCATATTCTGGAATAAAAATTAAAAGTCAAAGTTTGATTCTGCTGACTTTTGTTGCTAGTTCATCTGCATTGTTTCAAAGTTCTTTTGCATTTGTTATTATTATTTTATATCAAAAGTTAATCGAACTTGCATCTTTGATATTTGAATTTGTATTTCAAATATTAAATTTGCATGGTTTTAATTAATTATTAATATAATAAAATAATATAAAACCAATTGCATTTTTATTAGTCTTATTTCAAAAAGTTAAAACTTCATTTTTAATCCATGGCCGATATATTTTTAGTCCAATTATTTGTTCTTTTTGTTTCATTTCAAGTTGATTTGTTTTTCTTTTTATTTGAATTCGTCCATAAGCCAAATTCATATTTCAAGCCATGTACATAAAACCACATTTTAATTCTAATTTACATCACATCCTTGAATTTCACATCCAATTACATATTACAACTAAATTAGCATTTTTGCATTTTCATTTGTATTTCAATTGGAATTTGCTACACATTTGCATTTACATTATATTTGAATTTACATTTCATTTCTAAGAAACTAAAACTAAATGAAATGCAAATTCAAGTAAATCAAATGAAATGCAATTTCAAGTAAACCAATGAAATGTAATCTCAAAAAAACCAAATGAAATGCAAATTCAAGTAGAGCAAATGAAATACAATTTCAAGTAAACCAAATGAAATTTAATTTCAACAAAAACAAATTTCATCAAAGTCCCATTTACATTTCATAACCACCTTCAACTATCATAACTACCTCTAAAAAACTCAATCACTCAGACTAACACAATCTCCAACTAACTTGGAGATTCAATCTCATCCTCTCTTAAACCTATCACATGGATCATAATCCAAAGGCCATGAATCATTGAACCCTAACCACTTTTCCTTCCATTTCACTCTTATTTAAACTTCACTCATCATCACCATTAAAGACTAATCACAAAATCACAATTCACAAATCAACTTCACCATATCCATCTCCATCAATTCTTCACCATATACATCTTCATCTCCTTCATTTTCATCTTCATCACATCTTCTTATTCATAACCAAACTTGAAACTTCCATCAATCATATTTGTTCATCACTTTCAAAACAACAATCTTCAATCATCTTCAACCTTGAACAAACCTTCATAATCACAATTCACCAATGTTCACGCCTCATCAACAATTCATCATAATCACAATTCTTTAATCTCCATTATCATCATCACCTTCAAGAATTCAAAACAAAACAACGACACATTCAATATTCATCGCCATTAACGATAACAAACCACACAATTATAAAGCAAGAAACTGAAACAACGAAAAGGAACAAGAAATCGGCCTGGACATTTCATCATGTGGTGAGCAAGGTGCAAACGGCAATAACAGAAACACCACAACCAAGTCACAAGCTGCGATTTAAGCATAATCATCACAACAAGCAATAGAAAATCAACAGCAACAAACTAGAAGCAAAACAGAAGCGAAAATAAGAAAGGAGTCGTTTGAGACATTTCATCGAATACCTTGCAGCGAAGACGACATCCGCATTTTTCTTCATTTTAACCGGCAATTGTTCATCCAATTTAGATTTTAGACCTTTTATGCTTGCTTTAAATGTAATACAAACCAAAATCTGTACCAAAATCGAATCAAATCCTGAACCAAAACGTACCATTACCGAACCGAAACCAATTGAGAGATGAGTGGATTTGGTGTTGTTGCACGGAGAGAATTGTTAGAAAATCGTTGTTGTTGTCGCATTCCAAGAAAAATTGAAGAATCTTGTTTGAGAAGAATCGCGTGAAAATCACATTTTTATGTTGCAATAATCGCTTATGTCAAATGTGGTCCTGCACTTCTCTTTCACTGGTGTTTTACATTCTTTACTTCTTTTCCACTTTTTTTTCATGTTAATGCATTATTCCTCCCTTTTTCTGTTATTCCCTTTTCTAATTATTATTATTATATTAGTTTTATTTTATTTAATATAAGTTAATCACATGTCATATTTGGATTGGTAAGTGGATTAACTGCTTGCAATAATTATGTGCATACTCCCTATAAACATTACCATGGTCATGCACAATCAAATGGATACCATGTGTTTTTGTTGTTTGGGCTTAAGCGGTATTTTTCTATCACGCCCCATTGTGATTTCTCACACCACACTATATTCATTTGTTTTTTTATTTATTTTATCTTATGGCAAACGTCAATAAAAAAAATTCACAAATGAACATGTTATATATGTTCTATTGCAGTACAAACGAACATTTAAGTCTCTCATGCGTGAGCAAACAAATGACGCTTAACTGTTAGAATGTGACTTTAATATCGTTCAATAAAATCAACCAACAAACACTTATTTTCTAACATGAACTGCGAAGTTCTGATTTTCTCATTGCACCATGAGAATACGTAGGCATGATATTTTGAAATATTGGCGAGCACATTGATTAAAAACTTATTTTTCCCTTAAATTAAGACCTTTATAAGAAGTCAAATAATAAATCAGTAATCACAAGTAACTTTTAGTTAGCACTCATACACACAAAACGATCAAAACGGTTCGCGTTGAGTACAACGGATGTGAGGGTGTTAATTCCTTCCCTTTGCATAACCGATTCCCGAATCCTCTATTGGTTGTGACAACCATTTCTTTTCCTTTATTCATGGGGTTTTATCGATATTTTCTATTTCCTTTGGAATAAATAAAGTTCGGTGGCGGCTCTGCTTTTATTTCGAGCATTCCTCACGCTCAGGTATTTTTTGCGACGCGACACCATCGTGACAAAAATATTGTTTTTGGATCAAAATATTTATACCCCTTCTGAGTTGAAGAGTATACAACAAAAACTAATTTTATTGAATGCGATTTAATTTTTCAACGTTTTTGTGCTCACGGACAAAAATGTGCATCCAAATATTTTTTTAAGGTTAAATCAGTGGAAACATGGTGATTCGGAAAACATTATTTGATAGTATAAATTAGAGTTTGAAAATGTAGAACTTTGGAAGGTATAATGTTAATTAAATACAAAACCAATTAAGACTTATTCACCCCACAAATAGTTGGATACTTTGTTTGTGAAAAGTAAAGTTCAAGCTACTTCTAAAAGATGTCTGCTTTTTCTCTTGGCCACTCCATTTTTTTGGAAAATATTAAAAGATGAAATGGTATACAATTCCACTTTGGCGGAAAAAATTGTAAGTAGATATTGCACCTAAGAGGAGGTGAACTAGGTACTTTGATCGATTTTCGATTACTTAAAATTTTGCTTCTAACTTTCTTGTTTGGTGGTGATTTAGAAAGCGGTAAAGTGCAGAAATATAAAGAACACGACGATGTATCCTGGTTCCCCTCACAATATGAGAGTGCATCAAGTCCCCTTAGACAATAAGAGATTTTACTATGTGTTTAGAACTTCGTACAAGCGTATCCTAGCCACTATACACAAGTCCCTAACTCAATCAATAAGGGCAATCCCCTTATGATCCTTACAAAGTGAAAGAAGATAACAATGCTCTCTTTTTCACTCTCTTGCTTTTAACAATCCTGGACAACAAGGTATTCACACTAATCTGAATTTTTATATAAGAGTTTGAAGTTGGATAATATGTATATCAATTGCTAGAATTGATCTTCTCTATAAAGTAAGAAATTCACAATATGTTATACAAGTGCTCGGAATTTATAGTCTTGAAACTTTCAGAAATGCAATGAAAAGTAATGCAGTAAGTTTCACACAAAGATTATGACTCAATGCACTTGTTTTGAAAATGAGAGAAATAATGTGTTTGAATTGATTTGAAAGAGGTGAAATTTTGAAATCGGAAACATGCAGTATTTAAATGTGTATCGCACCATTTTGAAAGAGTGTATTATGATCAATCAATGTAATGTTTGATGGTATAAAAATAAAATATGTTTGAATCATATTTTTTCATGAAAAAATGTCATTACTTCAGTGGTAACCGGTTAACACATTATCGTAATCGGTTACAACTCAAGCGAAGCCTAAAAATTAAATTTTTCACATGCGTAACTGGTTAACCAAAAGGTGTAACCGGTTACAACTGCTACATTTTCAAAAACTGGGGTATTTTTACGTTTCGACTAACCGATGCAGATTGTGGCGGTTTCAAAGTGTTGTTACAACGGGTTTAAATGCCACAATTTACCAAAAACATAATGTTTAAAACAATCTTCTAAAAAAATAATGTTTACATTGTCGCTCCCGGGATTTTCATCCTAGTACAAACGCGAAAGTGGCACCGAACAGAGTCGCCAGCAATGTGTATTTATCCCAAGAGAGGGAAAGGAAACACCGCGTAAACCTGAGAGAAAGGAAAAAGCATGGTCTTACGACCAAAGAACTGGGTTCGGGAGTCGGTTACGCGAGAGGAAGGTATTAGCACCCCCTCGCGTCCATCGTACCCGATGGAATCCACGCTTGCTTGTCTCGATCAAAGGGTGATAGAAAAGAATACTGGAAGAGGAACTAGAAAAGGAATGAAAAGAGAAAGAGAAACAAATGTAGGGAAAATAAAAGAAGTGCTCGCATGGGCCCTACCCCACTGCCTACGTATCTCATCGGGAGCATGAGAATCAGAGCGACGTAGTTCCCCTCACTAGGGATGAATTGTTTGTGTTTTTTTTTTAAGGAACGGCTAACGTTCTAGCTCAGGTGTTGCAGGCTCGCTGGTCCGAGTGCGTTACCATCTTGCAAGAGAACGAGTAGAAGCGCGTTCGTGCGTTGAGAGTGAATGAGGTGAGAAAAGAATTCCCGAAGGAAAGACGTTATTGTTTGTTTTTGTCTTTTAAGAGTTTTTTCATTTGTTTGCATATGATAGTGTATCTGAATCTTAGTCATTGGAATGTGTACATCCTCACATTCCAAGATGGAATGGGTAAGAAAGCACACTAAGAGTGAAGAAGACCCCCACACTTAGTTCCAATTGTCAAGGTTCAAACACACTAGCATACTTGTGTTTATTAAGTGTTTTGTTGATTAAGAAATGAAGAAGTGTTTTTTATTATTTGCACCTTCAACAAGTATTGCATTTAAGTCCCTCATACAAGATCAAATGTTTAACACATTGACCCAAGATGGGCTATATGCTATACATTCTAAGATTATAAGAGAAGACCCCTTATAACCTTTTCTTTATATGAAAGGCCTAAATGCAATAAATGCCTACCTTTATTATATGTTTTGAATTTTCTTTGAGATGAGAAAAGAGACTCAAGGGAGGATAAAGGTAAAAATCTATATGGACTAAGACTCAATCCTAATTGATTAGTTAAGGGAGTGATCCTAAGGTTTGTGAGGTTTCAACCTAACGTCTAAAGAAAGAATGAATTAAACAATTCACTTCTAAAGTAGAAGATGAATTGTAATTCACAAAGGGAAAGTGATGAGTTATTAAAAGAAAGCACATAAGTGCTTAACAAAACATGGACTTGTAAAAGAGAAAGGATAGAAGTTGAATGTGGATTCCTTATCCACACTCAATTGAAACTTACCAAAGCCCCTACATGGTTGGCACAATCACTTACAAGTAAAGTAAGAAAATATAATGAACAAATCAAATTCAAACAAGTTGACAAACAAAGTGAAATGAGATTAAGTGCTATACATGCTTCCAAGTCAGAATGTAACTCATATTTACACAACCTAATGTTATCCTAAATGTGCATACCAAATCATGCAAACAAAATCTCAATCCAACAAGAAGCAAAGAAGAAAAGGTGAAGTGATGTGAATGTGGTTCATACTTGTGAAACAAGTGACTTAAGGTGCAAGATAAACATCAAACATGCAAAGATGAAACCCAAATGTCACAATCAGAAGTCAATTAACATGCTATACATCCTCCAACAAAACCACAACTCATGGCACAAGTGCCTTCATGATCAAGCAAACCAAACATGAGGCATGCATTCACAAAATGAACAAGTTAAACTTCATGCTTCAAACAAATAGCAAACATGCTTCAAAAATTATGACTTTCACCAATCAAACACCTTAAACACATGTCATTAACATATCAAGTCCACAAGCAATGAATCAGAACCAAAGTCACTCAACAATTAGGTCAAAGTCTCATGGAAGCTTCATGCATTCATGCTCAAAGCAACACATCAAAAGTCATCCAAAAAAGACTTAAAAATCATCTCATAAATCTCAAACATACCTCAACATATTGTGACCACAATGCAAAAAGAAAGGCATCAAAATCAATTTTTATGATCAAGAACAAAAATGCACAAAATCATATGTCACATTAAGTATGCATGCAAATGGAAATTCAAAAGAAATAATGGAACAGGGGCAAAATGGTCATAAAATCAGAAAATAAAATCATGAAAAATTTCCTAAATGTTTTAAGAATACACATGAATTTTTGTAGAATTTTCCAATATCATTTGATATTTTTAAAAATCAATTATGAAACGTGTAGCAAAAATGAAAATAAAATATGAAATGCAATATGAATGGGGTGCAACCATAGCAAATCCATAGTTCAATTCATTTGGGCCTTAGTAGCGTGGGGTGTAAATAACAATCTGTCTTAGGTCCAATAAGCACGCAGAACATACTAACAAGCATGGAATCTCAGTCAACAAAATTGACTCACTCATGGCCATTGGATCAAGTCACAGTCAAACCATAGTCAAAGTAAACAACATCAACGCGCACATGTGAATGTCCACACTCCCTATCGTGTACCATGCCATACAACGTTTAAGTGAGTTCAGAAAATTGGCATGTGACTTGCACGCTTTTTTTTATGTGTTGGCACATTTTGGAACGTAGGATTAAGAACAATCAAAGGCCACGATTAAAACATAGTGAAACCCTAGCAATTACAGTCACCGGCCGGAGATGACCTCCGGTCACCTTCTCCGGTCACACCTCCACCGTCTGCAACCTCAATTCTCACCAAAATGCACAAATGTGGTATCAAAATGAAGCTTACGCTATGCACATCGTGAATCTAACATCATTTTCCACATAACAATCACACACAGAGAAAACAGAGGAGATTAAAGCAAGCCCTAAGTTGTGCACTATACCTCTAAAGGCCTATCAACTAACCGGACAAGTTCTTGAGCTTGTAAGAAGCTTCAAGAACCTGGAAACAACTTCACATTAGGCCTATAATGGTGGAGATTCGTACCTGAAGTTTTGAAACTTTGAAGTGTTCTTCAGAAAACCAGAGGTCTCGTCTCTTCTACAATCTTCACTTGGCCAAATAAAGGCTGAGATGTAGAACTTGATGATGATTCAATGGAAGTGAGCGAAATCCAAGCTTCAAGAACAAATGCACTGTTGTGAAATTGAGAGAATCAAGGAAAGTGTTGAAGTGGAATGAGCAAGATGAGCTCGAAAATTCTTGGCAATGGTGATGTTGAGAGTAAAGCAGAGAGAGTTCTTTGGAGAGAATGTGAAAGAATGAAGTTGAAAAATGAAATTAGAGAGTGAGGTTTTGCTTTATAGTAAACTCTAACCATGGTTTAATGAGTGAGTTAACTGAGTTATGTGGAGTTAAATGAGTCATCCCTAACTAACTGAGTCAAGTTAGTTAGGGAGAGCAATGATATGGTGCAGCTGGTTTATGATGTGTTACCATGTTCTTGCTGCTAAACTTCTATAGCACGCTTCCAACCTTTCCCTCTTCATGTATAATTCGAGCAAGGGTGTGAGAGGTGCAGATATGTGTTGGTCTTAATGAGGCAGCACACATAAAACCTCTGTCATGTACTTGATGTATGTTTGAACCAAAATATTATGCAGCAAATCATCATGGTAACAGTGGGTGTTTGAGGGTGAATTTCTCCATGGTTAGTGAATGAAACAATGAAACATTGATGTCATTAGAAAGATGGTACATTGGGGAACAACATTGGTTTGCAAGTTGAAGTAAAATGAGGTCTCAAATATGCCTAAAAACAGCTATGAATGCATTGGTTCAAAACTGGTTGGTGGGCATGGCCAGAGGTTGGCTGGCATGGCAACTGGGCACACAAAATTTCAGCACAAACAACATGACTTTGAACCCTCCAAACTATCTCATAACTTGGTTAAATCAAAATTTTCACAACATCAACATTGAAGAGGACACTACAAGGAACAACTTTGATGTTGAAAAGTTTTTCATTTGAGGCCTTTAACCATGAGAAAAATGAGTGGACATTTGGCCCACCAACTGTTTGTTAAAATGATTGCGCGCGTGACCTGAAAATCTTGGTCATGACCTAGTTTTGAACCTACTTTCCTCCAACTTTGATCAATCATATCTCTCTCAATTTTTATCCAATGGAGATGTTCTACACATGGATTTGAAGCTTAAAACAAGATCTTTCATTGAGGCAGAGTGGATTTTTCATTTGGTGCTCCAAATTTAAATGGCCTTGGTTCAAATTCTGCTGCAAAATGGCCAAAACTTGCTATTTTTAGCAACCCTACTTCATCCAAAAATGGCAACTTTTTACATCTTGATTTTTTCATGGTTCCTTTGGAATTTCTTGACCAAATTTTGTACATTGGACATATGTAACATGAATTTCATGATTTTGGGCTCAAAAAGTCAAGAGTTGACTTTTTCCTCTGATTATTTGACTTGGCCCCAAATTTCCTGATTTTTGATCTTTCTTCCAATTGAACCACTTCTAAAACCAATTGCGATGCAATCTTCCACACACATACACTTAAGAACATGTAGAATACCATGACAACAAGCTTTGTCCAAAAAATCAAAGATTCCCTGATTTAATGGGAAACCCTAGTTTTGACCCCCTCTGGTTAGGAGGAAATTGCACATATTCCAAATCCAAATTCCTCAGAGTATGTTGTGTATCCTCTTAAAGGATGATGAGAAATGCCATTTGAGAATGATTTTGAATCAATGAGCTATCTCTTTTGAGGGTTTTCCTTCAATTTTGAACCTCTTGCATAGTGAAAGATGTAGTGCTTCAACCTCCCATTGAATCTCACTTCCTTGAGGTTTTGGAAGATCAATTGAGATAGTATGAGACATGAGAGGCTCTTGGCTTGCCTAGAGCCAACTTGATTGACCTTTTTGTGCTTTGAATGATCCCTTGATTGTCCACCTTCCACCTGATCACATGCCCTGATGGTAAGAAGGATGCCATGCTTCATTTTTCTATGTTAAATGCAATGCAATGCTAATGAGATGGATATGATATGATAAATGATAATGCCATGCTATGATGACAAAAAGGGAGAGCAAATTTTGGGGTATTACAGCTGCCCCTATTCAAGCGCTGTAGACCTGAATGCCTGAAAGCAATTGCTTTCGGACTTTCAAGGTATATAGTGATTGAATACCAAATATAACCAAAAATTTGCTCTGGATGATGAAGAATAACAGGGATATAAACCCAACGAGACTGCTGGATTGAGTCCTCGATGAAACGTCGGAGAGATCTGTCTTTTGAACGATGCCAGACGACTACTGGCTTGCCACGCTACTGGTGGACTTTAATACTGTCTTTTTGAACGACGCCAGACGACTACTGGCTTGCCACACTACTGGTGGACTTTGCAGCTTCGTGCCACCCGAAGATGGACTTTTGCCAATCCACTGTTGGACTTTTGCCACCCGAAGACGGACTTTTGCCAATCCACTGTTGGACTTTTGCCACCCGAAGACGGACTTTTGCCAATCCACTGTTGGACTTTTGCCACCCGAAGACGGACTTTTTCCAATCCACTGTTGGACCTTTGCCACCCGAAGACGGACTTTTGCCAATCCACTGTTGGACTTTTGCCACCCGAAGACGGACTTTTGCCAATCCACTGTTGGACTTTTGCCACCCGAAGACGGACTTTTGCCAATCCACTGTTGGACTTTTAGCTGCTTTGCCACCCGAAGATGGACTTTTGCCAATCCACTGTTGGACTTTTAGAATATGCCACCCTTAGATGGACCTTTCGCCAATCCACTGTTGGACTTTTGCCACCCGAAGACGGACTTTTGCCAATCCACTGTTGGACTTTTGCCACCCGAAGACGGACTTTTGCCAATCCACTGTTGGACTTTTAGCTGCTTTGCCACCCGAAGATGGACTTTTGCCAATCCACTGTTGGACTTTTAGAATATGCCACCCTTAGATGGACCTTTCGCCAATCCATTGTTGGACTTTTGCCACCCGAAGACGGACTTTTGCCAATCCACTGTTGGACTTTTGCCACCCGAAGACGGACTTTTGCCAATCCACTGTTGGACTTTTGGAATTTTAAAATCGAATTACTCTCTGCCTCTGCGCCAGACATCTCTGCCGACTCTGCTGAGGAACCACAATCAATGATTTAATCTCGGAGACTCCCAAAAGGATAATATCTCTGCTGGCGAATGGATGAACAATCCGTCTGCTTCGAATTGTCAAGCTTGCCAAAAATAAATTGGACTTTAAGATATGAGGGAATGACGACTCTGGCAGGAATTATTCCATCTGTTTGGGGCTGGATTCTGGTCACAGCAACTCCGCTGGGGATGAGAATTTTTAAATGACGTCCTGCTGGGGAAATGAGCCATTAAAACTCTGCTTGGGGATTTATTCAACCCAAGATCCTTTATAGGGATTATCAACCTTCTGACCCGGCTAGGGAAAGGCTGTACCATCCTTGTTGAGGAATAGATTCTGTCGATCTGATAAACCTCTGCGGAGAGAACAACAACTCAGCTGGAAGTTGCTGACAAGATTCGATGCTGACCTCTGTGGGGATACCATGACCAGAGATACGATCCTGCTGGGTATCAGGGCTACTCTGCCAGGGATATGCAAATCCTGGTTAGAACATTCTACTGCAACTTGCTAGAAAGAGTCCTTAGAGATCTGTTGGGGAAACCCAAAGCAAATCCACAGTAGTCTGCTGAAGAATATGACTGTCAAGCTTAGGATGAGTACCACAATGCCCCATGTTAGGCGAGCTTTCCCTTTGGATAATTCCGTTGGGGATGACGAGTTTATAACAAACTCTGCTGGAGAAAACTGCTTTAAAGCGTCTCGTGTTGGGGAATGCCTTTTGAGAGAATTTTACAGAAGACCAACTGTCCTCAAACTCTACTGGGGGTGACCAACACTTCATGCTGGGGAAACAATCATGCCCCATGCTTGGACAACACAACAATTCGTCCCCGCAAAGGATGTCATAAGAGGATTTTACAGAAGATCTAGCCTTTTCAAACTCTTGTGACTTCGCTGGGGATAATGACCATCAGTTTCGGTGTCGACGAGACCACTCTTTTGGGGAACCTGTGACCGTTATCGATATAGAAAAGCTTGTAGCTGTTGGAAGTACTGAATGAGAGAATCGACTTAATAAGATGCAACGGTACCCAGTTGAACTTAATTCACTGATATCGACCCGTTATGAACAATCGTCGACCGAACGATGAACGCCGATCTCCTTACCCATAATTGCCCCAGTCTTTTGCGTGGGGTGATTTATTGCTGGTCTTGTGCTTAAAATCATCTGCACCTGCTACCTGCAACAAAAGAATATGCCCCCATGCCCCGAATATTGCGTGGCTAGAATCCACCATCCGGGAGTATTCAACATTCGAAGTAATTTCAAATATTTTTTCTGCGCATGTTATTGCAAGGCTGCCATGTTTTCAAATGCAATGTTTTATCAAAAATTAGGACGTTTTTGCAAACAAAGCAATAAAACAAAAATAGGAGGCTTTTTGCTGAAATTCAATTTATTGACTGAGAGCCCAGAATAGGCAATTACATCTGGAAGCAATCCCTGGAAAGAGGTGATCGCTGAAAAATTGAGAAAAGAAACTATCCTAATGGCAATGTGAAAACGGAATTCCACTGAGTTTCCATTCTGTTATGACCAGTATGTCTTCAAAACTCCCCGACCTTGCCTTCTGAGGAATGATCAGACCGATTCCTATCCTTCAGAACGTCAGTTGTTCAAACGGTGATAGGGTACAGATAACTCAAACCGTAGTCATTCGCTTAAATCCCTCTTTTGTGTGGACCGCCCTTTCAGGTTTTCGATCCACCAGGATACCCTTTTTTGCCTAAGTTGCCCTTTCGGGTTTTCAACTTACCGGGTGTACAAAATTTTTCAATTATATCCCTAATTTTTGCCCGAACCTTATTCTGTTTTTGGTTCGCCGGGATGCCCTTTTTTGCCTGGATTTTTTATTTTTATTATCCAGCGGGTCTATTCATGCGAAGTATTTTTTGACTACGTCCGAGTTGACAGGGGATGAAAAGTCTTCGCCATCCATGGTTGTAAGCAATAAAGCTCCGCCCGAAAAGACCTTTTTAACCACGAATGGACCTTCATAATTAGGAGTCCATTTGCCCCTGTGATCTGTATTGGGAGGAAGGATCCTTTTGAGTACCACATCTCCGACTTTATAAACCCGAGGACGCACCTTTTGGTCAAATGCCTGTTTCATTCTGCGCTGATATAGTTGCCCATGACATACAGCCGCCAATCGCTTTTCCTCAATAAGGCTTAGCTGATCAAATCTGGCTCGTACCCATTCAGCTTCATCTAGCTTAACATCCATCATAACTCTGAGGGACGGAATCTCTACTTCAACCGGTAGCACTGCCTCCATACCATATACAAGTGAGAATGGGGTTGCCCCAGTGGACGTGCGTACCGACGTTCGATACCCATGCAAAGCAAATGGTAGCATCTCATGCCAATCTTTGTACGTGACAACCATCTTCTGTACAATCTTCTTGATATTTTTGTTGGCCGCTTCGACCGCGCCATTCATCTTTGGGCGGTACGGAGAAGAATTGTGGTGTTCGATTTTGAAGTCCCGGCATAACTCAGCCATCATCTTATTGTTCAAATTAGAACCATTATCAGTAATGATTCTTTCGGGAACTCCATATCGGCAAATGATATCCCGTTTTAAGAAACGAGCGACCACTTGTTTTGTAACATTGGCATAGGATGCGGCTTCAACCCATTTGGTGAAGTAATCAATTGCCACCAAGATGAAACGATGACCATTGGAAGCTGTAGGCTCAATCTTTCCGATCATATCAATGCCCCACATGGCAAACGGCCAAGGCGACGACATGATGCTCAACGGATTTGGAGGCACATGCACCTTGTCTGCATAGATCTGGCATTTATGGCATTTGCGGGCATATTTACAACAATCTGACTCCATAGTCAACCAATAATATCCCGATCTTAACAACTTTTTAGCCATTGCATGCCCTCCGGCGTGAGTACCGAAAGAGCCTTCGTGCACTTCAATCATCAACAAGTCTGCTTCATGTCTATCCACACATCTAAGCAGGACCGTGTCAAAATTTCTTTTATACAGCACGCCATCTTTGTTCAAGAAGAAACTACCAGCTAACCTTCTCAACGTCTTCCTGTCTTTGGACGATGCCCCTGACGGGTACTCTTGACTTTTCAAGAAACACTTAATATCATGAAACCATGGCTTGTCATCAGACGTTGCATCGACCACAAACACAAATGCTGGTCTGTCAAGGCGGGATACCTCAATCTTAGGTACATGGTTCCATCCTTGCACTTTGATCATGGAAGACAGAGTGGCCAAGGCATCAGCGAACCTATTCTCATCTCGAGGAATGTGGTACAGTTTCACTGTTGTGAAAAATGTCAGCAATCTCCTCGTATAATCTCTATACGGCACTAGATTTGCTTGGTGCGTGTACCAACTCCCTTTCACTTGATTGATTACCAAAGCTGAATCACCGAATATATCAAGGGTCTTAATCCGTAGATTAATCGCCTCCTCGATCCCCATTATACAAGCTTCGTACTCTGCTTCATTGTTGGTGCATCCGAAAGTTATTCGGGCAGTGAACGGCATATGAACACCTTCCGGCGTGATAAGAACTGCTCCAACTCCGCACCCATTCATATTGACAGCCCCATCAAACATCAGACTCCATTTGGATTCAGGGTCTGGCCCCTCCTCCGGAAGTGGTTCCTCGCAGTCTTTAGCTTTGAGAAACATGATGTCTTCATCAGGGAAGTCAAACTTCATGGGTTGGTAATCATCAATCGGCTGTTGCGCAAGATAGTCGGACAAGATACTTCCTTTGATGGCCTTTTGTGAAGTGTACTGAATGTCATACTCTGTCAAGACCATTTGCCACCGTGCAACTCTGCCTGTCAATGCTGGTTTCTCAAAAATATACTTGATAGGATCCATTTTTGAAATCAACAAGGTCGTGTGCCTAACCATATATTGCCTCAATCGCTTAGCGGCCCATGCAAGCGCACAGCATGTCTTTTCAAGCATTGAGTATCGGGACTCACAATCATTGAACTTTTTGCTCAGGTAGTAAATAGCATGCTCCTTCCTACCTGTCTCGTCATGTTGACCGAGAACACAACCCATGGAACCTTCAAGCACTGTCAGATACATTATCAGCGGTCTCCCTTCAACTGGAGGCATTAGAATCGGAGGTTCCTGCAAGTATTCTTTTATCTTATCGAATGCCAATTGGCAATCGTCATTCCACCTGACCGTTTGATCTTTCCTTAACAATTTAAATATTGGTTCACACGTGGCTGTTAGGTGAGATATGAACCTTGCAATGTAGTTCAATCTACCCAAGAAACCACGAACCTCTTTTTCTGTTCTCGGTTCAGGCATTTCTTGTATTGCTTTCACCTTGGCAGGATCAACCTCGATTCCTCTTTCGCTCACAATGAAGCCCAGTAACTTTCCAGAACGCACCCCAAACGTGCACTTGTTTGGATTTAATCTCAGACGGAACTTTCTCAACCTTTCAAACAGCTTTTTCAGATTAACAGATGTTCCTCTTCTGTTCTCGACTTGGCAATCATATCATCTACATAACATTCGATCTCCTTATGAATCAAGTCATGAAACAATGTCACCATCGCCCGCTGGTACGTTGCCCCTGCGTTTTTCAACCCAAAAGGCATTACTTTATAACAATATGTACCCCACGGAGTAATGAACGTGGTCTTCTCCATATCTTCAGGTGCCATCTTGATCTGGTTGTACCCGGAGAAACCGTCCATAAATGAGAACACTGAAAATTGAGCTGTATTATCGACCAGCACATCAATATGAGGTAGTGGAAAATCATCTTTCGGGCTAACTTTATTGAGATCTCGATAATCCACACACATTCTCACTTTTCCATCTTTCTTCGGTACTGGCACGATGTTGGCTACCCATGGAGGATACTTTGTCACAGCAAGAAAACCAGCATCCCACTGCTTCTGGACTTCCTCCTTAATCTTTAAGGCCATGTCGGGGTGAGTCCGACGAAGTTTCTGCTTGACTGGCGGACATTCTTCTTTCAATGGTAGCCTGTGCACGACAATATCCGTATCCAACCCCGGCATGTCTTGATACGACCAGGCGAAGATGTCAACATACTCGCGCAACATTTCTGTCAAAGTTTGCTTCACATCTGCTTGCAAGCTGGCACCAATCCTGATCTCTTTCTTGGCGTCCTTGGTACCAATATTGATGATTTCTACAGTCTCCTGATGAGGCTGGATGACCCTTTCCTCTTGTTTCAACAATCTGGCCAGTTCTTCAGGGAGTTCACAATCTTTCTCATCCCCTTCTTCGGCTTGATAAATCGGATTGTCAAAGTCATACATGGCCATATCAAAATCGTTATCAGTGGTATCCGGAGGATCAAGTCTGCATGAACGGGTTCATGCCTTATTTTAGAATTTATTTTTAAGCAAAACAAAAGAAAATGAAACATTGCCATTTTATATTTTTTGTGCAAAAATAAAAACTGAAAGACAGAGAACAAAATTTGATTGCAAAACGTCCTTTATTAATGATTAAACATTGCAAATGCAACCATGGTGGCCCTACAAATGAATCTATACGCCTTGGGCAGAGCGCAAGATTTTGTCATGCATTATGGTTAGAAAAAACAAAGAAAAATTACTCTGTCTGAAGAGTAACCCGGATGACTTCTTCAACGAACCAGTTTTGCACTTGTTGTCCCGGAACATGAGGGCGTACCCAGTTGTCCAAGTCACAATCACTGTCAACACTATCCTCCGTGGCTGCACAAGACTGGTCCATGTAGATAATTCCCCCACTATTGAAAGTAATGGGTCCCCTGCTCCCCGCATCTGAAGTTGTAGAGGGATGATAACCAATACCAAATTTGTCTTCCTTCATTGGGGTCTCTATCAACCTGCCCCAACCTTGGGCGTTGCCTGCCCTGACGACCTCGACAGCTTGTTTGTAAGATGAAATGGAGGTACCAGCCCCAACTGGTACAGAAGAAGACTCAGGTGCATCGTCAATATTGACTGCTTCGAATGATTGGCACAGCATCTCATGAATTTCCCCATCCATTTCAATGTACTTGAACGTGGACAAGTGACTCACAAAGATGTCTTCTTCCCCACACACTGTCACAACCTGCCCTTCAAACTCATACTTCAGCTTTTGATGTAGAGTAGAAGTAACAGCCCCGGCTCCGTGAATCCAAGGGCGTCCCAATAGGCAGCTATATGCAGGTTGTATGTCCATTACATGGAACGTGGATTTGAATACCTGTGGTCCAATTTGTACGGGCAATTCCACCTCACCAAACACAGATCGTCTGGTCCCATCGAATGCTCTGACCACCAATTCACTAGGCCTTAAGATCAAACCATCAACTTCCAGCTTCATTAATGCCTTCTTGGGCAAGACATTGAGTGACGAACCAGTGTCTACCAGTACATGAGATAACACTGCGCCCTTACACTCCATCGTGATATGCAAAGCCTTATTATGGTTTCTTCCTTCAACAGTCAAATCTCTACTTGTAAAGCCCAAGCCATGGCTGACATTAACATTGGAGATTACGCCCTCGAGCTGATTAACAGTAATTTCTTGTGGCACGTACGCACTCTTCAACACTCTCAACAACGCCTGTCGGTGCGCATCAGAGCACAACAATAGTGACAGGATTGAAATCTTTGAAGGGGTCTGATTCAGTTGGTCCACAATCTTATAATCGCTTTTCTTGATTATCTTCATAAATTCTTCCATTTCCTTATCAAAAGTAATCTTTGTCTCTGCTTCAGGTGTAGGTGCACTTTCAACCACCTGTTTACCCTTATCCTTTGCTGCAGCTTCTACCTCCTTATCACTTCTCAAGGTTGGGGGAGCGAACAACCTTCCACTCCTTGTAAAGCCCCCTACACCCCCTACGTTATCAACATTTGGGCTGACTGATGACTCAACTTCCTGTTTTTTACCTTCGTAATATACATCTGCCCCATAGTGCCATGGGATAGCTTTCGTGGATGTGAACGGAATTGGTCCTGGCACCGTGATAGTGACAGGACTGGGCCCTTCTGGCGCAACACTCGCCACGGGAACTGCATTGACCGGCATTTGAATCTCAGCGGGAGTGTAATAGATGGTCACGGTTGATATCTCATCAGTGTCTTTCACGACTCTGTCGAACTGTAGACATCCTTCATCGATCAGATTCTGTAAACCCATCTTCAACTTATCACAGCCGTTCTCCTGATTCATACACTCAAAGCAATCTTGATTACAGCCCGGGAACACCTGTCCCTTCAATAAACGATCTTTTACAACCAACAAAGAAGTTTTCACTTGACGGATATCTGTCACCAGATTCGATCTCCTCCCATCTTCAATAGCGTACACATTTGCTGCGCTATGATCAGGCATGGGATGCTGAGTAATATTAGGAGCGGGAGAGAAATTGATGGCTTTAGCATCAATCAAATCTTGTACTTTATGATGGAAAGCCCAGCATTTTTCAATGGAGTGCCCCTGAGCACCTGAGTGGAACTCACAACGAGCATTAGCATCGAAGTTAGGTGGCAGGTTTCCAGCAACCGGAGCTTTCATAGTACGGAGTTCTACCAACTTTAACTCGAGTAGCCGGGGCAACAGCGCGGCATAAGTCATAGGGAGAGGATCCATCTTACGATCCCTCTGTCTAGACCTTTGCTGGAAAAAAGGTTGTTGCTGTTGAACTTGTTGTTGGGGTTGTTGTTTCTGAACAGACGGTGTGGGGATTGTCACAGCATCTACCTGATAATAAGCTCGAGAACGCCCTCTGCCTCGTCCTCTAAACACAGCATTCGTATCACCTTCTCTTCTTTTCTGGTTACTAGCAAACGGTTTCTTCGTCCCCGAAGAGCCAGCCCCACTCACATCCTGGATCTTTCCAAGCTTTAACAGACTTTCTATTCTTTCTCCCGCAATCACAATATCAGCAAATCCAGTTGACGGACAAGCAGCTAATCTATCCAGATAGGCCCCTTGCAAGGTGCCCATGAACATATCTGCCATTTCTCTGTCTGATAAGGGAGGTTGAACCTGGGCAGCCATTTCCCTCCACCTCTGTGCATATTCTTTGAAACTCTCCTTGGCATTTTGTGACAATCCCTGCAATTGGGTGCGGTTGGGCGCCATGTCAATATTATATTGGTATTGCTTCAGGAACGCTTCTGCCAGATCTTTCCAATTCTTCACAGCAGCTCTATTCAACTTCATATACCAGGTCAAGGACGCCCCAGCCAGACTGTCCTGAAAATAGTGCATCCATAGCTTCTCGTCATCCGTATGGGCTGAAATCTTCCCAAAGTAAGCTTGAAGATGCGTTTGGGGACACGCATTGCCGTGATACTTATCGAAAGTGGGAGGCTTGAATTTAGGGGGAATTCTGACTCCTGAGACCAGCCCCAAGCTGGTAACATCAATACCCATAGAGTTCTTGCATTCTATGGCCCTGATCTTCTCTGCTAACTCATCATACCTTCGATCACCTTGATTACCCACATCAGCATCCAGCAGAGTAAATTGGTCTTCCAGAGTATCCTCAAGAGTAACACCAGCATGCCTACCATTTCCATTTCCCCGATTGTTACCACCAGGAGGAGGGTTACCACCGGGAGGAGGGATGCCGTGTCCCTGTGAATTGTCATGTTGGTCACCTTCGGGCCCATTGTCGGGACGCTCTACCAGAAGCCTCAGTCTCTCCTGATTTTGCGCCATGCCAGTCATGAGGGTCATGAACTGGTCCATACGCGCCCTCATTTCAGCCAAATCACTTTGCACTTGATCCATGATTCTTACTTGATTCCTTCGCGTCGAATATCGGTGAATATGACTCTCCGCTATACTGCCTGAAACCAAATAAAGGTTAGAGACCCTGCAACGAGTACCTGAAAAGCAAGTAACAAAAATGCAAAATGATATGCAATGCCATGCAATGCCATGTTTGTCATTTCCGAGGTGCTTTATACCCTGATTCCAATCCCACCACAGAAATCTGAAGACCAGAAATTGTGATATAAAGAGACGTGTCGTGGTCATGTGCTTGTGTGCAGCTATCTGATAAGGAATAATTCTGAATAAAACTGCTCATACTCATTCAACAAAGTATCCAAGTATATTTAAGAAAGGTTCAACCGCAAATGCAATACAAGGAAAAATGGATCCATCAACAAGCCTGATGGTAACCATTAACAACAAAATATAAGGAAAAGAACATCAGTCTGACAATTCCACACCCTTCAGCTTATCACTTGAGTATTTGATCTCCTCAAAAAGTATACGGGTACGCTGGTGATTCGGCTTTTCAATCATTTCTTTGATCAAGACATCCCTTTTCTCAAGAGCTTCAGTTAAAGAACCCATATGCAGCATCAGAGCCTCGTCATCACACACTCCTTTGTGTCTCTTTATGCCAGCTTGCGTCTTGAGTATCTCCCTTTCTATCATGACTTCTTCAAGCTCTTTCTTGGTATTCTTCAACTGGCTTCTAGCTTCTTCTAACTGTTCTTGACTTTTATCGAGACTTTCCCGATACTTTCTCCTCTGCTCATGTGCCTTTTTAAGCTCCTCGTCTTTAGTCTTCGACTGATCCTTTAACTCGGCATTTTCAATTCTGACTTCATCCCAAGCTTGACGAAGTTGAGCTAATGAATCCTTGCTTCGGGCTAAAGCCTGTTTTGTAATCTTGTGAGCCTGACTAGTGTCATCTGCTCCCAGAGTAAGTTTCCGAAAGTACCGAGCTCGGTCATCAAAATCTTCCTCTTTGTCAGCCAAGGTTTTTTCCGCTTTCAAGGCTCTCTTTTCCAACTCTTTGTTGTCAGCTAGAGCTTTCTGAAGACATCTGCTCATTCCAGAATTTTCTATCTGCAGCTCTCTGACCATTTTCTTCCACTTCTCACATTCTTCAATAGCCACCATAGTGGGTTGTTCTGGCTGTGCTGAACATAAAAGAGGTCCCCTTGAAAAGGGTAAAAGCAATTCCTTTACTTTCGTCTCAATCCACCTGTCATATTCAGGATAAGATCTACAATCTCCTTTTCCAAAAACTGCTTTTCCAATTTTGTGCTTATCTTTCCAAGCATTCACTACTTCTACCACCTTTGCATCTTTAGTTCCTGTAAAGAATAAAGATTCTTCCACATCTTGCTCTGTAGGAGGATATCTGGAAGCATACCCAAACTGTCGGATGGCCAAAACTGGA
The DNA here is from genome assembly GCA_022829125.1 of Lathyrus tuberosus. NCBI lineage: Eukaryota > Viridiplantae > Streptophyta > Magnoliopsida > Fabales > Fabaceae > Lathyrus > Lathyrus tuberosus. Next base: position 7,175,293 of record JALAZF010000170.1, read on the forward strand.
TTATAATTAATCCCTCCTTTTCTGCCAATCAAAGGCACATTTGGAAAATTTCCGCATCTTGTGACAAGCTCTATTCTCAACAACCGGTGATCAAACCATACAATGTTATCAGCAGTTAAACTCATCAATCGTTTAGACCATTTCGCCACATCTTTGGTTTCCACAAAGGCACCTGTCTGAGGCAAATGTTTGAAAAACCAATGACTCAGCAGTGGAGTGCAACAACTAACGGATCCTCCCCTCCTTTTCTCATTCTTGTAATGCACGGAATGATAAAAATCTCCTAACAAAGTAGGGACTGGATTTTTAAGGACAAAAACTCTCGTTGCTTGCATATCCACAAAGTCTTGCTGATTGGGAAAGAAAACTAGGCCATATATGCAGAGAGCCAGAATGGAATTGTAAACCGTCCAATTTTTAGCACTTGCAGCCTCTTGGGCCTGTCCAGCCAGAAATTCTAAATGAAATCCGCTAACTCCATTTTTACTGCTCACACCGCTCTTTATCAATGTCTGATCCATTTGTAAAGCAGCAGCAATTTCTTTTACGCTGGGAGAACTACCAGAGAAGAATGGTATTGCCGACGTGATCGGAATTCCCAAAATAAATGAGAATTCTTCCAGTGTTGGCATCAAAATGTAATTTGAAAAAAGAAAGCACCTCAACGAAGGCTCGTAGAACTGCAGCAGAGTGTGTAAAGCATCATGCTCATACTTGGTGATTGTACGGACCATCCCAACCAAATTCCCGTAGCTCTTCTGAAACCTATCAAGAATACCCGGACCAGCCATATCTATAACTTTGAGCAATGAATCCAAGACAGGATCTGGAAACTTGTAAGACACATTGTTCTTTCTCTCGGCGACGATCTCTGTTGAACCCATGGATTGGAATCAGAAATGTATTATGCACCTGAAAATGACAAACATAACTGTTATGATATGATAATGCAATGCAAAAGGGCATGTGATCAGGTAATCAAGTGTCGGTGTCTGTAATGAACTGTGTGCACTGTGTCTCTGTACTGAGTCTGGCAATATCTGAGATGAACACTTAAATCACTGTCATAGGATACAATGTCTGAAATCATCATAGAATCACAAGTAAGGTAGGTAGGAGGCTGGGTTTCCTGCAAACCTGTAAACATCCCGCCCATGCTCACATGTGGTTCTTAGAAAATAAGGCTTGTCAGCTTCGGAGGTTTGAGAAGCAATAGCACATTCAGCCCGTAGGATACAATGCTATGCCAATCAAAGAGGTCGTCCACTGACTCCCCTTAGAAAATAAAGGTCATCCTATGCAAGTTCCAAAGTGGGCCCTCGGGTGCGAATGGGTTTGCCACAGAATGTGGTCTGCCATTGTCACCACTAAAGAGGGATATTTCCACTAAGGTCCTCATGATCGGTCACTAGAGTCGACAGCTCTCTAGATCTACATCCTGGAATACGCAAGATGCGTATGCCACGACGTGTCCCAAGATAGCCTCGTCTAGCTGTGAATTTCGTGAACACCCAACGCACTCCAAACGGCACGTAGGTCCCACTACTCTCCACTCTAATTCTAAGTGTATACTCAAGCCTGTGTAATGGGCTTATCTCTCAGAAATCCCGCCCGCCAAACAGAAAACAACACAGTCCAGTATAGCATAATATATCATATGAAATGAAAATGCTAAAATACGGTAAATACAGTAATGTACAGTAAAGCAGTAAATAACCATACAATAAAACAGTAAATACAACACAACAGTAAACACCCAATGAAAGAAAAACAGACAAGCGCTAGGATTGACTCGCTTAGGGATGGACCAGCAATAGGTCAACCGCAATACTCCCCAGCAGAGTCGCCAGCTGTCGCTCCCGGGATTTTCATCCTAGTACAAACGCGAAAGTGGCACCGAACAGAGTCGCCAGCAATGTGTATTTATCCCAAGAGAGGGAAAGGAAACACCGCGTAAACCTGAGAGAAAGGAAAAAGCATGGTCTTACGACCAAAGAACTGGGTTCGGGAGTCGGTTACGCGAGAGGAAGGTATTAGCACCCCCTCGCGTCCATCGTACCCGATGGGATCCACGCTTGCTTGTCTCGATCAAAGGGTGATAGAAAAGAATACTGGAAGAGGAACTAGAAAAGGAATGAAAAGAGAAAGAGAAACAAATGTAGGGAAAATAAAAGAAGTGCTCGCATGGGCCCTACCCCACTGCCTACGTATCTCATCGGGAGCATGAGAATCAGAGCGACGTAGTTCCCCTCACTAGGGATGAATTGTTTGTGTTTTTTTTTTAAGGAACGGCTAACGTTCTAGCTCAGGTGTTGCAGGCTCGCTGGTCCGAGTGCGTTACCATCTTGCAAGAGAACGAGTAGAAGCGCGTTCGTGCGTTGAGAGTGAATGAGGTGAGAAAAGAATTCCCGAAGGAAAGACGTTATTGTTTGTTTTTGTCTTTTAAGAGTTTTTTCATTTGTTTGCATATGATAGTGTATCTGAATCTTAGTCATTGGAATGTGTACATCCTCACATTCCAAGATGGAATGGGTAAGAAAGCACACTAAGAGTGAAGAAGACCCCCACACTTAGTTCCAATTGTCAAGGTTCAAACACACTAGCATACTTGTGTTTATTAAGTGTTTTGTTGATTAAGAAATGAAGAAGTGTTTTTTATTATTTGCACCTTCAACAAGTATTGCATTTAAGTCCCTCATACAAGATCAAATGTTTAACACATTGACCCAAGATGGGCTATATGCTATACATTCTAAGATTATAAGAGAAGACCCCTTATAACCTTTTCTTTATATGAAAGGCCTAAATGCAATAAATGCCTACCTTTATTATATGTTTTGAATTTTCTTTGAGATGAGAAAAGAGACTCAAGGGAGGATAAAGGTAAAAATCTATATGGACTAAGACTCAATCCTAATTGATTAGTTAAGGGAGTGATCCTAAGGTTTGTGAGGTTTCAACCTAACGTCTAAAGAAAGAATGAATTAAACAATTCACTTCTAAAGTAGAAGATGAATTGTAATTCACAAAGGGAAAGTGATGAGTTATTAAAAGAAAGCACATAAGTGCTTAACAAAACATGGACTTGTAAAAGAGAAAGGATAGAAGTTGAATGTGGATTCCTTATCCACACTCAATTGAAACTTACCAAAGCCCCTACATGGTTGGCACAATCACTTACAAGTAAAGTAAGAAAATATAATGAACAAATCAAATTCAAACAAGTTGACAAACAAAGTGAAATGAGATTAAGTGCTATACATGCTTCCAAGTCAGAATGTAACTCATATTTACACAACCTAATGTTATCCTAAATGTGCATACCAAATCATGCAAACAAAATCTCAATCCAACAAGAAGCAAAGAAGAAAAGGTGAAGTGATGTGAATGTGGTTCATACTTGTGAAACAAGTGACTTAAGGTGCAAGATAAACATCAAACATGCAAAGATGAAACCCAAATGTCACAATCAGAAGTCAATTAACATGCTATACATCCTCCAACAAAACCACAACTCATGGCACAAGTGCCTTCATGATCAAGCAACCCAAACATGAGGCATGCATTCACAAAATGAACAAGTTAAACTTCATGCTTCAAACAAATAGCAAACATGCTTCAAAAATTATGACTTTCACCAATCAAACACCTTAAACACATGTCATTAACATATCAAGTCCACAAGCAATGAATCAGAACCAAAGTCACTCAACAATTAGGTCAAAGTCTCATGGAAGCTTCATGCATTCATGCTCAAAGCAACACATCAAAAGTCATCCAAAAAAGACTTAAAAATCATCTCATAAATCTCAAACATACCTCAACATATTGTGACCACAATGCAAAAAGAAAGGCATCAAAATCAATTTTTATGATCAAGAACAAAAATGCACAAAATCATATGTCACATTAAGTATGCATGCAAATGGAAATTCAAAAGAAATAATGGAACAGGGGCAAAATGGTCATAAAATCAGAAAATAAAATCATGAAAAATTTCCTAAATGTTTTAAGAATACACATGAATTTTTGTAGAATTTTCCAATATCATTTGATATTTTTAAAAATCAATTATGAAACGTGTAGCAAAAATGAAAATAAAATATGAAATGCAATATGAATGGGGTGCAACCATAGCAAATCCATAGTTCAATTCATTTGGGCCTTAGTAGCGTGGGGTGTAAATAACAATCTGTCTTAGGTCCAATAAGCACGCAGAACATACTAACAAGCATGGAATCTCAGTCAACAAAATTGACTCACTCATGGCCATTGGATCAAGTCACAGTCAAACCATAGTCAAAGTAAACAACATCAACGCGCACATGTGAATGTCCACACTCCCTATCGTGTACCATGCCATACAACGTTTAAGTGAGTTCAGAAAATTGGCATGTGACTTGCACGCTTTTTTTTATGTGTTGGCACATTTTGGAACGTAGGATTAAGAACAATCAAAGGCCACGATTAAAACATAGTGAAACCCTAGCAATTACAGTCACCGGCCGGAGATGACCTCCGGTCACCTTCTCCGGTCACACCTCCACCGTCTGCAACCTCAATTCTCACCAAAATGCACAAATGTGGTATCAAAATGAAGCTTACGCTATGCACATCGTGAATCTAACATCATTTTCCACATAACAATCACACACAGAGAAAACAGAGGAGATTAAAGCAAGCCCTAAGTTGTGCACTATACCTCTAAAGGCCTATCAACTAACCGGACAAGTTCTTGAGCTTGTAAGAAGCTTCAAGAACCTGGAAACAACTTCACATTAGGCCTATAATGGTGGAGATTCGTACCTGAAGTTTTGAAACTTTGAAGTGTTCTTCAGAAAACCAGAGGTCTCGTCTCTTCTACAATCTTCACTTGGCCAAATAAAGGCTGAGATGTAGAACTTGATGATGATTCAATGGAAGTGAGCGAAATCCAAGCTTCAAGAACAAATGCACTGTTGTGAAATTGAGAGAATCAAGGAAAGTGTTGAAGTGGAATGAGCAAGATGAGCTCGAAAATTCTTGGCAATGGTGATGTTGAGAGTAAAGCAGAGAGAGTTCTTTGGAGAGAATGTGAAAGAATGAAGTTGAAAAATGAAATTAGAGAGTGAGGTTTTGCTTTATAGTAAACTCTAACCATGGTTTAATGAGTGAGTTAACTGAGTTATGTGGAGTTAAATGAGTCATCCCTAACTAACTGAGTCAAGTTAGTTAGGGAGAGCAATGATATGGTGCAGCTGGTTTATGATGTGTTACCATGTTCTTGCTGCTAAACTTCTATAGCACGCTTCCAACCTTTCCCTCTTCATGTATAATTCGAGCAAGGGTGTGAGAGGTGCAGATATGTGTTGGTCTTAATGAGGCAGCACACATAAAACCTCTGTCATGTACTTGATGTATGTTTGAACCAAAATATTATGCAGCAAATCATCATGGTAACAGTGGGTGTTTGAGGGTGAATTTCTCCATGGTTAGTGAATGAAACAATGAAACATTGATGTCATTAGAAAGATGGTACATTGGGGAACAACATTGGTTTGCAAGTTGAAGTAAAATGAGGTCTCAAATATGCCTAAAAACAGCTATGAATGCATTGGTTCAAAACTGGTTGGTGGGCATGGCCAGAGGTTGGCTGGCATGGCAACTGGGCACACAAAATTTCAGCACAAACAACATGACTTTGAACCCTCCAAACTATCTCATAACTTGGTTAAATCAAAATTTTCACAACATCAACATTGAAGAGGACACTACAAGGAACAACTTTGATGTTGAAAAGTTTTTCATTTGAGGCCTTTAACCATGAGAAAAATGAGTGGACATTTGGCCCACCAACTGTTTGTTAAAATGATTGCGCGCGTGACCTGAAAATCTTGGTCATGACCTAGTTTTGAACCTACTTTCCTCCAACTTTGATCAATCATATCTCTCTCAATTTTTATCCAATGGAGATGTTCTACACATGGATTTGAAGCTTAAAACAAGATCTTTCATTGAGGCAGAGTGGATTTTTCATTTGGTGCTCCAAATTTAAATGGCCTTGGTTCAAATTCTGCTGCAAAATGGCCAAAACTTGCTATTTTTAGCAACCCTACTTCATCCAAAAATGGCAACTTTTTACATCTTGATTTTTTCATGGTTCCTTTGGAATTTCTTGACCAAATTTTGTACATTGGACATATGTAACATGAATTTCATGATTTTGGGCTCAAAAAGTCAAGAGTTGACTTTTTCCTCTGATTATTTGACTTGGCCCCAAATTTCCTGATTTTTGATCTTTCTTCCAATTGAACCACTTCTAAAACCAATTGCGATGCAATCTTCCACACACATACACTTAAGAACATGTAGAATACCATGACAACAAGCTTTGTCCAAAAAATCAAAGATTCCCTGATTTAATGGGAAACCCTAGTTTTGACCCCCTCTGGTTAGGAGGAAATTGTACATATTCCAAATCCAAATTCCTCAGAGTATGTTGTGTATCCTCTTAAAGGATGATGAGAAATGCCATTTGAGAATGATTTTGAATCAATGAGCTATCTCTTTTGAGGGTTTTCCTTCAATTTTGAACCTCTTGCATAGTGAAAGATGTAGTGCTTCAACCTCCCATTGAATCTCACTTCCTTGAGGTTTTGGAAGATCAATTGAGATAGTATGAGACATGAGAGGCTCTTGGCTTGCCTAGAGCCAACTTGATTGACCTTTTTGTGCTTTGAATGATCCCTTGATTGTCCACCTTCCACCTGATCACATGCCCTGATGGTAAGAAGGATGCCATGCTTCATTTTTCTATGTTAAATGCAATGCAATGCTAATGAGATGGATATGATATGATAAATGATAATGCCATGCTATGATGACAAAAAGGGAGAGCAAATTTTGGGGTATTACATACATCTGTGTAACTGGTTAACCAAATGGTGTAACCGGTTACACCTGCTATAAAATTGAAAAATATCTTAAAAATCAATTTGTATGCAAATTTCTTTAAGTGTTAAACATAGGTTATGTATGTGAATGAATTTGCCATGATTTTTGTAACGCCCCAGTTTTTGTCAGTTTTTGTCAGTTTTATTTATTTGAGTCGTTTTTTATTATTCTATTATTATTTTATTTTTATTTCTGACTTTTATCTGAAAATATGTTATTTTTAGTCGAGATTATATTTTATCGGGTTTTGGGAGCGTTTGCGAGATATTTGGGTGTAGGGGTATTTTGGGCGTTTTGATTTATTTGGTTAAGTTAAGAATAGAAAGAAAAAGAGAGAAAAATAGTAAGAAGAGAAAAGAAGAGAAGAGAAGAGAAAAGAAGAAAAGAGAGAAAAACTTGAGAAAGAAGAAATCAAGCAACCGATTTTTCTACGCGCTATTTAATCGGGTAAGGGTGCGAAACTCGATTATGCTATGTTTGTGTATGATTATGTATGCGTTTGCTTGGATGTTTCTTGTCTTCCATGGCTTTTGAGTTCTAGGTCGAAAATGATAAAATGATTAGGAATCGATGTTTGCGCGGTCGGAAATCGATATAATTTGCATTGTATGATCACCATGTGTTTATGAGTCATTGCTGATAATTGTTTTGGTGTTGGAATTGATTTGGAATGAAATATGAGGTTTTTGGATAGTGTAACCTGTAACAGCATTTTTCTGGTTCTGGTGTGATTCGCCAGGCGAATTTGGGATTCGCCAGGCGAATTGAGTATCTCCACTAGCTCGCCAGGCGAACTGCTGGCGAATGGGATTCGCCAGGTGAATTCGTAAGTCGCCAGGCGAAATAGGAATTACAGAAAGGGGGTAGCTTCTGTAACTCTTGGTTTTTTTTCTAATTAGTGACTCGCCACTTGCTCGCCAGGCGAACTGCTGGCGAATGGGATTCGCTAGGCGAAATCCATGGCGAATGGGAATTCGCCAGGCGAATTCTCAAGTCGCCAGGCGAATTTGCCTGTATCTCAATAAATTATTTTCTTTGAAAATTCATAACTTTTGATCTGTGGTTCGGTTTGAGGCGTGGTTTGATTCTTTAGAAAGCTCATAAAATGTACTTTATATTGATGATGGTTTTGAGAATTGTTGGCCGATTATATTATGTCAGAAATTAGAAAATGTGTTGTTTTGTTGTCGACTTTTGCCGTTTAATTGTGTGAACTTGATGTGTATGTGCAATATGTTGTTGGTGTGGATATTTTATGACTTGTGTACTGTTGAGTGATGAAATTGCATGAAATACATATCGTAATGATGATTGGTGACCTTACGGCAAGAAATTGCAATGTGTTGTAATTGTTGAGTTATGCATGATTATGGATGAGTAAATGTGTGCATATGAATGTTATGAGTCATTGTATGCCAAGCATCATAATATGCATATTGTGAAGTCGAGTACCATGAGGGTACGAGCGACGGATAGATTCCAATGGGAATCTGCTATAACATCGTGAGCCTTAAAAATAAGAGGACCAAAAGCGATCTGATATATCGTGAGCCTTAAAAATAAGAGGACCGAAAGCGATGGTTATAGACGATCGTGTGCCCTTGTGGGGTGTGAGCGGTCGAATTGTGAGCCTTATACAAAAAGGACCGAAAACAATCCATAAACGTCGTGAGCCTTATACAAAGAGGACCAAAAGCGACGGGGAACATCGTATGCCCGACGGGGAGTTACACTAAGTAACGAGCGATGGTTCCAATAGTTCCTGATTGAACTGGATCTGAGATGTGATGAGTCGGTACCACATGTGCATTGCATGGAGTCGTTGTGTCGGTCTCGGTGCATTTGCATAAATCATGGATTAATTGTGTATGGAATTGTGAATGTGACTGATGAGATGAAATATGTTTATCTACGTGGTTGATGAGAGTATCGTATATGATTGATATGCATCGGCGACGTATATATGGAATATGTGTTGTATGTGATTGTGGTGCAATTGTGGTGAAAATATTTTATATGTGCATTTTGTGTTAATATATGATTATATGCAACTGTGTTATGATTGTGTTTCTCACCCTTCTGCTGTTTTATAATGCTCTATGAGGCATTGCAGATTAGAGTTGTTGGAGGTCTTTTTGTGAAGCTTTACGTCTTCATTCTTTTGTCGGTCGGCTCTGATATGTGACGCCGGGTAGTTAGGGTGGCCGTTTGTGATTAGTTTGTATTATGTATATGTATCTTTGGAATTGTACATGTATGGTTGTATATGACAAATAAACTTTCATGATATATATATATATATATATATATATATATATTTGAGATTCAGTTGCAGATTTTCCGCTATTATTCTGTTTCTGATTCGTGGGTGTATTACTACCTGAATTGTTGCATATCTGTATGAGCAGGTGTTGTATGTTTGTTTCAAATTGATGTGGCATCTCCGGTCTATGTCGTGCATGTTTTAATTATACTCTGATGAAATTTTGAATTTTCTTCTACCGCTTTAATAGCTTGGGGGTATAGATTGGGGGTGTTACATTAAGTGGTATCAGAGCCAGTCCGTGTCAGTTTGTGTCAGTCCTTGTTGGTCTTTGTGGTTAGGTGAGCTATTTGTTTAACCATAGTTGCTGTTATTGGGAATGAACAAAATATGGCTGGAAGGAACGACGCTGCTTTAGCTGCTGCGATGCAGGCTATGGCTCGGGCTGTGCAGGGTGCACCGAACGCTGCTGGCAATGATGAGTTTCGGAAGAATAAACCACCTGTCTTCAAAGGAAGATATGATCCTGATGGTGCACAGATTTGGTTGAAAGAGATTGAAAGGATTTTCCGAGTGATGGATTATGACGAGGATCAGAAGGTGAGACTAGGTACTCACATGTTGCTCGAAGAAGCTGATGATTGGTGGGTTGGTACTCGTCATGTGTTGGAAGCTGCAGCGGAGGAGGAGGAAGAGATCACTTGGGAGTTGTTTAGCCGGGAGTTCTTGAGGAAGTATTTTCCCGAAGATGTCAGAGGGAAGAACGAGATAGAATTCTTGGAATTGAAACAAGGTAGTATGTCTGTTGTAGACTATATTGCTAAGTTTGTTGAGCTGGTGCAGTTTTATCCACATTATGCGGAGGCGACTACGGAATTCTCTAAGTGTGTTAAGTTTGAAAGTGGGTTGCGTCCTGAGATTAAACAGGCTATTGGTTATCAGAGGATTTGAAGGTTTGCAGACTTGGTGGATTGTTACAGGATTTATGAGGAGGATAGTAAGGCTCGTTCTACTCACTATAAGAGTATGACCGACCGGAAAGGGAAGCAACAGGTTCGTGGTGGTCCTTATGTGACACCAGCTGATAAAGGTAGGCAAAGGGGTGCTTTTGATCGAAGGTCAAGTGGGGGAGGAATGTCTAGTCCTCTGAGGTGTTTTAGATGTGGTGATGTGGGACATCGTCAGTCTGAGTGTAGGAAGGATTTGAGGAAGTGTTCTAATTGCGGCGGTGTAGGACATGTGGTTGCTGATTGTGCAAGGAAGAATGTGTTGGTATGTTTCAATTGTGGTGAACCTGGTCACATTAGTACCAAGTGTCCAAAACCGAAGAAGGCTCAAGTTAGTGGGAAATTCTTTGCGTTGTCAAGGACTCAGACTTCAAGTGCAGATCGTCTGATTCGAGGTACTTGTTTTATTAGTAGTATGCCCTTAATTGCTATTATTGATACTGGAGCGACTCATTCGTTTATTTCGTCTGAGTGCGCGAAGCGTTTGAATCTTGTGTTGTCCTTAATGGATGGTGAGATGGTTATTGATACGCCAGCAATGGGTTCAGTAACTACTTCGTTGGTTTGTTTGAGTTGTCCTTTGACCATTTATGGTAAAGATTTTGAGATGGATTTAGTGTGTTTGCCGTTGGAGGGTTTAGATGTGGTTTTGGGAATGAATTGGTTGCAATTCAATCGGGTTCATATTGATTGTTATCATAAGCTAGTAAGGTTTCCTTCTCTTGAGGAAGACGAAGACTCGAGTTTCTTATCTACCAAAGAGTTGAAGAAACTTTTGGCGGAGGAAGCTCAGTTGTTCGGGTTGTTTGCATCTTTGACCGTGGCTAGTCAAGTGTCGCTGGATGTGTTTCCTGTTGTGTGTCAATTTCCTGAAGTGTTTCCTGAGGATATTTCAGATGTGCCGCCAAAGAGAGAGGTGGAGTTTTCTATAGATCTAGTTCCTGGTACTAGACCTGTGTCTATGGCACCTTATAGAATGTCGGCATCTGAGTTGGTTGAGTTGAAAAAGCAATTGAATGAGTTGTTGGAGAAGAGGTTTGTGAGGCCAAGTGTTTCTCCTTGGGGTGCTCCAGTTTTGTTGGTGAAAAAGAAAGATGGAAGTATGCGATTGTGTATTGATTATCGTCAGTTGAATAAGGTGACGATTAAGAATAAGTATCCTCTTCCAAGGATTGATGATCTGATGGATCAGTTGGTTGGTGCTTGTGTGTTTAGTAAGATTGATTTGAGATCGGGGTATCATCAGATAAGGGTGAAAGAGGAAGATATTCAGAAGACGGCTGTTAGGACACGTTACGGTCATTATGAATATTCGGTGATGCCGTTCGGGGTTTCTAATGCGGCAGGTGTGTTTATGGAATACATGAATCGTATTTTTCACGAGCATTTGGATCGTTTTGTTGTTGTGTTTATTGATGATATTTTAATCTATTCTAAGTCTCGAGAGGAGCACGCAGAGCATTTGCGTATTGTTTTGCAGGTTTTGAAGGAAAGGAAACTTTTTGCAAAATTGTCCAAGTGTGAGTTCTGGTTATCGGAGGTGAGTTTTCTTGGACGCGTAATTTCAGGTAATGGTATTTCTGTGGATCCATCTAAAGTAAAAGCAGTTCTACAATGGGAGGCTCCGAGATCTGTTACTGAAATTTGAAGCTTTTTGGGTTTGGCTGGTTATTATCGGAGGTTTATTGAAGGTTTTTCTAAGTTGGCACTTCCATTGACCCAGTTGACTTGTAAAGGGAAAGCGTTCATTTGGGATATTCGGTGTGAGGAGAGTTTTAATGAGCTGAAAAGAAGATTGACGACAGCTCCGATTTTGATTTTACCGAATCCTAATGTACCGTTCGTGGTTTATTGTGATGCGTCTTTGATTGGTCTAGGTGGTGTGCTGATGCAGGAAGGTAAGGTTGTGGCTTACGCTTCAAGTTAATTGAGAGTGCATGAGAAAAATTATCCTACTCATGATCTTGAGTTAGCGGCTGTGGTTTTTGTGTTGAAGATTTGGAGGCATTATCTCTACGGTGCAAGGTTCGAAGTCTTTAGTGATCATAAAAGCTTGAAATATTTGTTTGATCAGAAGGAGTTAAATATGAGGCAGCGTAGATGGTTGGAATTCTTGAAGGACTACGACTTTGGCTTGAATTACCATCCTGGTAAAGCTAATGTGGTAGCTGATGCGTTGAGTCGGAAATCATTGCATATGTCGGCTTTAATGGTTAAGGAGTGGGAAATTTTGGAATCGTTTAGAGACTTGAGTTTGGTATGTGAAGTGACTTCGGATAGTGTGAGGCTGGGTATGCTGAAGGTTACTAATGATTTTCTGATGACGGTAAGTGAGAAACAGAAGTTGGATGTGAAATTCGTGGATTTGATGTTGGTTGGAGGAAAAGATGCGAGTAGTGATTTTGAAGTGGATGTTAATGGTGTTTTGAGGTTCCGTGGCCGAATTTGTATTCCTGATGATTCGGAGTTGAAAAGGATGATTTTGGAGGAAGGACACCGGAGTAATTTGAGTATACATCCGAGAGCGAATAAGATGTACCAAGATTTGAAGAAGATTTTCTGGTGGTTTGGATTGAAAAGAGATGTGGCTCAGTTTGTGTATGCGTGTTTGACTTGTCAGAAGTTGAAAGTTGGACATTTGAGGCCTAGTGGTTTGTTGCAACCGTTGGATATACCGGAGTGGAAATGGGATAGCATTTCGATGGATTTTGTAACGGGATTGCCAAACACTCAGAGAGAGCATAATGCTATTTGGGTGGTTGTAGATAGACTGACTAAATCGGCTCATTTCATTCCGATTGATATCAGTTTTTCTTTGGAGCGGTTAGCTGAGATTTACATCAGTGTGATTGTGAAGTTGCATGGGGTTCCGTTAAGTATTATTTCTGATCGAGATCCAAGGTTTACCTCGAGATTTTGGGAAAGTTTACATAAGGCTTTGGGTTCTAAATTGAGATTGAGTTCGGCTTATCATCCGCAGATTGATGGTCAGACGGAGAGGACGATTCAGTCTTTGGAAGATTTGTTGCGAGCGTGTGTTCTTGAACAAGGTGGTATGTGGGATAGTTATCTTGCATTGATCGAATTCACGTATAACAACAGTTTTCATTCTAGTATTGGAATGGCACCGTTTGAAGCATTATATGGATGAAGGTGTCGAACACCGTTGTGTTGGCACGAATCTGGTGAGAGAACGGTGGTAGGACCGGAGTTGGTGCAGCAGACTACAGATAAGGTGAAGTTTATTCGTGAGAAGATGAAAGCTTCTCAGAGTAGACAAAAGAGTTATCATGATCGGAGACGGAAAGATCTTAAGTTTCAAGAGGGCGATCATGTATTTTTTAGGGTTACGCCGGTAACAGGTGTTGGTCGTGCATTGAAATCGAAGAAACTTACTTCTCGGTTTATTGGTCCTTACCAGATATCCGCGAGAGTTGGTACTGTGGTGTATCGGGTATTTGCACGATGTGTTTCATGTTTCACAGTTGCGGAAGTATGTTCCGGATCCGTCACATGTGATTTCGATGGATGAGGTTGAGGTAAGGGAGAACCTTACGGTTGAGGCTTTACCAGTTAGGATTTTGGATCGCGAAGTGAAGCGGTTGAGGGGCAAGGATATTGCACTGGTGAAGGTAGCGTGGGGAGGCGCTGCTGAGGGCAATTTTACTTGGGAGTTGGAGAGTCGGATGCGGAAGTCGTATCCAGAGTTGTTCGTCTCAGGTATATTTTCGAGGACGAAAATTTCTAAGTGGGGGAGAGTTGTAACGCCCCAGTTTTTGTCAGTTTTAGTCCGTTTTATTTATTTGAGTCGTTTTTTATTATTCTATTATTATTTTATTTTTATTTCTGACTTTTATCTGAAAATATGTTATTTTTAGTCGAGATTATATTTTATCGGGTTTTGGGAGCGTTTGCGAGATATTTGGGTGTAGGGGTATTTTGGGCGTTTTGATTTATTTGGTTAAGTTAAGAACAAAAAGAAAAAGAGAGAAAAATAGTAAGAAGAGAAAAGAAGAGAAGAGAAGCGAAAAGAAGAAAAGAGAGAAAAACTTGAGAAAGAAGAAACCAAGCAACCGATTTTTCTACACGCTATTTAATCGGGTAAGGGTGCGAAACTCGATTATGCTATGTTTGTGTATGATTATGTATGCGTTTGCTTGGATGTTTCTTGTCTTCCATGGCTTTTGAGTTCTAGGTCGAAAATGATAAAATGATTAGGAATTGATGTTTGCGCAGTCGAAAATCGATATAATTTGCATTGTATGATCACCATGTGTTTATGAGTCATTGCTGATAATTGTTTTGGTGTTGGAATTGATTTGGAATGAAAAATGAGGTTTTGAATAGTGTAACCCGTAACAGCATTTTTCTGGTTCTGGTGTGATTCGCAGGCGAATTTGGGATTCGCCAGGCGAATTGAGTATCGCCACTAGCTCGCCAGGCGAACTGCTGGCGAATGGGATTCGCCAGGCGAATTCGTAAGTCGCCAGGCGAAATAGGAATTACAGAAAGGGGGTAGCTTCTGTAACTCTTGGTTTTTTTTCTAATTGGTGACTCGCCACTAGCTCGCCAGGAGAACTGCTGGCGAATGGGATTCGCTAGGTGAAATGGCTGGCGAATGGGAATTCGCCACGCGAATTCTCAAGTCGCCAGGCAAATTTGGTTGTATCTCAATAAATTATTTTCTTTGAAAATTCATAACTTTTGATTTGTGGTTCGGTTTGAGGCGTGGTTTGATGTGTTAGAAAGCTCATAAAATGTACTTTATATTAATGATGGTTTTGAGAATTGTTGGCCGATTATATTATGTCGGAAATTAGAAAATGTGTTGTTTTGTTGTCGACTTTTGCCGTTTAATTGTGTGAACTTGATGTGTATGTGCAATATGGTGTTGGTGTGGATATTTTATGACTTGTGTACTGTTGAGTGATGAAATTGCATGAAATACATATCGTAATGATGATTGGTGGCCTTACGGCAAGAAATTGCAATGTGTTGTAATTGTTGAGTTATGCATGATTATGGATGAGTAAATGTGTGCATATGAATGTTATGAGTCATTGTATGCCAAGCATCATAATATGCATATTGTGAAGTCGAGTACCATGAGGGTACGAGTGACGGATAGAGTCCAATGGGAATCCGCTATAACATTGTGAGCCTTAAAAATAAGAGGACCTAAAGCGATTTGATATATCGTGAGCCTTAAAAATAAGAGGACCGAAAGCGATGGTTATAGACGATCGTGTGCCCTTGTGGGGTGTGAGCGATCGGATTATGAGCCTTATACAAAGAGGACCGAAAGTAATCCATAAACGTCGTGAGCCTTATACAAAGAGGACCGAAAGCGACGGGGAATATCGTATGCCCGACGGGGAGTTACACTAAGTAACGAGCGATGGTTCCAATAGTTCCTGAGTGAACTGGATCTGAGATGTGATGAGTCGGTACCGCATGTGCATTGCATGGAGTCGCTGTGTCGGTCTCGGTGCATTTGCATAAATCATGGATTAATTGTGTATGGAATTGTGAATGTGACTGATGAGATAAAATATGTATATCTACATGGTTGATGAGAGTATCGTATATGATTGATATGCATCGGCGACGTATATATAGAATATGTGTTGTATGTGATTGTGGTGCAATTGTGGTGAAAATATTTTATATGTGCATTTTGTGTTAATATATGATTATATGCAACTGTGTTATGATTGTGTTTCTCACCCTTCTGCTGTTTTATAATGCTCTATGAGGCATTACAGATTAGAGTTGCTGGAGGTCTTTTTGTGAATCTTTACGTCTTCATTCTTTTGTCGGTCGGCTCTGATATGTGACGCTGGGTAGTTAGGGTGGCCGTTTGTGATTAGTTTGTATTATGTATATATATCTTTGGAATTGTACATGTATGGTTGTATATGACAAATAAACTTTCATGATATATATATATATATATATATATATATATATATATATATATATATATATATATATATATATATTTGAGATTCAGTTGCAGATTTTCCGCTATTATTCTGTTTCTGATTCGTGGTTGTATTACTACCTGAATTGTTGCATATCTGTATGAGCAGGTGTTGTATGTTTGTTTCAAATTGATGTGGCATCTCCGGTCTATGCCGTGCATGTTTTAATTATACTCTGATGAAATTTTGAATTTTCTTCTACCGCTTTAATAGCTTGGGGGTATAGATTTGGGGTGTTACAATTTTTCTAAGCACTATAGTATAGCATATAATGGAATTGTAACTTGTACCTAAAGATGATGATCAAGCTCCAAAGAGGTCCAAGTTCATCTTGGCAAAATTGCTTGAGATACAAGTCTTGATTCCATAGCTTTGACTTATGATGCTTTTACTCATCCTTCGTGTCGCTCCCGGGATTTTCATCCAAGTACAAACGCGAAAGTGGCACGGAACAGAGTCGCCAGCAATGTGTATTTATCCCAAGAGAGGGAAAGGAAACACTGCATAAACCTGAGGGAAAGGAAAGAGCATGGTCTTGCGACCAAGAGAAATGGGTTCGGGAGTCGGTTACGCGAAGGGAAGGTATTAGCACCCCCACGCGTCCATCGTACCCGATGGGATCCACGCCTGCTGTTTCGATCAAAGGGTGTCGTCAACTAGAACTCCGCTACTACTGGAAAAGAAAGGAACAGGAATGGAAAAGAAAAGAGAGACAAATGTAGGGAAAATAAAAGAAGTGCTCGAATGGGTCCTACCCCACTGCCTACGTATCTCATCGGGAACATGAGAATCAGAGCGACGTAGTTCCCCTCAACTAAGGGAAAGTTGTTTGTGTTTTTTAGTGGAAACGTCAGAGTGCGCGTTCCAGCAGTTAGGTGTTGCAGCTCGCTGTAGGGAGACTTAGGCGTTACCTGTTTGCGGTGGAACGGACATGACGAGTCCTTAAGGAATAGAATGAAGGAGATGAGAAGAGAATTTGTTTGTTTGTTTTTGTCTTTTAAGAAAGAAGTGTTTTGACTAATGGTGTTTTGTAGCACGTATTGTATTTAAGTCCTTCATGTAGGATCGAATGCGTCGCATGGTCGTCCTAACAGGACGTATGCTAAACATTCTAAGAAAATGAGAGAAGACCCCTCACCTCCTTATTCCCACATGAAAGGCTTAAATACAATGCATGCTATGCCTTTTATTAAGTGTTTTTTATTTTGTTTTAAGGTGAGAAGAAGAGAGACTCAAATGGTTGAGAAGGGTAAAATCTAATGAGGGAGACTAAGACTCAAACCCTAAAATTATCATACATGGATGTTCCTATGGTTAATATGGTTTAAGAAATCTAATCCTAAGAGAAAGGAGAAGAAGAATGAATTAAACAACTCACTTCTAAAATAGAAGATGAGTTATAACTCAAAAGGGAGAAGAAAGAAGTTATTCAAGGAAAGCATATAAATGCTTATCATGATCACAAGTAAAATGATTACAAGAGATAAGAGAAAATGAAATAAAGAAGTGAATGTGGAAGCATGTCCACACACTTACTTACCCTTAGCACCTACATGAAAAGGTTAGTTCAAAAACTATTTACAAGTAGTGAAATAAGGAAAGAATACCAAATAATGATCAAACAAAATAAAAATCAAATAATGAAGATCCTAAGAGATGAAAATCAATCAAGGTCAGAACCTATGCTCTAAGGATGTTCTCTAATGTTAAGATATCTAACCCACACAAATTATGCACAAGCAAAGTCCTAAACATCAAATAAAAGCACCTATGAAAGGAATAAATGAAAGATGAGTGGACATGCAAAGTAATCATGCAATAATGCTTCACAAAAGATCAAGGTCAGAACCACATACCATTTACAAATGTCTCCCAATGCATATGAATCATCACACAAATCATGGATAAAAGAATACATGTAGAAGAAATAAGATGAAGAAGAAGTAAGTATAAGAGAGACATGTTCAATTAGATGCACAAAGTGACATATTAGAGATGCATAACATGTGAAATGATTAATGAATGCATATAGGAAGTGGCATACCATTGATGATATGCTAATGGAATGAGGGAAATGTCATACAAAATACACACATGAGACACATAGAGCATAAGAGGAGATAAGAGATGGAAACATGTCAAAGTTCAAATTAGAATGCATAAACTCATATCAAATGCAAATGCAAATCAAAGTGACTTATAATGAAACAAAGGTGACCTATAATATCATACAAATGACCTATAAAATATGCACAAACAATCATAAAATGGTGGCATAAATGCCTCATCAAAACATGTTAGTATGAAGTAGAATAAAGTGCACACTGTAATACCCCAAAATTTGCCCTCTCTTTCCTTCATATCTTTTAGCATGAGTTTTCATTGCATTGCATTGCATTCAAGCATAGAAAAATAAAACATCTAGCATTTAGCATTGCATCTTGCATAAAGGCATGGGGTCAGGAGATTCTCCGGATCAGGTTTTCTGGAACTTTTGAAGTTATTCTGTTCAAGTTTGGAGCTAGGGTGTGAGTTCTTATCATTATAAGCAATTGTATCATGCGTCATCAAGTGTTCAGGCTAATCTTTGTTCTCAAATACCAAAATGTTAACCCGATCATCAAGTTAAGGGTTTTGTGGTTTGATTTGCTGAAGGAATGGGTTGTGGTACAAGATAGGACTGGAGGTTTTCAACATGGCCAAGGCTATTATTTCTCTTGTTACTTGATATACAGGTTTGGTTTGGACTGAAGATTTGAATCAAAACTAAAGTGCATAGAATTAAGGATTTTACTTGGAAGGTCTTTAAGGCGTTAATTTCTTTTTCCAAGTTCAGACCATTCAGATCATGTGGTTAAGTTTTTTCAAGAATTTCAAGGTGCATTAAGGTCAAGGCATGTTCAAGTGTGTTTTTGGACCATTTCATCTCCGAGGCATAATTCAAAATGTAAAGATTAGGTTGCCAAGGGTATTGCATTCAAATTCCAAGGGTGGATTTAGAGGTACAAAATTGCAAGTGCCAAAAATGCAAGTCCAGATTCGAAGATGGACAAATTTCTAAGCAAGTTGTACAAAGTTTCAAATTGGATTACAAGTTACTACGAGTCCTAAAGAATTACAAGTTTTAGCTCATTTTAAGCTTCAAGAAAGATGTTTTTAAACCTACAAAATACAAAGGCTAAGGTTGGAATTCAATAAAAGTGAAATTCGTCCATGTGCCACGTCCTTGTTTTCCTTCATGCCACAATCTGCAAGTTTTGGAGATAAGAGATCTTTCTTTTTCTTGTGCCAAGCTGTTACCCGTATCCAACTCTTCACCATCAATGTACATGAAAAATCAAGATCAAACATTAGCATAAATTTCAAAAGAGATAATATGTGCAGATGCAAAATAGAGGTATCATTAGGGATGCAGTTCAAAATTACACAAGTCAAGTACAACAGGGGGCTGGTTTGCTCATAGTTGTTTGACTTTGTCACATTCCATAAGCTTTAGATGGTTTTCAAGTTGTTTCAGCTCCAAACACGATGCCATATAGAGGTCGGGTACATGGAAATCAAGGCAGAGTGTTAGCATACAATACGAAAGCAAGATGATCAAGTACTCACAATATCAAATCCATGCATACATGAAGAAATTCATTTGAGTGTAGCATGTTTTCATTCAAATGGTTCAAATCAAATTCAATGTTTCGCCTGTTCATCTTATGACTGTTTCATCTTGAGGCGTACAAAACAATCAAAGTCATCACATCATAATTCACACTTCAGAATTCAACACTACAGCCATTTCATCCATATCATCTCATGTGAGGCATTTTTTCCAAAAAGACACACTTTACAGTAGCAGGATTTCAAAGTCAAGAAAGAGCATAACAAGAGTCGAGAGTATCAACACGGTGCACACTTGAAAAATTAGATTAAATAAGGACCACACCAAATGGTATTCAGAGGAATATTCCTTTAACGGTTTGTCACACTTTCAGCCACAACTGTACGAACCTCAATTCCAATTCCGGCTCACAACCTTTCACACGAATTTCTCACCTTCATTCTCACGTACCAAAAACCTCACATAATTCACCCACACGTACCTATCTCAGCGTATATAAACCACTGTTTCATTCACTGAAAAAAACCCTAGAGAAAAATTCTACTCAGCAACCGTAATCAAAAGCTTCATTCGTAAACCCTAACCAATATTCCACCTAAAGCTCTATTTTTCCAAAGAAAATTATTCTAAGTTCTTCGTCAGAACTTTGATTAATTTGAGCTAAGCCACTCGTTGCCATCATAACAACAGAAGAAAAGAATCTCGTTGGTTTTTCAAAGAAAAGGAAAAGGAGAGTTCGGGTTGTATCTAGAAGGAGTTTATCAAGACATACCGTTTTCAAAACCCAACGGAGGGACTCCGTTTGGTAAAATCTTCTGAACCCTGACATTGTTGTTATTTGCTCATGAGTTATTGAATCTGATTCCGTCTGTATTTTACTTCCCTTGTTAATTTGTGTGCATCTCGTTTGTTGTTGATTTTAATGTTGAATCCTTGTTCGCCTTTGAATCTGTTTGGCATTTCTCTTCTTTCGTTGAGTTGCTTTCTGAAGGTGTCAATCTCTTCGTTTGGGGGAGTTTTTGTTAAACGGTGGCCGGATTTGGATTGAGGGCTCTATTTTGAGGGGGGTTTGTGTTGGAGTTTTTTTTTATTAGGGGTGTTTGGCCGGAGCAAGACGGCGGCGGCCACCGCGGGCCACCATCTTCTCCGGAAGAAAGAGAGCTCTGGTGAGGGTTTGTTTGTAGAGATAGTGAGAGAGAAACGTAGAGAGAGAGAGAGAGAGACGTTTGTGGTTTGTTTCATTTTGCTTCTCCGTTTATCACTTTTAATGGATCCTGGCTGCTTCATTGTTGTGTTTAGTGGTGACAAGTGGCTCCACGTGGACACTTGTCACCGGTCGGTGATTTTGTTTCCTGCATGTTAACCCTTTGCTGCTACCGTATACCTGCATTCCTCAGCCCTTAGATCTAGAGTCCAAGTTGACTCTGTGATGATCGGGTGGCCTTTGTTCGAGTCAACATTTGTTGACTGAGTGTGCACCCTAGGCTCTTCAGGCATGGGCTGCTGGCATTTTGGGCTTGGGTGCTTTACTTTTCGCACCTCCTTGTTTAGGCCCAGTGCGTTTTTTAATGTCTTTTTGCTATGTTAGCACCCCGTCTGCCTTTTCCTTGTATTTCATCTTTCTTTTTTTTATTTCTTTCATCTCCAATTTCATTTCATTTTTAATTGTTAAATTCATTATAAAAATACCCAAAAATATTTTCCTGATTATTTAGTGTTTTATTTTAATTTTCATATTTTTTTTATTGTTATTTTTAATTCTTTTTCCTATTTTATTTGAATTAATTTAAAAGTGTCTTTCCAATGATACCCTTTATCTAGGGTTAGGATATTTCTTGACTTTTACTCATCATTTGAGACCAATCTTTTGGTTACTTGTGGGGATCATATGAGGATGTTTTGATCCTGGGTTAATGATGGTTTGAGTTAGTTTATGTGACTTGCCATTCAACTTTTATGGACCCTCGATCTTTGTTTGGTTATGTGCATACCTTGCTTTGTGAAGCTCCTTTGAACATGTTCTTGAGTTATTTCTGCTCCAATCTTTTTGCACATGTTAATTGGATGTTTAAACTTGCCTTTGATTTTTTTTTGAGAATTTATTAGACCACTTTGCTATTTTTGGTTGATTTTCACTTGTGGTTTGAATTTGGTTGAGGCATGCTTAGACACTTGACCTAGTTTGAGTGCATTTGTTTACTTGTGATTGATTGATGCTTGAAATGATTATATGGTGTGATCATATTCTATTTGAGATTGTTTATGGCTTTGGAATCATCTTCATTGATTCATTTTCCAATTTGATCTTGATTTTCTAAGTTGGTGTTGTTTTGACTTGAATTTTGTGGTATGTTTGACCTAATCTTGTGCAATGCTCCTTTATATGAAACAACCAATGCATGAGGCCTTTTGTTTGACTTGAAGGACATGTTAGAGGTTCTGACCTTCTTAGTTTAAGGTGCTTTATGTGACATGTTCTCACTCTTTGCTTCACATGTTTCTTTGTTTGTTGGCATGAATGATAAGTGGATGCTTTGATTAACTTTGATGCATGTTTTGAATGTGTTGCTTAAGGTTTCATCTTGCATGACTTGAGTTTGATTTTGGTATGATGTTGACACATATGCTACTGCCCTCTTGAGTTCATTACTTGGTTTTCATCTCACTTGATCATCATGGTTTGACTTGTATGTTGCATATCATTATCATTGGTTTTGTGGTTTCTTTGGCTCATAATGCATCATAATGTGAAGCATTCTTGCATGTTTGGATTAGATGATCATGATATGAATTGAATTCTGAATTGGTTTCACTTTCATCTTATTTTGTTCATGTCATCTTTGTATGAACTCTTAGTGTGTGAAATTGTGAATCTTGTGCAGGTTTACTTGCATCCTTTCTTGTGTGCCTTCACTTGTATACTTGATATGTGCTTATATGATCTTTGAAGCATGTTCTATGTTATTATTTGGATTTGATGATTATGGTGTGCTTGCTGCCCTATCTCTTTTCTTTTTCTTCCTTTCTCTTTTCTTCTCTTTCACTCTTTCTCATCCCATGAATCTCAAGACTTATTCAAGTCTTGGATTCTTTTCCCCTTAGAGCTACCTAGTCCAACTTAATTTTTTATTAAGCTTGGAGTAGGATTAGTATTAGGTCTTAGTTAGTCTTTTCTCTTAAACCTCACTAACCATAGGACATCCCTGCATGATAACATTAGGACCCTTAGTCTCCCTTTAGAGTTTCCTTTGCGCTTTCTTTTCTCATCTTCAAGTAAAAGTAAAAAAAAACACTTAATAAAGGCAAAACAAACATTGTATTTAGGCCTTTCATGCAAGAACAAGATAGTGAGGGATCTTCTCTCATTTTCTTGGAATGATTAGCGTGCGTCCCATCTCGGGTCGTTATGCGAGGCATTCGATCTTACATGAGGGACTTAAATACAATGTGCGTTACAAAACACAAAACAGTCAAAACACTTCTTTCTAAAAAACTTCAAACAAACAATAACGTCTTTCCTTCGGGGATTCTCTTCTCATCTCACTCACTCTCAGCGTACGAACGTGCTCCTACTCGTTCTCTTGCAAGATGGTAACGCACTCGGACCAGCGAGCCTGCAACACCTGAGCTAGAACGTAAGCCGTTCCCAAAAAATACAAACAAAGTGACCCTCGTTGAGGGGAACTACGTCGCTCTGATTCTCATGCTCCCGATGAGATACGTAGGCAGTGGGGTAGGACCCATGCGAGCACTTCTTTTATTTTCCCTACATTTGTTTCTTTTTCTCTCTCTTTTCCTTTTCCTTTTTCCCGTTCCTTTCCCTTTCCAGTAGCAGTGGAGCTCCAGTTGACGACACCCTTTGATTGAGACAAGCAAGCGTGGATCCCATCGGGTACGATGGACGTGAGGGGGTGCTAATACCTTCCTCTCACGTAACCAACTCCCGAACCCAGTTCTCTTGGTCGCAAGACCATGCTCTTTCCTTCCTTCAGGTTTATGCGGTGTTTCCTTTCCCTCTCTTGGGATAAATACACATTGATGGCGACTCTGTGTCGGTGCCACTTTCGCGTTTGTACTTGGATGAAAATCCCGGGAGCGACAGCTGGCGACTCTGCTGGGGATCGAACCCAGAATCTCTAGTTTCCTTAGCGAGTCAATCCTAGCGCTTGTCTGTTTTCTTTCATTGGGTGTTTACTGTTGTATTGTATTTACTATTTTACTGTATTTTTGTTTACTGTATTACTGCTTTACTGTATATTACTGTACATTACTGTATTTACTGCATGTTTGCATTTTCATTTCATATGATGTATTATGCTGCACCGCTGTACTGTTTTCTGTTTGGCGGGATGGGGGTGTTCTGAGAGATAGGCCCAATACCCAGGCCTGAGTGCACTTAGGATTAGCGTGTGACATATCCTCTCGCGTTCCATCTCGGTTCGAGGAGGGAATATGAAACACAATCTGGATGTGGTTCTCTCTAGAGAATTCTGCGTTGTGGATTTCCCACGATGGTAGAGCTATCTGGAAGAGCTGCTAAGTTTGGATGACCTGTTAGGATGACCCCTCTTTGTTTTGAAGTGAATCAGCAGACGACCTCTTTGATTGGCGGTAGCATTGTATCCTTCGGGCTGAATGTGCTATTGCTTCTCAAACCTCTGAAGCTGAGGATCTTCCATTTTGGAGAATCAGTTGAGGCCTCCTCGATTGATGATGATGCCAAACCAGAAATGGTGAATGTATCATCATTTCTCGACCTGAGAGCCCGGGATACTGAACATCCTAATACCTACCTGTGAGATTGGGGGGATTGTTTACAGGTGTGCAGGAACCCTTGACCTTCAGAATACCTGGTTTTCTTATTTGTTCTGGATTGGTTACTGAAGTTTTGATCCTGATCAGTTCACATTTGGTTCTGTGTTTGTTATTGGGTTTCTTATCCTGGGGTTGTATATCTCACCAATCCAGATGGCAGTACAGTGGGTTCAGCAGTATTTGTGCAGCAGTGGTCACATGCCCTTGCATACATATCATCATTAGCATTCTTGCATTTAACCTCCGTGTTTATTCATTTTTTAGGGTATACTTCCTTTCGGTTCCAGTTGACAGTTCCCTTGTTCAGTTATGGAGACTCCCAGGAAGAACAATGTACACTATAGTTTCTTTGACACAAAGGTGGGACAGTTGCGAAAGATGATTGCTCTTATTACTCCAGACCATATGGGTATGTTTCGGAAGGCTTATGGGGAGATTATGACTGTGGTTGTTGACTTGAATGCTTCAGAAATGAGTGTCATTCATACGTGCTTACAGTTTTATGACCCACAACTAAGGTGTTTCACCTTCTCGGATTTTCAGTTGGGCCCAATGCTAGAAGAGTATGCTTTGCTGCTAGGTGTGCCTCTCAAGTACCAGATTCCCTTCAACTCTGACATGCGCCCTCCGAAGCATGAAGAAATAGCTAAGGCTCTCCATATGAGCGTACCTGTGGTAGCAGATAACCTCACCACTAAAGGAGAATTATCTGGTTTTCATTTGGACTTCTTGGTTGCCAAAGCTGAAGAATGTGCTGCTAAGTCTCAGTGGGAAACTGTTTGTGCAATCCTGGCTTTGAGTATCTATGGAATTATGCTGTTTGTTGATGAACCAAAGTTTGTGGACATGAGTGCAATCCATATTTTTTTAATGAAGAACCCCGTACCTACCCTCCTGGGTGATTTGTACTATTCTGTGCACTTCAAAAATGAGAAGAAGTGAGGAAGGTTGGTTAGATGTTGTGCGCCTCTGTTCCATAGGTGGCTTATGGGTCATTTACCAAATTCAGAGGCCTTTTTGAATCCTCAGCCTGCAAAGAACTGGGCTAAGAGGATGATTCAGTTGACAGCAAAGGATATCTGTTGGTTCAATCAGAGGACAATTGGGGGAGATTTCATCAGCAGCTGTGGAAGACATCCTAACGTGCCACTCTTGGGAGTAAAAGGTTGCATTAATTATAACCCTGTTATTCTCAGGAGACAATTAGGATTTGCCTTAGTAGAGCCTCCAAGGGACAGTGATTTGGAAGAGTCTTTCTTTTTTCCTGTGAAGGATAACCTTTTGTTGGTAAGGCAAGCGGCTGGAGCTTGGGGTAATCTTCAAATGAAGGGTAAAGTCGTCTTCGGAAAGTGCAACAATGTGTCTTCCTCTCAATATGACGCCTGGTTGAAAAGAAGGGTTCAGATTACTCTTTTTCTGTTTTCTCAGGAAAGACCGTCAGATCCAGTGGAACCAGTGACTATGATAAGCATTGCCGAATATGACAAGCTTAAAGCAGAGTTGGATAAGACTGTCAAAAAGAAGGAGAAGCTAAGTGAAGGACTCAGAAAGACACTTTGTGACAAGCGTAAGGTTGAGTATGAACTGCAGAAGCTGACTGAACGTCATGAGGCCAATGAGAAGAGAATTGTCGAAGACACTATCTATACTCGTAAGGTCAAACAGAATGAGATGGCGCTAAAAGAGGCATGCAAGCGCATTAATGAGTAGTTGACCAAGTCAGAGAATGCCCTTGCCAAAGGCTAACAAAGGTGGGATGAGTTTTCTGAATGTCGGAGAGAGATAGAGGCGAGAATCGGGGCTGAAAATGACGAGTTGAGGGAAAATTTGAAGAGCAAAGAAAGTGAATTTCTCCAACAACTAAGTTCAGCTAATCAAGAAATCGAAGATCTAAAGACCTGCGCCAGAGTAAAGAGAGCCAAAGAGTCAGCTATCAAAGATCAAATCCGAAAGCTAGAAGAAGTCGTCAAGTTAAGAAGCCAACTGATCAGAAGTCTTACCGAGCGCCCAAATGATCCAGTTACTGAAGCGCTTCTCAAGGAGGTCCAGGAAGATTTATATGGGCTCAGTGTTTGAGTTATTTTGTTGCTATTCTGGGAGTCACCATCAGGCTTGTTGATGGGTTTCCCTTTTATTTGTATTCAGACTTTTGCAGTTGTAACTGTTTGAAAACAATTTGTATTTGACTGTTCCACACCTGGCTGTGGGTTTTTATTTTATGCTATTGGGTTTATTGGTAATTATTGGGATGGATTCTTCGTCAGATTGTGTGATGGGTATTCTGAATTATTAGTATTCACCTCTGGCATTCTGTCGTTGTTAGCAATTGCAGGGATATGCGCTCTTCTCTTTTGGTCAAACTGGAATCGAAGGAAGGAATGCCTCGAAATGAATAAATATTGCATTGCATTGTATATCATGTTGCATTTTGTTGTCTGTTTTTTTCAGGTACTTGTTGCAGGAGATCTCTAACCTTTATTCGGTTTCAGGAACTATATCTGAGAACCATATTCATCGTTACTCAACTCGAGGGAATCAGGCTAGAGCTATGGATCAAATGCAGAGTGATTTGGCTGAAATGAGGGCAAGAATGGACCAGTTCATGACTCTCATGACTGGAATGGCACAAAATCAAGAAAGATTGAGGCTTATGGTCGAGCGTCCAGAAGGCACGCTTGGGGTTAATCAGAATGGCAATGGTACTCCTCCTCCTGTTGGCAATCCCCCTCCGGTGGGTAATGTGGGCAATGGAAATGGCAGAAATGTTGGTGGTGTTCAGGAAGATGGTCAAGAAAACCAATTTACTCTGTTGGATGTTGAGATGGGTGCTCCTAATGACAAAAGGTACGATGAGTTGGCTGAAAAGATATGGGCTATGGAATGCAAGAATTCTATGGGTATTGATGTTACTAGTTTGGGGCTGGTACCAGGGGTCAGGATCCCTCCAAAATTCAAGCCGCCTACTTTTGATAAATATCATGGCAATACGTGTCCCCAGACACATATCCAAGCTTATTTTGGGAGGATCTCAGCTCATACAGATGATGAGAAGTTATGGATGCATTACTTTCAAGACAGTCTGGCTGGAGCTTCTTTGACCTGGTATATGAAATTGAATAGAGCTGCTGTGAGAAGTTGGAAGGATCTGGCTGAAGCCTTCCTAAAGTAGTATCAGTACAATATTGACATGGCGCCCAATTGCACTCAATTGCAGGGGTTGTCACAAAATGCTAAGGAAAGTTTCAAAGAATATGCACAGAGGTAGAGGGAAATGGCTGCACAGGTTCAACCTCCTTTGTTGGATAGAGAAATGGCAGACATGTTTATGGGCACCTTGTAAGGGGCATATCTTGAAAGACTAGCTGCTTGTCCATCAACCGGATTTGCTGAGATAGTGATTGCTGGAGAAAGAATAGAGAGCTTGTTGAAGCTTGGAAAGATTCAAGATGTGAGTGGGGCTGGATCTTCTGGGGCGAAGAAACCGTTTGCTAGTGGTCAGAAAAGAAGAGAAGGTGATACAAATGATGTGTTTAGAGGACGAGGCAGAGGATGTTCTCAGGGTTATCACCAGGTAGGTGCAGTGACAATCCCAGCACCGTCTGTTCAGCAACAACAACCCCAACAGCAGGTTCAGCAGCAACAACAGCAACCTCCTTTCCAACAAAGGTCTAGGCAGAGGGATCGTAAGATTGACCCTCTCCCTTTGACTTATTCTGCATTGCTACCACAGTTACTCCAGTTGAAGTTGGTTGAGCTCCGCACTATGAGGCCTCCTGCCGCTGGCAACTTGCCTCCTAATTTTGATGCTAACGCACGATGCGAGTTCCACTCAGGTGCTCAGGGGCACTCCATTGAAAGATGTTGGGCTTTTCATCATAAAGTACAAGACTTGATTGATGCCAAGGCAATCAATTTCTCTCGGCCTCCAAATATTATTCAGCACCCCATACCTAATCATGGTGCGGCAAATGTGCATGCTGCGGAAAATGTGCATGCTATCGAAGATGGAAAGCGATTGAATTTGGTAGCAGACATCAGTCAGGTGAAGACTTCTTTGTTGGTTGTAAAGGATCGTTTGTTGAAGGGACAGGTGTTCCCGGGCTGTAATCAAGATTGTTCTGAGTGTATGAATCAAGAGAATGGCTGTGATAAGTTGAAAGCGGGTTTGCAGAATCTGATCAATGAAGGATGTCTACAGTTTGACAAGGTTGTGAAAGAGACTGATGAGGTATCAACTGTGACCATCTATTATACTCCCGCCGAGATCCAGGTGCCTGCTAGTATAGTTCCTGTAGCAAGTGTTGTGCAACAAAGACCTAGTCCTGTTACCATCATGGTGCCAAGACCAGTTCCGTTTACAACTACACAGGAAATCCCGTGGCACTATGGGGTAAACGTATATTATTCTCCCGCTGAGATCCAGGTGCCTGCTAGTACAGTTCCTGTAGCAAGTGTTGTCCAAGAAAGACCCAGTCCTGTTACCATCACGGTGCCAGGACCAGTTCCGTTTACAACTACGAAGGCAATTCCATGGCACTATGGAGCAGACATATATTATGAAGGTAAAAGGCAAGAAGTTGGGTCATCGGCCGGTTCGAATATTGATAATGTGGGTGGTGTAGGTGGTTTTACAAGAAGCGGAAGATTGTTTACTCCCCAAACTTTGCGCAGTGATCAAGAAGCTAAAGCTGCTGCAAAAGCTAAAGGAAAACAGGTGGTCGAGAGTGTGCCTGTACCTGAAACTAAGAAAAAGATTACTTTTGATAATGAGATGGAAGAGTTCATGAGGATAATCAAGAAAAGTGATTATAAGATTGTCACAGAATGCTAAGGAAAGTTTCAAAGAATATGCACAGAGGTAGAGGGAAATGGCTGCACAGGTTCAACCTCCTTTGTTGGATAGAGAAATGGCAGACATGTTTATGGGCACCCTGTAAGGGGCATATCTTGAAAGACTAGCTGCTTGTCCATCAACCGGATTTGCTGAGATAGTGATTGCTGGAGAAAGAATAGAGAGCTTGTTGAAGCTTGGAAAGATTCAAGATGTGAGTGGGGCTGGATCTTCTGGGGCGAAGAAACCATTTGCTAGTGGTCAAAAAAGAAGAGAAGGTGATACAAATGATGTGTTTAGAGGACGAGGCAGAGGATGTTCTCAGGGTTATCACCAGGTAGGTGCAGTGACAATCCCAGCACCGTCTGTTCAGCAACAACAACCCCAACAGCAGGTTCAGCAGCAACAACAGCAACCTCCTTTCCAACAAAGGTCTAGGCAGAGGGATCGTAAGATTGACCCTCTCCCTTTGACTTATTCTGCATTGCTACCACAGTTACTCCAGTTGAAGTTGGTTGAGCTCCGCACTATGAGGCCTCCTGCCGCTGGCAACTTGCCTCCTAATTTTGATGCTAACGCACGATGCGAGTTCCACTCAGGTGCTCAGGGGCACTCCATTGAAAGATGTTGGGCTTTTCATCATAAAGTACAAGACTTGATTGATGCCAAGGCAATCAATTTCTCTCGGCCTCCAAATATTATTCAGCACCCCATACCTAATCATGGTGCGGCAAATGTGCATGCTGCGGAAAATGTGCATGCTATCGAAGATGGAAAGCGATTGAATTTGGTAGCAGACATCAGTCAGGTGAAGACTTCTTTGTTGGTTGTAAAGGATCGTTTGTTGAAGGGACAGGTGTTCCCGGGCTGTAATCAAGATTGTTCTGAGTGTATGAATCAAGAGAATGGCTGTGATAAGTTGAAAGCGGGTTTGCAGAATCTGATCAATGAAGGATGTCTACAGTTTGACAGGGTTGTGAAAGAGACTGATGAGGTATCAACTGTGACCATCTATTATACTCCCGCCGAGATCCAGGTGCCTACTAGTATAGTTCCTGTAGCAAGTGTTGTGCAACAAAGACCTAGTCCTGTTACCATCATGGTGCCAGGACCAGTTTCATTTACAACTACACAGGAAATCCGTGGCACTATGGGGTAAACGTATATTATTCTCCCGCTGAGATCCAGGTGCCTGCTAGTACAGTTCCTGTAGCAAGTGTTGTCCAAGAAAGACCCAGTCCTGTTACCATCACGGTGCCAGGACCAGTTCCGTTTACAACTACGAAGGCAATTCCATGGCACTATGGAGCAGACATATATTATGAAGGTAAAAGGCAAGAAGTTGGGTCATCGGCCGGTTCGAATATTGATAATGTGGGTGGTGTAGGTGGTTTTACAAGAAGCGGAAGATTGTTTACTCCCCAAACTTTGCGCAGTGATCAAGAAGCTAAAGCTGCTGCAAAAGCTAAAGGAAAACAGGTGGTCGAGAGTGTGCCTGTACCTGAAACTAAGAAAAAGATTACTTTTGATAATGAGATGGAAGAGTTCATGAGGATAATCAAGAAAAGTGATTATAAGATTGTTGATCAACTGAATCAGACCCCTTCGAAGATTTCAATTTTGTCACTGTTGATGTGTTCTGACGCGCATCGGGAGGCTTTGTTGAAAGTGTTGAAGAGTGCATATGTGCCACAGGAAATCACTGTAAATTAGCTTGAAGGTGTAATTTCCAATGTTAATGTCAGCCATGGTCTGGGCTTCACAAGTAGGGATTTGACTGCTGAAGGAAGAAACCACAATAAAGCTTTGCACATCACAATGGAGTGTAAGGGTGCAGTGTTGTCTCATGTACTGGTGGACACTGGTTCCTCACTCAATGTCTTGCCTAAGAAGGCACTGATGAAGTTGGAAGTTGATGGTTTGATTTTAAGGCCTAGTGAATTGGTTGTTAGAGCATTCGATGGGACTAAAAGATCTGTGTTTGGTGAAGTTGAATTGCCCGTGCAAATTGGACCGCAGGTGTTCAAATCCACATTCCATGTGATGGACATACAACCTGCATATAGCTGCTTATTGGGTCGCCCTTGGATTCATTCAGCTGGGGCTGTTACATCCACCTTACACCAAAAGCTGAAGTATGAGTTTGAAGGACAAGTTATGACGGTGTGTGGTGAGGAATATATCTTTGTGAGTCATTTGTCCACGTTTAAGTATGTGGAAATGGATGGGGAAATTCACGAGATGCTTTGCCAATCATTTGAAGCGGT
Source organism: Lathyrus tuberosus (assembly GCA_022829125.1). Classification (NCBI taxonomy): domain Eukaryota; kingdom Viridiplantae; phylum Streptophyta; class Magnoliopsida; order Fabales; family Fabaceae; genus Lathyrus; species Lathyrus tuberosus. The sequence continues at coordinate 7,207,006 of JALAZF010000170.1, forward strand.
AAATATTGACAATGTGCCTGAGTCTTCCGCTGCACCAGTTAGAGTCGGTACCTCCATTTCATCCTACAAACAAGTTGTTGAGGTCGTCAGAGCCGGCAATGCCCAAGGCTAGGGCAGGTTGATAGAGACACCAATGAAGGAGGACAAATTTGGCATTGGTTATCATCCTTATATGACTTCAGAGGCGGAAAGCAGTGGACCCATCACTTTCAGTAGTGGGAGAATTATTTTCACAGATCAGTCTTGTGCAGCTACAGAAGATGGTGTTGACAGTGACTGTGACCTGGACAACTGGGTACGCCCACGTGCTCCGGGACAACAAGTGCAGAACTGGTCTGTTGAAGAAGTCGTTCGGGTTACTCTTCAGACAGAGTAATTTTTTTTATTTGTTTTTCTAACCATAATGCATGTCAAAATCTTGCGCTCTGCCCAAGGCGTATAGATTCATTTGTAGGGCCACCCTGTTTTGTATTTGCAATTTTAATCATCAATAAAGGATGTTTTGCACTCAAATTTTTGTTCTCTTTCTTTCAATTTTTATTTTTGCACAAATTTAATAAAATGGCAATGTTTCTTTTTCTGTTTGTTTTACAATATTTTCTAAAATAAAGCATGAACTCGTTCGTGCAGACTTGATCCTCCAGATTCCATTGATAACGATTTTGCTATGGCTATGAATGACTTTGACAAACCGATTTATCAAGCCGAAGAAGGGGATGAGAAGGATTGTGAACTCCCTGAGGAACTTGCCAGATTGTTAAAACAAGAGGAAAGGGTCATCCAGCCTCATCAGGAGACTGTAGAGATCATCAATATTGGTACTGAGGATGCTAGGAAAGAGATCAAGATTGGTGTCTGCCTGCAAGCAGATGTGAAGAGAGCTTTGATTGAGTTGTTGTGTGAATATGTTGATATCTTCTCCTGGTCGTATCAAGACATGCCAGGGTTGGATACTGATATTGTTGTACACAGGCTGCCACTGAGGGAAGAATGTTCGCCCGTTAAACAGAAACTTCGTCGGACTCACCCCGACATGGCCATAAAGATCAAAGAAGAAGTTCAGAAACAATGGGATGCAGGGTTTCTTGCAGTGACTCACTATCCTCCCTGGGTTGCCAACATTGTGTCGGTACCGAAGAAAGACGGAAAGGTTAGAATGTGTGTGGATTATCGAGATCTTAATAAAGCTAGTCCGAAAGATGATTTTCCACTGCCACACATTGATGTACTGGTCGACAATACAGCTCAGTTTTCAGTGTTCTCGTTTATGGATGGTTTCTCCGGGTACAACCAGATTAAGATGGCACCTGAAGATATGGAGAAGACCATGTTCATTACTCCGTGGGGTACATACTGTTATAAGGTGATGCCTTTTGGGTTGAAAAACGCAGGGGCAACGTATCAACGGGCAATGGTAACTTTGTTTCACGACTTGATTCATAAAGAGATTAAATGTTATGTGGATGACATTATTGCCAAGTCGAGTACAGAAGAAGAACATCTGGTTAACTTGAAAAAGCTGTTTGAAAGGTTGAGGAAGTTCCGCTTGAGATTGAATCCAAATAAGTGCACTTTTGGGGTGCGTTCTGGAAAGCTGCTGGGTCTCATTGTGAGTGAAAAAGGAATTGAGGTTGATCCTGCCAAGGTGAAAGCAATACAAGAAATGCCTGAGCCGAGAACGGAAAAAGAGGTTCTTGGTTTTCTGGGTAGATTGAACTACATTGCAAGGTTCATATCTCACCTAACAGCCACGTGTGAACCAATTTTTAAGCTGCTAAGAAAAGATCCGACGGTCAGGTGGAATGACAATTGCCAGTTGGCATTCGATAAGATAAAAGAATACTTGCAGGAACCTCCAATTCTCATACCTCCAGTTGAAGGAAGACCTTTGATAATGTATTTGACAGTGCTTGAAGGTTCTATGGGTTGTGTTCTCGGTCAACACGACGAGACAGGTAGGAAGGAGCATGTTATCTACTACCTGAGCAAAAAGTTCAATGATTGTGAGTCCCGTTACTCAATGCTTGAAAAGACATGTTGTGCACTTGCATGGACCACAAAGCGATTGAGGCAATATATGATAAGGCACACAACCTTGTTGATTTACAAAATGGATCCTATCGAGTACATTTTTGAGAAACCAGCACTAACAGGCAGAATTGCACGGTGGCAAATGGTTCTGACAGAGTATGATATTCAGTACACTTCCCAAAAGGCCATCAAAGGAAGTGTCTTGTCAGACTATCTTGCGCAACAATCGATTGATGATTACCAACCCGTGAAGTTTGATTTCCCTGATGAGGACATCATGTTTCTCAAAGCCAAAGATTGCGAGGAACCACTCCCGGAGGAGGGGCCAGACCCTGAATCCAAATGGAGTCTGATGTTTGATGGGGCCGTCAATATGAATGGATGCGGAGTTGGAGCAGTTCTTATCACGCCGGAAGGTGTTCATATGCCTTTCACTGCCCGAATAACTTTCGGATGCACCAACAATGAAGCAGAGTATGAAGCTTGTATAATGGGGATTGAGGAGGCGATTAATTTACGGATTATGACCCTAGATATCTTTGGTGATTCAGCTTTGGTAATTAATCAGGTGAAAGGGAGTTGGTACACGCACCAAGCAAATCTGGTTCCGTATAGGGATTATACAAGAAGATCGCTGACATTCTTTACAACAGTGAAGCTGTACCATATTCCTCGAGATGAGAATAGGTTTGCAGATGCCTTGGCCACATTGTCCTCCATGATCAAAGTGCAAGGATGGAATCATGTACCTAAGATCGATGTGTCTCGTCTTGACAGACCTGCATTTGTGTTTGCTGTTGATGCAACGTCTGATGACAAGCCATGGTTTCATGATATCAAGTGTTTCTTGAAAAGTCAAGAGTACCCGCCAGGGGCATCTACTAAAGATAAGAAAACGTTGAGAAGGTTGTCTGGTAGCTTCTTCTTGAATCAGGACGATGTGTTGTACAAGCGAAATTTTGACATGGTTCTCCTCAGATGTGTGGATAAATATGAGGCAGACTTGTTAATGCAGGAAGTACATGAAGGCTCTTTCGGTACCCATGCCGGAGGACATGCAATGGCTAAGAAGTTGTTGAGATCAGGATATTACTGGTTGACTATGGAGTCAGATTGCTGCAAGTATGCCCGCAAGTGTCACAAATGTCAGATCTATGCGGACAAAGTGCATGTACCTCCAAATCCGTTGAGTGTTATGTCCTCTCCTTGGCCCTTTGCTATGTGGGGCATTGACATGATCGGAAAGATTGAGCCTACTGCTTCAAACGGCCATCGTTTCATCTTGGTCGCCATTGATTATTTCACCAAATGGGTTGAAGCAGCATCTTATGCCAACGTCACTAAACAGGTAGTAGCTCGTTTCCTGAAACGGGATATCATTTGTCGCTATGGAGTGCCCGAGAGAATCATTACTGATAATGGTTCAAATTTGAACAACAAAATGATGACTGAGCTGTGTCGGGACTTTAAAATTGAACACCACAATTCTTCTCCATATCGCCCGAAGATGAACGGCGCTGTGGAAGCGGCCAATAAGAACATTAAGAAGATTGTGCAGAAAATGGTGGTCACCTACAAAGATTGGCATGAGATGTTACCGTTTGCTTTGCATGGGTATCGAACGTCAGTGCGCACGTCTACTGGGGCAACCCCATTCTCACTTGTATACGGTATGGAGGCAGTACTACCGGTTGAAGTGGAGATTCCATCCCTCAGAGTCATGATGGATGTCAAGTTAGACGAGGCTGAATGGGTTCGCACCAGGTTTGAGCAGTTGAGCCTTATTGAGGAGAAACGATTGGCGGCTGTGTGTCATGGACAGTTATACCAATGGAGGATGAAGCAGGCATTTGACCAAAAGGTGCGTCCTCGGGTTTACAAAGTGGGAGATGTGGTACTCAAAAGGATCCTTCCTCCAAGTACATATCACAGGGGCAAATGGACTCCTAACTATGAAGGCCCATTCGTGGTTAAGAAGGTTTTCTCAGGCGGAGCCTTGTTACTTACAACCATGGATGGCGAATACTTTTCATCCCCTGTCAACTCAGACGTAGTCAAAAAATACTTCGCATAAATAGACCCGCTGGACAAAAAAAAAAGAAGAAAAGTCCAGGCAAAAAAGGGCATCCCGGCGAACCACAAAAACAGAATAAAAAGGTTCGGGCAAAAATTAGGGATATAAAATAAAACAATTGTACACCCGGTGAGTTGAAAATCCGCAAGGATAACTCAGGCAAAAAAGGGTATCCCAGTAGATTGAAAACCCGAAAGGACGGTCTACGCAAAAGAGGGATTTAAGCGAATGACTACGATCTGAGTTATCTGTACTCCATCATCCGTTTCAACAACTGACATTCCAAAGGGTAGAAATCGGTTTGATCATTCCTCAGAAGGCAAGGTCGCGGAGTCTTGAAGACATACTGGCCATAGCAGAATTGAAACTCAGTGGAACGCCATTTTCACATTGCCATTAGGATAGTTTCTTTTCTCAATTTTCAGCGATCACCTCTTTCCAGGGATTACTTCCTGATGTAATTGCCTATTTTGGGTCTTTTGATCAATAAATTAAATTTCAGTTAAAAGCTTCTTATTTTTGTTTTACTGCTTTGTTTGCAAAAACGTCCGAATTTTTTATAAAACATTGCATTTGAAAACATGGTGGCTTCACAATAACACGTGCAGGAAAACATTTAGAATTGCTTTGAATGTTGAATAATCCTGGATGGTGGATTCAAACCACGCAATATTTTGGGGCATGTGTGTGTTTCCTTTTGATTGCAGGTAACAGATTCAGATGATTTTAAGCACAAGACGAGTGATCACCTATTCCCACGCAGGAGACTGGGGCAATCATGTTCGGGAAAGGGTTTACTTGTTCCCCTTTTGTCACAACATTTACTGATTGAGTCCATCAGACGGTCGACGGTCGTTCATGACGTCTCGATATCAGTGAATTGAGTTCAACTGAGTATCGTTATACCTTACTAAGTCGATTCTCTCATTCAGTACTTCCAACAGCTACAAGCTTTTCTGTGCTGATAATGGTTGCGAATTCCCCAGTAAAGTTTGTTTCGCAGACACCGAAGTTGATGATTAGTACCCAGTGAAGTCGTTAGGAGTTTGAAGATGCTTGATCTTCTGTAAAATCCTCTTAGGATGTTTCTTCAGGTAAGTCTGGTACCATGGAGCAGGAAGCAAGTTGTTGACCTTCCAAGGCATGGGGCATTTTGGATTTCCCCAGCAAGGGATATTCCGGGTCTATTATCCCCAATAGAGTTTGAGGACGTTTGGTCTTCTGTAAAATCCTCTCAAAAGGCATTCCCCAGCATGAGACGCGTTGAAGCGGTTTTCTCCAGCAGAGTTTGTTATAAACTCATTGTCCCCAACGGAGTCGTCAAGCGGAAGGTTCGCCCAACATGGGGCATTGTGATACTTATCCTAAGCTTGATAGTCTTAGTCCTCAGCAGACTACCGTGGAATTGATTTGGGTTTCCCCAGCAGATCTTTAAGGACTCTTTCCCAGCAGGTTGCAGCAGGGCATGTTCTAACCAGGATTTGCATATCCCCGACAGAGTAACCTTGATTCCCAGCAAGATCATATCTCTGGTATTGGTTTCCCCACAGAGTTCAGCATTGAATCTTGTCAACGGTATTCCCCAGCTGAGTTTGTTATGTCCCCACAGAGGCCTGTTGATCAACAAAACCTATTCCTCAGCAGAGTGTTAGTACATGCTTTCCTCAATCGGATAAGAGGTTGAGTCTCCCCGCAAAGGATCTCAGGTTTGATAGATCCTCAAGCAGAGTTTTGATGACTTTTCTTCCCTAGCAAGACGTCATGCAAAGATATTCTCATCCCCAGCGGAGTTGCTGTGACCGGAATTCATCCCAGACAGATGAAGTAATTCCTGGCAAATTTATCACTCCTCGTGTTTCAAAGTCCAATTTATTTTTGGAAAACTTGACAATTCAAAGCAGACGGACTGTTTATTCATTCTCCAGCAGAGATATTATCCTTTCAGGAATCTCCGAGATCAAATCATTGATTGTTGTTCCTCAGCAGAGTCAGCAGAGATGTCTGACACGGATGTAGAGCGTAATCCAATATTGGAATTGCTAAAGTCCACCCGTAGTGTGGCAAGCCAGTAGTCGTCTGGCATTGTTAAAAGACGTTATCAAAGTCCAACCATATATTGGCGAAAGGTCCATCCAAGGGTGGCAAATTCTCAAAGTCCAACCGTAGATTGGCAAAAGGTCCATCCAAGGGTGGCAAATTCTTAAAGTCCAACTGTAGATTGGCAAAAGGTCCATCCAAGGGTGGCAAATTCTTAAAGTCCAACCGTAGATTGGCAAAAGGTCCATCCAAGGGTGGCAAATTCTTAAAGTCCAACCGTAGATTGGCAAAAGTCCACCCGTAGTGTGGCAAGTCAGTAGTCGTCTGACTCCTTTTAAAAGATCGCAGCTAAGTTCAACTGTAGATTGGCTAAAGTCCATCCAAGGGTGGCAAATCATCGGCAAGTCCAACCGTAGATTGGAAAAAGTCCCCCGTAGTGTGGCAATTCAGCTGCAAAGTCCAACCGTAGCTTGGCAAAAGTCCACCCGTAGTGTGGCAGGTTAGTAGTCTTCTGACTCCATTCAAAGAAAAGACAGTCCACCCGTAGCGTGGCAGGCCAGTAGTCGCCTGGCGTTGTACAAAAGACATTGTTAAAGTCCACCCGTAGTGTGGCAAGCCAGTAGTCGTCTGGCGTTGTACAAAAGACATTGTTAAAGTCCACCCGTAGTGTGGCAAGCCAGTAGTCGTCTGGCGTTGTACAAAAGACGTTGCTAAAGTCCACCCATAGTGTGGCAAGCCAGTAGTCATCTGGCGTTGTATAAAAGACATCTCTCCAGTGGTTTTCTTCATCGCCAGAGTTTTATTCAAGCAGAGTTCATTTGGTTGGGTTTATATCCCTTTTCTTCTTCCCTGTAGAGTGCAAACTTTTGGGTTATTGTCAGTATTAAATCCCTCCATACCTTGAAAGTACGACAGCAATCGCTATCATCCTTTCAGGTCTACAGTGATTGAATAGGGGCAGCTGTAATACCCCAAAATCTGCCCTCTCTTTCCTTCATATCTTTTAGCATGAGTTTTCATTGCATTGCATTGCATTCAAGCATAGAAAAATAAAACATCTAGCATTTAGCATTGCATCTTGCATAAAGGCATGGGGTCAGGAGATTCTCCAGGTCAGGTTTTCTGGAACTTTTGAAGTTATTATGTTTAAGTTTGGAGCCAGGGTGTGAGTTCTTATCATTATAAGCATTTGTATCATGCGTCATCAAGTGTTCAGGCTAATCTTTGTTCTCAAATACCAAAATGTTAACCCGATCATCAAGTTAAGGGTTTTGTGGTTTGATTTGCTGAAGGAATGGGTTGTGGTACAAGATAGGACTGGAGGTTTTCAACAAGGCCAAGGCTATTATTTCTCTTGTTACTTGATATACAGGTTTGGTTTGGACTGAAGATTTGAATCAAAACTAAAGTGCATAGAATTGAGGATTTTACTTGGAAGGTCTTTAAGGCGTTAATTTCTTTTTCCAAGTTCAGACCATTCAGATCATGTGGTTAAGTTTTTTCAAGAATTTCAAGGTGCATTAAGGTCAAGGCATGTTCAAGTGTGTTTTTGGACCATTTCATCTCCGAGGCATAATTCAAAATATAAAGATTAGGTTGCCAAGGGTATTGCATTCAAATTCTAAGGGTGGATTTAGAGGTACAAAATTACAAGTGCCAAAAATGCAAGTCCAGATTCGAAGATGGACAAATTTCTAAGCAAGTTGTACAAAGTTTCAAATTGGATTACAAGTTACTACGACTCTTAAAGAATTACAAGTTTCAGCTCATTTTAAGCTTCAAGAAAGATGTTTTTAAACCTACAAAATACAAAGGCTAAGGTTGGAATTCAATAAAAGTGAAATTCGTCCATGTGCCACGTCCTTGTTTTCCTTCATGCCACAATCTGCAAGTTTTGGAGATAAGAGATCTTTCATTTTCTTGTGCCAAGCTGCTACCCGTATCCAACTCTTCACCATCAATGTGCATGAAAAATCAAGATCAAACATTAGCATAAATTTCAAAAGAGATAATATGTGCAGATGCAAAATAGAGGTATCATTAGGGATGCAGTTCAAAATTACACAAGTCAAGTACAACAGGGGGCTGGTTTGCTCATAGTTCTTTGACCTTGTCACATTCCATAAGCTTTAGATGGTCTTCAAGTTGTTTCAGCTCCAAACACGATGCCATATAGAGGTCGGGTACATGGAAATTAAGGCAGAATGTTAGCATACAATACGAAAGCAAGATGATCAAGTACTCACAATATCAAATTCATGCATACATGAAGAAATTCATTTGAGTGTAGCATGTTTTCATTCAAATGGTTCAAATCAAATTCAATGTTTCGCCTGTTCATCTTATGACTGTTTCATCTTGAGGCGTACAAAACAATCAAAGTCATCACATCATAATTCACACTTCAGAATTCAACACTACAGCCATTTCATCCATATCATCTCATGTGAGGCATTTTTTCCAAAAAGACACATTTTACAGTAGCAGGATTTCAAAGTCAAGAAAGAGCATAACAAGAGTCGAGAGTATCAACACGGTGCACACTTGAAAAATTGGATTAAATGGGGACCACACCAAATGGTATTCAGAGGAATATTCCTCTAACGGTTTGTCACACTTTCAGCCACAACTGTACGAACCTCAATTCCAATTCCGGCTCACAACCTTTCACACGAATTTCTCACCTTCATTCTCACGTACCAAAAACCTCACATAATTCACCCACACGTACCTATCTCAGCGTATATAAACCACTGTTTCATTCACTGAAAAAAAACCCTAGAGAAAAATTCTACTCAGCAGCCGTAATCAAAAGCTTCATTCGTAAACCCTAACCAATATTCCACCTAAAGCTCTATTTTTCCAAAAAAATTATTCTAAGTTCTTCGTCAGAACTTTGATTAATTTGAGCTAAGCCACTCGTTGCCATCATAACAACATAAGAAAAGAATCTCGTTGGTTTTTCAAAGAAAAGGAAAAGGAGAGTTCGGGTTGTATCTAGAAGGAGTTTATCAAGACATACCGTTTTCAAGACCCAACGGAGGGACTCTGTTTGGTAAAATCTTCTGAACCCTGACATTGTTGTTATTTGCTCATGAGTTGTTGAATCTTATTCCGTCTGTATTTTACTTCCCTTGTTGAATTGTGTGCATCTCGTTTGTTGTTGATTTTAATGTTGAATCCTTGTTCGCCTTTGAATCTGTTTGGCATTTCTCTTCTTTCGTTGAGTTGCTTTCTGACGGTGTCGATCTCGTCGTTTGGGGGAGTTTTTGTTGAAACGGTGGCCGGATTTGGATTGAGGGCTCTATTTTGAGGGGGGTTTGTGTTTGAGTTTTTTTTTTATTAGGGGTGTTTGGCTGGAGCAAGACGGCGGCGGCCACCGCGGGCCAACGTCTTCTCCGGCAGAAAGAGAGCTCTGGTGAGGGTTTGTTTGTAGAGATAGTGAGAGAGAAACATAGAGAGAGAGAGAGAGACGTTTTGTGGTTTGTTTCATTTTGCTTCTCCGTTTATCACTTTTAATGGATCCTGGCTGCTTCATTGTTGTGTTTAGTGGTGACAAGTGGCTACACGTGGACACTTGTCACCGGTCGGTGATTTTGTTTCCTGCATGTTAACCCTTTGCTGCTACCGTATACCTGCATTCCTCAACCCTTAGATCTAGAGTCCAAGTTGACTCCGTGATGATCGGGTGGCCTTTGTTCGAGTCAACATTTATTGACTGAGTGTGCACCCTAGGCTCTTCAGGCATGGGTTGCTGGCATTTTGGGCTTGGGTGCTTTACTTTTCGCACCTCCTTGTTTAGGCCCAGTGCGTTTTTTAATGTCTTTTTGCTATTTAGCACCCCCTCTGCCTTTTCCTTGTATTTCATCTTTCTTTTTTTTATTTCTTTCATCTCCAATTTCATTTCATTTTTAATTGTTAAATTCATTATAAAAATACCCAAAAATATTTTCCTGATTATTTAGTGTTTTATTTTAATTTTCATATTTTTTTTATTGTTATTTTTAATTCTTTTTCCTATTTTATTTGAATTAATTTAAAAGTGTCTTTCCAATGATACCCTTCATCTAGGGTTAGGATATTTCTTGACTTTTACTCATCATTTGAGACCAATCTTTTGGTTACTTGTGGGGATCATATGAGAATGTTTTGATCCTGGTTTAATGATGGTTTGAGTTAGTTTATGTGACTTGCCATTCAACTTTTATGGACCCTCGATCTTTGTTCAGTTATGTGCATACCTTGCCTTGTGAAGCTCCTTTGAACATGTTCTTGAGTTATTTCTGCTCCAATATTTTTGTAAATGTTAATTGGATGTTTAAACTTGCCTTTGATTATTTTTTGAGAATTTATTAGACCACTTTGCTATTTTTGGTTGATTTTCACTTGTGGTTTGAATTTGGTTGAGGCATGCTTAGACACTTGACCTAGTTTGAGTGCATTTGTTTACTTGTGATTGATTGATGCTTGAAATGATTATATGGTGTGATCATATTCTATTTGAGCTTGTTTATGGCTTTGGAATCATCTTCATTGATTCATTTTCCAATTTGATCTTGATTTTCTAAGTTGATGTTGTTTTAACTTGAATTTTGTGGTATGTTTGACCTAATCTTGTGCAATGCTCCTTTATATGAAACAACCAATGCATGAGGCCTTTTGTTTGACTTGAAGGACATGTTAGAGGTTCTGACCTTCTTGGTTTAAGGTGCTTTATGTGACATGTTCTCACTCTTTGCTTCACATGTTTCTTTGTTTGTTGGCATGAATGATAAGTGGATGCTTTGATTAACTTTGATGCATGTTTTGGATGTGTTGCTTAAGGTTTCATCTTGCATGACTTGAGTTTGATTTTGGTATGATGTTGACACATATGCTACTGCCCTCTTGAGTTCATTACTTGGTTTTCATCTCACTTGATCATCATGGTTTGACTTGTATGTTGCATATCATTATCATTGGTTTTGTGGTTTCTTTGGCTCATAATGCATCATAATGTGAAGCATTCTTGCATGTTTGGATTAGATGATCATGATATGAATTGAATTCTGAATTGGTTTCACTTTCATCTTATTTTGTTCATGTCATCTTTGTATGAACTCTTAGTGTGTGAAATTGTGAATCTTGTGCAGGTTTACTTGCATCCTTTCTTGTGTGCCTTCACTTGTATACTTGATATGTGCTTATATGATCTTTGAAGCATGTTCTATGTTATTATTTGGATTTGATGACTATGGTGTGCTTGCTGCCCTATCTCTTTTCTTTTTCTTCCTTTCTCTTTTCTTCTCTTTCACTCTTTCTCATCCCATGAATCTCAAGACTTATTCAAGTCTTGGATTCTTTTCCCCTTAGAGCTACCTAGTCCAACTTAATTTTTGATTAAGCTTGGAGTAGGATTAGCATTAGGTCTTAGTTAGTCTTTTCTCTTAAACCTCACTAACCATAGGACATCCCTGCATGATAACATTAGGACCCTTAGTCTCCCTTTAGAGTTTCCTTTGCGCTTTCTTTTCTCATCTTCAAGCAAAAGTAAAAAAAACACTTAATAAAGGAAAAACAAACATTGTATTTAGGCCTTTCATGCAAGAACAAGATAGTGAGGGATCTTTTCTCATTTTCTTGGAATGTTTAGCGTGCGTCCCATCTCGGGTCGTTATGCGAGGCATTCGATCTTACATGAGGGACTTAAATACAATGTGCGTTACAAAACACAAAATAGTCAAAACACTTCTTTCTTAAAAACTTCATACAAACAATAACGTCTTTCCTTCGGGGATTCTCTTCTCATCTCACTCACTCTCAGCGTACGAACGTGCTCCTACTCGTTCTCTTGCAAGATGGTAACGCACTCGGACCAGCGAGCCTGCAACACCTGAGCTAGAACGTAAGCCGTTCCCAAAAAATACAAACAAAGCGACCCTCGTTGAGGGGAACTACGTCGCTCTGATTCTCATGCTCCCGATGAGATACGTAGGCAGTGGGGTAGGGCCCATGCGAGCACTTCTTTTATTTTCCCTATATTTGTTTCTTTTTCTCTCTCTTTTCCTTTTCCTTTTTCCCGTTCCTTTCCCTTTCCAGTAGCAATGGAGCTCCAGTTGACGACACCCTTTGATTGAGACAAGCAAGCGTGGATCCCATCGGGTACGATGGACGTGAGGGGGTGCTAATACCTTCCTCTCACGTAACCGACTCCCGAACCCAGTTCTCTTGGTCGCAAGACCGTGCTCTTTCCTTCCTTCAGGTTTATGCGGTGTTTCCTTTCCCTCTCTTGGGATAAATACACATTGCTGGCGACTCTGTGTCGGTGCCACTTTCGCGTTTGTACTTGGATGAAAATCCCAGGAGCGACACACACAAGTAACTTCAAATGCAAGGCATCAACAAATATCAAAGCACATGATAAAATTGTAAAAAACAAGTCCTAAATAAACCAAGTCAGAAGTACAAACATGTATAAAAAGCTCATGCTAAAACTCAAAATAAAAGTGCATCAAAAGGCCTCATGAAAACACATTGAAACATACCACAAAAATGATCAAATAAGAACTCCTAAACACATGATAAAATGACTTTAAAAATCAAAATAAAATTTATTTAGATGCTTTAATGTGTTATCTAACCAATTCAAAAAGAATAAGTCAAAAATGTTGTATGAGATGGGAGAAATAAAATGAACAAGTTTGAGTGTCAAAGAAAGGTTCAAATGAAAAAGCAATTGAAAAGAAATTGTGCAATTATGCTCAAAATTTAATGAAACCAGAATTAAAATTTGTAGAAAATTAAGTAAATGTGTAAAGATATCACATGAATTTATTTAGAATTTTCCAATGTGTTTTGGTATTTTTAAAATAAGAAAATGAAAATAATATGAAAAAGAAATTAAAAATACAAAAGAAATGGAGTGGGGGTGTAGAAAAAGTAAAAAACACGTTTAAACTATGTTTGGGCCCAACATGTGGTGTGCAAAAAGTAATCTAAATCCAATTCCACTAGGCGCGTGTTAGTGTGTGATAGAGTGTACATGCAATCAACATGAGGATGCAACCATGGCCATTAGATCAGACAGTCAACAATCAATCAAGAAATTATGATAATCAAACGGATGAGAACATGTGTACATGTTAATCACCAAACACACGCACACATGCAAGCGTCTGAAACAAGAAAAAGAGATCATGTGAGAGACCACACATTCATTAATGTGTTGGAAACATAAAGAGCGTTTGATCAATGTCAATGCAAGATTATCACGCAAGTACACACATCAAGCGAATCATAGCTAAGGTCCACAATAGGTAGCATACATGCACACAAATAGAAGTCACACAGGTTAAAAATAATGCACGTGAGAGGGAGGGTGAATCATTTATATGTTGGCGTGATAATGAGCGTTGGATTAAAAGATCAGACGGTTGGGATAAAAAGCTGAGAACCCTAGCTGATAAATGCTACCGGCCGGAGAAGGACCTCCGGTCATCTTCTCCGGCGAAACGCCACCACCTGCAACTTTCCAATCTTCCATAAATTAACAAACCAGGTACCATTCGAAAGAGGAAATTATGAACATCATGAATCTGCCATTGAAATCATCAAATTATGCACACACAGCAAGAAACATCCACAAACATCTTTGCCCTAATTTCTGAAACTAAACATCTAGCATGCCTATCAACTAGCCGGATTCAACATAGCTTCTAATAAGCTCAAACCAATAGAAAACAAGCTATAATCAGTGAAATTTCAAAGAACGAAGGTTGGAGAAGAAACCTGGATTTGAATTTCTTCAAAGTAAAAAAAGACAAGAGATGATCCTCCTATGCTCCTGAGCTTGAATGGAGCAAAATAAATGCTCGTATGACTTTGATTCTTGATGAAGACTGAAAGATTCAACTTGAGAATGATGATACACTTGAGGTTGATTCACTTTGTTCTTGATAGATGATGCATTATTCGTGATGATGATGATGAACCAAAGAGAAGCTCGTGCAGTGTGAGAGAGTGCAGAGTGAATTTTCAGAGAGGGTTTGAAAGTGTTGGTGAAATGTGTGAGAAAAATGAAGTCCCCCTCAAAATTATGTGTGAGTTAGATTATATATCTTGAGTTTAGAAGTTAACTACAGTGGTTAAGTGAGTTGGTGAGTGAGGTTAACTGAGTTCACCCTAACTAACTGAGTTAAGTTAGTTAGGGGCAGGTTAGGAAGGTTTTGCTAAGGTGTGGAGAGGTTCATGATCATTTATGGTGGTGATGGGAATGAGTGGTGGTGATGAAATCCTTGCTGCAGAAAGCTTGCAAAGCAAGTTTCTATTTTCCTCTTTGATGTATAAGGGATAGCATGGCATAATGTGTGTAAGAGAATGTTGGTTTAAAAGAGGAAAAAGGTGACTGGTGTGGGAATGTATGCGTGTGAAATGATGAACAATAACAACAACAATATTGCAGCATGATTTTAATGTAACCCATGGATTTTGAGGGTGAATATCTTTGTGTATAATGGATGGAATGATGAGATATTGGTGGCACATGAAAGAGTAGACATAGGAGAATAAGTTTGATGTTGAAAAGAGATCAAATGGAGGTTGGTAAGATGGTGTAAAATGACTTAGAACATCAAGATACCAAAACTGGTTTAAGGGCGAGGCAAACTTGGCAGGCATGGCAACAATGGCACATGAATTTTCAGTGTAGAGCAACCATGTTTGCACCCTAATATCTCCTCTATAACTTGCTCAAATGAAAAAATGTCCAACATCAAAGTTGAAGAGGACATTGAGATGAACAACTTTGATGTTCAACAGTTTTTCATTTGGAGCTTCCATCATTGAGAAAAGTAGCTTGACATTTTTCTCACCATGTGTTTGACAAAATTATGGCGCGCAGACCTGGTTTTGCTTGGTCATGACTTGATTTTTGACCTAGTTTTGTCAAACTTTGATTGACCATAACTCCCTCAATTTTGATCCAATGGAAGAGTTCTTTATATGGATTTGAAGTTTAGAATGTGAACTTTAATTGGCTCAACTTGGGCCTGAGGTTTGAAGCTTTTATCATGGAGAAAGGAAGCCTCAAAGTGTGGTTCAAAATAGTCCAAACTTTCCATTTTTGGAAACCCTAAGTTTCTAAAAATGGCAACTTTGTACATTTATTGATTTTTCATGATTCCTCCATAATTTCTTGATCAAATCTTTTCCAATGAACATATGTAACTTGAATTTCATGAATTTGACCTTAAAAAGTCAGGAGTTGACTTTTTTCAATGCACAGTTGACTTTTTCCCCAATTTCTTGATTCTCAAGCAACTGATCAATTGAACCTCTTCTGAAATGAACCAATGGCCAATCTTCCATCCTTAGATACTTGATATCATGTAGAAAACATTGAGATCAAGTTTGAATCAAAATTTCATCAGGAGATTGCTTGAACCCAAAACCCTAATTTGGACTGTTTTTTATAGGAGGTGATGCACTGCCCAATCTTCTTGATGAATTCCCATCTTCCAATGACTTGTGAGGTCAACTAAGATCATGTGAGATGTAAGAGACCCTTGAGGCTTGCTTGAAAACCCTTGGCTCTTGTTCTATGGCTTGGATGATCAATACCTTTGAGAAACACTTGACCACATTCCCTTATGCAAGATGCAATGCAATGCTTTATGTTTATTTTTCTATGCTTGAATGCAATGCAATGAAATAAAAGCATATGCTTAATGATATGAAAAAAAAAAAGAGCAAATTTTGGGGTATTACAGCTGCCCCTATTCAATCACTGTAGACCTGAATGGATGATAGCGATTGCTGTCAGACTTTCAAGGTATGGAGGGATTGAATACTGAAAATAACCAGAAAATTTGCACTCTGTGGGGAAGAAGAAAAGGGATATAATCCCAACCAAATGAACTCTGCTTAGATAAAAACTCTAATGGGAAGAATAGCACTGGAGAAATGTCTTTTAGCACGACGCCAGACGACTACTGGTTTGCCATATGCGGATGGACTTTAACAACGTCTTTTAGCACGACGCCAGACGACTACTGGCTTGCCACACTGCGGGTGGACTTTTAACAACGTCTTTTAGAACGACGCCAGACGACTACTGGCTTGCCACACTGCGGGTGGACTTTAACAATGTCTTTTAGAACGACGCCAGATGACTACTGGTTTGCCACACTACGGGTGGACTTTAAGGATGTCTTTTAGAACGACGCCAGACGACTACTGGCTTGCCACACTGCGGGTGGACTTTTAACAACGTCTTTTAGAATGACACCAGACAACTACTGGCTTGCCACACTGCGGGTAGACTTTTATGATTTGCCACCCTTAGATGGACTTTTGCCAATCTGCGGTTGGACTTTGATGATTTACCACCCTAAGATGGACTTTTGTCAATCTGCGGTTGGACTTTGATGATTTGACACCCTAAGATGGACTTTTGCCAATCTGCAGTTGGACTTTGTTGATTTGCCACCCTTAGATGGACTTTTACTAATCTGCGGTTGGACTTTGTTGACTTGCCACCCTTAGATGGACTTTTGCCAATCTGCGGTTGGACTTTGTTGATTTGCCACCCTTAGATGGACTTTTTCCAATCTGCGGTTGGACTTTGAAACTGTCTTTTAAATGGAATCAGACGATTACTGACTTGCCACACTGCGGGTGGACTTTTGCAAAATTCCAATACTGGATTACACTCTGCATGCATGTCAGACATCTCTGCTGACTCTGCTGAGGAACAATGGTCAAAGATGTGACCTTAGAGACTCCTGGAAGGATGATATCCCTGCTGGAGAATGAATGAACAATCTATCTACTCCAAATTGTCACACTTGCCAAAAATAAATTGGACTTTGAGATATAAGGGATGTGATGACTATGCCAGGAATTATTTCATCTACCTGGGGATGAATTCTGATCATGACAACTTTCTAACTTGGCTGGGGAAAGAATGTACCAACACTCTACTGAGGAAAATATTCTGTTGATCTGCTAAACCTCTGCGGGGAGAAAAAACAACTCAGCTGGGGAGTATTGCTGACAAGATTCATGCTGAACTCTGTGGGGATACTACTTCCAGAGGTACGATCCTGCTTGGGATCGGAACTACTCCGTAGGGGATACACAGATCCTGGTTAGAATACATTCTGTTGCGACTTGCTGGGAAAGAGTCCCTAGAGATCTGCTGGGAAAACACAAAGCAAATCCACAGTAGTCTGTTGAGGAACAAAACTGTCGAGCTTAAAATAAAAGCCACAATGTCCCATGTTAGGCGAACTTTCCTTTTGACGACTCCGCTGGGGATAATGATTTGACAACAAACTCTGCTGGGGAGAACCGCTTCAAAGCGTCTCGTGCTGGAGATGTCTCTTGAGAGGATTTTACAGAAGACCAACCATCTTCAAACTCTTAGGAACATGTCGGGACTTGAGCTAGACATATTAACCGGGAGGTCACTCTACTGGGGATAATAGATCTGGAACACATCCTGTCAGGGAATTTCATGATGCCCCATGCTTGGAAGGGTCACAAACTTGGTTTTTGCCCCAGATTACGCGGCTGATCTGAAGAAAATGTCCCAAGAGGATTTTACAGAAGATTGGGCATCTTCAAACTCCTGGACACTCACTGGGTCTTGAACATTTACTGCGAGGTATGCGAATTAACTCTACTGGGGAGTTTGCAACCGTTATCGACACAGAAAAGCTTGTAACTGTTGGAAGTACTAAATAGGAGAATCGACTTAATAAGATACAATGATTCCAGTTGGAATAGACTTGTCGATATCGAATCGTCGTGAGTGACCGCCAGCTGATGAATGGACTCAATCAGTAAACGTTGTGACAAAAGGGTGACATGTGAACCCTTTCCTGAACTTGACTGCCCCAGTATTCTGCATGGGAATAAGTGATTACTCGTCTAGGAGGAATGACCCTTGTGCTTGAAATCACCTGGACTTATTACCTGCAACAAAAGAATACACACACATACCCCGGAATATTGCGTGGTTTGAATCCACCATCCAGGATTACTTAACATTCAAAGTAATTTTAAATGTTTTTCTGCGCATGTTATTGTAAAGCCACAATGTTTTCAAATGCAATGTTTTATCAAAACTTCGGACATTTTTGTAAACAAAATAGTAAAATGAAAACAAAAAGAAGCTTTTTGACTGAATAATCAACTTTATTGATTGAAAGGCCCAAAATAAGCAAGTACATCATGAAGCAATCCCTGGAAAGAGGTGATTGCTAAAAATTGAGAAAAGAAACTATCCTAATGGCAATGTGAAAACGGCATTCCACTGAGTTTCAATTCTGCTATGGCTAGTATGTCTTCAAAACTCTCCGACCTTGCCTTCTGAGGAGTGATCAGACCGATTCCTACCCTTCGGAATGTCAGTTACTGAAACAGTAACGGAGTACAGATAACTCAGACCGCAATCATTTGCTTAAATCCCTCTTTTGCGTAGACCTCCCTTTCGGGTTTTCAATCGACCGGGATACCCGTTTTTGCCTGAGTTGTCCTTGCGGATTTTCAACTCACCGGGTGTACAAAATTTTTTTGTTTTATCCCTAATTTTTGCCCGAACCTTTTTATTTTGTTTTTATGGTTCGCCGGGATGCCCTTTTTTTCCTGGAATTTTCTTCTTTTTTTTTTCCCAGCGGGTCTATTTATGCGAAGTATTTTTTTACTATGTCTGAGTTGACAGGGGATGAAAAATCTTCCCCATCCATGGTTGTAAGTAATAAGGCTCCGCCCGAGAAGAGCTTTTTAACCACGAATGGACCTTCATAGTTGGGAGTCCATTTGCCCCTGTAATTTGTATTAGGAGGAAGTATCCTTTTGAGTACCACATCTCCAACTTTGTAAACCCGAGGACGCACCTTTTGGTCGAATGCCTGTTTCATCCTCCGCTGGTATAACTGCCCATGACACACAGCTGCCAGTCTTTTCTCTTCAATAAGGCTCAACTAATTAAATTTGGCATGAACCCATTCAGCTTCGTCTAACTTGACATCCATCATGACTCTGAGGGATGGAATCTCAACTTCAACCGGTAACATTGCCTCCATACCATACACAAGTGAGAATGGTGTTGCCCCAGTGGACGTGCGTACTGACGTTCGGTACCCATGCAAGGCGAACGGTAGCATCTCATGCCAATCTTTATATGTGACAACCATTTTCTGCACAATCTTCTTAATATTCTTGTTGGCCGCTTCCACAGCGCCATTCATCTTCGGGCGATACGGAGAAGAATTGTGATGTTCAATTTTGAAGTCCCGGCACAGCTCAGCCATCATTTTGTTATTCAAATTAGAACCATTATCAGTAATGATTCTCTCGGGCACTCCGTAGCGACAAATGATATCCCGTTTCAGGAAACGAGCTACCACCTGCTTAGTGACGTTGGCATAAGATGCTGCTTCAACCCATTTAGTGAAATAATCAATGGCGACCAATATGAAGCGATGGCAGTTTGAAGCAGTAGGCTTAATTTTCCCAATCATATCAATGCCCCACATTGCAAAAGGCCAAGCAGAGGACATGACACTCAACGGATTTGAAGGCACATGCACTTTGTCTGCATAAATCTGGCACTTGTGACATTTGCGGGCATACTTACAACAATTTGTCTCCATTGTCAACCAATAATACCCCAACCTCAATAGTTTCTTTGCCATTGCATGTCCTCCGGCATGGGTACCGAAAGAGCCTTCATGCACTTCCGGCATTAACAGGTCTACTTCGTGTCTATCCACGCATCTGAGCAGAACCATGTCAAAATTTCGTTTGTACAGTACGTCATCTTGGTTCAGGAAGACGCTACCAGACAACCTTCTCAACGTCTTCTTATCTTTGGTAGATGCCCCTGGCGGGTACTCCTGACTTTTCAAAAAACACTTGATATCGTGAAACCACGGCTTATCATCAGACGTTGCATCGACAGCAAACACAAATACAGGTCTGTCAAGACGAGACACTTCAATATTGGGTACATGGTTCCACCTTTGCACTTTAATCATAGAAGACAATGTGGCCAAGGCATCAGCAAACTTATTCTCATCTCGAGGAATATGGTATAGCTTAACTGTTGTGAAAAATGTCAACAATCTTCTCGTATAATCTCTATACGGAACCAGATGCGCCTGGTGTGTGTACCAACTCCCTTTCACTTGATTAATTACCAAAGTTGAATCACCGAAAATATCGAGGGTCTTAATTCACAAATTAATCGCCTCCTTAATCCCCATTATACAAGCTTCATACTCTGCTTCATTGTTGGTGCATCCGAAAGTTACTCGGGCGGTGAAAGGCATATGAACACCTTCCGGCGTGATAAGAATTGTTCCAACTCCGCACCCATTCATGTTGACAGCCCCATCAAACATCAAACTCCATATGGATTCAGGGTCTGGCCCCTCCTCCGGGAGTGGCTCCTCGTGATCTTTAGCTTTGAGAAACATGATGTCCTCATTAGGGAAATCAAATTTCATGGGTTGGTAATCATCAATCGGCTATTGCGCAAGATAGTCTGACAAGATACTTCCTTTGATGGCCTTCTGAGAAGTATATTGAATATCATATTCTGTCAAAACCATTTGCCACCGTGCAACTCTGCCTGTTAGTGCTGGTTTCTCGAAAATGTACTTGACAGGATCCATTTTGGAAATCAACAAAGTTGTGTGTCTAAGCATATACTGCCTCAATCGCTTAGTAGCCCATGCAAGTGCACAGCATGTCTTCTCAAGCATTGAGTACCGGGACTCGCAGTCATTGAACTTTTTGCTCAGGTAGTAGATAGCATGCTCCTTCCTGCCTGTCTCATCGTGTTGACCGAGAACACAACCCATAGACCCTTCAAGCACTGTCAAATACATTATCAAAGGTCTCCCTGAAACTGGAGGCATGAGAATTTGAGGTTCCTGCAAGTATTCTTTTATTTTATCGAATGCCACTTGGCAATCGTCATTCCACCTGACCGTTTGATCTTTTCTTAGCAGTTTGAATATTGGTTCGCATGTGGCTGTTAGGTGAGATATGAACCTTGCAATGTAGTTCAATCTTCCTAAGAAACCACGAACCTCTTTTTCTGTTCTCGGTTCAGGCATCTCTTGTATTGCTTTAACCTTGACAGGATCAACCTCGATTCCTTTTTCACTTACGATGAAACCCAGCAGCTTTCCAGAACGTACCCCGAAAGTGCACTTGTTCGGATTCAACCTCAAGCGGAACTTTCTCAACCTTTCAAACAACTTTTTCAAATTAATCAGATGTTCTTCTTCTGTTCGCAACTTGGCAATCATGTCATCCACATAACATTCAATCTCTTTGTGAATCAAGTCGTGAAATAATGTTACCATTGCCCGTTGATACGTTGCCCCTGCGTTTTTCAACCCTAAAGGCATCACTTTATAACAATATGTACCCCAAGGAGTGATGAACATGGTCTTCTCCATATCCTCAGGTGCCATCTTAATCTGGTTGTACCCGGAGAAACCGTCCATAAACGAGAACACTGAAAACTGAGTTGTATTATCAACCAGCACGTCGATGTGAGGTAGTGGGAAATCATCTTTCGGACTAGCTCTGTTAAGATCTCGATAATCCACACACATTCTAACCATTCCGTCCTTCTTTGGTACTGGCACGATGTTGGAAACCCAGGGAGGATAATTGGTCACAGCAAGAAACCCTACATCCCACTATTTCTAAACTTCTTCTTTGACTTTTATGGCCATATCGGGATGAGTCCGACAAAGTTTCTGCTTGACTGGCGGGCATTCTTCTCTCAATGGCAGCCTGTGTACAACAATATCGGTATCCAATCCCGGCATGTCCTGATACGACCAGGCGAAGATATCAACATATTCACACAACATTTCAGTCAAAGCTTTCTTTACATCTGCTTGCAGGCTGGCGCCAATTTTGATCTCTTTCTTAACATCCTCGGTGCCAATATTGATGATCTATATGGTCTCTTGATGAGGCTGGATAGTCCTTTCCTCTTGTTTTAACAATCTGGCCAGTTCCTCAGGGAGTTCACAGCCTTTCTCATCCCCTTCTTCGGCTTGATAAATCGGTTTGTCAAAGTCATACATAGCATAGCAGAACCGTTATCAATGGAATCCGGAGGATCAAGTCTGCACGAACGGGTTCATGCTTTATTTTAGAATTTATTTTAGAACAAAAAGGAACGAAACATTTCCATTTTTAATTTTTTTGTGCAAAAATAAAAATGAAAGATAGGGAACAAAATTTGAGTGCAAAACGTCCTTTATTAATGATTAAACTTGCAAATGAAAATGGGTGGCCCTACAAATGAATCTGAACGCCTTGGGCAGAGCGTCAGATTTTAACATGCATTATGATTAAAGAAAAACAAACAAAATTACTCTGTTTGAAGAGTAACTTGGACGATTTCTTCAACGGACCAGTTTTCCAATTGTTGCCCCGAGGCACGTGGGCGTACCCAATTGTCTAAGTCACAGTCACTGTCAATGCCATCTTCTGTAGCTGCACAAGATTGATCTGGGTAAATGATTCCCCCACTGCTGAAAGTGATGGGTCCACTGTACTTTGCAACAGAATCCATAGAGGGTTGATAGCCAATACCAAACTTGTCCTCCTTCATTGATGTCTCTATCAGCTTGCCCCAGCCTTGGGCATTACCTGCTCTAACAACCTCGACTGCTTGCTTATAAGACGAAATGGACGAGTCGGCTCTATCTGGTGTAGGGGAAGATTCAAGAACTTTATCAATGTTCGCTGCCTCGAACGACTGGCAAAGCATTTCGTGGATTTCCCCATCCATCTCAACATACTTGAAGGTGGACAAATGACTGACAAAAATGTCCTCTTCACCACACACAGTCACTACTTGTCCCTCAAACTCGTATTTCAGCTTTTGATGCAATGTGGATGTAACAGCCCCGGCCGCATGAATCCATGGGCGACCTAGTAAACAGCCTGTATATCCATCACGTGGAATGTAGCCTTGAACACTTGGGTCCAATTTGCACCGGTAATTCCACTTCACCAAACACAGATCTTTTCCTCCCATCGAACGCTCTGACAACCAAATCACTTGGCCTTAAAATTAATCCATCAACTTCCAGCTTCATCAGCGCCTTCTTAGGCAAGACATTGAGCGAGAAACCAGTGTCTACCAACACGTGGGACAACACCGCACCCTTACACTCCATTGTAATATGCAGAGCTTTGTTGTGGTTTCTACCTTCAGACGTCAAATCTCTGCTCGTGAAACCCAATCCTTGACTGACATTGACATTAGAAATCACACTCTCGATCTGATTGACGGCAATTTCTTGTGGAACATAGGCTCTCTTCAACACTTTTAGCAAAGCCTCTCGGTGTGCATCAAAGCACATCAACAATGACAAAATTGAGATTTTCGAGGGCGTCTGATTCAATTGATCGACAATTTTGTAATCACTTTTCTTTATTATTCTCATAAACTCTTCTACCTCATTATCAAAGGTAATCTTGGGCTCTGTTTCAGGTGCGGGCACACTCTCAGCCACCTGTTTTCCTTTAGCTTTCACCGCCGCCTCGACTTCTTTATCACTTCGAAGCGTTTGGGGAGCAAACAACCTTCCACTCCTGGTAAAGCCCCCTACCCCACCCACGTTATCAATATTAGAACTAGCTGATGTTCCGACTTCCTGCTTTTTCCCCTCATAGTACACATCTGCCCCATAGTGCCATGGGATTGCTTTCTTAGAGGTAAACGGAACTGGTCCTGGCACCGTAATGGTAACAGGACTGGGTATTTCCGGCACAACGCTTGCTATAGGAGCTGCCCTTACAGGTACCTGAATTTTAGCAGGAGTATAATAAATGGTCACAGTTGACACCTCATCAATATCTTTCACAACCCGGTCAAACTGTAGACGGCCTTCATTGATCAGATTCTACAAACCAACTCTCAATTTATCACAGCCATTCTCTTGACCCATACACTCAGAACAATCTTGGTCACAACCCGAGAACACCTGTCCCTTCCACAAACGATCTTTCACAACCTGCAATGAAGTCTTCACCTGATTGATATCTGCCACCAAGTTCAATCTTTTTCCATCTTCAATGGTGTGCACATCTGCCACACCGTGATTAGGCATGGGGTTCTGCAGAACAGTAGGAGGTAGAGAAAAATTGATTGCTTTAGCATCTATCAGATCTTGCACCTTATTTTGAAATGCCCAGCACTTTTCGGTAGTGTGCCCCGGAGCACCTGAATGGAAATTGCAGCGAGCATTAGCATCATAATTAGGTGGCAAGTTACCAGCAGCAGGAGGTCTCATGGTACGAAGCTCAACCAACTTCAATTGGAGTAACTGGGGTAACAATGCTGAGTAGGTCATAGGGAGAGGGTCAATCTTGCGGTCCCTCTGCCTAGACCTTTGTTGGAAAGGAGGTTGCTGTTGTTGCTGCTGAGCCTGCTGTTGTGGCTGCTGTTGCTGAACAGATGGTGTTGGGATCGTCACTGCACCTACTTGGTGATAAGCCTGAGAACGTCCTCTTCCTCGTCCTCTATACACACCATTTGTCTCGCCTTCTCTCCTTTTTTGACCATTAGCAAAAGGTTTTTTCGTTCCGGAAGACCCAGCACCACTTACATCTTGAATCTTCCCGAGTTTCAACAGACTCTCGATCCTTTCACCAGCAATTACGATATTAGAAAATCCTGTTGATGGACAAGCAGCCAATCTATCAAGAAATACCCCTTGCAGGGTGCCCATGAACATATCTGCCATTTCTCACTCCAGCGAAGGGGGTTGAACCTGGGCAGCCATTTCTCTCTACCTCTGAGCATATTCCTTGAAACTTTCCTTAGCATTCTGTGACAACCCTTGCAGCTGAGTGCGGTTGGGAGCCATGTCGATATTATACTGATATTGCTTCATAAACGCTTCTGCCAGATCTTTCCAGCTTCTCACAGCAGCCCTATTCAATTTCATGTATCCGGTCAATGAAGCTCCAGCCAAACTATCTTGAAAATAATGCATCCACAACTTCTCGTCATCAGTGTGGGCTGAGATCCTCCCGAAATAAGCCTGAATATGTGTCTGGGGACAAGTATTGCCATGATATTTGTCAAAAGTCGGTGGCTTGAACTTTGGAGGAATTCTGACCCCTGGTACCAGACCCAAATTAGTAACATCAATGCCCAGAGAATTCTTGCACTCCATAGCTCTGATTTTCTCATCCAACTCATCATACCTTCTATCATTGGGATTACCCATATCAGCATCCAGCAGGGTGAATTGATCTTCCTGAACATCTTCCTAAACAACACCAACATTTCTGACATTTCCATTACCCAGATTACCAACAGGAGGAGGGTTGCCAACAGGAGGAGGAGTGACCCTTGTCTGTGAATTGTCAACTTGATTACCTTCAGGTGTGGTCTCTGGACGCTCGACCAGAAGTCTCAATCTCTCTTGAGTCTGTGACATACCAGTCATGAGAGTCATGAACTGATCCATGCATGCCCTCATCTCAGCCAAATCACTCTGCATTTGATCCATGACCCTTGCTTGATTTCTACGAGTTGAGTATCGGTGTATGTGATTCTCAGCTATAATGCCTGAAACCAAATAAAGGTTAGAGACCCTGCAACGAGTACCTGAAAAGCAAGCAACAAAATGCAAAATGATATGCAATGCAATGCATGTTTTTCATCCCCAGGGCGTTTTACACCCTGATTCCAGTCTTAATCACAAGAATCTCAATAATAGTCACATAATGCTGAGAGAAAAATATTGCGAAGAATTGTGCTGTGATAATGTGCTGGTGAATAGCGTGATGCCGAAGAAACCCCTTTGAATAAGCCATTCATTGAATTCAAAAGAAAACTAATAAGTGCCGAAGCATTTTACAACGAATCCGTAAATGGGAAGTACATCAAGGAAATGACTCCATCAACAAGCCTGATGGTAGCCAACAGTACATCAGTAAAACTACATTAAAAAGATGGGAAAGTAAGATCAAACATCTAACTCCAAATCTTTCAATTTCTCACTAGAATGCTTGATTTCTTCAAAAAGGATTCTGGTACGCTGATGACCCGGCCTTTCAATCAACTCTTTGATCAAAATGTCTCTCCTCTTTAGAGCTTCGGCTAATGACTCTGTGTGCATCAAGAGAGCTTCATCAGTACTCACTTCCTTAAACCTTTTCACCCCAGCTTGTATCTTGAGTCTTCCCATCTCCACCATGGCATTCTCAAGATTTTTCTTGGACATTTTCAGTTCATCATTAACATTCTTCAGCTGCTCTTGGCTTTTTCCAAAGTCTTCCCGATGCTTTCTCCGTTGTTCATGCGCTCTAAGAAGCTCATCGTCTTTGGCCTTTAATTGCTCTCGCAGCTCTGCATTCTCTATTCTGACCTCATCCCAGGCTTGCTGAAGCTTGGCTAGCGTGTCTTTAGTCTGGGCTAAAGCCTGTTTGGTCTTCTTATGAGCTTGAGTGGCAGCATCGGCACCCTTACCAATTTTCTGGAAATGTTGAGCTCTTTCTGCAAAATCCCTTTCTCTTGCTGCTAAGATTTGTTCCGCGTCTTGGGCTTTCAGTTCCCATCTTTTGTTGGTATGTAGCGCTTCTTGAAGACGGCTGCTCAACTCAGAATTCTCTCCTTGAAGCTTTTTCACCGAGGCTTGCAACTTATCGAATTCTTCCACAGTGGCAGTACTTCTTTCTTTCTCACCCTCAGGATACAGAAGGGGAGCCTTACTAAAAGGCAAGAGAAAATCTTCAACTCTTTTCTTCACCCACTCTTCATATGCTGGATAAGCCCGATTGTTGGGTTTGCCTAGAGCCACTTTCCCTTTCTTCAGTACACTAACCCAACTTTTAGAGACTCTTTGTGCTGTTTCCAAACCATCTGATGTGTGGAAATACAGGGACTCCTCCACATCTCTTTTAATGGGCGGACCTGTCAGAGCGTACCCAAATTGTCGGATGGCCAAAGAATGAGTGTAGTTGATTCCCCCCTTTCTTCCTATTAGTGGAACATTAGGAAACTCACCACAGCTGTGGATAATATTCTTGCCAATTAGCCCATGATCTACCCATATGATGTCCTTGGCAACTAGTCCCATTAAGCACTGACTCCATTCTAGAGAATCTTTAGAATCCACAAAAGCTCCTGATTGCGGTAATCGACTTGCAAACCACTTATAGAACAAAGGTGCACAGCAACGAACTACCCCTCCTCTTTTCTTTTCATTTCTGTTGTATAAGGCGTAGTGGAGGTCTCCCAACAGCGTTGGTACCGGATTTTTCATCATGAATATCCGAATGGCGTCCGCATCAACAAAATTATGCTCGTTGGGAAACAATACAATGCCGTATACAGAAAGGGCTAGCAAGGCATTAAAAACAACCCAATTCCTGTCTTTCGCAGCCTCCTGAGCCTTCTTTATCAAATACCCCAGCTTGTAACCACGAATCTTTCCTTTGTTGGAAATATTGGCTTCTAGTTCTGACTTGCTCAAATAAAGAGCACCAGCCACTTTTCCAAAGTCAAGATCACCCACAGACCCAAAGAAATGAGGCTCCTCCTTGATTGCAATCCCTAGCAGGTTGGAATACTCCTCCAAAGTAGGTGCCAACAAATATTCTGGAAATACAAAACACCTCAGCAGAGGGTCGTAGAACTGCATCAAAGTATGAAGACCCTTGTATTCATAATCACAGACATTGTAGACAAAAGATAAAATCCACCCATATTTTTCTTCAAAAGCTGTCCGCACTTTAGGGCTCGCCATTCCTTTCAGGACAGTAATGGGGCCTAGAGTAGGCATGAAGAATTTGTAACTGATGATATTCTTCCTCTCCTTAGTATTCATCCTTGTGAGAACCTGATGACTGGAATCGGGGGTAAAATATGCACCTGGAAATGAATAAACATGTATGTTAGGATATGTAAATGCAATGCAAAGGGCATGGTATCAAGGTGCCAAGTGTCTGTGCTGGACTGTGAACGGTGTCAGTGTAGCTCTGAGAACAATAGAACCACAGATAGGGACCATCTGAATACAATAGGATGAATTCTCCTTTCGTGTAATGACAACAGAAAACCGGGTATATAGGAGGTTATGGTTACCTGCAAACCTGTAAACAACCCACCCTTCTCACGTGTGGGTACTAAGATCCTCAGTATCCCGGGCTCTCAGGTCGAGAAATGATGATACGTTCACCATTTCTGGTTTGGCATCATCATCAATCGAGAAGGCCTCAACTGATTCTCCAAAACGAAAGGTCCTCAGCTTCAGGCACTAAGGTCGAGAAGCAATAGTACATTCATCCCTCAGGGTACAATACTATCGCCAATCGAGGAGTGCTTCCACTGATTCTCTTTCAAAAAGGACATCCTATATCAAGTTCCCAGCATTGGGTCCTCGGATCGAGAATGTGTAATGGGTTTGCCACAGAACATGGTCTGCCACTGTCACATCTCAGGAGGAGTTCCGCAACTGAGTCTTCGGGAATGGTCACCAGAGTCGACAGTTCCTCAAGAAAATAACTACTGGCCTGTATAAACATACAGTAGCAGATAGCTCCTGATAGGACCTCGTCTGGTTGTGGGTCTCATGAACAACAATACGTGGTCACCACCACACAAGCGTCATGACTATCCACTCTAATACCTATGTGTATACTCAAGCCTGGGTAGTGGGCTTATCTCTCAGAACACCCTGCCCACCAAACAGAAAATAACAGCACAGTCCAGCATAATAATGATATGTAATGCAGTAAATGCGATAAATACAGTAAAGTACAGTAAAGAGGTAATACGATAAACAGCAATACAGTAAAACAGTAAATGCAGCAAAATACAGCACCACAGAAAACACCCAATGAAAGAAAAAACAGGCAAGCGCTAGGATTGACTCGCTTAGGGAACCAGAGATTCTGGGTTCAATCCCCAGCAGAGTCTCCAGCTGTCGCTCCCGGGATTTTCATCCAAGTACAAACGCGAAAGTGGCACGGAACAGAGTCGCCAATAATGTGTATTTATCCCAAGAGAGGGAAAGGAAACACTGCATAAACCTAAGGGAAAGGAAAGAGAATGGTCTTGCGACCAAGAGAACTGGGTTCGGGAGTCGGTTACGCGAAGGGAAGGTATTAGCACCCCCACACGTCCATCGTACCCGATGGTATCCACGCCTGCTGTTTCGATCAAAGGGTGTTGTCAACTGGAACTCCGCTGCTACTGGAAAAGAAAGGAACGGGAATGGAAAAGAATGGAGAGACAAATGTAGGGAAAATAAAAGAAGTGCTCAAATGGGCCCTTCCCCACTGCCTACGTATCTCATCGGGAACATGAGAATCAGAGTGACGTAGTTCCCCTCAACTAAGGGAAAGTTGTTTGTGTTTTTTAGTGGAAACGTCAGAGTGTGCGTTCCAGCAGTTAGGCGTTGCAGCTCGCTGTAGGGAGACTTAGGCGTTACCTGTTTGCGGTGGAACAGACATGACGAGTCCTTAAGGAATAGAATGAAGGAGATGGGAAGAGAATTTGTTTGTTTTTTTTTTGTCTTTTAAGAAAGAAGTGTTTTGATTAATGGTGTTTTGTAACATGTATTGTATTTAAGTCCTTCATGTAGGATCGAATGCATCGCATGGTCATCCTAACAGGACGTATGCTAAACATTCTAATAAAATGAGAGAAGACCCCTCACCTCCTTATTCCCATATGAAAGGCTCAAATACAATGCATGTTATGCCTTTTATTAAGTGTTTTTGATTTTGTTTTAAGGTGAGAAGAAGAGAGACTCAAATGGTTGAGAAGGGTAAAATCTAATGAGGGAGACTAAGACTCAAACCCTTAAATTATCATACATGGATGTTCCTATGGTTAATGTGGTTTAAGAAATCTAATCCTAAGAGAAAGGAGAAGAAGAATGAATTAAACAACTCACTTCTAAAATAGAAGATGAGTTATAACTCAAAAGGGAGAAGAAAGAAGTTATTCAAGGAAAGCATATAAATGCTTATCATGATCACAAGTAAAATGATTACAAGAGATAAGAGAAAATGAAAGAGAGAAGTGAATGTGGAAGCATGTCCACACACTTACTTACCCTTAGCACCTACATGAAAAGGTTAGTTCAAAAACTATTTACAAGTAGTGAAATAAGGAAAGAATACCAAATAATGATCAAACAAAATAAAAATCAAAGAATGAAGATCCTAAGAGATGAAAATCAATCAAGGTCAGAACCTATGCTCTAAGGATGTTCTCTAATGTTAAGATATCTAACCCACACAAATTATGCACAAGCAAAGTCCTAAACATCAAATAAAAGCACCTATGAAAGGAATAGATGAAAGATGAGTGGACATGCAAAGTAATCATGAAATAATGCTTCACAAAAGATCAAGGTCAGAACCACATACCATTTCAAATGTCTCCCAATGAATATGAATCATCACACAAATCATGGATAAAAGAATACAAGTAGAAGAAATAAGATGAAGAAGAAGTAAGTATAAGAGAGACATGTTCAATTAGATGCACAAAGTGACATATTAGAGATGCATAACATGTGAAATGATTAATGAATGCATATGGGAAGTGGCATATCATTCATGATATGCTAATGGAATGAGGGAAATGTCATACAAAATACACACATGAGACACATAGAGCATAAGAGGAGATAAGAGATGGAAACATGTCAAAGTTCAAATTAGAATGCATAAACTCATATCTAATGCAAATGCAAATCAAAGTGACTTATAATGAAACAAAGGTGACCTATAATATCATACAAATGACCTATAAAAGATGCACAAACAATCATAAAATGGTGGCATAAATGCCCCATCAAAACATGTTAGTATGACGTAGAATAAAGTGCACACAAGTAACTTCAAATGCAAGGCATCAACAAATATCAAAGCACATGATAAAATTGTAAAAAACAAGTCCTAAACAAACCAAGTCAAAAGCACAAACATGTATAAAAAGCTCATGGTAAAACTCAAAATAAAAGTGCATCAAAAGGCCTCATAAAAACACATTGAAACATACCACAAAAATGCTCAAATAAGAACTCCTAAACACATGATAAAATGACTTTAAAAATCAAAAGAAAATTTATTTAGATGCTTTAATGTGTTATCTAACCAATACAAAAATAATGAGTCAAAAATGTTGTATGAGATGGGAGAAATAAAATGCACAAGTTTGAGTGTCAAAGAAAAGTTCAAATGAAAAAGCAATTGAAAAGAAATTGTGTAATTATGCTCAAAAATTAATGAAACCAGAATTAAAATTTTTAGAAAATTAAGTAAATGTGTAAAGATGTCACATGAATTTATTTAGAATTTTCCAATGTGTTTTGGTATTTTTAAAATAAGAAAATGAAAATAATATGAAAAAGAAATTAAAAATACAAAAGAAATGGAGTGGGGGTGTAGAAAAAGTAAAAAACACGTTTAAACTATGTTTGGGCCCAGCATGTGGTGTGCAAAAAGTAATCTGAATCCAAGTCCACTAGGCGCGTGTTAGTGTGTGATAGAGTGTACATGCAATCAATATGAGGATGCAACCATGGCCATTAGATCAGACAGTCAACAATCAATCAAGAAATTATGATAATCAAACGGATGAGAACATGTGTACATGTTAATCACCAAACACACGCACACATGCAAGCGTCTGAAACATGAAAAAGAGATCATTTGAGAGACCACACATTCATTAATGTGTTGGCAACATAAAGAGCGTTGGATCAATGTCAATGCAAGATTATCACGCAAGTACACACATCAAGCGAATCATAGCTAAGGTCCACAATAGGTAGCATACATGCACACACATAGAAGTCACACAGGTTAAAAATAATGCACGTGAGAGGGAGGGTGAATCATTTATGTGTTGGCGTGATAATGAGCGTTGGATTAAAAGATCAGACGGTTGGGATAAAAAGCTGAGAACCCTAGCTGATAAATGCTACCGGCCGGAGAAGGACCTCCGGTCATCTTCTCCGGCGAAACGCCACCACTTGCAACTTTCCAATCTTCCAGAAATTAACAAACCAGGTACCATTCCAAAGAGGAAATTATGAACATCATGAATATGCCATTGAAATCATCAAACCATGCACACACAGCAAGAAACATCCACAAACATCTTTGCCCTAATTTCTGAAACAAAGCATCTAGCATGCCTATCAACTAGCCGGATTCAACATAGCTTCTAATAAGCTCAAATCAATAGAAAACAAGCTATAATCAGTGAAATTTCAGAGAACGAAGGTTGGAGAAGAAACCTGGATTTGAAGTTCTTCAAAGTAAAAGAAGGCCAGAGATGATCCTCCTATGCTCCTGAGCTTGAATGAAGCAAAATAAAAGCTCGTAGGACTTTGATTCTTGATGAAGACTGAAAGATTCAGCTTGAGAATGATGATACACTTGAGGTTGATTCTCTTTATTCTTGATAGATGATGCACTATTGGTGATGATGATGATGAACCAAAGAGAAGCTCGTTCAGTGTGAGAGAGTGCAGAGAGAATTTTCAGAGAGGGTTTGAAAGTGTTGGTGAAATGTGTGAGAAAAATGAAGTCCACCTCAAAATTATGTGTGAGTTAGATTATATATCTTGAGTTTAGAAGTTAACTACAATGGTTAAGTGAGTTGGTGAGTGAGGTTAACTGAGTTCACCCTAACTAACTGAGTTAAGTTAGTTAGGAGCGGGTTAGGAAGGTTTTGCTAAGGTGTGGAGAGGTTCATGATCATTTATGATGGTGATGGGAATGAGTGGTGGTGATGAAATCCTTGCTGCACAAAGCTTGCAAAGCAAGTTTCTATTTTCCTCTTTGATGTATAAGGGATAGTATGGCATAATGTGTGTAAGAGAATGTTGGTTTAAAAGAGGAAAAAGGTGACTAGTGTGGGAATGTATGCGTGTGAAATGATGAACAACAACAACAATATTACAGCATGATTTTAATGTAACCCAGGGATTTTGAGGGTGAATATCTTTGTGCATAGTGGATGGAATGATGAGATATTGGTGGCACATGAAAGAGTAGACATAGTAGAATAAGTTTGATGTTGAAAAGAGATCAAATGGAGGTTGGTAAGATGGTGTAAAATGACTTAGAACATCAAGATACCAAAACTGGTTTAAGGGCGAGGCAAACTTGGTTGGCATGGCAACAATGGCACATGAATTTTCAGTGTAGAGCAACCATGTTTGCACCCTAATATCTCCTCTATAACTTGCTCAAATGAAAAAATGTCCAACATCAAAGTTGAAGAGGACATTGAGATGAACAACTTTGATGTTCAACATTTTTTTCATTTGGAGCTTCCATCATTGCGAAAAGTAGCTTGACATTTTTCCCACCATGTGTTTGACAAAATTATGGCGCGCAGACCTGGTCTTGCTTGGTCATGACTTGATTTTTGACCTAGTTTTGTCAAACTTTGATTGACCATAACTCCCTCAATTTTGATCCAATGGAAGAGTTCTTTATATGGATTTGAAGTTTAGAATGTGAACTTTAATTGGCTCAACTTGGGTCTGAGGTTTGAAGCTTTTATTATGGAGAAAGGAAGACTCAAAGTGTGGTTCAAAATAGTCCAAACTTTCCATTTTTGGAAACCCTAAGTTTCTAAAAATGGCAACTTTGTACATTTCTTGATTTTTCATGATTCCTCCATCATTTCTTGATCAAATCTTGTCCAATGAACATATGTAACTTGAATTTCATGAATTTGATCTAAAAAGTCAGGAGTTGACTTTTTCAATGCACAGTTGACTTTTTCCCCAATTTCTTGATTCTCAAGCAACTGATCAATTGAACCTCTTCTGAAATGAACCAATGGCCAATCTTCCATCCTTAGATACTTGATATAATGTAGAAAACATTGAGATCAAGTTTGAATCAAAATTTCATCAGGAGACTGCTTGAGCCCAAAACCCTAATTTGGACTGTTTTTTATAGGAGGTGATGCACTGCCCAATCTTCTTGATGAATTCCCATCTTCCAATGACTTGTGAGGTCAATTGAGATCATGTGAGATGTAAGAGACCCTTGGCTCTTGTTCTATGGCTTGGATGATCAATACCTTTGAGAAACACCTGACCACATGCCCTTATGCAAGATGCAATGCAATGCTTTATGTTTATTTTTCTATGCTTGAATGCAATGCAATGAAATGAAAGCATATGCTAAATGATATGAAAAAAGAGAGGGCAAATTTTGGGGTATTACACTTCGCACATGGTCCTGAGAGATTAAGGTTGTCTTCATCAAAACCCAATGTTGGAGAAGCTTGACTTCACAAAAATTATTCAAATTAGTGGTAAAATATTATTTATCATTATCGCTTATAAAAAAATTGAACGGTAATCTGAAACTGATTCTGCACCATTTTAATAAAATCTTTTACAACTTGAAAAACATTTAAGTTCCCTTTAACAAGTGCACTCATCATACTCTTGAGTGGTCATCTATAAATGTGTTAAACTACTTTTTTAGCGACAGTGTACTTATAAAGTTAGGATCTCAAACATCACTATGAATAACAGAGAAATGTTTTGGTTGTTTGTGGAGAATGAGAGTGATGATGTTTTTCGAATTCACATTCTTCACATTTAAACATGGATAAATATTTATAATAAAATAACTTAGCAAACAAGTGTTTCAAAAAACAAAATCTAGGATGACTAATCATAAATGTCATAACAAATGTTGTCATCAATATTTAAATCAAAACAATATTCAAAATGAGAACGTACTTGTTTAGTAGGTAGTTATGATTCAGAACCGAGATCAAAGTAGTAGAGTTGTATACTCTTCATATCATTGTCAATCATTTGTCCCGAGTTTAAATTCTGAAAAAATTCAATGAGTAAAGAAGAAATTAGTTTGACAATTTTTTCTTGGGATAATTTACTAACACGCATTAGACTATAATTTAAATTTGAATCATGGAGAACATTCTTAAGAGTCACACTTGTAAACAACACAATTGAACCTACATGCAATGGTTGAAAAAGAGTTATATGTGATAGTGACTTTTATTTTTTGATACTTGCACATGGGTAATAGGAAGAGAATAATTTTAGTTATACCTGAATATATTATCTAAGTATGGTTCGGAGTGACACTAAGAAAGGTTTTTGTTCTATAGAGCTGGAAAGAGTTGATGGCTCTTGAAGCGTGATCAAATTGTATATTTGTTCCAAAGTGATTGAAATATGAGTTGAGAATGATTCTTGCCCTTGATTAGAGTTACTATATTTAAAGCGCACAACTCTCATTACCACCTTTCTTCTTCTAGTTCGGAGGTTTTCCATTGAGTTTTCAACATGTATCCCTTGTAAGCTATGTACGATTGCAGTGATCACATTGGAGCTTGTTTGACTTCTTCCCCCTCAATGAAACTTCCAATAGCAAGAAGAGAGCCT
Organism: Lathyrus tuberosus; assembly: GCA_022829125.1. Taxonomy (NCBI): domain Eukaryota; kingdom Viridiplantae; phylum Streptophyta; class Magnoliopsida; order Fabales; family Fabaceae; genus Lathyrus; species Lathyrus tuberosus. The sequence goes on from JALAZF010000170.1 coordinate 7,242,598, forward strand.
TCATATTAAGAGTTATGAGGTCTCTTGCCCACCATGACTCATTATCATGTCTTTACCAAATTTATGTCTCGAACTTTATCAAGATCTTTATTCAACCCATCAAGGTATATAAAGACCTCCAATTATCACCATAGAAGAGATCAATTTCTTGCCACATGGTTACCATCTCATTGTAATATGTAGCTACATCCCTATCACCTTTTTTTACATGCCATAACTTCTTACTTTACTCCAAAGTTTTGGGAGGAGTTCAGAACATCAGAGTACATCTTCACATACTGCAACTCCAAACAATAAGAGCACATAAGGCTTCATTATTATGGGTTTCATCGTTCCTATTAACAAGGAAATAAGAATGGAATTTTCATACTTCCATTTTCTGTAAAATTGGTCACTTAAGATCGGTTCCACAATTGGTCTCGTTAGAAACCCAAGCTTTCCTTGTCGTCCATTACCAACATACTCCCTTCGATCTCAAATATAAGCAATAAAAAAATTTTAATGGTCTTAAGTATAAGCAAAAATCGCCTATATTTATTACATTCAATGTCATTATTCCAAATATGCCCCTATTTTTTTCATATTTCTATGTTTTTAACGATCTCCAATGCAAAAAGTATGGGTAAAATTAGAAAGAGAGTGAGACTTAAATGCATTTAGATATTTTTATTAAAAAGGTGAGCTTTTTTGTAAAATTGCTTATATATGAGACCGGATGGAGTATCAGTTTGAGCTAAATGATTGTATTTTTCTCCATTCATCTTGGAAATATTGATTTTTAAAGATTTTGTAGAACCATATTGGTCGTTGAAACAAGTATTAAAGTTGTTATCATTGTCGTTGTGGACTGTGTCATGACTAGCTTTGTGTTCCCCTCATAGGTTAACGTCACGGCTAGCGTCGTCTATACCTAGGTCATTGTGCCCTCTGCCATGAATGCTCGGGTCATCGCGCTCGTTTTCATGGCCTTTATCGTGGCTAATTCTAATGGTATGAAAGTATTCGTTATCAACAATCGAACCTACGAGGGCTCGTTTCCATTGGTTCTTGTTGTCGGTTATGAAGAAGGTTGTGTGGAAGATATAATGCTTACTTTCAAACCCTAGATTGAAACCTTAGAGCTATCAATACCTTATTAAAAAAGGTTAAAGCTAACTTGTGCCCTTGGGGCACAAGTTAAGATCTAAATGTAGAAATGTTTTCTTGAAAGTTGTGTGTTGATTTTCTCAAAAGCTTATAATTAATTATTTTATTACTTTTTTCAATACAAATTTTTTATTTCTAAGTTTTTTAACATATGCCCCAAGGATACAAGTTAGCATTGCCCTTAGAAAAAATAGGTAAAATTTATTGTAATTTTATTCTTCAACATTAGTTGATATTTATAGAGAGATTAGAACCTAGTTATTTTCTTAAATTAAGGAGAACGTTATAAATAGGAAATAAGTAAATAATCTAAAATAAATAGAAAATATTCTTCTTCTTGTTTAAATATTTAGTATTCAATCTCGAGACCGATTAATTCAAGAGGACTAATTCCATCGTCCACTAGTTAGGGATCCAAACAAATATTCTTAGTATAGAAAATACTCCAAAAAACTTATTAAATATTAGAAATAAATAGCAAAAATTCTTAATATAGAAAATAATGCTACATTTTTACTAGGTGTGTCAAATGGGCTAAAACAATGAAATCACAAACCTATTTTGAATCGATGCAATGTGTTGTTCTATGTGATTAGCTGCATTAGGTAAAACAACATATATACAAGATATATTTTGGTGTAGAGGAAACATGTAGAACAATATGTTCTAGCATGTGTTGCTACATCTAGCCTCGGTTTATTAGCTAGATTTCATGAAGAAATCTAAGCATGATTATGTTTAAGAAGATTTGTTCAATCCAAGGTTCTGCTAAAGTGCTTGATGGGAATATTTGGAAGTTATATGTTTAGCACATGTTGTGTGACATATTGGCATAAGGTTTGGGTACTTATTATCTTCAGATCTCCTTGAGATTTGATGTGGTGTTAACTTCTTCAGAAGATGCATAAGTTTACTTGTGAAAGAAGTTTGTTAATCTAAATCAATTCGGAAAAGATTTTATTAAATCATGAATATGGATAATATAATTTAATTAAAAGGATTGGATTTGATTTAGTCAAAGAAGATTTGATTGGATTTGCATTGAAGAAAGTTTTGGTTCATATCCTTTTAATCCAAGATTTACTCTACAAAGAAGATTCATATGAAAAGAGTTACTTTGGATATCGTGGCGCAACATGTGGAACACGATATTCCAGCATGTGAGCAGTTCAACATCTGACCCTTGTCATAAGGCCATGATGGATGTTACTTGGAGCATGATTTATAGTAGGATCTCAATCAGATTTATTGCAATATTATAGCAATGCATTTATGTGGATTTGTTTGATTATATTGGATGTAATTCATTCAATTTAAATTGCAGATTTAAATTTTAATTTGAATCATAACAAATCATATCTTTTGGAGATTTTTTTTTAGGAACAAATCACAACCAAATCTTCTATTGTTCTGGACGAAATCAGAGCTGCCAAATCCCATTAGAAAAAGCCCAGAATTGGATTTCTATTTAAGAAGACTTAAACCTCATGTTTAAGGTGTGCATGTTTTAAAGATTCCTTGTGTTAGGTTTATTTTTTGAGTCTTTGTTTGTGTTAATTTTGTGCACCACTCTAGCGCCTTCATTCATATCTTAAGGCATAGGGCTTGGTTTGTTAGTTGAATTATAAAGCTTTGTTCCAAGACACTAATTCTATAAACTTGAGAACAAAGTGGTTGTGTTGATTGTACATTACATTATTGCTTTAGTCACATGGCATAGTGTTGATATTGTTTAGTTGAGTTGTATTCTACATTTTATAAAGTTGTTTATTGAAGTGTGTCACTTGGGATTAGCGATTGAGAGAAAGTGAGAGGGGTTCTCATATTTAGAGGGAGACCTATATAGAAAGTCACTAGGATTAGGAAGAGGCATTGAACATCATGGGGTTGATGTTTGTAACACCCCCAATCTATCCCCCAATTAAATAAAGCGATAACAAATATATCAGAGTATAATTAAAACATTCATGGCATAGACGGAGGCGTTGTAACGCCCCAAAAATCTAAATTAATTATTTATTTATTTATTTATTTAGTTAATTTAGAAGGAGGTAAGAAGTTTTGGTAATTTTGGAGAATTTTGGATCAAAAGAGTATTAGTTTTAATAATTTAATAGAATGAATAATTAATGTATTATTTATACTATTATTATTATTATTAAAAATATTAAGAAAAAGGGCAAGGTAGTCTTAAAGGAAAAAGAGTAAGGATAGAGTTGGAAGTTCATAAACTGGAATATTTTGTCTAAAGAGGAGTGGACCGATCACTTTTCTAATTGATCGTGTTTTTGTGAAGAACGCTGAAGAAGAGAGAAGAAGGGAGAGAACCCTAAGGCTTGAAGGTTGCTGAAGAATCATAGAGATGGAGGAAGTTACTAAATTTCTCTAAGGTATGGGGAGTTTTCATGGTTTATTATAATTTTATAGGAATTGGATTATGAATAGATTAGGTTTTGTGGATTCTTGAGTAATTGTGGTGTTTGATGATGTAAATTGTGTTAGGAGTGAGTGGCGTGATGAGAATGAGTGAAACAAATTGGTGTAATTGATGTATGTGTGTTGTGTGAGTCTTTTGGTCAATTTTCGTATTGGACAACATTGCATTTTGGAGTATTTTGAGTCAAAATTGCAGCAGAAAAATCACTTTTTGGAAAAGTTGGGTTTTGTCGCACCCTGACACGGGCCGTGTCCCACAACACGATCACCCGTGTCAGCTTTTCGGTTGGATGGGTGAAAAATTTTCATCAGCAGGTTGCCTGACATGGGCCGTGTCACAGGACACGGGCGGCCGTGTCAGCCTACTGTCATGTATAATTTCTTTTTGTGTTTGGGAATTCTGTTTCAGACTTTCTGACACGGGCTGTGTCACAGGACACGGGTGACCGTGTCAGCTTGCTGTCTTGCTACATTTTTTTTGTTGTTTTGGAATCGTGTCAGACTACTGTATTGCTGTTCTTTTGTTATTTTTTTTTTCTTGAGGTTTTCTCGTGCTGATTTTTTGTTGTCGAGTTGTTGTTGATGTAAGATATGATATACCATGATTGTATGACAAAGACTTATTGAATATGAAATGAATGATGCACACGTTGATTTTTGTTGAATTGGGAAGGAATTCGCATTGTTGCATTTCATAGCATTTTATGTTGGGGCTTCGGTCCATTGGTAGCTTCAATCCCATTGTGCGGATTGAAGTGATACGTTGATTATGTCGTGCTCCTTTTGGAGGGTTGATGGCCAGTGTCCATCCTCGTTGAATCGGTACCACATGCATTCTTTGCATTCCATTATAATTGACATTGCATATAAATGATGTTGTTGTTGATGATGCTATGATATGTTGTTGACGATGCTATGATGTTGTGGTTGATGATGCTATGATATTTTGTTGATGATGTTATGATGTTGTTGTTGCTTTTCTGTTTATTTTCCATGTCCTTATATTACTATAATGAATTGTGATTTCTCACCCTGCCTGCTTGAAAATGTTGCGTCTTATGTGGGTAACTTACAGATAACCAAGAGTAGACTTGCGGTGCTGGAGGATTGAGTTTTGGAGCGTTTCTTTTGTCGTTTTAGCCGTGTTTTAAGTGGTGTCCTGCTCTGTGTAATGTAACATCGGGTTGGGATTAGTTGAGAACCTCGTATTTCTTTTGGTTTATGTTAGAATTCTTTTCATATCGTTGATACCATTTTGAATTGGAGACTTTTATCTATAAAGTATTTTGTTGGCCTGAACTAAAAGTTTGATTCCGCTGTGTAGTTGTTACTTTATGTTATTAATGAATGAATAGCCTGTGTTACGGGACAGGACATTGATTTTGAATGTCGGTTGAATATATGTGACACCTTTCTTGCTGATTTTACTCTGATAATATTAAGTGTTTTTCTTAAAATTGTATGTGGGGTAGAAGGGTGTTACATTAGTGGTATCAGAGCAGGTCGGTCCGTCCGGCCAAGTTGTCGCATCGTAGTTTGTTTAACAATCCAGTATTGTTAACTAGTTCTAACTTTTGTTTATGTTGAAGTGACAAGTTGAGATGGCTGGAAGGAACGATGCTACAATTGCTGCTGCGTTGGAAGCAATGGCTCAGGCTTTGCAGAATCAGCCGAACGCTGACGAAAATGCTGGATCTCGCAGTTTGGCAACTTTTCAGAGGGAGAATCCGCCTACCTTCAAGGGCAAGTATGATCCCGATGGAGCGTTGGATTGGTTGAAAGAGATAGAGAGAATCTTCCATGTGATGGACTGCACCCCAGCGCAGAAGGTTTGATATGGGACTCATATGCTAGCATTCGAGGTTGATGACTGGTGGCTAGAGACTCGTCAGAGGTTGGAAACTGCAGGTGAAGGTATCACTTGGGATGTGTTCCGAAGAGAGTTCCTGAGGAAGTATTATCCAGAGGATGTTCGTGGTAAGAAGCAAATCGAGTTTCTTGAGCTGAAGCAAGGGAACATGTCGGTTACTGATTATGCTGCAAAGTTTGTTGAATTGGCTAAGTTTTATTCGCACTATAATGATGATGATGCTGAGTTCTCTAAATGCATCAAGTTTGAGAGTGGGTTGCGCCCAGAGATCAAGAAGGCAGTTGGATATCAGAAGATTCGTATTTTTGCTGATTTGATTGATAGTTGCAGAATTTTTGAAGAGGATAACAATGCTCATTATAAGATCATTAATGAGAGGAAGGTCAAGCACCAACAGAATCGTGGCAAACCTTATGATGCTCCAGCTGGGAAGAGTAAACATAAAGTGGTTGATGGCAAGAGGACTAGTGGGGGAGATGCTCCTGCTAGCATAACTTGTTTCAAATGTGGGAAACCTGTTCATAAGAGTAATGCATGTACTGCTGAAGTGAAGAGGTGTTTCCGTTGTGGTAAGATTGGGCATGCCATATCGGAGTGCAAGCATAAAGAGATGATTTGTTTCAACTGTGGCGAAGAAGGACACATTAGTAGTCAGTGTCAGAAATCGAAGAAGGCGCAAACCGGTGGGAAAGTGTTCGCTTTGGCTGGGACTCAAACAACGAATGAGGACAGACTCATCAGAGGTACATGTTTCATTAATAGTACTCCCTTAATTACTATGATTGACACTGGTGCTACTCATTGCTTTATTGCTGCTGAATGCATTGAAAGATTGGGTCTCATGTTGTCTTCTATGAATGCAGAAATGGTCATCGAGATTCCGGCTAAGGGATCGGTGACTACTTCTCTGGTGTGATTAAAGTGTCCCTTGTCGATCTTCGACAGAGACTTTACTGTTGGTTTGGTGTGTTTGCCGTTATCTGGAATGGATGTAATCTTGGGAATGAACTGGTTAGAATATAACTATGTTCATATCAATTGTTATAACAAGTCTGTGAGATTTTCTACTCCTGAAGAGGAAGAAGCTAGTTTGTTGCCTTTTAAGGAGTTACAGCAGTTGATGCAAGAAGGAGCTCAGATGTTCTCAGTGATGGCGTCGTTATCTGTTGAGAGTCGAGCTGTAATTGAGGAGTTGCAAGTGGTGTGTGAATTTCCTGAAGTTTTCCCTGATGAAATTCCTGATGTGCCTCCAGAAAGAGAAGTTGAGTTTGCAATTGACCTTGTACCTGGTACCAGACCTGTTTCTATGGCACCATACAGGATGTCTGCATCAGAATTGTCGGAATTAAAGGAGCAATTGGAGGAGTTACTCGAAAAGAAATTTGTGCGACCAAGTGTATCGCCGTGGGGAGCTCCAGTGTTGTTAGTAAAGAAGAAAGATGGAAGTATGAGGCTCTGTGTTGATTATAGACAACTAAATAAAGTGACGATTAAGAACAAGTATCCGCTTCCGAGAATAGATGACTTGATGGATCAGTTGGTAGGTGCTCGTGTGTTTAGCAAGATTGATTTGAGGTTGGGCTATCATCAGATTAAAGTGAAGGATGAAGATATCCAGAAGACGACTTTTAGAACGCGTTATGGACATTATGAGTATTCGGTGATGTCTTTCGGTGTTACTAATGCGTTGGGAGTATTCATGGAGTACATGAACCGTATATTTCACACTTATTTGGATCAGTTTGTGGTGGTGTTTATTGATGATATATTAATTTACTCTAAATCGGAGGAAGAGCATGCAGAACACTTGAGACTAGTGTTGCAAGTTTTGAAGGAGAAGAAGTTATATGCAAAGCTGTCCAAATGTGAATTTTGGTTAAGGGAGGTTAGTTTTCTCGGTCATGTCATTTCAGGTAGTGGCATTGTTGTGGATCCGTCTAAAGTGGATGATGTGTTGCAATGGGAAACACCAAAGTCGGCTACCGAGATTAGAAGCTTTTTTGGGACTAGCCGGTTATTACCGAAGGTTTATCGAGGGATTTTCTAAGTTGGCACTTCCGTTGACTAAGTTGACTTGTAAAGGTAGAGCTTTTGTGTGGGACATTCAATGTGAAGGAAGTTTCAACGAATTGAAGAAAAGATTGACATCGGCTCCGGTTTTGACATTACCTAACCCAGGAGAACCTTTTGTGGTATATTGTGATGCTTCTAAAATGGGTTTAGGAGGTGTACTTATGCAGAATGGCAAGGTAGTTGCTTATGCATCGAGACAATTGAGAACTCATGAAAAGAATTATCCTACACATGATTTAGAACTTGTTGCGGTTGTTTTTGTGCTGAAGATTTGGAGACATTATCTCTATGGTTCTAGATTTGAAGTATTTAGTGACCATAAGAGTTTAAAGTATTTATTTGACCAGAAGGAGTTGAATATGAGACAGCGAAGATGGTTGGAATTATTAAAAGATTATGATTTTGGTCTGAACTATCATCCGGGTAAAGCTAATGTTGTGGCTGATGCCCTAAGTCGGAAAACCTTGCATATGTCAGCGATGATGGTTAAAGAATTAGAATTGATTGAGAAGTTCAGAGATATGAGCTTAGTTTGCGAAGTGACACCGCAGAGTGTGATGTTGGGGATGCTGAAAATTAACAATGATTTTCTGGACAGCATCAAGGAAGCTCAGAAGTTAGACGTGGAACTAGTAGATTCGATAGTTGGGATCGATCAGTCCAAGGACGATGATTTCAAGTTGGATGCCTATGGTGTGTTGAGGTTCCATAATCGAATTTGTATTCCTGACAATGCGGAGGTGAAGAAAGCGATTCTTGAGGAAAGTCATAGAAGTAAATTGAGTATTCATCTGGGGGCTACAAAAATGTATCAGGACTTGAAGGAATTGTTTTGGTGGCCTGGGATGAAGCGTGATGTAGCTCGTTTTGTGTATGCATGTTTAACTTGTCAGAAGTCAAAAGTTGAACATCAGAAGCCTGCTGGGTTGATGCAACCGTTAGAAGTTCCAGAATGGAAATGGGATAGCATTTCAATGGACTTCGTGACGCGATTACCTAATACTTCCAGAGGACATGATTCTATTTGGGTGATTGTTGATAGGCTTACAAAGTCGGCTCATTTTATTCCTATTAACATTAGTTTTCCAGTATCGAAGTTGGCGGAGATTTATATTCGTGTAATTGTGAAGCTGCACGGTGTCCCTTTGTGTATTGTGTCGGATAGAGATCTGCGATTTACTTCTGATTTTTGGAAGAGTTTGCAAGAAGCGTTGGGTTCTAAGTTGAGGTTGAGTTCGGCGTATCACCCTCAGACGGATGGTCAAACGGAGAGGACTATTCAGTCGTTGGAGGATTTGCTGCGAGCATGTGTTCTCGAGCAGGGAGGTTCGTGGGACACCTATTTACCGTTAATAGAGTTCACTTATAATAACAGTTATCATTCTAGTATAGGAATGGCACCTTTTGAAGCATTGTATGGTCGGAGATGTAGGACTCCTTTATGTTGGCATGAATCTGGAGAAAGTGTAGTGTTGGGACCTGAAATTGTTCGAGATACTACTGAGAAGGTGAAGTTGATCCGAGAAAAGATGAAATCTTCCCAAAGTAGGCAGAAGAGTTATCATGACAAGCGAAGAAAGGATTTAGAATTCCAAACGGGTGACCATGTGTTTTTTAGAGTTACACCTGTGACAGGTGTTGGGCGTGCATTAAAGTCTAAGAAACTTACTCCTCGTTTTATTGGTCCGTATCAGATTTCGGATAGAGTTGGAAATGTTGCTTATAGAGTAGATTTACCGCCTAATCTGTCGAATTTACATGATGTGTTTCATGTGTCACAACTCCGGAAGTATGTTCCAGATCCATCTCATGTGATTCATATGGATGATGTGCAAGTACGGGATAATCTTACTATGGAAACGATGCATGTACGAATTGCGGAAAGGGAGACGAAGATTCTAAGAGGCAAGGAGATTGCGTTGGTGAAAGTTGTCTGGTTAGGAGCTGCCGGAGAAAGCATGACTTGGGAGCTGGAAAGCAAGATGAAGGAATCCTATCCCGAGTTATTCGAATCAGGTAAATTTTTAAGGACGAAAATTCGTAAAGTAGGGGAGAGTTGTAACGCCCCGAAAATCTAAATTAATTATTTATTTATTTATTTAGTTAATTTAGAAGGAGGTAAGAAGTTTTGGTAACTTTGGAGAATTTTGGATCAAAAGAGTATTAGTTTTAATAATTTAATAGAATGAATAATTAATGTATTATTTATACTATTATTATTATTATTATTAAAAATATTAAGAAAAAGGGCAAGGTAGTCTTAAAGGAAAAAGAGTAAGGATAGAGTTGGAAGTTCATAAACTGGAATATTTTGTCTAAAGAGGAGTGGACCGATCACTTTTCTAACTGATCGTGTTTTTGTGAAGAACGCTGAAGAAGAGAGAAGAAGGGAGAAAACCCTAAGGCTTGAAGGTTACTGAAGAATCATAGAGAAGGAGGAAGTTACTAAATTTCTCTAAGGTATGGGGAGTTTTCATGGTTTATTATAATTTTATAGGAATTGGCTTATGAATAGATTAGGTTTTGTGGATTCTTGAGTAATTGTGGTGTTTGATGATGTAAATTGTGTTAGGAGTGAGTGGTGTGATGAGAATGAGTGAAACAAATTGGTGTAATTGATGTGTGTGTGTGTTGTGTGAGTCTTTTGGTCAATTTTCGTATTGGACAACATTGAATTTTGGAGTATTTTGAGTCAAAATCGCAGCAAAAAAATCACTTTTTGGAAAAGTTGGGTTTTGTCGCACCCTGACACGGGCCGTGTCCCACAACACGGACACCCGTGTCAGCTTTCGGGTTGGATGGGTGAAAATTTTTCATCAGCAGTTTTCCTGACACGGGCCGTGTCACAGGACACGGGCGACCGTGTCAGCCTACTGTCCTGTATAATTTCTTTTTGTGTTTGGGAATTCTGTTTCAGACTTTTTCACACAGGCCGTGTCACAGGACACGGGTGACCGTGTCAACTTGCTGTCTTGCTACATTTTTTTTTTGTTTTGGATTCGTGTCAGACTTCTGTTTTGCTGTTCTTTTGTTGTTTTTTTTTCTTGAGGTTTTCTCGTGTTGATCTTTTGTTGTCGAGTTGTTGTTGATGTAAGATATGATAAACCATCATTGTATGACAAAGACTTGTTGAATATGAAATGAATGATGCACACGTTGATTTTTGTTGAATTGGGAAGGAATTCGCATCATTGCATTTCATAGCATTTTATGTTGGGGCTTCGGTCCATTGGTAGCTTCAATCCCATTGTGCGGATTGAAGTGATACGTTGATTATGTTGTGCTCCTTTTGGAGCGTTGATGGCCAGTTTCCATCCAAGTTGAATCGGTACCACATGCATTCTTTGCATTCCATTATAATTGACATTGCATACAAATGATGTTGTTGTTGATGATGCTATGATATGTTGTTGACGATGCTATGATGTTGTGGTTGATGATGCTATGATATTTTGTTGATGATGCTATGATGTTGTTGTTGCTTTTCTGTTTATTTTCCATGTCCTTATATTACTATAATGAATTGTGATTTATCACCCTGCCTGCTTGAAAATGTTGCCTCTTATGTGGGAAACTTGCAGATAACCAAGAGTAGACTTGCGGTGCTGGAGGATTGAGTTTTGGAGCGTTTCTTTTGTCATTTTAGCCGTGTTTTAAGTGGTGTCCTGCTCTGTGTCATGTAACATCGGGTTGGGATTAGTTGAGAACCTCGTATTTCTTTTGGTTTACGTTAGAACTCTTTTCATATCGTTGATACCATTTAGAATTGGAGACTTTTATCTATAAAGTATTTTGTTGGCCTGAACTAAAAGTTTGATTCCGCTGTGTAGTTGTTACTTTATGTTATTAATGAATGAATAACCCGTGTTACGGGACAGGACAATGATTTTGAATGTCGGTTGAATATATGTGACACCTTTCTTGCTGATTTTACTCTGATAATATTAAGTGTTTTTCTTAAAATTGTATGTGGGGTAGAAGGGTGTTATAGGCGTCACATCAATTGAAACAAAATACCACAACCTGCTCATATAGATATGCAACAATCAGGTAGCACATAACAGAGGAACTCAGTTCCTAACACCCACAATTCAGATACAGAATAAAAGCGGAAAATCTGCAACTGAATCTCATATATATATAACATAAAAGTTTGTCTGTCATATACAGAGTCATACATGTACATTCCACTAAGAACATATACATATACACTTAATCACAAACAATCTCCCCGACTACCCGGTGCTACATATCAGAGTCGACCAACAAAAGAATGAAGACCTAAGCTTCACAAAAAGACCTCCAGCATCTAATCTGCAATGCCTCATAGAGCATTCAAAACAGCAGAAGGGTGAGAAACACAATCATAATATAGTTGCATACAAATATATAATAACACAAAAATACACATGTAAAACATTCTCACCACAACTTACACCATAATTCAAATACAAAACAACACAATGCATATCTCATATATCCATCACCAAGGCATATCAATCATGCACTATACAATTATCACCAACATATATATATATATATATCAACTCATCAAATCCATTCACAATTCCACACAAAATCAATTCATTCATGATTTATACAAATGCACAGAGACCGACACAACGACTCTATGCAATGCAATGCAGTACCGTTCCATCCATCATTCTCATCATTAGTTCACTCAGGAACTATTGGAATCATCGCTTGTTACTTAGTGTAACTCCCTGTCGGGCAAACGATATTCCCCGTCGCTTTAGGTCCTCTTGGTATAAGGCTCACGATGTTTATGGATCGCTTTAGGTCCTCTCGGTATAAGGCTCACGATCCGATCGCTTTATGTCCTCTTTATATAAGGCTCACGATCGTCTATAATCATCGCTTTAGGTCCTCTCGGTATAAGGCTCACGATGTTATAGTGGATTCCCTCTGGAACCGTTTCGTCGCTCACACCCATTAGGGCACACGACATCACAAGAATGCATATCATGATGCTTGGCATACAATGACTCATGACATTCAAATGCACACATATACACATCCATAATCATGCATATACAATCAAATACGACACAATGCATTTTCTTTCCCTTAGGCCACAAACCATAATCACAACATTTCATCACATGCATTCACATAATATAACATCACACAAGTCATACGATATATATCAAAAGCATACTGCATGATAACACATCAAATACACTCAATTAAAATAGTAAAAGTCGATAAAATGACACATTCCCAAATTCCCAACCCAATTAAATCGGCCAACAATCTCAAAACCATTTTAATAAGAAAGAACATCTCAGTAGCTTTCTAACGGTACTAAGAACGCCTTGATCCGAGTTACGGATCAAAAGTTATGAATTTTCAAAGAAAAGAATTTATTGAGAAACAGCCAGATTCGCCTGGCAACTTAGGATTCCGCCTGGCGGATCCCCCTTCGCCAGCACTTCGCCTGGCGAACTAGTGGCAAACCACAAATTTAGAAAAACCCCAAGAGTTACAGAAGCTAACCCATTTCTGTCTCTCTGTTTTCGCCTGGCGACTTATGATTTCGCCTGGCGAATCCCCCTTCGCCAGCACTTCGCCTGGCGAACTAGTGGCGAGACCTAATTCGCCTGGCGAATTTCCAATTCGCCTGGCGAATCGCATCAGAACCAGAATTTTCTGCTGCGGGTTACATGGTTCCAAAACCCCCAAAAATCCCATTTTTCATCCCAAATCAATTCCAACAGCAAAACAAGTATCAGCAATTATTCATAAGCATAGTGTGATCATACAACGCAATTTATATCGATTTCCGACCGCGAAAACATCGATTCCTAATCATTTTCTCATTTCCAACCTAGAAGTGAAAACTATGGAAAGGCAAGAGAATATTCAAACACACACATACATATTCATACACTAGCATAAGGTAATCGAGTTTCACACCCTTACCCGATTTAATCGTGTTTGAAAAGTCGGTTGGATCAATTTCTTTCTCTCCAAGTTTTCTCCCTTTTTCTTCTTTTCTTTCTCTTTTCCTTCTTCTCTTTTTCTTTCTCTCTATTTTTCTCTCTTTCTAACTCCTAAGTTCTATTTTAAATGAAAAACATAATATCTACCCATCAAAAGACCAAAATACCCCTACACTCCAATATCTCGTAAACGCTCTCAAAACGCGATAAAACATAACAACAATGAAAAATAATATATCGCCAAATAAAAGTCAAAAATAAAATAATATAAAGACCAAAATAATTAAATCGACTCAATTAAATAAATCTAACAAAACTGGGGCGTTACAACTCTCCCCCACTTAGAAATTTTCGTCCTCGAAAATATTACCTAAGACGAACAACTCCGGATACGACTCCCGCATCCGACTCTCCAACTCCCAAGTCAAATTGCCCTCAGCAGCGCCTCCCCACGCTACTTTCACAAGCGCAATATCCTTGCCTCTTAACCGCTTCAACTCGCGATCCAAAATTCTCACTGGTAATGCCTCAACCGTAAGGTTCTCCCTTACCTCAACCTCATCCATCGGAATCACATGCGACGGATCCGGAACATACTTCCGAAGCTGTGAAACATGGAACACATCATGCAAATTCGAAAGACTCGGCGGCAACGCCACCCGATAAGCCACAGTACCCACTCTCGCGGATATCTGATAAGGACTAATAAACCGAGAAGTAAGCTTCTTCGACTTCAATGCACGACCAACACCCGTCACCGGTGTAACTCTCAAAAATACATGATCGCCTTCTTGAAACTCAAGATATTTCCTCCTTCGATTATGATAACTCTTCTGCCTACTCTGAGAAGCCTTCATTTTCTCACGAATAAGTTTCATCTTTTCCGTAGTCTGTTGCACTAACTCCGGTCCAACCACCGAACTCTCACCAGATTCATGCCAACACAACAGCGTTCGACATCTTCTTCCATACAACGCTTCAAAAGGTGCCATTCCAATACTTGAATGGAAGTTGTTGTTATACGTGAATTCCACCAACGAAAGATAACTATCCCAAGCACCACCTTGCTCAAGAACACAAGCTCTCAGCAAATCTTCCAATGACTGAATAGTTCTCTCGGTCTGACCATCCATCTGAGGATGATAAGCAGAACTCAATCTCAACTTGGAACCTAACGCCTTTTGCAAATTTTCCCAAAATCTGGAAGTAAACCTCGGATCTCGATCTGAAACAATACACAATGGAACACCATGTAGCTTCACAATCACACAGATATAAATCTCAGCCAACCGCTCCAAAGAAAAACTGATGTCAATCGGAATGAAATGCGCCGATTTAGTCAGCCTATCCACAATTACCCAAATGGCATTATGTCCCCTCTGTGTATTCGGCAACCCTGTCACAAAATCCATAGAAATGTTGTCCCATTTCCACTCGGGAATATCCAACGGTTGCAACAATCCACTAGGCTTCTGATGTTCTACCTTTGACTTCTGACACGTCAAACACGCATAAACAAACTGAGCCACATCCCTCTTTAATCCAGACCACCAAAAGATCTTCTTCAAATCTTGATACATCTTATTAGCTCCCGGATGTATACTCAAATTACTCCGATGTCCTTCCTCTAAAATCATCTTTTTCAAGTCCGAATCATCAGGAATACAAATTCTACCACGGAATCTCAAAACACCCTTACCATCCACTTTAAAATCACCATTCATACCTTGATCCCCAACCGTCATCAAATCAACAAATTTCACATCCAACTTCTGTTTCTCGCTAACGGTTAACAGAAAATCATTAGTGACCTTTAACATTCCAAGCCTCACGCTATCAGATGTCAATTCACACACCAAACTCAAATCTCTAAATGCTTCCAAAAGTTCCCACTCTTTAACCATCAAAGCAGACATATGCAAAGATTTCTGACTTAACGCATCGGCTACCACATTAGCTTTACCAGGATGGTAATTCAAGCCAAAATCGTAGTCCTTCAAAAATTCCAACCATCTCCGTTCCCTCATATTCAACTCTTTCTGATCAAACAAGTATTTCAAACTCTTATGATCACTAAAGACTTCGAATCTTGCACCATAGAGATAATGCCTCCAAATTTTCAACACAAAAACCACTGCTGCTAATTCCAAATCATGAGTAGGGTAATTCTTCTCATGAATCCTTAATTGCCTCGAAGCATAAGCCACAACCTTACCTTCTTGCATCAACACCCCACCTAAATCAATCAAAAACACATCACAATACACCACAAACGGTTCAGTAGGATTCGGTAAGATCAAAACCGGAGCTGTAGCCAATCTTCTCTTCAGCTCACTAAAACTTTCCTCACACTGAATATCCCAAATGAACGTTTTACCTTTACAAGTCAACTGGGTCAAAGGAAGTTTTAACTTGGAAAAACCTTCAATGAATCTTCGATAATATCCAGCTAGACCCAAAAAGCTTCTAATTTCAGTAACAGATCTAGGAGCCTCCCATTGTAGAACTACATCTACTTTAGATGGATCCACAACAATATCATTACCTGAAATCACATGCCCAAGAAAACTCACTTCTGACAACCAGAACTCACACTTGGACAACTTGGCAAAAAGTCTCCTTCCCTTCAAAATTTGCAACACAATTCGTAAATGCTCCGCATGTTCCTCCCGAGACTTAGAATAAATCAAGATGTCATCAATAAACACCACAACAAATCGATCCAAATGCTCATGGAAAATATGATTCATATACTCCATAAACACACCCGACGCATTAGAAACCCCGAACGGCATCACAGAATATTCGTAATGTCCGTAGCGTGTCCTAAAAGCCGTCTTCTGAATATCTTCCTCTTTCACTCTAATCTGATGATAACCCGACCTCAAATCAATTTTACTAAACACACACGCACCTACCAACTGGTCCATCAAATCATCAATTCTCGGAAGAGGATACTTATTCTTAATCGTCACCTTATTCAGCTGGCGATAATCAATACACAATCGCATACTTCCATCTTTCTTTTTCACCAAAAGAACTGGAGCACCCCAAGGCGATACACTCGGCCACAAACCTCTTTTCTAACAATTCATTCAACTGCTTCTTTAACTCAACCAACTCAGATGCCGACATACGATATGGTGCCATAGATACAGGTCTAGTACCAGGATCTAGATCTATAGAAAACTCCACCTCTCTTTCTGGCGGCACATCTGAAATATCCTCTGGAAACATCTCTGGAAATTCACACACAACTGGAAACACATCAAGTGCAACTTGACTATCCACTGTCAACGATGCAAACAATCCGAACAATTGAGCTTCCTCCACCAAAAGTTTCTTCAACTCTTTGGTAGATAAGAAACTCGATTCCTCGTCTTCCTCAAGAGAAGGAAATCACACCAACTTATGATAACAATCAATATGAACTCGATTGAACTGCAACCAGTTCATTCCCAGAACCACATCTAAACCCTCCAACGGCAGGCACACCAAATCCATCTCAAAATCTTTACCATAAATGGTCAAAGGACAACTTAAACAAACCAAAGAAGTAGTTACCGATCCCATTGCTGGAGTATTAATAACCATCTCTCCACCCATCGAAGACAACAAAATATTCAAACGCTTCGCGCACTCAGACGAAATAAACGAATGAGTCGCTCCAGTATCAATAATAGCAACTAAAGGCATACTATTAATAAAACAAGTACCTCTGATCAGACGGTCTGCACTAGTAGTCTGAGTCCCTGCCAATGCAAATACTTTCCCTCCAGCTGGAGCTTGCTTTGGTTTCGGACACTTCGTACTAACATGACCAGGTTCACCACAGTTGAAACACTTCACCACATTCTTCTTACAATCAGCTGCGACATGTCCTAAACCTCCACAAATGGAACACTTCCTCATATCCTTTCTGCATTCAAACTGACGATGTCCTAAGTCACCACACCTAAAACATCTCAGAGGATTAGACATACCTCCCCCACTTGGCCTTTTATCAAAACTACCCCTTTGCTTACCCTTGTCAGCTGGTGACACATAAGGACCACCACGGAACAGTTGCTTCCCTTTCCTTTCGTTCACACTCTTATAGTGAGTAGAACGAGCTTTGCTATCCTCCTCAAAAATTCTACAACAATCCACCAAATCCGAAAACCTCCTAATCCTTTGATAATTGATTGCCTGCTTGATCTCAGGACGCAATCCGTTCTCAAACTTCACACATTTGGAAAACTCCGCAGTTGCTTCAGCATAATGTGGATAAAACTGAACAAGCTCCACAAACTAGCTGTGTAATCCACAACAGACATGTTACCTTGTTTCAACTCCAAGAACTCTATTTCCTTCTTTCCTCTAACATCTTCAGGAAAATACTTCGCTTTAGGTCCTCTCGGTATAAGGCTCACAATCTGATCGCTTTAGGTCCTCTTTGTATAAGGCTCAATATCATCTATAATCATCGCTTTAGGTCATCTCGGTATAAGGCTCACGATGTTATAGCGGATTCCGTCTGGAACCGTTTCGTCGCTCACACCCACTAGGGCACACGACATCACAAGAATGCATATCATGATGCTTGGCATACAATGACTCATGACATTCAAATGCACACATATACACATCCATAATCATGCATATACAATCAAATACAACACAATGCATTTTCTTGCCCTTAGGCCACAAACCATCATCACAACATTTCATCACATGCATTCACATCATATAACATCACACAAGTCATACGATATATATCAAAAGCATACTACATGATAACACATCAAATACACTCAATTAAAACGGTAAAAGTCGATAAAATGACACATTCCCAAATTCTCGACCCAATTAAATCGGCCAACAATCTCAAAACCATTTTAATAAGAAAGAACATCTTAATAGTTTTCTAACGGTACCAAGAACGCCTCGATCCGAGTTACGGATCAAAAGTTATGAATTTTCAAAGAAAATAATTTATTGAGAAACAGCCAGATTCACCAGGCGACTTAGGATTCCGCCTGGCGGATCCCCCTTCGCCAGCACTTCTCCTGGCGAACTAGTGGTGAACCACAAATTTAGAAAAACCCCAAGAGTTACAGAAGCTAACCCATTTCTGTCTCTCCGTTTTCGGCTGGCGACTTACGATTTCGCCTGGCGAATCCCCCTTCGCCAGCACTTCGCCTGGCGAACTAGTGGCGAGACCTAATTCGCCTGGCGGATTTCCAATTCGTCTGGCGAATCGCACCAGAACCAGAATTTTCTGCTGCGGGTTACATGGTTCCGAAACCCCCAAAAATCCCATTTTTCATCCCAAATCAATTCCAACAGCAAAACAAGTATCAGCAATTACTCATAAGCACAGTGTGATCATACAACGCAATTTATATCGATTTCCGACGGCAAAAACATCGATTCCTAATTATTTTCTCATTTCCAACCTAGAAGTGAAAACTATGGAAAGGCAAGAGAATATTCAAACACACACATACATATTCATACACAAGCATAAGATAATCGAGTTTCACACCCTTACCCGATTTAATCGTGTTTGAAAAGTCAGTTGGACCAATTTCTTTCTCTCCAAGTTTTCTCCCTTTTTCTTCTTTTCTTTCTCTTTTCCTTCTTCTCTTTTTCTTTCTCTCTATTTTTCTCTCTTTCTAACTCCTAAGTTCTATTTTAAATGAAAAACATAATATCTACCCATCAAAAGACCAAAATACCCCTACACTCCAATATCTCGTAAACGCTCTCAAAACGCGATAAAACATAACAACAATGAAAAATAATATATCGCCAAATAAAAGTCAAAAATAAAATCATATAAAGACCAAAAATAATTAAATCGACTCAATTAAATAAATCTAACAAAACTGGGGCGTTACAATGTTCCTATAAGACTAATTGTACTAATTTAACATAGTGGATTTCCTTTCTTGGATAGAGTGTTCCCTAGACATGGGTGTGGTTTCACCCAACAGGGTTAACAATTCTCTGTGTTATTTATTGTTTTTCTGCTTCATCATTTTGTGTAAGTTAATCTATCATAACTTGGTTGTGTAACTGGTTTTTACTTTCTAGTATACAATGTCCCAGACATCGTGTCTGACATCTGTCCCTGGAATCTGTTGTCTGTCATAAACCAGATGTACACATTGTTCCAAGCATCTGGTCCAATATATGTCCTCTTGAGAGAAAAAATTTACAATGATTATGTTAAGGGGAATACTCATCTCACCCTATGGGGTGCACCCCACACCTTTGAAAACCCAAAATTGTTCTTCTTGTGCCTAGAGACGCATCTTCGGGCACACCTAAAATCACAACAGCCCTTCGTAATTCAGACACACAATCCATTTTTATCAAAATATGGTCTAGAGATGCATCTCCGAATATTATTTAGGGTGTATCCAGATATGCATCTCTGTAACACCCCTTGTACTCATTTATAGTGTTTTATTCACTGGGCTATTTTAGTTAACAACTCAGTGACGATTCTAAAGATGCATATTTGGAAACATCAAGCAGGAAATCGGATAAAACACAACCTTTCATGTTCTTCTACCTCATGATCAAAGGGACCTTCATTCTCAACCAACTTTTCAACATCAAAACATCATTCTTGTATTTTATCACTTCAAAGGGAGAAAAAGTAGTTGGAATTTAAGGTAAAGTTCATTCATTTCATCCATCATTATTTGCATTAATGTGGTGTTTGAGCTGAAAATATGAATGTTGAGTCCGGATATGCATTTCCGGATTAAGTTTCATGTGTTCCGGAGATGCATATCCGGATTTGCCTGATACTTTAAGCTCTAAATCTATTTTTTGTTATGATTGATGTTAGATATGGTGAACTTGGATATGTTTCCCAAATCTACTGTGAGGATGGATGTTAAACTATATGAAGTGAAGGATGATGTTAAACCAGATGAAGTGAAAGATGGTGTTAAACTGGATAATGTTAAACGAGGTTCTAGACCAGTTGTTATCGAGGTAGATGTTTGTGAACATATGATACAATGGGTCTGCATGGAGGCTGGGAAATTGAGTTTTGGTGTTGTAATCGGAAGGTCTGAGTGGTTCTGAAAAAGACATACATTTGTAACAATGAGATGTGAAGTAAGTGGCATGTACCAACCACCGATTGGGAAGTTGAAACGTGATGACAACGGATCGAGAAAATGTGAGTGTCATTTTAAACTCGCAGATACCGTAAGGCGAATGATACATGGAAATTTAATGTGGTTTCTAGTATACTTAATCATTCCATGAGTGACAAGGTAGTTGGTCGTCCCATTGTATTTCACCTTATTATGGAGAAGAAGAAACTTATTTCGAACATGGCATTAAATATGGTGGTGCCGAAAAACATACTTACAACTTTGAAATGGAAAAGACATAAAAATGTTTCAAATACCAAACAAGTACACAATGTGTGTGCCTGAAACAACAAGGCAGTAAGAGGTCCAAGATCTAAAATGCAACAACTGTTGAAGCTTTTGGAGGATGAAGTCATAGTTCGAGATATATTTTGGACTCATCCTGATTCCATCAAGTTGTTCAACACAATTCCCATTTTGTTCATAATTGATTCAACATAAAAAACAAACAATTATAGGCTTTCACTCCTGAAAATTGTTGGTGTTACTTCTACAAAGATGACTTTTTCAGTCGTTTTAGCATTTTTGGAATCCGAAAAAGAGGACAATGTTACATGGGCTTTGAAAATATGTAAGACTATGTTGAAGGACCAAGAAAATATGCCAAATGTAATTGTCACCGATCACGACACTGCTCTGATGAATTCGGTTGCAACGGTGTTTCCTACATCGTGTGCATTACTTTGTAAGTATCACATAACCAAAAATGTGACAAGTCAACTAAAACCTGCGGTAGGCACCAAAAAAATCATGGGTGAAGATGGAAAAATCGTCAAACCCTGTGTGGTGCTAAAAAAGATAATGGATGCATGGAATGGAATAAAAAAGTCTTCCACGAAAGAGTTATATGTCAAATATGTAATACATTTCAGGACATGTGTGCGAGATATTTAGATTTCCTAAAATATGTTAAGAGTATTATTTTGGACTAGGTGAAGGAGAAGATTTTTTGTTTCTGGACTGATCAAGTTAGATACATTGTCAATACAACAACTAACAGAGTTGAATATGTACATGCTACACTAAGAATTGGTTGGGAAACAGTAAAGGTATATTTTATCTAGATTAGGACACCGTGAACCAAATTATTTGAAACCAACATAATGAGGTACAATCATATTTTGGCATGAGCATTACTGTGTTATAACACAGATTCAAAGACAGCATCCTTTATTCACAGTTGGTTGACAACATATCTTGGTCGGGATTGAATTTTAATTTTCACGAAGTCAAGTGAGTAGATAAACCAGGTTGAGATAGCTCAAAGTGTGGTTATACACTTAGGAAGACGTACGGTCTTCTGTGTGCTTATTTCATTTCAAAGAAGATGAAGCTTGATAAACTGATACGTATGGATGAAGTTTACACTCACTAGAAAATACTCTGGTTTGATGATGATGGTGTGATGAAGGATGATAAAGCAAGTATAACAATTATGACCGAATAGGAAGTAATCCAAGAGAGGTTTTCGAAAGCTAAAGACATCATGAATTTACACATCAAATAGCAGCTGATGAAGATTGCATATCCTGAAACAATAGATTTGAGACCCCCGTCGAAACCGGTTAAAACAAAGGATGCCCCTAAAAAGGTCAAACTGACACATAGTGACAACTCTACGAGGCGGTCTCCTTCATACTTTGAACATGTTGACTCACATTTTCCTGATTCTCAAACTCTAAAATCTCAAATAAGTGTTTTCAAGGTTGCTCGCATTAGCAAACCATATCCTTCACCACTGTTACCAAAAATCATCTTCATTGAAGAGATGTCGCTTTTTATGCACAAATACATTAAGCAGATTGTAAATGTTAAAGGTGACAGCAATTGTAGTTTTCGAGCTATTTCGGGTTTGCTCAGTAAAGGATAAGAGGACCACCAGTTTGTGTCTCATCAGCTTATACTAGAATTGATGACTCATAGGGAATCTATACACATCGCTGTACGGGGAAAAGAAAATTATGATGTAATTCTCAATGTTCTTTTTCCTTGTGTTAGTGGTCTGGCACCGTTTGAAAAAAAAATGTGCTTCCCTGAAATGGGACATCTTATATCAAGTGCTTATGATATGGTGTGTATTGATCTGTCAAGATACGGTTTCTCAAAAATATTTTTTCCACTTCAGATTAGGCCACCTCAAAATCCATCATGACGCATCATGTGTATTGGGTGGATTTCAAAAAGACAATATTTTGTTCAAGTTTATTTGAAATTGGGATGTCCTATATCATTGGAGTGGACGACACATTTCACAAAAGATGTTGAAACTTGGCCAGATCACTTTCTAGAAAGGATGAAAGAGTTCACCAAGTTGAGCGACATTGAAAAAGAATCAAATAAGGAAATGTCAAAGAAGGATTCACCAATAGATTTAGGTAGTGACACATGTTTTGATACATTTTAGTTTTTATCTAACAATGTAACTTATTTTTTGTATGCAATGTTGTCAATGGTGTAATCTCAATACAATTTGAGACATACATAATGTCTATTCTACTTTAATGTTATAGAATTTGGGGGTAATTTTTGGACAAATTTTCTGTTTCAAAATTTTTCTCTGCATATTATACTGGTTCTGTATGAACAATGCTCTGGTTGAATACGGATATGCATCTCCGAACACACCCAATATTAATTGTAAAAAAATAAAATAGGGGATTTTACGGATATGCGTTTCCGTAAACACCCTGATTTTGTAAAAAAAAATAGGGTTTGTTCGTATATGTATATATGAAATATGCCCTGATGAAAGGATATTGTTTCTAAGGTCCAAATTGATTTAAAACTTGTATAAATAGGGGTCTCTCATTCCATTTCCTTTACAAAAAACACACAAACCAAAATGGATACATATCCTCATCTTGCTTTTATGTATTTCAATGGTGCAAACCCCCCACTTCAATTAAGGGTCTTTGAGGACATACCTTTCGTCGATCTGAAATTCAAACTAAATACTCTCCTACGTTATCCAAACAAAATTGAAGAGTTGTAAAGCTTGAGTATCGTTAACCCTCGAATGCCGACAAATGGAAGATACGGCTCACCAAGCTTGAACTGGAGACAGATGAGAATTTAAAAGTTATATGGAGTACATTTTATCGTAACTTAACAAAGGGTCCAATTGAAGTGGATGCGACGATTACAAGATCAGCCGGAAATATTATAAAGATGTTGCAACGTCTTGAACCACCCGTTTGTAATGAAATATAATGTTAAATTTATGTTAACGATTATCTATGTAAGTATTTGAATGTTAATTTGTGTTGTTTTTCCAAGTTTGACCTAACAGAGCATATTTCGGAGTGGGTCTCCAAAAAAACTCACTGAATATTGTATTAAGGGTTGTTACGGAGATGAATCTCCAGAATCACCCTAATGTTGATACAGAGATGTATATCCAGAGTAAATTTTGGCAAAATAAGAGTCTCGTCAATTTGGACTGACGAGTGTGTAAAAAAAAGTGCATCTGAAGATGCTTCTCCATACGCTAAGGGCATTTGTGAATTTTCACGGTGGTGAAGAAGCACCCCATGGGTTTTAAAGAACAACCCTCTTATGTTAGACAACGGATATTTTGATGCCCGCAAATCAGAAACCTATTTTGAATTGATGCAATAATTATGTTAGAGTGCGGATATTTTTATGCCATTTTGCAGAGTTTTGCTTCTTTGGATACGACATGTTGTGCCAATCACAAGAGAATTTAACTTGTCACCCCTAAAATTAAACCTGACACCCCGTACTAATTTTCAAATTGTCCATGAATAAATTTGAGTCAAAAGTGCAGACGGAATTTCTGATGGTTCATTCAAAACTTCTAATAACAAACCAAATTTTCAATAGTTCAATATAAAATTGTCGGTCTTAATTTATACCGCTTTGAAAAAAAACGTATCTTTGAACTAATATCTATATTTTGAAAAAATTCTATGTCGTACCGAAAATTTCAAAAAAATAAAATTACCGGTAGTTTAAAGAATTTATTTAGAGTGAACTAACGTGGTGAGCCTAACTATTGGATGATAGAATGAAGGCTTAATGCATGCTTTGGTCCCTTAACTTAATTTCTGTTTTCAGTTTGGTCCCTTATATAATAAACGTTAGTGTTAGATCCTTTAATTGTGATTCCGTTAACAAATGTGGTCCATTTTGTTAAAATGTGTGTTTTTCGTTAGTTTTTTATTAGGTGGCATTCCAACTGGATTTTACAAGGTCACATGGATTAAACGTTTCACATTCTGATTAAAAAAACTCCTAAAGTTTCAACGTTTCAGTTTTATCCTTTTTTCATTTCATTTGAGTTCACTCCATTGTCTGTTCATGTTTCTAAACCTGAAACCCTAACGAAAAGGCAACCTGCATCCATCGTATTATTCGTTCGTCTGGTAATCAAATGATTATGTGTATATTCTTCATTTCTTTTGTTCATCCACGTTCACATTCAGTTTAGTTTCTTTCGTTCTTTTTCTTCTCCATTTTAGGGTTTGTGGATTATTTGATATGGCGCGAAAGAGGAACAAGTTCAAGCATCTGTTTTGAGGTAATACTGATGCAAACTTTATGTGTATATTCTTTGTTTCTTTTAGTTCTCAGTTAGGATTTTTCATCTGCTTAGTTAGGGTTTTTTTTGTGCTTTGTCTAAGTCATGGAGAGCCGTTTTAGATGCGTTGTTCATCATAGGGGTCAGTTTTCTGAGTTAACGAAAGTAGGTTATAATGGCTTAGAGGAAACGTGGGATGTGGACCCTGATTTTTGGAGTTACTTCGAAGTGTTAGGTGGTTTAAAGGAGTTAGGTTATCCTAGTATAGAGAGCCTATGGTATTATGATGAAATGGAGTGTAATAGCATAACTGAGTTAAAAGATGACAATGGAACTAGGAGGATGCATACTATTGCTGTGTTGACTGGAGAAGTACATTTATATGTTATACATCCTATCCTACAACCTGAGGTAATTGAGGAACCAATTATGTCACTTGAGTTTAGTGCTGAAATAGGAGACAAGACTGAGTTAAGTGAGAAGATTGATAGGGGTCCCACTTGTGTTGAGAATGTAGGTGACAACTCTGAAAAAATTCCAACTGATTTTGGGAGTGTTATGGATGAGGTTATAGCTGATGTGGAAGGAGGAGACTTAAATATTGGTGGGACCACAGATCTTGAACAAGGTGTGGAATCTGGAGACAAGGGGACCACAATTTTTTGAAATGTTGTGGAAGTGGAAGTTGGGGACAAGGGGACCACTGACATTGAGATTAATGAGGGGACAAATGTAGTTGCACAAGGTGAGGAGCCCGCTGAAATTGAACAAGGTGAGGGACCACAGTAAGTGAACGAAGTGAGGAGCCCAATGTAGTTGAATAAGGTGAGGGACTGAACTGCAACAATGATGTAGAAGAGGGACTGAACTGCCAAAATGAAGGAGAAGAGGGACTGAACTGCCAAAATGAAGGAGAAGAGGGACTGAACTGCAGTGATGACAGTGCATTGGAGATAAATTTTGA
The DNA here is from genome assembly GCA_022829125.1 of Lathyrus tuberosus. NCBI lineage: Eukaryota > Viridiplantae > Streptophyta > Magnoliopsida > Fabales > Fabaceae > Lathyrus > Lathyrus tuberosus. The sequence goes on from JALAZF010000170.1 coordinate 7,268,750, forward strand.
GGACTCTAATGATGATGTGGTTATGACTGAGGAGATACCAGAAAGTGAACATGTAGTGTCTCAAGATGAGGTGGTTGAGGGAAAAGGGAAGGGTAGAGGGAAGGGTAAAGGCAAGGGTAAAGGGAAGGGTAAACCCAAGGGTAAAGGAAAGGGAAAACCAAAGAGTAAAGGAAAGGGAAAAGTTGGAAGACCTTGTAAGAAGGTTAATGTCTGTGAAGCTTCTGGTGAGAAAAGTCTTTTGGATGAAAGTGATGCAGAGGAAGAACAACCAACTGTAAATTTGAAGGGTTTGAGTGACATAGAGGATGAGAATAGTGAGGATGGGTTTGAAGAGTATTTTAGTGAGGATGAATGTGTTGGAAAGGCAGATTGGCAAACATTCAAACTGCCTAAGAAGATGGATGACTATAAGTGGGAATTGGGGACATATTTTGCTTCTAAGTAAGACTTCAGGGATGGTATTAGAACATATGCCATACATAATGGTAGGAACCTGAAGTTCAAGAAAAATGACAAGAAAAGGATGCGAGTGATATGTAAAAAAGGTTGTCCATGGGAGGCATATTGTGCAAAAATTCTGGATGAAGATACTTGGCAGCTTAGGAAGATTGTTGATAAACACACATGTAGTAGAGATTACAAGGTGAATTTTCTCACATCCAAGTGGCTTAGCACTAAGATACAAAAAATGTGAGGGAGAATCCTAGTTTAAAGCTTAGTGATATCATGGAGAAGACCCAACAGAAATGGAATGTGGGGATCAACAAAACTCTTGTATACAGGGCAAAGACCATGGCAATTGATATTGTTGGTGGGTCTTTTAGGGAGCAGTACAAGATAATACATGACTATTCACATGAACTTCTTAGGTCCAATCCTGGATCAACTGTTAAAGTGACAAGTCAACCATACCAAGGTGGAGAAGAAAGCATTGAAACTCCTGAATGTCAGTTGAGCCCTCATTTTCAAAGGATGTACATCTGTTTCAAGGCATGCAATGACAGTTTTTTCAAGTGCAGGCCCATAATAGGATTGGATGGCTGCTTCTTGAAAGGTTACTATGGTGGTCAGATTCTTGCTGCAATTGGAAGGGATCCAAATGACCAGATGATGCCAATTGCATTTGCTGTTGTAGAGGGAGAAACAAAAGATTCATGGAGTTGGTTCCTTGATTTGTTGATACATGATCTTGGAGGTACAAGGTTGTGCAAAACTTACATATTCATAAGTGACCAACAAAAAGTACTTAGTCAATTAATTTCTTTACTTTGGTGTTCACATACATAACTTACACTTTCATAAGGTGACTAATGCATACTTATATATAGGGACTGTTGCCTGCTCTAGATGAACTGCTGCCACAAGTGGACCAAACATTTTGTGTCAGGTATACTTATGCCACATACTTATATCTTTCTGTTAATGCATGTTCATAAGGTAACTAATACATACTTATGTCTTTCTGTTGGTCTGTGTATGAAGGCATCTATACAGCAATTTTAGGAAGAAATTCTCAGGTGTTAAACTCAAGGAATTAATGTGGAAGGCTGCAACAGCCACTTACACAAATGCTTTTGAAAAGGCAATGTTGGAAATTAAGGCTGTTAATGTAGGGCATTCAAGCACTTAATAAAGTTACCTGCTAGGTTTTGGACCAAGGCATTCTTCAAAACAACCCCTTTGTGTGATACCCTAGTAAACAACATGTCAGAGGCCTTCAACTCAGTTTTTGTGACAGCAAGGTCCAAACCAATCATAACAATGTTTGAAGAGATCAGAGTGTATCTAATACAAAGATGGGAGTCAAACAGACAAAAAATTTCCAAGTTTAAAGGTGACATCCTACCCAACATCAAGAAGAAGATTACAAAGGAGTCTGAAAAAACAAAAAGCTGGATTGTGAGGTATGAACATTCTACACAACATCTAAACGATTGTTTTACATTTGTTTCACCCAACTCAGGTTTTAAATATTTGTTGTCCATTTAACAGGCGTGCAGGGGAGTATGACTATGAGGTGAGACACATCTCATACAATGGAGAAAAATACACTGTCAATTTGTCAACCAAAGTGTGTTCTTACAGAAAATGGATGCTTACAGGTTTGCCTTGCTATCATGCTATATCTTGCATGAAATCTCAACATTTAGAGATTGAAAGTTATGTCCCTGATTGCTACAGAAAATAAGTGTATGAAGACTGCTATGCATCTGTCATATTTTCAGTCAATGGGGAATTACTTTGGGAGAAAAAAGGTTATGTTGAGTTGCAACCACCACCCATCAAAAGACAACCAGGAAGGCCAAAGAAGAAGAGGAATAGAGATGCTTCAGAGAGCATAAGGGATGAAACTCAGCTAAAGAGAGCAAACTTTGGCATCAAGTGCAGTAGATGCCACATGATGGGGCACAACAAGGCAACCTGCAAACATCCAGGTCCAAGTCAGACAACTCAGCCTGAACCAAGTCAGCCTGCAGCATCTCAGCCTGAAGCAACTCTTCCTGCAACAAGTCAGCCTGCAGCAAGTGTCCTTGAAGCAAGTCAAACAGCATCAACTCAACCTGAAGCAACTTGATCCACATTTGATTTTTCATGTTTCTGTAACTCAGTGTCATATGAACACTTTATTTTGTCTTTTGTGAGTACCTTATTTAGGCATTGTTGTTTTGGTGGCTCTTTTGTATCAGTGCTCTTTTTGAATCAGTGCTTTTTTGTAATCAGTGCTAAGAACAAATGCTTTTTGTAGCAGTGTCAAGAACACATGCTTTATTGATTCAGTAATATTGTATAAAAATATTCTAAACAATATTGATTCATCATTATTCAAAACAATATATTGATTCATCAACATGTTCTAAACAACATATGTTGCAGACCATTACAGTTATAATTACAGACCATTACAAACCATTTCATACCATTACAGAACAATATATGTTGCAGAACAATATATCTAACCAATAAATGTTGCACATTCTTACACAATTGCAGAACAATATTTTATCAACCAGTTTGATACCATTACAGACCATTACATAACACTATTGCTTAAACATTTGATAACCATACTTTATCACTTAACAGAATTCTTGAATAACATATTCTTACATCCATAACTATGATAAACACATTATTACATTTGCCCACAAAGTTATTTCAAATAGCTTGTTACAAAAACTATGTTAAACCCTAAACTAATAATGCAAAACAAAATTGCATTTTTCAACATTCCTCTTGTGCTCAAAACCTCATTCTTCAACTTCAATATCTTCTTCCTTTGCCTTTTAATCTTCAGATCCCTTCCATCAACAACTTCATCTCCTACCCACTTGAAAAAATTGCATCCCTTCTCCACTTGATTTCTGTAATTTCTACAACCCCAAAACTTTCTCCCAACATTAACATTATTCAAATCCGTAACAGTACGCATCACACACTCTTCTTCACACCAACACTCCATCTTTTTCTTTCTTATCACAACAGATCCAAATGACCCATAACTATGGGTGTTTGATTTCGATTTGTTGCTGGAGTTTATTGACATTTCCACCTATGAATGAAAGAGGATGAAGAATGAATAAGGAGGAAGAAGATGATGAATAGTAACGTGACAATAATGAATGAAGGATGAAGAATGAAGAACCCTAGACATTCATCATCTTTATCGTTTATAAATTGCTAATTGCAGACTCACAAATGAACTAAAAATCTTTGCTGGCATGCCACCTCAGCAAACTTAACGGTTTTACAACAAAACTAACAGAATGGATCAGGTTGTTTAACGGAACAAACGGAACAATTTTTGAGGGACTTAATCGTAACGTTTATTACATAAGGGACCAAATTGAAAACTGAAATTAAGTTATGGGACTTCAGGACTAAATAAGCCTAGAATGAATCTGTTTTCCAGTACGACCAATACGATCGGTATGGCAGAAACAGAAATTTCAAAATGTCGGTATTTCTTTATGAAAAACGGTAAAAGCCCGCACATTGTGGGGTGTCGGGTTAAATTTTTCAATCCCAGTAATCGACCATTATTTTCAAGTTTTAACCATTATAGGGTCACATTCATATTTGGGTATGCACTATTATATGATTAAACTTTTGAATCATTCAAATGTTAACATGAAACAGTGAAAATAATGCCTGATAAGATCCTACAGACTTAAGGTGGATTACATATATCACTTGATATAGAATCGAAATGAAATCAAGCACCTTGTAACTAGATGAATAGGGGACGTCGTCTTTTAATTGACTTTAAGAAGTTTATGTATGAAAACGACCAAGGTGGTCGTGTGACAGCTAACGAAAATTCCAAGTAAATCAGCTGATGGCCAAATTTTCAAGAATGTGTAACTAAATGAAATCCTTTTCATAGAAGAGAAAAGACTGAGGTGAACTTCTGTTATGTGTCAATTAGTATCAAGTATATCAGCTAATTCTGAAGGGTGACAGGTGACAAGTGTGTACAGTGTAGCTTCCACTAAACAACAGCCAGATCACATATGCAAAAAGTATATTTCCTTATAGACTTTATAGTAATATGTAATAACATCAAACTTCCCTCATGAAGGACATTCTGTCATTTCTGTCTACAAATTTTACAATCATTCGTCCTAGACAGTCCAACACCTCAAAATCTCCTTAAATCCTATGCATTTTGAACAATTTTGATGCTCTATTGGTTGCGTCATCGCATTGTCTTCTGCTTCATTGTAAGCGCCTGCAAAGTTCATCTTGTATAGAGTTCAGGTCCTGCATTTCACCTAGGACCGGATGATGGACGAGGTTTACCCTTCATGGAATTCATGTGCTGGGTGACAAAAATAACTCCCATCACGACTATGAGACAACCGATCAGCACACTGAAGAAGAGAGCACCAGGTTGTCGGGTCTGAACAAAGCCGTACACTCCAGAAGAGGTGACCAGAATAAGGTCAGTGAGCCCGTCATTTGAGAAGTCCTCGCTAATCAAAACATGTGTAGGTGGACCAGGTAGTTCAATTGTAGCCAATATACTACCTCCAGGTGATATTACCACGGCCTCTTGTTCTCCAGCTGCAAGGATCATCTCCTGACTGTCGTGCAACCTCAAGGGAAAAGGCTTTAGTGTGGGAATCACCAAACCACCTTCCATCATCCCTGCCGGGGAAGGTAGATTTGACCATGTGACACCAGTTGATTGCTGCCACTGCCAAACAGCATCATGACCATGCAAACCAGGAGAGTACGAAGTAATCTGCAAGGAACAATTTTTATAAAGTTAGTACAGAATATCTAGTAAATAGCACCAAAATATATCAGTTGTGACTTGAAACAATTTGCTAAACAAAAATGAACTGGTTTTGACTGGTGCTCATAAAAACTATCAAATGTTGCATAGCCATTAGCCACATCTAGTCAAATAAAACAATAGCATACCTCTCCACGGTTTGTCAAGAAGATAACGTCCCCATGGCTTCCCTTCCGATGCCTGTGACCATCACTTCTAGGAATGAGAATGGGTGTTGCTACTTCCAAAGAAGCCATATCTGAACCTCGGTTGAAGCTTCTATAAAGTTCTCCATGTTGGAGTAAGTTAAAATGGGTATAATGACAAATAGATACGTTGAAGAGTTGTTCCCGTACTGGTACGCCAGATGATGCAACAGCCCAACAAGGACGCAGAACTTCCATGAACCCACTAACTACAGTCTGCTCAGCACCATTTCCTCCAACAGCCTGATTATATAAATCTCAGGCATCAGGCAGAAGAAAATCTCCCCATTATATTATCAATTATCATGCTAAGTTAATAAGATCTGGGTTGTTGCTTTATCAAAAAATGTGAAGAAAAAAACCGCAAACCTGCACATGATCAAGAACTCCATCGCCATTAATATCAGCATGTAGGCCACCTTCCTGAAGGTGAAGCTGAGATAAACAAAATTGTCATGTCACGGGATATAAAAAAAATTACAAAATAATAATGCGACAGCAAAATAAGATTTTTGCTGAAACCAGGCCAGTTTAAATACTACTACAAATCTACAACCACAAGAGCAGATATTTGGAAGAACGACATTGTGTTGTACAACTACTTATATCCTCATATACTTTTTAGTATTTTGACTAATATATGCATGGTGAAACAATAATCAACTTCCAATCTAATCAGTAGCTTTATATTTACCTTGCATATTGTTCGACCAGATGCCAGATGAAGGGCTTCTATCCCCTCCTTTAGATGAGCCACGACAACATTAGGAACCCACCAAACCTTAGTGTAGTTGGTTATGGTGGGAACATAAGGCGCATGCTGCATCCCAAAAAAAAAACATTATGACAAATAGTGAAAATTATTAATGCCAAAAAACTTCAATTAAGTGTATTTAACAAGCTTAGACGTTATGTTTTTTACACAATAAGAATCTATAACTACTCTGTTTAACTAATTTCAAAGGAGGGGGAAACTGTTCTCCACCAAGTTATTGCTTTGAAATATGCCATGTTTCATGAAGTACCTTAACCTAAGAATGAAATAATCTTCAAATTGTTTTAAATGCATTCTTCTAATCCTTCGAAGCACTAAAGTTATTAGAAGGGTCAATTCAAAATTCATTTAAACAAAAATATGTCCCCATTGAGTAGGTAGTTTAACGACCAAACTTCCCAGACATTAAGCACTTCATATATTAAAATGCAACTTGTTCTTGAATACACCAACACTTCTACCAATTTAACCAATGCATTTTCCCGTGAAAGGTGAAACAAAGCAAATCTCGTCAATGAGTACTGTGACGACCACCTAACTCCAACACATGTGTATCCAGAAAGACCACAAAAGTGCCAAAATGCAGAAGCACAGCACACATTTGCCAATGCCTGCACCATATGACCATCCCCAAAATGCACACTAACAGTATCTTTTGAATCCAAAGGCACAAACTGCATTGTTTTAGGAGCTGGTATTCGATTTCTTCAACTCCTTGTTCTTCACCGACAGAGACTCACAAACTGCATCGTTTTAGAGGCTGGTATTCGATTTCTTCAACTCCTTCATCAACCTCTACCGCTACAATCTCCCCATCCTCCGCCATCCTCTCGTCATCCCCAAAAATAGTCAATCGCAACTGATTATCCGCACATTGGTGCAAGGGAAGATAGTGTTTATTGTAATGAAAACACAAGCCTTTAACCCTTTTCTCCAGCAATTCCGAGTGCATGATATGCCTAAAACCACGACAGCGTTCACCAGGAGCTCCCCGAGAATCTCTGCGGCACTCCCCTGTGAGCTCTCCGTAGAAGACGTGCCACGACTCCCTGACAAAGACAAAAAAGAACCCCGAATTTGAATAAGGCTTCACAGAAGACCACATAGACCCAGATTGAGCCAAAACCAGTAGGCCCAACAAACTCCCCCACACAAGAGTCCAACCTGTAGAACAGGACCAAAGGTAGCTTGTCTGGGACGGGCTTACAGCTCGCAAAGGTGACCTAGTTGCGATTGAGCCAGGAACTCTATTACCACATCCTAAGCAATCTGCATAGCCTGATAGCACGGCAGTAGCTTAAAAGTATGCTAGCGACTGTGAAGGTCATTGTGCAAACAACTGATGAAATAACCCAAGAACTGTATGAGGTAAGCATCCGCACTAAGGAAAGCAAATCAAAATAAGCAATATACTCCTCCAGTGAACTCATTTGCTTCAAATCCTTGAAGTCCTCAAATGGATTGTTCGTTCAACCACTACCGAAACGCACATAGAATGCTTCCTTGAAACTCTCCCATGTTACCTCTTCCGTAGAATCACACCATAGGTTGAAACTCTCCCGTGTTACCTCCATGCTTAATTTAGCAAACAGTATACACATCTCCGAAATATGCTGCACCTCAAAATAAGACTAGGCACCCCCACATCCCCAGGAACAAAAGCAGCTCTACCTTAGAGCACAACGAAATTCATCCAACGAAGAGGAAACGCCCTCTCCCGAACTCGATGACAATGGAAGGCCACCGAACAGAGCCAAACAGGCAATTCATCTTCGCCAATAATGCATGTTGCATCTCGGTTAACTCAGATTCCACATGCGGCGAACAGGCCTCCAGCTCATTGACTCGATCGATCGGCCATTCTAGGGGACATGACCAACCAGCAGGTTGGACCAATTGATAGATCAGAGAAGCAATGAAACAGTGAAAATAGAAGAAGGAAATTGTATTACAGAAGGAATCAGAATAGCACTGAAACCACAACAATGGATAAACTAGAGCCCACTAATTGGGGCAGACTACAAGAATCAAACTACCTCATAATGTTCTATGATATATCATATTTTTATTCAACTCATTAATCTATTAATCTTTCTTAATAGTTTCTCTTATAGTTTTTCTAGGTCTTCCTCTTCGCCTACTGACTTGACTATCCCCAGTGGATAAACTACAATGAAATCACTGAAATCACTACAATGGATAAACTAGAGCAAAAGCTCAGAATAAAGATATTCTCTACCTCTGCCTCATACTAATCTTTCTAACATAAAATTAATCATTCCCTCGTGTTACCTCTCTATTAGGCTGGTTCACATTTTGGTTTACAAAAAAAAGTGAACCACGACAACAATTCAGGAAAACCGAACTTCAACGGCTTCACCTGAACACTATCTTCTCTTGCACCAATGTGTGAAGGTCCTGTGGTTTGGTGCACTATAGTTCCAATGCCAAACCAAACTGGCTTTTTTACAGACTCGAAATTTGCATCTTGTTCAAAATACAAACACTAGATGACATCAATTCTCCATTTTCCATTGATTGATTGGATTCACCGCTAGAAAGAGCTTGTAACTTCATGAGGCTGGTTCTGTTTAAGAAATTAAATTCCCCTGATCTTTCTTTAAACCTTAAGTAAAAGAGAAAATGGGTAGCTTCTGAAAAGCATAGCACTTGGGTGCTTCACTCCATTTTCCATTCATTATTACATGGCGGCATCACCAAGCAACACTTGTTCCCTTAAGTGTCTGCTAACCATCACATAGTGATTGCATTATTGCATCAGATGCTAAATTCATAAAGGTAAAACCTTCAATGTATTGAAAAAGAAAACTTAATGTCTTGACAAAAAAAAAAACGAAAAGGAAATTCAATATCCGCTCAAATGAACAATAAAATTAGGAGATAAATCAACACATGTTGCAGATATTTCTTCATGAAGCTTCTAAAATTCCTTACCAAAGAAAGCAAGTTTTTATTGAGGGGTTCATGGAGTAACAGCAAACAAGGGGGTAATTTGTGACTGGTGTCTTCTCAGCTTTTAACAAAGTAATAATTTCACTTAATAAAAAGAAGGGAATAACTCACAGTTTGTCACAGTTCACTGAGCTGTATAACATTTGAAGTTCAGTTACTGAATTGATAGTATTAAAACACCGTTGAGTTCATAAGTTAATGTATCAGCTCAGTATTTTTAAGGGTAGTGGCTCAATTCATGGTTCAGTTTGATTCTAAACAGTTGTTTGAACAGCCCTATGGCTATGATAGACTTCTAATTATGGGCAGCTATGGGTAGCTAATTTTATTGATCTCGGTTAAGTTAGCGGTTAAGGGTTGTGTGTGTTTCTGTTTTGGAATATGGGATAGTTATTGAATGGTTTTGGGAGGGAGAGATCAGGCTCTCGAACTGTTGGAGAGAGAAAGAGAGAGACCAGCTCTCAAATTCTTGGAGGGAGAGACAAGGACTCTTGAATTTCTTGGATAAGAATTGTCTTTTAATAGTATACTATTTATTTATTTATTTAGTTTGTGTGAATTACTTATTCTCTATAGTATGTGTAAGTATGTAACTGTTGTACTTGTAAGTATATTCGGCCATAAATAAAAGTCAGGTATTACTATTAATTTGTACTTTGGTACCGGTTTCTATCAATCAATTCAAAGCAGTTATGATCTGAGGCAAGAAAATCACATTAGAAGAAAAATGGACATGCCACAATTTGACAGCGACGGTGATACCTATTGGTGATTGATTTGTATTGAGAAGCATTTTGATGATCTGGGAGCACCGGAGAGTGAGAAGTTACTCGAGGCGGTGAAAGCCTTGAGAAACCGTGCTCTCATGTGGCTGCAGTTGTGGAGTTGAGGCCATCTACAAGCGAGTTGGCAAAGTTTCTGGTGTCCAGGTGCACTGTTTTGGCATTTTAAGTCATAGTATAGAGACCTTCCTATATCTGATGAAGAGGAACACGAATTGGAATGAGAGTCGTCTACGTCTCACACATTCGACCATCAACAAGAAACTGTCTGAGAAAATTCCGTTCTCATTCTGACGCAGAAGAGAAAGACGAGGACAAGGTAGAAACCGCAAAAGTAGAAAGAGATGCAGAAAAGTTCCTTGTGAATGTCATTATGGAAAAGCGACAAAAGCATATTTTTGTAAATTTCTTGGTATCGGCAGACACTTTGATGGACGTGGCATTAACTGCGGCCACCGAAGCTTCCAGATCCAGTCAGGCCCATGGTGGACACCTATGTTATCCTTCCCCGCCACCTTGAGGACAAGGTGAATCTTTTGAGGGGAGTATTGTTAGACCTTCAGAATTACTAGGGACCGAAACTGAATGTGGCAGTTTCTATTCTATCAGCCAGTTTCTAATTTTATTAGCAGATACTAGTTTCAATATTAACAATTTGTGGCAATTATTAAGTAGTTATTTGTGGCGGTGAATAAGGAAACCGTAGGTTGGAGGGTTAGCCGGAAAATTAGAACAGGTTATTTGGGAGGGAGAGGCCAAGCTCTTGAATTTCTTGGGAACTCATTGCAATAATTACTATTAAATTTCATTGTTTGGTACCATTTCCTATCAACTGATACTATACTATCACCCTACTCTCCATATATTCCTTCCAGCTTCCACTAATAGCTAACTGCCAGCTAGGCTGCCCCCTTAGTCCCTTCATTCTCTCCTCTCTTCTTCCTAAATTCATACATACTCCAAATAATGGGCCTTCCATTACTTGAGCCCAAATTAAAATGAACAAGGAGAAAACTGCATATTTATTATCAGTCAATATTTCTAAAGCATAAAATATACTGGCTCCTCAAATTCAGCGATAAAAACTCTCAGAGAAGAAATAAAAAAATGTACCTATAGAGTTGAACATAAATTTAACAAGTGAGAAGGGACATCTGACCAATGCAAGTTTAGAAAAAATAAACCAAATGCAGAGCAATAGTTATCCTCACAAATTCAAAGTAGGTTTAACAAAAATGAGTTAAAATAAATAGATGCTGAGAATATCACTGACACAAAAATTTAGATCACGTGACAAAATATTGGACATGCAGTAGTTAGAAACTAAACAGGAAGCTTTGTTACTGGATAAAACACAACAAAAGCCTCTAGCTGAAATCATGTTTGAAAAATAAATTTTGAGCTGTCCAGTTGTAAAACTAGTTATAACTGTGTCAACAATTGAATGAATTGCCAGCAGTTTCATGACATGGTTTCCAATTACCTTCTTGGATTTTGCCGAACCAGCAAAATTTGCTGCTTTCCCAATTATGTTTGAAATTTTTTTGGTCGAGTCCTTCCCTGGTGGATGGTTTTCCTCAGGCTTGTCGAAAGGGTAATTAATAGACTTTCCAGGCGTTTTTTTCAATGTTTTCCTCTTATGCCGTCTGAAGTGGGCCAGCTTCAATAAAGTATCTTCTCTCCTATCCTGATAAGTGCATGTATATAATGTCAATTAACTAGAGTATTTGAGATTATGTTCTAGAACCAAATGATAATCATAGCTCAAAATATAGTGTACCCAGTGATGTGGCATAACTCCCAGGATTGATTCTCTGAAGTCCCTGCATTCAAACTATAACTTCACATGTCACAGGAAGCTATCTTTTGGGTATGTATGGATAATCATAAACAAAGATTTCGCAATAAATATTAAATTTGAATGAAACACTCTATTATGTGCACATGCTGCTATTTCCACGTACAAAGGAAGGAGTAGCTCAGTAACTCAAGTAGATTTGGATGAGTACTGTTGTACTAGAGTTCTTATAGTAAACTCCATACAAACAAACAAATAACTGCCATAATGGTTGATCATTTTAAGAGAAAGGTGAATAACATAAAGATATGACTAGGAATCGGGTCTCCAGCCTATGAGAAGTTAGGAGTACATTGATATAACAAGCACTGCAATATTTTTAAACAAACAAATTAAGGTTATGGCCTTTTTTTATTTGGAAATTGTTTAGAAAATTTTAATAAGGAATGGAAAAAGTAATAAATATGAAAGTACAGTATTACTTAAATATAACAAAACCATTGATATATGATAAAGAAAAGCAATGACTCCCCTGCTTACAGAGGATGTAATGGTATTTTATGCCACTCCATTTCATCATACTCTACCAATCCAACATACCTTTAAAATTAAATTTAACAGCTATAGCTAAGTACCTCTCCGGGTTGACGTCTATTCAAAGCATGAACATCAAGTTTGTAGTTATGCTGTGGAATTAACTGTGATGCGTCTGAAGAAGCTGCTTCGATGTTCTAAACAATCAAATGAAAATACTAGCAATTAGAACAAGGATAAGGCTGCACAAGATCATTTAACAAAATAAATTTCGGACTAGCATAAATAACATATTCAGTCAAACTTGTCCACTATGTTGGTTGTAAAAATCTATCTGTTGCCATTGCTAAAGACATAAAAGGCTAAAGTTTCCCAACCGAAAAAAAAAGGCTAAAGTTTATGCTGGTTGGGAGGTGGTTCCATATGCTTTATGGAATTTCCATTTTTCAATACATATTTATGCATCAATGAGTTAAAATCTAAGTGCAGGCGCTTACAATAGAGTTTCAATATCTTCAAGGGTATAATTTATTATTAATATTTAGACTCTAACTCATTATGTTCTGAATTTTGTAAGCTTAACTATATAACTTCTTGAGTTCTCGGGATTGTTGCAGAACAAAAACATATGGTCTAGAACTAAGTTCCCACCCCCTGGCCAAAGTTATACATAAGATAGACTGAGAGGATAGAGAAAGTTCACTAAATCACCTAATGAATTTACAGATAGAAAAGACAACTCTGTTAAACCAAGAAAATTGCATTTTTAAATTAAACTAAATTTGGTTTATATTTGCATGATGACAACGCACAAACAATTGAGTGCATCGAAGGCCAAAGAAGAAAGAACACCACCTCATTTTTTCTGCTCCATCGTTCTACACCAGATCGACCAGCAAATGCATAAAATGCAAAATGGCGCAAATCCACAGTTCCACTGTTCTCAGAAGCCTATCAAGAAAAAGGGACACAACAAACTGTAAAAGTCTTCAACCTTAAGATGGGAAGAAAACTAAAATCACATGCTACATTTTTTTGAAAAAATAAAAATTTTAAAAAAAAGGAGTGAAACTGACTCCCATTTATTTAGCCACCAGTGCATGAAGGTCCAAATTTACAGAATTTATTCATTGGCTTTATCATGCTAATACTAGGTAAACTTTTATAATATCTATTTATACCAGAACGGGAACTTGAATTGACTGTTTGGCAGATTAAAATAAAGTCAGCCTTGAAGACCGGAAATTATATTGAAGTTAATAAAACAAATAGAATTGCCTCAAAATTTAACCCTAATTTATCTATTTATATCAGAAGGGGAATTTGAATTGACTATTTGGCAGATTAAAATAAGGTCAGCCTTGAAGACCGGAAATTAAATTGAAGTTGATAAAACAAATAGAATTGCCCAAATTTTAACCCAAAAATAGCATGCTATAGGATAGTAAAAAATAAAATGGCCATAAAATTTAGCATCAACTAGCAACATGACTATACCTCCTTTTCACTAGCACTTCTTCTATGCTGCTCAGCAAATCTGGCTCCCATTCCCATTTCTTCAAAAGGATCCATAAAAATCTGAAAGTGGAAAGCAATCAACATATGCTACAACATCAAATTAGAAGATAATAGCAATAACTCCAAAGATAAACAATTCCAAGATAAACTAGAGATAAACAATTCCAAAGATATACTAAAGATAAACAATTCAAAATCAGTACCATTAGAAGAATCTCAAAACAAAATAGAAATTTCTGAAACTCAATAAGTAGCAGCAAACCCACGCATTACTATCATAGTTTATCAAATAAAATTGTTGAGGAACTTTCATCTTCTGAGAAAACAAGATAGCAACGACCAGATGCTATTAAAAAACTCAAGAGTTTCCACTTTTATGAAAGATGAAAAACACCATCCACATTAAATTGTGAGTTTTTCCATTGGCATATAGAGAGCTGACACAAATACTTAGCAAAAAAGAATAACAAACCAGGAGACAAGAAGTAAAGTAACACATACATGTGGCTGCATTTCCATCCTCCCACCGACGATGATCAATCCTGTATCCCCATGCTTCAGAGTATAATTGCTTACAGAGATTGAAACCTCTCTATGGTGAGCATTATGAGGAAAATCCTCCTGTTAAAAACCACTAAAACAATTGGTAAACTCAACATAATACAACAAGATATGACACAACATAAACACCATACCTGCAAATTATTTTCCCACAACTTCTGCAGGTTGGAATCAAAACACATTACAAACCAACCCGACGTTACTACAACCAAAACCTGTTTATGCGGTTGCCCAATTTTATGGCGGTCAATATAGCCCGTGGCCATAGCAACCGGGCGTCTCCCAGACATGACACGCACTTTATCAGGCAACAAAGACACCTCGGCCAACACACGCGCCTCACTGAATCCTTCATCAACTCGCCTACTATGTGGCTCCAAAATCTGATACACCCATCATAGATACAAACCCAGTTACACTACAACAACTTGTATCATTCCTAACAAACAAATTGACAAATTTGCATACATTGATGCTCAATTGGGAAGGATACCAAATCAAGCATGAAATTTTACAAAAATTGGGAAATGAAAGGACCTGAATTTTGGCATCGTGAGTAGCTACGAGAACTTCTTTTTTGCCGTCACCGTTGAGATCGGCAACTAAGGGAGGGGGGAGGCGTTCGGCTTCGTATTTGATTGGATATTCATCGGTTAGGTGCACCCATGCGTATTTGAAGGAAACGCCGCCATCTTGCTGAATGAATTGAATTGAAATTGGGTGATTTTGATAAATAGGGTTAGGGTTTCACAGTGAGAAATGGGAGAGTGAATGAGTGAAGAGGGTTACCTGAAGAGTGAAGAAAATAGCAAAAGCGGAAAGCATGAGAATAGCCAAATCACGCTTCCTCATGATGTGAAATTGAATTCAATTCAGCTTCTTTCTCCTCTTTTGCTTAACTCAACATTCAACAGACAGAGTTTACACTACTTGACTCGATGGTGTTTCTCTTCTCTTGTACTAGGGTCTTCTTTCGTTTATCTGCTGTTGTATTGGGCAATTCAATGTAAAAATGACTGTTTCAAAATGTTTTTGTTTGTGTTTTTACGACATTCATCAAAACTCTTCTTTGGTCGTGTGCAAAATATATACTCCGTCCGTTTTTTTTTATAAGTCGTTTTTTACTTTTCATATATATTAAGAAATGGTACCATGGAATGTTCATAACAGAAAAATTTGTGTAGTAACGAAGAAATAACGAAATTAAATGTTTAGTGTCACAAACATCAATAAGAAAGAGAGAAAATGTTAAATTTATTTAAAATTTAACTTATTTTTAGATTTGATTTATGGGTGGTTGTAATTATGAAGGAGAGAGAATATTATTTGTTTATTTGTTAATTAATTAAAAAAATATGATTGGTTGTTTCTAAAATCAAGTGTTAGGTTTGTTTCTACCTATGTTTTTTTCTTTTCTTAAACTCCTTATTTTGAAGTATGAACTTTAAGAATTAGAATTCATTTTGGTAATATTATTGATTTTTTAATAATTAGGGTTTGAGAATAGAGGTAATGTGCATTGAGGGTGTAAAATAATTTTATATTATTGTTTAATATATAATTTTAACTTTCAGTTATGTTATGTTAGGATTTTAAAATTAAAAGTGTGGTTTGACAGATATTAGACAAAATAACTAAAAAAAATTGAGGAAATTTATAGAAAAAGTATAACTTACAGGCCAAGCATCATATAAGTTTACACCATTATTCAATAAGAATTTAACATTCAGATATATCATGGCATTATTTTAAAATAAAAGTGTGACTTGACGGAATATTAGATAAAACAAGGCTTAATACCCCTTTTGGTCCTGTATATTAACCTCGGGGTTCATTTTGGTCCCTTAACTTTAAAAAGGTTCATATTGGTTCCTTAACTCTTCAAAATGTTCCATATTAGTCTCTTTTGTCCTATTAGCGACGGAAATTTTCAAAAATCAGTCGCTAAATTCGTCGCTAATTAGACAAAAGGACTAATATGGAACATTTTAAAGAGTTAAGGGACCAATATGGACCTTTTTTAAGTTAAGGGACTAAAATGAACTTCGAGGTTAAGATACGGGACCAAAAAGGATATTAACAACTAAGAGAGTTTATTGAAAGATTATAACTTGCAGGCCAAATATCACATAAGTTTCTTTGTATCAAATATGTCTAGTACTAACTTAAATTTTTTTTGTGTTTTGTGCAAACATTTTGTGGTATTTGGATCGAACTCTGGTATCGACAATGGTAGCTTCATGGTTCAATAGGAGTTGTACATGTTGTAGTCAAAGTCTTTTCAAGCATGTTGTCGAAATATATTAGTTTTGTGTTTAAGTTAGCATGTCGAATTGGGTCTTGATTGTAAGCACAATTGTTAAATTAGCTTGTATCCTAAGTTAACTTAGTAGTTTATAAATAGATTAGTTCTCTCAGGTTGTTGAGAGAGGTTAATTGTTAGTATTCACTTGTAATCTTTGAACCCTTGTTGAGTAAGTGAATAGAAAAACATTTTTGACCAATTCTTATTCTTTTTCTTCCTTCTTCTCTATCTTTTGTAAAACATAATAGGGTTTCTTGTGTTTGTTCAAGAAACTCAATCTTTATCTCATTTTTTGGTTTGTTCTTGACGACTTCAATTCACAACAAACTAGTTTGGTGAGCGTGGAGAAGAAGATGTCGTCAACAAAGTATGAGATTGAGAAATTCACCAGTGTGGATGATTTCGGTTTGTGGCACTTAAAGATGCAAGCCCTTCTTGTTTAACAGGGTTTGTTAGAAGCGTTGAAAGGATGGAAGAAGATGGTTATTGCCCTATTGGAGAAGGAGAAGACAACGATGGTCGAAAAAACCCATAGTGCATTGTATTGAGCCTTGGTGATAAGGTTCCCTGCCAGGTTTTAAAGGAGAAAACTGCAGCAGGTGTGTGGACGAAACTTAAAGGTTTGTACATGACGAAATCGTTGGTTAATCGTCTCTAGCTGAAGCAAGCTTTGTATTCATTTAAGATGACTGTTTATTCTTGATCTTGAGAATATCGAGGTCAAGATTGATGATGAAGATCAAGCGTTGTTGTTGTTGTGCTTTTTACCTAAGTCTTATGCTCACTTCAAAGAAACTCTATTTGTATGAAAGAGAGTCGTTGGCCAACAGAAGATGGCTTGTGCTTCTTTCATTCGTTCAAATCCTTATAGTACAAGGCATATTGTACATAATGAAATCGTTGTTTAATCGTTTCTACCTGAAACATGCTTTGTATTCATTCAAGATGACTGAAGACAAAGCCCTGGTTGAGCAGCTGGATATGTTCAACAAGTTGATTCTTGATCTTAAGAATATCGAGGTCAAGATTGATGATGAAGATCAAACGTTACTGTTTTTGTTGTGCTTTTTACATAAGTCTTATGTTCACTTCAAAAAAACTTTATTGTATGGAAGAGAGACGTTGACCTTTGAAGAAGTTCAATATGCCTTGTGCTTTAAGGATTTGAACGAATGAAAGAAGCACAAGCCATCTTCTGTTGGTGAAGGTTTGTCGTTAAGGGAAAATTCTTGAAGAAATATGGTAGGTTTGAGAAGAAAAAGAAGGGTAAAGTTCTGCAGAATTCTTATGGTGGTAATGATCTTACTATTAAGTGTTATCATTATAAGAATGAGGGTCATAGAAGAAAATATGCCTTGATCGAATGAACAATCATGGTGGAAATGAAAATAATAATGCAGTCATTGTGCAAGATGTTATAAATCATCTGATGTCCTGGTGGTTTCAAGCAATGACTCTAGCAAGGAGTGGATTATGGATTCAAGGTGTACATGGCACATGAGTCCAAACAAAGACGTGTTTGAGGAATTGTGTGATCGAGATGGTGGATCAGTGTTGTTGGGAAACAACAAAGCTTGCAAAATTGCAAGTTTTGGATTTATGAGATTCAAGCTCCATGATAAGTCAATAAGTCTATTGATTGATGTTAGATATGTACCTGATCTTAAGAGGAATTTGATTTCTCTTTGTGAATTCGACAAGAAAGGATATGTCTTCAAAGAAGAGCAAAGCATCTTAAGGGTAATGAAGAGGTCGAAGGAATTCTTTAGATGCATGAAGAAACAAGGCTTGTATACCCTTGAGGTTGAGATTGAAAGTGGTTCAGCAGATGCGACATCCACGAAACCTGTGTCAAAGACTGAGCTATGGCACAAGAGACTTGGCCATGTCAGTGAAAGAGGCCTAGTCGAATTGTCGAAACAAAATTTGTTGGGTGGTGACAATGTCGAAAAAATGATGTTTTGTGAACTTTATGTATTTGGTAAATCTTTTATAATGAAGTTTAACAAAGGTAAACAAAGAACACATGGATCCCTTGATTACATTCATGATGATTTTTAGGGGCCTGCAAGGAATCCTTCACACTTAGGTGCAAAGTATTTCCTATCCATAATTGATGATTATTCCCAAAAATTATGGGTATTCATCCAAAAGACTAAGGATGAAACTTTTGAAAATTTCAAAAGTTGGAAGACTCTAGTTGAAAACCAAACTGGCAAGAAGGTCAAGAGGTTGAGGACCGACAATGGTCTTAAATTTTGCAATGAGGCTTTCGACAGCTATTGTGTTGCGTATGGTATTACAAGGCACAAAACTACTGCAAGGACTCCCCAACAAAATAGTTTGGTTGAAAGGTTTAATCGAACCATTCTGGAAAAGGTGAGGTGCATGTTGGTAAGTGCGGGATTCAAGAAGGTGTTTTGTGCAGAAGATGTTGTGATTGTAACATATTTGATAAATAGGTGTCCCTTGATAGCCTTGCGAATGAAGACACCAGAAGAAGTCTGGTCGGGACATCCACTTAGTCTCAACAGAATTATAGTATTTGGTTGTTTAGCCTATGTTCATATTTGGCAAGACATGGTCAAACCTAGAGCTCTGAGATGTATGTTCCTTGGATATCTATAAGGAGTCAAAGCTTATAGGATGTGATGCCTAGAGCCATGTCACAAGAGGTGTATCACAAGTCGAGATGTAGTTTTCAATGAAGCTGAGATGTCTTTCAAGAAAACTGATGACATTGGTCGAAGTTCGAAGATCTTTGAAGAAAAGCTGGAACAGGAAGAGATTCATGTTGAGGTGGAACATAATGATGCTAGATTACATAACCTAGATGAAGTCAAAGAAGAATCTCAAGTTGCTGGTGAAGATAAGAAGACTAATAATGACTACCTGCTGACAAGAGACAGGTCAAAAAGAGTCATCAAGTCACCTCAGAGACTTGGTTATGCACATTTCATAGCTTATGTCTTAGTCTCTACAAGTGAGGTTCTTGACGAATAACCTAGAGACTATAAGGAAGTTATGATAAGTCGAAATAAGACTGAATAGCTGAAAGACATGGATGATGAGATGAAATCTCTCCATGATAATAACACTCGGGAGCTGATCAAGAAACCTACAGGGGCCAGATTAGTCAGTTGTAAGTGGATCTTTAAGGTTAAGAAAGGAATCAAAAGAGTGATGTCGAAGCATTTTAAGGCAAAGTTGGTTGTTAGGGGGTTCACTCAAAAAGAAGGTATTGACTTCAATGATGTGTTCTCACCTATTGTAAAGCATATATCTATTAGAATGTTGTTAGCCATGGTGGCAAAGTTCGACCTAGAACTTGAACAGATGGATGTGAAGACAACCTTCCTGTATGGTGATCTAGAAGAAAAAATTCTGATGAGGCAACCTAAAGGGTATGTATAAAAGGGAAAGGAAGATTATATGTGTAAGTTGAATAGGTCCTTGTAGGGCCTAAAACAATCTCCTCGGCAGTGGAATAGGAGATTCGACAAGTTCATGGCACACATTGGTTTCACTAGGAGCCAATTCGACCACTGTGTTTACTTTAAATTTTGACATGGAAATTCATTTGTTATTTTGTTGCTTTATGTGGATGACATCCTCGTAGCAAGCAACAGTGTCGAAGATGTTATGAAGATGAAGGTTGAACATGATAATGAGTTCGACGTGAAGGATTTGAGAGCTGCCTCCAAACATTTTGGGATTGATATCTGGAGAGATAGAAAGCAGTCGAGATTATGCTTATCTCAAGAGACATATCTGAAAAAGATTCTCAACAAGTTTGGTATTTCGAATTCAAAGCATGTTCTAACACCGACTAATCCTCAGTAAAAGCTAAGTACGACTCAAAGTCCAAGTACTGAAGTCAAAAGAGCCTATATGGATAACATTTCATATGTTAGTATAGTAGGTTCTTTGATGTATGATATGGTATGTACGGGACCAGTCATAACGTACGAAGTGAGCCTTATAAGTAGGTATATGGCTAATCTTGGGAAGACACTGTGGTAAGCATTAAAGTGGATTCTTAGGTACATCAACGGGTCTCTTAGCATAGTCCTAATTTATGGTGGAACATGTGGAGATGGTAGAATTGAAGGATTTGTCGACTCTTATTATACAGGACGTATGGATTCCAGAAATTTTATTTCTGGATATGTGTTCACTATGTTTGGCATAACAATTGGTTAGAAAGCAACACTTTAGAAGGTTGTTGCCTTATCAGCCACTAAAGCGGAATATATCGCCCTCACTAAAGCTATGAAAGAAGCATTGTGGCTTGAAGATTTTGCTAAGGATTTGAAACTTCAAGGTCGAGTTATCATTGTTAAATATGATAGTCAAAGTGCAATACATTTGTCGAAGAATTCAGCCTATCATGAGCGAACCAAGCATATCGATGTGAGGTTGCACTTCGTCAGAGAGATAATCAAGCGTGGAGAAGTCCAAGTGATGAAGGTTTTGACTGATGAAAATACTACTGATATGATCATCAAGACATTGCTAAGCAGCAAGTTTTTCCACTATATACAGTTGATAAAGCTGCATGATGAAAGCTAGTTTGTTCCCTTGTTAGTATAAAGTTTGTTCCAAGGTGGAGATTTATGGTATTTGGATAGAAATTTAGTGTCGACAAGGTTAGCTTCATGGTTCGACAGGAGTTATGCATGATGTAGTCAAAGTCTATTCAAGCATGTTGTCGAAATATGTTAGCTTTGTGTTTAAGTTAGCAAGTCGAATTGGGCCTTGGTTGTAAACCTAATTGTTAAGTTAGCTTGTAGCCTAAGCTGGCTTATTAGTATATAAATAGACTAGTTCTCTCATATTATTGAGAGAGGTTAATTGTTGGTATTCACTTGTAATTTTTGAACCTTTATTGAGTAAGTGAATAAAAAAACAGTTTTAACCAATTCTTATTCTACTTCTTCCTTCTTCTTTATCTTTTGTAAAACCTAATAGGGTTTCTTGTGTTTGTTCAAGAAACTCAAACTTTTTCTCATATTTTGGTTTGGTCTAGACGACATCAATTCACAACACATGTTAATTTAATTATGATTTAACTTTGACAAATGTGTGGAGAAATTGTATTTATATATGGTCTAATCGTGGTAAAATTTTGGATCATGTGAGGTAGTCCACCTCGCATTCCTTAATAATTGGTCATGAGAATGTCGGTCTTAAACCTGTCACTGTAGCGCTAAAAGGTCGTGGATATGTCTCACCAAAGTAGGAATCATGCATTCAAGGTTGTATTTATCCAAAATCATGTCAAACGAGATTTTAGAACCATACATCGATATGTGAAATATGATATCTTCGAATCATACTTAAGCCAAGGTGCATGCCCCTACATCTTCGCATGCAAGATGTCGCTTAAACCAATCTTTTGTAGTCTTTTATCCAATGCTTATCTAAGTTACAAAAAAATCACCAGACACCAAAGTTTCTGAAATTCTTGCACTTTAACACATGTTAATAGTGATGTCCTCACATCAAAACATAATGTCAAGACAGATGTTACGACATCTTCTGTCTGACAGAACAAATAAATCAGACTAAAAATAAATTACAGAAAGATAAATAACACAGTCAATTGGTAACCCAGTTCGGTGCAACATCACCTACATCTGGGGGCATCAAAGCCAGGAAGGAAATTCACTATGATAACATTAGTTCAAAGCTAAACTTCCCTGTTTACAACTTCTCGCCTAATCACTACCTTGTGCAACTTCTACCCAGAAACTCTCTAGAAATGAGATCCCCCTCTCACTTCCTAACAGTCACAAACCAACGACAATTCAATAATAACTCAAAGTAGAAGAACACTCTTCCAAGACAAATACTTAGTTCTGCTTAAAAGCTTTAAACTAAGGACAATACATTCTTGCTTAAAAGCTCATGAGTGAACAATAAACAACATACAATCAGTCAACCTCAATGTATCATAAGATACATGAGTGACTTACAAAGTCACACTAAAGAGACTCTCAAAACCTAAGATTCTAAAACCTCCCCTTATTTTTACAAAAGTGAAAGTCGTAAACACATTAGGTTTAGGTTGCTCTTTAAATACTAATCAGCAGTCCATGGGCTTCAAAATCTTTCAGATATTGCTTGATCCACACACTGAGGGTGGTCGCGACTTCGTGTAATGGTCAGATTACTGCTGCAAGTATACAGCTTATCGCGTAGTCTTAAAAAGGTTGTCGAACCCACAGGGACCAATAATCAACCTAGAGTGATCGATTATTGCGGTGTAAAGCTAAGGCTAGAATTGGCGGTAAAAGAAATTTGGTTACTAACGGGATTTGAAAAAAAATAATAATAGACGAGACCGAAGAATGATTTCTGTGCTCTCTGGGACTCCGTAAGATCCAAGTGTTAACAAAGGTCTTGAGATTGGTCTGAAGGATATGCCAGTTTAAAGGCTCGACCTCACGCTCTCGCGGTCTTGACCAAGCCACGCCTAATGACCCCAAGATTTTGCTCTCGCTCGCTCGGTAGTTAAGAGGCGCTGTTTGAAAACTAACATAAATTAAATGAGGCCCTAAAGCGCTCTCACTGCATTTAGGCTCAATGTCCGATGTCTACTATCCAGCGATTACCTAAAATTCTCGCTCTATTGGACACGCCTTGGTGTGTTTCTCACTCTCGTGATGAAACACTGTTAAACAACCCCTCGCTCTCACGACAAGGTTGTCTAAATTCAGTTTAGACACCAAAACCATAATTTTAAAACAAAAGTTAAACACCGAAGGTTCTACAGAGTCCCGTCGGAACGACGGTCCTCAATCTACGGACTCAAAGCAAATCTACTCAGACATAATTAAATTTAACACTAATGCATTAACATTTCTGAATTTTAAAACATACATAATGGTTTTGTTCTTAATTAAGATCAGAATTAGGTTTTTATGCGAAATCTGAATTATGCTGCAATTAATCAAAAGAAAACAAAATGCAGTAAAATAGATAAATCGTAAATAACCTGAAATGCGAGGTAATTAAACGGGAAATGGAACTTGTATTAAATAATTGATCCAAGTGTACATCAGCATCAAAAGAAACGAAAAGTACAACAGACGTATCAACCTCTCGATGTGATCGATTGATACTATGGCAAATGATATAAGTGGTTAGGAATTTCGGCAGCACTTCCGCAAGGTTCTTGGATGCCAAATGCAGACCTCTGGTACTCTATATATAGGAAAATCTGGCTCCAAAATAGTTGAGTTTGAATTTTGAAATATAACTTGCAAACTGCC
Organism: Lathyrus tuberosus; assembly: GCA_022829125.1. Classification (NCBI taxonomy): domain Eukaryota; kingdom Viridiplantae; phylum Streptophyta; class Magnoliopsida; order Fabales; family Fabaceae; genus Lathyrus; species Lathyrus tuberosus. The sequence continues at coordinate 7,292,757 of JALAZF010000170.1, forward strand.
AGAACTGCATAAAGAAAACTGCTCTCGCGCACAATGGCGGTCGCCTTAGGGCAAACGGCGGTCGCCTTTGTTTTAAGTGCTTGAATTTCCCTCCTTTATGACATGGCGAGCGTCATTCAGTTGAACTGAGGGGAATGGCGAACGTCTTTCATCTGGAAGAGGCAGAACCATGCAATTTCTCCATTTTTCTTCTCTTTGAGCTCAAATCTTGGTCATTTCTTCTCTGGAGCTGATATAGGACCTGTAAATGGAAAAGAAACGAAAACATAAGCAAACAATACACGAAATGACAATGACTCGATAAAAATATGATAAAACATGCACGAATTGAATCGAATTAAACGATACGGAATCGAGTCATCAAACTCCCCCACACTTAGGCTTTTGCTTGTCCTCAAGCAAACTCCCAATGCAATGAAACAGTAAGCATTATGTTTCGACTCTTAGGTGCGACGAAAAACGATCTAAGCACAAGGTTGCTAGGCTACAGTGAAACAGATAGGTATTGAATAGTGAAAACAAGGATACCGTAATGACACGACTCCACAAAAACGGTCGAAAACTCCCTTCCTATGCAATATCAATTCAAATCACGAAATTATACCTAGACATATATCCTTCATCTTATTTCACCTCTTTTTCATTCGAGCGCAATCACATTAAGCCCGTTATCCTTTGTACTTACATGGTAGGCGAATCTGTTAGTGCTTATGATCTCTTATTCAACCAAATTTTTTTTCTTCTTTTTCGCATTTGTGCATTCTTTTGCTTACGAATTTCAAGAGTCCGAACCTTTAGGCTAAATGGTCGGGTGAGGACCGCCTAACTTAGCGGGAACATGTCTTTCATTCGCATTTTTCTATAAAAATCATATAAATCACATTTTGAGATCACACATATTTGCATCGACTCGTTACTTAGTTCGTACATAAGGATGGTGCTGACTGCTAGAATAAACTAATCAAGAGGTTAATTCTAAGAAACTAGGCATAAGGTCATGGCATAATGTCTATTTAAATTAATATCACATATTTGGGCAATCTCAGGTGTAGGAACGGTATCGATATTTTCAAAACTTTCCCAAGTCCGCCTACCTGGCCTAAGTTAAAGAATGAAACAACCTATACTATACGCATCATGCCTTTGAGTCTAAACAATTTTTTTTTGAAATTTGGGGTCAAATATGGGAGTTGATAGACACAAGAAAAACGTAAAGTAAAAACGATTCAAACATGCATATGACTCGATAATTAAAAAAAAACTAAACCAAAAAGCAAGAGATAAATAAAAGCAATAAACGACTCCTCCCCCACACTTAAATTAGACAATGTCCTCAATGTCTTAATCTAAGGTGAAAGAAGGAGCGATAAAACCTGGATACAATCAATGATAGCGAGCACGCCCTCCACGATGGTGTCTATCCTGCCTGATGAGTGGGTTGTCCTGGGGGACATGCTGGACGCAATCTGCAATTCGGTTTACCTCCCTGCGCAGTCCCGCCATATCCGAAACAACATCTCTCAAATCTGCCTCAGCCCTGGCCATAAACTCGTATTGTCTCCTCTCTAACTCCTGCATCTGCACATCACGCACGGAATCTCTCTCTCTGCTGCCTGAGCTCTGAAATAACTTCATCCAATGACGAGCGAATACCTACAAAATTAGCAAAAGGTGCCGTGTGTGCTTGGGTACTAGACCCAGGAATGTCAGTGGCATGGCTATGAGCACGGGGCTGCTCAGGATGTTGTCTCATAATCTCACGGTAGTGCATTTCGTCGCTCTCTGCCTCTACATCACGGGCTCCTAAGTCAAATAGCCAATTGGTGCTTCGACGCACGTTAATACGCTCAGCATTTGGCAAAGAAAAACCTTGAAACTCGTGTGTCCGGACCATAAAGTGATACTTATTACTATGCAAACTCTTGATAAGCCGCGCATTACGGCAAAAGTCAATGTCGGCATAGAGACAAGGTATGCTTTCTTTGTTTTCTAAATCGGCCTCTAAGTCTAAACAGATGGCAATGGCAGTAATGATACCGCTTATACAGATGGAATCGTCGACTCTGTTTGCTACACTGATGAAGTGGGCAAGAAGGAACGGTGTTGGATTTACACGGGTCTAGGAAAGTGCACAGTGGATAAAGAACAAATCCTTAGAATTTACGTTTCCCGGGTTTTCACGGCCGAAGATGGTGGAGGCAAGGGTGCGGTAAAAATAGAGAATAGCAGGGTTGTAGATGGTTGTGGCTTTCAAGCCCTCCCATTTGGTGGCTCTTGCGTTGGTTATTTGATGCCAAAATTGGAAGGCTTCTTCCTCCCAATCACTATCCAAGGGTGCTTGAGTCGCAAGACCCTCACCGGTAGGAAAACCAAAGTATTCAGCTATCTGCTCATGAGTGAGCGAATAATCAACGTTAAACATCCTGAACTGAATGGTTCCGGTAGTGCGGCTAAGGTCATGGACGTATCGGACTGAACTAAGAAACTCATAGGTAAGCCTAACGGACGAAGGATTAAACATAGAGCATGAAATTCTGGTACAGATGTGTGATGTCATAGTGTAATGTCACAACATCGCAATCTGCTGAACAAGGCAATAATAGAAACAATAACACACTGAATTGTTCACCCAGTTCGGTCTAACAACCTACATCTGGGGGCATACCAAGCCAGGAAGGAAGTCCACTATTAGTAGTATTAAATTACAGACTCAACAAACCAGTTGACAATCTACCTAATTTAATCACTACCCAATGACCCTTCTACCTAAGTCCTCCCTAGGTAAGAGACTCCATCTCACTTCCTATCATTACTATGATGTCTAGCAGTCAACTACACCGTCGCTGCATCAACAACTTGATTACCAACAATTGTACAATCATAGAAGACACCCTTCCATGACACCCTTTGGAGTTGTTTCAAAGCCTCCTCCAAGAACAATACCAAACACAAACTCATTACCTACAGGCTTCTAAGTTACACACAGTGACCATCTCACAACCCGAGTGGTTCACTTTGACAAAGCCCTAAAGATCTACATCTTGGACCCGTACCTCTTCTAGGTTACAACCATTCTATTTATAACATTATCCCAACAGGACTTGGGCCTTCAAATCATATCATATCTTCTGTAACAAATCTGCTTCTAAATAGATCTTCAATCATATCTTCAATTAAATCTTCAATTATTAACTCTGAATATTCTCCATATCGTTATTCTTTAAATGCGCAACAACCTGATCTTCATAACTGATTGTAACAGAATATATCTCTTCCTTGATCTTCGCCTATATTCTCTGATTCTCTTTAGCATAATTTCTCATTCACACCAGAAAACACGTGCAGCCCTAATCTGTCTGATGTTTTAATGTTCTGGTATAGTGATGTTAAGACATCGCATGTGGCATCACTCTTCAGTACTTTAACTCTTCAACAATAAACCAGAATGTTAGCTATAAATGTTAGAAGCTCATGTTGCAACATCAACCATGACATCAATATTGTTTTAACAAAATTTCAGCCAATTACTAGAACTTACAATCTCCCCCTTTGGCTAATTTTGGCTAAAACAACTAAATAACCATTACAACTTAGATTACAGCAGTAATTACATCTCTATACTACTGTCAGTAGTTATCAGTAACCACTGATCCTAACAGTAATCATCAGTAGCTACTGTGCGCAGCAATCCTGGAGAACATCTTCTAGGGAATAGTTGAATGATGTTAAGACATCATGTCTGACACCTTCTTTTGGCAGCACAACCCACCACAATCACTTCAGGCAGCACATCAGGAGGAAGAAGTAGAAAGTCCCGAAGTTGTGCACTCAGATTACAGAGATCTGGTGTACATGAGGAAGAAGATTTTAGACACTCCCCCTTGATGTAACACATTTCTTTTTCCTTTCAACTCAGACCTGGAATCATTGTGGAAGACTCCCCCATAAAAGAAGTGTGTGTCTGTTCACCAAAGACCAATGGTGGCATGAGAGAATTCTGCACACCTTCTTTGATCAGACCCCCTGGTCAATCTGTGGCATAACATGACACGTTGAGAAGTGTCATTCTGCCAGCCCAGGTAACTCAGAACACAGGTCACAACTGTGTTCATAACTCAGGACACAAGTCACAAAGACTAAACATCAACTCAAGGATGTACCATCCTCTTCTGCTGCATCAGGAATTGTAGGTTCCAAGCAAAACCACTGCGCAACCCATATAGACCATCTCTCTCCTTTCTCCCCCTTTTTAGCCACAAATTGGCAAAGGAAACCCTCACAAAACCAGACCCAAGAAGTGCTTACCCAAACACGAATAAAAGCCATAAGACTTATGAGATACAAACACTCACTGGCTGAAGGAGAACAAACTAACCCCTATAAATAGCTGACCAGTAACTTAGAAATTAACGAGCCTTGAATATGTCAATGTTCTTGGTCAAACAAACGCTATTTTAGGTATCAAAAACTACATTCAAATTCAATGCCTACCTTCCAAAAACTGCCTTGACTGCCTTAAATAATTCACAACTGAATCTTACCATAAATTAGGCCAATAACGCTCCATGCACAGTCTAAGCCACGTGTTTCACTTTATCCTAACACCACCGTCCAAAATACCACCCTGTTTGGCTCAAGCAAAAACATGTCTTATATCATGTTCTGACATCTCTTCAGACATTGCCTGCTGGCTCATTAACCACATCTTCTTATTTAATAGATGCAACTTCTCACAACTTCTTCTAGATTGCTTCCAACCATCAGCCAAGTACACCACTTTTGCTTTTCAGACCTCTCCTGTATCGGCATTATCTTTACACAACTATGACAGGTCCCATCATCACACTGCACAAGTTTGATTAGTACACATGCTGTAATAGGCTATAGTAATCAGTTTTACACTCAACGCCCTTCATGATATCCCACCAATAATGCCACATTCCTCATGGGGATTATAGGTACAAGATATGCCAAGTCCAAAGGACAACAACCCATTTGATTGGAAATTTTTCACACACGATAAACACCTTTCTGTCCTTACATACACCAGCTCCTAATGAAGTCTTCAACATGATAGTAGCCATGTATTTCCTGAACTACTTACCATCAAGATTAGAATCTGCCCATTCTAATCCACACTATGTCAGAACTGCCACTTCAGACTATAATGCTGCTTCTTCAAACTCCATAAGTATGGTACATACCCAACCATAATGTTGTAACAACATGTAGGACATCACCACGAGACAAAAGACCATCCCACTTAACCAGTCCAGCAGTTATAATATCAGACAACTAGACAAGACCTAGCCTTATTATACTAGGACCACTTCTACCCAGGCATCGAACACGAAACTCTGGTAACCAATGTGCCAAGAAAAACAGTTTCCCAAGAAATACAGATTCCCACACCCAAGACTACTCTGACTGGTCAGGCGATACACCCAATGCCATATTATCCACTATAAATACCAAACCTCCTTGCTCCTATCAGCACACCAGGGACGGAAGCATGAGTCAGTCTAACAAGAATGTATCAAAGAGGCACATGCACGATGACAAGAAGCCAGATCCTCAGAGGATGAAGGACACAACACTGTCCAAAGCTGGAGCATCTTCTGGAGCAACAAGAACACGCAAGACATAAAAAACCAGGATGAAGACTATCAAGCAAAACCAAGTGCAGCTTCAAGCAACTGAAGATGAATGGGACGAAGATTGGAAGACTTTTCTTGATTCGGGGGGTTGGGATAATCTTTAGACACTTTGTTTGTTGTGTTTACTAATCTTGTAACCTTTCATCAATGCAATAAATTTCGGTTTTACTTCTGTTCCATTTACACAGCTGTACAAGACACTAAATCCTCATGTAAACAACTTTTCAATTTACTTTAACCTAAGTGCCAACACCAAAAGCTCCCATAATATCATTCTCCCCCTAAGAAGAACACCTTCCATCAACACACACCCCTACTGAGTTCTTCCAAAACTTGCAAATTTTCCACAAACAAAGTTGTCCTTCAGACTCCTCCTCAGAAACATGTGCACATATGATTTAAACAATTAGCTTCACAAGGGTAGAACCATTTATGTCCACACCAACATGCCATCCAACAGCCTAATGTCATAACATGTTATCTGACATTATCTCCTCACAAGATTCAACCAGTCTTCACAATCTTGATCAGCATGTAATCTTTGCAATATATATACCTTTGCAGCCAAAATCCACAGACAAGTATTCCCTCTGTCATGGTTAACCATGCTCTAGATGAGGATGAACATTTGAGCACATTTGCTGAGCACATGCATTTTGGCACCATTGTCCCTTTCTCCAAAGCCATTCATTCCTTACCATGCTCTTCATCTTCAGACTTCCAATCAATACCTGATCTACATTTTCCATCCAAGGTAGACCTTCTACTTCATCATCCTCCCGTATGACTATGTAGACGCTCCTCAGGCATAATGTAGGCACCACGCTTCTGAACCAGAGCATAACCATCCTTCACCAAGGATATCCAACCAGATAATGTTCCAACACACGTTAGAACCTCTGCCACCCACCAAGACATCATCACCATGATTCTGGACCATTTGATTCAACTCCAGGACGCTTAAACCTTGAAAATACTTTCATAAAGTAAATTCTCAACCCTTCTGCCGTCCTCAGACAAATACACAGTCTCCCGTCAATGTATATTGTCATCAGTTGACTGCACAACTTTATCCAAAGCAGACAAATATTCAACTATTGTCATGCAAGATACAACCTTATGTCTGGTCTGACATCCTTTTTCTGCAGACTTGAGGCACTGATTGATCCTTCTTTTGCTAATCCATCCCACAGATCACATTAGATTAGGTAAGTGGCTTGACCTGATACTTTACAGTGAGTATAATGTTTCAACATCACCAGTCACATGACCCAGCATACTCTCATCTTCCAAGAATCTTCAAACCTTTGATACCATCTTTATAAGGTTACCATAACTAAGCTTAAGAGATAACTTATCAAGGTCTTCACTCCCGCATGAAAACTTTGACAGTGATACTCTTTAGCTTTGGCTCTACCTTCTTCTTTCACCATCAAAAGGATGAAGAAGTCACAGTACAGAGCAGATTAGTCTTCTACTTCTGATCCTTCCAGTCACAAGGCTAACGCAGACATCAATTCCAATTGACCAAAGGTTGATTGACATATTAAGCTCAGCTTCCTTGATGAATCCTCACACAGCCCAGATGCCTCTGTAGCGAGCGATTTTGGGCGCGGTTCTTAAGCGCTGGTCGCTCTCTGCGGTTTGAGCTTTAAACTACAGGTCGATTCATTTTTTATCCTATTGTGAGCTGAATAAGGAAGGGAAATAGATGTCTCCAATTAACCCTGCTTGCATACTGAGTTTAAACAGCGATCTGTTAGGTTACGGATGCTATCAATGTGGGGGGTCTTTGTACTGGTTATTTGTATTTTCGCCAATACTGTTCTCTTTCTTTTTACCTGGGCAGAAGGTTTCTGGCGGGGAATAAGGATTAGGATGTTAGGACTGGTGCTTTTGAATTACTGCTTTTGATTGACGGAGATATGGGATTTGGGTTTTTTGTTGATTACGCTCGCTAAGATCTTTTCTTTCGATCTTATGCCTACGTATTCCCGTTTACCGAAACAGGGAAATCAGAGCGTTCGTAGTTCCTCTTATTCTATGGGAGGAAATGGGTGTTTTGGTGTCTTGTTCAAAGCCCAAGACATGAAGCGAAAGGTGATTTGTATCTTGTTCAAAGCCCAAGATGTGAAGCTAAAAGGTCTATTTGTGTCTTGTTCAAAGCCCAAGACGTGAAGCTGAAAGACCTCGACTTTAGAGAGAATTTGTCATCTCTAAAGAGGGGGAGGAGAATTACTTTAACTGGGATACGCGGATCCGAGCAATGCCATAATTTCCGAAGAAAAGGTTTTAACCTGAAGGAGAAGACTTTAACTCAGTGTAGAGCAATGCCATCTTTCCTTAGGAATTTCTCATGCTAAAAGAGGGACAGTGGCATGGATGTAGATGATCCAGAGGCTTGCCGCTTACAGCGATTAGATGAAGGGAAAAGAGTTATTGATGTTTGTGTACTGCGAACGAGGCACGACTTTGATGCTAAAAGGTCGATTGGATCAACCAGTGGTTTTCTTATACAAAGCCTAAGAGGAGGCTAATTTCCGCTAGGAAAATCATTATACAAAGCCTAAGAGGAGGCTATTTTGTGTCTCGTACAAAGCCCGAGAGAGAGGCTAAAGGTTTTTGACCCAGTGGGGCATATCATTATACAAAGCCTAAGAGGAGGCTAGCAAAGAGTTGACTCAGTTGGAGAATCTTTTATACTCAGTAAGAGAGTGTTTTTGTATCTCGTACAAAGCCCGAGAGAGAGGCGAAAAGGTTGTTTTGACTCCACTGGGGAGAATTTTGGTATCTCGTACGAAGCCCGAGATGGAGGCTATTGTAACTGTTTCAGTTGAGTGACAGATCCAATATACTGATTTAAAAGAGAAAATCAGTTCTTATATGAGTAACACTGTACACAGGGATTTAATTTGAGGATCAGGGATATTTCCTTCTCTTTGAGGAAACGGGAAATCCAAAGGGTATCGAGACTATCCGAGTCTGCGGGTTTCCTTCCTATTTAACGAAGGGTGCTTGAGAATGTCTTTGAGACTCAAGGAAGTTAGACTGTCCGTGTCTAGAGTTTTATCTTTTATACTATGCTTTGAGAAACAGTAGTAGACTCTATGAAAGGACTGTTCTATGAGGATGACTAGGTTCTGTTCCTATACCTCTAGGAGGTCGTCGGGACAATTTGTACGAAGCCCAAGAGGAGGCTAGAAACTTTTAAGAAGCCGACGGGTCCTTATACGAAGCCCAAGAGGAGGCTATCATTCCCGGAGGAAGAGATCATTATACGAAGCCTAAGAGGAGGCTGTGAATACTTCTAAGAAGCCGTAGTGTCCTTGAATAATGCCCAAGAGGAGGCCGATGCTTTTAAGAAGCCCGTGGGTCTATCATCTCCTTTCCATTAGGAGAGATAACTCTTTTAAAGATGAAAACCACTGGTAAACGTGCGAGGTTTACTATCCAGCGACTTTTAGCTTTTAAAGAAGGTTCCTTAGTTAAGGTCCAAGATTATGACCGTAGTGGGTACCCAAACCCCGAGACATTCAAGGCAAGCTATCCACAAGGAATAGATCAAGTCAGGAAAGTTCGAGAATTGGGAAGAAACTCAAAGATGTCATTCACGGAGAATACATTCATCTTGGGGAGTAGAGCTTCTTGACGATTCCTAAGGAGGACAGCCGAAGAGAAGACTGTATCTGGTGCTCCTATTGGGGATCTAGGCGTCTATTTCTACGAATAAGGGAAACGGCGTCACCTAGTTCTAGACGTAGTAGCCGGGGAAACTCGAAATATCTATACTATTATTACACAGTAGATATGAGTTTATGAAAGGAGACTTACAGTGAGCAGCCCCACAATACAGTTTATAATATGAAAGCAGTAAATGAAAGCGGGTAAACACTTACTCGGTTGTAGAGCTTCCATGCTGTTTGGTTAGTTGTTCAACAAAGAAAGATTAAAAACAACAGTATATTCAAAATCAAAGGAGAAAGTGCTTTGAAAAAGAAAGATTTGGGGCTTACAGCTCAAGGAGAGGCCCAGGGTTTTATCAGTGAGCGCACTGTTTGAATTTGTACAGAGGGACTTATACAAGTGACTGGGGCCAAAAAAGGTTTTCTGTACAAAGGGATGGGTCTTACACTCTCTCAAGAGGCCCAAAAAGGTTTAAAGAAAAGAGAGGGGCTTATAACACGAGGGTAGGCCCAAATGATTTTTCGTTTAAAAAATGGCGATCGTGCGAGGTTTTCTTTTAACGCAGAGGGACTTATACAATAAGTGAGGCCCAAAATGTTTTTGGTTAAAAGGGGGATTGGGTCTTACACTCTATTAGAGGCCCAAAGTGCTTTAAAGAAAAAGAAATGGGTCTTACTACTCGAGGGTAGGCCCAGATGATTTTTATTTTTAAACGGGCGACGATCGCGCCGTTTACTTGTACAGAGGGACTTATACAATGAGTGAGGCCCAAAAAGTTTTTGTACAAGGGGGGATGGGTCTTACACTCTCTCAAGAGGCCCAAAGAGTTTTGAAGAAAAATAAATGGGTCTTACTACTCGAGGGTAGGCCCAGATGATTTTTGAAAAGGCGACGATCGCGCCGTTTGTTTTTTGACGGTATCGGGACTTATACAATAAGTGAGGCCCAAAGATGATTTGGTCAAAAAAAGGATTGGGTCTTACACTCTAATAGAGGCCCATGAGTGTTTTAAAAATGATTTATGAGGGTTGAATTAATCCAAAACCCTAATTTGTTTTCAAAAATGTATTTAATTGAATAAAAATTCAATTAAAATGATCAAAAATTGTTTAACACATGGAAAACAAATTGTGATCTTGGATTAATGCTTCAAAAATTAAGTATTGACCTACAAAATAATTAGAAAGCATTAAAAGTTGCAAAATCAATGTAGAAAAAATATTTAAAATGCCAAAAACAATCAAAATATTAATTCTTTACAAAAATATCAATTATATGAAATAAATAGTATTTTTGGGATTTTTTGATAAAATAAAATATTTTAACATTTTTGTGAATTATTAAAAAAAGAATCAACTCAAAATCATTAAAACTCAGAGAGAAATTAATTTTTGAATCAATTAAACAAAATCACAAAATTCAAATATTTGAATTTATGAAAAATGGCACCAAGAACAGCTGAAGAACACGCGCGTGTTCTTGGTTTCTCAGATTTTCATTTTCTATCCAATCTCCATGAATACTTAATCATATCATGCAATCCACATATCATTATGCTCGTCTCAACCTCACGATCATGTCTATGTACTTTAATTTCATTTAAATTAAACATACAACAAGAAATTACGAAGAAACCTCAAGAACCCTAATTTCTGCATGAAGGCTAGGATTTTTGATACACGATTCAAACAATGCAATTAATTGAGGGAAAACATTCCATGCATGATTATGAACATATGGCCAAATTATTGGCGAGGAAATATGCATAGATTGAGAGATGACCAAGTATGTGCTTACCTCCAAGTCGTGACAGGAAGTTCAAAGTGATTTTTGATTTGGAGGTGTTACAGATGAGTGGTGATGATCTGAACAACTTCCCTACACCCTGTGGATTGTGTTTGGATGGTTGGACTTGATTGAAATTAGCTGGATCATTTTGTGGTACCTCAGCTGCACCTTGTTTGAAAATTTGAGCAACCAGCTGGTGATTTCATGAAATTGATGTTTCAGAAGTTATGTGAGTGTTTGATCAGCTCATATGTGATGTATGTGAGGTGTGTGAGTGATTGGTTTGTGCAGAATGGCTCTCAAACTCAAAACCCGATAGCTACCTTGCTAAGAAAGGCATTTTTACCAAGAGAAAGAGATTTTGAGGAAAGCATCTGTTAGATGGCTTTGGTGTACTTAAACTGACCACAATTGAGCTCTATTTATAGTAGAGCAAGTTTGTTTTGCAAGGAATAGTGCATGGCAGCTGGTAAGTAGGTTTGGCCAATGTTGGCAAATGAAAATCCAAGTCTCCTCTAGCCATTGACTAGAGGTTAGGGCACAGAGCTTTGGTCCCCTTGGTCTTGGATAAGTCTTGACTGATTTCAGATAAGAATGGCTCAGTCCATGCCACCTTGATGGTTCCATTGAATGCCTCATTCCAAATTTGAAGTCTTGTCCCTATTTTGGCAACTCTAGGTTCAACATGTTATTCCTTGTTCCTTGGACCTTGGAGGCTTGGCTCAGTGATTGTCCCCTTTGGATTCAATCCTCTGAGGTGTCCAAGTGGATAGGAACTATTGAAATGGGCTGATTTTGGCAAATCGAGCCAAAGTGCAAATTCTGCCTTGCCTTGGCAGATTTCAGCAAGGCAACTTGCCAATGTTGTATCTCATGATGTAGGTTGAATTTGGCAATGTTCTTGGCCATTTTGGAAAGCTCTTACATGATACAATAACTGTTTGAACAAGTTTGGTTTTGATCTCTTTTGATTCCAAGTGAAAAATCCCCCTACATTTGGCAAAAAGTGAGGCAGAATCTGACTTAGTGAAAATTTCACTAAGTGTTGGAAAAAGTGACATTTTCACTTTTCAGCCACTTTGATCACTCCATAACTCAAAATCCTTAATGAATTGGAATGACTTGTAGTTGAAGTGTTTGTAGGTGATAATGAGGGCTACAAATCCATCTTTGGATGAGAAAAAATGGCCTTGTGGTTTAGGAGTTATGGTCCTCCAAAGTTGGTACCTTTGCCACTTTATTTTTAACTTAGAAAAATTTCTAAGTTTTATGGTTACCCCTTTTACAAGTTATCTCACTTTTCTTGATTTTTCTTGATGAATGATGATTCAAATCATACATTAACATCATTTTAGGGTTAAAAATCCATTTTGGTGAAAAATCTCAAAAAGTCAAAGTTGACTTTTGTGCACAGTTGACTTTTTATCAGATGAATTCCAAACTGTGCAATTCTTCAGGAAATCATGTCCTTGACCTAAATCAAACTTGATGGACATGTTCCATGGGTGTCATAGGGTATATTCAATCATGTATTAGGGTTTGAGAGCATGTCTTGGTCAAAAGTCAAAGTTACAGTTGACTTTTCCCTTAAAACCCTAATTGTGGTGCAGATGAAATTGAGACTTGTTGCTCAAGCTTCTTGGATCAATCCATTGTTCCAAATGGATCAATATGGTGTATTAGAGACCCTCAAATCATCTCTTGAGGTCTTGGCTCATGGTTTGTCCCAAAAGTCAACTTAGGGGTGAATTAGGTCAAGAAACCCTAATTCCTGATTTTTTATGAATGCATCCCCTGAGGCAAAATTGACTTGATGCATGGGTTCATGAGGTTCCATGAAGCATATTAGGTTATGTTTTGGATCATTGCCTTGTGCCCAGATGAAAATTTCCATCTGGAGACTCTGGTCGACCAAAACCCTAATTTGGTGACACTGTCGATCTTGAGACTTGATCCACCTAGAAGGGAGCAACCTTGTGCTTAATCCTTGAAGTGGGAGTCCTTTTTGATCCATTGTGGATGTTTAAGAGATTAGAAAAGTTGAAGATCATGTCATTTCTTGATTGATTCTTTGTCTAAGCACTCAGAGAGGGCTTGAAACCCTAATTTTGATTGTATTGGATGCTCACCCATCTTTGGGGAGACTGATGAAGCATGATGGTTCATCCACATTGTGATGATGATTTTCACAATGATGGGAAATCTAAGTGGTCAAAATTTGGGGTATTACAGATGCCCCTATTTAATCTTCTTGGACCCGAAGGTATGAATGACGAAGGGATTCGGGCATTCGGGGTGCAAGAGGATTAAATATCGGAATATCCAAAATTTTGATGGTGGTTATGAATGGTAGCTTACGCATTCATCTTCTTTAGCTAAGCGATGATGCTTAGAAAAGGTAAACTTCCCCTCAATCCTGGTCTTCAGCCAAGGAACTGGTCTTGGTTTCTTTTGAACTTCCCCTCGTTCTTGGTTTCCTACCAAGAACTGGTCTCAGTCTCTGATTTAAACTTCCCCTCAATCCTGGTTTCTTACCAAGGAACTGGTCTCGGTTTCTTTTTTAAACTTCCCCTCGATCCTGGTTTCCTACCAAGAACTGGTCTTAGTTTCTTTTGTCAATAAACTTTCTTGACAAGGGACGCTATTCATAGCGGCTTTCCTCAAACTTCTCGCCGAATTTTCCTGGGGAGATGCCATTTGAGTGGAAAAAGTTTTGACGTCAGACTTGCTGGGGAACCCATTCGTCTGAGTTGTAGAGGTGTACAAACTTCTCTGTTGGAGACGCCATTTGTTGACTCTACTGGGGAAAATGATTCTCTTGAGAGACTGTTTTCATTTGGGATCTTTCATCATACTTTTCTCGGGATCTTCCCGGAGAAACGCCATATGATGGGGTCCAATTTTGTGGGGCCGATGACCTTTTCATCAGCGGTCCTTTCGGAGCAAAACTGGCATGCTGCCGAATCTCTGATCACGAGGCTTTCTCTGTGGATTTTCCTTAATCCGTGAAAGCAAGGATATCATCTTCAATGGCGAAGAGTGATGTTTATTGAGAGTTTTCTCCGGCTTTTCAGAGGTCCAAGTTATCAAAGTGGCAAAGTGCCGACTCTGATCTAAAGATACACTGGTGGCGAGATTGTGCAGATGCAACACTTCCTGATGAGGAAAGAACTGACAAACTCGATTGAGAAAACTGTTTATCACTAGGGGACAAGACCGACTCAAGTGATAGTGATGCAATATGAAATGCGAACGCAAATAAAATGCATGAAGTATGTATGTATATGCTGACAAAACAGACGCGACATACAGACTAACGGATGAACACAATTGGATACTCGGCCATCGCGGGGCGAAGAAGTACCGTTGATTCAAAATAGCAATTCCACCTTGCTTAGGAGAGATAGTCCCGTTGGGAGCTATGTTGATTGGGCTTAGGAGATGAGAACTCGGCCGAGGGTATCAGACGGGAAAACCGCATCTGATACAGTTGATCCTTCATTCAGGCGCACTGGCTTAGAAGGAGTACTTTGATTCTGCACTTTGAAGTTCGCTTACTTCGGGAGAAGCAATCGATGTTCTTCTGATGTTCAACAGTCAAAAGAAATTGCCATCTTTATTTTAAAAGCAGAAAAAGTTTTAACAAGTAAATTCATTTTTGTTTTATTTCAAGAATCGCTGATTAAGTTTAAACAACGTCGTTCTGTAAAGCTAAAACAAGCAAGAATTACAAACAAAAGCACAAGGGCTCAAATTTTATTGATAAGATGGAGATCAGCCAAACGCGTGATTCCAAAGAGTATATACAAAGTTAGAAAATGGTAATTTACAGGGAAAAGGGCTACGTTGAAACATAACGACCACTATCCTTCTACCAACTTTGAGTTCGGGACATCCTGAGCTTCCGTCGAAGATGACCTTTGACTGGAGTTTTCTGACAGATGATGTAACTGCTGCTGAGGGACTTGCCTCTGTTGAACATAGTTACTTGCCATTATCCCTAATTTTTACCTGGATTGTACTCTGAGATTTCCAATCCACCAGGATGATTCTTTTTTTTCATGTCTCTAACTTTTGCCTGGACCACCCTTTCGGGTTTTCAATCCACCGAGACGTTTTTTTTTAGTTTAGGCGAAGTATTTCTTGACTACATCAACATTCGTGGGGTAGGCAAATTCCTCTCCGTCCATGGTTGCAAGTCTCAAGGCGCCGCCTGAGAAAGCTTTGGTGAACACATAGGGGCCATCATAATTTGGGGTCCATTTGCCCCGAGAATCAGTGAGAAATGATTGTATCTTCTTGAGCACGAGGTCTCCTTTTCTGAAGACACGAGGCCGAACCTTTTTGTCGAACGCCCTCTTCATTCTTTGTTGATACAACTGACCGTGGCATAGTGCTGTGATTCGCTTCTCTTCGATCAGGTTTAGTTCGTCGTGTCGACTTTGACACCATTCAGCTTCGGTGAGCTTAGCTTCCATCAATACCCTGATTGACGGGATCTCTACTTCTATGGGAAGCACTGCCTCCATGCCATATACTAGAGAGAAAGGGGTAGCCCCTGTTGAAGTGCGGACAGATGTGCAATAACCATGAAGAGCAAAGGGTAGCATCTCGTGCCAATCTTTATAGGTTACAACCATTTTTTGAACGATCTTCTTGATGTTCTTGTTAGCCGCTTCTACCGCTCCGTTCATCTTGGGTCGGTAGGGAGATGAGTTATGGTGTTCGATCTTGAACTCTGTGCATAACTCTTTCATCATCTTATTGTTCAAGTTAGATCCATTATCAGTAATGATCTCGCTTGGAACACCATAACGGCAGATGATATTGTTTTTGATAAATCGGACCACCACTTGTCGGGTTACATTAGCATACGACGCTGCTTCGACCCACTTGGTGAAGTAGTCAATGGCTACTAGGATGAACCGATGTCCGTTTGAAGCCTTGGGCTCAATCATGCCAATCATGTCGATTCCCCATATGGAAAAAGGCCACGGGGAAGAAAGAACTTTGAGATGTGATGGCGGTACATGAATTTTGTCGGAGTATATCTGACACTTGTGACACCTCCTCATGTACTTGTAGCAGTCGGATTCCATGGTCAACCAATAATACCCGGCCCTGAGAATTTTTCTCGCCATTGTGTGTCCGTTGGCATGAGTGCCAAAGGATCCTTCATGAATTTCTTTCATGAGCACGTCTGCTTCTGGTCTGTCGACGCATCGGAGCAAGACCATGTCAAAATTTCTCTTATAAAGAGTGTCACCGCTCAGGAAGAAGTTTCCAGCCAATCTTCTGAGGGTTTTCCTGTCTTTTCCGAGTGCCCCAGATGGGTACTCTTGTTTCTGAAGGAAGCATTTGATATCGTGATACCAAGGTCTGTCGTCTATGAGTGCTTCAATCGCGAAGATGTAAGCGGGCCGTTCAAGGCGCATTATGTCGATCTTAGGTATGTCATTCCATCGACCTACACTAATCATGGAAGAGAGAGTGGCTAATGCATCAGCCATGTGATTCTCATCACGAGGGATGTAATGAAAGTCGACTCTGTTGAAGAAGGGTAACAACCTTCTTGCGTAGTCTTTGTAAGGAATCAATCCTGATTGGTATGTGTTCCAATCTCCTTTTATCTGGTTAATAACCAGGGCTGAGTCGCCGTACACGCCCAAGTTTTTTATCCTTAAATCAATTGCTTCTTCGAGACCCATAATACAAGCTTCGTATTCGGCCTCGTTGTTCGTACATTTGAACGTAAGTCTAGTAGTGAAAGGAATGTGGGAACCCTGAGGGGTAACAATGATTGCCCCAATTCCGTTTCCATAATGATTAACTGCTCCGTCAAAGATGAGTCCCCACTGGGATCCTGGTTCTGGCCCTTCATTGGGTAGCGGTTCATCGCAATCTTTCATTTTTAGATACATGACATCTTCGTCTGGGAAGTCAAACCCTATTGATTCTTGATTGTCAATCGGTTGATGAGCCAAATGATCGGCTAAAATACTTCCTTTAACGGCTTTCTGAGCATGGTACTCTATGTCATATTCTGATAGTAACATCTGCCAACGGGAAATCCTTCCCGTGAGAGCAGGTTTTTCGAAAACGTACTTGATTAGATCCATTTCGGAGACCAACTAAGTAGTATGACGAATCATGTACTGGCGAAGACGTTTGGCTGCCCAAGCCAAAGCGCAACAAGTTTTCTCAATCATTGTGTACCGAGTCTCGCAGTCGGTGAATTTCTTGCTTAGATAGTAAATGGCAGACTCTTTCCTTTTAGTTTCGTCTTGTTGGCCAAGTACACATCCCATTGAGTCCTCTAGGACTGTGAGGTAAATGATTAGTGGTCTTCCTTCCACTGGAGGTGATAGAATCGGAGGATTCAATAAATATTCCTTAATACTGTCGAAGGCAGTTTGGCAGTCTTCTGACCAAACGCAATCCTGGTTCTTTTTCAATAACTTGAAAATCGGCGCACAAGTGGCGGTCATAAGGAATATGAATCTGGAGATGTAGTTCAAACGTCCCAGGAATCCTCTGACTTGTTTTCCAGTTTTCAGAGAAGGCATTTCTTGAATGGCCTTGACCTTGTCAGGATCAACCTCAATCCCTTTCTGGCTGACGATGAACCCTAGTAGTTTCCCTGAACGGACACCGAAGGTGCACTTGTTGGGATTCAAGCGGAGCTTGAATTTTTTTAGACGTTCGAACAATTTTGACAGATGTTCAACGTGCTCATCCTCTGTTCTTGATTTTGCAATCAAATCATCGACATATACCTCGATTTCCTTATGTATCATGTCATGAAACAGAGTAGTCACGGCCCTTTGATAGGTTGCCCCGACATTCTTTAAACTGAACGGCATTACTTTGTAACAAAAGGTACCCCATGGGGTAATGAACGAAGTTTTCTCCATGTCTTTCGGCGCCATTTTGATCTGGTTATAGCCCGAGAATCCATCCATGAAGGAGAATAATTTGAACTTTGCTGTGCTGTCAACCAGCATGTCAATGTGTGGTAAAGGAAAGTCGTCCTTTGGACTTGCCTTGTTCAGATCTCTGTAATCAACACACATTCTGACCCTTCCGTCCTTTTTGGGAACGGGTACGATGTTGGCTAACCATTGAGGATATTCAGATGTAGCGAGGAAACCCGCGTCGATCTGTTTCTGTACCTCCTCTTTGATTTTGATGGCCATGTCCGGGTGAGTGCGTCTCAACCTTTGCTTTACTGGCGGACATTCCGTTCTCAACGGTAAGTGATGTTCCACGATGCTAGTATCCAACCCTGGCATATCCTGATAGGACCAAGCGAACACATCGGGGAATTCTTTGAGAAGCTTTATCAAACCCTCTCTGGCAGTTGGACTGAGCAATGCTCTGATCCTGATTTCTTTTCTCTCTTTTTCTGAACCCAAGTTTACCGTTTCCAACGGCTCTTTGTGAGGTTCAATGGACCTTTCCTCTTGTCTGAGTAGTCGGGAGATCTCTTCTGGAATTTCGTCGTCAACTTCTTCTTCAGCCTCGAATACCGGGAACTCAAAGTTGGGAGAAGGCATCGGATCGTATGTTTCAACGGGGTATAAAACAAGCAATCTGCATGACGTGATGATTCGTGTTTAGAAGAGATAGAGAAAATGCAAGTGTGTGCAGTGTTTTGATTTTACTGCTTGTTTTTTTGATTGAATTGTTTTTTAGGATTACCATTTTCTGAAAAAGCAAAAAGAGAAAACAGCAATTAATGCGGAAATTACAGAACGACGTTATTTTATTAATGAACAAGTCGAATCTTGAAACTACAGCCCTATAAAACAAAACTCACTCGCTCTGGGCAAAGCGAAAAGGGAAATTTACAGAAAACGAGCCCTATCAAAATATCCGTTTCACCTGGGCAGGGTGAAAGGTTAAAGATGGCAATTACTTTGACTGATGAACGACCTTCGGAACCTCGACAGCAACCCATTGGCGGCGAACTCCTCGGTGAATTACAAAGTCTGGCACCTTCCTTGATTTGTCTTCAGAAATGACGCTGATTTCTGGTGGGGTAGGATCGTTGGAATCTGTCTCCCAAGCAGAATTGTCGTAGGAGGATTCCTTTGTTGCATTTTGCATAGCATTTGTGCTCTCAGTTGTATCTCCCCATCCAGTTGACTGGATATCTTTGAGCCTGATACGAGAGCTTCCGGGAGCGGTGTACTTGACCATATAGTCGTATTTTCCACTCGGTTGTCCCAAAGTGTCCTACACTTCTTTCGAACTGGAGGAGTCATCTCTCTCGATGACATTGACCTCGGGAAAAGCATAGTTGATGAATTCAAGTCCTGCAAACGTTGCAAATTCATCTTCATGTTGAGTAGTTTCCGAATGACCTGAGTGTTGATCCCATGACATGGTGGGGACACAAGTATTCTATTCAATGACGGTCAGCTGATTTTCATTGATCGGCTGACTTTCTTGCCCCAAGTTTCCTGGGTAAGGCTGCCACATTGGCAGGACATCCATCGGGCCATAGTAATTGCGGTCAAAGTTGTCTTTCATCAGAGTGTCCTCCTCTAATGAATTTGGCGGAGCACGGCATCCTTCCGGATCACAATCTCCGTAGATCATTTCGACATCTGATCTTGGTATAAATCTCGGACTTTTTGTAGGAAAGCAAAAAGGCATAGGCACCTCTTCCTGAGACATATAGCCGTCCTTGTTAAGGTAGGACTTCCATTCTTCATCTACGTCAGAGGGATCTTCCTCATTGATAGCATGAACTGTCTGAGACACTGGGTGAAGAAAACCTCCACTGTGGAAGAAGTTTTGAAGGGGATGAAGACTTTCATCGTTGGCGGCTGTCTGGGTACAGGTTGCAGAAAAACCAAGACCCTTCTTTGTTTTATTGTCAATAGGAATGACAAGCCGTCCCCATCCTGTCGTATCGGTACTCTCGACCGCTTTGATAGCATCTTTGTATGAAGGAATTGAAGTTCCTTCTTCGGATTGATCGTTCTTGCTCACCGATAGTGCTTGGAACTGAGTTCCAATAACCTCCTCGGGTTCCACATAAGTAGATGATGATAAGTTGCTTACAAGCAAGGCTTGTTCCCCACATACCGTGACAAGTTGATCGTTCTTGACGAACTTTAGCTTTTGGTGGAGGGTTGAAGTTACCGCTCCAGCCTGATGTATCCAAGGTCTTCCTAATAAACAACTGTATGTTGCCCGGATGTCCATGACTTGGAAAGTGACTTAGAAAGTGTGAGGACCAATAGTTATGGGAAGATCAACTTCGCCGATAACTGTTTTTCTGGATCCGCCGAATGCTTTGACGATGACCTCGCTGGTTCTCATCGGAGGGCCCTTGAATGATAATTGCATCAAGGTGGACTTCGGCATAACATTCAGGGCTGACCCTGTATCTACCAGTACGTTGGCTAAAGCATCGCCCTGGCAGTTAACTGTGATATTGAGCGCCATGTTATGACGGCGACCCTCTTCAGGTAATTCCTCATCACTAAATCCCAAATTATTGCAGGAAGTGATGTTAGAGACAATGCTATCGAATTGTTTGATTGTTACATCCTGTTCCACAAAGGCTTGCTCCAAGACTTTCTGTAGAGCCTCTCTGTGTGCTTCTGAACTGAGTAACAGTGATAATACTGAGATCTTTGAAGGAGTCTGTAACAGTTGATCAACGATGTTATATTCACTCCTTTGGATGAGCTTTAGCATCTCATCTTTGTCTTTTGAAAAGTCGGGATTACTAGATTGACCGACTAGCGGATCAGGAATTTCTGCCTGAAGTTCCTTTTCTTTGTTAGCTTCTCCAACCCCTCGGTTGAAGATTCTACCACTCCGTGTTACACGACTGACGTCTGCAATATTCACGACGGAGGGTAATGGAATTTCCTTTCCATTCTCAATTGTTGTTGCACCGTATTTGTAAGGGATCGCCTTAGTTGATTCATACGGTAGTGGTCCCAGTAGATAGATGACTATGGGAACCTTCTGATTTTTCTGACCATCATAAGTAATCTTGATCTGTTCCCAGTTGGGAACTCTAGATTCGTCAAGTAGAGGGATGATGGCAAAAACATCCCTGGTCCTGTGATGACCAGAGATCGTGACAACATCCTCAACTTGCTCGGCAAGGTAGTTCGGCGTCCAGTTGATGGATCCAGAACCTGGATATGGACGAATTTCTCCATGATCGGCCTGACCCTGAAGAGCTGCTCTCACAAGGTAACACCCTTGGTTACTTTCCGAACAGACGCTACAACTGTCATAGTTGTGTGGTGGCACATGGCCATATCCACTCTGTCTACAATGCATCCTGACCAGATTAGTCCCCAATAAGAGTACATCGTGAATTTGATAGACATTGTTAGTCTCTTTCTCAATCAGATTGACTGTAGCCTTCTCATGTTGAGGCAGCAGGTTCGTAAGAACATTGGGATTCATATCTTTGAAAGATAAGAGCCCGCTCCTAACAAGCTTTTACACGTCGGATTTGAAATTGAGGCAAGTCTCAATGTTATGCCCTGAACCTCCTTGATGATAAGGGCATGTTTGATCCGCTTTAAACTAGAAAGGCGGATTTTCCGGAACTGAAAGGGGAGACTTAGTCTGGATGTGCCCCTTGGCTAGTAGTAACGGAAACAGTTCTGCGTACGTTACAGGTATAGGATCAAATCCTGGTGGCCGTGTTGTACGGTTGTTGTTATATGGGGGATGAGCCTGCTGAAGAGGCTGTTGTCTCCTTTGTTGGTCAGGTTGGCTCTGCGCAATCTGAGGTTGATACATAGGAACAGGCGCGGGGCCGATAGTAGGAGTAACAGCTGCTACTGGCTGATAACGTCGTCTTTGCTTTCCGAGAGAGATATTCCCAATATCTTGCTCTTTTTTCTTAGGGAGAGCACTACCGTATTTTTTAGTACCGCTCGTTGATCCAGTGTCTTTTACCAAACGTCCTTCTCGGACGGCTTCCTCAAGACGTACGCCCATGCCGACCATTTCGGTGAAATCACTGGGCGCACTGGCAACCATTCGGTCATAGTAAAATGAGCTTAAGGTCTTTAAGAAGATTTTTGTCATCTCTTTTTCCTCAAGAGGTGGACAAATTTGAGCGGCAATTTCACGCCACCTTTGAGCATACTCCTTAAAGGTTTCCTTGTCCTTTTGCGACATCGATCTGAGTTGATCTCTGTCGGGTGCCATGTCCAAATTGTACTTGTATTGTTGGACGAAGGCAGTACCAAGATCTCTGAATGTACTGATCGTAGTACGGTTTAAACCCATGTACCATTTGAGTGCGGCACCGGTTAAACTATCCTGGAAGTAGTGAATCAGCAGGTCCTGATTCTCCGTCTGAGCTGACATCCGCCGAGCGTACATCACCAGATGGCTCTGAGGGCAAGAGTTACCCTTGTATTTTTCAAAGTCGGGCACTTGGAAGTTGTGCGGGACTTTCACATTTGGGACCAAGCAGAGGTCTGCGGCGTCCTTTCCAAATAGATCCTGACCGCGAATGGCTTGCAGCTCTTTCTGCATTTCCAAGAACTGCTCCTGGAATTCATCCATTCTGTCAAACATAGTTTCCTTCTTACCAGAAGGTGTCTGTGGAATCTGTCCTTCCGGGACAGTGTGCACCACAGGGGGTGGTACCGTGACTACGACAGTAAGTCTTGGCGCCTCCCGAAGTTTGTAACCTTCAGGAGTCTTGAGTATGCCCCTGGCATCTTTGCTTTCCCGAAGTTTGTAACCTTTAGGCCCAGCGGCTTCTGTTGCGATTCCCTGATCTTCAGTGATCGGCGGAACATATCCTTCCGGGATATAGTTAACAGGCATGCCCCAAGGACGATCTTTCGGCATCTGATACCTAGGATCATACTTTTCTATGATGGGCGTTGAGGTGATCTCTGAGATCACAGTTCTTTGTAGCTGAGCTTCTGCCATGGCTTGCATGTCGTTACGAAGCTTTCCCATATCCTCTCTCAGAGTGTCGATCTCTTCTTTCAACTCTCTGTTTTCTTCCTCAAGATCATCCATCTTTTTCTGACGATTGGCCCGAGTATTATACGAATGAGACAGTTTGACTCTAGAATCGAGACACAAACGTGAGATTCGTAGGTAAGGAGAATACGCGATGTGAGAATGATGAATGCAATGATTATATTAATTGTTGTTTTTAGGTTTAATTAAAATAAACTTCGACAATTAGATTGCAAATATCAAACAGTGGGGAAACCCCTTTTTATTGAAATTCAAAGGATTACAGAAATGGAAATACAGTAGATTACAAAGTGCAGAAACAGAAACCTAAACTAATGGGTCCCGAGTCCTCTTCTTTGACCGGGGCGCTTGGGCCGTTGTTGGGTTGTCATTCCTTTGCCAGGTGAAAGGAGCGAGCAAATTCCTTTGGTCATCTTGATTCTCTACAGCATGCTGCTCCAAAATTTCAATCAGAGCATCTTTCTCTTTTAGTAATTGTTGTATTTGGATACACTCTACGTCGAGGGTGCGGTACTTGTTCTTCCAAGATCTTCTTTCCTTTTGAACTTTGTTGAGAGTAACCTGAAGCTTTTCAGTTTTCGTCATGAAGTACATGACAGTTTCCCTTGGTGGAAGAATTTCGTAACGAGGATAAGACATCTTTAGCTTGAGAGCTCTGGTTTGTACCCAATGGAGATAAGGCTCCACCGAGACACAGTCCGGTTTTCCCAGAGACTCTCGTCTTTTCTTATGAACATGTTTCCAAGCTTGCACTATTTCCATCTTTAGTGCTCTGTCACTTTCTCCTTCTTTGAAGAAAAGACCTTCCAGATGAACACCCAGTGGGATGTGTCTCATCGGGTATCCAAATTGACGAAGAACTAATATCGGATGATAGTTGATTCCTCCTTTAGTTCCTATGAGGGGTACGCTGGGGAAGTTTCCACAATGGTCAATGATTCTGATTCCCTCATAAATCCTATTACACTAATCTATATCAGAGTTGGTGAGAGACATGATCTTCTACGACCAACGTAAGACACTCTTGCAATCCCAAAAAGCAGCAGACTTGGGCAAGTGAGAGATAAACCATTTGTAGAGCAAAGGTACACAGCATGTGATCTCCCCTCCGCTGTACAAATTTCCTAAGTGTACAGAATGATACGCATCTGCGAGCAAAGTCGGCACAGGGTTTCCAATGAGAAAAACCTTAATAGCGTTGATATCGACGAAGTTATTGATGTTGGGAAACAAAAATAATCCGTAGGTGAGCAAGACAAAGATGCTTTCAAAAGCAGTCATGTTCCCTATACTAGCAAAGTACAAAGCTTTATTGGTCAGGAACTGGGCTGGCAAACCTTGGGTGCCACCCTTAGTGGTCATGTGAGTCCGGACCTCAGACTCGTCCAAATGAATTGCTATTGCAATAGTCTGATTCTTTGGAATTTCTTCCAGTCCAGAAAATGGAGCTCGATCAGTGATATGTAAATCAGTCAGATGAGAATACTCCTCCAGCGTTGGTGATAGCTGGTAATCCGGGAATGTGAAACAATGATAAACCGGATTGTAGAATTGAATGAGCGCGTCCATGATCCCCTTAATCACATAGACTCTTAACAGTGGTAGCAGACCACCGTGCTTGGCTCTGAAAGCCTCTGGGTTAACGATCATCCTCGCTAACTTTCTCAAATCCCCTAGTTTTGGAACCTTGAAGGTATACTGGTGAGTTCTCCTTCTACCGAAATCCATTAATGCAATCTTTTTCTCTGATATTTGCAATCACAGTCTTAGTTTAATTTGAAAAACAGAGAGACTAGAAGAGAAATTTTTTGAATGTTTTAATGTTTTATTAAATGAATGCATGAATGCAGCACACAAAAACATAGAAAAAACATGGGGTCAAAGGGTCGTTGTCATGAAGTCAAGGCTCTACCCATCCCCAAAGGTTTATACTAGGGTGATTTTTGTACCTGTACTCATTATCATCAGCTCCTCCCAGGAAGGCAGATAACAAGCGGATCGCCAGCGAGTTGTGTGCAATCTTAGAGTAAGTGCCATTCACCGAGAATAGATCACTAGCCTCAAACGAGGGTAGTATCGCGTAACAGCTATTTCCGATAGCTTCCGCACTACGAAAAAGGTTGGCTTTTCTTAAGTGTATACTCAATCTCACCACATGCGGCATCACATGCATTCCCAGTAGCAGAAAAATAAACACGTATAGCAATTAGGAAAAGCAGTATATATATTTGTCCTAATCATCCTAGACTTATAAAGCTACGATTCTTAAGTTCCTGACAGAAATGGGTTCCCCGGCGGAAGCCCCAATCTGTGGTTCCCTGCCTAAGAGATGGACCAGCATAGGTCAATCTTTCTCCTCAGCAGAGTTCCCATTTTCCATGGAAAACGGGGATAATGCCCTAGCAGAGTCGCCATTTTACAACGAAAACAGACAGAAAGAAAAACAAGGGCCCCACGGTGGGCGCCACTTTTCTGTGAAAAATGGGGACGACCGTGCCTAGATCTAACTTTGAACGGCCCCACGGTGGGCGCCACTTTTCTGTTGGCGGCCACCGCCATGAAAATGACTTACCCAAGGTTTAAATTGTAAGAAAGAAAGAATCGGCCCCACGGTGGGCGCCACTTTTCTGTAGCGAGCGATTTTGGACGCGGTTCTTAAGCGCTGGTCGCTCTCTGCGGTTTGAGCTTTAAACTACAGGTCGATTCATTTTTTATCCTATTGTGAGCTGAATAAGGAAGGGAAATAGATGTCTCCAATTAACCCTGCTTGCATACTGAGTTTAAACAGCGGTCTGTTAGGTTACGGATGCTATCAATGTAGGGGGGTCTTTGTACTAGTTATTTGTATTTTCGCCAATACTGTTCTCTTTCTTTTTACCTGGGCAGAAGGTTTCTGGCGGGGAATAAGGATTAGGATGTTAGGACTGGTGCTTTTGAATTACTGCTTTTGATTGACGGAGATATGGGATTTGGGTTTTTTGTTGATTGCGCTCGCTAAGATCTTTTTTTTTGATCTTATGCCTACGTATTCCCGTTTACCGAAACAGGGAAATCAGAGCGTTCGTAGTTCCTCCTATTCTATGGGAGGAAATGGGTGTTTTGGTGTCTTGTTCAAAGCCCAAGACATGAAGCGAAAGGTGATTTATATCTTGTTCAAAGCCCAAGATGTGAAGCTAAAAGGTCTATTTGTATCTTGTTCAAAGCCCAAGACGTGAAGCTGAAAGACCTCGACTTTAGAGAGAATTTGTCATCTCTAAAGAGGGGGAGGAGAATTACTTTAACTGGGATACGCGGATCCGAGCAATGCCATAATTTCCGAAGAAAAGGTTTTAACCTGAAGGAGAAGACTTTAACTCAGTGTAGAGCAATGCCATCTTTCCTTAGGAATTTATCATGCTAAAAGAGGGACAGTGGCATGGATGTAGATGATCCAGAGGCTTGCCGCTTACAGCGATTAGATGAAGGGAAAGGAGTTGTTGATGTTAGTGTACTGCGAACGAGGCACAACTTTGATGCTAAAAGGTCGATTGGATCAACCAATGGTTTTCTTATACAAAGCCTAAGAGGAGGCTAATTTCCGCTAGGAAAATCATTAGACAAAGCCTAAGAGGAGGCTAGCAAAGAGTTGACTCAGTTGGAGAATCTTTTATACTCAGTAAGAGAGTGTTTTTGTATCTCGTACAAAGCCCGAGAGAGAGGCGAAAAGGTTGTTTTGACTCCACTGGGGAGAATTTTGGTATCTCGTACGAAGCCCGAGATGGAGGCTATTGTAACTGTTTCAGTTGAGTGACAGATCCAATATACTGATTTAAAAGAGAAAATCAGTTCTTATATGAGTAACACTGTACACAGGGATTTAATTTGAGGATCAGGGATATTTCCTTCTCTTTGAGGAAACGGGAAATCCAAAGGGTATCGAGACTATCCGAGTCTGCGGGTTTCCTTCCTATTTAACGAAGGGTGCTTGAGAATGTCTTTGAGACTCAAGGAAGTTAGACTGTCCGTGTCTAGAGTTTTATCTTTTGTACTATGCTTCGAGAAACAGTAGTAGACTCTATGAAAGGACTGTTCTATGAGGATGACTAGGTTCTGTTCCTATACCTCTAGGAGGTCGTCGGGACAATTTGTACGAAGCCCAAGAGGAGGCTAGAAACTTTTAAGAAGCCGACGGGTCCTTGTACGAAGCCCAAGAGGAGGCTATCATTCCCGGAGGAAGAGATCATTATACGAAGCCTAAGAGGAGGCTGTGAATACTTCTAAGAAGTCGTAGTGTCCTTGAATAATGCCCAAGAGGAGGCCGATGCTTTTAAGAAGCCCGTGGGTCTATCATCTCCTTTCCATTAGGAGAGATAACTCTTTTAAAGATGAAAACCACTGGTAAACGTGCGAGGTTTACTATCCAGCGACTTTTAGCTTTTAAAGAGGGTTCCTTAGTTAAGGTCCAAGATTATGACCGTAGTGGGTACCCAAACCCCGAGACATTCAAGGCAAGCTATCCACAAGGAATAGATCAAGTCAGGAAAGTTCGAGAATTGGGAAGAAACTCAAAGATGCCATTCACGGAGAATACATTCATCTTGGGGAGTAGAGCTTCTTGACGATTCCTAAGGAGGACAGCCGAAGAGAAGACTGTATCTGGTGCTCCTATTGGGGATCTAGGCGTCTATTTCTACGAATAAGGGAAACGGCGTCACCTAGTTCTAGACGTAGTAGCCGGGGAAACTCGAAATATCTATACTATTATTACACAGTAGATATGAGTTTATGAAAGGAGACTTACAGTGAGCAGCCCCACAATACAGTTTATAATACGAAAGCAGTAAATGAAAGCGGGTAAACACTTACTCGGTTGTAGAGCTTCCATGCTGTTTGGTTAGTTGTTCAACAAAGAAAGATTAAAAACAACAGTATATTCAAAATCAAACGAGAAAGTGCTTTGAAAAAGAAAGATTTGGGGCTTACAGCTCAAGGAGAGGCCCAGGGTTTTATCAGTGAGCGCACTGTTTGAATTTGTACAGAGGGACTTATACAAGTGACTGGGGCCAAAAAAGGTTTTCTGTACAAAGGGATGGGTCTTACACTCTCTCAAGAGGCCCAAAAAGGTTTAAAGAAAAGAGAGGGGCTTATAACACGAGGGTAGGCCTAAATGATTTTTCGTTTAAAAAATGGCGATCGCGCCGAGGTTTTCTTTTAACGCAGAGGGACTTATACAATAAGTGAGGCCCAAAATGTTTTTGGTTAAAAGGGGGATTGGGTCTTACACTCTATTAGAGGCCCAAAGTGCTTTAAAGAAAAAGAAATGGGTCTTACTACTCGAGGGTAGGCCCAGATGATTTTTATTTTTAAACGGGCGACGATCGCGCCGTTTACTTGTACAGAGGGACTTATACAATGAGTGAGGCCCAAAAAGTTTTTGTACAAGGGGGGATGGGTCTTACACTCTCTCAAGAGGCCCAAAGAGTTTTGAAGAAAAATAAATGGGTCTTACTACTCGAGGGTAGGCCCAGATGATTTTTGAAAAGGCGACGATCGCGCCGTTTGTTTTTTGACGGTATCGGGACTTATACAATAAGTGAGGCCCAAAGATGATTTGGTCAAAAAAAGGATTGGGTCTTACACTCTAATAGAGGCCCATGAGTGTTTTGAAAATGATTTATGAGGGTTGAATTAATCCAAAACCCTAATTTGTTTTCAAAAATGTATTTAATTGAATAAAAATTCAATTAAAATGATCAAAAATTGTTTAACACATGGAAAACAAATTGTGATCTTGGATTAATGCTTCAAAAATTAAGTATTGACCTACAAAATAATTAGAAAACATTAAAAGTTGCAAAATCAATGTAGAAAAAATATTTAAAATGCCAAAAACAATCAAAATATTAATTCTTTACAAAAATATCAATTATATGAAATAAATAATATTTTTGGGATTTTTTGATAAAATAAAATATTTTAACATTTTTGTGAATTATTAAAAAAAGAATCAACTCAAAATCATTAAAACTCAGAGAGAAATTAATTTTTGAATCAATTAAACAAAATCACAAAATTCGAATATTTGAATTTATGAAAAATGGCGCCAAGAACAGCTGAAGAACACGCGCGTGTTCTTGGTTTCTCAGATTTGCATTTTCTATCCAATCTCCATGAATACTTAATCATATCATGCAATCCACATATCATTATGCTCGTCTCAACCTCACGATCATGTCTATGTACTTTAATTTCATTTAAATTAAACATACAACAAGAAATCACGAAGAAACCTCAAGAACCCTAATTTCTGCATGAAGGCTAGGATTTTTGATACACGATTCAAACAATGCAATTAATTGAGGGAAAACATTCCATGCATGATTATGAACATATGGCCAAATTATTGTGCGAGGAAATATGCATAGATTGAGAGATGACCAAGTATGTGCTTACCTCCAAGTCGTGACAGCAAGTTCAAAGTGATTTTTGATTTGAAGGTGTTATAGATGAGTGGTGATGATCTGAACAGCTTCCCTACACCCTATGGATTGTGTTTGGATGGTTGGACTTGATTGAAATTGGCTGGATCATTTTGGGGTACCTCACCTGCACCTTGTTTGAAAATTTGAGCAACCAGCTGGTGATTTCATGAAATTGATGTTTCAGAAGTTATGTGAGTGTTTGATCAGCTCATATGTGATGTATGTGAGGTGTGTGAGTGATTGGTTTGTGCAGAATTGCTCTCAAACTCAAAACCCGATAGCTACCTTGCTAAGAAAGGCATTTTTGCCAAGAGAAAGAGATTTTGAGGAAAGCATCTGTTAGATGGCTTTGGTGTACTTAAACTGACCACAATTGAGCTCTATTTATAGTAGAGCAAGTTTGTTTTGCAAGGAATAGTGCATGGCAGCTGGTAAGTAGGTTTGGCCAATGTTGGCAAATGAAAATCCAAGTCTCCTCTAGCCATTGACTAGAGGTTAGGGCACAGAGCTTTGGTCCCCTTGGTCTTGGATAAGTCTTGACTGATTTCAGATGAGAATGGCTCAGTCCATGCCACCTTGATGGTTCCATTGAATGCCTCATTCCAAATTTGAAGTCTTGTCCCTATTTTGGCAACTCTAGGTTCAACATGCTATTCCTTGTTCCTTGGACCTTGGAGGCTTGGCTCAGTGATTGTCCCCTTTGGATTCAATCCTCTGAGGTGTCCAAGTGGATAGGAACTATTGAAATTGGCTGATTTTGGCAAATCGAGCCAAAGTGCAAATTCTGCCTTGCCTTGGCAGATTTCAGCAAGGCAACTTGCCAATGTTGTATCTCATGATGTAGGTTGAATTTGGCAATGTTCTTGGCCATTTTGGAAAGCTCTTATATGATACAATAACTGTTTGAACAAGTTTGGTTTTGATCTCTTTTGATTCCAAGTGAAAAATCCCCCTACATTTGGCAAAAAGTGAGGCAGAATCTGACTTAGTGAAAATTTCACTAAGTGTTGGAAAAAGTGACATTTTCACTTTTCAGCCACTTTGATCACTCCATAACTCAAAATCCTTAATGAATTGGAATGACTTGTAGTTGAAGTTTTTGTAGGTGATAATGAGGGCTACAAATCCATCTTTGGATGAGAAAAAATGGCCTTGTGGTTTAGGAGTTATGGTCCTCCAAAGTTGGTACCTTTGCCACTTTATTTTTAACTTAGAAAAATTTCTAAGTTTTATGGTTACCCCTTTTACAAGTTATCTCACTTTTCTTGATTTTTCTTGATGAATGATGATTCAAATCATACATTAACATCATTTTAGGGTTAAAAATCCATTTTGGTGAAAAATCTCAAAAAGTCAAAGTTGACTTTTGTGCACAGTTGACTTTTTATCAGATGAATTCCAAACTGTGCAATTCTTCAGGAAATCATGTCCTTGACCTAAATCAAACTTGATGGACATGTTCCATGGGTGTCATAGGGTATATTCAATCATGTATTAGGGTTTGGGAGCATGTCTTGGTCAAAAGTCAAAGTTACAGTTGACTTTTCCCTTAAAACCCTAATTGTGGTGCATATGAAATTGAGACTTGTTGCTCAAGCTTCTTGGATCAATCCATTGTTCCAAATGGATCAATATGGTGTATTAGATACCCTCAAATCATCTCTTGAGGTCTTGGCTCATGGTTTGTCCCAAAAGTCAACTTAGGGGTGAATTAGGTCAAGAAACCCTAATTCCTGCTTTTTGATGAATGCATCCCCTGAGGCAAAATTGACTTGATGCATGGGTTCATGAGGTTCCATGAAGCATATTAGGTTATGTTTTGGATCATTGCCTTGTGCCCAGATGAAAATTTCCATCTGGAGCCTCTGGTCGACCAAAACCCTAATTTGGTGACACTGTCGATCTTGAGACTTGATCCACCTAGAAGGGAGCAGCCTTGTGCTTAATCCTTGAAGTGGGAGTTGTTTTTGATCCATTGTGGATGTTTAAGAGATTAGACAAGTTGAAGATCATGTCATTTCTTGATTGATCCTTTGTCTAAGCACTCAGAGAGGGCTTGAAACCCTAATTTTGATTGTATTGGATGCTCACCCATCTTTGGGGAGACTGATGAAGCATGATGGTTCATCCACATTGTGATGATGATTTTCACAATGATGGGAAATCTAAGTGGTCAAAATTTGGGGTATTACAACCTCCTCTTCCAAGTCAGGAGTAGGTTCCAAACAGATGTGATAAACACATTTGTTTAGCCCCTAAGCATCTGTTATGTCACAATCTCTTCACACCAAAAGATCCACAAACCAGAGATTGATCATGCAAGGTTTTCTTCAGACCTCTTTTCACCATACTTATATAAGAGTTCCTTTATGAGTGGACTTGGAATGAACAAGCTTGTTGAAGATGTCCTCATAAATCACCACATCTTCAGAGGAGAGCAGAATGTTGCAGTCTTAATTTAAAACCACCAGGAATTTTCCATCAGATATATATATGCAGCGGAACATAGAAAACTCCTCTACTACCTTCAGGCATAAAAACCCTTGCCCAACACTCCAAGTGCACTAGGTCAAACCATACATCAACAGGCCTGATAACTTCATTCTTCACTCCAAGGGCTGACTATCTTCCTTGCTCATGAACCAGAAAGTATCTTCCCTAGATCTCATACAGAAACAGACAGGATGCCTGCTCTGATACCAATTGAAATTCTGGTACAGATGTGTGATGTCATAGTGTAATGTCACAACATCGCAATTTGCTGAACATGGCAATAATAGAAACAATAACACACTGAATTGTTCACCCAGTTCGGTCTAACAACCTACATCTGGGGGCATACCAAGCCAGGAAGGAAGTCCACTATTAGTAGTATCAAATTACAGACTCAACAAACCAGTTGACAATCTACCTAATTTAATCACTACCTAATGACCCTTCTACCTAAGTCCTCCCTAGGTAAGAGACTCCATCTCACTTCCTATCATTACTATGATGTCTAGCAGTCAACTACACCGTCACTGCATCAACAACTTGATTACCAACAACTGTACAATCATAGAAGACACCCTTCCATGACACCCTTTGGAGTTGCTTCAAAGCCTCCTCCAAGAACAATACCAAACACAAACTCATTACCTACAGGTTTCTGAGTTACACACAGTGACCATCTCACAACCCGAGTGGTTCACTTTGACAAAGCCCTAAAGATCTACATCTTGGACCCGTACCTCTTCTAGGTTACAACCATTCTATTTATAACATTATTCCAACAGGACTTGTGCCTTCAAATCATATCATATCTTCTGTAACAAATCTGCTTCTAAATAGATCTTCAATCATATCTTCAATTAAATCTTCAATTATTAACTCTGAATTTTCTCCATATCGTTATTCTTTAAATGCACAACAACCTGATCTTCATAACTGATTGTAACAGAATATATCTCTTCCTTGATCTTCGCCTATATTCTCTGATTCTCTTTAGCAGAATTTCTCATTCACACCAGAAAACACGTGCAACCCTAATCTGTCTGATGTTTTAATGTTCTGGTATAGTGATGTTAAGACATTGCATGTGACATCACTCTTCAGTACTTTAACTCTTCAACAATAAACCAGAATGTTAGCTATAAATGTTAGAAGCTCATGTTACAACATCAACCATGACATCAACATTGTTTTAACAAAATTTCAGCCAATTACTAGAACTTACAGAGCAAAATTGGGTCATACCTAAGTTCCTGAGCATCCACCAGATGTTATCATAAAGACCCAAGGTGCGAAGAGTTTCGGGCTCTGGATACCTCGTGGCATAGACTGGCCTTTTGGATACTCGGTGGAAGTTGGAACGCATGGTGGCTCCAATTTCTCCGTCGGGGAACTCAATGCCCATGTAATCTATTTCTTGGTTAGTAGCCATGGTTGTTTCTTAGGAAGATGGTGGTTATGGGAATTTTTTGAAGTGGGTAGAGAAATGGATAGTTGGTATGAGAAAGGTGAGTGGTAATGTGTGGTTAGGGGGTGCTTAAATAAGGATTTAGTGGATGAATATGGATAGATGGAGTTAGTGTGGGATGATGAAGTGTTTACTAGGTACTTAGGGGGTCTAGGGACATGATGAATGGGAAGTGGAGGAGGCAAGGGCGCATTTCACAAAGAAAACCGCGTGTTCTGCCAATTCGAATGCACGGCGAGCGCCTTTACGCATATGGCGACCGCCATTTGCTTTCTGGCACGCCTTTTGGTTTTTTGGCTTGCAGAATGCAAATTGGTTATTAAATTTTTTTTTTGTTTTTGGTTTTTCTTGACAAGCCTAGGTTTGCTAAACATTAACAAGAAGTAAAGTAAGGATTAAGAGCACTAAAACAAAAACTTAAAGGAAAAGAAATTGCATTAAACGAAACTGAAATGTACTACATTTACACGTCGGCATCCCGACGGTACACAGTGGAATGAAAATTACAATTCAAACAATACAAGAAGAGAAACACTATACGTGAAAACAAACTAATCTAAGAAAAACAGGAAAAAGAAAGGTGCGGCTATGGATCACCCATGATGTTGTCTAAGAGAGTAGACAATTTGGAACATATGGTCTAACTCTTCGTGAACAACATCCATTAGGCCAATGAAGTCGACTCGGAGAGAGGAAATCTCGTCTCGGAAGGAATCTACTTCAGCCTGTAGAGCATTAATAGCAGCAACTACATTCAAAGGTGGCATATCAGGATCGACCTCGGAACCTTGAGTGGCCTCAGCAGACATAATGGTATCTCTATTCTCATAAGCCTGAGGAGAGTCGGGTGGAGTCAGAAACTCGTTGACGACCTCCAAATCATAGAGCCAATTGTCCTTATTGTGCACACTAGTTTTTTCGTGGTTTGGCAAGGTGAAAGCATGGACTACAGCATTATTGATAAGCAACTCGAATTCCACCGGGCCAAGGTTAGCAATAATGCCTCTGTTGAAACAGAAGCTAATGTCCATCGGGCGGAAACCACCGAATGCAAAAGATCGGTTCAGATGGTACCTCATCCCAATTGCATCAGCAATCACGGTCACCAGCCTACTTATTAAGATTGGTTCGAAGGAATCACGGGCAATATGATTGAGATTTGCAAGTAGGTATGGGGCTGCATTGACCAGCTTTCCCTGGGATGCGCAGAGCATGATATATAGCTCATCCCTCGACACAGATGTAACGTTCTCCTCTTTGCCAAAGAAGGTGTAGGCCAGAACCTTATGGAAATATCTCCATACAGGGTTGTGAATGCTTTCGGAGAACATAGCATTAGGGTCGGCATTACCGCTTCCTGTTATTGTACCCCATAAATGTTCAAGATCATAACTAGTGAAGGCATCGGCAGGGGTTTTGGTCACATCATGGGGTTCATTAGGAAAACCCAATAAATCAGTGAATTCATGGTGGGTGAATCTGTACTTGTTTCCAAATAACCTGAAAGTGGCCAATCCACAGCCAAATCCGAAACCACGGGTGGCATCATAATAAAGGGAGCTTAGGAACTCCAAGGTCAAGCTACGGTAAGTGCTAAATCTCTTCTCTAAAGCAAAGTGAGACCAGCCTATCTGGCTCAGAAGGAAAACAACACTGTCTCGGATGCTAAGGGTTTGCATGGCCGAGTCGTCAGGATAGATGGATAGAACAAAATCTCTTTGATACAAAGCCTCAAATTGACGCCTCTGGACAGATAGGAATGAAATTTGTCTAAGGCGAAAACAACAGCTAGGAGTTCCTTTTCTGTGGTCGCATAGTTCATCTGTGCGTTGTCCAAGGTTCTACTTGCGTAGTAAATAGCATGAAGCCTTTTATCATTTCTTTGTCCTAAGACAGCGCCTACAGCATAGTCGCTAGCGTCGCACATTATTTTAAAGGGTAAACTCCAATAAGGTGGTTGCATAATTGGTGCGGTAATAAGAGCATTCTTCAGATGTTTAAATGCTTTCAAGCATTCTTCATCGAATATAAATTCAGCTTCTTTCATCAGTAGTCCAGTCAATGGTTTTGTAATCTTAGAGAAGTCTTTAATGAATCGGTAAAAACTGGCATGACCTAAAAAGCTTCGTACTTCTCTAACTATTTTCGGTGGTTGAAGGTTTTCTATGACTTCTATCTTTGCTTTGTCTACTTCAATACCGCTATCGGATACTACATGTCCAAGAACTATACCTTGTCGCACCATGAAATGACACTTCTCCCAATTTAGCACAAGGTTCACTTTGACGCGTCGTTCGAGTACAAACTCAAGGTTTGACAGATAGTGTTCGAAACTTCCCCCACATACAGAGAAATCGTCCATAAAGACTTCCATTATGTCGTCCATGAAATCTGCAAAGATCGACATCATGCATCTCTGAAATGTTGTGGGAGCATTACACAGTCTAAATGGCATTCGACGATAGGCAAATGTACCATAAGGGCAGGTGAAAGTTGTATTCTCTTGGTCATCAGGGTGAATAGGT
Source organism: Lathyrus tuberosus (assembly GCA_022829125.1). NCBI lineage: Eukaryota > Viridiplantae > Streptophyta > Magnoliopsida > Fabales > Fabaceae > Lathyrus > Lathyrus tuberosus. Next base: position 7,328,824 of record JALAZF010000170.1, read on the forward strand.
ATTTGGAAAAATCCTGAGTATCCGTCTAAGTAACAAAAATATGAATGTTTAGCTAGCCGTTCAAGCATTTGGTCTATGAAGGGTAAAGGAAAATGGTCTTTTCTAGTAGTCTTATTCAGCTTTCTATAGTCTATGCACATCCTCCATCCAGTTTGAGTTCGTTTCGCTACGGACTCTCCTTTTTCGTTAGTTACAACTGTAACACCACCCTTCTTTGGTACTACATGCACTGGGCTGACCCATTTGCTGTCAGATATTAGATATATGATTCCTGTTTCCAATAGTTTTTGCAGTTCTCTCTTCACTACATCGCTTAGGACAGGGTTCAACCGTCTCTGGTGCTATCTGGATGTCTTACAGTCTTCCTCCATCATGATGCGATGCATACATATAGAGGGACTTATCCCTTTTAGATCGGAGATGTTATATCTAAGAGTTGTGGGATACTTCCTCAAGACTTCCAATAATTTATCGGTTTCTATTTGTCCTAAATCGGCATTAACTATTACGGGTTTTTCAAGTTCAGTATCTAGGAATTCATATCTTAGATCTTTGGGTAATGTTTTGAGTTCTACAGATGGTTTCTTTGGGCAAGGTATTGGATTGGGTGTGAGTGCTAGGCATTCTCTTAGAATATCATCTTCATACGGCTCACGCCAATTATCGTCTTCGAATATTGGAGGGGCTGGAATCTTTAGTACTTCCGTGTACCTCGTCGGTTCCTTCTCCATTTCTCTGATGCATTTGTCGATAACGTCTAGAAAACAACATGAATCGTCTAAAGCAGGGGCTTTTAGGAATTGGGCTAAAATAAATTCGACTTTTTCTTCCCCTACTTTGAAGGTTAACTTTCCTTTCTTCACATCTATATAGCTCCGGCTGTTGCTAAGAACGGTCTACCTAAGATAATTGGTATATTAGAATCTTCCTTAATGTCCATTATCACGAAATCTGTTGGAATATAAAACTGACCTATGCGAACTGGCACGTTTTCTAGCATACCTACTGGATATTTCACAGAGCGGTCTACTAGTTGCAGCGACATCTTCGTTGGCCTCAAGTCTCCTAATTCAAGTTTCTTACATGTGGATAGGGGCATTAGGCTAACAATGGCTCCTAAGTCACATAACACTTTGTCTATGACAGTTTTTCAGATTACACAAGGTATGGAAAAGCTACCTGGATCTTTTAGTTTAGGAGGCATGTTATTTTGAAGTATGGCAATACCCTCGGCAGTGAGCATAACGGTTTCGTTATCTTCTAACTTTTTCTTGTTTGACAGGATCTCTTTAAGGAACTTGGCATATGAGGGCATTTGCGTAATAGCTTTTGTGAAAGGTATCGTTATATTCAGTTGCTTTAGAAGCTCTACGAATTTCTTAAACTGTTCTTCGTTTTTGGATTTAGCTAGTCTTTGGGGATAAGGCACAGGTGGTTTATACGGTGGCGGAGGCACATAAGGTGTTTCTTTCTCTGCGGCCTTTCCGCTGTCATTTTCCTTCTCCGTGTTAGGTTCTTTTATTTTCTCAGTTCCCTTTGGTGAATTTTGGTGCATGGATGAATTTTGGAATCTCGGGTCAACAGGTCCATCATACTCTGTTCTGCTTCGCAAAGTTATAGCGTTAGCATGACCTTTTGGGTTTGGTTGTGGTTGGCCAGGAAATGTTCCAGCGGGGGCTGCATTAGTTGATTGTTGTTGGGCTACCTGAGAAATCTGAGTTTCTAACATCTTGTTATGGGTAACCATAACATCAAGCTTGCTTGACAATTGTTTCATCAATTCGCTCGTGTGAGCGGTTTGATTTGCGAAATCCCTGTTTTGTTGAGCTTGAGCATTCATAAAGTTTTCCATCATGATTTCCAGATTTGATTTTTTGGTAGAGGTGGAGCGGGTTGCGCTCCTTTCTGAAATCCGGGTGGAATAGCAGGTGCTGGGTTAGGTGGATTCAAAGTATTGTTATTCTTATACGAAAAATTCAGGTGATTTCTCCAGCCAGGATTGTAAGTGTTTGAATATGGGTTCCCTTGAGCGTAGTTCACTTGGTCAGTAGGAGTACTAACCAACACTTGACATTCAGCATTTGTATGCCCAGGGTTTCCGCATATTTCACAACTTGGTGTAAGCGCAGCTACGGTAGCTGCTAGAGGTGCTATTGCTAAACTTTCGATCTTTTGAGCAAGCGCGTCCACTTTACCATTGACTCGGTCTATACCGTTAACTTCGTGCATTCCTCCTTTCAGAGTTGGTTTCTCTGCACCAGCGCGTTCACCTCCCCATTGGAAATGGTTTTGAGCCATAGTCTCTATTTGTTCATAAGCTTCTGCATACGGTTTATCCATTAGAGCACCGCCTGCGGTAGCGCACAGATTCATTTTGGTATTGTACAGCAGCCCGCCGTAAAAGGTGTGTATTATCATTCATTCTTCAAGTCCATGGTGTGGGCATAACCTTAACATGTCCTTGTATCTCTCCCAAGCATCCAAATAAAGATTCGTTATCCTTTTGCTTAAATCCGTTAGTTTTGATGCTTTTAGGTTGATTTGGTGGAGATACTGGGTTTTGGGTTTTTGATTGGTATGCTCGCTAAGATTTTTTCAATCTTATGCCTACGTATTCCCGCTTAATGAAACATGGAAATCAGAGCGATCGTAGTTCCTCCTATTCTATGGGAGGAAAAAATGTTGTTTTGGTGTCTTATTCAAAGCCCAAGATGTGAAGCTAAATGCAGTTTGTATCTTGTTCAAAGCCCAAGATGTGAAGCTGAAGGGTGTATTTGTATCTTGTTCGAAGCCCAAGATGTGAAGCTAAAGGGTTTATTGATGAGAGAGAATTTGTCATCTCTAAAAGGGGATATTTGGTCTGTTTGTCACAACTGTTGGGTGACTGATTATAAAGGAGAATTACTTTAATTGGGATATGTGAATCCAGCAATGCCATAATTTCCTTTATAGGGGATTTTTAACCTGAAGGAGAAGACTTTAACTCAGTTTAGAGCAATGCCATCTTTCCTTAGGAATTTCTCATGCTAAAAGAGGGACAGTGGCATGGGCGTAAATAATCCAAAGGCTTGCCGCTTACAGTAATTTAGATGAAGGAAAAGGAGTTGTTGATGTTTGTATACTGTGATCAAGGCACAAATTTTGATGCTAAAAGGTTGATTGACTCAACCGGGGTTTTCTTATACAAAGCCTAAGAGGAGGCTATTGACCCAACAAGAGGGTGTTTTTATGTGTCTCGTACGAAGCCCGAGAGAGAGGCTAAAAGGGTTGACTCAACAAGAGAGTGCTTTTATGTGTCTTGTACGAAGCTCAAGACGGAGGCTAAAAGGGTTTGACTCAACATGAGAGTCTTTTATACTCAACAAGAGAGTGATTTTTATCTCGTACGAAGCCCGAGATGGAGGCTAAAAGGGGTTTGACTCAACAAGAGAGTCTTTTATACTCAACAAAAGGGTGTTTTAGTATCTCGTACAAAGCCCGAGATGGAGGCTATTTATGCTGGTGTCTGTTTCAGTTTAGGGATAGGTCCAATATGTTGGATAAAGAGAAAATCAGTTCTTATAAAAGGAAAAGATTAAAGGTATGGTTGTGCCTTGGCACTGATCGGAGGATCAGGGTTATTTCCTGTTCTTTAAGGAAATGGGAAATCCAAAGGGTATTGAGACTGTTCAAGTCTACTGGTGGTTTGAGAAATCGATTCTCAGGTAGTAAACGATCCTTGTATGATGCCCAAGAGAAAGCTGGTATGTTAAGGGATGAAGGTCAACCCATTAACTGGTCTGACACTTGACTCAGAAAGACAGCTCTAGCAAATTGATGACTAGGTTCTGTTCCTATACCTATAGAGGTCTCTGGGTCCTTGTACTAAGCCCAAGAAAAGGCATGAGAGCTTTTAAGAAGCCGAAGGGTCCTTGTACACTGCCCAAGAGAAGGCGGGGATGATTTTAAGAAGCCCGTGGGTCCGCAAACCCCGAGAAGTTCAAGACATGCCATTCACCGAGAATAGATTAAGCCAGGAAAGTCCGAGAATTTGGAAGAAACTCAAGAGACGCCATTCACAGAGAAAAGATCATCTCTGGGGAGTAGAGTCTCTTTGACGATTTCTAAGAGTGACAGTCTGAGAAAGTGTTCACCGAGAATGCTGCCTTTCACGTCTCCATATTGTTTAACCCCAAGAGGAGGGAAGACTGTGTCTGGTAATCCTATGGGGATCTAGTTTTGTTTGTATTTAAGAGTGACCAACAGGGCTTTACCTAGTGCTAGACGTAGTTGCCGGGGAAAACTCTAAATAACTATACTAGTATTACACAGTTGATATTTGACAACTATATAAAAGTTTGTGAAAGAAGACTTACAGTGAGTAGCCCCACAATACAGTTATATATATATATATATATATATATATATATATATATATATATATATATATATATATGAAAACGGATAAAGAAAGCGGGTAAACACTTACTCGGTTGTAGAGCTTCCATGCTGTTTTGTTAGTTGTTCTACAAAGAAAGCTTTGATAACAATATTATATTCAAAATCAAAGGAGAAAGTGCTTTGAAATGTTCGTTGGGGCTTACAGCTCAAGAAGAGGCCCAAGGTTTTATCAGTGATTGCACTGTTGTTTTGAAATTGTACAGGGACTTATACAAGTGACTGAGGCCCAAAAAAGGTTTTCTGTACAAAGGGATGGGTTTTACACTCTCTCAAGAGGCCCAAAGGTGTTTAAAGAAAAAGAATGGGGCTTATAACACGAGTGTAGGCCCAAATGATTTGTTTCTGAACAGGCGATCGTGCCGAGATTTCTTTAACGTACTGGGTCTTATACAATACATTGAGGCCCAAAAAGGTTTTATCTACAAGGGATGGGTCTTACACTATATTAGATGCCCAAATGTTTATTTTTGTACAAGTGGTGGGGCTTACAGCTCAAGGAGAGGCCCAAGGTTTTTTTGTAAAAAAGGCGACGATCGCGCCGAACTTTTTTATGGGATCGGGACTTATACAATACACTGAGGCCCAAAAAGGCTTGTATTTACAAAGGGTTGGGTCTTACACTCTACCAAGAGGCCCAAAATGTTTGAAAAAAGATTTGATGAGGGTTGAATTGATCAAAACCATAATTTGTTTTCAAAATATATTTTAATTGAATAAAAATTCAATTAAAATGATCAAAATTGTTAAACATGTGTGAAAAACAAATTGTGGTATTGGATTAATGTTGGAAAAATCATGTTTATACCCACAAAATAATTGGAAATCAATTAAGTTTGGAAAATCAAGGGAGAAAAAATATTTCAAATGTTAAAACAAATAAAACATTAATTCTTTGCAAAAATATAAAATATATGAAATAAGTAATATTTTTGGGATTTTTTGGTAAAATAAAATATTTTAACATTTTTGTGAATTATTAAAAAAAGAACCAACTCAAAATCATTAAAACTCAGAGAGAAATTAATTTTTGAATCAATTAAATAAAATCACAAAAATTCAAAAATTCAAATATTTGAAAAAGGGCGCCAAGAACATCTTGGCCTTGCACGCGTGCTCTGTTTTGCCCAGATTTGCATTTTCTCATCAATCTCACTGAATACTTGATTATATTATGCAATCTACATATCATTTTGCTCGTTTTCACCTCACGATCATGTCCATGGTCTTTAATTTCATTTATTTTAAGCATGAAATAAGAAATCAAAGAGAAACCTCAAGAACCCTAAAATTTGCATGAAGGCTCAGAAATTCCATACACAATTCAAACAAAACAATTAATTGAGGGAAAACACTCCATGCATGATTATGAACATATGGCCAAATTACTGTGCAGCAAAAAATGCATGGATCATAGAGTTAGAAGAGCTCATGCTTACCTCTTGCAGCTGGTGATCGTGTTTTGTGTTAGAGGTGTTACAACTAGGTTCCAATGATGTGGATAACTTCCCTAGGTGCCAAGTGATGTGCCTGAGTGCTTGGAATGGTTTGAAACAAGCTGGACCTGAAGATGGTATCCCAACTGCAACTTGGTTAAAACCTTGAGCAGTTGGCTGATGATTTTGTGAAATCAGTGTTCCAGATGTTGTTTAAGTGTTTGGATCACTTCTATATGGTGTTTATGAAGTGTGTGTGTGATTGGTTTGGTTGGAATAACTCTCAAACTCAAAACCCGATAGTGACTTGCTTTGGAAGGCAAATTTGGAAGTGAGAAGGTGATTTTGAGGAAAGCATCTGTTTGATGGCCTTGGTGTACTCAAACTAATCACAAATGAGCTCTATTTATAGTAAAGCAAGTTTGTTTTGGGAGCAATAGTGATTGACAACTGCAGCAGAGGTTTGGCCAATGTTGATCAATGAGAATCCAAGTCTCCTCTAGCCATTGACTAGAGGTTAGGGTACATGCTGCTGGTTCCCTTGGTCTTGGATAAGTCTTGACTGAATTCAGTTGGAAATGGCTCAGTCCATGCCACCTTGGTGCATCCATTAAATGCTCCAAACCAAAATTAGAGTCTTATCCCCTCTTTAGGGATTTCTAGGTTTGGCATGCTACTTTTGGTTCCAAAGACTTGGAAGGCTGATGGATCAGTGTTTGTCCCTCCTTGGTCTCCCCCTGAGGTGTTCAGATGGATAAGTGTGTTTGTCGTTTGCACAAAGTTGGAAAATCAAGCAAAATGCACAAATCTGCCTTGCTTTGACAGTTTTCAGCAAGGCATGTTGCCATTGTCATATCTCATGGCTCAAGTGGACTTTGATGGAGTTCTTGGCCATTTTGGAAAGCCCTCATATGATACAACAACTGTTTGATCATAATTGGTTTTGATACTTTTTGGATCCAAGTGAAAAATGCCCCTACATTTTGAAAAAAGTAAGACAGATTCTGACTTAGTGAAATTTTCACTAAGTGTTGGAAAAAAGTGACATTTTCACTTTTTGTGATTTTGATCATTCCATAACTTAAAATCCATGAGGAATTAGAATGAGTTGTGTTTGAAGCTTTTGTAGAGGGCCATGAGAGCTACAAATCCAGCTTTGAATGGGGAAAAATGGCCTTGTGGTTTAGGAGTTATGATCCTCCAAAGTTGGTACCCTAGCCACTTTGTTCCTTAACTTAGAAAATTTCTAAGTTTTTTATGGTTACCCCTTTTACAAGTTATCCCACTTTTCTTGATTTTTCTTGATGAATGATGATTCCAATCACACATTAACATCATTTTAGGGTTAAAGAACCATAATTGTGAAAAATCTCAAAAAGTCAAAGTTGACTTTTGTGCACAGTTGACTTTTTGTCAGATGAATTCCAAACTGTGCGATCCTCTATGAAATCAAGTCCTTGACCTAAATCAAACTTGATGGATTGATTTCATAGGTGTTATAGGGTGTATTAAATCATGTCCCAAGGTTTGGGAGCATGTCATGGTCAAAAGTCAAAGGCACTGTTGACTTTTTCCTCAAAACCCTAATTGTGGTTCTGACGAAATTGAAACTTGTTGCTCAAGCTTCTTAGACCAATCCATTGTTGCAAATGAATCAATGTGGTGTATTAGAGACCCTCAAATCCTCCTTTGAGGTCTTGGCTCATGTTTTGTCCCAAAAGTCAACTTAGGGGTGAATTAGGTCAAGAAACCCTAATTCCTGATTTTTGGCGAATGCATCCCCTGAGGCTAAATTGACTTGATGATTGGGTCCATGAGGTTCCATGGGGTATATTAGGTTATGCTTTGAAGCATTGGCTCATGCCCAGAGGAAAATTCCCATCTGGAGGCCCTGGTCGACCAAAACCCTAATTTGGTGACACTGGCGATCTTGAGACTTGATCCACTGGGACTGTTGCAGCCTTGTGCTTAATCCTTGAGGTGGGAGTCCTCTTGATCCATTGGGGATGTTTGAGAGGTTTAGAAAAGTTGAAGATCATATCATTCCTTGATTGATCCTTTGTCTAAAGCTCAGAGAGGGCTTGAAACCCTAATTCTGATTGTAGTGAAGGCTCACACATCTTTGGGGAGACTAATGAGGCATGATGGTCCATCCATATTGTGATGATGATTTGCACAATGATGGGAAATCTTAGTGGTCAAAATTTGGGGTATGACAAGAACAAGGTCAAAGTGAGCATAAGATCATGGACAAAAAGTCATCAACTTGACATGGCATTCAAGAATAGGAAAATAAACAAATAAATTCCAAACCAAGGCTCCAACTCATTTTATACACTCAAGTGTGTGTGTTTAAAAGATTGTTACAAGAAAAGCACAAGAGTTATCACAAAATCAATCAACAAGGAAGGGTGTCATAAGAATCAAGCACAAATAGAGGGCCACAAATAAACAAATGAAAACCATGCCAAATAACATCACCCAAGGTCAGCAAGCACACTAAAAGCATCCTTATAATGTGTGGCAAAACACTCCAAAAAATAAGCTCAAGAATCAAATAGGAAGGGCATAAATCAAGGCATTAAGTCAAGACTAGGTCAAATGGACACCTTACACCATTAAATACAAATAAAATATTAAAATAAATTAAAAATTAAAATAAAAATTATGGAAAATAAAATAAGGTGTCAAAGTGTTTGAAAAATATTTTTGATGATTTTTATAAAGCTTGGAACTAATAAAAATAAAATCAAAAAACAAATGGGAAAATAAATAAAAAAAGAAAAAGAACAATAAACAAGGGAGGTGTAGTAGCAATCAGGTAAATAGAAGGGTTCTGGTTGAAGTGCCACTGGGCTTCAGAAATGAGGGGTGTAGGTAGTAAACTTACTAAGCCCAACCCAGAAAAACAAACAAAGAAACCTCAGCAACTAAATGAAACAATGCGTTTCATTTACACATCATGGGTCAAACGAAAAAAACCACGGCCACACAAGCAAGTCAACATGTGAGTCAGCAAATTAACTCAAACCAAGTCAACCACCGGAACCCTACTTACAATTGTCTTCTCCGGCAAGCCTGGCCGGAGATGACTGTGAACGTCCACAAAACTCAACACCAAGGACACCTTCCCACCCAAAATTTCATGTAGAATAAGATTACAACATCAAAAATCATTTTTAATGGCTCTAAGGCCTTCAAAACCACGCACGAAACACAATCACATAAATTGTAACTCACTCAAACCAACACAATAAGATACCAGACTTACTCTACACGATCTAAAGACCTCAAAAACAAAAAACACAAGCTTATGCACACGTGAAAAATGAGAAAGATAAAGAGAGGAAGGTTTACCAAATGATGAGTGTTATTTCCTTGGTTTTATGGTTGGCATTATTTTGCTAAAACTCATGTAGCAGCAGGTGTTGAATGAAGATGTCTAAAAATATGTTTCACTAATCTTTGTTCAACATGTCGTATGAAGATGTTCCATGACTGCTCATAGGACATCGCGCTGTGAAGTCAGGATTTATTGCAGATTCTATTACAATGATTTGTAACTAAATATTCTGTGAATATTTGGTTATCCTATGTGGCATCCAAAGCATTTTTGGATTAGGGTTACTTGTTGGTTTTCGGATTTGCTGCTGTTTCTAATTATGGAGACATAATAGGAAACTTTGGATTGAAGACCTATTTTATTGGAGTTTATTTTGCAGATTTGTGAGCAGTCTCTCTGCTGCGTTTTAAAGCCCAAATCCAGTTGGGATGCAGGTTATAAATAGAAGGGTTTGTAACCTTGGAAGAGACGGCTCAAGATGTAGAAGTCTAGGGTTTTGTCTAGGTAAACCTCCCGGCTTGTGGGAAGGTTACCCGTATCCCTCAAAACCTGTAGGTAAGAGGCAGTATGTATTGTTCTTGGAGGAAGCTTTGAAGCAACTCCAGGTTGTGGTCTTAGTTAAGGGAAAAAGCTAACAAACGGTGGAGTTTGGCATCATACTTAGCTAGGTATTGTTCTCATCAGATGTTGATGTGTCATAGGAGTGTGTCTCCTCATCATGGAAGTGTGGCTTCATGTATATCTGTGTGATCAGAATGTAAGCGAAGGGCTGTCGATGCAGTGGCGGATTATTGACTGCTAGACATCATTGCGATGATTGGGAGTGAGAAGGGTTTCTCATATCTAGAGAGGATCTAGGTAGAAGGGTCATTGGGTAGTGGTTAAGTGATAAGCTGTAAACGGGGAGTTTAGCTTTGAATTGTTACTGCTGATAGTGGACTTCATCCCTGGCTTGGTAGTCCCCAGAGTAGGTGTATTAGACCGAACTGGGTTAACAATTCTTTGTGCTTTGTTTTTATCTTTTCAGTACCGTGTTTTTGTTATAAACCTTGCCATGTGTATTCATGTCAGACCAGATGTCGAATGTCATGTTATAGGACATCTGAATTCTGCACATGTACCAGAATTTCAATTGGTATCAGAGCAGGCATCCTGTTCTGTTTCTGGGTGAGATCCTAGGGAAGATACTTTCTGGTCATGGGCAAGGTAGGTGGTACCTACTGAAAAGTTGTTTGGACTTGGAGAAGTTCATATAGTTGTGAGAATGGTCCCTAGAAGTGGAGGATGGATTGGTTGTGACAGGCAGTGGCATGTGCTGAAGGCTTGGAGTTTTGGTTGAATAGCTGTTGTGTTGTGGTTATGTTAGGTTTGATTTATTTTCAAACCTGTGGTATTGTGGTGTCACCTGGATTATGATGCTAGGGCTGATATGTGACACCTGAAGGTTTTGAGGAGTTTGTGTTTTGATCCGCTGCGTATCTATCTGAAAACTCCTGAGGTTGTAACTGAGAAGGCTGTTCTTCTCTGAATGTATTTCCTATGGTGATGGGATATATGCAAGACTGCTTCAACTTACTTTGTCAATGATACTTGAAGATTATTGTTCAAGTCCACTCATAAAGGCATTGATAAGTGAAGTTGTAAGGAAGAGATCTGAAGATAGTGAGAAGTAACTTACTTTTGCTTCTATTCCTAAAAAGGCTAATCTCCAGTCTTTGATCTCTGGATGTGTTCCTTGGAATGTGTCCTATCTTGTGTTAGAACATCACGTCAGAATTGTGCAGAATTCTGTCGTCTAAAGGAATGGCATAGCAGATGCTCTGGGTGCTAAACTAATGTGGTTTGATCACATGGGTTTAGAACCTCCTCCTGATCTAGAAGAGGAGGCATCTGGGTGGTATGTCTAAGAAGTTTCTGGCCCGAGAACTTATCTTAGATGTGTGAGTTGGTCAAGGTGTGATCAACATGTTATTTACTCCTGAGGTCAGTATATTTCTGGTCCTTGCTGCAGGAGTGGAGAACCTGAGATTCAAGAAGTATTATCTCTAGCAGACTTTTCTCTATTATTTGGAAGCATTATCTGAATGATCTTGTGAAGCTAGATAGGTATTGACTGTGTGTGCATAAGGATTGATATGATCTAATCACAGTCTGTGCTGTTATTAAAGGAGAAAATGTATGATTCTCTGAAGTGCTCTTGGCAGATTCTGAGGGAGAGTACCTGATGTTTTGGAAGACCTTGAAGACATGTCTTGACATCATTGTATTAAGAATTTATTTTCTCAAGCTGTCTGGATGTTGTTTCTCTGATTCAGGATGGAGGTTGTTTACTCAAACTTGGTGACATTTATCAAGTCAATGAGAGCATGAAACTCTTGTTCTGGTGTAGTGGAGAACTTTCAAGGGTTAAGCACTGTGGAGTTGAATCAACCGGTGGAGTTGATTGGTGACTATGTGCTTGGTGTATCATCCAAATTGTCTGGGATGAGTTTGGCTGAAGGATTAGAAGAGGCAGATTGGTTGTGGAATGTTGATGACATCCAACATCTCAAAGTCAGACAAGATGCTGTGATTTAAGGAGGATACTCTTGAGATGTTCCTGCTGCTGAATGTGTTTGTGATATGACCTGGAAGCTTGACCAGCTACTGATGGTTGATCCTCGTGTGTTCCCCTGCTAGAGCTTTACTATAGATGATATCTTCAGAAAAGCTCTGTGAAGATGTGTGACTGAGATTGATGTTGGAACATCAATTCAGGTGGTTGTTGCTTGTTCAGCCAAGGTTGTTTTGCGCAGAAAGAAGTCCAAGATCAAGCCACTGATCCAAGTTAAAGTAACTTGTGAATAAATGTCATGACAATTTGTCATAAAGAAGAATCAGAAGCTGTCAGACGTGTGCAGAAGAAGATGTCAAACAAATTGTCATACCTTGTGTGAGAAGGTAATCTTATTCTGACTAATAGTAGATACTTTGACGAAAGACTTAGTATTTGTCTATGTTATGCATAAAGGTAAATACTTTGACGGGAGACTAAGTATTTGTCTAGAGAATTATGCAAGTCTGCAGTCTGGACATTATGGTTCAGGAATTCATTTTTTTTTAGTGGCTGTGATTGATGACAACCTGAGGTAGCCTTATCAGCTGACTATATCAGAAGTTTGTGAATGAAGAAGTGAGCATCATCTGCTGTTTGTTTGTGAATCTCTCTTGGATAACAAATACCTTGTCGGGAGCTAGGTATGAGTCTGATGGAGATGTGTATGTGACTGATGGTAAAGACCCTGTTGGGAGCTTGGTAGTTATCTGATGTGTGGATGTAATTCAGATTTCTGAATTGTGTGAGAGTTTATTTCTCTCTGCTGTGATCAAGTGGTTGTGATTACCTGAATAAAATGCAGAAGGTGTGATCTTTTATCTAACGCTCATGTCCTACATAATGTTACAACATCATTGTTTGTTGTGTATCCTGGATGAAGGTCTGAGACTGTGCTTGTGGAGTTGGAAGAAGCAACATTATTGTTTGAAGTGGCAGTTCTGACATAATGAGGATTAGAATGGGCAGATTCTGATCTTGATGTTAAGTAGTTTGTTCTGGCAATACATGACTACTTTCATGATGAAGACTTCATTAGGTGCTTGTGAATGTAAGGACAGAAGGTTGTTGTCAGTAGTGTGATCTGATCAGAATGGCTGAAGATAAGGAGGTTTTTTCTAATACAAGTAAAAGGCGGTGGCAGTCCTTATCTTGTGTTGCAAGTTATCTAAAGACATTTGTTATGGAATATGTGAGAAATTCCAAATCAAGTGGGCTTTTATATTGTACTTGGCAGACCATGTATCTGAAATAATCATGGTGAGATCATGCTCAACAAATACAAGAAGTGGCAGTTCTTAATGTTGAGAATGTGGCAATATCGTTGTGCTATCATCTGGTGTCAAGTGTTCATCTTCATAAGGAGCATTGGTTGTTCATGTCAGGGGGAGTTAAGGCTGTTGTCTATGGTCTATTACTGCAAGGGTGCAAATGTTTGTGAAGCTTGCGTTGCTGTCCAAGTTTGTTCAGAGTGATGTCAAACAACATGATGGGACATGTACTACTGAGTGTGGTTGGGTGTTCCTAAGGATGGTGTGCTATCCTTGCTGCGTGAAGTTAGTGCTTATGCAGGAGGAGTGTGAAGGACAACTTTGTTTGTGTCTGGAAGAATTTATTTTTCTCTGTAGATTTTGGAGATGTCACACTTGTCTTGGTGCGTGTTATTAATTCTAAGTAAGAGGAGTTTACTTAGAGTTCAGTGGAAGGCAGTGGCTTTATGCTTGACGATGATTGAGACTGATTGCTCTTGTGTCGAAGAGGAGTTAGTTGAAATTGTCAGGAGGTTCTAGCAGAGGTTCTGGATTGAAGCATACCCTCTATTGGTGAATGAGAGTTTTTTTGGGTTTCTGAAGTTTTCTTTGTTCAAGCTGGTGGCGCAGTGTTGTTTGAAGATCTTCAGTTGGATTACTATGCAGATAGTAAGTCCAGTGGTGGAGCATATCCATAATCATGAGGTATGGTGTCTATGATGTGTGGAAGATGTCCTAACCAATGTTAGAACATCTTTGGGTTAGTTATCCTTGGAGTAGGATTCTGAGATCACTTTTTGTCTAAGAGATGTTTGTCTTATCATACGGGAGAATGATGAGTTAAGGACTGTCTTGGATGTCTGATGTGCATATGACATGCTAGAAGTGGATCATTTTGGTACTTGTGGAGCAAATGAGCTGAAGATTTTTGGAGCATCATTCATGAAATATGGGGGGGAGAACTTCTGTCTGTTAATTGTACTAGCGTGGTACTTAGTTTGCTTGAGGATCGAACATTAAGTGAATGCGTTCAGCAGGTATGTTGAACAGAGGGTGTGCTCTTGAAGACATATAGATGAGTCTTATGTTTTCCATTCATTGAAGGTGTTCTTCTTACAAAGAAGCACATGTTATCCTTGATAGGGGGAGAGTGTTACAAGTTTGTGCAGGTGTTTATGAAGGGAAAGATGCTGAAGTTTATGCATGACATTTGGTCATGTGATGATGTGTGCATCTACTTTCTGATGTTGTTTATTCTGGTTTATGAGTTGAGCATTTCTGATGCTATTCTACTTGCCTTTGTCTAATTTATGGATAAAAAGGGGGAGTAGTGTGCTTGTGGTGTGCTTGTGCTGATGCTGCAGCTGAGGAGGAGAATGTGGAATGTTGTGTGCTGCAGTTGAGGGGGAGTGTGTGTGCTGCAGGTAGATTATGTTTGTGGTGCTGCAGTTGCTGAGGGGGAGTTTATGAAATGTTGCTGCTGTTGAGGGGGAGTTTTTGCCAGCTTACTATGATGAGTGTTCTTGTGGTACTGTGTGTGTTTTTTTTGCAGTTGAAGGGGAGTGCTGCTATGCTGGTTTGGTTTGTGGTTTGCTTTTGTTGATATTGATGGTGTTTGAGTGTTTTTTTCCGCTGCTGATACTGATGGTGTTTATGTGTGTGTGGAGTTTTAGCCAAAAATAAGCCAAAGGGGGAGATTGTTATTTCCTTGGTTTTATGGTTGGCATTATTTTGCTAAAACTCATGTAGCAGCAGGTGTTGAATGAAGATGTCTAAAAATATGTTTCACTAATCTTTGTTCAACATGTCGTATGAAGATGTTCCATGACTGCTCATAGGACATCGCGCTGTGAAGTCAGGATTTATTGCAGATTCTGTTACAATGATTTGTAACTGAATATTCTGTGAATATTTGGTTATCCTATGTGGCATCCAAAGCATTTTTGGATTAGGGTTACTTGTTGGTTTTCGGATTTGCTGCTGTTTCTAATTATGGAGACATAATAGGAAACTTTGGATTGAAGACCTATTTTATTGGAGTTTATTTTGCAGATTTGTGAGCAGTCTCTCTGCTGCGTTTTAAAGCCCAAATCTAGTTGGGATGCAGGTTATAAATAGAAGGGTTTGTAACCTTGGAAGAGACGGCTCAAGATGTAGAAGTCTAGGGTTTTGTCTAGGTAAACCTCCCAGCTTGTGGGAAGGTTACCAGTATCCCTCAAAACCTGTAGGTAAGAGGCAGTACGTATTGTTCTTGGAGGAAGCTTTGAAGCAACTCCAGGTTGTGGTCTTAGTTAAGGGAAGAAGCTAACAAACGGTGGAGTTTGGCATCATACTTAGCTAGGTATTGTTCTCATCAGATGTTGATGTGTCATAGGAGTGTGTCTCCTCATCATGGAAGTGTGGCTTCATGTATATCTGTGTGATCAGAATGTAGGCAAAGGGCTGTCGATGCAGTGGCGGATTGTTGACTGCTAGACATCATTGTGATGATTGGGAGTGAGAAGGGTTTCTCATATCTAGAGAGGATCTAGGTAGAAGGGTCATTGGGTAGTGGTTAAGTGATAAGCTGTAAACGGGGAGTTTAGCTTTGAATTGTTACTGCTGATAGTGGACTTCATCCCTGGCTTGGTAGCCCCCAGAGTAGGTGTATTAGACCGAACTGGGTTAACAATTCTTTGTGCTTTGTTTTTATCTTTTCAGTACCGTGTTTTTGTTATAAACCTTGCCATGTGTATTCATGTCAGACCAGATGTCGAATGTCATGTTATAGGACATCTGAATTCTGCACATGTACCAGAATTTCAATGGGTATCAGAGCAGGCATCCTGTTCTGTTTCTGGGTGAGATCCTAGGGAAGATACTTTCTGGTCATGGGCAAGGTAGGTGGTACCTACTGAAAAGTTGTTTGGACTTGGAGAAGTTCATATAGTTGTGAGAATGGTCCCTAGAAGTGGAGGATGGATTGGTTGTGACAGGCAGTGGCATGTGCTGAAGGCTTGGAGTTTTGGTTGAATAGCTGCTGTGTTGTGGTTATGTTAGGTTTGATTTATTTTCAAACCTGTGGTATTGTGGTGTCACCTGGATTATGATGCTAGGGCTGATATGTGACACCTGAAGGTTTTGAGGAGTTTGTGTTTTGATCCGCTGCGTATCTATCTGAAAACTCCTGAGGTTGTAACTGAGAAGGTTGTTCTTCTCTGAATGTATTTCCTATGGTGATGGGATATATGCAAGACTGCTTCAACTTACTTTGTCAATGATACTTGAAGATTATTGTTCAAGTCCACTCATAAAGGCATTGATAAGTGAAGTTGTAAGGAAGAGATCTGAAGATAGTGAGAAGTAACTTACTTTTGCTTCTATTCCTAAAAAGGCTAATCTCCAGTCTTTGATCTCTGGATGTGTTCCTTGGAATGATGTCCTATCTTGTGTTAGAACATCACGTCAGAATTGTGCAGAATTCTGTCATCTAAAGGAATGGCATAGCAGATGCTCTGGGTGCTAAACTAATGTGGTTTGATCACATGGGTTTAGAACCTCCTCCTGATCTAGAAGAGGAGGCATCTGGGTGGTATGTCTAAGAAGTTTCTGGCCCGAGAACTTATCTTAGATGTGTGAGTTGGTCAAGGTGTGATCAACATGTTATTTACTCCTGAGGTCAGTATATTTCTGGTCCTTGCTGCAGGAGTGGAGAACCTGAGATTCAAGAAGTATTATCTCTAGCAGACTTTTCTCTATTATTTGGAAGCATTATCTGAATGATCTTGTGAAGCTAGATAGGTATTGACTGTGTGTGCATAAGGATTGATATGATCTAATCACAGTCTGTGCTGTTATTAAAGGAGAAAATGTATGATTCTATGAAGTGCTCTTGGCAGATTCTGAGGGAGAGTACCTGATGTTTTGGAAGACCTTGAAGACATGTCTTGACATCATTGTATTAAGAATTTATTTTCTCAAGCTGTCTGGATGTTGTTTCTCTGATTCAGGATGGAGGTTGTTTACTCAAACTTGGTGACATTTATCAAGTCAATGAGAGCATGGAACTCTTGTTCTGGTGTAGTGGAGAACTTTCAAGGGTTAAGCACTGTGGAGTTGAATCATCCGGTGGAGTTGATTGGTGACTATGTGCTTGGTGTATCATCCAAATTGTCTGGGATGAGTTTGGCTGAAGGATTAGAAGAGGCAGATTGGTTGTGGAATGTTGATGACATCCAACATCTCAAAGTCAGACAAGATGCTGTGATTTAAGGAGGATACTCTTGAGATGTTCCTGCTGCTGAATGTGTTTGTGATATGACCTGGAAGCTTGATCAGCTACTGATGGTTGATCCTCGTGTGTTCCCCTGCTAGAGCTTTACTATAGATGATATCTTCAGAAAAGCTCTGTGAAGATGTGTGACTGAGATTGATGTTGGAACATCAATTCAGGTGGTTGTTGCTTGTTCAGCCAAGGTTGTTTTGCGCAGAAAGAAGTCCAAGATCAAGCCACTGATCCAAGTTAAAGTAACTTGTGAATAAATGTCATGACAATTTGTCATAAAGAAGAATCAGAAGCTGTCAGACGTGTGCAGAAGAAGATGTCAAACAAATTGTCATACCTTGTGTGAGAAGGTAATCTTATTCTGACTAATAGTAGATACTTTGACGAAAGACTTAGTATTTGTCTATGTTATGCATAAAGGTAAATACTTTGACGGGAGACTAAGTATTTGTCTAGAGAATTATGCAAGTCTGCAGTCTGGACATTATGGTTCAGGAATTCATTTTTTTTAGTGGCTATGATTGATGACAACCTGAGGTAGCCTTATCAGCTGACTATATCAGAAGTTTGTGAATGAAGAAGTGAGCATCATCTGCTGTTTGTTTGTGAATCTCTCTTGGATAACAAATACCTTGTCGGGAGCTAGGTATGAGTCTGATGGAGATGTGTATGTGACTGATGGTAAAGACCCTGTTGGGAGCTTGGTAGTTATCTGATGTGTGGATGTAATTCAGATTTCTGAATTGTGTGAGAGTTTATTTCTCTCTGCTGTGATCAAGTGGTTGTGATTACCTGAATAAAATGCAGAAGGTGTGATCTTTTATCTAACGCTCATGTCCTACATAATGTTACAACATCATTGTTTGTTGTGTATCCTGGATGAAGGTCTGAGACTGTGCTTGTGGAGTTGGAAGAAGCAACATTATTGTTTGAAGTGGCAGTTCTGACATAATGAGGATTAGAATGGGCAGATTCTGATCTTGATGTTAAGTAGTTTGTTCTGGCAATACATGACTACTTTCATGATGAAGACTTCATTAGGTGCTTGTGAATGTAAGGACAGAAGGTTGTTGTCAGTAGTGTGATCTGATCAGAATGGCTGAAGATAAGGAGGTTTTTTCTAATACAAGTAAAAGGCGGTGGCAGTCCTTATCTTGTGTTGCAAGTTATCTAAAGACATTTGTTATGGAATATGTGAGAAATTCCAAATCAAGTGGGCTTTTATATTGTACTTGGCAGACCATGTATCTGAAATAATCATGGTGAGATCATGCTCAACAAATACAAGAAGTGGCAGTTCTTAATGTTGAGAATGTGGCAATATCGTTGTGCTATCATCTGGTGTCAAGTGTTCATCTTCATAAGGAGCATTGGTTGTTCATGTCAGGGGGAGTTAAGGCTGTTGTCTATGGTCTATTACTGCAAGGGTGCAAATGTTTGTGAAGCTTGCGTTGCTGTCCAAGTTTGTTCAGAGTGATGTTAAACAACATGATGGGACATGTACTACTGAGTGTGGTTGGGTGTTCCTAAGGATGGTGTGCTATCCTTGCTGCGTGAAGTTAGTGCTTATGCAGGAGGAGTGTGAAGGACAACTTTGTTTGTGTCTGGAAGAATTTATTTTTCTCTGTAGATTTTGGAGATGTCACACTTGTCTTGGTGCGTGTTATTAATTCTAAGTAAGAGGAGTTTACTTAGAGTTCAGTGGAAGGCAGTGGCTTTATGCTTGACGATGATTGAGACTGATTGCTCTTGTGTCGAAGAGGAGTTAGTTGAAATTGTCAGGAGGTTCTAGCAGAGGTTCTGGATTGAAGCATACCCTCTATTGGTGAATGAGAGTTTTTTTCGGTTTCTGAAGTTTTCTTTGTTCAAGCTGGTGGCGCAGTGTTGTTTGAAGATCTTCAGTTGGATTACTATGCAGATAGTAAGTCCAGTGGTGGAGCATATCCATAATCATGAGGTATGGTGTCTATGATGTATGGAAGATGTCCTAACCAATGTTAGAACATCTTTGGGTTAGTTATCCTTGGAGTAGGATTCTGAGATCACTTTTTGTCTAAGAGATGTTTGTCTTATCATACGGGAGAATGATGAGTTAAGGACTGTCTTGGATGTCTGATGTGCATATGACATGCTAGAAGTGGATCATTTTGGTACTTGTGGAGCAAATGAGCTGAAGATTTTTGGAGCATCATTCATGAAATATGGGGGGGAGAACTTCTGTCTGTTAATTGTACTAGCGTGGTACTTAGTTTGCTTGAGGATCGAACATTAAGTGAATGCGTTCAGCAGGTATGTTGAACAGAGGGTGTGCTCTTGAAGACATATAGATGAGTCTTATGTTTTCCATTCATTGAAGGTGTTCTTCTTACAAAGAAGCACATGTTATCCTTGATAGGGGGAGAGTGTTACAAGTTTGTGCAGGTGTTTATGAAGGGAAAGATGCTGAAGTTTATGCATGACATTTGGTCATGTGATGATGTGTGCATCTACTTTCTGATGTTGTTTATTCTGGTTTATGAGTTGAGCATTTCTGATGCTATTCTACTTGCCTTTGTCTAATTTATGGATAAAAAGGGGGAGTAGTGTGCTTGTGGTGTGCTTGTGCTGATGCTGCAGCTGAGGAGGAGAATGTGGAATGTTGTGTGCTGCAGTTGAGGGGGAGTGTGTGTGCTGCAGGTAGATTATGTTTGTGGTGCTGCAGTTGCTGAGGGGGAGTTTATGAAATGTTGCTGCTGTTGAGGGGGAGTTTTTGCCAGCTTACTATGATGAGTGTTCTTGTGGTACTGTGTGTGTTTTTTTTGCAGTTGAAGGGGAGTGCTGCTATGCTGGTTTGGTTTGTGGTTTGCTTTTGTTGATATTGATGGTGTTTGAGTGTTTTTTTCCGCTGCTGATACTGATGGTGTTTATGTGTGTGTGGAGTTTTAGCCAAAAATAAGCCAAAGGGGGAGATTGTTATTTCCTTGGTTTTATGGTTGGCATTATTTTGCTAAAACTCATGTAGCAGCAGGTGTTGAATGAAGATGTCTAAAAATATATTTCACTAATTTTTGTTCAACATGTCGTATGAAGATGTTCCATGACTGCTCATAGGACATCGCGCTGTGAAGTCAGGATTTATTGCAGATTCTGTTACAATGATTTGTAACTGAATATTCTGTGAATATTTGGTTATCCTATGTGGCATCCAAAGCATTTTTGGATTAGGGTTACTTGTTGGTTTTCGGATTTGCTGCTGTTTCTAATTATGGAGACATAATAGGAAACTTTGGATTGAAGACCTATTTTATTGGAGTTTATTTTGCAGATTTGTGAGCAGTCTCTCTGCTGCGTTTTAAAGCCCAAATCCAGTTGGGATGTAGGTTATAAATAGAAGGGTTTGTAACCTTGGAAGAGACGGCTCAAGATGTAGAAGTCTAGGGTTTTGTCTAGGTAAACCTCCCGGCTTGTGGGAAGGTTACCAGTATCCCTCAAAACCTGTAGGTAAGAGGCAGTACGTATTGTTCTTGGAGGAAGCTTTGAAGCAACTCCAGGTTGTGGTCTTAGTTAAGGGAAGAAGCTAACAAACGGTGGAGTTTGGCATCATACTTAGCTAGGTATTGTTCTCATCAGATGTTGATGTGTCATAGGAGTGTGTCTCCTCATCATGGAAGTGTGGCTTCATGTATATCTGTGTGATCAGAATGTAGGCAAAGGGTTGTCGATGCAGTGGCGGATTGTTGACTGCTAGACATCATTGCGATGATTGGGAGTGAGAAGGGTTTCTCATATCTAGAGACGATCTAGGTAGAAGGGTCATTGGGTAGTGATTAAGTGATAAGCTGTAAACGGGGAGTTTAGCTTTGAATTGATACTGCTGATAGTGGACTTCATCCATGGCTTGGTAGCCCCCAGAGTAGGTGTATTAGACCGAACTGGGTTAACAATTCTGTGTGCTTTGT
This sequence comes from Lathyrus tuberosus, assembly GCA_022829125.1. Classification (NCBI taxonomy): domain Eukaryota; kingdom Viridiplantae; phylum Streptophyta; class Magnoliopsida; order Fabales; family Fabaceae; genus Lathyrus; species Lathyrus tuberosus. The sequence continues at coordinate 7,350,085 of JALAZF010000170.1, forward strand.
TTTTATCTTTTCAGTACCGTGTTTTTGTTATAAACCTTGCCATGTGTATTCATGTCAGACCATATGTCGAATGTCATGTTATAGGACATCTGAATTCTGCACATGTACCAGAATTTCAATGAGCTCGGGTAGCCTTCAAATGTGTCCAAAGCTCTTATCACTTGCTTCCTCTAGCTCTAGGAATATTCAATGATCAAAATGAAGGTCAAAAATGAAAGGGAGGATCTCTGAAAATGGAGATTCGAAGGAAAGAAAAATGAGAAGAGAAAGAGAGCTCTAGAGTAGGGATGTAAATGGATATCCATGGGGACAGATATTATGATATCCGTATTCGCCCCGTTGGATAAATATGATATCCATATCCGCCCCATATCCATGGGGATATCCGTTAAGCGGGTAATCCGCGGGTTTTACGGTATCCGTGGATATTTATAGATATCCATGGATAATATTTTTTTTATAAAAATATTTTTAACTTCTTTTAAAGACACAAAAAGGTTTTACCATATAACATCCATACAATTCGCTCTTAATTTAACAATAAAATTACAACACATTGATTTTCTTCTTATTCACCAAAACATAATTAGATCCAAACATAATATCCATACATTTCATTTTTAACAAAACAAATAAAAGATATTGTGATTGTGAGTTATGATGAAAGAGCTGAGGACAGAGGAGTATGAATGAAGACACTGGTTCAACAGAGGAATGACGACACGTTGGTTGGACTGTGAAATTTTTGAAGTGAGGTATGAAGTATTGAAGAGTTTAAATATGAAATGCCAAATAGAATTTGAATGAAATGTGAAAGTTTTTCTTTAAAAAAATGAAAGAAATATAAGAAGACTAATTTTTTTAGAAGATGAAAAGATAAAGTATAATAAACTAATGATATTTAAATGATTTTTATAATTTATTAACGGATATGGATATTCGCGGGTACGGATATCATTAAACCCATATCCATATCCATTAACAAACGGGTATTTAAATATCCATTTATTTTATCCATGGATATCCATAAAGCTATCTGCCTCATATCCGTGACGGATTTTATCCACGGATATCCGCGGGTATGGATTTTTTTGCCATCCCTACTCTAGGGTTCTGTGGCTGCTGAGAAAGGTCCTCCCCTCTAGGGTTTCATCATTTAGCTTATATATGAAGTTTTTTTGATGTGGTAAAACTTATTCACAGTGGTTAAAAGTTAGTGGTAAAGATTTGTGGAGAATTTGAAAAATAGAGGGATGAGATGGTGTTGTACGAGTGCATGGTTGTAGGTGGCTTGCTTTTTGTCATCTTATGAGGACATGAGGGCTGAGGATACTCAGAGTGGATCATGGAATAAGCTCTCTTGTTGAGCAAGTTTATATGTTTCTTTTCTTTGGCAAAAATATTCAAAATGATAAATATGGTACATGAGTGTGTTTGGCTAGAAAAGGCAAGGTTTAGGACAAGGTTTGGGGTGAAAATGAGAACCATATGCGTGTGAAAATTGATAGGTAAGTTTGCTGCATTAAAAGTTAACATTATGCATGAAAATGTGGCAAGAAAATACACTTGATCACAAATCCATATAGCTCACTTTGAACAATCACAACTTGATGAATTTTAACCCAATTCATGAGATCTTTGGTCCAATGCAAAGTATGAAGATCATATAACAAATTTCATTTGGAAATCATCTTGAAATAGGACTTGAAAGGTGGAGAAAAGTTGGATTGAAACCATGTCCACCAACATGTCACTAACGGAAACTTAGAAAAATTCTAAGTCATGAATTTGACAACATTAAAACACCATCTTTGGAGCAACATAACTTGAGATGTATTTGTCCAATGAGAGAGTTCTTGTAATGGATGGAAAGCTTGAAGAAAGCTCTACAACTTTGATGTTTGCATGAAATTGAAATGAGACCTTGATCATAATGAAAAATCCCTTGGAAGATTGGTCAACAAAGTTGCCAAAACCTTGCCAAATTTGACATAATGGAAACCCTATCTTGCTGACTTCATAACTTGAGTTATATACACCCATTTGGATCAAGGATGAAAAAGTTATGGATGTTGCAAGATGACTAGAAATTGGGATTTTCAAACTTAGAAACTTTTCCCTCAAAACCCTAATACTCCAAAACTCTTGATTTTATGTCTTTCCTTGATCTTTCACACATGACAACACTTGAGAGGATATAGCATGTTCATGGTTGATTTCAAAAACCTAAGACTTTGACTTTGTAAAGCCACAATTTACTTTCTTCGCCAGATGAATCTTCACCTCTCCCATTCATTTAGGAAATCCTTGAAATGAGTTGTGTTGAACCAAAAGGCACCTTAGGGACCCTTGGAGTGTATGATGACTTGTTTGGTTGATCTTTCCTTCAAATCTTTGATTGATCAGTCCTTTAAGACTTTTTGAAGCAAAACCCTAATTACACAGGAAAATCAAAACCACAAAGCTTGATAATTTAGTTAGTTATGCAAAGATGATTGACCTATGATGCTTATGCAAATGATGATGACATCTAAGGGGGTAAATTTTGGGGTATGCCAGTTGCCCCTATTTAAATATCTTTACCGAATGACATGAGTGACGACTATCCTCATAGAATCAAGGTGAAAGGTATTTAAATATAGCAAACCTAAACTTTTGCCCTTAGATGCAATGCTATGCTAAGGACGACAGAAACTATACAACTGCTGACATGCCATAAACTCTAGCATGATGAAAATGATGGGATGATAAATGCAAAACGCAAACAAAACTGAAAACAAAAAGATAAAGGTCAACAACCAAGGGGTAAAACCTCAACTGGGGATGACCAAGAAGACACTGAGGAACAAAAACATACTGGGGAAGTCTAAAGTGATTAAGAAACATGTTCAGACATGACCAAATATCACTTTAGAAGCAAAGATCCTCACTGGAGATAGAACCAAGACAAATGGTATCCACTGGGGAATATCCAAGTTAATCATAGGTTCAGACATGACCGACTGACGCTAGAACAGAGATGAGTAGACAAACTCTTTACTGGGAATAAAACCAGAAAGAAGTATGATCTCCATTGGGGATCAAATTAAACAAAGAGTTGACTTCTGACAAGAAAATCAAACAAGACAAGACAAATGATCTTCTGACAAGAGATCAAAGAAACTGAGTAATGATCCTCTGACAAGAGGTCAGGCAAACATTGGGAAACATCTAACTTTTTGGAAACTTCTTAAAATGAAGAGTTCAAACTGGATCTTCAAGAAACACCAGAAAAGAGACAGAGAAAACACAAACTCTACATGCGCCAAATGAACTGGACCTAGACCACAAACAAAGGTAACAACCAGCTTTTGACTGGTCGATGCCGGTAACTACTGGACTTTCATGGGGACGTCGGTGACAACTAAACTTCTAGTATCAAGCAAAGTTGGATAAGAGCGCCAATAACGATTGGACTTTAGGCAAGAAATGGTGGCAACTAGATCTCACAAGAATAAACAATAACAACTAGATTTTAGACTGTGCCAATTAACGATTGGACTTTGAAAAAATATTGGTGACGACCTGATCAACAACATCAATAACAATTGGGCTTCAAACAATACCAGTAATCACTGGACCTAGGTACCAATAATAATTAGATTTTCAAACAATGTCAGTAATCACTAGACTTGGGTACCAATAATGATTGGATTTTCAAACAATGCCAGTAATTACTAGACTTGGGTATCAATAATGATTGGATTTTCAAACAATGCCAGTAATTACTGGACATAGGGTACCAATAACGATTGGATTTTCAGACAATGCCAGTAATCACTAGACTTAGGGTACCAATAATGATTGGATTTTCAGACAATGTCAATAATTACTGGACTTAGGGTACCAATAATGATTGGATTTTCAAACAATGCCAGTAATCATTGGGCTTTAGGTGTAAAGCCCCAAATTTCCTAAGAATATTTAATTAATTTAGTTAGATATTATATTCGTGAATTTCGGTGATTTGTGTGGATGTCGGTGATTTTATGAAGTTTTGGGTTATTTAATTAAATAATAGCATATTTTATGGAGTATGATGTATTATTATTTAAATTAAATAATATTAGAGGAATTAAGAGCGAAGTGGACATTTGAGGAGAATTAGTGGGGGTAAGATGGGAAGAGCCCATTTAGGGGTATTTTAAGAGAGAATAGTGAAAGAAACACATTATTCGTATTTTTCTTGAGGAAGAGGAAAAAGGTGCTCTGAAGAACAAGTGAGAGGGAGGCTAGGGCATAGAAGATTTTCGGCGAAACTTCGAGAAAAGATCGAAAGAAACAAAACTCTAAGGTATGGGGAGTATCGCTTTACAATATTTGTGATATAAAGATTAGGTGTTGTGGGTAATTGGGGTTTTGTGGGAAACCTAGGAATTGAGGTTTGGGATGATGAATTGTGATGATTTACTATGGGATGATTGTTGTTATTGATGTATACATGATAGTTATAGGTTATAATAACATAATCTGTGATGATTTGAGGAAAAATCTGGGTTTTGGAGTGTGGAATTGCAGATGGGGAAGTGCTGTTATCGCAGGGTTTTTCTGCAGAAATCGCAGAGCCCGCTTTGCGCGGTCTAGCGTGCATAGCACGGTCTGAAGGAATTTCGCCTCTTCGAGGTAGTGAGTAGCGCGCTTAGCACGGGTGGGGCGTGCTTAGCGCGACCTGGAACCAAAAATATTATTTTTATTGAATTAAAATTCATGAAAAATATCTGCCTTGTGTTATATTGATGTTGTGATGTTGCGGTGAATTTCTGCTATGTGTTGACGGGTTATATGTGACGAAAATGATGTTTTTATGATTATATGATGATGTGACGTTATTGATGCTTATTAGATGTTTGTATGTGATGTTTGATGACAAAATGATGATGTGAAGTACCATGAGTACATTGACGATTATGAGATGACGATTCATGATGTTTTGATGATTAAATGACGATGTGGATAACATGATATTTGATGAATGATGATGCACTTAATAAATTTTGTTGATGATGATGATTATGACGTTGTGCATCATGCATTCATAGCATTTAGACTTCAGTCTATTGATGATGATTAGGACTTCGGTCCAGTGACGATTTAGGACTTTGGTCCAGTGGTGGTTTCAATCCCATTGTGCGGATTGGAGTATTTTGTGACGTGCTCCTTTGTGGAGGGTTGATGGCCTAGTGTCCATTATTATGACGATTTGGTACCACATGCATTTTATGACGTTGAATTTCATCCTTGGTGGCATTGCATAATTGCATATAAGTGATATTGGTGATGTGATGTTTTATGTGATGTTTTATGTGATGTTTTATATGATGTTTAGGGTGAGAAGCTGTAGTATATGATGAAAACAACTGTTGCCTGTTGATGTCTTTTCTTTATATGATTTATATTGAATTGTGATTACTCACTCTGCCTGTTTGAATGTTGCCTCCACGTGGGTAACATGCAGGTGATCAGGTTTAGCCGTGGACGTTTCCGTGGACTTGAAGTTTATTTGCTTTGGTCGATTTAGAGGGTCTTGCTCTGATAGTGTAACATCGGGTGGGGGTCCTTTGAGTCGAACTATGTTGTTTATTTATTTTGGTGTTATTTGATGATGTAGTTTTATTTGAATTATTATGACGTTTGTTGAAAACCATTTTAATTGGAAGTTTTGAATTCCGCTACCATGTGAAGGCTTTAAATTTAAATTTGATGGAAGTCCCTTAGTGTATAGGGCAATAGTGTTATTTTGAGTTTATTGAGAAATGTGCACCCTTTGAGGTGATTATTACTCTGATATTTTGTGTATTTTGTCATGTTTATTCGTGGGTTAGAAAAGGGTGTTACATTAGTGGTATCAGAGCAGGTCGGTCTGTCTGGCCAGGTTTTTACTTGATGTCTGTCCCTGTCCGTCGACGAGTGTGTGTACACTGTCAATGTTTTAGTTCTTCTAACCTTGTTGGTGGTGTGCAGGATGGCTGGAAGAAATGACCGTGCGATTGCTGATGCGTTGGAATCGGTTGTTAATGTGGTGGCGCAGCTGAATCCAAATGGTGGAGCCCCTGATGAGTTTCGTGCTTTGGGGAAGTTTCAAATGAACAATCCACCGACTTTTGTGGGTACGCATGATCCAGCAAGTGCACACAAGTGGCTGAAGGTGATCGAGAAGATTTTCCGAGTGATGGGGTGTTTTGATGAGCAACAGGTTCAGTTCGAAACGCATATGCTAGAAGAGGAAGCTGAGGACTGGTGGGATAACACCCGTCAGAGACTTACGGATGTTGGCACTGTGATAACTTGGGCTGTGTTTAAGCAGGAGTTTCTGGGGAAGTATTTTCCAGAGGATGCTTGTGGCAAGAGAGAAGTAGAATTCCTTGAGCTGAAGCAAGGAGATATGACTGTGGCGGAGTATGCCTCGAAGTTCGAGGCTTTGGTGAAGTTTTGTCCGCACTACAATCGTGCTAATGCTGAGATGTCTAAGTGTCTCAAATTTGAGAATAGCCTGAGGCCAGAGATTAAGCAGGGTATTGGGTATCAGCAGATCTGCAGGTATGCTGAGTTGGTTGACAAGAGCAGAATCTACGATGAGGACAGCCGAGCTCGATCTGCTCACTACAAGTAGTTGAGTGAGAAGAAAGGGCAGTATAGGGGTAAGCCTTATACAACTTCAACTGACAAAGGGAAGCAGAAGGCTTCAGATGGGAAAAAGATAAGTGGGGGAGCAACTTCCACTTCTGGAAAATGTCATAAGTGTGGCGAGCAAGGTCACCGTGCTGATGCGTGTACCAATAATGTGCTGAGGTGCTATAGATGCGGTAAGAAAGGTCATCGAGCTACTGATTACAAAGATGAGGGTCCGACCTGTTTCAATTGTGGTGAGAAAGGTCATATCAGTACTCAATGTCAGAAGCCGAAGAAGACTGGTACTGCTGCCCAAACCAGTGGCAAAGTGTTTGCTTTAAGTGGTGCAGAGGCGCCAGAGAAGGACAACCTGATTCGAGGTACTTGTTTTATTAATAATATCGAGTTGGTTGCTATTATTGATACTGGTGCTACTCATTCTTTTATCTCGCTTGAATGTGCTAATAGATTGGGTTTGAAGTTATCTGATATGAATGGGAATATGGTAATAGAAACTCCAGCTAATGGTTCTGTTACTACTACCCTTGTGTGTTTGAGATGTCTTGTGATGATTTTTTAGAAGAGCTTTGTGATGGATTTGGTGTGCCTACCCTTGCACCAAATTGATGTGATCTTTGGAATGAATTGGTTGGAGTTCAACCGTGTTCATATCAATTGTTATAATAAGACTGTAGAGTTTCCTGAGGTTGGTGATAGTGGGGAGTTGATGTTCTTGTCTGCTAAGCAAGTAGACGAACTTGTGGAAGACGAAGCTTTGGTGTTTGCAATGTTTGCATCGTTGCAAATTGATCGTGAAGCTGCGAGTATGGAGTTGTAGGTTGTCTGTGAATTTCCAGATGTGTTTCCAGATGACGTCAGTGATTTGCCTCCAGAGCGTGAGGTAGAGTTTGCAGTGGACTTAATACCAGGTACGAGTCCAGTGTCGATGGCTCCTTATCGGATGTCAGCTTTTGAGTTAAGTGAATTGAAGAAACAGTTGGAAGAATTGCTTGATAAGAGGTTTGTTCGACCAAGTGTTTCTCTGTGGGGTGCTCCTGTGTTGTTAGTGAAGAAGAAAGATGGAAGTATGAGGTGGTGCGTTGATTATCGGCAGTTGAATAAAGTGACGATCAAGTATAAGTATCCACTTCTGAGAATCGACGATCTGATGGATCAACTAGTAGGTGTTTGTGTGTTCAGCAAGATTGATTTGAGGTCGGGTTATCATCAGATTCGAGTTAAGCCTGATGATATTCCGAAGACGGCTTTCAGAACGAGATATGGACACTATGAATACACTGTGATGCCATTTGGTGTATCTAATGCACCTGGTGTGTTCATGGAGTATATGAATCGGATTTTCCATGAGTATTTAGACAAGTTTGTAGTGGTGTTTATTGATGATATCTTGATATATTCTCAATCTGAAGAAGAGCATATTTGAGAACTGTGTTGCAAGTCTTGAAGGAGAAGAAGTTGTATGCAAAGCTGTCGAAGTGTGAGTTTTGGTTGAAGGAAGTGAGTTTCCTTGGCCATGTGATTTCAAGTGGTGGTGTTGCTGTTGATCCTTCTAAGATTGATGTCGTGTTACAGTGGGAGACTCCGAAGTCTGCGACTGAGATACGAAGTTTTCTGGGATTAGCGGGTTACTACCGCAAGTTTATTGAAGGCTTTTCTAAGTTGGCATTACCTTTGACTCAGTTGACTTGAAAGGGTCAGACTTTCGTATGGGATGTAGCTTGTGAAGAGAGTTTCGTGGAATTGAAGAAGAGATTGTCTACTGCTCCAGTGTTGATTTTGCCTAATTCGAGTGAATCTTTTGTGGTGTATTATGATGCATCGAAGATGGGTCTTGGTGGAGTATTGATGCAAAATGGACAAGTTGTTGCTTATGCTTCAAGACAATTGCGAGTTCATGAGAGAAACTATCCTATACATGACTTGGAATTGGCCGCGGTGGTGTTTGTGTTGAAAATTTGGAGACATTATCTGTTTGGCTCTAAATTTGAGGTGTTCAGTGATCATAAGAGTCTAAAGTACTTGTTTGATCAGAAGGAATTGAATATGAGGCAAAGGAGGTGGTTAGAGCTGTTGAAGGATTTTGATTTTGATTTGAGTTATCATCCGGGCAAAGCAAATGTAGTGGCTGATGCATTGAGTAGAAAGTCATTGCATATGTCGATGCTTATGGTGAAAGAGTTGGAATTAATTGTGCAATTCAGAGATTTGAGTTTGGTGTGTGAAGCAACTCCTGACAGTGTGAAGTTGGGAATGTTGAAGTTAACTAGTAGTATTCTGGAAGAAATCAGAGTGGGACAGCAATCTGATTTAAAGTTGGTTGACCAATTGATTTTGATTAACCAAGGTAACGGAGGTGACTTCCGAATTGGTGAGAATGGCGTAATGATGTTCAGAGACAGGGTGTGTGTCCCTGATGTTCCAGATATTAAGAAGAGCATTCTTGAAGAAGGACATCGAAGTAGGTTGAGTATTCATCCCGGTGCTACGAAGATGTACCAAGATTTGAAAGAGTTGTTTTGGTGGCCAGGTATGAAGAAGGACGTTGCAGAGTTTGTTTATGCGTGTTTGACTTGTCAGAAGTCGAAAGTTGAGCATCAGAAGCCTTTAGGTATGATGCAGCCGTTGAGGATCCCAGAATGGAAATGGGATAGTATTTCCATGGATTTTTTAGTGGGGTTGCCGAAAACTATTAAGGGAAATGATTCAATTTGGGTGATCGTGGATAGATTAACTAAGTCGGCTCATTTCTTGCCGATGAAGATTAATCATTCCATGCAGAAGCTAGACGAGATGTACATTGAAGAGATTGTGAAGTTACATGGGGTACCTTCGAGTATTGTGTCGGATAGAGATCCGAGGTTCACATCGAGGTTCTGGAAGAGTTTGCAAGATGCGTTGGGTACCAAGTTGAGGATGAGTTCTGCCTATCATCCGTAGACGGACGGTCAGACAGAAAGGACGATCCAATCATTAGAGGATTTGTTGAGGGCTTGTGTGTTGGATCATGGAGGATCGTGGGATAGCCATTTGTCATTGATTGAGTTCACGTACAATAATAGTTTTCATGCTAGTATTGGGATGGCGCCCTATGAAGCTTTGTATGGGAAGAGGTGTAGGACTCCTTTGTGTTGGTATGAATCGGGCGAGAGTGTTGTACTTGGAACTGAAATTGTGCAACAGACGACTGAGAAGATTAAGAAGATCCAAGAGAGAATGAAAGCTTCGCAGAGTCGTTAGAAGAGCTACCATGATAAGAGGAGGAAAGCACTTGAATTCCAAGAGGGAGATCACGTGTTTTTGAGGGTGACGCCAGTGACTGGTGTGGGTCGAGCTTTGAAATCTAGGAAGCTCACTCCACGTTTTTTTTGGTCCATACTAGATATCGCAGAGGATAGGAGAGGTAGCATATCGAATTGATTTACCGCCGTCACTTGCGAATTTGCATGGCGTGTTCCATGTGTCTCAGTTGAGGAAGTACGTTCCGGATCCGTCGCATGTGATTCAGATGGATGATGTACAAGTGAAGGATAATCTGACTGTGGAAGCATTGCCGGTGCGTGTTGATGGTCGAGAGATGAAGCAACTGTGGGGTAGAGACATAACTTTGGTGAAGGTGTTGTAGGGTGGACCAGCTGGTGAAAGTTGGACTTGGGAACGTGAAGATCAGATGAGGGAGTCGTATCCGACTCTATTCCCTTGAGGTAATTTTCGAGGGCGAAAATTCTTTAAGTGGGGGAGAGTTGTAACACCCCAAATTTCCTAAGAATATTTAATTTATTTATTTAAATATTATATTCGTGAATTTTGGTGATTTGTGTGGATGTCGGTGATTTTATGAAGTTTTGGGTTATTTAATTAAATAATAGCATATGTTATGGAGTATGATGTATTATTATTTAAATTAAATAATATTAGAGGAATTAAGGGCGAAGTGGACATTTGAGGAGAATTAGTGGGGGTAAGATGGGAAGAGCCCATTTAGGGGTATTTTAAGAGAGAATAGTGAAAGGAACTCATTATTCGTATTTTTCTTGAGGAAGAGGAAAAAGGTGCTCTGAAGAACAAGTGAGAGGGAGGCTAGGGCATAGAAGATTTTCTGCGAAACTTCGAGAAAAGATCGAAAGAAACAAAACTCTAAGGTATGGGGAGTATTGCTTTACAATATTTGTGATATAAAGATTAGGTGTTGTGGGTAACTGGGATTTTGTGGGAAACCTAGGAATTGAGGTTAGGGATGATGAATTGTGATGATTTACCATGGGAGTTGTTATTGATGTATACATGATAGTTATAGGTTATAATAACATAATCTATGATGATTTGAGGAAAAATCGGGGTTTTGGAGTGTGGAATCGCAGATGGGGAAGTGCTGTTATCGCAGGGTTTTTCTGCAGAAATTGCAGAGCCCGCTTAGCGCGGTCTAAAGGAATTTTGCCTCTTCGAGGCAGTGAGTAGTGCGCTTAGCCCGGGTGGGGCGCGCTTAGCGCAACCTGGAACCGAAAATATTATTTTTATTGAATTAAAATTCATGAAAAATATCTGCCTTGATGTAGTGATGTTGCGGTGAATTTCTGCTATGTGTTGACGTGTTATATGTGATGAAAATGATGTTTTGATGATTATATGATGACGTGACGTTATTGATGCTTATTAGATGTTTGTATGTGATGTTTGATGACAAAATGATGATGTGAAGTACCATGAGAACATTGACGATTATGAGATGATGATTCATGATGTTTTGATGATTAAATGACGATGTGGATAACATGATATTTAATGAATGATGATGCACTTAATAAATTTTGTTGATGATGATGATTATGACGTTGTGCATCATGCATTCATAACATTTAGACTTCAGTCTATTGATGATGATTAGGACTTCGGTCCAGTGACGATTTAGGACTTTGGTCCAGTGGTGGTTTCAATCCCATTGTGCGGATTGGAGTATTTTGTGACGTGCTCCTTTGTGGAGGGTTTATGGCCTAGTGTCCATTATTATGACGATTTGGTACCACATGCATTTTATGACGTTGCATTTCATCCTTGGTGGCATTGCATAATTGCATATAAGTGATATTGGTGATGTGATGTTTTATGTGATGTTTTATATGATGTTTAGGGTGAGAAGCTGTAGTATATGATGAAAAAAACTGTTGCCTGTTGATGTCTTTTCTTTATATGATTTATATTGAATTGTGATTACTCACCCTGCCTGTTTGAATGTTGCCTCCACGTGGGTAACGTGCAGGTGATCAGGTTTAGCCGTGGACGTTTCCGAGGACTTGAAGTTTATTTGCTTTGGTCGATTTAGAGGGTATTGCTCTGATAGTGTAACATCGGGTGGGGGTCCTTTGAGTCTAACTATGTTGTTTCTTTATTTTGGTGTTATTTGATGATGTGGTTTTATTTGAATTATTATGACGTTTGTTGAAAACCGTTTTAATTGGAAGTTTTGAATTCCGTTGCCATGTGAAGGCTTTAAATTTAAATTTGATGGAAGTCCCTTGGTGTATAGGGCAATAGTGTTATTTTGAGTTTATTGAGAAATGTGCACCCTTTTAGGTGATTATTACTCTGATATTTTGTGTATTTTGTCGTGTTTATTCGTGGGTTAGAAAAGGGTGTTACATTAGGTACCAATAATGATTGGATTTTCAAATAATGCCAGTAATCACTGGACTTTGGAAACCAATAATGATTGGATTTTCAAACAATGCCAGTTATCACTGGACTTTAGGTAGCAATAATGATTGGATTTTCAAACAATGCCAGTAATCACTGGACTTTGGTACCAATAATGATTGGATTTTCAAATAATTCCAGTAATCACTGGACTTTAGGTACCAATCATGATTGGATTTTCAAACAAAGCCAGTAATCACTAGACTTCACCAGGATATTGGTAACAACCATATAAAAAGATACTGAAAGAAGCAAACTTAAAGGTGCCAATGACGATCGAACTTGCAAATAGTGGTATTAGTAACAACTATACCTCACAGGAATACTGGCAATAACCAGATAAACTGTATTAAAAGGGAACTAGTAGCAACTAGAAATCAAAAGGAAAAATTGGTGACAACCAAACCAGTATAACCAAGAACGATTGGACTTGTGAAGAATGTCAAAAATAATTGGAGATTCATCGAAGATTGCTAGTAACGACTAAACTTCCTGGGGATATAGACAATAACCAAAGTTCGACAAAATGCCGGTGACAAACGGACTAAAACAGGAAATTGGTGACGACCAACGATCTCAAAAGATGTACCAGTTATGATTGGGTTTAGGGTCAAAGGGCTACAACCAACAACAAAGATCTGAGAAAATGCCAAATGCACATGATATGGCATGATGCAAATGTTCAATGATATGTAAGAGCCGACTCTAAAAAGAGACAAAGAAATTGGAGACTCAAAGGGAAATAGATAAACACATCCATTCCGCTGAGAAAGTAAAGATTCACACTGAATCTGGGGGATATAGATGTCCAAAGGTTTTCTGGGAAGTACACCCACTTCACTTGGGGAGGTAAAAACCTACAGTAGCTTGTTGAGGTGATAAAAATCTTCAACATTCAAACACGTATCCATGGAGGATACTGGGAAGATCTCTTCAATCTTGGTAACCGTACACGACCCAAGGATCAATCCAAAGAGGTGTTGTCAATCAAATCACACTTCAGTGGGGAAATCATGCAAAATGGTCTAACAGTGCTTCTGCCACGATAAGACCTCTTGGGGAACATGTGATTTCACTAAATAATTCCACCAGCCAAAGCAAATTATGTTTTCATCGTGTTTTCAAGAAAAATTGTTTTTATTTCAAAACGTTTCGCTTTCAAAACCATTATTAACAAATAAATGACATTCTGCATAACAAGGAAAAATAGAGAAAAGTAAATAACAAGAATTGAATGGTCCAAAATCTAATTTTATTCAAGAATGGTAGCTTTCAAATGGCAAAGCTCCATGGAACATTACAATTTGAAAATGGAAATAGAGAAAGGTTACATTGAATCCAATGACAACTACTAGCCCTAATAACTAAGAATCCCCCAAAGCCTTGCTTCTGACGAGAGCGGTGAGCTTGAACTTCTTACTGAATTCTTCTGCATTGGGGATAACCCATCTGATGCAGTGAAATGCCTTTTGCCCCTAACTTTTGCCTGGACCTCCCTTTCGGATTTTCAATCCACTGGGACACTTATTTTTGCCTAAGTCACCCTTTTGGGTTTTCAACTTAGCGAGCTCTATTTTTTTTCATCCCTAACTTTTGCCTGGTGTCGCTCCCGGGATTTTCATCCTAGTACAAACGCGAAAGTGGCACCGAAACAGAGTCGCCAGCAATGTGTATTTAACCTAAGAGAGGGAAAGGAAACACCGTATAAACCTGAAGGAAAGGAAAAGCATGGTCTTGCGACCAAGAGAACTGGATTCGGGAGTCGGTTACGCGAGAGGAAGGTATTAGCACCCCCACGCGTCCATCGTACCCGATGGGATCCACGCTTGCTGCTTCAATCAAAGGGTGATAGAAAAGGATACTGGAAAAGGAACTGAAAGAAAGAAAGGAGAAAGAAAAGAAAAGGAACGAGAAACAAATGTAGGGAAAATAAAAGAAGTGCTCGAATGTGCCCTACCCCACTGCCTACGTATCTCATCGGGAGCATGAGAATCAGAGCGACGTAGTTCCCCTCACCTAGGGAAAGTTGTTTGTGTTTTTTAGGGAACGGCTAACGTTCTAGCTCAGGTGTTGCAGGCTCGCTGGTCCGAGTGCGTTACCATCTTGCAAGAGAACGAGTAGAAGCGCGTTCGTACGTTGAGAATGAATGAGGTGAGAAAAGAATTCCCGAAGGAAAGACGTTATTGTTTGTTATTGTCTTTTAAGAGTTTTTTCATTTGTTTGCATATGTTAGTGTATCCAAATCTTAGTCATTGGAATGTGTACATTCTCACATTCCAAGATGGAATGGGTAAGAAAGCACACTAAGAGTGAAGAAGACCCCCACACTTAGTTCCAATTGTTAAGGTTCAAACACACTAGCATACTTGTGTTTATTAAGAGTTTTTGTTAATTATGAAATGAAGAAGTACTTTTTATTATTTGTACCTTCAACAAGTATTGCATTTAAGTCCCTCATACAAGATCAAATGTTTAACGCATTGACCTAAGATGGGCTATATGCTACACATTCTAAGATTATAAGAGAAGACCCCTTTATAATCTTTTATTTATATGAAAGGCCTAAATGCAATAAATGTCTACCTTTATTAGGTATCTTTGCATTTTCTTTGAGATGAGAAGATGAAAGACTCAAGGGAGAAGAAAGGTAAAAATCTACATGGACTAAGACTCAATCCTAGTTGATTAGTCAAGGGAGTGATCCTAATGGTTTGTGAGGTTTAAACCTAAAGTCTAAAGAAGGAATTAAACAATTCACTTCTAAAGTAGAAGATGAATTGCAATTCAAAAGGGAAAGTGATGAGTTATTAAAAGAAAGCACATAAGTGCTTAACAAAACACAAGATTAAAAGGTAAAAGAGATGAAAGGAGAAAAGTTTGAATGTGGATCTCTTATCCACACTTAATTGCAACTTACCAAAGCCTCTACATGGTTAGTAAACATGTATAAGAAGTATAAGAAGGAAAAGAACATTTAATGCACCATAAAACCCAAAAGAATAAGATGAAAAATCAAATCCTATTAGTCACAACCAGAATGTGCATCATATGGAAAACAAATGATTATCATCAAGCAAGTTCAAGTGAACAACCAACAATCATCATCCATGGCATTAGAACATGCTATCATAAGAAAAGGGAGATGAAAGATGAAAAGAAATGAAAGAAACATGCATAAAAGGGAACATGTAATCCAAGAATCAGAATTGAAATGAAATGAAAAATGATTCACAAACATCTCACAAGTATTCATGAAGCAACTATCAAGACAACCAAGAGGTAAAAGGAGAAGTAGAATTGAAATGGAAGTTCAAAAGAAAACACAAGTACTTCATACTAAGGATACACAAAGTTCAAATGAAAGTGAACATGCAATGATGACACATAATATGTATCAAGGACCTATAATGTCAAATGAATGGTCCACAAAATAGGCAAATGATCATGCAAGTATGCACAAAAGCAATCATGTAGACATGCACAAAGATTACAAGGATATGACATGTTATTATGCTTCAAATAAAATATTTTAAGCAAAAATCAAATGGGTTCATGAAAATTATTCAAGCATGATTTTGAGATACACAAATCATAAATGAATCACATATCAAAGTAGCATGCAAAATTCAAGGCAAAATGCCTTCATACAAAGCATTTAGGTCAAATTGGATGCACATGCAAAGTATTACAAAAATGAACACCAAGATAAGTCATAAAATGTCCTAAAAAATCAAATAAAAATCATATGACATACTTCAAGGCATTAGTGAATCAATTCAAAAAGAAGCAAGTCAAAACAATTCACAATGATCAAGAACAAAATTGAACAAAATCATGTATCACCAATGGAATGCACACAAATGAAAAATTCAAAGAAAATATGCAACAGGGGCAAAAATGTCATAAAATCATCAAAAATTTTATAAATGTCTTAATGATGTTCATGAATTTTTATGGAATTTTATGATGCTATTTGGTATTTTTAAAAATAAAAAAAGCAAATGTGCATAAAATGTAGAAAACAAGAATGAATGAAAACAAGAGTGGGGTGCAAATATAGTAAACTATCAGTTCAGATTAATTGGGCTTTAAAATGCAAGGGTGTAAATAGCAATTTGGTCTAGGTCCATCAAACGCGTGGAACATGATAACTAGCATGGAGTTTCAGTCAAAGCAAGTCAAAGCAAGGAAAACCCTTGGATCAGGTCAAGTCAACAGCCAAGTCAAGGTATACAAGATCAACACACACGCGTGAGGGAACACATTAGTTAGCATGCACCGTGCCACAAAACATTTAAATGAAAATCAGAAAAAATCACGTGAGGAGCACACTTGTTTTTAATGTGCTGGCATGTTTTGGAACGCACGATCATGAACAATCAACGGACAAGATTAAAACAGGAAGAAAACCCTAGCATTCAAGGCTACCGGCCGGAGAGGGACCTCCGGTCACCTTCTCCGGCGAATCACCACCGTCTGCAACTTAAATTTTCTCAGAATTTCGCAAGCAATATACCAAAATGAAGAGGAAGCAACACACATCATGAATTTACCAACGAAATCACCAAACCATTCACATACAGCAAGAAACAAGCATGAACATGTTGCCCTAAATTTTTGGATCTAAGCTTCTAAGAAGCTCTATCAACTAGCCGGAGTTCAAATGCTTCTATTAAGCTCAAATCATCATGAAAACAACAAAATAAACAAGTAAACGTGAGAGAAGAGTTTGTGAGCTTTGGAACCTGATCTTGCAGTTCTTGTAGAGTTTGAGAAAACCAGAGGAAATACTTGCTTCTTCAACCTTGGAGCTTCAAAACTAAGCAAAATAAATGCTATCTTGAGAGCAAAGAGATTCAAAGCTTGCTGAAGTGTACTTGAGGAAATCATGTGGATTTAATCATGCTCCATTGATGATGATGAAGATGAAGTAGATGAAAATCTCATGCAAGAGAAGAAGTTTTTGATGAAAAAGAGTTAGAGACTCAGAGAGAAAAGTAGAGAGTGTTTTGGAGTGAAATGAGAAGAGTGGAGTTAGAAATGAAGTTAGAGAGTGAGGTTGTCATTTATAGTGTGAGCTAACCATGGTTTAATGAGTTGATTAGAGTGAGTCAAGGTGGTTAAACTGAGTCCATCCTAACTAACTGAGTCAAGTTAGTTAGGGGACGATTTATCAATGGCTATGCTATGGTGAGGTGGATGTTTAGATTGTTATGGTGAGGAGCAAGTGAAAGGAATAGGAAGATGAGCTGTTTTGGTGTGGCAGCAAGAGAAACTTGCTTCGCAAGTTTTTGTTCTTCCTCTTTAGTGTATAATGATCATGAGCAGCACGTGCAAGTAAGAATTTGTTGGTTCAAATGAGGAAAAGTGGCAGTGTGGAATATGTATACACATTGTGAAACAGCAATAACACTTGCTTTTGGCATTTTGGTGACAGTTGGAAACATGGTGATTTGATGATGTTTTTCTCCCTATTTAATGGATGATTTGGTGTGTTTTTGGAGTCATTGGAAAAAGGGAATACAATGCAACAAGTTTGGTTTGAGATTTGAGTTGAAATGAGGTTTGGAATAAGTTGCAAAATGACTTAAAACAGTCACATTTGGAACTGCTACCAAGGCGTGGCAATAAGGTTGGTTAGTGAGGTGTGCATGGCATGGATTTTCAGCATGATCATAGCAACTTGGACTCACCATATTTACTTCATAGCTTGATCAAATCAACTTTTGCCCAACATGAAACTTGAAGAGGACACTACAAGGAACATTTTTGATGTTGACAAGTTTTGCAAATGAAGCCTCTAACCATGAGAAAAATAGGTGTACATTTGGCCCACCAACTGTTTGTAAAAAGGACATGCGCGTGACCTGAGAATCCTTGGTCATGACCTAGTTTTGAACCTACTTTGCCCAAACTTTGGTCACTCATATCTCACTCAATTTTTATCCAATGGAGATGTTCTACACATGGATTTGAAGCTTAAAGCAAGATCTTTTGTTGTGGCTGAGTGGAATTTTCATTTGATGCTTCAAATTTGAATGGCCTTGGTTCAAACTCTGATGCAAAATGGCCCAAAATTACTATTTTTGGAAACCCTACTTCTTCCAAAAATGGCAACTTTCCACATTCTTGATTTTTCATGATTTCTTTGGAGTTTCTTGATCAAATTTTGTACATTGGTCACATATAACATGAATTTCATGAATTTGGCCTCAAAAAGTCAAGAGTTGACTTTTTCCACTGATTATTTGACTTTGCCCCAAATTTCCTGACTTTTGATCTTTCTTCCAATTGAACCACTTCTAAAACCAATTGAGAGGCAATCTTCCATACTCATACACTTAAGGACATGTAGAATACCATGACATCAAGTTTTGTCCAAAAAATCAGAGATTCCCTGATTTTATTAGAAACCCTAATTTTGACCCCGTCTGGTTAGGAGGGAAAAGTGCAGTCTTTAATTTCAAATTCCTCAGAGTATGTTGTCTACCCTCTTAAAGGATGATGAGATATGCCATTTGAGGGTGACTTTGGATCAATGAGCTATCTTTTTTGAAGGTTTTCCTTCAGTTTTTGAACCTCTTGCATGATGAAGTATGTATGGTTTCAATCTCCCATTGGATCTCACTTCCTTGAGATTGTGGGTGATCAATTGAGATGGTATAAGACATGAGAGACCTCTTGGCTTGCCTTGAGGCAACTTGATTGACCTTTTTGTGCTTTGAATGATCCCTTGATTGTCCACCTTCTACCTGATCACATGCCTTGATGGTAAGAGGGATGCTATGCTTCATTTTTCTATGTTAAATGCAATGCAATGCTAATGAGATGGATATGATATGATAAATGATAATGTTATGCTATGATGACAAAGGAGAGAGCAAATTTTAGGGTATTACAGCTGGATCTCCTTCATAGGTTATGATCCACCGGGATACCCATTTTCTTACCTAAGTCGCCCATTCGGGTTTTCGACTTAGCCGGTTCTTTAGGCATAATATTTTATTACTGCATCAGAATTCACAGGGTGTGTGAGTTGTTCACCATCCATCGTTGCAACAATTAGTGAGCCTCTTGAGAATACTATCTTCACCACAAACGGACCTTCATAGTTGGGCGCCTATTTTCTACGCATATCCTTCTGAGATGGCAAGATTTTCTTGAGTACAAGTTCTCCATCTCGGAACTCACTGATACGAACCTTCTTGTCGAATGCCCTTTTGATCCTCCTTTAATATAACTGACCGTGACACATTGCAGTCATACGCTTCTCATCAATAAGGTTCAGTTGATCAAATCTTTCTTGAACTTATTCTGCCTCATCAAGCTTGGTTTCCATTAGGACCCTCAGAGATGGTATTTCAACTTCAATGGGGAGAATGGCATCCATCCCATACACCAAAGAGAAAGGGGTTGCCCCTGTCGAAGTTTGAACTGAAGTTCTATATCCATACAAGGCAAATGGCAACATCTCATGCCAATCCTTATAGGTCTTCACCATTTTCTACAAAATCTTCTTGATGTTTTTATTTACAGCTTCGACGGCTCAATTCATCTTAGGACGATAAGGAGAAGAATTGTGGTGCTCAATCTTGAAGCTTTCACACAACTCTTTCATCGTCTTATTATTCAAATTTGTCCAATTATCTGTTATGATCCTACTCGGAATTCCATAACGATAGATAATTTCTTTCCTGATAAAACGAGCAACCACTTGCTTGGTTACATTGGTGTAAGATACGGCTTCAACCCACTTTGTGAAATAATTAATAGCCACTAATATAAACCGATGACCATTGGAAGCTTTAGGCTTGATTGCCCCAATCATGTCAATGCCCCACATAGAGAACGAACAAGGCGATGACAACACATTTAACAACGTTGGATCACATGCACATGCCGACATAAATCTGGCACTTGTGACATTTTCTGGCATATTAGATACAATCGGTTTCCATGGTCAACCAGTAATATCCAGCTCTCAAAATCTTTTTGGACATGGCATGTCCATTGGTGTGATTGCCAAATGATCCTTCATGAATATCTTGAATCAACAAGTCCGCTTCTCGTCTATCAACATATCTAAGTAAGACCGTGTCGTGATTCCTCTTGTAAAGCACATCATTACTGAGAAAGAATATGGAAGCCAATCTCCTCAAAGTCTTCTTTTCAAGAGCTGTAGCGTTAGCCGGATATTCCTGATTCTTCAGATAATTCCTAATGTCATAGAACCACGGTTTCCCATCTACTTCTTCTTCAACTAATTGGCAGTAAGTAGTTCGGTCTTGTGCTCAATTCGGATGAGTGGTGCTTCATTAACAAATATGACCTTCCATGTTGAGGCTAGCATCGCCAAAAACATCAGCAATATGGTGTTCCGATCTAGGAACATGGTTGTTGGTGCGATATAGCAGCAAGCAAAAATTAATTAAGTACCCAGTTTTGTCGTCTCGACAGGGATCAGTGCGAGAAAGAATGTCGTTCAACGGTCTCTACATTTCTAAGCTTGTGGTGCAAAAGTTTTGGTTTAAAAGATTTAAGGAACCAAAATTAAAGGCATAAAATATAAAGACTGAAAGTATAAAGTAAAGACTGAATTATAAACGGGACCTTGTTGGGATTGGATCTCATTAATTGATAACACATGCATTCTTCTAATCAATTAAACATAAATCAAACATTCGCCTAATATCCTCACGTATCATTCACAACAGAGGTTATATCTAACGCGACATCGAGAGAATAACCGTATTATCTCATTGGTGATGTCTCATGCAACTCAACAACACAGAGCATTAAGAACTGATACTCACGCAAATGTTAAGCCTAAATCTATGTCTAGAGTTTAGAACCTAACAGGTAATCATCCTATATCCAGATCTGAAGAGTATATGTCTATAGTGATTCAAATCAAAGATAAATAGGTAAACAAAGACGACACCCAAATCAGATAAATGACAGCTTCATATAAAATGCAATGATCAGAATATGTACACACGCTTAACCCTTTTTACATGTATTCAACTAATTTTCCAAATGTATGTGAATATCGTTCTTCATCACTATTATCACGTATCCTCACAATATCGTATTGATCCTACTCATGTTATTCATACTACTAATCAACACAATACAATAAAAGATACAAGTGAATATCAACTCACAAAACCATGTCAAAAGTTTGCTCATTGATAGATGAAAATCTAAGATCAAAGATTTGAAAAGAGTTTTATCAAGACCCACAAATAAACAATCAAAGACAATCAACAATAAAGAATCAAAACTAGTTCACAAACATACATTAGATGAAATACATAAGGTAATGAAAGATTACATCCAAACCCCAACAAAAGATTGAAGATTTTACCTTCCCCCCTTTAGGGTTTGAGTTTCTCTCACTAAAATAGTCTTGAAATGAAGAGAGATAAAGTTCTGATGTGAAAAGTACAAGTATTTTTACTGAAAAAATAACAAAAAGTGTATTTATACATCACTTGAAATCTGCCAAGTTCGCACTGTGAACTATTTATTCACACAGCGAACACCAAAATTAGGCACCTGAGGTGCCTCTGATAAGCTAAACCGCCTCTGAGTTTCTACATAAGTTCGCAATGCGAATAATTATTCGCAAAGCGAATATTTGCTGGAAAGTTTGCAAAGCGAACTTTGGTGCCTTTTCTTACTGCCCAAAGTTTGGGACTGTTCGTTGGAGCTTCGCCAGATGTTCGCAAAGCGAACATTTGCTGGCATGTTCACAAAGCGAACTTCCTGAAGTTTCTTCATTTCTTTGGCAACTTGGATCACTTTCTTCTGTCTTACTTCTTTGATGATTTTATGCCTTTTTCTAACACACATATTACAAGCACCAAAGGTATTTTCATAATGTTGAAGAATGACAACAATTCAAGAATAAAATCTAAGAAAACATGAGAATTGAGTTAAAAAGTGCCAAGAAAGATAGTTCATTTTAAGTCAAAATTTGCACTTATCAAATTCTCCCCAACTAGATTTTTGCTTGTCCTCAAGCAAAGTATGTCCCTCATTAAAACAAGAGGATTTGCTCAAGCATTTAATTCAACCAAGAAAATATTAACGGTTCAACTTTAAACAAGAGAAATTTTCTCAAAAAGGAGGATTTAGTCAAGAATGAAAATACGCACAAGCAATTTACCACTCAATAGAATCGAACAACGACAAAGAATTTAGTTCTTAAACAAATATTATGGAATGTTTCAAATAACAACTAAATTTTCCTACTTGAATCACTCTAACACTCCTCTTCAGAATAAGAATGAAGAAATTAACGCGTTTGCAACCGTGGGGCAATTTCACTCAAATGACAAACAATGCTAATAGCAACTCAATTCATACAACATATAACAATAAAAAATGAAAACATGGAAGCAAACAGATCACTAAGGGCTTTAAAGGTTGTAGCTTGGTCGGGTTAACAATAAAGGGACATTTCTAAAGGCTATTAAATCGAAATTGCCAATGCAAAAAGAACATTCACTATACAAGGTATTCACACATCTCAACTTCATTCACCAGTTTCATTCCTTTACCACAAACCTTCTCAAACTTCCTTATGAACAATTATTTCATTCTCTATTTTTCTTATTCAAACAAGCATTCTTTTTCTTTTGTTTTTCACATTCATATTCACACTTTTTCTTTTCATGCTTGTTTGAAAATTTTCAAAAGTTTTAGCAACCTACCGTTCTTCTTTTTCATTCTCCCCAACTTGAATTCAACCAAACCACAAGTGAATGTTCCTTGCTTTTTATGGTAAGGAAATCAAATTAAAACAATGTTCAAAGGTTCAAGAAGAAATTTTTAGAACCTCACAAAATTCAATGATGAACTATACTTTCAAATTATGTGCATAAACCAAGTTCATCACTAAAATGAGATCTAAACTGTTTAGGCTCAAAGGGGTCAACGTATTCTCACTACTCGCGAGTAATATACTTTTGGATCCGGTTGCGCTCAATATAAACAAATGCCTTGATCATTTCTAATGCTTCCACAAAATCACAATAATTAAAAGATAAAGCATGAATCAAACGAATTAAACAATGTTATCAGTCATCCTAGCATATAGTAAACAATTGAGGTTTCTCACAATTTGTGGTTTCGGACCTAAGTGAAACAAGCATTCAAACAAGTTGCAAAATGAAACAAGAATAGACATTTGCACAAAGCACAAAATTCTTAAATCAATCTAACATTCTATAAAGCGGTACAATTTACCTTGCATACATTCAATGCTCACCATCCTATCATCACCATCCAGACTCGATCGAAGCTTCATTGGATACTTTTATACAAATATCGACCAATCTAGAAGGAGTTCTCATCATTCCTAGTCACACTAGAGAAAACATAAAAAAAAAAATACAATATAAACAAATGTACAAAGCTAAAAAATATAGAAACTATCGCAATGCGATTCAATATCCAAACACCAATCCCCGGCAACGGTGCCATTTTGTTGATGCGGTATAGATGCAAGCAAAAATGAATTAAGTACCCAGTTTTGTCGTTTCCACAGGGATCGGTGCGAGAAAGAATGTCGTTCAACGGTCTATAAATTTCTAAGCTTGTGGTGCAAAAGTTTTGGTTTAAAAGATTTAAGGAACCAAAATTAAATGCATAAAATATAAAGACTGAAAATATAAAGTAAAGACTGAATTATAAACGGGGCCTTGTTGGGATTGGATCTCATCAATTGATAACACATGCATTCTTCTAATCAATTAAACACAAATCAAACATTCGCCTAATATCCTCACGTATCACTCACAACAGAGGTTATGTCTAACGCGACGTCGAGAGAACAATCGTATTATCTCATTGGTGATGTCTCACGCAACTCAACAACACAGATCATTAAGAACTGATACTCACGCAAATGTTAAGCCTAAATCTATGTCTAGAGTTTAGAACCTAACAGGTAATCATCCTAGATCCAGATCTGAAGAGTATATGTCAATAGCGGTTCAAATCAAAGATAAACAGGTAAACAAAGATGACACCCAAATCAGATAAATGACTGCTTCATATAAAATGCAATGATCAGAATACGTACATACGCTTAACCTTTTTTACATGTATTCAACTAATTTGCCAAATGTATGTGAATATCGTTCTTCATCACTATTATAACGTATCCTCACAATACCGTATCGATCTTACTCATTCTATTCATGCTACTAATCAACACAATACAATAAAAGATACAAGTGAATATCAACTCACAAAACCATGTCAAAAGTTTGCTCATTGATAGATGAAAATCTAAGATCAAAGATTTGAAAAGAGTTTTGTTAAGACCCACAAATAAACAATAAAAAACAATCAACAATAGAGAATCAAAACTAGTTCAGAAACATACATTAGGTGAAATACATAAGGTATCAAAAGATTACATCCAAACCCCAACAAGAGATTGAAGATTTTACCTTCTCCCACTTAGGGTTTGAGTTTCTCTCACTAAAATAGTCTTGAAATGAAGAGAGATAAAGTTCTGATGTGAAAAGTACAAGTTTTTTTTTGCTGAAAAATAACAAAAAGTGTATTTATACATCACTTGAAATCTGCCAAGTTCGCACAGTGAACTATTTATTCGCACAGCGAACACCAAAATTAGGCACCTGAGGTGCCTCTGATAAGCTAAGCTGCCTCTGAGTTTCTGCATAAGTTCGCAATGCGAATAATTATTTGCAAAGCGAATATTCACTGGAAAGTTCGCAAAGCAAACTTTGGTGCCTTTTCTTACTGCCCAAAGTCTGGGACTGTTCGCTGGAGCTTTGCCAGATGTTTGCAAAGCGAACATTCGCTGGCATGTTCGCAAAGCGAACTTCCTGAAGTTTCTTCATTTCTTTGGCAACTTGGATCACTTTCTTGTGTCTTACTTCTTTGATGAATTTATGCCTTTTTCTGCACAATAACACAAATATTACAAGCACCAAAGGTATTTTCATAATGTTGAAGAATGACAACAATTCAAGAATAAAATCTAAGAAAACATGAGAATTGAGTTGAAAAGTGCCAAGAAAGATAGTTCATTTTAAGTCAAAATTTGCACTTATCAAACTCTCCCCAACTAGATTTTTGCTTGTCCTCAAGCAAAGTATGCCCCTCATTAAAACAAGAGGATTTGCTCAAGCATTTAATTCAACCAAGAAAAGATTAACGGTTCAACTTTAAACAAGATAAATTTTCTAAAAAAGGAGGATTTAGTCAAGCATGAAAATGCGCACAAGCAACGTTTGCCACTCAATAGAATTGAACAATGACAAAGAATTTAGTTCTTAAACAAATATTATGTAATGTTTCAAATAACAACTAAGTTTTCATACTTGAATCACTCTAGCACTCCTCTTCAGAATAAGAATGAAGAAATTAACGCGTTTGCAACTGCGGGGAAATTTCACTCAACTGACAAACAATGCTAATAGCAACTCATTCCATATAACATCTAACAATCAAAAATGAAAACATGGAAGCAAAAAGATCACTAAGGGCTTTAAAGGTTGTAGGGGTAACAATAAAGGGACATTTCTAAAGGCCATTGAATTGAAATTGCTGATGCAAAAAGAACATTCACTATACAAGGTATTCACACATCTTAACTTCATTCACCAGTTTCATTCCTTTACCACAAACCTTCTCAAACTTCCTTATGCAAAATTATTTCATTCTCTATTTTTTTTATTCAAACAAGCATTCTTTTTCTTTTGTTTTTCACATTCATATTCACACTTTTTCTTTTCATGCTTGTTTGAAATTTTTCAAAAGTTTTAGCAACCTATCATTCTTCTTTTTCATTCTCCCCAACTTGAATTCAACCAAACCTCATGTGAATGTTCCTTGCTTTTGATGGCAAGGAAATCAAATTAAAACAATGTTCAAAGGTTCAAGAAGAAATTTTTAGAACCTCACAAAATTCAATGATGAACTATACTTTCAAATTATGTACATAAACCAAGTTCATCACTAAAATGAGATCTAAACTGTTTAGGCTCAAAGGGGTTAACGAATTCTCACTACTCACGGGTAAGATACTTTTAGATCCGGTTGTGCTCAATATAAACAAATGCCTTGATCATTTCTAATGTTTCCACAAAATCACAATAATTAAAAGATAAAGCATGAATCAAACGAATTAAACAAAGTTATCAGTCATCCTAGCATATAGTAAACAATGGAGGTTTCTCATAATTTGTGGCTTTCGGACCTAAGTGAAACAAGCATTCAAACAAGTTGCAAAATGAAACAAGAATACACATTTGTACAAAGCACAAAATTCTTAAATCTATCTAACAATCTATAAAGCGGTACAATTTACCTTGCATATATTCAACGCTCACCATCCAGACTCGGTCGAAGCTTCATTGAATACTTTTATACAAATAACGACCAATCTAGAAGGAGTTCTCATCATTCCTAGTCACACTAGAGAAAACATAAAAAAAAAACAAATATATACAATATAAACAAATGTACAAAGCTAAAAAATATAGAAACTATCGCAATGCAATTCAATATCCAAACAGCAATCCCCGGCAACGACACCATTTTGTTGATGCGGTATAACAGCAAGCAAAAATTAATTAAGTACCCAGTTTTTTCGTCTCCATAGGGATCGGTGCCAGAAAGAATATCATTCAAAGATCTCTACATTTCTAAGCTTGTGGTGCAAAAATTTTGGTTTAAAAGATTTAAGGAACCAAAATTAAAGGCATAAAATATAAAGACTGAAAATATAAAGTAAAGACTAAATTATAAACGGGGCCTTGTTGGGATTGGATCTCATCAATTGATAACACGTGCATTCTTCTAATCAATTAAACACAAATCAAACATTCGCCTAATATCCTCACGTATCACTCACAACAGAGGTTATGTCTAACGCGACGTCGAGAGAACAATCGTATTATCTCATTGGTGATGTCTCACGCAACTCAACAACACAAAGCATTAAGAACTGATACTCACGCTAATGTTAAGCCTAAATCTATGTCTAGAGTTTAGAACCTAACAGGTAATCATCCTAGATCCAGATCTGAAGAGAATATGTCTATAGCGGTTCAAATCAAAGATAAACAGGTAATTAAAGATGAAACCCAAATCAGATAAATGAATGCTTCATATAAAATGCAATGATCAGAATATGTACATACGCTTAACCATTTTTACATGTATTCAACTAATTTGCCAAATGTATATGAATATCGTTCTTCATCACTATTATCACGTATCCTCACAATACCGTATCGATCCTACTCATGCTATTCATGCTACTAATCAACACAATACAATAAAAGATACAAGTGAATATCAACTCACAAAACCATGTCAAAAGTTTGCTCATTTATAGATGAAAATCTAAAATCAAAGATTTGAAAAGAGTTTTGTCAAGACCCACAAATAAACAATCAACAATAGAGAATCAAAACTAGTTCATAAACATACATTAAATGAAATACATAAGGTATCAAAAGATTACATCCAAACCCCAACAAGAGATTGAAGATTTTACCTTCTCCCACTTAGGGTTTGGAATTCTCTCACTAAAATAGTCTTGAAATGAAGAGAGATAAGGTTCTGATGTGAAAAGTACAAGTTTTTTTGCTGAAAAATAACAAAAAGTGTATTTATACATCACTTGAAATCTGCCAAGTTCGCACTGTGAACTATTTATTCGCACAACGAACACCAAAATTAGGCACCTGAGGTGCCTCTGATAAGCTAAACCGCCTCTGAGTTTCTGCATAAGTTCGCAATGCGAATAATTATTCGCAAAGCGAATATTCGCTGGAAAGTTCGCAAAGCGAACTTTGGTGCCTTTTCTTACCGCCCAAAGTCTGGGACTCTTTGCTGGAGCTTTGCCAGATGTTCACAAAGCGAACATTCGCTGGCATGTTCGCAAAGCGAACATCCTGAAGCTTCTTCATTTCTTTGGCAACTTGGATCACTTTCTTGTGTCTTTCTTCTTTGATGAATTTATGCCTTTTTCTGCACAATAACACACATATTACAAGCACCAAAGGTATTTTCATAATGTTGAAGAATGACAACAATTCAAGAATAAAATCTAAGAAAACGTGAGAATTGAGTTGAAAAGTGCCAAGAAAGATAGTTCATTTTAAGTCAAAATTTGCACTTATCAATGGCGGAAAGTGATCTCATTAAAGTACTGGACCATCTCCACAATATAGGCACGATATGGAATCAACTTCTCATCTCGAGTTTCCCATTCACCCTTAACTTGGTAGATAACCAAGGCTAAATCCCCACTGACTTCCAAGATCTTGATTCGGAGGTCAATAGCTGCCTTAAGGCCTAGAATGCATGCCTCATAGTCAACAACATTGTTTGTACATTCAAAATTCAACCTCCCTATGAATGGGCTATAACCACCGTTAGGATTCATCAAAATGGCACCTATGCCATGCCCATTGTAATTGGATGAACCGTCAAACATCATCTTCCATCGGGAACCTGGTTCTGGACCCTCATCTGGACCTGGCTCTTCACAGTCTTTCTTCACCAACATAATGTCCTCGTCAGGAAAATCAAACTTGACTGGTTCATAATCTTCCATAGGCTGATCAGCAAGGTAATCTGATAAGACACTCCCTTTGATAGATTTATGGGTAACGTATTGGATGTCATATTCGGACAAGAGCATATGCCAACGGGCAAGTCTCCCTGTCTGAGAAGGTTTCTCAAAGATGTACTCTTTATTGGATCCATTTTCGAAATCAACAAATTAGTAGACAGATCATGTACTGTCTCAGATGTCTGGCGGCCCATGCTCGAGCACAACAAGTCTTCGCTAAGACTGAATATCAACTTTCACAATCAGTGGATTTCTTGCTTAAGTAGTAAATGGCGTGCTCCTTACGTCCAGTTTCATCGTGTTGGCCTAACACGCAACCCATAGATCTTTCCAGTACAGTCAAATACATGAAGAGTGGCTTTCTTGGGACAGGTGGGGTCAAGATAGGAGGCTCTTATAGATAACCCTTGATCTTGTCAAAGGCTTGCTGACAATCTGAATTCCACTCGATAATATGATCCTTGCGGAGCAACTTGAAGATGGGTTCACAAGTAGGAGTCATGTTGGATATAAACCTGGAAGTGTAGTTCAGGCGTCTAAGAAAGCATCTAACTTGTGTTTCAGTTTACGGAGCTGGCATCTCTTGGATAGCTCGAACCTTATCAAGGTCCACCTCAATTCCTCGTTGACTAACGATAAGACCAAGGAGTTTTCCAGATCTCACACCAAAGGTACACTTAGCAGGGTTCAGCCTCAACTGATACTTTTGGAGTCGCTTGAACAACTTCAACAGATGATCTAAATGGTCCTCTTCATTTTGTGACTTAGCAATCATATCATCGACGTATACCTCAATTTCCTTGTGCATCATATCGTGAAAAAGAGTGACCATCGCTCTTTGATATGTTGCCTCTGCGTTCTTCAAACCAAAGGGCATAACCTTATAACAATAGGTTCCCCAAGGAGTAATAAATGTAGTCTTGTCCATGTCAGTAAGGTCCATCCTGATCTGGTTGTAGCCAGAGAAACCATCCATAAATGAGAAGATTGCGAAATGAGCAGTATTATCCACAAGAGTGTCAATATGCGGTAGAGGGAAATCTTCTTTTGGACTAGCCTTGTTGAGATCCCAATAATCTACACGCGTTCTCACTTTACCGTTCTTTTTTATCACCAACACGATATTGGCTACCCATTCAGGGTATTTTGAAACTGCCAGAAAACCTACGTCAAGCTGTCTTTTAACTTCATCTCTAATCTTCAGAGCCATATCAGGTCAACTTCTTCGAAGCTTTTGCTTTACCGGCGGGCACTCGGGCTTGAGTGGTAACTTGTGAACATCTATATCCGTATCTAAACCAGGAATGTCCTGATATGACCATGCAAATACATCAACACACTCTTCGAAAAGCTTCACCAATCTCTGTCTGACCTCTGCCCCTAGTGTAGTCCTAATCTAGACCTCTTTTTTGTCTTCGTCAGTGCCAAGATTAATGGTATCAACCTGTTCCTCATGTGGCTGAAGGTCCGTGTACTCATACTCGCACATCTTTGCCAACTCATCAGAAACCTCATAGTTTTCTTCACCCATATCTTCAGCTTGGTAGATGGGTGAGTCGAAGTCAAAAGTGAAAGTAGGGTCATCAGATTCAACAGGTTTTGGGATAGTTCTGCATGTTGGAGTGATTTATTTTATTAAAAGCACAAAGGCAAATGAAAAAGAAAAATGCTTTTGCTAGTTTTGAAAGATTTCCATCTTCTTTTAAAAGTAAAAACAAAAAACAGTAAATGAAACAATGAGAATTTAACAAAACATCTTCATTGATTATAATAATTTTGAAAGCGGTGGCCCTACAAAATAATCCAATAGCTTTGGGCATGGCTATGGACTTTGGAAACATTAACAAAAGATAAACAAATTACTCTGGCAAAGGAAAAAACACAGGGATTTCAACTACTTCCCAATTGTCCAGCGCGACATCACACTGAAATACCAAGTGACTAACATCTTCATCTTCTTGGTCTTCAATCACAGCATTGACTTGAAACCCTTTGCTGATAAACACCTTTTGGATTGTCTTCGGATGTCCTATTGCAGAGGTACATGCCCCACCACGAGTTGTTTTGTAACCCAACTCATGACGATTCAGCTTCTTCTTCACTTCAATGACCTCTCCCCAACCTCCGGGAATGCCTTCCTCCATAGCCGCCTTGATGCTATGAACAGAATTAAAAGAGGACCACTCTTGACCATCGGTTCCTCAACATCCAACAATACAGCATTAGCAATTTTAAGCGCCTAGAAAGAGGTTTCCAATGCATCCTCATCAACTTCAATATACCTAAACGAAGACAGGTTACTCACCATTAAATCTTCTTCCCCATAAATAGTAATCAACTTGTCATCAACAACGAACTTCATTTTCTAATGCACTGTAGAGGTTACTGTGCCAGCAGTATGGATCCACGGCTTTCCCAACAAACAGCTGTAAGCTGGGTTGATATCCATTACTTAAAATGTGATATCAAAGACATGTGGATCAATCAATATTGATAACTCCACTTCTCCAATCACTGTCCTACGAGAACCATTGAAGGCTTTGACAATCAACGAAGTAGCTTTCATCTCCGTCCCTTTATAAGCAAGTTTGGAAAGGGTTCTTTTAGGCAGAACATTCAATGAAGAACCTGTATCAAAAAGCACACAAGCCAAAGCATCCTCCTCACATTTCACAGACACGTACAACGCACAGTTGTGATTTTTACCTTCAACGAGCAATTCCTCATTGCTAAAGCTAAGTGTGTTACATGCGGTAATATTTGCGATCACAGAATCAAACTGACCAACTGTAATGCCCTGAGCCACATGAGCCTGAGCCAGAAATTTTTGTAGAGCAACCCTATGAGCAGGGGAATTCATCAAGAGAGATATGATAGATATCTTTGATGGTGTTTGATGAAGCTGGTCAACAACTTTGTAGTCGTTTTTTTTTATGATTCTTAAAAATATGCGTCCTCATCATTCACAACCACCTCCTTATCCTTGGCAGGTGCAACATCATCAGTTTTTCTTGGAGGAACTGTATTCACCACAGGTTGATAAACACGACCACTTCGTGTCATTCTGCTTGTTCCAGTAATATTTGTCACATCTTTCAGAACACCTCTCTGATCTTTCTTTGGGATAACTTTTCTAGATTCCTTATCATTCACTGTTACGTCATACTTCCATGGTACTAATGTATTATCTTGGAAACAAAATGGATTAGGTTTCTGAGTAATCACCGATCTAGACTGGCTGACTGGTGGGTCCACAGGCTTTGTGATGTTGAAAATTGGCTTCAGCTTATTGAAAACCGGAGTTGCAGAGCTTGACTCTAGTAAATTGAACACTGGTACCTTATCACTTGGCTTTGGCAGATTAAATATCGGTTCAATTACAAACACTTCATCCTTCTTCACTCTACTAGCCACTTGTAAGAACCCACTATCAATCAAATTCTGCACATCCCTCTGAACTAACACACAACCCTTTGGATTATCAACAAAATCTCCACATTCTGAATGGAAAACTGCAACAACCCCAGCCTTTACTAACTTAGCATGAAAATCTCGGAGTGGAGTCTTGATCTCAATAACATCCAGAATCAATGTCTCATCAGATCCATCTTTAATGGCATTTACTACTCCATGGGTAGGCAGTGGGATATTTTTAACATTCGGATGAGAGCCTCCGAAGGACAAAATTTTCTTTTCCATCAGCTCTCTTACAATATGTTTCAATGCAAGGCACCCTTCCATATCATGGCCGGGAGCACCTTGATGAAACACACAGTGAGCATTCGGGTTATGATAAGGTAAAAGCTTCTCTGAAGGAGGACCCAATGGTCTTGTAGTTATCAAACCCTGTTGTACCTATGAAGGATATAGTTCGGTATATGTCATTGGGATGTGAGGAATTGGAGGTTTTCACCCTGTTTTCTATAAGGAGCATGTGGGCGAGGAGCCTGTGTCCTCTGTTGTTGCTGATACCCTGGAGAATTGGATGTTTGTTGGTGATTTTGTTGTGGTTGAATTGGTTGGTAGACCGGCTCCTGTTGCACTAGTTGATAAGCTGGAACCTGATGGTTGAACGTGGGTGTAACAGCTGCCACGTATGGTTGAAGGGCATACTGTACAGGGTACACGGGTTGCTGAACATAACCTTGGTGAGGTTGTTGACGTTGCTGGTAAGGTTGTTTCTAATATTGGTTTTTCTTTCTTCCTATCACAACTACATTTGTCTCTCCCTCCTTTTTCTTGTGAGAGTTACTAGAAGGTTTCTTGGAATTGTTATTGCTTGAGCTTCCAGAAGCGCTAATCACTTTACCACTTTTCAATCCTTACTCCACCTTTACATCTATGGCCACAATATCTGCAAAGTTGGCTAACACATTGCTGATCATTCTGTCATAAAATTCAGGTCTCACCGTGTCCACAAACCAATCGGCCAGCTCTTTCTCAGTCAATGGAGGCTCCACTTGGGAGGCAGTTTTCCTCTAGTGTTGTGCATATTCTTTGAAAGATTATGAGCTCTTTTGTGACATACTTAAGAGTTGCCTTCTATCCGGAGCCAAATCCATATTGTATTTATAGTGCTTAACAAAAGCATCAGATAAATCCTGGAAACTGTGAATGCGGGACTGGTCCAGACTTAGATACCACTTGGCTGAGGCCTCTTTCAAGCTGTCCTGAAAGCAGTGGATCATTAACTTATCATTGTCTACATAAGCAGCCATCCTCCTGTAGTGCATGATCAAGTGCGATTTTGGACAAGTTGCACCTGACTACTGATCGAAACTGGGAGTTTTGAATTTTGGAGGGATCACTATCAGACACTAAACACATATCTTTGGCATCAGTACCAAAGGTGTTGTTTCCTTCCATTGCTTTTACCTTCCTCTAAATAGTTTCTACACTCTCCTTCAACCTTTCGTGACGT
Source organism: Lathyrus tuberosus (assembly GCA_022829125.1). Classification (NCBI taxonomy): domain Eukaryota; kingdom Viridiplantae; phylum Streptophyta; class Magnoliopsida; order Fabales; family Fabaceae; genus Lathyrus; species Lathyrus tuberosus. The sequence goes on from JALAZF010000170.1 coordinate 7,383,993, forward strand.
TCATCCTCATCTTCAGATATATCGGGGACATTATACACTGGTTATGGATTATGAAAAATAGGATGTACTTGAGCTTGTATAGCAGTTGGAGCAAAAGTTGGAATAGCTTGAGGGATTTCTGATCCCAAAGGAATAGCTTGTTGAGTAGTTGCCATTGTGACTGGCAGAGGCACAAAACCCGAAGGTAACACGAAAGGTGGCATAGTTGCAGCATTGACAGTTGTTGGTGGCGGTTCCATAGTTGCATTGGTAATCTCAAAAACTACGGTGGCTTGAGTGTCCATTTTTGCTTTGATAACCTACAGAACTTCCATTATCTACCCCACACTTTCGTGCAGATCTTCCAATTCATCATTGACTCTGTCTAACTCCATATTCTGTTCAGCCATTCTTTGACGAGCTCGGGCTCGGGTGTTGTACTGATGATGGGAATTCAGTGTGAATAGCTGGAGACAAGACGACGAGATGAGCCATGACGGAAAGAATGCACATGCAATGACATGAATGTATGGGATGCAAACGCAAATGCAAAACAAAAGCAATCAAGGAACTCAAAATTAAAAATTGCAAACACTATAATAATGGAGTATACAGTTGGAATAACCAACAAGGTTCATTGCATTAATTAAAGACTGAAAGTTTTACAAAGCCAACAGTACATCCTCAAGAGCCATTACAACAAAGTCAAAATACAGAACAACAGAATAAAGGAAACTAAAAGTCCAATCCTTGCGAAGAAGACCCTTCTCCTCCATGAAGTTCTTTCTCCAGCTCGTCAATCCGCTTCTGCATCTTTGCTTTCTCAAAAGTAAGCTCTTCCAACACCATCTTCAACTTTCCTTCTTCACTAGAAGCCAAAGACATGGACTCCTGACGAGGATGGGGTATCCTTATCGTGAGAGCTCTTTCTCGCGCCCATAGCAAATAAGATTCTGAAACAGGGACCAAATTCTTAAGCATGAAGATCTTGATGGCATTAATATCGACGAAGTCGTCAATATTAGGGAACAAGAATAACACATAAACCAACAATGTGAACGTAGCTTCAAAAACCTCTGTGTTTTTCTTGTCAGCAAGATACTGAGTTTTCTCAAACAAGAACTTGGCCTACAGTCCAAGGAGTCCTCCTTTGATGGTCATATGAGCTTAAATATCAGACAACCTCAAGCGTGTAGATTTGGAAATATCCTTCTCACTTGGCGTGTCTTCTACTCTTGAGAACGACGGCTGAGAAGTGACATAAAGTCCCATCAGAGTAGAGTACTCCTCCAAAGTAGGCATCAGTTGGAAATCAGGAAACATAAAATAATGATATATAGGGTCGTAGAGTTGGACGAGCGTAGCTAGTAGTCCATCAACCATCTGGAGTCTCAACAGTGGAAGGATTATCCCATACTTATCCGAGAACGTCAGGGGATCCTCTATCATACTTCCTAGTTCCTCCAGTCCTTCCAGTTTCGGGCTCTTGAAGGTGTACTGTGGTGTTTTCTTCCTTCCAAAATCCATTTTACAACGTCTGCAAAACAATTTTTAGTTCCTTGAAGAGTTTAAAAAAATGCACGAATGCGATGCAAATGCAATTGGTTTTAAGGAGCTCAAGAAATAAATTACAAATCAGGAACATTTTCAAAAGAAACTTTGATTCATTAATAATGAGAAAAGTTACAACTTCAAAGTACAATTCAAGAAGCTCAAAGTACAAGAGGAAAAAGCTAGGCCTAAAGAGTCCTAAGAGATCCTATCTAAGAAGGTTCTGCTCCACGCATCCTCTTCTGTCTCTTTAGTTCGGTGTTTTCCAAAACCAGCTTGTCAACAATCCCTTTCCAAGCACCTGATGTCAAAGGAATGTTTGAATACTCGTGAGTACTAGAAACTGGCTGCACGCTAGAGAAAAATAAATTCTCTTGCGCCACATGCCTCTCTATAACATGTCTTTCAAGAAGCTCGATCAAATCATCCTTCTCTTTTAACTGCTTCTTCATCTCCATATGTTCAACATAGATGGCGTGGTACTTCCCCTCCCAAGTGTCTCGTTCAAGCTTCATCCTCACCAATGATTCTTGATACTCTTCCATGCGCTCAATAGTAAGGGTGGCAAAACGGGCCGCCCGCCCCACCCCGCCTTAAGCCCGCCAAAAAATAGGCGGGCCAGGAAAGCCCGCCAAGTGGAAATGGGCATGAAAGTCTAGCTCGCACCACCAAGGTAGCGGGTTGGCGGGCGGCGGGCTTGCCCACCTACTTTTTTTATTTTTTTTCATTTTTTTAATAGATTAATAGGATTGTTTTTACATTTCAATTAGATTTTTCACTTATTTTTTAGGACAATTTTTATAAAGCATCTTTTTAACAAACTTTACTTAAAAAAATATTGCATATATTCTCAAATAAATGTATAAAATAAAATCATCAAGAATTGTAATTACTAGAATTAACTAAAAAATGATGGGTTTAAGGTGGGACAAGCTGAACGAATAGGTGCGGCGGGAGGCGGGTTTTGGCGGGCGGCGGGTTTTAGCGGGGCGGGCTTTTGTGGGCGGCGGGCCCAAAATCCCAACCCAACCCGCTATTTTTTGGCGGGTGCGCGGGCCGGCCCGGAGGGCCATGGCCCGTTTTGCCTCCCCTACTCAATATGGATGGTAGAAGATGATGAAACGGCAGGCTGTGTAGGTTTTTCAAGGAGGTACAACATCTTAAGATCGAACCCACTGAATGAATGGCTCCAAGGCTACACAATTTCTCTTTCCTAAATCGTTCTCAGTCATCTTATGGATTGTTCCTCAAGCCTGCAAAACTTTATCCTTAGTTTCTGTGCTGGCTTCCTCATTAAGATAAAAGAAACCAGACAGAAGAATGTTGCTAGGTTTATCTTCCATAGGATACCCAAACTGACGCCTAGAAAGAATATGATTGTAGCTAATCCCACCTCTGATACCAAGGAGTGGTATATTGGGGAATTGGCCACAACTATCAATGATGACTCCCTTGTCATAGGCTGGGTCATACAAATGCACATCGGTATGAGTGAGAGACATGAGTCTTTGAGACCATCGGAGCTTGTTTAGATTATCCTTGAAGCACTAAGTCAGAGGCAAGTGCGAAATAAACCACTTGTAAAGTAAAGGTGCACAACACAAGATGGTCCCATTTCCCTTGAGAGTTCTGTGATGAATGGAGTGATAAGTATCACCAAACATTGTAGGCACAGGGTTTCCACTTAGAAATATCTGAATGACATTGACATCAACAAATTCTTTAACATTAGAGAACAAAACCATACCATAGATGAGCAATGCGAAGATAGCTTTAAAGGCATCCATGCTATTCTCCTTAGCTAAGTAGAAAGCTTTCTCTATCAAGAACTTAGAGGGTAGACCCTTGATCCCTCCCTTGGTGGTAAGGTTAGCCTTGATTTTGGATGTCTCCAAGTGAATAGCATCGGCAATGTCCTTTGGTGATGGAATCTTCTCTAAACTGCTGAAAGGTTCTTTATGCAATACCGGCAGACCAACCCAATACGAATACTCCTCCAAAGTTGGAACGAGTTGATAGTCAGGAAATGTGATGCAATGATAAAGAGGGTCATAAAATTACACCAACGTGTCAAGAACTCCCTCCTTCATCTTAGTCCTGATAATGCCCAACAATCTTCCATGGCATTTTCTAAAATCCTCAGGACATGATACCAAAGCTCCCAGCTTTTTTAACTCTATCAAATTAAGCTTCTTGAAATTGTACTTCTTAGTGTTTCTTTTTCCAAAATCCATGATACCTATGATTTTTGCAAAGGAAAAGATAGTTGAGTTCCTTAAAACCAAAAGAGGGTCATACATGCATGAATGGATGAATGTATACAATGCACAAAACACACATATACACATAACCACATAACCACATATACACATATATACATGCAACAAGCAAAAAAGGCCTAGGTTTGGAGATCACGAGCATGGAGCCATGGTCTACCCATCCTAAGAGGTGTGTACTATGGGTTCATGATCTGCAGAACAGGGTTCTAAAAAATTCCCAGAGTCATCGATAAATCTTTCGGATATTATCAGCGTACACGACTACTCGTGCGGCCCAATAATATTCTCAAGATAAACTCGTCTGAGTGTAGTATCGTATGTCAACCATCACAGGTCTACACCTGGATGATAACTGCACTACGTCCTAAAAAGGACAATTGGGGTGAAGGGTAACTAAAGGTCCTCAACTTCATGGACTCCTAGGCCGAAAAAATAATGTCAATATGACTACTCGTTCGACATCAGTAATCCTAAAGGGGCCTCCACTGAGCATGGTTATCATATGCTAGACATGTTAGGACTACTCCCAACAGTTAACTATTGATTATACCACAATCCTATCATAGGTGTACTCTCAAGTACGGGTTAGGACTTATCTCACCACTCAAGGTAACAACTCTGCATACAGAAAAACCCAAGCACAAACAAAACATATATACAGATATTTACAAATATTCAAGTATACAAGTATACAAGTAAGTAAACATATAAATAACACAAATACAAATAAGGTGGGCTTAACCCTCTTAGGGGAGATGTCCCTAGTGAAGTCGCCATTTCTGTTGCGGCGAGAATCGGATATCAAGCTATTAATTAACTTAAATCACAAATCATGAAGTTCACCACCGAGCTTTGATTTATCCAAAGGAAAGGGTAAAGATCGAAGAAAACCCTAAGTGCGCTATGTAACAACACAACTAGGAGATCTAAGGTTCGGGGGTTGGTTATACCGAGGGAATGTGTTAGCATCCTAAGTATTTGTAGTACTATACAGGAACCTCTTGTTAGTATTTGTGTTATGTTAAAGTTTGCTTGCTAAGGAAAAGGTGCTAAGGGTAAAAACCTAAGGGTATATACACTAAGTATGCTCGCCAAGACATCGCATCTCGTGCCTACGTATCCTGACTAGGATGGAATCAGAGTATTCGTAGTTCACCTAATTAGGGGTGAGGAACTCTTGATAATGATCAAGGTTCCAAAGGGAAATGAGTACTCATAATTATGGTACTCACATAGAATTAACAAACTCTCTAAGTCTAAGTTGAAAAACTAACTAAAGGGTTGACTTTTAACAAAGTCAAAGGGGAAAATGAGTACACATCATAATGGTACCTACATAGAGTTTATAAACTCTAAACTTAGTTCTAAATTAAAAAGCAAAATGGCCCTAACAAGGCCAAGAAAGAAAAGTGAGTATCTATAACAATAGGGTTAACAAAACCCTAACCTAAAACTAGGTTAAAGAGGGAAGAGTGGCTCTAATAAGGCCAAAGGAGAGGATAAGGGAAAGGTCTAAACTATCTTAGAAAATTTACTTATAAGTCAACATGATAACTTTCCTTTGGAATGAGGGACAAACCACTTATAACAACAAGTGTTGGAATGAGAAGCTTTAAGATAAAGATGATAACAATCAAGGTATCAAATCCAAAAGATTCAAATGTGATAAAAAATCAAGAGAGGCAGCAACTACATCATATCATGCTCAACATGCCAAAAATATTCAAGAACAATGTTAAATACACACCACAACATCAAGCATACTTGCTACAAACTCTACCACGCAAAGGCAAGTGAAAAGAATGGTTCAACATGGAAGTTATAACTCATAAACCAAAAGGGAAGCAACATAAACATCTCATAAATCTCATATTCAACATTAAGATGTCAATAGAACCACCAACAAGAACCATATTTAAGCATGAACAAAGTCATATGCAAGAAACAAATCAAAACATCATGAAATGACCCAAACAAGACAAAACATGCATAGATAAAAAAAATGGGCAAACAAGAACACTTTTGAATCATGAAGTCAGAAGTTAAACATGCCTTTCAAATCACACATAAACACATATTCAATCAATACAAACACCTCAAATAAACATACATAGAACTAGGTCAAAGAGAGCATAAGATCATGGACAAAAGTCATCAACTTGACATGACATTCAAGAATAGGAAAATGAACAAATAAATTCCAAACCAAGGCTCAAACGCATGTTTATACACTCAAGTGTGTGTGTGCAAAATATTGTTACAAGAAAAGCACAAGAGTTATCACAAAATCAATCAACAAGGAAGGGTGTCATAAGAATCGAGCACAAATCGAGGGCCATAAATAAACAAATGAAAACCATGCCAAATAACATCACCCAAGGTCATAAAGCACACTCAAATAATCCTCATAATGTGTGTCAAAACACTCCAAAAAATAAGCTTAAGAATCAAATAGGAAGGGCATCAATCAAGTCATTAAGTCAAGACTAGGTAAAATGGACACCTCACACCATTAAATACAAATAAAATATTAAAATAAATTAAAAATAAAAATAAAAATTATGGAAAATAAAATAAGGTGTCAAATTGTTTGAAAAATATTTTTGATGATTTTTATAAAGCTTGGAACTAATAAAAATAAAATCAAAAGAGAAATGGCAAAATAAATAAAAAAAGAAAAAGAACAATGAACAAGGGAGGTGTAGTAGCAATCAGGTCAATAGAAGGGTTCTGCTTGAAGTGCCACTGGGCTTCAGAAATGAGGGGTGTAGGTAAAAAACTTACTAAGCCCGACCCAAAAAAACAAACAAAGAAGCCTCATCAACTAAATGAAATGATGCGTTTCATTTACACATCATGGGTCAAACGAACAAAACCACGACCACGTAAGCAAGTCAACATGTGAGTCTGAAAATCAACTCAAACCAAGTCAACCACCAGAACCCTGCTTTCAGTTGTCTTTTCCGGCGAGCCTGGCCGGAGATGACTGTGAACGTCCACAAAACTCAACACTAAGGACACCTTCCCACCCAGAATTTCATGTAGAATAAGATTCCAGCATAAAAAATCATTTTTAATGGCTCTAAGGCCTTCAAAACTACGCACGAAACACGATCACGCAAACTGTTACTCACTCAAACTAACACAACAAGATACCAGAATTACTCTACACGATCTAAAGACCTCAAAAACAAAAAATACAAGCTTATGCACACGTGAAAAATGAGAAAAATAAAGAGAGGAAGGTTTACCAAATGATGAGCTCGGGTAGCCTTCAAACGTGTCCAAAGCTCTTATCACTTGCTTCCTCTAGCTCCAGGAATATTCAAGGATCAAAATGAAGGTCAGAAATGAAAGGGATGATCTTTGAAAATGGAGATTCGAAGGAAAGAAAAATGAGAAGAGAAAGAGAGTTCTAGGGTTCTGTGGCTGATGAGAAAGGTTCTCCCCTCTAAGGTTTCATCATTTAGCTTATATATGAAGTTTTTTGACTTGGTAAAACTTATTCACTGTGGTTAAAAGCTAATGGTAAATATTTATGGAGAATTTGAAAAATGGAGGGATGAGATGGTGTTGTACGAGTGCATGTTTGTAGGTGGCTTGCTTTTGATCATCTTATAAGGACATGATGGACGAGGATACTCAGAGTGGATTAGTGGAATAAGCTCCCTTGTTGAGCAAGTTTGTATGTTTACTTTCTTTGGCAAAAATATTCAAAATGATAAATATGGTACATGAGTGTGTTTGGCTAGAAAAGGCAAGGTTTAGGACAAGGTTTGGGGTGAAAATGAGAACCATGTGCGTGTGAAAATTGATAGGTAAGTTTGTTGCATGAAAAGTTAACATTATGCATGAAAATGTGGCAAGAAAACACACTTGATCACAAATCCATGTAGCTCACTTTGAGCACTCACAACTTGATGAATTTTAACCTAATTCATGAGATCTTTGGTCCAATGCAAAGTTTGAAGATCATATAACAACTTTCATTTGGAAATCATCTTGAAATATGACTTGGAAGGTGGAGAAAAGTTGGATTGAAACCATGTCCACCAATATGTCACTAAAGGAAACTTAGAAAAATTCTCAGTCATGAATTTGACAACATTAAAACAGCATCTTTGGAGCAACATAACTTGAGATGTATTTGTCCAATGAGAGAGTTGTTATAATGGATGGAAAGCTTGAAGAAAGCTCTACAAATTTGATGTTTACATGAAATTGAAATGAGACCTTGATCATAATGAAAAATCCCTTGGAAGATTGGTCCACAAAGTTGCCAAAACCTTGCCAAATTTGACATAATGGAAACCCTATCTTGATGACTTCATAACTTGAGTTCTATACACCCAATGAGGGAGTTATAGTACTCAAAATAAATCTAGGAGAATACTATACAACTTTCATGTTTGAAGAAAATTGAGATTAGGTTTGGATCATGATGAAAGAATGCCTTGAAAAGTCACCCTCCATGTTGAAATTCTATACTTAGAAAAATTTCTAAGTACAAATTTCCAAAACCTTGTTTTCCTTAAATTTAGGCCTTCATATATTGAAATCCTTGAATCTTTTGAACATCTTTCCTTCTTCAAATTTGTAGTACACGATGTCCTCTTCAATTTGATAGCTAGTTTGCTCCATTTGGATCAAGGATGAAAAAGTTATGGATGTTGCAAGATGACTAGAAATTGGGATTTTCACACTTAGAAACTTTTCCCTCAAAACCCTAATACTCCAAAACTCTTAATTTTATGTCTTTCCTTGATCATTCACACATTACAACACTTGAGAGGATATAACATGTTCATGGTTGACTTCAAAAACCCAAGTCTTTGATTTTGTAAAGCCACAGTTTATTTTCTTGGCTAGATGAATCTTCACCTCTCCAATTCATTCAGGAAATCCTTGAAATGAGTTGTGTTGAACCAAAAGGCACCTTATGGACCCTTGGAGTGTATGATGACTTGTTTGGTTGATATTTCCTTCAAATCTTTGATTGATAAGTCCTTTAAGCCTTTTTGAAGTAAAACATTAATTCCATAGGAAAACCAAAACCACAAAGCCCGATATATTAGTTAGTTATGCAAAGATGATTGACCTATGATGCTCATGCAAATGATGATGACATCTAAGGGGGTAAAATTTGGGGTATGTCAGTTGCCCCTATTTAAATATCTTTACTGAATGACATGAGTGATGACTATCCTCATAGAATCAAGGTGAAAGGTATTTAAATATAGCAAACTGAAAATTTTTCCCTTTGATACAATGCTAGGCTAAGGACGACAAAAACTGTGCAAATGCTGACATGCCATGAACTCTAGCATGATGAAAATGATGGGATGATAAATGCAAAACACAATCAAAACTGAAAACAAAAGGATAAAGGTCAACAACCAAGGGGTAACAACTCAACTGGGGATAACCAAGAAGACACTGGGGAACAGAAACAAACTGGGGAAGTCTAAAGTGATCAAGAAACAAGTTTAGACATGACCAAATATCAATTTAGAGGCAAAGATCCTCACTGGAGATAGAACCAAGACAAATGGTATCCACTGGGGAATATCCAGGTTAATCAACAGGTTTAGACATAACCAGCTGACGCTAGAACAGAGATGAGTAGACAAACTCTTTATTGGGAATAAAACCAGAAAGAAGTATGATCTCCATTGGGGATCAAATTAAACAAAGAGTTGACTTCTGACAAGAGAATCAAACAAACAAGACAAATGATCTTCTGACAAGAGATCAAAGAAACTGAGTAATGATCCTCTGACAAGAGGTCAGGCAAACATTGGGAAACATTCAACTTTCTGGAAATTTCTTAAAATGAAGAGTTCAAACGGGATCTTCAAGAAACACCAGAAAAGAGACAGAGAAAACACAAACTCTGCATGCACCAAATGAACTGGACCTAGACCACAAACAAAGGCAAAAACAGGCTTTTGACAGGTCGATGTCGGTTACTACTGGACTTTCAAGGGGACGTCGGTGACAACCAAACATTCGGTATCAAGCAAAGTTGGATAAGAGCGTCAATAACGATTGGACTTTAGGCAAGAAATGGTGGCAATTGATCTTACAAGAATAAACAATAACAACTAGATTTTAGACTGTATCAATTAACGATTGGACTTTGAAAAAGAGTTGGTGACGACCTGATCAACAACATCAATAACAATTGGGCTTTAAACAAAATCAGTAATCACTGGACCTAGGTACCAATAATAATTGGATTTTCAAACAATGCCATTAATCACTGGACTTGGGTACCAATAATGATTGGATTTTCAAACAATGCCAGTAATTACTGGACTTGGGTACCAGTAATGATTGGATTTTCAAACAATGCAGTATTCACTGGACTTAGAGTACCAATAATGATTGGATTTTCAAACAATGCAAGTAATCAATGGACTTAGGGTACCAATAATGATTGGATTTTCAGACAATTCCAGTAATCACTGGACTTAGGGTACCAATAATGATTGGATTTTCAAATAATGCCAGTAATCACTGGACTTTAGGTACCAATAATGATTGGATTTTCAAACAATGCCAGTAATCACTGGACTTTGGATACCAATAATGATTGGATTTTCAAACAATTCCAGTAATCACTAGACTTTAGGTACCAATAATGATTGGATTTTCAAACAATGCCAGTAATCACTGGACTTTGGTACCAATAATGATTGGATTTTCAAACAATGCCAGTAATCACTAGACTTTATGTACCAATAATGATTGGATTTTCAAACAATGTCAGTAATCACTGGACTTCACCAGGATATTGGTAACAACCAGATAAAAAGATACTGAAAGAAGCAAACTTAAAGGTGCCAATGACGATCGAACTTGCAAACAGTGGTATTAACAACTATACCTCACAGGAATACTGGTAATAACCAAATAAACAGTATTAAAAGGGAACTAGTAGCAACTAGAAGTCAAAGAGAAAAACTGGTGACAACCAAACCAGTAGCACCAATAACGATTGGACTTGCGACAAATGTCAATAATAATTGGAGATTAATTGAAGATTGCTAGTAACGACTAAACTTCTTGGGGATATAGACAATAACCAAAGTTCGACAAAATGCCGGTGACAAACAGACTAAAATAGGAAATTGGTGACGACCAGCGATCTCATAAAAGGTGCCAGTTACGATTGGGTTTAGAGTCAAAGGGCTACATCCAACAACAAAAACCTGGGAAAATATCAAATGCACATGATATGGCATGATGCAAATGTTCAATGATATGCAAGAGCCGACTCTAAAAAGAGACCAAGAAACTGGAGACTCAAAGGGAAATAGATAAACATATCCATTCCGCTGAGAAAGTAAAGATTCACACTGAATCTGGGGGATATAGATGTCCAACGGTTTTCTGGGAAGTACACCCACTTCACTTGGGGAGGTAAAAAGCTACAGTAGCTTGCTGAGGTGATAAAAATCTTCAACATTCAAACACGTATCCATGGAGGACACTGGGGAGATCTATTCAATCTTGGTAACCGTACATGACTCAAGAATCAATCTAAAGAGGTATTGTCAATCAAATCACGCTTCAATGGGGAAATCATGCAAAATGGTCTAACAGTGCTTCTGCCACGATAAGACCTCTTGGGGAATATGTGATTTCACTAAATCATTCCACCAGCCAAAGCAAATTATGTTTTCATCGTGTTTTCAAGAAAAAATGTTTTTATTTCAAAACTTTTCGCTTTCAAAACCATTATTAACAAATAAATGAAATTTTGCATAGCAAGGAAAAATAGAGAAAAGTAAATAACAAGAATTAAATGGTCCAAAATCTGATTTTATTCAAGAATGGTAGCTTGCAAATGGAAAAGCTCAGTGGAACATTACAATTTGAAAATGGCAATAGAGAAAGGTTACACTAAATCCAATGAAAACTACTAGCCCTAATAATAAAGTATCCCCCAAAGCCTTGCTTCTGACGAGAGTGGTGAGCTTGAACTTCTGCCTGAATTCTTCTGCATTGGTGACAACCCATCTGATGCAGTGAAATGCCTTTTGCCCCTAACTTTTGCCTGGACCGCCCTTTCGGGTTTTCAATCCACCGGGCGCTCATTTTTGCCTAAGCCGCCCTTTCAGGTTTTCAACTTAGCGAGCTCTATTTTTTATTTATTTTCATCCCTAACTTTTGCCTGGATCTCCTTCATAGGTTATGATCCACCGGGATACCCATTTTCTTGCCTAAGTTGCCCATTCGGGTTTTCGACTTAGCGAGTTCTTTAGGCATCCTATTTTCTTACTGCATCAGAATTCACAGGGTGTGTGAGTTGTTCACCATCCATCGTTGCAAGAATTAGTCACCCTCTTGAGAATACTGTCTTCACAAAGGGGCCCTCATAGTTGGGCGCCCATTTTCCACGCATATCCTTCTGAGATGGCAAGATTTTCTTGAGTACAAGTTCTCCCTCTTGGAATTCACTGATACGAACCTTCTTCTCCAATGCCCTTTTGATCCTCCTTTGATACAACTAACTGTGACACATCGCAGTCATATGCTTCTCATCAATAAGGTTCAGTTGATCAAATCTTTCTTCAACCCATTCTGCCTCATCAAGCTCGGTTTCCATCAGACACTCAAAGATGGTATTTTAACTTCAATGGGGAGAATAACATCCATCCCATACACCAAAGAGAAAGAGGTTGCCCCTGTCGAAGTTCGAACTGAAGTTCTATATCCATGCAAGGCAAATGGCAACATCTCATGCCAATCCTTATAGGTCTTCACCATTTTCTGCAAAATCTTCTTGATGTTTCTATTTACAGCTTCGACGACTCCATTCATCTTATAACGGTAGGGAGAATAATTGTGGTGCTCAATCTTGAAGCTTTCACACAACTATTTCATCATCTTATTGTTTAAATTTATCTCATTATCTGTTATGATCCTACTCGGAATTCCATAATGACAGATAATTTCTTTCCTGATGAAACGAGCAACCACTTGCTTGGTTACATTGGTGTAAGATACGGCTTCAACCCACTTTGTGAAATAATCAATAGCCACCAATATTAACTGATGACCATTGGAAGCTTTAGGCTCGATTGCCCCAATCATGTCAATGCCCCACATAGAGAACGGCCAAGGCGATGACAACATATTTAACAACGTTGGAGGCACATGCACCTTGTCGGCATAAATCTAGCACTTGTGACATTTTCTAGCATATTGGATACAATCGGTTTCCATGGTCAACCAGTAATATCCAGCTCTCAAAATCTTTTTGGACATGGCATGTCCATTACCGTGAGTGCCAAATGATCCTTCATGAATATCTCGAATCAACAAGTCCACTTCTCGTCTATCAACACATCTAAGTAAGACCGTGTCGTGATTCCTCTTGTAAAGCACATCATTGCTGAGAAAGAATTTGGACGCCAATTGTTGCAGTGAGAATCGGATAACAAACTATTAATTAACTTGCATCACAAAACTTTGAAATTCACCACCAAGCTTTGATTTATCTAAAGGAAAGGGTAAAGAACAAAAACCCAAAGTTAAGAGAATCTAGGTTCGGGGGTTGGTTATACTAAGGGAATGTATTAGCACCCTAAGTATCTGTAGTACTCTACAGGAACCTCTTGTTAGTATTTGTGTTATGTTAAAGTTTGCTTGCTAAGGGAAATGTGCTAAGGTAAAGGCCTAAGAGTATATACACTTAGTATGCTCGCCAAGACATCGCATCTCGTGCCTACGTATCCTGACGGGAATGGAATCAGAGCATTCGTAGTTCCCCGCAATGGGGTTAAAGGGTGTAAAAGAAAAGGTGGAATCCGAGAAGGCATCGGATGTAAAGGTAAAAAGTGGAAAAAGAAAAAGGTAGAAAAACAAAAAGGTGGAAAACAAAAAGGTAGCTCGCTAGGATCGTCGCAATCCTATGCCTACGTATTCTCAAGATGAACTTGAGAAATCAGAGCGTCCGTAGTTCCCCTCAATAGGGGTGAAGAACTTTTGACTGTTGTCAAGGTTCCAAGGGAAAGTAGGGTCTGACAGCAAGACACCTACGTGGAGTGAGGCGACTCCAAACCTAAGGCTAGGTTAAAAGGGAATGATGGACAAGGCTATCCTAAATGACATGACAGTCAAATATAGGGTCCTTTCCTTTGGACTGAGGTAAAGTTAACAGAGGGGCAAAGAGAAAAAACTCAAGTAACAAGTGTAAGATAAATATATACAGCAAACACAATTAGAATTAAATTGAAAAATGAACACCAGAAATTAATTGAAGTGAAAGATATAGAATGACAAGATTAAAAATATGAAAATATGGATAGTCAAGATTAAATTAGAATAAAATCTAAGTAAATAAAAACAATAAGATCAAAATCTAATAAAAAGACTTATTAACTAATATTCTAACTAACTAAGTAATTAACTCTAAATCTAAATTAAAAAACTAATTAAACTTATTAACTAATATTCTACTTAACTAAGTAAATAGCTAAAAGAAATCTAACCAAATTTTAATCTAACTAACTAGTCTATAACAGGGTGTTCTAACATAAAAGGAGGTTAAGGCCCAATCCGCTGGGCAGGCAGGTTGACCGGGTCGAATCTTGACCCGATTTGATGGCCTTATGAAAAAGGAAAACCTAATCTAAAACGGCACATTCCATCGCCTGTTCAGAACAACTCAGTAAAAAAAAACCAGAATTCACAGAGCCTCCTTCTCCTTGGTTCGTCCGTTCCACTTCTCTCTCGCATGTCACTCTATCTCTATCATTCGTTTTCATGTCTTCCCGCACACTCACAATCGAAAATGAACAAAAGTATACACCAACAATTCAAAATGAGCACAACAATGTACCTGGAGTCGGACGCAGGTTGTCGGCAGCGTGGAGAGTTACCGTGAATGGAATTCGGCGAAGTCGATTGCGTATCGTAAGCGAAATCCAGCAAAGGCGTTTACACAAGTCTGAACGACGTGATGGCGGGGTACGTATTGGACCTTCGACTTGATTCCGTCTTTGTTTTCACTTCCCTCGCGATTCTCTATCTCCCCGTGTTCGTCTCTCTCAGTTCTCGCGACGCCTTTGCGTAAACTATTTTTTTGAGAATACGAGACCGCTGGGTTGCTCTTGACGTTGCACTTGTCGTTGCTGCTATTGGAGGTTTGTTACGGCTTCCGTCGAGTCAGAACCGCAAAGCTTGTGAGGTTGTTTCCGGTAATGGTTGAAGGTGTGTTTGGTGGTGGTTGAAACAAGGTGTCTGGTTGAGTATAGCTTAAGGTAATGGATGGAAGATTGAGGTTTAATGAAGGTTATGAGTTGAGTGAAGTTTATCTTCTTTTCAAAAATACAGGTGATGACAGTTAGTGTGCAACAATGGTGGTTTAGTTTGTTTGGATGTTTATGCTGTGAATCACATGGTGGAGGGACAAAGAAGAGTTGATGAGCTTGAGCCGAGAGAGATAATGTTTTTCTTGCGGAATGACGGTGTATGGCTTATGTTGAAGAAGGTTTCAAAGTTGTTTTCAGTTGAAGGTTTTGGAAGTGAAGGGAAATGAGGAGTTTGAAGGTTTGTGTGTAAGTCTGGATTTACAGAGTTAAGTCTCTTTTTTTGTTTTTTTTTGTTTTGCAAAATAACTATTTCCCCTTGGTCTCACTCCTCTTCTTTTCTTTATATCCTCATGAAGTTTGTCTCTTTTTCGAATTTCAAAGTGATACCGTGGTCTTGTTGTTGTCAATGATGCAAGTTTTGTTTGGAAGTGAGAAGAAGTGTACGATTTTGCAGACTGCAGGTTTTCATATTTTTGGTGATTTTGTTTAACAGAGTAGCATGATAGGATGGTAATGGTTTTAAGGAAAATGACTTCTGTGGCTTTTGCTGGTTGCAGGTCGCAGGTTGTGGATGGTATTGGGATAACAACAGCGTGTAGGAGATGGTAGTGATAGCAGGATGATAAGTTAGCCATTTTGGTGCTAGTGGCTTCTATGAGGTCTTGTGGTTTTTTCTGAATTGTTTGTGCAAGTAACATAGGGTGTAATAGGCTAGTTTGGCAGGATGGGAGCAGTGTAATTTTGGTCAAAGTTTGTAGTGTAGTGTGGAGTTGTTGTCAAGACAATACGCATGGCCTAATGTCCCTTTCTCCCTCTTTATTTTTTGTATTATACTTTTATAATTGAACTCTACATTCTTTACACTAAATTAAGTTAAACTAAAAAATTAAAATAAATAAAATTAGACTAAATCAATAAAATTAAACTAGTTAAATTAAAAGTAAACCAAATTAAAATTAATCTAATTAAAAATTAAACTAAAATAAAAGGCTAAACTAAAATTAAAATTAAATTAAGTTTAAAATAAAATTTGTAATTTAAAAAACACAATAAACTAAATTAAATATGAACTAAGTAAAAGATAAACTATATTGAAATTAACTAAATAAATCTTAAATAAACTTATGATAACTATTAAAATCAAGATTGACATAGAAGGAGAAAATGCATGATTATGATAAATAAAAATGCGAAAATGCACTTAAAATGATATGACAAAGATCAACGAATCTGAGGGTAAAATTTGGGGTATGACAGTTGCCCCTATTTAAATATCTTCACCGGATAACATGAGTGATGATAAATCTTCATGAAATCATGGTGAAAAGTATTTAAATATAGATAACCGAAAATTTTGCCCTTAGATGCACTGACATGCTATGCTATGGACAAAAGAAAACTATAATACTGACATGCCATGAACTCTAATATGATGATGGAATGATAAATGCAAAATGTAGACAAAAACAAAAGCAGACAGGGACAAAGTTCACACAATGAGCAATCACTTACTAGGGAAGACAACAACACTGGGGAAAGTGAAACAAACTGGGGAATATCTAAGGTGACTGAGCAACTGGTTCAGGTGTGACCGACTGACACTTTAGAAAGAAAAGATAACACAAGATCCTCAATGGAAGTAGAACCGGAAAGACGGTATCCACTGGGGAATTAAATAACAAAGACTCAATCTGGGAGAACATCAAAAGAGGAAGGCACGTCCAGAAGAGTATCAGATGGCGAGAGAAAACCAGACATCCAATAATGGCTTTGAATGAAAGGCATAATCACAATATCTAATAATGGCTTTAGATAAAAGTGAACAAAGTAGGGATCCAAGAAAGCATTGGATGCAAAGACAATAATCATCCAATAATGGCTTTGAATGAAAGGCAAACTCATAATATCTGAGAAGGCATCAGGTGAATGAGATAAAAGGGTAATCCAAGAAGGCATTGGATGTAAAGAAACCAGTCATCTAATAATGGCTTTGAATGAAAGGTACAACTCACAATATCTAATAATGTCTTTAGATGAATGTGAACAAAGATTACATTCAAGAATGACATTGAATGCAAAGGAACCAATCACCCAATAATGGCTTTGGATTAAAGGTAGAAATCACGACATCTAATAATGGCTTTAAATGAATGTGAACAAAGATTACATTCAAGAATGACATTGAATGCAAAGGAACCAATCACCCAATAATGGCTTTGGATTAAAGGTATAAATCACGACATCTAATAATGGCTTTAGATGAATGTGAACAAAGATTACATTCAAGAATGATATTGAATGCAAAGGAACCAATCACCCAATAATGGCTTTGGATGAAAGGTATAAATCACAATATCTAATAATAGCTTTAGATAAAAGTGGACAAAGATTACATTCAAGAATGACATTGAATGCAAAGGAACCAATCACCCAATAATGGCTTTGGATTAAAGGTATAAATCACGACATCTAATAATGGCTTTAGATGAATGTGAACAAAGATTACATTCAAGAATGATATTGAATGCAAAGGAACCAATCACCCAATAATGGCTTTGGATGAAAGGTATAAATCACAATATCTAATAATAGCTTTAGATAAAAGTGGACAAAGATTACATTCAAGAATGACATTGAATGTAAAGGAACCAATCACCCAATAATGGCTTTGGATGAAAGGTATAAATCACAATATCTAATAATGGCTTTAGATAAGAGTGAACAGAGGCTACATTCAAGAATGGCATTGAATGCAAAGAAAACAGTCATCTAATAATGGCTTTAGATGAAAGGTATGACTCATAATATCTGAGAAGGCATCAGATGAAAGTGAACAAGATAGAAATCCAAGAAAGCATTGGACAAAAGGAACCACAGTATTCAAGACAACATTGGATGAATGTGAACAAAGATATACCCAAGAAAGCATTGGATACAAAGAAAGAACAACGTCCAAGAAAGCATTGAACAAAGAAATACCCAAGAAAACATTGGATAAGAGGAAAGAACTTCCAGGAATGGCACCGAAAGTAAAGGCAAATCACTATATTCAAGAATGGCATCAAATGATAGTGAGAAAGACATCCAGGAATGACACTGAATGCAAAGGAGAAAGCTCATCCAGGAATGGCACTGAATGAATAAATAAGACTTTTAAGGAATGATACTGTGAGATATCAAGCAAATTTGATGGGGATTACAGAAGAGAGGCAAAACTTCCAGGAATAGCACTGGGAGAAACAAGAGGAATAAGATATCCAGGAATGGCACTGGAGATCAAAAGAGACAGACATCCAGGAATGGCACTGGAGTGAAGGAATATAAATATCCAGGAATAGCACTGGAATGAAAGAAGTCAAACAACTAACAACATGACTAGATGCACAAGGAAACGACAACATTCAGGGATGACACTGAATGAAAGGACATGTAACACTTTGGTAGGCGCCAAGTAAGTTGGACTTTGACCACAAGGTAAGACGCAGATAACGACACGACCTCGGGAGAAATGCAAATGAGGATGAAACACTCATGATATGCATATGTATATGAATTATGCAGATGATATATGATCAAATGCATATGCAGATGCTGATGCTGACGACACAACACGACTCTTTGGGAAGACAAGACTGGAAGACTGATTCCTCTACACGGAGATCATTGTCATTCTACTTGGGGACTAGAGATGCTACTGTTGAACACACCTCTACCACACTGGTAAACTGTATCAAATGATGGTCCTTGTAGGAATGATGAAGAGCTGTTTGGGGATTCTTCAAGTTAACTGCCCCAGATTAGCTGACTGTTGTAGATGAACTGATCATTGCTTCAGCTTGATTGATTCTGGAAATGACCGTTTCATGGTGCTCTTAGAAAGCTTTCCCCGGTCTGAGTCTTGAAAGATGATTGTTTTACTGTACACTGGGAAGGCTTGCCCTAGTATGAGTCTTGAAAGGTTTTCTGGATAAACCAAATCTGAGAAGTCACCATTAAACCACAAATCTTGAACTGATTCTCAACAGGATATGGAAGAAACTTGCCCCTGATTGGATCACCGACCAAGTTTCTCAAATGTTTGAAAATTACTTAAGAAGAAAGCTAGTTTGCAAACAAAAGTATTTGTACAAACATGGTAAATGCAAAGTTCATGCAACTTTTGAAATCAAAATCATTTTGAAAGAGGTGCAAAGTATATGGGATACTGGTCAGAACACGGTGGTTCAAGACATTAAAGTGAAAAGTTTAAGCAAAGGGTGTAATGCCCAAAATAGATGATCTGCAAAGATCTTTTGGAGTCAGTTTACGCAACCTTGTTGTAGTATGATTTCAAAATAACCTCGCCTCAATTAGGTCTTTTGAGGGTTATAACGTGGCCTGGTTCACGGTTTAAGAAACAAAGGATAAAGGCTCAAAGTTTATTTGTGACCCACCCAATCTACGTGATGAACTCCAGTCCCACGCTCAATTAACTCAAACTATGCACTCAAATTCCCATGAGTTAGGAATTGCACTGATGATAGCGATGATGGTTCAAAATTCAATGGACTTGAGATGGCGATCACTGCTTCCTTACAACTTTTGGTTGTCATACAAGCCTGTTCTTTCTTCTTTTCTTTTCTCTTTTTTTTTTGTATAAAGTAAGGTCTTAAGCTTCCTACCTTTCTTAGCTTTTGCCTAGAAATGGACTCGACTCATTCTTTGGGTAAGGATTTCTTGACAATCTTTCTTCATTTATCACTTTGGGAACAACTTGTACTACATTTATTCATTTAATTTGGAAGAGTTGAAAGGTTTTGACTGTCTGGCTTTAATGATCACGGTGAACCATCATTGGCGTTTAACTTGAAATACATCTTCGACACTTGCTTGCTGTGTGCGAAGGAAAACTGTGAATGCAACCTTTTGTTGAAAGGCATCTTGCATGAAGCTCTGGCACAATCGAGCTAACTGAGAACTACCTATCCCAAGGTTAAGATTGCGGATTTTTCACTTGTAAAGAAAAGAAACTCCTACTTCAAGGCCCAAAGGGGTTGACGAGGGATTAACTTCCTTATTTCTCCAGTGTTTAGGGATTGAAACAATGTCTTACATCGTCAGCAAAGTTTTGATTTAAAAGCATACTAACAGTAATTTGGGTATGGCGTTTTCATCATCCTCCCTCCAATCTTTGCACAATTAAAAGAAAGTGGACAAGAGAATTTTTTTTTTGAAAGGGAAGGCATTAAGAAGTAAATAGCAAACACAAATGAATTGAATCAAAAAGTTGCAAATGCTCATTTCATTAATTGCGAAAGTACAAACGTAGTTGAAAGCAAACAACTAATACAAGATAAGGAAAATGCAAACAATAAGAAACATGGTCTAGTGACAAATCAGAAACAAAAATGAGTTGTCCTGTCTTTAAAAAGTAGCTGAGCTGAAGTCGACTGAAGCTTCACTTGCCCTGGCAGAGGGTTGTTCTTGACATTCTGCATCTGATGTTAGCTCTAGTCCTGTATCGGTGTCGAGGAATCAGCTTGACGACTCACAGGTGATACTGGAAGATAGAGACAGCTAGAAATGAGTCACTGGACAGACAGACATATGCAATGAATCATGCAAAGATGCAAATGATATGCAATGCAATGCAAACAGGAAGCGAAACACATGCAACAGGATCAAAGGTTTGAGATCACAACATGGAGTCTGGGTAAAGAACCAACCACGTGGTGTGTACTAGGGTCATTGTATCCGTAGAACATGGTTCTAAGAAGTTCCCAGAGACAACAACCCATCTTTCGGATTTTATCGACTTCCCGAATGACTCGGTAATCAATAAAATTATCAAGAGAATCTCGTCTGAGTGTAGTATCGCGCGACAACCATTTCAGAAATAGACTCCCTCATGGTCACCGCACTACATCCTAAGAGGCCAAGTGGGGTTTGGAGGTAACTACGGTTCTCAGTCTTGACAACACCTATGTCGAGAGTAGCACGTTTTCACAAATAGACTTGCTCAACATGACTAAACTCTCAAGAGGGCCTAAACTGAGTGATGGTGTCTCAAGTCAACTTTTTCAGGAATTGACTCCCTCAAAGCCTCCTTGAATATACCATCGTCCTATAATAAGTGCACTCAAGTCCAGGTATAGGACTTATCTCACCACTCAAAGTAGCAACCCTGCATACAGAAAACCCAAGCACAACAGGCATATATATACAGATATAAATATACAAATGTACAAGCAGGCAAACATGTAAATAACATAAATATAAACAAGATAGGCTTAACCCTCTTAGGGGAATTTCCCCAGTGAAGTCGCAATTTCTGTTGCGGTGAGAATCAGATAACAAGCTATTAATTAACTTGCATCACAAAACTTTGAAATTCACCACTGAGCTTTGATTTATCCAAAGGAATGGGTAAAGAACGAAAACCCTAAGTTAAGAGAATCTAGGTTAGGGGGTTGGTTATACTAAGGGAAGGTATTAGCACCCTAAGTATCTGTAGTACTCTACAGGAACCTCTTATTAGTATTTGTGTTATGTTAAAGTTTACTTGCTAAGGGAAATGTGCTAAGGTAAAGGCCTAAGGGTATATACACTAAGTATGCTCGCCAGGACATCGCATCTCGTGCCTACGTATCCTGACGGGAATGGAATCAGAGCATTCGTAGTTCCCCGCAATGGGGTGAAAGGGTGTAAAAGAAAAGGTGGAATCCGAGAAGGCATCGGATGTAAAGGTAAAAAGTGGAAAAAGAAAAAGGTAGAAAAACAAAAAGGTGGAAAACAAAAAAGGTAGCTCGCTAGGATCGTCGCAATCCTATGCCTACGTATTCTCAAGATGAACTTGAGAAATCAGAGCGTCCGTAGTTCCCCTCAATAGGGGTGAAGAACTCTTGACTGTGGTCAAGGTTCCAAGGGAAAGTAGGGTCTGACAGCAAGACACCTACGTGGAGTGCGGCGACTCCAAACCTAAGGCTAGGTTAAAAGGGAATGATGGACAAGGCTATCCTAAATGACATGACAGTCAAATATAGGGTCCTTTCCTTTGGACTGAGATAAAGTTAACAGAGGGGCAAAGAGAAAAAACTCAAGTAACAAGTGTAAGATAAATATATACAGCAAACACAATTAGAATTAAATTGAAAAATGAACACCAGAAATTAATTGAAGTGAAAGATATAGAATGACAAGATTAAAAATATGAAAATATGGATAGTCAAGATTAAATTAGAATAAAATCTAAGTAAATAAAAACAATAAGATCAAAATCTAATAAAAAGACTTATTAACTAATATTCTAACTAACTAAGTAATTAACTCTAAATCTAAATTAAAAAACTAATTAAACTTATTAACTAATATTCTACTTAACTAAGTAAATAGCTAAAAGAAACTAACCAAATTTTAATCTAACTAACTAGTCTATAACAGGGTGTTCTAACATAAAAGGAGGTTAAGGCCCAATCCGCTGGGCAGGCAGTTTGACTGGGTCGGGTCTTGACCCGATTTGATGGCCTTATGAAAAAGGAAAACCTAATCTAAAATGGCACATTCCATCCCCTGTTCAAAACAACTCAGTAAAAAAAACCAGAATTCACAGAGCCTCCTTCTCCTTGGTTCGTCCGTTCCACTTCTCTCTCGCATGTCACTCTATCTCTATCGCTCATTTTCACGTCTTCCCGCACACTCACAATCGAAAATGAACAAAAATATACACCAACAATTCAAAATGAGCACAACAATGTACCAGGAGTCGGACGCAGGTTGTCGGCGGCGTGGAGAGTGACCGCGAATGGAATTCGGCGAAGTCGATTGCGTATCGTAAGCGATATCCAGCAAAGGCGTTTACACAAGTCTGAACGACGTGATGGCGGGGTACGTATTGGACCTTCGACTTGATTCCGTCTTCGTTTTCACTTCCCTCGCGATTCTCTATCTCTCCGTGTTCGTCTCTCTCAGTTCTCGCGACGCCTTTGCGTAAACTATTTTTTTGAGAATACGAGACCGCTGGGTTGCTCTTGACGTTGCACTTGTCGTTGCTGCTATTGGAGGTTTGTTACGGCTTCCGTCGAGTCAGAACCGCAAAGCTTGTGAGGTTGTTTCCGGTAATGGTTGAAGGTGTGTTTGGTGGTGGTTGAAACAAGGTGTCTGGTTGAGTATAGCTTAAGGTAATGGATGGAAGATTGAGGTTTAATGAAGGTTATGAGTTGAATGAAGTTTATCTTCTTTTCAAAAATACAGGTGATGACAGTTAGTGTGCAACAATGGTGGTTTAGTTTGTTTGGATATTTATGCTGTGAATCACATGGTGGAGGGACAAAGCAGAGTTGATGAGCTTGAGCCGAGAGAGATAATGTTTTTCTTGCGGAATGACGGTGTATGGCTTATGTTGAAGAAGGTTTCAAAGTTGTTTTCAGTTGAAGGTTTTGGAAGTGAAGGGAAATGAGGAGTTTGAAGGTTTGTGTGTAAGTCTGGATTTACAGAGTTAAGTCTCTTTTTTTGTTTTTTTTGTTTTGCAAAATAACTATTTCCCCTTGGTCTCACTCCTCTTCTTTTCTTAATATCCTCATGAAGTTTGTCTCTTTTTCGAATTTCAAAGTGATACCGTGGTCTTGTTGTTGTCACTGATGCAGGTTTTGTTTGGAAGTGAGCAGAAGTGTACGATTTTGCAGACTGTAGGTTTTCATATTTTTGGTGATTTTGTTTAACAGAGTAGCATGATAGGATGGTAATGGTTTTAAGGAAAATGACTTCTGTGGCTTTTGCTGGTTGCAGGTCGCAGGTTGTGGATGGTATTGGGATAACAACAGCGTGTAGGAGATGGCAGTGATAGCAGGATGATAAGTTAGCCATTTTGGTGCAAGTGGCTTCTATGAGGTCTTGTGGTTTTTTCTGAATTATTTGTGCAAGTAACATAGGGTGTCACAGGCTAGGTTGGCTGGATGGGATCAGTGTAATTTTGGTCAAAGTTTGTAGTGTAGTGTGGAGTTGTTGTCAAGACAATACGCATGGCCTAATGTCCCTTTCTCCCTCTTTATTTTTTGTATTATACTTTTATAATTGAACTCTACATTCTTTACACTAAATTAAGTTAAACTAAAAAATTAAAATAAATAAAATTAGACTAAATCAATAAAATTAAACTAGTTAAATTAAAAGTAAACCAAATTAAAATTAATCTAATTAAAAATTAAACTAAAATAAAAGGCTAAACTAAAATTAAAATTAAATTAAGTTTAAAATAAAATTTGTAATTTAAAAAACACAATAAACTAAATTAAATATGAACTAAGTAAAAGATAAACTATATTGAAATTAACTAAATAAATCTTAAATAAACTTATGATAACTATTAAAATCAAGATTGACATAGAAGGAGAAAATGCATGATTAATGATAAATAAAAATGCGAAAATGCACTTAAAATGATATGACAAAAATCAACGAATCTGAGGGTAAAATTTGGGGTATGACACCAATCTCCTCAAAGTCTTCTTTTCAAGAGCTGTAGCGTTAGCCGGATATTCCTGATTCTTCAGATAATTCTTGATGTCATAAAACCACAGTTTCCCATCTACTTCTTCTTCAACCAATTGGTAGTAAGCAGGTTCAGTCTTGCGCTCAATTCGGATGAGTGATGCTTCATTAACACGACGAAAGCATCAGCAATATGGTTTTTCGATCTTGGAACATGACGAAAAGTGATCTCATCAAAGTACTGGATCATCTCCACAATATAGGCACGATATGGAATCAACTTCTCATCTCGAGTTTCCCATTCGCCCTTAACTTGGTAGATAACCAAGGGTGAATCCCCACTGACTTCCAAGATCTTGATTCGGAGGTAAATAGCTGCCTCAAGGCCTAGAATGCATGCCTCATACTCAGCAACATTGTTTGTACATTCAAAATCCAACCTCGCTGTGAATGGGGTATAACCACCATTAGGATTCATCAAAACGGCACATATGCCATGCCCACTGTAATTGGAAAAACCGTCAAACATCATTTTCCATCGGGAACCTGGTTCTGGACTCTCATCTGGACATGGCTCTTCGCATTCTTTCTTCACCAACATAATGTCCTCGTCGGGAAAATCAAACTTGAGAGGTTCATAATCTTCCACAGGCTGATCAGTAAGGTAATTTGACAAGACACTCCCTTTGATAGATTTTTGGGTAACGTATTGGATGTCATATTCGGACAGCAGCATATGCCAACGGGCAAGTCTCCCTGTTTGAGCAGGTTTCTCAAAGATGTACTTTATTGGATCCATTTTCGAGATCAACAAAGTAGTATGACAGATCATGTACTGCCTCAGACGTCTGGCGGCCCATGCTAGAGCATAGCAAGTCTTCTCTAAGAGTGAATACCGACTTTCACAATCAGTGAATTTCTTGCTTAAGTAGTAAATGGCGTGCTCTTGCATCCAGTTTCATCGTATTGGCCTAACTCGCAACCCATAGATCTTTCCAGTACATTCAAATACATGAAGAGTGGCCTTCCTGGGACAGGTGGGGTTAAGATAGGAGGCTCTTATAGAAAACCCTTGATCTTGTCGAAGGCTTGCTGACAATCTGAATTCCACTCGATAATCTGATCCTTGCGGAGCAACTTGAAGATGGGTTCACAAGTAGGAGTCATGTTGGATATAAACCTGGAAATGTAGTTCAGGCGTCCAAGAAAGCATCTAACTTGTGTTTCAGTTTGCGGAGCTGGCATCTCTTGGATAACTCTAACCTTATTAGGGTCCACCTCAATTCCTCGTTAACTAACGATAAAACCAAGGAGTTTTCCAGATCTAACACCAAAGGTACACTTAGCGGGGTTCAGCCTCAACTGATACTTTCGGAGTCGCTTGAACAGCTTCAACAGATTATCTAAATGGTCTTCTTCATTTTGTGACTTAGCAATCATATCATCGACGTATACCTCAATTTCCTTGTGCATCATATCGTGAAAAAGAGTGACCATTGCTCTTTGATATGTTGCCCCTGCGTTCTTCAAACCAAAGGGCATAACCTTATAACAATAGGTTCCCCAAGGAGTAATAAATGTAGTTTTGTCCATGTCAGCAGGGTCCATCCTGATCTGGTTGTAGCCAGAGAAACCATCCATAAATAAGAAGATTACAAAATGAGCGGTATTGTCCACAAGAGTGTCAATATGCGGTAGAGGAAAATCGTCTTTTGGACTTGCCTTGTTGAGATCCCTATAATCTACACACATTCTCACTTTACTGTTCTTTTTTATCACCGACACGATATTGGCTACCCATTCCAGGTATTTTGAAACTGCCAGAAAACCTGCGTCATGGTGTCTTTTAACCTCGTCTCTGATCTTCAGAGCCATATCAGGTCTACTTCGAAGCTTTTGCTTTACCGGTGGGCACTCGGGCTTGAGCGGTAACTTGTGAACAACTATATCCGTATCCAAACCAGGCATGTCCTGATATGACCATGCAAATACATCAACATACTCTTCGAGAAGCTTCACCAATCTCTGTCTGACCTCTGCCCCTAGTGTAGTCCCAATCTTGACCTCTTTCTTGTCTTCGTCAGTGCCAAGATTAATGGTATCAACCTGTTTCTCATGTGGCTGAAGGTCCATGTACTCATACTCGCACATCTTTGCCAACTCATCAGGAACCTCATAGTCTTCTTCACCCTCATCTTCAGCTTGGTAGATGGGTGAGTCGAAGTCATAAGTGAAAGTAGGGTCATCAGATTCAACATGTTTTGGGATAATTCTGCATGTTAGAGTGATTTATTTTATTAAAAGCACAAAGACAAAAGCAAAAGAAAAATGCTTTTGGTAGTTTTGAAAGATTGTCATCTTCTTTTAAAAGTAAAAACAAAAAAGAGTAAATGAAACAATGAAAATTTAACAAAATATCTTTATTTATTATAATAATTTTAAAAGCGGCGGCCCTTCAAAATGACCCAATAGCTTTGGGCATGGCTATGGACTTTGAAAACAACAACAAAAGACAAACAAATTACTCTGGTGAAGGAAAAAACACAGGGATTCCAACTGCTTCCCAATTGTCCAACGCGACATCACACTGAAATACCAAGTGACTAACATCTTCATCTTCTTGGTCTTCAATCACAGCGTTGACTTGAAACCCTTTGCTGATAAACACCTTTTGGATTGTCTTCAGATGTCCTATTGCAGAGGTACATGCCCCACCACGAGTTGGTTTGTAACCCAACTCATAACGATTCAGCTTCTTCGTCACTTCAATGACCTCTCCCCAACATGCAGGAATGACTTCCTCCATAGTCGCCTTGATGCTCTGAACAGAAGCAAAAGATGAACCACTCTTGACCACCGGTTCGTCAACGTCCAACATTACAACATTAGCAATTGCAAGCGCCTGGAAAGAGGTTTCCAACGCATCCTCATCAACTTCAATATACCTGAATGAAGATAGGTTACTCACCATTAAATCTTCTTCTCCATAAACAGTAATCAACATTCGAGTAGACTTCTAAGGGGGTAAAATTTGGGGTATGACATACATCATGTGATTTTATTTTACAAACTCTTAAGAAAATAAGCAACATTCGAGTAGACTTTTAAGTGTGACATGGCATTCGCAAAGGTTGAAGAAGTGCTGTCACGAGTGCCTATCATGGTCCACCTAAAAGAAGGCAAACCTTTTTTCAACTACCTCTTCGTTTCTCTCGAAGCAGTGAGACTCGTCTTATGGAAGGTTCTGCAAGGCCCAAAAATCTATTATCAACCTTAACGCTCATATCAACAACTAGGAAACTAGGACATTATTTCCTTTCCCATACTATATTGGTGAGAAACGACTATCATATCAAAAAGATACTCTATAAGCCAGATATAGTAGAAAGAATGACAAAGTCGGTCATAGAGCTATAAAAGTTTGATATTTCTTACGAATCGAGAAAGACACTCATATCTCAAGTGTTCGCAGACTTTGTGGTCGAGACCACCACCGAGGAATTAAATGTTTTGCCAAAGTGAGTGGTGCTTTTAGATGGATCATATAACACAAAAGAAAGTGGCAGAATGCTCCTTATAAAAAAAATAGACACGACTTCAAGCTAGAGGTTTTCATAAGGTTCGAATTCCCACTTAAAACAACCAGACAGAGGATGAGGCATGCTTGGGCGGGTTACGATTGACGTCCTAGATGGAGTCAAAGTAATAATAATCATGTCAGATTTGCAATTAGTTGCATCACACGTTTGAGGAGAATACCATATTAAAGATGGCATCACAAGTCCAAGGAGAATATTTAATCTCTATCACCTCATCAATCCATATGGCACGTCATAAAAAAAAAAAAAAAGACTCAAATGAGATGGAGACTAAAATCCCAAAAATAATAAAATGAAGAGACCTATTAAATTAAAATTTAAAATGGAGGACCAAAATTTAAAATAATAATAATAATAATAATAATAATAATAAAGACCAAAATTGCAATTAAAAAAAAAACTAATCAATTTTAAGATACATGTGTAGTAGCTAAAGAAATACTACCCTAAAGCTTCCATGATCCTCACCTTGGTAAATTAAATCCAAAAGATCATCAAATCAAAACAAATAATATAAGAAAAAAGGATACAAGGAATGATCTTGTTGGAACTCTCAACCAGGATGACAAATCCAACCTTCTCTCTTGATTTACAAAGGACCATATAATCAATTTAAAATATGGAAGAGTTGTGTTGTTTCAAACAACATCACAGAATATCCAAACTTAAGATCCAATCAGATAACGACAATAAACACCAGTTCACAATCACATACAATGCTAAAAAAAAAACATACCAACCTTGTCTTTTTGTTATTATTCATTTTAATTTCCACAATTAGTAAATACAAAGATCTATCTATGTTCGAGTAGATATTTTTCTCCATTTTCTTAGTCAACATCTACTTCTCTGAGTGGATCCTGCAAAAAACACAACACCAAAAGAATATGATGTCTGAACGAGCTAAGCTTCACACAGCCTTAACTTTTTTACAATTCTGTCATGCAGGAAATCATATATTTCTCAGAATTGCACTCAATACAGGAGTCAGCAAGCTTGTTTTTCCTGTCTATAGAAACATCACTGCTTTCATTCTTCTAGCTCCGCTCGCATATTTCACTGCAAAGTATTCTACTTTACCTCTATACCAACCTTTGATTATAGTATTCAACTTTCTCACTTTTTTTGTTCTTGTTTTCTTTTATCTGTTTCCCTCTTTGCAAGGAAAGATAGGCCACCAATAACCGGTTACTGTCTGTTACAGTTTTTCCTACTTGGACTTGTTGGGTACATTCTCTTTTCATGAAGTCATTTCATTCATCTTTATATTTGTTCAAAACATGTTTCGGCAACTTTAAATGTTACATGTTTGATTCTTACAGAATAACTATGAAAGAAGGATTTTACCTTGTGGGTTTGGACAATACATCGCCGACATTTGCTTCTGCTATGCAGAATTCTGTTCCTGCTCTTACATTTCTGATGGCTGTGATACTAAGGCAAGTTATAACTAATAACCCTTGTCCTCTAGAGCTTAAAGTTCAGAACGTTTTGATTATATATTCATAAACTTATTCAATTATGTATGTAAGATTGCAGATATGAGAGGTTGCGCTTAAATAGGATAAATGGTATGGCTAAGGTTCTTGGAGTAGTTGCTTCTGTTGGAGGAGCTTCAATCATTACCCTTTACAAAGGACCAACAATTTATGCCCCAGAATCACGTTTAGCAGTACATCAGAGACGGTTCTTGTTTCTATTTGAGGATGCTAATGGGAAAAATTTGAGCTTGGGTGGCATTTTTCTCTTTGGTCATTGTTTGAGTTGGTCTGGTTGGATTGTGATGCAAGCATTTGTTCTGAAAAATTATTCAGCACAACTCACTGTTTCTGCTTTTACTTGCTTATTTGGTATTGTGCAGTTTGGGACAATTGCAGCATTTCTTGAGAAGGATCCCAAGGCTTGGCAGCTCAATTCCATCGATGAGGCCTATAGTATTTTGTACTCGGTTTGTATGTCAAACTTGATTGCTCAATCTGATCTTTCACTAGTATGGGAATTATTTCATGTTACAGTATATGAATTCGGCTCGTTGTTTTTTCTGTATCAGGGAGTGGTGATTTCAGGGGTGGCAGCAGCAATACAAATATGGACTATTAGCAAAGGAGGACCAGTGCTTGCTTCAATTTATCTGCCCTTACAGACGTTACTTGTAGCTTTGATAGCATCTGTTGTTTTTGGTGAAGAATTCTTCTTGGGAGGGTATGTTCTTAAATCTTAATATACTCCATGTAACTTCAATTTCACTTTATTTCATCAAAATTTTGATGATAGTAAAATATGTTGTTGTTTTGAATTGTGAGGTGCAGGATCATTGGAGCCATCTTAATTATAACTGGTTTATACCTTGTTGTATGGGGAAGAAGTCAAGAAACCAAGTCCGATGAGCCTGAGAATTGTCTCGAAGAAAAACTTGATAGTTCTTCCCTTATCCAACCGTTGATTTCTGTGCACAACTCTAAGATGTTAGAAGAACAATTTATATGCTAGTAGAACTGTAATAGTTTCTTGAGCCTTAAGTTAAGGTGACCAAATGTTACATCATTTCTTTGATGTAGCAGGGTATTTTTGCAAGTACCAACAATTGATATGGACAAGAATTGCAATTGGTAGATAATTGATTTATATGTTGTACTGCATAATAAGCTACCTACAAAAGCTATTATTTCACACACGATTTAGTAGCTTTTGCTTGTTTTGTTTTTTTATTGGTTGTAACTTACTAGATGCAGCGTTTTCCATTTGCATTGCTATGACATGAGCAGCGTGATCACCTTTTGATTTTGCTTGGTATGCTTTTGTTCCAAAGCTGCTTATTATTAATTGAGAGTGTATATAAAGATTGTCTCTTGCCATCTCTCATATTGTTGACTGCATGTGTTAGACTAAAACGAGTGGTTAAGATTGACTTTTACAAAAATGATTTGCCATATACACCTTTGATCATATCACACATTATTTAGCAGATCTAATTATCCATGATAGTTCTATAAGACCACGACACCACCAAACAAAGACTTGATCTTTGATATATATTAGTGTCAGACCGACTGTTAGCTCGTAAATTCGACGCCCAGATGAAGTTGGAAGTGTTGAGGAGAATATTAGGCTCTTGAAGAAGGTTAGGAAGACTTTCGACAGGATTTGTGTGATAGGTTTGAGTCGAAGGTACTCATAAGAGAAAAAGAGATCTTTTGGAACTTAGAAAATGTTTCTAAGAGTTAAAGGGGGAACCTTCGACCGAGAATGTTGATGATGTCTGACGCTGGGAATTCAAATTCAAATAAAGGAGGGAGTAGTTACTTTGGTTCGCTCTCGAGGAAAGACAGGTGGCGTGTATCCGGGCAATGGAAGCATGCAATATGACACTTGTCATTTGTTGATTATTTCAGGCAGTTTATATCAGTTAGTTTTAGTATTATAAATAAGGGTCCTAGCAATAGGATTAAGGGTGTTGTGTTCACTGTGTACAAGTAACTCTAAATTTACTCAAAAGTATCCACGTGTTGAGAAAAGAGTATTGTGAGAATGTACATGATGTAAACACCATTTATTCTTCAACGCAATTTACTTTGATCTTTACTTAAATTGTCATCTTTTATTTGAAGCCAATTACGTTTCTGCACTTATTTTCGTTTTATACCTTTTGATTTTTATTGCACACGTTCGACCCTTCCTTTTACATTCCCAGCCTTTTAATTTTACATTTTGAAATGTTGTCTTGTACTATATTTTCAACAACTTTCCTTCTTGAGTATTGTCGAAGTATTAATTGCTTTAGAATTTAACTTAGATCAACTGTTAGCACATGTCCTAGGATCAATCTGATCGATCCTGTAAGTCACCAAAGTCAGATTTGGAAGATCAGCGGTTGTTTACCAATTTTCACGGTAAACAAATTGGCACGCTCAGTGGGACAGTGCTAACTGTATAAATTTTTTTTTTTAATTTTTGAAAATCGTCATTCATCAATCTCTTTCTTCTTAAAAAGCTTCGTTGCATGTTATTAAGAAGTGGTAGGGTAGCCAATACAAATGAAGAAAGACCAAGGAGAAAATATACTAGAAAAATGACGACGAACACTAGTCAGCCAAACAATCCAAATCCTCAAGGGAGTGGTTCTAATCCACAGTCAAGTAATCCGAATGCTCGGCCTAGTAACACAAACCCTCAAAATGTGTCTAGGAATGATGTGGTACCACCCCCAGTTCCTTCGACAGGAGAGCCGATCCCACCTCCTGTTATGTCCGACCCATCAACGACAGGACCAGGGTCGACATATACAAGGGATTACACTCAACCTATTTTGGAGTACATAGGCCCACAAGCATCTAACCCCCAAACTCCACCAGGAGGAACTTCGACATTTAGGCATCTTCCCCCTCCAGGATTTTCACAACCCCTACCAAGGATTCCACCTTATGGAATGCCAACGTCAATAATGCAAAGCCTCCAAAATGCCCCCCCCCCCCCAGTATTCTCAGACAATGCAATGTCTTCGCCATTACAGGGGTCGGGATCTGGGATAAATGTGGGTCGAAACAACCAAAGTGTAGGTATAGGATATTCCACTCAAGGTCCTAGTCTAACAAACACGTCTATAGAATGTTTAAGACTGATCCACGTAGACTGTATGTCTAATAATCGTGAGACTGCAAGTGCACAGTCCTGTCGCGTAGTCTTAAAAAGATATCGTATCCACAGGGACTATGAATCGATCTACCGTTATCTTAAGTTACTACGTAAATCTAAGGCTAATGATTTTTAATTGGATTAGGGGAAATGAACTTAAATCTAGATGAAATATTAATAAGCGGATATCGGTATGTATTTCGTCAAACTTAAGGTATCCGAAGTTCCACTGGCTCGTTCCTAAACTATAAAAATTCCCTTTTCAGTAAATAATATTTATTTAAAAACCTTTATCTCAAACTCTCGCTTTGTTGACTTAGATTATGCAATTAAATCCTAACGTATGCTCTCGCTATCCCGTCGGGTTTA
The DNA here is from genome assembly GCA_022829125.1 of Lathyrus tuberosus. Classification (NCBI taxonomy): domain Eukaryota; kingdom Viridiplantae; phylum Streptophyta; class Magnoliopsida; order Fabales; family Fabaceae; genus Lathyrus; species Lathyrus tuberosus. The sequence continues at coordinate 7,417,191 of JALAZF010000170.1, forward strand.
AAAACACTTTTTGGAAACAAATAACATTTAATTGGTTTTAAAACGCTCCCGCTGTCTTTAAAAACAATGTTCAGTATCTACTATCCGGTTTAAATCTCAAACTCTCGCTTTATTGATTTTTACCTTTGATCGTTTTTACTCTCGTAATAAACTCTTGACAATTTATTAATTAGATACTAAAACCAGAAAAAGTTATTTTTAATAAAATAGTAATTTAGCCAGTTTATTTCAGATCCTTTTGTTTGCTTAATTTACATACCGATATCTAATCGGTTTAGCCAGACATATTTTTCAAAACAAAATCACAGCAATAATAATTAAACAAAGTTGCAGGCATATTATTAGATACGAAAATAAATAAAAACATATAAAATTGAAACCTGATATTGAATTGAATAAATAAATTGAAGTAGAAACTTCTAGTACCAACTTCGATCCAAATACAAATTTATTGCAGAAACTTAAAAACGAAAACTTAAACAAATTCTGAAGCTTAGAAACAAACTAAAGGAACAATAGATTTCCGATGTAGAAATCTATTGCAGGTTGGGTTGGGGAAGTAAAAATGAGCTCTGAAAATACTGCTGGAAAAATAACTGGTATGAAAAAGAACGAGCAAAAGAGGAGAGGTCCCCTTTGATATTCAATCGCTGGGTATTTATAAAGCTCGTGTAACCTCTAGGTTGAGAAAATGGTGGAGAAACTTTCGTGATTCTCGTGACTCAGTAGCGAGAGAGAAAATAGGAAGGGTTTAAGAAATATTCGTTCTCAACGGCTAGGAAATTGAATATTGGTTTTGGATTGAGGCGATCGCCTCCCTTCTTCATTGGGCCTGAGGCGTGGGCCTCAATATTATTTTGTTTTATTTGGAGGCGGGTGCCTCCCTTGCTGAGGCGGCGGCCTCAATAACAATTTACTGCGTGTGTTATTCACGTGCATGATTTTGGGCTGGGCTTCATATTCCATTTCTTTTCTTCTTTTGCACCACATCTCTTTTGTTATTTAAGCCTCCTTCCATTTCTTTGACTTTATGAATCAATTTCTTCTCAAATTTATCTTCATTTCTTCATTATTTCTCAAGCATGCATTAATAACATAAATACCTGAAACAATAGAAATACCTGCATAATACTAAAATAAAGTAAAACAATTAAAAGAAAATGATAACAATATTTATGAGAATTAAATCAAATATGCTATATAAATTCGTGTTATCAAACTCCCCTACACTTGAACCTTTGCTTGTCCTCAAGCAAACAATATCGTAAACACATGTCTGATGCAAATACATGACACAACTGAGATCATACGTGGCCGAGGGGCATATGTTAGAAAGAAGATAGTCGACTTTAACACTAATGATATAGAGATGACACAGAATCATAAAGTCATGATCAAAAACTTCCGCCCTATACAAACCAGTCCAAATCATGCTATGATAACTCAATCTAATTCTTTAGTCCTAAATTCACCCATTTTCATTCAAGCGCAATCACATTAAGCCCTTTATCCTTACACGCACATGGTAGAGTCGTCGGTTAGTGAGTATGATCCTTTTAAGCATAGAGTTCTGGCACAAATATGTGGTATACTCCTTTTATTTTCCCAATTGCAAGTTGTGGGGGATCGAACTGTAGTCCGCCCTACCAAGTTCAGTACCAGAGACTTCTGAACCAACCGACAACGAGTTTCTTTCTTAACAATTCGTAGGTTCTGCAGCTGTTGGGTTAAATGACCGGATAAGGGCCACCTAGCTTAGTTAGTGCATTCCCTATTTATAACAATAGAGCACAAATTTATTTATTATTTTGGATCATTCACTTATATTCATCGACTCTCTACTTAGTTTGTGCTTCAGACGGTGCTGACTGCTAATATAAACTACTGAAGGCTCATTTAAATACTAAAACTTAAGGTCTCGGCATCATAAGTACTTAAACTGATTCGCATATTTGGGAAGATAAGGGTGTCAACACTGTATTAATTTTGTCGAATCGTTTTCAACTTTCCAACATCGCCCAAGCGAGCTACAGCCTATATACTTTCTAAGTATGTCACGCACTGTACCAAACTAAAAATATTATTTATTTATTTATTTATTTTTATGGCTCAAGAAAATGGAGGAAACTCGACAAACACGAAAATTTTCGCAAATTAGACTTAATGAAACATAAATATGCTTTTATTGAAAGGAAATCTAATCCTATAAAAACTTAAAAAGGGTAAAACGTACTCCCCTACACTTAAAACTTGCATTTGTCGCAAATGCAATGAAATTTGGAGAAAATAGACTAGAAAATTAGAAGAGTAACAATGAAAAATAGACTAGAAAAGCAAGAAAAATAGAAATAAGAGAAAATATGATAAAAGTGCAATTTTATGAAATAAAACTAAAACTAAAACTAATAAGTGAGTTGCCTCCCACTAAGCGCTTTGTTTAATGTCGCTAGCTCGACACAACAAAGGTTAGTTTTTAGACTCAGTGGGAATCTCTAAGAACTTAAGACTATCAGAATAGTCTCTGTTTCCGACATTGTGGTAATGTTTTAAACGCTGTCCATTCACTATAAATGGATCACTTGATTTCCCTTTAATTTCCACTGCACCACTTCGAAGAACCTTAGTGACTTCGAATGGACCTGACCACCTAGAGCGAAGTTTTCCGGGAAAAAGTTTGAGTCTGGAATTGAATAAGAGTACTACATCTCCCTCTTTAAAATCTTTCCTAGAGATGCGCTTATCATGCCATCTTTTTGTTCTTTCTTTGTATATCCTAGCATTCTCGTACGCATCTAGCCTTAGCTCTTCTAATTCATTTATATCGAGAATTCGTTTTTCACCGGCAGCCGTATAACTTAAATTTAAAGTTTTAATAGCCCAATAGGCCTTATGTTCTAATTCCACCGGAAGATGACATGATTTGTCATAAACAAGTTTAAAAGGAGTGGTGCCTATGGGAGTTTTGTAGGCTGTTCTATATGCCCATAAAGCTTCGTGTAGTTTTGAGGACCAGTCTTTCCTAGACGTAGCAACAGTCTTTTCCAATATTTGTTTAATTTCTCTGTTAGACACTTCCACTTGTCCACTAGTTTGTGGGTGGTAAGGTGTTGCTACGCGATGTTTAACACCATACTTGAGTAACAGTTTTTCGAGTATTCTGGATATAAAATGAGATCCACCGTCACTAATAACTAGTCTTGGTACACCAAATCTTGGAAAGATCACATTCTTGAATAGTTTAGTTACCACTCGTGTGTCATTTGTTGGAGAGGCTATAGCCTCAATCCACTTTGAAACATAATCGACAGCGACGAGTATGTATTTGTTACCAAAGGAAGATGGAAATGGTCCCATAAAGTCTATTCCCCACACATAAAAAATTTCCACTTCTAAAATGCCTTTCTGAGGCATCTCATCGCGTCTAGATATACTGCCAGTGCGTTGGCACCGGTCACAATTTAAAACCGCGTTGTGAACGTCTATCCATAGGCTAGGCCAATAGAGGCCGGCTTGTAAAATTTTTGCGCATGTTTTCGATGTGCTTGCATGTCCACCATAAGGGGCATCATGACAATGAGAAATTATGTTTTCCACTTCACTTTCAGGGATACATCGACGGAAGATACCGTCGGCGCCTCTTTTGAAAAGTAAGGGCTCATCCCAATAATATTGTTTTAGATCATGAAAAAACTTCTTCTTTTGTTGATAAGTCAAATCAGGTGGAAGCACTCCTGCAACTAGGTAATTGACGAAGTCAGCATACCATGGTAATACGGTCTTTGTTTGGACTGCTTCCACAACTTCAGTTGTCTCGGTTTCCTCATGTTTTACAAGGTATTCTAATGCAGTGCTTTCGGATTCTATCTGGGCCACTAGGTGTTCATAAGGAAAATCATCATTTATTGGCACCTCTTCAAGTTTAAGACCTTCCATCCTCGATAAATGGTCAGCTACTACATTCTCAGCACCTTTCTTATCCTTTATTTCCAAATCGAACTCTTGTAAAAGTAAGATCCACCTCAATAGTCTTGGTTTAGCGTCCTTTTTAGTTAATAGGTATCTTATAGCAGCGTGATCAGTGTAGATAATTATTTTTGCACCTACTAGATAAGAGCGAAATTTATCAAGCGAGAAGACCACGACTAAGAGTTCCTTTTCGGTGGTAGCATAATTCATTTGTGCAGGGTCCAAGGTTCTACTTGCGTAGTATATGGCATGAAGCTTTTTGTCTCTTCTTTGTCCTAGGACTGCACCTACAGCGAAATCGCTTGCGTCGCACATTATTTCAAATGGTAATCTCCAATCAGGTGGTTGCATGATTGGTGCGGATATGAGGGCTGTTTTTAATTGCTCAAATGCCTTGAGGCATTTGTCATCGAAATTAAACTCAACATCTTTCATCAGGAGGTTGGTCAGAGGTTTAGAAATTTTAGAGAAATCTTTTATGAATCGTCGGTAGAAACCGGCGTGTCCCAAGAAACTTCTTATTTCTCTTACTGTCTTTGGGGGTTGGAGGTTCTCAATAACTTCAATTTTTGCTTTATCAACTTCAATCCCCTTTTCAGACACTACGTGTACAAGTACAATTCCTTGTTTTACCATAAAATGGCATTTTTCCCAATTTAAAACGAGGTTTACTTGTACACATCTCTCCAACACCTTTTCTAGATTAGACAAGCAACCTTCAAAGCTTTCTCCACATACAGAGAAGTCATCCATAAAGACTTCCATGATGTCATCTATGAAATCTGCAAAAATCGCCATCATGCATCTCTGAAATGTGGCCGGAGCATTACACAATCCAAACGGCATTCGTCGATAGGCAAAAGTGCCATAAGGACATGTGAAGGTAGTTTTTTCTTGGTCATCAGGGTGGATAGGAATTTGAAAGAATCCTGAGTAACCATCTAAGTAGCAATAATAAGAATGCTTAGCCAATCGCTCAACATTTGATCGATAAAAGGTAGAGGGAAATGGTCCTTCCGAGTGGCTTTATTTAATTTCCTATAATCAATGCACATTCTGGCGCCACTCACGACTCTTTCTGCTATAGCTTCGCCAGCTTTGCTCATCGTGACAGTTATGCCTCCCTTCTTGGGTACGCAATGGACTGGACTTACCCATTGACTATCGGAGATTGGATATATAATTCCTGCATTTAGAAGTTTGGTTACTTCGTCCTTAACTACAGTGCTCAAGATCGGGTTAATCCTTCTTTGATGCTCTCTAGAAGATTTGCAGTCTTCTTCCAACATAATACGATGCATACAAATGGAAGGACTTATTCCTTTTAGATCAGCAATGTTGTATCCTAGAGCAGAGGGGTATTTTTTTAGAACTTGTATAAGCTTTTCCGTCTCAACTTGTCCTAAGTCTGCGTTGATGATTACAGGTCGTTTAAGCTCGGTGTCTAGGAATTCATATCTAAGAGTCTTGGGTAATGGCTTAAGATCCACGGCTGGCTTTTTCGGGCAAGGCATGTGATTGGGCGTAAGTGCTAAGCATTCGCTCAGACTATCGTCTTGATAAGGTTCACGCCAATTGTCATCTTCAAAGATCGGAGGGATTTGGATCTTCATTATATCTGAATATGAAGTCTGTTTCATCCCTAATTCTCTTACGCACTCTTCTATAACATCGATTGCATAGCATGTATCATCTATAGCTGGTGCTTGTAAGAATTGAGTTAGAATGAATTCGACTTTCTCCTCTCCAACTTCAAATGTTAGCCTTCCTTTCTTCACATCTATTATTGCTCCGGCGGTAGCTAAGAAAGGTCTTCCTAATATAATAGGGGTTGTGGAGTCTTCTTTAATATCCATGATTATGAAATCTGTGGGAATGTAGAATTGTCCTATTCGTACTGGCACATTCTCAAGTATACCTACGGGATACTTAATAGAGCGGTTAGCTAGTTGAACATACATTTTGGTTGGTCTTAGTTCTCCCATGTCGAGCTTTTTGCATATGGATAAAGGCATCACACTAATGCTTGCTCCTAAGTCGCATAGAGCTTTGTCTATGACGAATTTTCCAATGACACAGGGGATGGAGAAACTTCCTGGGTCTTTCAGCTTAGGAGGCATATGGTTTTGGATTATTGCGCTACACTCAGCAGTAAGTGTAACTGTTTCGTTATCCTCAATCTTTTTCTTATTCGATAAGATTTCTTTTAAGAACTTAGCATACGAGGGCATCTGGGTGATGGCTTCTGTAAACGGAATAGTGATGTTAAGTTGTTTCAGAAGTTCAACAAATTTCTTAAATTGCCCTGCGGTTTTTGCGCTAATAAGTCTTTGAGGATAAGGGATAGGAGGTCTATACGGCGGTGGAGGCACATAAGGTTTTTCTTGTTCTATGACCTCTAGTTCGTTGTTTTCCTTTTCCTTTGGTTCATCTTTCTTCTCAGTTGATTTATCTGGTTTCTGGTACATGGCTGGGTTTTCAGTCCTAGGGTCAATAGGTCCGTCCAATTCTTTTCCACTTCTTAATATAACTGCGTTTGCATGACCTTTAGGATTTGGTTGTGGCTGTCCTGGAAATGTGCCAGCTGGGGCAGCAGTAGGTGCTTGTTGTTGTGCCACTTGTGAAATTTGGGTCTCAAGCATTTTATTATGGGTGGCTAAAGCATCTACTTTGTTTCCTAATAGTTTAATCTGCTCATTCGTGTGAATGTTTTGATTCAGGAATTCTTTGTTTGTTTGAGTTTGGGTAGCTATGAAGTTTTCCATCATCAATTCAAGGTTAGATTTCCTAGGAACGTTTGGAGCGGCTACGGCTGGTTTTTGATATCCTGGCGGTACAGCAGGTGCTTGGTTAGGTGCATACAAGGCATTATTGTTCTTATAGGAAAAGTTCGGATGATTTCTCCAGCCTGGGTTATAGGTATTCGAGTATGGATTTCCTTGAGCATAATTCACCTGGTCTGTGGGCATTCCAACTAAAATTTGACATTCTGGGGCAGTGTGTCCTGGAGTTCCACATATTTCGCAATTTGGAGTTACGGCAGCCACGGTGGCTGGAGGTGTTATGGTCAAGTTGTCCAACTTCTGGTTAAGCGCGTCGACTTTAGCATTGATATGATCCAGGCCACTGATTTCGTACATCCCACTCTTTGGTTGTGACTTCTCTACTTGAGTTCGTTCACCACCCCATTGGCAATGGTTTTGAGCCATGTTTTCGATGAGGTTATAGGCATTGTTATAATCCTTGTCCATAAGTGCACCGCCAGCGGCAGCGTCAACTGTCAGTCTCGTGTTGTATAGAAGTCCGTGGTAGAAGGTATGAATGGTTACCCAGTTTTCTAGACCGTGGTGTGGACACATCCTCATTAAGTCTTTGAATCGCTCCCATGCTTCGTAGAGTGATTCAGACTCTTTCTGCTTAAATCCATTAATTTGTGTTCTTAGCAGAGCAGTCTTGCTTGGTGGGAAGTATCGCGCTAGGAAGACTTTCTTCAACTCATTCCAAGTGGTGACAGAGTTAGCAGGCAGAGACTGGAGCCAAGCTCTGGCTCTATCCCTTAACGAGAAAGGGAAAAGACGTAGTCTTATCGCTTCTGCGCTTACGCCATTTACCTTAACTGTGTCTGCGTATTGCAGGAACACTGACAAATGCAAGTTAGGGTCCTCGGTAGGACCACCGGAAAATTGATTTTGTTGTACAGCTGACAACAATGAAGGTTTGAGTTCGAAGTTGTTTGCCTCGATGGCAGGGGCAGCAATACTGTTGTGCGGCTCATCTTGCGAAGGAATAGCGTAGAACTTGAGAGGACGAGGTTGTTCACCCATTACTGGTTCTTCGACTGCTTAAGGAATATGAGTGTGTTGGATTCGGCGTCTTAGTCGGATAAGACGTTCAGGAGAAGAATTAGGTATCTCCAAGTCTTCGCTTTGAGAGCGAGTACTTGGCATACACAAGGAAAGGATAAAAGTAAATTAGTGCCTTAGTCTCTACAGCGTAACAAAGGAGTTACGATATCGACTGAAATAGTCCCCGGCAACGGCGCCAAAAACTTGATCCGCGTAGACTGTATGTCTAATAATCGTGAGACTGCAAGTGCACAGTCCTGTCGCGTAGTCTTAAAAAGATATCGTATCCACAGGGACTATGAATCGATCTACCGTTATCTTAAGTTACTACGTAAATCTAAGGCTAATGATTTTTAATTGGATTAGGGGAAATGAACTTAAATATAGATGAAATATTAATAAGCGGATATCGGTATGTATTTCGTCAAACTTAAGGTATCCGAAGTTCCACTGGCTCGTTCCTAAACTATAAAAATTCCCTTTTCAGTAAATAATATTTATTTAAAAACCTTTATCTCAAACTCTCGCTTTGTTGACTTAGATTATGCAATTAAATCCTAACGTATACTCTCGCTATCCCGCCGGGTTTAAAAACACTTTTTGGAAACAAATAACATTTAATTGGTTTTAAAACGCTCCCGTTGTCTTTAAAAACAATGTTCAGTATCTACTATCCGGTTTAAATCTCAAACTCTCGCTTTATTGATTTTTACCTTTGATCGTTTTTACTCTCGTAATAAACTCTTGACAATTTATTAATTAGATACTAAAACCAGAAAAAGTTATTTTTAATAAAATAGTAATTTAGCCAGTTTATTTCGGATCCTTTTGTTTGCTTAATTTACATACCGATATCTAATCGGTTTAGCCAGACATATTTTTCAAAACAAAATCACAGCAATAATAATTAAACAAAGTTGCAGGCATATTATTAGATACGAAAATAAATAAAAACATATAAAATTGAAACCTGATATTGAATTGAATAAATAAATTGAAGTAGAAACTTCTAGTACCAACTTCGATCCAAATACAAATTTATTGCAGAAACTTAAAAACGAAAACTTAAACAAATTCTGAAGCTTAGAAACAAACTAAAGGAACAATAGATTTCTGATGTAGAAATCTATTGCAGGTTGGGTTGGGGAAGTAAAAATGAGCTCTGAAAATACTGCTGGAAAAATAACGAGCAAAAGAGGAGAGGTCCCCTTTGATATTCAATCGCTGGGTATTTATAAAGCTCGGGTAACCTCTAGGTTGAGAAAATGGTGGAGAAACTTTCGTGATTCTCGTGACTCAGTAGCGAGAGAGAAAATAGGAAGGGTTTAAGAAATATTCGTTCTCAACGGCTAGGAAATTGAATATTGGTTTTGGATTCGAGGAAAAATTGGAATGGAGCAATAACAGTAAGAGGCGATCGCCTCCCTTCTTCATTGGGCCTGAGGCGTGGGCCTCAATATTATTTTGTTTTATTTGGAGGCGGGCGCCTCCCTTGCTGAGGCGGGGGCCTCAATAACAATTTACTGCGTGGGTTATTCACGTGCATGATTTTGGGCTAGGCTTCATATTCCATTTCTTTTCTTCTTTTGCACCACATCTCTTTTGTTATTTAAGCCTCCTTCCATTTCTTTGACTTTATGAATCAATTTCTTCTCAAATTTATCTTCATTTCTTCATTATTTCTCAAGCATGCATTAATAACATAAATACCTGAAACAATAGAAATACCTGCATAATACTAAAATAAAGTAAAACAATTAAAAGAAAATGATAACAATATTTATGAGAATTAAATCAAATATGCTATATAAATTCGTGTTATCAAAGACAACAAATAGATGAGAGTAATCTACAAATGGTACAAACTTTGTCTCAAACTATGGGGAAAATTTTCCAGCCTTTGATTCGGAACACTACGCAGACCAACCAATAACTAACGACGCAATTGGCACACATGGCAGAATTTATGGGGGTGTCGGCCCCTGTACGAGGTGCGATTGTGGTGGAGAATATCCCACGGCGGAACCTAGAGACTATGCCTGAGGCCAACCTGGAACCTCCGAGAGTCGAACTCCCCAGAGTCGAACCACCTAGGAACCAAGGGCCAATTCCAGAAGAAGGGGAACAAGGGGTAGTGATAGTGAATAGAAACCAAGATGCTGATCAGGTTGTACAACAGGTTCAACGTAACAACATAGCAGCGGATAACAACCTAGCAGCCATGGTCGAAAGAATAATGGCTCGAAATGGGGTGAATTTTGGCTTTACTAGGCCAAACTATACCTCACCCATAGTGGGTTATATCCTGCAATCAGAATTACCTCCTAGGACGAAGGTCCCAAAGTTTACCAAGTTCTCAGGAGATACAACTGAATCTACTGTCGAACATGTAGCCTGGTATATGATTGAGGCTGGAGAGATCGCAAATGACGAAAGTCTTAGGGTGAAATATTTCCCAAGTTCTCTCACCAAAAACGCTTTTACTTGGTTTACAACCTTACCTCCTAACTCAATCTGTAATTGGACCCAGTTAGAGCGCTTGTTCCATGAACAATTCTATATGGGGCAAACTAAGATTAGTTTGAAGGAGTTGGCCAGCATAAAGCGAAAGTTTACTGAACCAATAGACAATTACCTAAACAGGTTTCGATTACTTAAGGCTAGGTGTTTTACTCAAGTGCCAGAGCATGAACTGGTCGAAATGGCCGCTGGTGGCCTTGATTACTTTATTAGAAAGAAATTGGATACCCAGTATCTGAGAAACATGGCCCAACTGGCTGATAGGGTTCGACAGCTAGAACGTCTCAAAGACGAAAAGACTAAGTTCAATAAGGGCAAAAAGGTAGCCTATGTTGAATATAATAAGGATGTCGAAGGTTTGTACGACAAACCATTATACTTTGACGAGAGTGAGGTAGACGTTGCCGAGTTAAAGCAAGGGCCTCTGTATGCTTGTAAAATGTTAGCCCCTTCGACTGGAAAAAATTCTGGCGAATCTGAAAAGAATGATAAGTTTCCCAAGAAAACATACACTTTCGATATCACCAAATGTGACGAAATTTTTGATTTGTTGGTAAAAGATGGGCAGATGATAGTGCCTCCTGGCGCTAAAATGCTGCCTTTAGAACAAAGAAAAAAGAGAGGATTTTGTAAGTACCATAATTTTTTGGGTCATAAAACTTCCCAATGTTTTCTTTTCAGGGATCTGGTGCAGAATGCTATTCAGGAGGGCAGGCTGAAATTCGGAGAGAAGAGCAAATGTTAGATGAAAATTGACTCCGACTCATTACAAACAGCAGATGCTCATTATGCTGAGCCAGAGATACATATGGTTGCGGTTGCTGATGACTTCGACTGTTCAGTCAATATGGTGGAAATTACTGAAGACTTCGCCAACAAAGCTGTGTTAGCCAAGGTCACTGAAGACTTTGATAGTTATGCTATGGAGAAACTCATGAAAGAGGCTGTTGATAGCTTCAACGAGGCCACTGAGGGTTTAAATGATGGGATCAATGAGGGTTCCAACATGATGCTGGTTACTAAAGAAACTGCTGAGAGTTTCGTTAAGATGGACAAGGCTGCTGAGGGCCTTGATAGGGACTTCTGCAATCTAGACCTTAGTGCTGATGTCGACATGGACATCAATATGGTCAAAATTACGCAACATCAGACGGTGGAGGTGGACGAAGCAAGCCTCCAAGAAGAGCGTAACAAAGTGACGTATCCAAAATAGGTTGAAACTATCATTGAATTCCTTCACCGCTGCCAAAAGAAGGGATCAGGCGTCATTTTATGCCCCAGATGCAGTGCAATCTTAGATCAAAAGGCTGCTCACAATCTTGAGGGGATTAGGAAGGCTAGAGAAAGAAGGGAGCAGAGATCCTCTCATGGTCAAAGGGGTTTCGACCCTAGAAGGTCCTCTTCAAGATAAATGGGAGGAAAAACATAGTTCCCAGGGGCCAGACCCAGTACCTTCAAACCAACAAGCAATGCACCAATAGGGAGCTGGATGAAACCTGTCGAAGGAAAGGAAAAAGGTCAGAAAAAGTGGCAGAAGTTTGATGTGGGCAGAGGCTCTTCAATAGAGTATCGAAAGGAGTTTCAGACCTCTAACAAATCGGCATATGTTTCTGAAAACTATAAGGGGAAGAACCCGATGTCGCGATCTCAATGGAGGAGAGAGCAACGTCGAAGGAAGGCTCTCAGGGAGGCCCAGTCAAAGGATCAAGGAGAATCCAGTACTAATATCCCTACTGACAATAATGGAGGGAATCCAATGAGGGCTGATGAAAAAATACCTGTAGGACGAAAACTGTTTGCCTCTCAAGAGGATAAACCTGAGAAGACCGTCGAAGAGGATGACGAGATGATAGACAACTTCGATTCCGAATCTGACGCTTCTCTTGATATCATAGTCAATGTGGTATCTGTGATACCCAGAGAGTTCGACCAGCTCACAGAAGTCGAAGATTTAGATGCCTGCACTGAGGCAAAGATGGCAGCACACAAGCTGTTATGCTACTATATTATGAACAATGGGTGTGTCAAAGAGCATAACGCTTTTTTCGAGCGACCCACAGAGGAAATGAGGAGTCACCTAAAGCCCCTCTATATTACTGGCAAGGTGGAGAATGTGCCAATAAATAAAATATTAGTCGATTGTGGCGCAGCAGTGAACTTGATGCCATACTTCTTACTGAGAAAGATTGGCAAGTACGATACTGACACTAAGCCACATAACATGGTTCTTTCGAATTACGAAGGAAAAATTGGCTCTACTTTGGGAGTGATACAAGTCGACTTAACAGTGGGAACAATCACTAGGCCTACTGTCTTCATGGTAGTAGAAACAAAAGCCAACTACAATATGCTTTTAGGACGAGAGTGGATACATGGCATTGGTGCAGTTCCATCTTTGATGCATCAATGCATCACCATCTAGAGACCAGACGACATAGTCGAAAACATTGAGGCTGACCAGGGGTATTTTAAAGCACCAATCAATCATGTGGACAGACGTCAGTTCGACAAACATTTGGCTCACATTTCCCCCTGTGGTCCAGCAGATTTTGAGTTTGTCCCAGACGAAGAGACATTTTTCTCATTATACTTACATCCCATCGAGGGTTTCTGTTAGGATAAGGAGGTGCCAAGGGAAAGAATTTTGTACCTTGGCGAGCCTGCAGTAGACCCCACAGGGTGGGGAAGTGAATTCAGTGATAATGACTGAGTTCGAAGCATTGAGAAGAATTTTGGCCTACGTGGCTGAAACCAGACTACAAGCGGCTTTGGAGGCTGCTAACGAATACATGGCTGGCGAAGCCAATCCCGAATTCCACCAAGAAGGTCCTGGTAAGGACTTCGACCCAGAGCCACCTGATAAGGTTCAGGATGTAGAATGAGGCTAGAGGCTTGACGCTATTTATGACGATGAGCCTTTGGGATTTGAAAAAGATCCGCTGGAAAACAATGTTAAGATGCTAGCGCAAGATCCGTTAGAAGAAATCGACCTAGGCAAAGGGGCAACCAGAAGGCCAACATATGTTAGTGCCAAGCTTGACCCACAACTTAAGGTCGAAATTACCCAGTTGTTGCAGGAGTTTAAAGACTGTTTCGCCTGGGACTACGATGAAATTCCCGGTTTGAGTAGAGAGTTGGTCGAACACAGGTTGCCGATCAATCCTGGGAAGAAGCCAGTCAAACAGAATCCAAGACGGTTTGCCCCAGAAGTTCTCTCGAAGATAAAGGAGGAAGTCAAAAGACTCATTCGATTCAAATTTATCCGCACTGCCAGGTATGTCGAATGGTTAGCTAACATTGTACCTGTTATTAAAAAGAATGGTTCCTTACGAGTGTGCATAGACTTTAGAGATTTAAATGCTGCAACTCCTAAGGATGAGTATTCCATGCCTGTGGCAGAAATGTTAGTCGATTCCGCCGCAGGACATGAGTATCTTAGTATGCTAGATGGGTGCTCTGGCTATAACCAAATATTCATTGCTGAAGATGATGTCCCCAAAACAGCCTTTCGTTGCCCTGGAGCCTTGGGCACCTATGAGTGGATAGTGATGCCTTTCGGCCTTAAAAATGCTGGGGAAACATATCAACGAGCAATGAACTCTATATCCCATGATTATATAGAGCCTTTCATGAAAATATATATCGATGATATCGTGGTTAAGTCTGTTTCAGGGAAGAGTCACTTAGACCATCTTCGACACTCCTTTGAAAGGATGAGAAGGCATGGTCTGAAAATGAATCCTCTTAAATGTGCGTTTTGTGTGCAGGCAGGGGATTTTTTAGGCTTTGTGGTCCATAAAAAGGGGATCGAGATCAACCAGAATAAGACCAAGGCCATCATGGAAGCGAAAGCGCCATCAACGAAAAAGGAGCTGCAGTCGCTGCTGGGCAAGATCAATTTCTTGAGGAGATTCATATCGAACCTAAGCGGAAAAACGCAGGCCTTTTCACCATTGCTTCGATTTAATAAGGATGGATTTGAATGGGGGCAGGAGCAGCAGGCGGCCTTCGACAAGATCAAGGAATACATGAGTCATCCCCCAATTCTTTCCCCACCTTGTAGGGATAGGAGTATGAGATTGTACATAGCTGCATCAGACAAAACCATAGGGAGCATGTTGGCTCAAGAGGATGAGGATGGTGTCGAAAGAGCCATTTACTACCTTATTAGAGTGTTGAATGATGCGGAAACTAGGTATAGCGTGATAGAAAAATTATGCTTGTATTTCTCTTGTACAAAATTGAAGAAATATATAAAGCCAGTTGATGTTTATGTTTCGTCTCATTTCGATGTTATTAAGCACATGTCGTCAAAACCTATCTTGCATAGTCGAATCAGTAAATGGGCACTAGCACTGACTGAGTACTCTTTAACGTATAAGCCTCTGAAGGCGGTTAAGGGATAAGTGGTAGCTAACTTTATAGTCGACCACTCCATAAACGAAAGCATGTTGAATTATGTCGAATTAGAACCTTGGAGGTTATACTTCGACGGCTCTAGCCACAAAGATGGCACAGGTGTAGGTGTGCTGATTATTTCTCCGAATAAAATTCCAACAAAATTCAAGTACAAGGTCGAAGGATGTTGTTCCAACAATGAGGCTGAGTATGGAGCCTTAATAGCTGAACTTGAAATTTTGTTAGAATTGGGGGCAACTCGAGTCGAAATAATGGGAGACTCAGAGTTGTTCATAAAGCAAATTACAACGGAGTACAAATGTGTTAAGGAGAATCTTATCATGTACTTCGTAGTGGCCAACAGACTATTGAAGAGATTCGAAGTAGTGAGCATTCGACACATACCTCGACTAGAGAATCAAGTGGCCAATGACTTGGCTCAGGTTACTTCTGGGTATAAGGTTTCGAAGGAAAAGTTACAAGAGGCAATCGAAGCTAGAGGTAAAGTGGTATCAGTTGGATTATGGCCATCAGACCTAGAAGTGACAAAGCTTGGATATGCTGACGAAGAAAATTTTGAGTCCCACTGGGCGTGCCAATTTGTTTACCGTGAAAATTGGTAAACAACCGCTGATCTTCCAAATATGACTTTGGTGACTTACAGGATCGATCAGATTGATCCTAGGACATGTGCTAACAGTTAATCTAAGTTAAATTCTAAAGCAATGAATACTTCGACAATACTCAAGAAGGAAAGTTGTTGAAAATATAGTACAAGACAACATTTCAAAATGTAAAGTTAAAAGGCTGGGAATGTAAAAGGAAGGGTCGAATGTGTGCAATAAAAATCAAAATGTATAAAACAAAAATAAGTGCAGAAACGTAATTGGCTTCAAATAAAAGATGACAATTTAAGTAAAGATCAAAGTAAATTGCGTTGAAGGATAAATGGTGTTTACATCACGTACATTCTCACAATACTCTTTTCTCAACACGCGGATACTTTCGAGTAAATTTAGAGTTACTTGTACACAAGGAACACAACACTCTTAATCCTATTGCTAGGACCCTTATTTATAATACTAAAACTAACTGCTATAAACTGCCTGAAATAATCAACAAATGACAAGTGTCATATTGCATGCTTCCATTGCCCGGATACACGCCACCTGTCTTTCCTCGAGAGCGAACCAAAGTAACTACTCCCTTCTTTATTTGAATTTGAATTCCCAGCGTCAGACATCATCAACATTCTCGGTCGAAGGTTCCCCTTTTAACTCTTTGAAACATTTTCTAAGTTCCAAAAGATCTCTTTTCCTCTTATGAGTACCTTCGACTCAAACCTATCACACAAATCCTGTCGAAAGCCTTCCTAACCTTCGCTCAAAGACTCGTACGGACTGGCCAATATCATTTTGCTCAGGCAGATGCTTCGATTAAGGTGTAGCTGATTGGCCAAAGTTAGATATTTTCTTGCCACTTGCAAGGATTTGGTACAGAATACGCAGCGAGAAAGCCACATAGCCAAGAATGCTATGTGTTCTTCGTCTTCGACTATTTCAGTTTGCTTATTGTGGTAATGGTTTATGAAATGAGTATAAGTGTGTTTGGTGGTGGCGAACCCTATAGTATCTAGGGCATCTATTTCAGGGTCGTAAACTAAACCATGGGGCTTTAGCCCTGTGATAGCGGCTACGTCGAACAGAGTGGGCGTCATCATCCCACAAGGGAGATGAAAGGTATAGTGGGTACTATCCCAAAAATACAAAGATGATGCCAGTAAATTTGGATAGTAGGCTGGACCAGTCTTCGACATCATGATCAAGTCGTAGATTCCCGAGCTCTTCCAGGTTTCTGCTTTCACTTTCTCTAACTTGGTCAACCAGTTCAAATAGAGGTCAGAATCCTTAAAATATGGAGTTGCCCTAAACAGGCTAGACCCATCATTCAGATACTTCAAATTCAGGTTCTTTAGGGCTACATTGTCATGGGGTTCAGAGGTTACCCTAGTTTTATCTTTCTGCCCTAGAGGTTTGGTTTTACGATAGGATGGAAAGAAGTCGCTAATGGTTGTATAATCTGTGTCTAAAGAAGATAAAGGACCAGATAAAGATAACGGTTTCCCAGAAATGGTAATAGGAATCAGTACCTGGGTTTTGTAGATGTGCCTTTTCTCCTCCTTGAGGGGCTCAGGAATGAATTGCTGATTCTTTACCACCTCGGGTCCATTTAACACAACAAATGGAGGAAGCAGTGATGCGCCCTTTTGTCTTTTTAACTTCTGGTTTTTCCTTGGGTCTTGAGTAGTAGCAGTTGAAGAAGCCGTTGAAAAAAAACTTGAAGAAAATGGGTGAAGGGTTGAGCGTTTTGGAGAGAGGAAAAGGTGTGTAGTGGATACTTGGGAGTGGGAAAAGATAAAATAGTTTTTGAAGAAACTATTTATAAAGCGCTTTGGAAACACTAAAGGGCTCACTAATCATCATTAAGGAGCTAAGGCTAGTGGGACACGTGTCCTCTCAGGAGCCAAAGTAGGGGCGGTGACAGTTGCCACCTATATCCACGATCTCCTAGAGTTTAGGGGAGGTTATGGTGATTTGCGGCTTGATGTGATTTACGAGGGGACGTTTCAGTCATAATCATAACAGGCTGTGATGTCATGAATGTGATTGAAAAGAAACTGAATAGTTTCTTGGAATGTGGGTCAGTCAGTTTTGATGAACACGTATGCATGGTCGAAAGATGGCGTCGAACGGACACTATCAAAAAATGCCCTTTTCTTCAACACTGTCGAAAAAGACATTTTTGGGGGGTAATTTGTTAGCTCGTAAATTCGACGCCCAGATGAAGTTGGAAGTGTTGAGGAGAATATTAGGCTCTTGAAGAAGGTTAGGAAGGCTTTCGACAGGATTTGTGTGATAGGTTTGAGTCAAAGGTACTCATAAGAGGAAAAGAGATCTTTTGGAACTTAGAAAATGTTTCTAAGAGTTAAAGGGGGAACCTTCGACTGAGAATGTTGATGATGTCTGACGCTGGGAATTCAAATTCAAATAAAGGAGGGAGTAGTTACTTTGGTTCGCTCTCGAGGAAAGACAGGTGGCGTGTATCCGGGCAATGGAAGCATGCAATATGACACTTGTCATTTGTTGATTATTTCAGGCAGTTTATAGCAGTTAGTTTTAGTATTATAAATAAGGGTCCTAGCAATAGGATTAAGGGTGTTGTGTTCACTGTGTACAAGTAACTCTAAATTTACTCCAAAGTATCCGCGTGTTGAGAAAAGAGTATTGTGAGAATGTACGTGATGTAAACACCATTTATCCTTCAACACAATTTACTCTGATCTTTACTTAAATTGTCATCTTTTATTTGAAGCCAATTACATTTCTGCACTTATTTTTGTTTTATATCTTTTGATTTTTATTGCACACGTTCGACCATTCCTTTTACATTCCCAGCCTTTTAACTTTACATTTTGAAATGTTGCCTTGTACTATATTTTCAACAACTTTCCTTCTTGAGTATTGTCGAAGTATTCATTGCTTTAGAATTTAACTTAGATCAACTGTTAGCACATGTCCTAGGATCAATCTGATCGATCCTGTAAGTCACCAAAGTCAGATTTGGAAGATCAGCGGTTGTTTACCAATTTTCACGGTAAACACCGACACACATAGTTATGTTTTTTTTTTAATTATTATCAATGTTAATGTATCATATCATGATAGTGTTAAACTTCATCTATCCTATACTAATTGTCAAATTTTAATTATCTTTTGAAACCGACTTTGAACTTGATTTAGCGCAACATGTGAGCAATTTGTAGTGTTGGAATATGAGAGAGTGAGAGACATTTAAATAAAACCGTGTGTTTGAATAGCAATACAGAGATTTTATTATATAGTGAATTTTACAACTTATTGTATTAGTTACATAAGAAATATGCTGCAATATATTCTATTCTATTCTAGATTGGTTGAGGAATATCCTATAGAATATTCTATATATAAATATTAACATAATTGATTTTTAACATTCCCCCTCAATATGGATCATATATGTAATATGAGTTGAGTTTGTTACAAATATAATTCACTCAAGAACCCCTAAGAAACTTAGTGAACATATCAGCCAATTGATATTCAGATTTGACATAATCTATGGTGATTTCTCCTGAAAGTAAATTATCCCTTATATAATGACAGTCTCTTTCTATATGATTGGTCAGTTCATGGAAAATCGGATTAGATGCAAGTTCCTTTGAGGATGTTGCCATAGCACAATATTCATCTTCAACACTAGATAGTGCAATTGAATTTTGTTTCTTGCATCTCCATGATATCATATTACCTCCAATAAGAACACAATATCATGACATGGATTTTCTATTCGATGGTGATTTGGCCCAATCTAGGTATCAATAAAAAATTATTTAAGCATCACATTTATCTTCATATAACAGTCTTCTTTTTGGTGCATTATTTATATATCTAAGAATTCGAATGACTGCACCCAAATGACTATCACAAGGAGCGTTCAGAAACTGGATCACAATACTCACCACAAATGTAATATCAGGTATGGTGATTATAAGATAGTTGAGTCTACCCATAAGTCGTCGATGTCTTCCCAAGTATTTCAATGGCTCCCCATGACGCAAAATAAGTTTGACGTTGGGATCCAAATGAGTATCAACAGGACGACAATCAAGCATACTAGTTTCACTGAGGATGCCTAATGTATACTTGCATTGGTTGATTGCAATGCTTGATGAGAATTTGGCAACTTCAATGCCTAAGAAGTACCTGAGTGGACCTAATTCTTTTGTCTATAATTTTTTGAAAAGATGAGTTTTGAGACGCTAGATACCTTATGTATCATCTCTAGTGATAACAATGTTATCAACATAGACCACAAGAAAGATGTGCCAACTAATGGAGGAATGAAGGAAGACAACAGAGTGATTTGCTTCACATATAGTCATACCAAACTATATCAAAGCGGAGTTGAAGTGACCAAACCAAGCACGTGGGGATTGTTTCAGCCTATAAAGAGAACGAAGAAACCCACAAACAAGTCTAGAATTGCCAAGAATAGTAAAATATGAAGGTTGATCCATATAAACTTCCTCCTCCAACTCTTCATGTAAGAAGGAATTTTTAATGTCCAACTGATGAAGCGGCCAATGATGAATGACAACCATTGCAAGAAAGAGGCAGACTGGACTGATCTTGGCCACAAGAGAAAAAATGTCACCATAATTAAGACCAAATATTTTTCTGTATCCTTTAGAAACTAAATAGGCTTTAAAAATATCGATCTGAAAATCTGATCTAACTTTCACTATATAAACCGATTTTCCACCATTGTCTAACGTCAATTGGGATCAGTCATAACTTCACCTGTAGACTTAGGAATATATATAGAATCCCGACCAGAAACAAAAGAGACATAGGAAGTATAGAGACAGTCATAATTTAAAACACAGGCATGTTTAGGATTAGGATAATGATACCAAAAAAACTTTACGTAATGCTATTGGAAGTTCAAGTGATGTAATTGGAGGAGCAGTTGGAGCAGGACATGGTGTTGGTGGATAAATATCATATCTTACCTCCAGTGGATGAGGTGTATGTTGCTGGTAGACCAATTATGGAGGTGTAGGGGCTACACTAAGTATGGGGATGATGGAAGGGATATCTCGAACATCTGAAGTATCATTCTCATCAGGTGACACAGCGGCAGAGAAAAATGGCGAGGTTTTAAAGAATGTGACATAAGAGGAAACAATGTATCGTTAAATTTAGGGACAAAAACAATGATATCCTTTTTGTATACGTGAGTAGCTTAGAAAAATACATTTGAGAGATTTGGCAGAAAGTTTGTCTTTACCTGAACTGAGGTCATGAACAAACTCTGTGCAACCAAAGACGCGAAGAGGAGTGAGGTAGATATCATATTGCAGGTTAAAGATAGAGTATGGAATTTAATCTTAAGGGATCAATGAAGGCATTCAGTTGATAAAGTGACAAGCTGTGAGAAGAGAATCGCCCCAAAAACGAGTTGGGATATTATGGTGAAGTAAAAGAGTCTGTGCAATTTCAATTAAATGATGGTTCTTTCAATCAACGACGTTGTTTTGTTGTGGTGTGTAAGCACACTATGATTGATGAATAATCCCATGTGATGTTAAAAAGCATTGAAAATGGGATGACATATATTCACGAGTGTAGCGAGCGAAACTGGACGTGTTTCTTAAGCACTGTCGCTCTTTTGGGGTTACTACAGGTCAATTCATTTTTTATCCTATTGTGAGCTGATAAAGGAAGGGAAATAGATGTCTCCAATTTACCCTGCTTTCATACTGAGTTTAAACAGCGATCTGTTAGGTTACGGATGCGATATGGAAATAGGGCCTCTTTCTTCTTTCTTTGAGTGAAAAAACCGGGACTGTTCATGGGTAGGGGTTTAGGACTGATACTTTTTAATTGATGTTGGTATGGGATTGTGGGTTTTTGTTGAGTGTGCTCGCTAAGATTTTTCTTTCAATCTTATGCCTACGTATTCCCGTTTACCGAAACAGGGAAATCAGAGCGATCATAGTTCCTCCTATTCTACGGGAGGAAATGGTGTTTTGGTGTCTTGTTCAAAGCCCGAGACATGAAGCTAAAGGTGGTTTGTATCTTGTTCAAAGCCCAAGATGTGAAGCTGAAGGGTCTATTTGTATCTTGTTCGAAGCCCAAGATGTGAAGCTAAAAGGTTTTGACTTTAGAGAGAATTTGTCTTCTCTAAAGGGGAATATTTTGCCTGTTTGGCACGACTGTTGGGTGACTGATTATAAAGGAGAATTACTTTAACTGGGATATGCGAATCCAGCAATGCCATAATTTCCTTTATAGGAGATTTTCAACCTGAAGGAGAAGACTTTAACTCAGTTTAGAGCAACGCCATCTTTCCTTAGGAATTTCTTATGCTAAAAGAGGGACAGTGGCGTGGATGTAAATAATCCAGAGGCTTGCTGCTTACAGCAATTAGACGAGGGAAAATGAGTTGTTGATGTTTGTATGCTGAGACCAAAGTATGATTTGATGCTAAAAGGTTGATTGAATCAAACGGGGATTTTACACAAAGCCTAAGAGGAGGCTATTGACCCAACAAGAAGATGCTTTTATATGTCTCGTATGAAGCCCGAGAGAGAGGCTGGAAGGGTTGACTCAACAAGAGAGTGCTTTTGTATGTGTCTTGTACGAAGCCCAAGACAGAGGCTAAAAGGGTTTGACTCAATAAGAGAGTCTTTTATACTCACCAAGAGAGTGATTTGTATCTCGTACGAAGCCCGAGATGGAGGCTAAAAATGTTTGACTCAACAAGAGAGTCTTTTATACTCAACAAGAGAGTGATATTGTATCTCGTACGAAGCCAGAGATGGAGGCTGCAAAGGTTAACTCTGTTGGGGAGAATCATTGTACAAAGCCCAAGAGGAGGCTAGGGTTACTGTTTCAGTTGAGTGACAGGTCCAGTTTGTTGGTTAAAAGAGAAAATCAGTTCTTATATAGGTAATGTTATACTCATGGATTTGATCTGAAGACCGGGATTATTTCCTGTTTTTTAGGAAACGGAGAATCCGAAGGGTATTGAGACTGTCCAAGTCTACGGGTGTTTTTTCCTATTTTTGAAAGGAATTTGAGAATGTCTTTGAGACTCAAGGAGATTAGACTGTCCAAGTCTAGAGTTTTATCTTTTGCACTATGCTCAAGAGAGATCAAGAGACAGTATGTTCGCCGTAGAAAGATCTAGACTCTTTGAAAGACTGTTCTATTAAGATGACTAATTTACGTTCCTATACCTTTAAGAGATCGTCGGGACAATTTGTACGAAGCCCAAGAGGAGGCTGGAAAACTTTTAAGAAGCCGAGGGACAATTTGTACGAAGCCCAAGAGGAGGCTATCATTCTCGGAGGAATAAATCATTTATACGAAGCCTAAGAGGAGGTTGTGAATACTTCTAAGAAGTCGAGGGGTCCTTGTACAACGCCCAAGAGGAGGCGAGGATGCTTTTAAGAAGCCTGTGGGTCCCCAAACCCCGAGAAATTCAAGACAGGCTATTCACAGAGAATAGATCAAGCCAGGAAAGTTCGAGAATTTGGAAGAAACTCATGAGATGTCATTCACTGAGAAAAGATCATCTCTGGAGAATAGAGTTTCTTTGACAATATCTAAAGGTGACAGTCTGTGAAAGGGTTCACCGAGAATGCTGCCTTTCACGTCTCCATATTGTTTAACCCCAAGAGGAGGGAAGACTGTATCTGGTAATCGTATGGGGATCTAGTTTTGTCTACTTCTAAGAGTGATCAATGGGCTTAATGCTAGATGTAGTTGCCGGGGAAACTCTAAATATCTATACTATTATTACACAGTTGATATGAGTTTATGAAAGAAGACTTACAGCGAAACAGCCCCACAATACAGTTATATGTATAAAAGCGGATAAATGAAAGCGGGTAAACACTTACTCGGTTGTAAAACTTCCATGCTGTTTGGTTAGTTGTTCAACAAAGAAAGCTTTGATAACAATATTATATACAAAATCAAAGGAGAAAGTATTTTGAAAAAATGTTGGGGCTTACAGCTCAAGGAGAGGCCCAAGGTTTTACCAGTGATCGCACTGTGAGTTTGAATTTGTACAAGGACTTATACAAGTGACTGAGGCCCAAGAAAGGTTTTCTGTACAAAGGGATGGGTCTTACACTCTCTCAAGAGGCTCAAAGATTTTAAAAAGAATGGGGCTTATAACACGAGGGTAGGCCCAAATGATTTTTGTTTTGACATGGCGATCGCGCCGAGATTTTCTTTTATCATAGAGGGACTTATACAATATCTGAGGCCCAAATTTGTTTTGGTTAAAAGGGGATTGGTTCTTACACTCTAATAGAGGCCCAAAAGGTTTTGAATGGGTCTTATAGCTCGAGGAGAGGCCCAAGGTTTGTTTTTCAACGGACGATGATCGCGTCGAACTTTTTGAAATACAACGGGACTTATACCATAAGTGGGGCCCAAAAATATTTGTGTATTTACAAAAGGGGTTGGGTCTTACACTCTATTAGAGGCCCAAAGTGTTTTAAAAAATAAGAATGGGTCTTACTACTCGAGGGTAGGCCCAAGGTTATTTGCGTACAAAACGACGATCACGCCGAGGTTTTTTAAAATACCCGGAGGGATTTATACAATAAGTGAGGCCCACAATAGGTTATTTTACAAAAAGGCTTGGGTCTTACACTCTATTAGAGGCCTATGAGTGTTTGAAAACGATTTTTGAGGGTTGAATTAATCAAAACCCTAATTTGTTTCCAAAATGTATTTTAATTGAATAAAAAATTCAATTAAAATGATCAAAATTGTTTAACATGTGGAAAACAAATTGTGATTTTGGATTAATGTTTCAAAAATCATGTTTTGACCTACAAAATGATTAGAAGTCATTAAAATTTACAAAATCAAGAGGGAAAAAATATTTTAAATGTAAAAAACAATTAAAATATTAATTCTTTGAAAAAATATCAATTATATGAAATAAATAATATTTTTGGGATTTTTTGGTAAAATAAAATATTTTAACATTTTTGTGAATTATTAAAAAAAGAATCAACTCAAAATCATTAAAACTCAGAGAGAAATTAATTTTTGAATCAATTAAATAAAATCACAAAATTCAAATATTTGAATTTTCAAAAAAGGGCGCCAAGAACACCCAAGAACACGCGCGTGTTCTGGGTTTTGCCCAGATTTGCATTTTCTCTCCAATCTCACTGAATACTTGATGGAATCATGCAAACCACCTATCAATCTGTTCGTTTCAACCTCACGATCATGTCTATGGTCTTTAATTTCATTTATTCTTAACATGGAAAAAGAAATCAAGACAAAACCCCAAGAACCCTAAAATTTGCATGAAGGATGAGAATTTTGATACACGATTCAAACAAAGCAATTAATTGAGGGGAAACATTCTATGCATGATTATGAACATTTGGCAAAAGTATTGTGCGAGGAAATATGCATAGATTAAGAGATGACCAAGTTTTGGCTTACTTGAAGGTCGTAACAGCAAGAGCAATTTGATTTTTGAGTTGGAGGTGTTACAAATGGGTTGTGATGATCTGAACAGCTTCAATGGATGTTGTGGAGTGTGTTGCAAGCTTTGGAACACTTTGGAAGTCTTTGGATCAAGCTGGAGCACTCCAACTGCATAATTGAAGCATAATGGCTAGGTTGATAGGTGATTTTGAGATGGGGGTGTTACAGTTGGTGTTTAAGTGTTTTGACACCTCCAATACATCATATGTGATGTGTCTGGGCAATTGGAATGGATTGCTTATGGCTGCAACTCAAAACCCGATAGTAGTTGCTCAAAAACAAGAAAACTTGGCACTTAAGAGAGAATGAGAGAAAGCAGTGCTATAACTGGCTTTGGTGTGAGTTGAATGATCCATTGGAACCTCTATTTATAGGGGATCAACTCTTGTCTTGGAGAAATAGTGAATAACGACTGGATCAGATCACATTCAAAGGCTTTGGCTTGGTGGCATTTATTCTCACACAAGGCAACCTAGCCCCTCCCAAGAGCAGGGCTATGCCTTGACCAAATTCACATTCTTCAGATGTTTTTATTGTTGCTTAATCAGAGAACTTGACTGAGTAGAGTGGCTTTGTTGAAAGTGCCCTATTTCTCATAAATGCCTTTGAATTTCAAGGCATATATGCCAAAATGCATTAATCTCAAGTTGGAAGATCCCTTGCCCTTTGGACTCAACCCTATCAGTTGGATCAGTTGGCTTATGATCAGATTGGATGCATGTGGCATAGTGATCATTACTTTTGACTCAGAAATCGTGGATGGCAAGAAAACTCACAAACTGATTTTTCATGGCAGCCTTGGCATGGTGTGTTGTAGCAGCCATAACTCTTGGCTCAAGTGGAGTGGTTTCATGCCAATGAGTTGCTTGGATTGTAGGCAACATGCACAACAACATTGATGTTTATCTTTGGAACTGATTCAGCTTGCATCTATGTGAAAAAATCCCACAAGTTTTGGTGTTTCAACACAAAATCTGCCTTGCCCAGAATTTTTCTAAGTGTTGGAAAAGTTGTACTTTCATGTTTTTAGTGATTTTGATCCAACCATAACTCAAAATCCATAATGAATTTGGAGGGGGGGTTCAGTTTTTAGCTTTTGTAGAGGGCCATGAGATCTACAAATCAAGCTTTGGATGGGGAAAAATGGTTTTGTGGTTTAGGAGTTATGATCCTCCAAAGTTGGTACCCTTGCCACTTTATTTCCTAACTTAGAAAATTTTCTAAGTTTTTATGGTTACCCCTTTTACAAGTTATCCAACTTTTCTTGATTTTTCTTGATGAATGATGATTCAAATCACACATTAACATCATTTTAGGGTTAAAAAACCATAAAAGTGAAAAATCTCAAAAAGTCAAAGTTTGACTTTTATGCACAGTTGACTTTTTATCAGATGAATTCCAAACTGTGCGATCCTCTAGGAAATCATGCCTTTGACCTAAATCAAACTTGATGTACATATTCCATGGGTATTATAGGGTATATTGAAGCATGTCCTAGGGTTTGGGAGCATGTCCTGGTTAAAAGTCAAAGCTACAGTTGACTTTTCTCGCGAAACCCTAATTGTGGCTCTGATGAAATTGAGACTTATTGCTCAAGCTTCTTGGATTAATCCATTGTTGCAAATGGATCAATGTAGTATGTTGGAGACCCTTAAATCATGTCTTGAGGTCTTGGCTCATGATTTGTCCCAAAAGTCAACTTAGGGGTGAATTAGGTCAAGAAACCCTAATTCCTGATTTTTTATGAATGCATCCCCTGAGGCTAAATTGACTTGATGATTGGGTTTATGATGTCCCTTGGAGCATCATAGGTTATTCTTTGAAGCAATGGCTCATACCCAGAGGAAAATTTCCATCTGGAGGCCCTGGTCGACCAAACCCTAATTTGGTGATACTGGCGATCTTGAGGCTTGATCCACATGGAAGGGAGCAGCCTTGTGCTTAATCCTTAAAGTGGGAGTACTCATGATCCCTTGTAGATATTTGAGAGGTTAGACAAGTTGAAGATCATGTCATTTCTTGATTGATCCTTTGTCCAAGCTCGGAGAGGGCCTGAAACCCTAATTATTGTTTGTAGTGACTGCTCACCCATCTTTGGGGAGACTGATGAGGCATGATGGTTCATCCATATTGTGATGATGATTTTCACAATGATGGGGAATCTTAGTGGTCAAAATTTGGGGTATGACAACGAGCATTATCAGTGCGCAAAATTTTAATGGAAATGTCAAACTGGTTTTTCATTTTGGCATAAAATTCTTAGAATATATGGGAGACATTTGAAAGATTTTTCATCAAAAATAACTAAGTACAACGTGAAAAATCATCTATGAAGATTACAAAGTAATAATATCCCAGAGTTGACTTAACACGACTAGGACCCCAAATATCAAAATGAACTAAATTAAAAGTTGATGCAACACTTTTATTTACTCGTTGGCAATAGGTATACCTAGTATGTTCGCCTAATTGACATGACTGACACGAAAATGACAAAATCTTAGAAAAATTAGGAACTAAATGATGCATTTTGTTAAGGCAAGTATGACCCAAACGTTGATGTGTAAGGCTTTGAGAAGTAATAGAATCACATGCCATCGGTGATGATAGATGATATAATCCTCTAGAATCACTCGTTGCTCCAATGGTCCGTCATGTACATCAATCCTAAACATAAACATATTTATCAATAAATAAAACTAAACGATCAAGAGTACAAGTGAATTTATAACAGATATTAGATTGAAAGGACAGCCGGTAATATAAAGAACATAATCTAAAGACAAGTTTGGAAGTGGATGTGCATGACCAAGACCTTGAAGTTTGGAAGTACATATTGTTAGCCAAATTGTTGTTTCTCCTACTACACTATATTGGTTGTAATTTATATGTTTAGTTATCTTCATGTAACTCAATTTTAGAGCCTCTAGTTTCCATTACTTTCTTTCTTAGAGTTACGTGCTTACTTTGACGTTAATTGAGATAAGGATTCTACTGGCCATACTTCTACCACATGGTTTTGTATATTTTGGAGATTCTATCATCTCTTGGAAAAGTAAAAAAAAATGGAATTGTCTTTCGCTCTTCTACAAAAATAGAGTATTATGTTATGGCATCTACCACTACTGAGATAGTTTGGCTCAGGTGGTTACTTTCTGATATGGGTGTCACACTTTCTAAACAGACTCCTATGTATTGTGATAATAAGAGTGTCATTCAAATTGATCACAACTCAGTCTTTTATGAACGTATAAAGCACATTAACATTGATTTTCATCTCACTCGTCATCACCTTCAGCATGACACCATTACTTTGTCCTTTGTTTCTTCCACTTTACAAACTGATGTATTGTTCACAAAAACACATTCTATTAAATGTTTTTGTTTCTTGTTTGACAAACTATCAATGCTTCATGCGTTGTGAGTTTGAGGGGAGATGTTAGATATTGTGTATTGAGATTTTAAATTTGGTTAAGGGTAAATGATCTATTTATGATTTTCTATATATTGTATTGGTAATCTTATATTCATTTTTTTTCATAGTTCTTGTCATACCCTAGATTTTGACCATAAGACTTCACTTCATTGTGCAAACAATCACCACAATATGGATGTACTTACATACCTCATCAATCCTCTCAAAGATAGTTGAGTGATCACTCAAGCCCTCTCACAGCATTTAGGCAAAGGATCAACCAAGAATTAACATAATCTTCAACTTGCCAAGCCTCTCAAGTATCCATGAAGGATCAAGAGGTCTCTCACATCAAGAATCAAGCACAATATTGCAACATTTCAAGTTGATCAAGCCTCAAGATCACCAGTGTCACCAAATTAGGGTTTTGGTCGACCAAAGCCTCCAGAGAGAAATCTTCATTTGGGCATGAGCCAATACCTCAATATATGATTCAATAAGCTCAAAATAACCTTATGAGTCCATTTATAAGTTCAAATTAGCCTCAGGGGATACATCTATTAAAAATCAGAAATTAGGGTATTGACCTAACGTAGTCCCTAAGTTGACTTTTGGAGCAAAGCATGAGCCAAGACCTCAAGATATGCTTTAAGGACCTCAAATACATCATATTGATCCATTCAAAAGATTTAATTGATTCAAAGAACTTGGTTCATAAGCAATATAAGGATTCAAATTCATCTGGACCACAAACTAGGGTTTTTGAGAACAACCATACCTTTGACTTTTGAGCAAAGCATGATCTCAAACCTTGGGACATGAGTCAAGACACTCAAAACCACCTTTGGAATCCATCCATTAGGTTCAATATAGCCAAAGGACTTGATTTCATAAAGGATCACAAAGTTCAAAATTCATCTGATACAAAAAGTCAACTGTGATCAAAACCAAGTTTGACTTTTGGAATTTTTTTGACAAACATGGCCTCTTTAAGTAAAAAATAATGTTAACTTGTGATTTGGATCATCATCAATCAATAAAAATCAAGAAAAGTGAGGTTACTTGCAAAAAGGGCAACCTTGAGAAAGTTGAAATTTCACTAAGTTATGAAAAATAATGGTTTTTACCCAACTTTGCAAGACCATAACTTGTGATCCAAGCAACCATTTTCTTCCATCCAAAGCTCAAATGATAGCTCATCTTACATACAACAAAGTGTCCTACTGATCCATGGTTAAAAAATGCATGGATTTTGAGTTATAAGGCCATAAAGTTAGGGTTTCATGAGATCTTGACTTTGACACTTAGAAAATTTTAGGCAGAATCTGTCTCATGTTTTATCCAACTTTGGAGGCATTTTTCATTATGATCCAAGAGGAATCAAGACCAAATTTAAACATCAAATTTGAAGTATAGTATTCAAGCTTTCCAAAGAGTACAATAACATCCATTGATTCAACTTGAGCAAGGAGTTATGGACTTCACAACATGCCTTGATACAAACTGATTTTTGACAGCATTAGCACATAATTTGTATCACACGATTTCTTAAGCCAATTTTGGACATTTGCATCATTGGATTTCTGTCCAATATCAACCTAAATTATGAGGAATCTGAACCATAAGGCCAATAAGTCAAGAACCCTATCCCTTTGGCATGTGATCATCAATGTTGCAAATCCAAAATCCAATCACTACTACAAAACACACATTTAACAACGCCATGGTCACCACGGGTTTTCCCTACACCGTGGTGACATATCTTAATTAAGGCGCTACCATATTTATTTTGTTTTTTGATTAAAAATTATTTGTATATAACAGCGGTTATAGAACCAACCATTGTGATACACTCAAACTTTCGTCGGTTCGAACCTCAGCGCCATAAAATGTTTTATTCCTTTAACGTTAAGGCTCACCTTTTCTTTTTTATTTATTTTAAAATTACAAAATAAAAGGGTTATCACTACGGTTCTTCTGGTTAACCGTAGTGATATACTTTTAATAAATAAATACCTATCTATACGGTTGGTATTATTAACCGTTGTGAAATAGTTTACCCATATATAAGGGAATTAACTTTCACTTATTGACAGTAGCGCCATTGCCTTCACATTGAAACCCTAGAACCCATTTTTTCTCTTCGTTTTCATTATTAGCCGTGAATCTTGTGCTTCATACATTAAGGTATTCTTCTTCTTCCATCTATTGTTAGATATTTCCCATTATCTCGTTTGTTGCATGTTGTTTTTGTTGATTGTTCTCATTTTTTTAAGATTCGTTTTCACTACCTTAACAAAGGCCATACTTTGGAAACTTCATAATGTTTGTGTAGCTATGGAAAAAAGTACAAGAAGCATGAGGCTATGGTGGAAACTTCATACACCTTATACTTTTTTTTCATAGCTTCACGAACAAGATGTTAGTAAATGAAGAAACAACAGTGTAAGCAAACTTCATCTAGTTTTAGAAACAATGAAAGGACATATAAGAAGTATGAAGCCTTTGTGTAAGCTTATTCCTCCTTGTATTTCCTTTTCATTGCTTCCCAAACTAGATTAACATCATAATTGATTCCTGTTCCGCGATTATTTCCATTAAAAGGTGTGTTATTCTTGTTCCTCTCTTTACTCTTCACTGTATTATGGTTTTAAGGTTTGGTTTCAACTGAGGATGCTCATTTTTGAAGTTTGTTGTGTTTCCTTACAGGTTAAGGGGATGATACATGGTGATGATGCTGGTGGTAGCAAGCATATTAGATGAGTTTATAATATCTGGATATGGTATAGAATGTTGTTTGAGTTTATTATATTCTATGTAGATTATTTGTTTCACTAACTCTAACTTAAAATACATTCATTTAATTTGACATAGATACTTATAATCTAAAAATTAAGTTGTATTTGAAAACCAACTTACATGAATCAATGTTTTCGAATTGCATCCCTCTGATCGTTTATCTCACGATGTTTAATATATATATATTATGGTATAATGATCTGGCTCCTTAGATGCATCGCTATCTTCCATTATAGTTAAATTTCATTAACAACAAATTATTAGTTAATCTACCTCTCCATCAACACTTACAATCGTAAAACTTCCGATTATAAAAATTATGATGATAAGTGATGATGATGAGGCAGATTATCCAATGTATTGTTCTTATGGAAATTTGACTATAATCGAAGATAGCGATATATCAAAGGAGTCAGATCAATAAACCATAATATATATGTAAAACAGCGTGAAATGCGCGATGAGACGAATGCAATCAGAAAACATTGCTTTGTTTAAGTTGGTTTTCAAGAATAGTTTAATTTGCATATTATAGACTTCTTCATCAAATTGAATCCATGTATATTTCTTTAGTGAGGTGTTTGGAAAACAAGCAATCTACATTTAATATAATAAACTCAAGGTACTTACAACAACTGTTATTTATTGTAACCGAGATCAAAGATAATAAAATAAACTCTGGGAACTTTCAACAACGGATATCTATTGTAACTGAGATCATAGATAATTTATGTTTTACATAATTTGCTGCTGATGGATTTCGAACCCAGTGCCTAAGTGTATGTATCACAACGGTTTATTATCATAACCATTGTGATATATGGCGCGCGTCCTGCCTTTCAATAACGGTTTCCAGACCGTTGTAGAAACAACCAACTTACAACGACAATCTACTTAACAACGGTATGTCAGGCGTGATGGTACCCTTTTTTAAACCGTTGTGAAAGGGGTTTTTCGTAGTAGTGAATTTTGTCATATGGCATTGAAAGGATGCATTGAGGTGGCATGAATTAGTTCATATCAATCCAAATGAGTCAGGCCTTATCCAAGAATCAGAAGACCTAAAACCTGCAAGTGCAGCTCAAGTCAATGGCTAGAGGAGACTTTGAACACCTAGCCATATCCATTGAGTAATAGGGTGATCCAACCTCCATTCACTATTCCTTAAAAAAAAACTTCCTCTACTATAAATAGAGGTCATTTTAGGTTGATAAAAACATCCCAAAACATCACAACATATGTTTTTCACCATTTCCCTCTTGTGCGTCAAAAATCCATTTCCAAAGAAGTGAGAATCGAATTTTGAAATAAAGAGCAATTCCACTTAAACCAATGGTCCTGACACCTCACATACAACATATATGAGTGATCCAAACCCTTGAACAACATCTGTAACACCAGATTCATCAAGTTCATATCTCATCCTAAAGCCATCTGCAGTTGGATTCGAGTCCACCAATCCAGAGGTTTTCAGTCCATTCCAAGCATCTTAACACACTACTTGAGTTCCAAGGAAGCTGTCCAGATCATCAAAACACATCTGTAACACCTACAACCGAGGATTCAAATTCCTCTTGCAAAAGTAAGTCTGAACTTCTCAAACTCTATGATCCATGCATCATAAATTTATTTTCAAGTTACCAACATGTTTCTGCACTTGTATAGAATGATTTCCCTCAATCAATTGCTATGTATCAATCGTGTATAGGATTTCATAGTGTTCTTGCAAAAATTAGGGTTCATCTGTTCATCACTTGATAACTCACTCTACACTTAAAAGAAATGAAATTAATTGGTACCATTGAAATCATTGTTCAAAAACAAACAACTTACATGTTTACATCGTGCAAAATCATTACGTATTGAGGGAGATATGAGAGGTTTTGCAAAACGGCCATGGAGGAAGAAGATGACCGTTTGCGCCATTTTTCAAATTTTATTCAAATTTTTTAATTTTTAATTATTTTCTTAATTACCTTCAAAAATTAATTTCTCTCTCAATTTTAATCATTTTCAAGTGATTTTAATCATTTTAAACATTACCTAAAAAAAATAGAAATTAGGGTTTCCTTTGACTTGATCTTTCAAAACTTCATTTCAACACTCATGGGCCTCTATTAGAGTGTAATACCCAACCCCTTATGTACATAAATAAATTTTTGGGCCTCTACTATAGTATAAGTCCCAGAACGTCTTTCGGTGTCGCAGTGCGATCACTATTTTCAAATAAATCATCTAGGCCTCTCCTTGAGTATAAGCCCCAATCTTTTGTACATATACTTTGTTTTAAACAATAAACAACCTCCATGGGCCTCTCCTTGAGTTGTAAGCCTCATACCTCTGTTTTCAAAATCATCTGTCTGTTTTAAACTGCTTGAAAACAACTGGGCCTCTCCCTGAGTATAAGACCCAATACTATTCTTTCATCCTTTCATTCAAAATACATTATATTGGGCCTCTTAGATAGGGTTCAAGTCCCATCCTTTTCCCTTTTTAATAATAAAAAGAAGAAGATTCAAATCAAATACGCTAGTACTAAGAGGAGCATTATTCCCGGTGAAACTGCTCTTAGACCACTTAGACCTCTCTTTGAGTTATAAGCCCCAAACATTCTTTTTTGATTCACTCAAATAACAACAACTTTCTTTTAATTCAAATACAGACTCAAAGTTTTCTCAAAACTTTCTTCAATTTCTCAAAACCCTAATCATACAGTCATCATCAATACAACCAATCTTAAAATATATATCCAATCACAATACATTGGGCCTCTAATAGAGTGTAAGACCCAACACCCTTCTGTAAATAGAAAGTCGGTTAGCCTCATTTCATCCTGGGCTTTGTACAGGATACAAATAATCACTTGGGCTTCTATCCAGAGAATAAGACTCAACACTTTTCTCAATTTAATTCCTACTTATCTATATACTTGTTCATATGTCTGTATATATGCTTGTACATATCTTGTTAAGTCTCTCTTAGCATTTAAATCATCCTCAGTACAACTTAGTTCAAACAACTAGCCCCCCTTGTACAAAGGAATACATATAGCCTCATCTTGGGCTTTATCCAATCATTATTGCCTCCTCTTGGGTGCCATACAATGAATCTCACCAGAAGATAGTCTCCTCTTGGGCTTTGTTCAATCTGTTCAACCTTGAAATAGTTCAATAAAGAGAGGATTAATTCCTGGTGAAACCTTTTCTTTAACCCCTTTAAACCTGGGACAGTTCAATAAAGAAAGTATTATTTCCTAGTGAAACCTTTCTTGGACTCTTCTTAGACTTGGAAAGTCTCAATCCTCAGCCTCCTATTGGGCTTAGTACAAGGACCCACAAGCTTCCTAGAAGCATCCCTAGCCTCCTCTTGGGCTTCATACAAGGACCCTCAGGCTTCCTAAAATCATAGGATGGATCCTAGTTACTAGGGGTGTTCAAATCCAAACAAATTCGAATAAAAACCGCAAACCGATCCAAAAAACCGAAAACCGCAAAAAACCGAAAAATATTGGATGTGTTTGGATGTCATTTTGTAAAAACTGCTCGGTACAGATCGGATTTTTGATTGATTTTTCAAAATCGACAAAAGAATGAAGACCTAAGCTTCACAAAAAGACCTCCAGCAATCTAATCTGCAATGCCTCATAGAGCATTATAAAGCAGCAGAAGGGGTGAGAAACACAATCATAATATAATTGCATACAATTATAAATTAACACAAAAGTACACATATTCTCGCATTTATTACCAACACAATTATATTCTCACCAACACAAATATATATATAACTCATCAATTCCATTCACAATTCCACAAAAATCAATCCATTCATGATTCAATGCAAATACACAGAGACCGATACAACGACTCTATGCAATGCAATGCGGTACCGACATCAACATCTCAACACCAGTTCACTCAGGAACTATTGGAACCATCGCTCGTTACATAATGTAACTCCCCGTCGAGCATACGATGTTCCCCATCACTTTCGGTCCTCTTTGTATAAGGCGCACGACGTTTATGGATCACTTTCAGTCCTCTTTTTTATAAGGCTCACGATCCGATCGCTTTCGGTCCTCTTTGTATAAGGCTCACGATCGTCTATAATCATCGCTTTCAGTCATTTTTGTATAAGGCTCACGATATTATAGCGGATTCCCTCTGGAATCGATTCGTCGCTCACACCCCACAAGGGCACACGACATCACAAGCATGCATATCATGATGTTTAGCATACAATGACTCATGACATTCAAATGAACACATATATGCAATCATCTCAATCAACAAAAATCATGCTTTGGACTCAAGCCCAAAACAATGCATTTAATTGCCATACGGCCACAAATCTCATCACAACATTTAAACACATGCATTCACCTCATATAATCAGCACACAAGTCATCCAACATATATCACAAGCACATCGCATGATAACCCATCAATTATACACAATTAAACGGCAAAAGTTGCCAAAACGACACATTCCAAATTCCCGACATAATTAAATCGGCCAACAATCTCCAAACCATTTTAATAAGAAAGAACCACTCACAAGCTTTCTAACGCACCCAACCGCACCCCAATCCGACTTGCAGATCAGAAGTTAGGAAGAAAACAAAATTACACAAACTGCCATGTTCGCTAGGCGAACCCTCTAGCGAGTATTCGCTACTACCTTTTCTAGGCGAATGTCCAGCGAAACCACTATCAGATAAAAATAGACACAAAGTTCGCTAGGCGAACCCCTTGGCGAACCAAGGCAGCAACAACCAGAACCAAAAAGATACAAAGTTCGCTAGGCGAACAACATTAGCGAACATTCGCTGACCTTCGCTAACTGGTTCGCTAGGCGAACCCGCGAAAACTCATTCGCTACTGCTTCGCCCCAGGTTCACTAGGCGAACCAAGGAAAACCCAGAAATTCTGCAGTGCTGTTTTGAGGTCCAAAATCATATTTTTCAACCAAAAACTCTTCCAACCCAAAACATAACAATCAGAACATAACCCAATCATGGTAACAAGTAATCTACAACATTTACATCACATTTCAACCGCTAAAACATCGATTTCCATCGTTCCTACCTAAAATTGAAAAGCTATGAAAACACAATAAACATTCAAACACACAGATGCATAATCATACACAATCATAAGATAATCGAGTTTCGCACCCTTACCCGATTAATCGTGTTTTTGAAAGTCGGTTGAATCGATTTCTTCTTTTCCAAGTTTTCTCACTTTTCTCCTTTCTTTCTCTTTTCTTTCCCTTTTCCTTCTTCTCTTTTTCTTTCTCTCTAATTTTCTCTCTTTCTATTTCTATTATGTTTCTAACTTAACAAAAATAAATGAAAAGACCAAAATACCCCTACACTCAAATATCTCGCAAACGCTCCCAAAACGCGATAAAATATCACAACAATGAAAAATAACATATTACTAAATAAAAGTCTAAAATAAAATAATATACTAATAAAATAATCAAAATGAATCGATTAAATAAAAACTCACAAAACTGGGGAATTACAACTCTCCCCACTTAGAAATTTTCGTCCTCGAAAATATACCTGAGACGAACAACTCTGGATACGACTCCCGCGTCCGACTCTCCAACTCCCAAGTCAAATTGCCCTCAGTAGCGCCTCCCCACGCTACCTTCACAAGTGCAATATCCTTGCCCCTTAACCGCTTCAACTCGCGATCTAAAATTCTCATCGGTAATGCCTCGACCGTAAGGTTCTCCCTTACCTCAACTTCATCCATCGGAATCACATGCGACGGATCCAGAACATACTTCCGAAGCTGTGAAACATGGAACACATCGTGCAAATTCGAAAGATTCGGCGGCAACGCCACCCTATAAGCTACAGCACCCACTCTCGCGAATATCTGGTAAGGACCGATAAACCGGGAAGTAAGTTTCTTCGATTTCAATGCACGACCAACGCCCGTCACCGGTGTAACTCTCAGAAATACATGATCGCCTTCTTGAAACTCGAGATCTTTCCTTCGTCGATCATGATAACTTTTCTGCCTACTCTGAGAAGCCTTCATTTTCTCACGAATAAGCTTCACCTTTTCCGTAGTCTGTTGCACTAACTCCGGCCCAACCACCGAACTCTCACCAGATTCGTGCCAACACAAAGGTGTTCGACATCTTCGTCCATACAATGCTTCAAAAGGTGCCATTCCTATACTTGAATGGAAACTGTTATTATACGTGAATTCAACCAATGCAAGATAACTATCCCACGCACCACCTTGCTCAAGAACACAAGCTCTCAACAAGTCCTCCAACGACTGAATCGTTCTCTCGGTCTGACCATCCGTTTGAGGATGATAAGCAGAACTCAACCTCAATTTAGATCCTAAAGCCTTTTGCAAACTTTCCCAAAATCTGGAGGTAAACCTAGGACTCGATCAGAAACAATGCTCAACGGAACACCATGCAATTTCACAATCACACTGATATAAATCACAACCAATCTCTCCAAAGAAAAACTGATGTCAATCGGAATGAAATGCGCCGATTTAGTCAGCCTATCAACAACCACCCAAATAGCATTATGCCCCCTCAGTGTATTCGGCAACCCTGTTACAAAATCCATAGAAATGCTATCCCATTTCCACTCAGGAACATCCAACGGTTGCAATAAACCACTAGGCCTCAGATGTTCTACCTTTGATTTCTGACAAGTCAAACATGCATAAACAAACTGAGCCACATCTCTCTTTAATCCAGACCACCAGAAAATCTTCTTCAAATCTTGGTACATTTTATTAGCTCCCGGATGTATACTCAAATTACTCTGGTGTCCTTCCTCCAAAATCATCCTTTTCAACTCTGAATCGTCCGAAATACAAATTCTACCTCAGAACCTCAAAACACAATTACTATCCACTTTAAAGTCCTTATTTTCACTTATATCCCCAACCGTAATCAAATCCACAAATTTCACATCCAATTTCTGTTTCTCCCTAACCGTCAACAGAAAATCATTAGTAACCCTCAACATTCCAAGCCTCACGCTATCCGACGTCAATTCACATACCAAACTCAAATCTCTAAACGATTCCAAAAGTTCCCACTCCTTAACCATCAAAACTGACATATGCAACGATTTCCGGCTTAACGCATCGGCTACCACATTAGCTTTACCAGGATGGTAATTCAAGCCAAAGTCGTAGTCCTTCAAGAATTCCAACCATCTCCATTGCCTCATATTCAACTCTTTCTGATCAAACAAATATTTCAAACTTTTATGATCACTAAAGATTTCGAATCTTGCACCATAGAGATAATGCCTCCAAATTTTCAACACAAAGACCACAGCCGCTAATTCCAGATCATGAGTAGGATAATTTTTCTCATGAACCCTCAATTGCCTTGAAGCATAAGCCACCACCTTACCTTCCTGCATCAACACTCCACCTAACCCAATCAAAGACGCATCACAATAAACCACAAACAGTTCATTAGGATTCGGTAAAATCAAGATCGGAGCTGTCGTCAATCTTCTCTTTAGCTCACTAAAACTTTCCTCACACTGAATATCCCAAATGAACGCTTTTCCTTTACAAGTCAACTGGGTCAAAGGAAGTGCTAGCTTAGAAAAACCTTCAATAAACCTTCGATAATATCTGGCTAACCCCAAAAAGCTTCGAATTTCAGTAACGGATCTAGGAGCCTCCCATTGTAGAACTGCTTCTACTTTAGATGGATCCACAACAATACCATTACCTGAAATCACGTGCCCAAGAAAACTCACCTCCGATAACCAGAACTCACACTTGGACAATTTGGCAAAAAGCTTTCTTTCTTTCAAAACCTGCAAAACAATGCGCAAATGCTCCACGTGCTCCTCCCGAGACTTAGAATAAATTAAGATATCGTCAATAAACACTACAACAAAACGATCCAAATGCTCGTGGAAGATACGATTCATGTACTCCATAAACACACCTGGCGCATTAGAAACCCCGAACGGCATCACAGAATATTCATAATGACCGTATCGTGTCCTAAAAGCCGTCTTCTGAATATCTTCCTCTTTCACCCTAATCTGATGATACCCTGACCTCAAGTCAATCTTACTAAACACACAAGCACCTACCAACTGGTCCATCAAATCATCAATTCTCAGAAGAGGATACTTATTCTTAATCGTCACCTTATTCAGCTGGCGATAATCAATACACAATCGCATACTTCCATCTTTCTTTTTCACCAATAAAACTGGAGCACCCCAAGGCGACACACTTGGCTTCACAAACCTCTTATCCAACAATTCATTCAACTGCTTCTTTAACTCAACCAACTCAGATACCGATATTCGATATGGTGCCATAGACACAGGTCTAGTACCAGGAACTAGATCTATGGAAAACTCCACCTCTCTCTCTGGCGGCACATCAGAAATATCCTCAGGAAACACTTCCGGAAAATCACACATAACAGGAAACACATCAAGTGAAACTTGACTATCCACAATCAACGATGCAAACAACCCAAACAACTGAGCTTTATCCGCCAAAAGTTTCTTCAACTCTTTGGTAGATAAGAAACTCGAGTCCTCGTCTTCCTCAAGAGAAGGAAATCTTACCAGCTTATGATAACAATCAATATGAACCCGATTGAACTGTAACCAATTCATTCCCAGAACCACATCTAAACCCTCCAACGCAAACACACTAAATCCATCTCAAAGTCTTTACCATAAATGGTCAGAGGACACCTTAAACAAACCAAAGAAGTAGTTATTGACCCCATTGCTGGAGTATCAATAACCATCTCACCATCCATCGAAGACAACAAAAGATTCAAACGCTTCGCGCACTCAGACAAAATAAACGAATGAGTCACTCCAGTATCAATAATAGCAACTAAAGGCGTACTATTAATAAAACAAGTACCTCTAATCAGACGATCTGCATTAGTAGTCTGAGTTCCTGCCAATGCAAACACTTTCCCACCTGCTGGAGCTTGTTTCGGTTTTGGACACTTTGTACTAATGTGACCAGCTTCAGCACAGTTGAAACACTTTACCACATTCTTCCTTTTACAATCAACTGCGACATGCCCTACACCTCCACAATTGGAACACTTCTCCAAATTCTTCCTACATTCGAACTGACGGTGTCCCAATTCACCACATCTATAACATCTCAAAGAATTAGACATACCTCCTCCACGTGGCCTTCGATCAAAAGTACCCCTTTGCTTACCCTTATCCGTTGGTGTCACATAAGGACCACCACGAAACTGTTGCTTCCCTTTCCTGTCGCTCACACTCTTATAATGAGTAGAACGAGCTTTACTATCTTCTTCATAAATCCTACAACAGTCTACCAAATCAGAAAACCTCCTAATCCTTTGATACCCGATTGCCTGCTTGATCTCAGGACGCAATTTTCTCTCAAACTTTACACACTTAGAAAACTCCTCGGTCGCTTCAACATAATGGGGATAAAACTGCACAAGTTCCATAAACTTAGCAGTATAATCAACAACAGACATATTACCTTGTTTCAGTTCCAAGAACTCTATCTCTTTCTTTCCTCTTACATCCTCGGGAAAATACTTCCTCAGAAACTCAACACTAAACAAAGCCCAAGTGATCTCTTCCTCTGCAGCTTCCAACACACGACGAGTACTGACCCACCAATCATCCGTCTCTTTTTGTAACATGTGAGTACCCAGTCTCACCTTCTGATCCTCCGCACAATCCATCACTCGAAAAATCCTTTCAATCTCTTTCAGCCAAATCTGAGCACCATCAGGATTGTGTTTCCCTTTGAAGACAAGTGGTTTATTCTTTCTGAACTCATCATTTCTAGTAGCATGAGGTGCACCCTGCACAGCCCGAGCCATAGTTTCCATCGTAGCAGCTAAAGCAGCGTCATTCCTACCAGCCATATTCTGTTTATTTCCAATTACAGCAACTATGGTTAACAAACAACTCACCCAAACACCAACACCGACAAGGACTGACACAAACTGACACGGACTGGCTTTGATACCACTTTATGTAACACCCCCAATCTATACCCCCAAATAATAAAGCAATAACAAATAATCAGAGTATAATTAAAATTTTACGGCATAGACGGAGGCGTCACATCAATTTACACAAAATACAATCACCTGCTCATATAGATATGCAACAACTCAGGTAGCACATAACAAAGGAACTCAGTTCCTAACACCCACAATTCAGTTACAGAATAAAAGCGAAAAATCTGCAACTGAATCTCATATATATACATCATACAAAGTGTATCTGTCATATACAAAGTCACACAAGTACAATCCAAAACATGTGTATACATAATACAAATAATCACACTCGATCACCCCGACTACCCGGTGTCATATATCAGAGCTGATCGACAAAAAAATGAAGACCTAAGCTTCACAAAAAGACCTCCAGCAATCTAATCTGCAATGCCTCATAGAGCATTATAAAACAACAGAAGGGGTGAGAAACACAATCATAATATAATTGCATACAATTTTAAATTAACACAAAAGTACACATATTCTCGCATTTATTACCAACACAATTATATTCTCACCAACACAAATATATATATAACTCATCAATTCCATTCACAATTCCACAAAAATCAATCCATTCATGATTCAATACAAATGCACAGAGACCGACACAACGACTCTATGCAATGCAATGCGGTACCGACATCAACATCTCAACACCAGTTCACTCAGGAACTATTGGAACCATCGCTCGTTACATAATGTAACTCCCCGTCGGGCATACGATGTTCCCCGTCGCTTTCGGTCCTCTTTGTATAAGGCGCACGACATTTATGGATCGCTTTCAGTCCTCTTTGTATAAGGCTCACGATCCGATTGCTTTCGGTCCTCTTTGTATAAGGCTCACGATCGTCTATAATCATCGCTTTCAGTCCTCTTTGTATAAGGCTCACGATGTTATAGCGGATTCCCTCTGGAATCGATTCGTCGTTCACACCCCACAAGGGCACACGACATCACAAGCATGCATATCATGATGCTTAGCATACAATGACTCATGACATTCAAATGCACACATATATGCAATCATCTCAATCAACAAAAATCATGCTTTGCACTCAAGCCCAAAACAATGCATTTAATTGCCATACGGCCACAAATCTCATCACAACATTTAAACACATGCATTCACCTCATATAATCAGCACACAAGTCATCCAACATGTATCACAAGCACATTGCATGATAACCCATCAATTACACACAATTAAACGGCAAAAGTCGCCAAAACGACACATTCCAAATTCCTGACATAATTAAATCGGCCAACAATCTCCAAACCATTTTAATAAGAAAGAACCACTCACAAGCTTTCTAACACACCCAATCGTACCCCAATCCGACTTACGGATCAGAAGTTAGGAAGAAAACAAAATTACACAAACTGCCATGTTCGCTAGGCGAACCCTCTAGCGAGTATTCGCTACCACCTTCGCTAGGCGAATGTCCAGCGAAACCACTATCAGATAAAAACAGACACAAAGTTCGCTAAGCGAACCCCTTGGCAAACCAAGGCAGCAACAACCAGAACCAAAAAGATACAAAGTTCGCTAGGCGAACAACATTAGCGAACATTCGCTGACCTTCGCTAACAGGTTCGCTAGGCGAACCCGCGAAAACTCATTCGCTACTGCTTCGTCCCAGGTTCGCTAGGCGAACCAAGGAAAACCCAGAAATTCTGCAGCGCTGTTTTGAGGTCCAAAATCATATTTTTCAACCAAAAACTCTTTCAACCTAAAACATAACAATCAGAACATAACCCAATCATGGTAACAAGTAATCTACAACATTTACATCACATTTCAACCGCTAAAACATTGATTTCCATCGTTCCGACCTAAAATTTAAAAGCTATGAAAACACAATAAACATTCCAACACACACATACGTAATCATACACAATCATAAGATAATCGAGTTTCGCACCCTTACCCGATTAATCGTGTTTTTGAAAGTCGGTTGAATCGATTTCTTCTTTTCCAAGTTTTCTCTCTTTTTTCCTTTCTTTCTCTTTTCTTTCCCTTTTCCTTCTTCTCTTTTTCTTTCTCTCTATTTTTCTCTCTTTCTATTTCTATTATGTTTCTAACTTAACAAAAATAACTGAAAAGACCAAAATACCCCTACACTCAAATATCTCGCAAACGCTCCCAAAACGCGATAAAATATCACAACAATGAAAAATAACATATTACTAAATAAAAGTCTAAAATAAAATAATATACTAATAAAATAATCAAAACGACTCGATTAAATAAAAACTCACAAAACTGGGGCGTTACAAACCGCATGTACATATTTTTATACTTATATATTTTTTATTAGTATAATATGTTATGTTAATTTATTATTAGATGATACTTTTTTATAGAATATTATTTATTAGTTTGATTTAATCTATTAATTTTTATTATTTCATTTGTTTCACTCATAACCGATCATTATCATTTTGTAATATTAACTTTTAATATAGTATATGTTATATATTATATCGTATTTATTATTTATTAGTGTTTGTATAATATTAATAAAATTATAATTTGTAATTAGGATATCCAAAAAACCGATCCAAGTAAAACCGCAAAAAATTATATTGGATCGGATTGGATTTTTTTTAACCAATCATCCAAAACCGAACCAAACTGCAAGTAAATTTATCTTTGGATCGGATGATATTTTGCTTCAAAACCGATCCAAACCGAACCACGAACACCCCTACTAGTTACCCATATCCCTACATCAGTCCCCAGGAAAGTCAGAGCCTCTAAGGTATTCAAGCTTATCCCTTCAAGTCTCTTCTGATCCTCAACAAGGTTTGGTTATCACTTTATAACCCCCCGGCCAGAACCATGTTACCATCAACAAATCCTTAAAAGTATCAGACCCTCATGGCATCTGATAATTCAAATCTTCTCCATTCCCCAGTAAGAGTTGGTTTCCCTTTTGATTCCTCAAAATAAGTTTAGACATTCTCCTGGATTCCAATAATCCTCAGTAAGAATCAGTCTCCTCTTAGGCTTCATATAAGGATTTACCCAGTCATCCTCAATCTTGGGATTTGTACAAGACAAATATCATACTCCCCAGTTGAGTCAGTCTTCTTTAAAACTATACTCAAACTCTTCAGCTTCATCATCTTGGGCTTCAAATAAGATACTCAAATAAAACATCTCCATTGGAGTTAATTCCCAAACCTTTTTTAGCTTCAACCTTGGGCTTTGATCAATGCACATAATCCATCATCCCCATAGATGATACCATGAGTCCTCACTGTAGGAGGATATACCCTCTATACATCACATTTCAAAACAAACAATCAAAACTCTTTTTCCAGATAAATTGATGTAAGTGGCACACTTGTTGATTCAAAATCCAAGTTGGAGTCCCTCCTTTATTATGGCTAAAATTTATCTTTCATCTAAGTGATGTAAGTGGCAAGCCTCTGGATTCTACACATCTATGTCAATGTCCCTCTCTTAGCATGCAAAGACTCACAAAAGGAAGATGTGGTATTGTTGGATTCCACACATCCTAGTTAAAGCAACTTCCCTTATAATCAATTCCTCAATATTTGTGATGAATAGGTGAGATATCTTCCTTTAGAGATTACAAATTCTCTCTCAGTC
The DNA here is from genome assembly GCA_022829125.1 of Lathyrus tuberosus. NCBI lineage: Eukaryota > Viridiplantae > Streptophyta > Magnoliopsida > Fabales > Fabaceae > Lathyrus > Lathyrus tuberosus. Next base: position 7,461,946 of record JALAZF010000170.1, read on the forward strand.
AAACCTTTAGCTTTAAACTTGGGCTTTAAACAACGCACAAAAACACCTTTAGCTTCAATCTTGGGCTTTGAACTAGACACAAAAACACCTTTGGCTTCAATTTTGGGCTTTAAACAAGACACAAATACTCTTTTAGCTTCAATCTTGGGCTTTGAACAAGACACCAAACATTTTTCCTCCCATAGAATAGGAGGAACTACGATCGCTCTGATTTCCCCGGATCTCTTTACGGGAATACGTAGGCATAAGATTGCGAAATCTTTGCGAGCGCACTATACAAAAATCTTAGGTCCAGTACCTTCCTAAAAACAATAGAAAACTCAAAAACAAACAAAAACATTTCCTCAGCTTTCCCAAAGGAGAAAATTTCCCTATTCAACAGTAAATGGATTTAAGCAACCAAGCAATTCAATAGTAGAAACATATGTAAATAAAGGTCCCTATAGATTACTATAGATACTCTGGGTGTTAACAGCTTCCCTTTGTATAACCAACCCCCGATCCCCGTCTCTTCGCATTTGTTAAAGAAAACATTTGCATGCAGGGTTAGTTTGAGATATCTTCCCCTTCCTTTTAAGCTTCATAGGATAAATACATAAATCGGAAATTAGCACCAAAAGTGGTTGTGGTCGCCTCAAAAAAACCGACACTACAGAAAAATGGTGACTCTGCTGGGGACTTTTAATTTTCTTTCTAGGAGGGTTAAGCCTTGCTTTGCATTTTTTACTGTTTATTTGCTTTCTCATTTGATATTATTTACTGTTTCCCATCATACTATCTACTTATTTGCCATACTTGTTTAATTTACTGTTATCTGGGAATGTGATTAATACACATATGGTGAGTCAAAAAGTCCTTAGTGGGCTTGGGAGCATATTTTAAGATAGGAGGTGGCAGACTCAAGAAGGTTTATAGGGAGTGAATCCCGACAGAGATAACTTGAAAGTCCACCAAATCAGTGGAGGTACCCTTTTGGAATTATTGATGTTAAGCGAGCAAGTCGTGAAAACATTACTTTTTCCACTGGGCACCCTCGAAACTGAGGATTAGTAAACATTTAACCTTGACCATTCTTTTAAAATGTAGTGTGGTGACTATCGAGAATAGTTGATACGCGATACTAAGCTCGAATGAGATTCATCTTAAGGATATTACGGCTCTCATGAGTCAGTCGATTTGTGGTAATATTCTTAAGAGGGGTCAATAATTTTGAGAACCTTGTTAGAACCCGTTCTACAGGTACAAAAAAGAACCCCTAGTACATACCCTTTGGGATTGTGTAGATCCATGGCTCCATGCTCGTGACGATGAACCTTTAAACCCATGTTTTCATATACTTTTGTTTGTTGCATTCGTGCATTCATAAAAAACTTTCAAAAAAAATATTTTCTCAATTTTTTTCAAAAGAACTAAAAAAAATGGGGTGTTGCAAATGTCAGAAACCGCGTTATGGATTTTGGTAGAAGAAAAACTCAGAAGTACACCTTCAGAAGTCCAAGACTTGAAGACCTGAGAAAATTGGGAAGGTTAATTACCAATCTGGAAGCCTTCAGAGCTAAGTACGGAGGACTTTTGTCTCTTCTAAAAGTTAATATGGTGGAAGGAGTCCTAGTCACATTGGTTCAGTTGTATGATCCGGTGTACCACTACTTCATGTTTCTAGATTACCAACTCACGCCAACATTGGAAGAATACTCTCACCTGATTGATTTACCCATCATTGATCATAATCCATTCTCTGGCCTAGAAGAAATAACTAAGGATTAAACAATTGCAAGACTCACCTTTTTGGAACTATCAGATATCAAAACCCACATGACCACCAAGTGAGGAATTCAAGGTCTACCAGTTAGGTTTCTTTTGGAAAAAGCCCTGTACTTTTCCAGTATAGGAAACATAGTTGATTTCGAGAATAAATTTGTTTTACTCACTTATGGATTATTCCTCTTCCCTAATATTGACAATTTTGTCGACAAAAACGCTATCAAGATTTTCTTAATTGGGAACCAAGTCCCAACTTTGCTTGCAGATGCTTACCACTAAGTGCATTTAAGGAACTTGTACAGCGGAGGGATGATTACATGCTGTGTACCATTACTCTACAAATGGTTTATTTCCCACTTACCCAAATATGTTGCTTTTTGGGATCTCAAAAGTTGTATGCGATGGTCGCAGAAGATTATGTCTCTCACCCATTCTGGCATAGATTGGTACGATCGAGTCTATAACGGAATAAAGATCATCGACAGATGTGGAAGTTTCCCCAATGTACCCCTCATTAGTACCAAGGGAGGGATCAATTATCATCCAGTTTTAGTCTGTCGCTAACTTGGATACCCGATGAAGAACGTACCTTACAAAGTTCATCTAGAAGGTTTTTTCTTCAAGGAAGGAGAAAATGACAGAGCACTCAAGGAAGAAATTGTGCATGCCTGACATCATGTCCATAAGAAAGGAAAATAATCTCTGGGAAAACCAAATTGCATCTCCGCAGAGCCTTATCTCCAATGGTTACAAACTAGGGCCCTCAAGTTAAAGATGCCTTACCCTCGTCAAGAAGTGTTTCCCTTAAAAGAATCTATCCACTACTTCATGAGTGACACGGAGAAACTGCAGGTCGCTTTTAACATAACTCAACGTCAAAAAAACTCTTGGAAGAACAAGTACCAGATTGTCAGCTTAGAATGTACCAAGATTCAAGAGCTACTAAAGGAGAAAGATGCTCTGATTGAAATACTAGAGCAACATGCTGTGGAAAGTCAAGAGGAACGAAGAAGTTTACTCTCTCCTTTCACATGGCAATGGATCATCGACCCGACAACGGTTGAGGAGACCCGGTCAAAAAAGAGGAAAGTGGACCAGCAGCCAGCATCTGGAACTTTGTCAGAATTTCCTTATGATTCATAGGCCTAGTTTTCCTTCCTGTACTTTGTAAAATAATGTACTTTTCCCTGTAAGATATTGTAATCCTTTGAACTCAATAAAAGGTTTCCACCGTTGTATGATATTTGCAACGCAATTGTTAAAAGTTCTTTTGAAAACAAAAAAAAAATCATTCTCATTCTTTGCATATCATTCATCATTCTTGCATTACACATCTTTGTCACAAAGTCTCACACATGTGTCGCACTTTAGAGTCAAATTGTCTCATTCGTACAATACTCGGACCAATCGGCAAAAGAAAATGAACGATCTTAAGGGGAAAAATAGAGAGCTAAGAGAGGAAGTCAACACTCTGAAGGAAAGTCTGGAAAAACTCAACAGCATGATTGAAGCCCTGGTAGCAGCTCAGGATCAACCACCTCAAAAGACTGCAATCTCAGAAATTATGTCTACAGTAGCATTTGAGATACCCGTCAATCTTCTGCAATACAACATGCCTAAAGGTTTTCCATGGGGAATTCCTTTCAATTTTATACCTGAGGGATACATCCCAATGGTTAGTGAAGACCTGGGAACCACAGTCGGAACTTCCAGACCTGAAGGTTACAAACTTCATGTAAACGAAGATGCAAGGGTTACGACAGAAACTCCTGAAGGTTACAAACTTCAAGTCACTGAAGCACCAAGAGTTACTGCAGTGATGTCTATACCACAACCTGTGGTACATACTATCCCAGAGGAACAGATCCATCATGCCACCCCTGGCAAAGATGAAGAAGTGTACGAAAGAATCAATGAATTCCAAAAATGGTTCTTAAAAATGCAGAAGGAACTGCATGCCATTCGTGGATAGGACTTATTTGGCAAATATGTCGCTGACCTCTGTTTGGTCCCAAATGTCAAAATACCGCACAAGTTTAAGGTATCCGACTCTGAAAAATACAAAGGCAACTCCTGCCCTTAAAGTGATTTGGTAATGTATGCTCGTAAGATGTCTACTCAGACAGAAAACCAACAACTGCTAATCCATTACTTTCAAGACAGTATAACTGGTGTTGCGCTCAAGTGGTACATGGGATTAAACTGTACCAGGATCAGTACCTTCAGAGATCTTGGGGAAAATTTTGTTCAGCAGTACAAATACAATTTGGATATGGCGTCAGACAGATATCAACTCATAGCTATGTCCCCAAAAGATAAAGAAACCTTCAAGGAGTACGCTCAAAGATGGCGTGAAATCGCCGCCTAGATTTGACCTCCTATTGAGGAGAAAGATTTGACAAAAATATTCTTGAAGACATTAAGCTCATTTTATTATGACCGGATGGTCGTCAGTGCACCTAGTGATTTTACCGAGATGGTAAACATGGGGGTATGCCTTGAAGATGCAGTCTAAGAAGACAGATTGGGTAAGGACTCAGAACCATCTAACAGTAGCAAAAGACACAGGAGTGCTTTCCAAAAGAAGAAAGAGCAGGATATCAGTAATATCTTGTAGAGTAAGCAAAGGAGAAGGTACCAACCTCGATAGGTAGCAACGGTATCTCCTATTGTCAATCCCACGCCGATCCTGGCATATTAACCACAGGTTTCTCAGAGGCAGCCAGATCAATAACTGTATCAGCAAAGGCAGCAACAGCCTCTTCAGCAGGCTCTCCCGCAATACAATAACAACAATCATTTTCCGCGATCGCCAGGGTTTGACCTCATACCAATGTTATGTGCAGAGCTATTCCCATTTTTGCTAGCCAAGGGGCACGTTAAAACTAGAACTCCTCTCATAGTGCCGGACAATCCCCCTTATTGGTTCAAAGTTGATTAATCTTGCCCTTATCATCAAGGAGGATCGGGGCATAGCAATGAGAACTGCCTCAGCTTCAAATCTGACGTACAAAAGCTCGTCAGAAATGGAGTTTTATCTTTCAAAGATACAAACCCAAATGTTCAAACGAACTCGTTGCCACAACATGAAAAAGCTTCAGTAAACTTGATAGATGGAGGACCCAGTGGCAGTTATCAAATTCACGATATACGCCTACTAGGAACAAATCTGGTAAAAATGCATTGCAAGCAAAGCGGGTATGGCCATGTGCCATCCCACAACTATCATCAATGCGACATTTGTTCCAAAACAATCAAGGGTGCATCATTGTACAAACGGCTCTTCAAGAGCAGATGAATCTAGGATGGATCCAAGATCACAGGGTTCGTGGAATAAATATGGCCTATCAATATCCGAACATTGTTCAAGACCATAACATCCGTGCAATGAATGTCAATCTAGTAGCAATGCACTCAAGACAAAATCAGTATCATGATTTGTCACTGCACGACTACAACGTTTGCCCAATTTGCTCAAAAGACAATCAAGGATGTTCTTTTGTACAAGAAGCACTTTAGCATCAAATGGATCTTGGCTATCTGTCAGCACATAATTATCAGGACTGCAAAGATTGCTCTGAAAACGATCAAGGTTGCGCACTTGTACAAAGAACTCTTCAACATCTGTTGGACCATTGGTGGCTCCTAGTTTACCAGGATGAAAACACACAACAAGTTAGTATAACCAATGGAAATCCAGGCAGACACCAAAGCTGTGACATTCGCTTGCTGGAAACGGATTTGGTAAAGATGCACTGCATACAGAGCGGATACAGTCGGGTGCCACCTCACAATTATGAACATTGTCGAATATGTTCAGAGAATAGTCAAGGGTGCTACACTGTGCGAGCAGCTCTCCAAAACCCACTGCCGAGCACGTGCAATGTCGGGCAGAGATTGCATACGCCGAGGAGAGGTCACTCCTTTCCCCACGTACTCCTCCTCGCGAGGACACGTCACCATGTAACCTCCCACCTCCGAAATAATCGGTCTGCCCTTCTTCCAGAGAACTAGGGACCGTTACCCCAGGGAAAAGACCACGTGTTGGCCTTCCTTACGCCACGTAAGCCCTGGCAGCCACCTGGATTGGGCCTTGCAATCCATCCCAGTGTAGGAGACCGTTGTCCCCACGCTGGGGGTAGCCTATAAATACCCTCTCGCTTGAGAGGGTCAGGTTACACACGATTCTAACTCTCATACCTGCTTTTCTTTACTTGCTTACTCCCTTTTCCTGACTTTGGCATCGGAGTACCTTACAGGTACACCCCCCGGCCGTTTCATCATCATCAGAGTTGGTGATCCCACGACGTCGCTAGCCACTAGTTCCTTTCTGATCAGGTAAGATCAGTGGCGTCGTCTGTGGGAAACTCTTGCTTCCCCGTTTTCCCCGTCATAAAACCAAAGCAATCTCCAATTTTTCTGACAAACATGGCCAGCTCCCAACCTGGGAACAAGACTCCGGACACCGCCTTCACGCAGCTCGACAACGGAGACCACCGCGAGGACAATGCGGTCGTCCACGTAAAAGAAGGCGACGTGAGGGACGGGCAGATAGCCTCTCATTTCACTGACGACGCGGTGTACGATGCCGCCCAACAGGAAAACCCTCAGGTTGTCAACCAGCCGATTAACGCTCCACCAAACATTGATCTGGGCATGGTGGTCCTGTTCGCTTTGATCAACCAGACCAACCAATTGATCGCCCAGCTGAACGTGAGGATCGAAGCACTCGAGAGGGGTCGACCATAACGTTCTTCCCCGCGAAGACATCATCCCCCGCCATCTCCCAATCATTCTCCCTCCCCGCGAAGGACACCCCTGGCGGACTCTCACAGCACTTCCCCGCAACCTGCAGGCCGCCGACCGCGTTTGGAACGAACCCAACCTGTGGTCACCCAGAAGCACCCCCGCTTGTAACACCCCATTTCTACCTGGCGGATAATAGTAAAATCAGAGTTATAAGATTTCAACAAACAATAGGATGCTACACTTTCATCTTAAAAACAACTTCGATTAATTTCACAAGAACAGATACATAACACTTTGATCGGATGAACCGATAACAACAATTTCATATATATCTTCTTTTCAAAGCAAAACAACTTCAAGATATGAAAACTCAACTTTGATTCACTTAACATTTTTTTTGTTCGACTAAAACCACTTCAAAACAACATAATACTTAATAAATTTAACTTAAAAATTCAGCAACGTAAAACATATACAACTATAAACAACAAGCGTCCATCCCCCGAGTGTTACGTATAAGAGCAAGACCCTTTTGACTTGCCATAGAGCAACAAAAGACTTCATAAAGTTACTTCGAACTTCCACTGCAAATCTTGAGTACCTGCCCATTTCCCATGGTAGGGGAAATATCAGCAGAAGGGGTGAGATATCGAACAATATAAACAGAAGTATGATAATCAATACATTAGATTAAAATCATACAATTTCACTACTTTACAACAACAACAAACAACAATCATCAATAACTCAACAACAACTCTATCAGCCTAATACTACAACAACTTTATCAACATAATACAACAACAACTTTATCAATAAAATACAACAACAACTTTGTCAACAAAAGTGATGCAACACAAAATGCGACTCAACTATGCGTATGCATGTGGTACCATTGGAGCAAAACTCACAACTTAAAAACGGAGCAGAACTCCCAACTTAGAAAGTGCCAGTTTGTCGGGCATCAACAAGGCATAAGCCTTCAACTTCAACTTTTTGCCAATCCAGGCCAACTTAATAATTTTGCCAATCCAGGCCAACTTGGTATGCTATGCTATGCATGCGACAACAACTACAGCATCAACTTATTCAACACAACACAACAACGACAAAAATGCAACAACTGCAAACAACTTAATCAACATTGGTCACAAGACCTGCAACAGCAAAACAACTTTAAAACGTTGGTCATAAGACCTGCAACTGCAAAACAACTTAACAACGTTGGTCATAAGACCTGCAACTTAATAATGTCCATAAATCGGGACAATTCAACTTCACCTGCAAATCAACTTATTCGACATAATTTCAACAAAATAATCCAACCAAGAATACCTACTCGTATACACGACTTACTCCGACAATTTTCAACTAATACCGAACAACTAATCTTACCGCTTAATTCTACTTATTCGACTAATTCCATACATCAACCAACCAAAAATAACTACAACCACTTACGAATTATTTCTGCAAAATTTCAACTAATTTCGGTTAAACAATTATACCGGTTAAAACTACTAATATTACTATTCGGTACTATTTTCATCAACCTCTATTATTACTACTAATTCCCACTGTTTCTATTTATTTGATTCCCTGATATTAAATCTCGAATGCTACTAAATCATGTTACTGTTATTAAATTCAACTCTGATACAAAACCTGCTATTGTTATTTCTAAGTCCCCACATTATTGCTATTCCTCTGCATTATTAATCGGTTAACATTGTGAGGCATATTGCACGATAACACCTCAATCACACACATTCACGACGGTAAAAATCAACACAATGATACAGTTTCAATTTTCTGCTAGAAAGAACATCTCGTTAGCTTTCCAACGTTTCGAAACCATTTTTCAATACACCTCAAAACCATTTTTCCTAGAAAGAACATCTCGTTAGCTTTCCAACGTTTCGAACGGGGGTCAAAACCGACTTACGGATCAAAATATATGAATTTTCCAAACTTTCCGAAACCATAATTTTTCTGCATAACAGCCCTACGGAATTTTGCATTTTCGTCCGAAAATCCGACCGATTCAATTATTTTCTTCGAAACAAACATGTACTCATTCATACCAAACATATAGTAGTGATTTGGAACCATCAAACGCGAATTCTACGACTTTCGATTTCAATCCGAATCTTAAACCCCCAAATCTCCAAAAATGCAAAAACTTAAAAAAATCAACCAAATTCGATAAAACAAGCATACTCGATCACGACCTAATATTTCTCGACACAACTACGCAATCTATTCCGACTTTCGTCCGCAAAAACATCGGTTTCTATCGATTTAACCAAATTCCAACCTAAGTTTAACACTATAGAACAACAACCAAACAATCTAGCAAACATCAAATTCCACAAAAACAAAACCCATTCATCAATACACTTCAACACATTCAGTAGAAAATTATATAAATCCCAATCCCACGTATCAATTATCATATACCCGGTTATAAAATTCGAACCCCACCCTTACCTTAGATTGAAGGCAGCTCGAATTTCCGGTCGAAAACTGGAATTTTGACGGCAATCCCTCGAATTCTCTCTTCTCAAATCGTCGTGCTTCCAACCCTAGTTCCCACTTTCTGTAACTTCCACGTTCTTCTCTCAAAACCCTTGTTTTTCTCCTTTATTTTCTTTCTCTTAATTAAAAACATAATATAATAATGGGTTTGTTAATTAACTTAATGGGCCTACTACATGATTCCCCCACTTTGCTATTTCTCACACACAACTTAACCCAACTAAATTAATTAATATTCCCCATAAATAAATATTATTTCTAATATTAATTTCTCCCGACTAAATCGACCAATTACTCGATTAATACTCATTAGCATCAACCAGCATATTCAACATATTCAACAAATATTCGGAAAAATTACTCAATACTATTTAATTAAAATATTTAATTAAATACGGGCGTTACAACTCTCCCCCACTTAGAATATTTTCGTCCTCGAAAATTCACTCGATGCACCACACTCCAATCACGTTATCTCAGCTAACAAATCAACTTCCCTGCCCTAAAATGAAACCCCACGTCTAACACCAAACAACAATACGTCACATCAACGACAACAACAACACGAAACAAGGCTCACGCAACACACCCAACAACTAACTCAAGACACAAAGAATAGCCAAGTTAAGAACACACCAGTTCACTACAACCAGAACACAACACAAATGTTACCATTGCTGAAGGCAACACTCCCCTAATTCTCATCATAGGAATTAGCTACTCACACTCGAACCATCACCTTAGGTAACGAGGCAACAACAAGGATAAGAGCACAAAAGTCATAGCACAACATCAACGTAATCAAACCACTAACATCGTTGTTACTCACATAAGAACCAATTGCTCTACACCGCGCTTTCGCTGCGCACTCTGATTAATTGCAACCATCAAATCTACCAAGTTCACATCAACTTCCGACCATCAAATCAGACATAAGAAAAGACTTTCGACTTAACTCATCGAAATTCAAACCAAACAGGCTTCTACACTTTGATGACTGACCACTTCGAACTTAGATCCGTAAATAATACCTCTGAATATCCAACACAACTAAAACTGCAGCCAATTCCAAATCTTGAATAGGATAGATACTTTCAAGAATTCCCAATTATCATCAACATAAGCTACAACTTCACCACCTTGTACTAACACATCATCAAAATTCATCTCAACGCATGACAACATTACCATAGCATAAGGATACATGTGTCCAATTAATCTCAACAAGAAAAATCATCTTCCAAACAGAGCTTAACACCCAATAGCCATAGATTTAGCCTCAATAACCTACATTTAACATGGCATATTAACCAAACCAATCAAACAAACTAATTCATCAAGTCCTACTCATACTAGCACAATTCTACAAAATCCCTCATCCGAATTAACACAACCACTCAACTTCATCTTTACAAATCATAATTCACACCTTGCTAACTCAGCATATAGCTTCACTTCTTTCAACACTTGCAACTCAACTCTCAAATACCCTACGCGCATTCCCTCTGATTACATAGCACATCAGAACATCCACAACAAACACCAGTTATAATATTATATGAACAAGTATGGAAAATATAATTCATATTTCCTATATACACGTTAAGGTATACGAGTCACCACCATTCTTTATCCGACCTCCTTGGTTAAATCGTGGTCCTACATTTCCATTTACTTCCTCCTTGGTTTATCTCTACAATTCTTCAAGTCTCATGTCAATCGAATTCTCGATCCACCACGAATCAAAACCCAAGTCATCCAGAACACAACTGTGAGTTTCCAAACTACTCACTGATCAACCCACAACCTCATACTAACATCCTCAAGTCCACCTCATTTCCCTATATAGGAATCCGCATCGACAACTCAAACAATTCATAAGCACTTGGCTCAACCCCAAACAGTTCACTGTGCATACTATTCTAGTTGGCAAGACACGTCTACTCCATCCACATGATTTCGTCGACTATCAACAAGAGATTAAGGGTGATCAGTTCCTCAATTTGTCAATAGACAGCCGGCAACCATAATGGTGGCATAAATCATCATTATCAAACTAAAATAGCGTCTTCTTCCTCGTGCTCAAAGTTATCTAAGCATACTGCTCTACCATTTCTCTAAGGCTTACAAACGTTTTTCTTAATTTCCTTATTTCCAAGAACTCACAAAATCCAACACATATATTCTTATACACACTTATTGCACAACCTAATTATCGAATATCCTTCTGATACATCAAGTACAATCCAAATCGGCCCACTTCAATCGAAACATTTATCCAAGTCCAAAATTTCTGACAACCCTAAAAAATCCTTCGTCTTTCTTTTTAATCTCACAACTTCGATGATCTGTATAGTTTCACACTTGATTCTCATTCCAATCACAATCTCAACAATACCATCTCATCATCTGGTTGGTGATATAACTTCCAAAAATTTCTGACTCATGCCGACACATCTCGCCAACAACACACAATCTACTTTACTATTTAACATTCCTCAAAGATTTCTATACTTTAATCATTCTCAACTATCATACGCCGCACTTCCATGTGCTTCTCCGATATTCTTCTTCTTATTACTAAACATTTCATACTTGACTTCATCTTACTATTTCCAGCAAGAATTGTCCAACTTCAAACACGATTATCTTCTTCAATACAGACCTCCCAGACACATATTATATTCCAAAATGAAGGGAATTTCATGTAGATTCCAGAACTTCAAGAATCGCTCAAATCTTAATTACAAGTAAAAAGTTATTGTCCTTGCAATGGGACTGGTCAAGAAATCTCGTATACAAACTTCCACCAAACAAAATCAGCATCAGACCCAACTATTCAAACGCGTCTTTCTCCCTCTTCAAAAACTTTCCGAAAACAAAATTTTTATGCAAACTGTAGGGAATTTCGTAAACATTCCGAAAAGTCCAGAATCACTTTCATCGGAGTTACGAGTAGAAAGTTATGTCTCTTTTACTGAAGGTTGTTCCATAAATGTGAAAATAAAAACCGAAATTGATGAACATGTGTTCTACCTCTTTCTCTTGCTTCCAAACTCTTCCAACAATCCTTGTTTTTCAACCAACTCTGAAAATCATCCGACTTCACTCCAGATATACTCCACTTGCATATCACTATTTGTCACATTGCCCTTTCTTCTCCGAGAAGCAAACATCAATCATACTGACTCGTCCTCCTTCAAATGTCTCAACTGGACCGACAGATAAAATCATGAGTCCATACTCTCGTCGATTCGCAACAACACAGTTCTGACAACACTTGCACTCCTGCAATCAATATCACCTTGATTCAACTTCACATACTACAAACATCTCTGAGAAGTAAACTTCTCCCCACTTGTTTCAAACTAACTCCTGCATACCATCGATTAGGAAAACAAACAAGTACTGACAGTGTTCCACACACTTGTCGCGTACTAAGGGATAAACAACATTAGACAACTTGGCCGGACAGACCGACCTGCTCTGATACCACTAATGTAACACCCTATTTCTACCCGGCGGATAATAGTAAAATCAGAGTTATAAGATTTCAACAAACAATAGGATGCTACACTTTCATCTTAAAAACAACTTCGATTAATTTGACAAGAACAGATACATAACACTTTGATCGGATGAACCGATAACAATAATTTCATATATGTCTTCTTTTCAAAGCAAAACAACTTCAAGATATGAATACTCAACTTTGATTCACTTAACATTTTTTTTTGTTCGACTAAAACCACTTCAAAACAACATAATACTTAATAAATTCAACTTAAAAATTCAGCAACGTAAAACATATTCAACTATAAACAACAAGTGTCCATCCCCCGAGTGTTACGTATCAGAGCAAGACCCTTTTGACTTGCCATAGAGCAACAAAAGACTTCATAAAGTTACTTCGAACTTCCACTGTAAATCTTGAGTACCTGCCCATTTCCCATGGTAGGGTAAATATCAGCAGAAGGGGTGAGATATCGAACAATATAAATAGAAGTATGATAATCAATACATTAGATTAAAATCATACAATTTCACTACTTTACAACAACAGCAAACAACAATCATCAACAACTCAACAACAACTCTATCAGCCTAATACTACAACAACTTTATCAACATAATAAAACAACTTTATCAACAAAATACAACAACAACTTTGTCAACAAAAGTGATGCAACACAAAATGCGACTCAACTATGCGTATGCATGTGGTACCATTAGAGCAAAACTCCCAACTTAAAAACGGAGCAGAATTCCCAACTTAGAAAGTGCCAGTTTGTCGGGCATCAACAAGGCATAAGCCTTCAACTTCAACTTTTTGCCAATCCAGGCCAACTTAATAATTTTGCCAATCCAGGCCAACTTGGTATGCTATGCTATGCATGCGACAACAACTACAACATCAACTTATTCAACACAACACAACAACGACAAAAATGCAACAACTGCAAACAACTTAATCAACATTGGTCACAAGACCTGCAACAGCAAAACAACTTAACAACGTTGGTCATAAGACCTGCAACTGCAAAACAACTTAACAACGTTGGTCATAAGACCTGCAACTTAATAATGTCCATAAATCAGGACAATTCAACTTCACCTGCAAATCAACTTATTCGACATAATTTCAACAAAATAATCCAACCAAGAATACCTACTCGTATACACGACTTACTCCGACAATTTTCAACTAATACCGGACAACTAATCTTGCCGCTTAATTCTACTTATTCGACTAATTACATACATCAACCAACCAAAAATAACTACAACCACTTACGAATTATTTCTGCAAAATTTCAACTAATTTCGGTTAAACAATTATACCAGTTAAAACTACTAATATTACTATTCGGTACTATTTTCATCAACCTCTATTATTACTACTAATTCCCACTGTTTCTATTTATTTGATTCCCTGATATTAAATCTCGAATGCTACTAAATCATGTTACTGTTATTAAATTCAACTCTGATACAAAACCTGCTACTGTTATTTCTAAGTCCCCACATTATTGTTATTCCTCTGCATTATTAATCGGTTAACATTGTTGAGGCATATTGCACGATAACACCTCAATCGCACACATTCACGACGGTAAAAATCAACACAATGATACGGTTTCAATTTTTTGCTATAATTGAACCAGACACAGACCTCAAAACCATTTTTCCTAGAAAGAACATCTCGTTAGCTTCCCAACGCTTCGAACGGGGGTCAAAACCGACTTACGGATCAAAAGATATGAATTTTCCAAACTTTCCGAAACCAAAATTTTTCTGCATAACAGCCCTACGGAATTTTGCATTTTCGTCCAAAAATTCGACCGATTCAATTATTTTCTTCGAAATAAACACGTACTCATTCATACCAAACATATAGTAGTGATTTGGAACCATCAAACATGAATTCTACGACTTTCGATTTCAATCTGAATCTTAAACCCCCAAATCTCCAAAAATGCAAAAACTTACAAAATCAACCAAATTCGATAAAACAAGCATACTCGATCACGGCCTAACATTTCTCGACACAACTACGCAATCTATTCCGACTTTCGTCCGCGAAAACATCGGTTTCTATCGATTTAACCAAATTCCAACCTAAGTTTAACACTATAGAACAACAACCAAACAATCTAGCAAACATCAAATTCCACAAAAACAAAACCAATTCATCAATACACTTCAACACATTCAGTAGAAAATTATATAAATCCCAATCCCACGTATCAATTATCATATACTCGGTTATAAAATTCGAACCCCACCCTTACCTTAGATTGAAGGCAGCTCGAATTTCCGGTCGAAAACTGGAACTTTGACGGCAATCCCTCGAATTCTCTCTTTTCAAATCGCCGTGCTTCCAACCCTAGTTCCCACTTTCTGTAACTTCCACGTTCTTCTCTCAAAACCCTTGTTTTTCTCCTTTATTTTCTTTCTCTCAATTAAAAACCTAATATAATAATGGGTTTGTTAATTAACTTAATGGGCCTACTACATGATACCCCCACTTTGCTTTTTCTCACACACAACTTAACCCAACTAAATTAATTAATATTCCCCATAAATAAATATTATTTCTAATATTAATTTCTCCCGACTAAATCGACTAATTACCCGATTAATACTCATTATCATCAACCAACATATTCAACAAATATTCGAAAAAAATACTCAATACTATTTAATTAAAATATTTAATTAAATACGGGCGTTACACCGCTCCCCTCCTCAGGCAAAGCCGCGACACTCCCCGACCAAGAAGAGGAGCAAAGCTGATGGCGAAATACCGAAGAGCCGTTCGAGGAACTCTCCCCGACGACATGGACCTTGTCGAGGCCACCGCTCCCCATCACGATCACCAATCAGAAGTGATGAGGAAGACCAGAGGACCGCTCTGTCCAAGGAGATTATGGAAACCCCTATACCTGTATGGATGGAAAAGCCTCCCCCCTTGGGGACCTATGAGGGTACCGCCGACCCCAACGATCATATCGAGAGCTTCGAGGCTATGCTCGACTATAGGAATGTCCAGGGAGCTATTAAATGCAGGCTCTTCCCGACTACCCTTAGGAAAGGTGCCATGACTTGGTACAAAAGCCTCGCTCCAGAATCCATCACGTCCTGGAAGCAATTGAAGGGACGTTTCTCCAAGAATTTTACTGCGTCTCCCCGCTATCCGAAGACGTTGGCCTCTCTGGAAAGCATGCTCTAAGGGAGGAACGAATCTCTCAGAGACTAAATCGAGATATTCAACTGCGAAGCTATCGAGGTACCCACTACCGACGACATGAAAAAGTTCCTGATCGAGCAGGGACTGTGTCATGGGACCGAGTTCTCCAAGTCTGTCGGCATCCATAGACCTCGCAACTTGGAGGACCTCCTCCACTGGGCACAGTCGTACATTCAGTTCGAGGACTCGGAGGCCGCCCACGTTGCCCGAGACCCGCGACACCAAGAGGGATCCCGCGGCCCTAGAGATGAAGACTCTACTGCCCCCCGACACGGGGGAGAGAGAAGACGTAAAGGTCGTCCTAGGGACTCTCGTGATCTGAGAGGCCCATCTGGTCGGTTCACAGAATACACTCCGCATAATGCTCCCCGCGAGCGAATTCTCAACGAGTGCGCCAACTCGGAATTTCACAAAGGGGTGTCCGCTTTCCGAAGCCGACACCCCCCAAATCAAACACGGACAGGTCCAAGTACTGCAGGTTCCATCGGAGCCATGGACATGTCACCGAAGATTGCATCCACCTCAAGGATGCAATTGAGATCCTCATCGAGGAATGGAATCTCAAGCAGTATACCAAGAGGAATGACGCTCCTCGCTAAGATGCCCGAGACACACAAAGCGTCGAGGAGACGGCACCCCTCCGGGGAAAACTGACTGCAAGCCGCCCTCAGCGTCACTTGACCCGAGGACTTTTACGTCCCTGAGGGAATTAAGGACCCTGAGGCAGTTCGCAGCATGTGGACAAGCTTCCACCCTGAAGACCCCATCACTGCCCACAGTGCATGGGAGAACTTCCCCACGACGATGGTCATATCCGGCGGAGACTTCGAGAAGGTCTCTGTCGGGTCGATCAAGCGGAAATTTGACGAACTGGAATCCGCGACCTCGGCGAAGACCACCACTTTCGAGAAGGTGCAAGGGAGATTAAACCCCATCACCTTCTACCTAGCGGAGCTGCCAGGCGGAGCGCCCAACGCCAACATCCCCTCCTAATTCGGGCGCAGGTGGCAAATTTAGACGTCCGCAGAATCCTGGTCGATCAAGGGAGCCCAATGGACATCATGTACGCCCACCTCTTCGAGACCCTCCAGCTCTACGAGAAGTACCTAACCCCGTATGTGAGCTTGGATCTGCAAGGTTTCAACGACACCACCACCAGACCTTGGGGCTATGTTGAACTGATAGTGACTTTCGGAAACAAGGACACTGCCTGACAGGTCAAGACCCGCTTCTTGGTGGTCGAATGCTCGTCCCTCTACAAGTGCATCCTGGGGAGGACCACTCTGGCCGAACTCACGACAATACCATCTACAGTCCATCTGAAGATGAAGTACTACACGGCCAGAGGTCGGGTCGTCACTATGCACGGGGACATTGAAGCTGCCAGGAGGTGCTTCGATGCTGCAACCAAGGGCCTAAGCTCTATCAACACCAAACCCATGGCCGGAGAGAAGTCAGTCCCGAACCCAGTGCAGAAGCCGCTCCCGCGCATCAATGCGGTCGACCTCGATAGTCGGTTCCCCGACGAGCAGGAAGAAGGCGGAGCAGCAGACAACAACCTCCCAGCTGAAGCCAACGGGCAGCCTCTCCACCCAATGCGCCCCATCCCAAACGGAGACTTCGAGCCTGTCACCCTCGAAGACAATCCAGACCGAAGCGTGAAGATTGGCACTGGACTCCCCGACCTGGCGAAGAAGCAGCTGAAGGCATATCTCAGGGAGAACGTTGATCTGTTCGCATGGAGCACATCCGAGATGCCTGGACTCGACCCAGAGGTGGCCTGCCATCAACTCACCATAGATCCGGTAGCTAGGGCCATAGTATAACGTAGGCGTAGGCAGTCTCTTAAAAAAGCGAAGGCTGCTGAAAAAGCTGTAAAAGACCTCTTAGAGGAAAATTTCATTTTGGAGGCCAAGTACACAACCTGGCTGTCCAACGTTGTACTTGTCAAAAAGAATAATGGAAAATGGAGGATGTGTGTTGACTATACCGACCTTAATCGGACGTGACCGAAAGATTCTTATCCTTTTCCTAACATTGACCAGCTAGTCGACAATTCTGCAGGTTTCAAACTATTGTCCTTCATGGACGCCTACTCGAGGTACAACCAAATCCCTATAGCTAAGGCCGACAAGCAACACACTACCTTCATGACCGAGTCGGGCAATTACTACCACAACGTAATGCCCTTCGGCCTGAAGAACACCGGCGCGACCTACCAACGGATGATGAACAAAGTCTTCCAGGGAGAGATCGACGACATGCTCGAGGTCTACATGGACGACATGATCGTCAAATCTGCAAAAGAAGTCGACCACGCTGCCCATCTCAAGAAAGTTTTCGACACAGTGAGGAAGTGTAGGATGAGGTTCAACCCCGACAAATACACCTTCGGCGTTAGGGCGGGAAAATTCCTCGGCTTCTACCTCACAGAGCGAGGAATCGAGGCAAACCCCGACAAGTGTAGGGATTTCTTCGAGATCCCAGCCCCGAACTCTAAGAAGTCGATACAAATGCTGAATGGGATGCTGATCGCGCTTTCCCGCTTCATCGCCAAATCCGTACAGTTCGCACTCCCATTTTTCAA
Source organism: Lathyrus tuberosus (assembly GCA_022829125.1). Lineage (NCBI taxonomy): Eukaryota > Viridiplantae > Streptophyta > Magnoliopsida > Fabales > Fabaceae > Lathyrus > Lathyrus tuberosus. The sequence continues at coordinate 7,480,335 of JALAZF010000170.1, forward strand.
GCTTCTACGACAGAAAGCCACGTTCGAATGGACCGAGGAATGCGAAAAAGCACTCCTCCACCTCAAATAAGTCCTTTCACAACCCCTGGTTCTCTCCCGACCAGAGAACGGGGAGACGCTGTTTCTGTTCCTTGCCATCATGAGCGAAGCAGTCAGTGTTGTCCTTATCCAGGAAACCCCCGACGGGAAAAAGCCGATTTACTTCACCAGCAAGGCATTCCAAGGGCCCGAGCTCAGGTATCAGCAGATCGAGAAAGTTGCCCTGGCCCTCGTAACCGCGGCCAAAAGGTTCAGGCACTACTTCTTGGTCCACACGGTCGTGGTAAGGACCGAGCAACCCATAAGAAAACTCCTCGGTCGACCGGATATGGCAGGGAGGATTCTCAGGTGGTCGCTCGAACTGGCCAAGTTCGACATCCAATATAAGGGAAGAAAGGCCCTAAAGGCTCAGGTGATGGCCAACTTCGTGGCAGAAATGACCCTCCCGGAACCTTCGACCAGCGAATCCCAAACGTGGATGATCTACGTCGACGGGGCATCCAGCTCGAAGGGTATCGGGCCGGGCATCATCCTCGAAAATGAGGAAGGCATCCTGATCGAAGTTTCCCTCACAGCTTAATCAAAAATTAAGTTGGACTAGGTAGCTCTAAGGGGAAAAGAATCCAAGACTTCATCAAGTCTTGAGACTCAAGGGAGGAAGAGTGTGAAAGAGAAGAAAAGAGAAAGAGGAGATGAAATACAATAAATGGCAGAAAGCACCTCATATCATAAATGTCCAACTCAAATCAACAAACATGTTTCAAAGATCAATGCAAAACAATTCAAGTAAGCATGCAAAGATAATCATGAAAGAATGCAAGCATACTTGTATGAAATGCACAATTAAGCATACATGGACTTCAAATCAAAATGAAATGAGAAAGATAAGATGAAGATGAGTGCAAGTCAGAACCAAAATCATATTATCATCAACAACTCATGTGTGCAAAAGTGATTCAAAACATGAAGCATTATGATCCAAAGAAGTTCACAAAAGGAAAGGTAATGATATTCATCATACAATTCAAACCAAATGCATTCAACCATGCTCAAGTGAAATGAAAACCAAATAAGGAACTCAAGGGGAAGTAGCATATGCATCAATATCATATCAAAGCCAAACTCAAGTCATACAAGTCCAAACATCAAGCAACACCTTCAAGACATGCATCAAAGTAATCCTCAAATGGAAACTCAAAGTTCAAGCCCTTAAAACATACCCAAACATGATCCACAAATTGCAAAATTAAATCTCAAATGACCTCAACCAGGTACCAACATCATATCAAAAGCTCATGCAAGGAATCACAAAGGAACTCAATCAATTAGGCATGGCAAACCAACTAGTGTAAAGAGATGTCAAGAGATGATCATGCATAAGTCACTTAAGGACAAATAAGCAAGCATGTATCATATGACATTCATAAATTGTGATATTTAAACTCAAATGACCTAAGTCAGGAACCAATCACATGTCAAAATATCTCACAAAAATTCACAAGTTAAGCAACTCAAACAATTAAGCAAAGATCAAGTGAGAAACATGAACCAATATGCAAAAGAGGGGGACCAAAATGCAATATGAAATTATTTTAAAAATATGTGAAAAATGTTTTTATGTACTTCAATGTGTTGGTAAAATAATGCAAAAAGAATGGGTTGAAAATTTTTTGTATGCTATGAGAAATAAAATCTACAATGCAAAATGTGCACCATTGAAACAATTCCAAAAAGAAATCAATTAAACAATTAATTAAGACACCAAAAATAAAATAAAATTTGGAAAAAATTTATAAAATGCTAAACATGCTTCATGATTTTTTCTATAATTTTTAAATGCATCAAACTATTTTTAAAAATTAAAAATGCAAAACAACAATTAAATGAAATAAAATGAAAATAAGAAACAGACAGGGGTGTAAATAGCATGATAAGCACGTTTAAAATAAACAAATGGGCTCAAGGGGGGGTGCAGAAAGCAAAGAAATGTCAACCCCAGTCCAAAACAAATGTCAGCGCATACCAAGAATTCAGTCAACCCAAAAGACTCATACACACCATCAGACTAATCCTACGCACTATATCAAGTCAAATTATCAACAAGGTAATCAAGATGAGGGGACCAGATCACACGCACATGGTAATAATGATGAGCGAGCAAACACCATAACATTCAGCCATTAAAAAGAAATCACGTGACAGGCATATGGCATTTTAATGTGTTGTCACAACCACAACCACAAGATTGATCTTACGCATGCAAATCAGTCAACCAAATCAAAAATTAATCAAGATCAGTGGCCCAGACTGAGAGTACACAACAAGAAGCGTGGAATGGCACGTACACAAACAATGAAAATAAAACAGATTTAATGAAACGTGGCAACGCCTGGACCACCAGATCAAAACCATGGACGGCTATGATTACGTCTTCCACCTCTAAAACCCTCGCCGGACTGAATCCACACCAGGTACCGGAGCCCTAGCTCCGGTCACCTTCTCCGGTGACCTGCGACTTCCAATTCTCCAGAAATTGCTCATGAGTATACCAAATTGATCAGAAATTCACAAGGATCACAAATATCATGTTCATTTCAACATATCAACAACATATAAGCCAAATCGAAGAGAAACAGTTTGGATCCAAAAATTTAAATCTCAAAATACACGCATGATACACGTTCAAACTTCAAACAAAATACATCAGCACACTCAGTGAAGCACACAGATCATTATGCATACCTAAAAATCAAGTTCTATGACCATGAAAAGTGAGCTTACCTGAGATCTGTAGAGCTTGAAATACCACAAGAACGCCTTCCAAAAGCTGCAGATCTTCCTCTTTTGAGCTCTATTTACAAAATAAATGCAAATAGAGGCTTGAATCTGGCTAGATCTAGGAGTTTGAACTTGGATCCTCTTGAACTGAACTTGGTGAAAACCTTGCTCTCAGCTCAAAATGATGGTTGATTCTTGTTCTACTCTCTTCACTGATCAAGAATGTGGAAAGAAAACTCAAGAAAACCTTATGGAGAGAGAGAATCGAAGAAGAGAAAGTTTGGAGTGAAAAATGGACTCTGAGCCAAAATGAATGCATGACCTAATTTTGGGCGCATGAGTTAGCTTATATACTCTCCATTAGTCCTCTGATCACAATTAGCAATTGGTTAAACCCTTGATTAATGAGATTGGAGTGATTTTGCAATTTTGCACTTTGAGTCACCACCAATAATCCACACGTGCAAAGTCCCCAAAATAAGCATGATCCACTCACATTTCCTCTGTTGATCACAAATGAATTGTACTTGGGCCTTGCACTTGCTTGGTTTGTGAGTTTTTGATCCATTTGCAAATTTGTACAATGTGAAATAAGTGAGGTACATGGCATGGAATGACTTGGTTCAAAGGCCAAAAATAATCCTTATGATGTGTACTTGAATGTTGTAATGAGACATGAACCAATAAACCAATTACAAGTCCATTTGTGCCAAAATGCAAAAGGTGGAAAAAGTGGTATATGGAAAACCTCAAAATGCACCTTGCATTGTTTTGGCCATAACTAGAGTTCCACAAATGATATGGAGATGTTCTAGTACTTTTTGGAAATGGGAAAGAAAGATCTTCAACTTTCATGTTGGAGGAAAATTTATTTAGAGCTTCCTTGATGATGAAAAGTCAAGTTGAATGTAGTGCAAAAATTGCCAAAAATGGAAAGTTCTCATTATAGGTCATTTTCCAAATTTAGTAACTTTTGCACAAACTCTTGATTCTTGATGAATGGAATGAATCTTGATAATTAAAGACCATATGAGGATGTGAGACCTTGAAAACCATGAAAAGAACCTCAAAATTCCACAGTTGGCTTTCTCCTTTACAGTTGACTTTTGCTTGCTTCACAAACAACTGATCCACTGGAAATCCTCCACAATGAACCACTAGACAAGTCTCTATCCATGAACACTTGAGAGCATATGGAAAACCCTAAGAACATGCTTGAATCCACAAAGCCCTCCAAGAAGTCTTTTTGATTCACAAACCCTAATTGGTCCCTCTGATTAAGAGGGAAAGATCCACTTGAAATCCTTTGCCATGCTTGACCTTATGAAGATATGATGAACCCCATGAGCCACCTCAAAGCTTGAGACTTGAGAATATGGACCAAGTACCTTGATCCCATGCTAAGAACCAATGCTATGCACAATGCAAAATGCAAGAAATGAAAAGAAACATAAGCCAATTAGTATATAAACAAAAGAGGCAAATTTTGAGGTGTTACAGCTGCCCCTATTCAATCAACTTGGTCCTGAAGGTATGATGGCAACGACTGTCATGCATTCAAAGGATTCATGGAGATTGAATACCAAAAGAAACCTAAAATTTGCATAAAGAACATCATCCCTGATGATAGAGAGAATTGGCGAAGAAAATCTTCAACATGACTTCACATGAGAGAGACCTGAACATCAACCTCTGCGGGGGAAGTGCAATAAGAAATCTTCAACATGACTTCACATGAGAGAGACCTGAACATCAACCTCTGCGGGGGAAGTACAATAAGAAATCTTCAACATGACTTCACATGAGAGAGACCTGAACATAAACCTCTGTGGGGGAAGTACAATAAGAAATCTTCAACATGACTTCACATGAGAGAGACCTGAACATCAACCTCCGCGGGGGAAGTATAATAAAAATTCTTCAACATGACTTCACATGAGAGAGACCTGAACATCAACCTCTGCGGGGGAAGTACAATGAGAAATCTTCAACATGATTTCACATGAGAGAGACCTGAACATCAACCTCTGCGGGGGGAAGTACAATAAGAAATCTTCAACATGACTTCACATGAGAGAGACCTGAACATCAACCTCTGCGGGGGAAGTGCAATAAGAAATCTTTAGTATGACTTCACATGAGAGAGACCTGAACATCAACCTCTGCGGGGGAAGTACAATAAGAAATCTTCAATATGACTTCACATGAGAGAGACCTGAACATCAACCTCTGCAGGGGAAGTACAATAAGAATTCTTCAGATGCAGTTACGTTGTTAAATAACATCCCTTGAATCACATCCTTTTCTGCTGGAAAAAGAAATCCTATAACAAAATACCAAACCTGGCTTATGCTTCGAATGCATATGTTTGAATTTTGCCGTAATGCTCCATACGAAATGGAATGCTACGCATTTGGGAGGATGCCATGCAAAAGATGCTTATGCAATGCAAAAAGGGCGTCCTAGCGAAATAAACGCTAAGGACAAAGGCAGCTCCAGGGTATGGTAAACTGACATGTCATTCTTAACCAAGAGTTCCTGATGAGGTATACTTCACCCTGATGGGAAGAAACAAGACCACCAATTCTGTCAGAGACGGACGAAACTCCGAGAGAATACCCACTCTGTTGGGGAATATCAGGATCAACAACTCTGCTGGAGATGGACGAAACTCCGAGAGGATACCCATTCAGCTGGGGGAGGGAGATGAATACTGAAGATGGAAACTTCTCCGCTGGGGATGACCGACTGTTTCAAAACTTGGATTTGACGCCTGCCAAAACGATTGGACTTAAGACCTGCTGTGAATACCGCCCACCACCAAACTCTGCTTGGGGATATGAGCTTAATCTGCTGCAAGGGAAATAAATTTACCTTCACCCTGCTGGTGATTAGATCAAGCCGTTGTCGTTGAGAATATACTTTCTGACCTTGAAAACCATGAAAAGAACCTCAAAATTCCACAGTTGACTTTCTCCTTTATAATTGACTTTTGCTTGCTTCACAAAAAACTGATCCACTGGAAATCCTCCATAATGAACCACTAGACAAGTCTCTATCCATGAACACTTGAGAGCATATGGAAAACCATAAGAACATGCTTGAATCCACAAAGCCCTCCAAGAAGTCTTTTTGATTCACAAACCCTAATTGGTCCCTCTGATTAAGATGGAAAGATCCACTTGAAATCCTTTGCCATGCTTGACCTTATGAAGATATGATGAACCCCATGAGCCACCTCGAAGCTTGAGACTTGAGAATATGGACCAAGTACCTTGATCCCATGCTAAGAACCAATGCTATGCACAATGCAAAATGCAAGAAATGAAAAGAAACATAAGCCAATTAGTATATAAACAAAAGAGGCAAATTTTGAGGTGTTACAAACCAGGCTGAATACGAGGCTTTCCTCGCGAGGCTACGGTTGGCTTAGGACCTCGGCGCCAAAGAAGGCAAAATCTTCATCTACTCCCAGCTCGTGGCTTTCCAGGTCCGAGGAGAGTACCAAGCCAAGAACGACAACCTCATCGAATACTTGACCCTGGTGAAGGAAAAGATGAGAAACTTCACCGTAGCGGAAGTAACCCACATCCCGCACGAGCACAACACTCGAGCGGATGTCTTATCAAAACTAGCGAGCACAAAGAAGAAAGGTGGGAATAAATCTGTCATACAGGAAGTGCTTTCATGTCCGAGCATCGACAAACCCGTCCCCGTAACAGACGTGAACGCCATCAGGGACAACAACTGATGGATGACGCCGGTATACGAGTATCTCACCACCGGAAAGTTTCCCGACGATCCCAAGGAGGCTGGAGTGGCAAGCGACAGGCATGCTCTTATAAAATTGTCGAAGACAAACTGTACCGACGTGGCTTCTCGATCCCCCTTCTCAGGTGTGTCTAAAAGTCCAAGGTCCCCGGTATACTCCAGGAATTCCATGAGGGGATCAATGCACAACACCTCGGTGGACGGTCATTAGCCCGCAAGGCGTTACGAGCAGGATACTACTGGCCCACCATGCAACAGGACGCCAAGGAACATGTCAAGAAGTGCGACAGATGCCAAGGACATGGGGACATGCACCTGGCCCCACCCAGTGAGCTCAAAACATTGTCGTCCCCATGGTCGTTCGCGTGGTGGGGGATGGATATCCTCGGGCCCTTCGTCGTGGGGTCTTACCAAAACAAGTACTTGATCGTCGGCATGGATTATTTCATGAAGTGGATCGAGGCAGAAGCCCTGGCCAAAATCACAGCTCGCAACATACTACGTTTCTACAAGAGGAACATACTTGCCCGGTTCGGCGTGCCCCAAGCGATTGTCATCGATAACGGGACACAGTTCATTGACAATAACTTCCAAGACTTCCTCACCAAGCTGGGCACGAAGCAACACTTCACGTCAGTTGAGCATCCCCAAACGAACGGGCAAGCTGAAGCGACGAACTGAGTGATCCTGCGAGGACTAAAACACCGATTAGGCGACGCAAAGAAAAGGTTGTCGAGGAGCTACACAACGTCCTCTGGGCCTACCGAACAACCCCACATTCCACGACCGGGGAAACCCCCTTTCGCTTGACTTACGGTACAGAAGTGGTGATCCCCATGGAAATAAGGGAACCCTCGAGGATAACGGAATCTCCCCTAGACGAGGAGACGAATGACGAGGCCCTAAGGGAGGAGCTCGACTTTTTCGAGGATATAAGGTCAGGCGAGTCCCTTCGAGAAGCCTCACTTAAGCAGAAAATAACTCTACGTTATAACAATAAAGTTATTAAACGTGATTTTTAAGTAGGCACCCTCGTCCTACGAAGGAACCAGAAAGATTCGCGAGAAGGCAAGCTCGCCGCAAACTGGGAGGGCCCCTACCGCGTCCGCGTGAAAACGGGGACAGGAGCCTACTGCCTTGAAAATCTACACTATGAGGAACTTGCTCAATCATGGAATGCTGAGAAGCTTAAACATTATTACAGTTAAACACTGCTCGCGACCCAGCTACGTCGCGACCACGGGGACGCACTAAGGTACAAGCGCGACTCCTCTCCACGAGACAAGAAGATCCAGGGCCACGTTGTGTGTGCGCGGGGACCCTCGATCCGACGAGGACACCCTGACCGAGCTCCGTCGTCGCCGTACCAATCAGGCAGAACACCTAGCTCGCGATGGGAAGTTCACACCACGAAGCTAAGACCTCGACCGAGCTATTAGTTTCGTCAAAGGTCGGAACACATCTCCGACCACTCAACCAGTTCCCTACACTGTCGAGGATCAACAAAGTCGAGCAAAACCTCCAAATTACTTAGATAAAACAAAATAGATATATCTTCAAAGCATGCAAGCACCACACACACAGATAAACAAAAAGCAAAGTATTAAACCAGGAAGAAGCCCTTTGTGCGAATAGTACCTACCAAAATGTTATAAAGCCCCTGGCACGCAGGCCGGGCAAAGGTAATAAAAAATCATTACAAGAAAAATGGCGCACAGGACAAACAGAATAAAAGCTAAACGACTATGTTTTCTTCAGGCTGCTCGCCTCCCATAACCTCATTGTTATCCTCCTCCTCGGACGCCTGCCGAACAATCTGACCTTCGACCACCTCATAGTAAGGATCAGTCCCTTCAGTGATGAGGTTGGAGTTCACAATCCCGATCTGTTTCACAGCATTATTAAAGCCCACCTCGGCGGCCACAAGGACATCTTGCTCTGTCTTCCTGAGCTTCACGATCAGTTCTGCCCGAGACGTCAATAGCCTGTCGTCCTCAGTTTCCTCTTCAGCAGGACGGACAACTTGCTCCAACTCAGCGATCCTCGTCAAGAGATCCTTCCTCTCATCATCGGCCTTTTTCAGCTCCTCCTTCAACTGCCTCTGAAACTCAACCTGGGTTTCGTTCTGCTTTTTGCACTCTGACAGGTCCTTTTCCACCTTCTCCATTTCGGCTGCCACCGACGTAAAGCTCTCCTGCAGCTTGGTCAGCTCCATGGCTGGACAGGTCTCGTCGTTAAGGACCAGGGCTGCAGCACAAATTCGCATCACCGTGGACACGTCTTCCACCAAGGCTTTTCTACTAGAAGCCCGGTCAGGGCCTAAAATGGTCTGAGCCTCAGGTGCACCGACGCACAGTGAATTGGTCCCCGAAAAGAAATTCGGCCTCGAGTGACAAGGCGGGAGCCCGAACTTCACAACAGGAGGGCTTTCAGTCTTAGTAGATCGACGTCCACATGCTTGCTGAGTCGCTATCTTTTTGGATACCCTTACGTGCCAGGAGATTGGCTGCCCTGGGGAGAGATGGAGGGTCCCCGCCGGCCGGAGTTAGACCTGGGCGCTGATGCCGGATCTGCTCGACCAACCCTTTTCCACTTTTCTTCGAGATTCGAGTAGCTTCCAACTTCTTGATATGCTCCTCTGCGCTCGACATGGTGCTTGCAAAAGAAAATAGAAATACGTCAGTAAGTCGAAGACCAAAATGCATGGGAAGATCAAGTCAAAGAGGCGTCTACCACCTAACAACTTGAGGGTATCCTCGTCAGAAAACGTCTCGAGGAGGGCCCTCGTATTAATCAATCGGGCCTTCTCCAAGATCCTCCCGTCGTCACCACGGATAGGCGTCCGGTCCGGTCTTACGAGCTGTGCATGGGAGAAATCGGCGACGAATTTGACTATCTCCTCGTGGGCCATGCAATCCCCCTCGCACAGTCTACCAGGACTAAATATATAACTATTTGTGCCCTTCTTAAAGTGCTCCTCCATCCAGAACAAGGGAAACCTCGCCTCGAGGACCTCTTCCCGCTGCCCGTCTATTTCTTGGTACACCCGTCTGTACACCGACTCCACGACCTCAAACGAGACAGGCTTCACGATGTAATACCGGGACTTGAAGTGGCGAACAGAGTCTATGTAAGTCTGGAACAACTTGCTCACCTGCTTAAAAGACACCCAACCATGTTTTCCATCAATTGTCTGCCTCTGCAAGTGGAAAATTCGGAAGAACAGAGGTATGGTCACCCCGATGCAGAGATGCTGGCAGACGAGCTCGAAGGCGTGAATGAAGGCGAGAACGTTGGGGTGGAGTTGCGATGGTGCCAGGCACATCCAAATGAACACCTCTCGCTGAAAATCACTGAAGGGCAGGCGCCACCTTGCCTCATCGAACATAAACTCGTACAATGGAAATCTCATCCCTCTGTACGTCGAGCAGATGCGGTGGTGCTGCAGAGGTCTATACACCATCCAGTTCTTGGAGGAGCCCTCAAGGCGATGCTCGACGGTGGCGAAGATATTGTCCTCATCACCTGCGATGAACTGAGATACGACACCCAGAGGCTCCTCGTGAGCCCAATCCTCTGGAGGTCGCCCCTCGACACTGGTGATCGGTGCCATCGGGGAGTCGGGCTAGTCGTCAATATCTATAGATCCCACAGCCACGACCTCCATTTACCTGAAAATCAGAAGGAACTGGTGAATTCGATAATCCAAATCAAATTCACCCCTCCACTGCTGATCAAGTGAAAGGGCGAAGAAAGGACACAGGGAACTGCGCCGGCGATGCCCCTTCGCCCAAGGACGTCGAAGTCGTGCTTCTACCCCAAGACGTCTGGCAGGCGTCACCGGGACCGTCATCGGGTCCCCGACGTCTTCGTCCTATATCCCCTGGGGATTTATATCACATCCTCGGGACCTTCTTGAGGTCCCCGGGACATTCATCCCATCTCCCCGCAAGATTCATCAAAAAGCCTAAAGAAGCTCCACCGTTGTCATCAAAAACTCCGTTGTTGTCGCCTAAAACTCCGTGACTTCCCCAGGAACTTCATCAGTTCACCGGAGGGCCACCGTAGGAAATATAAACGGAGAGAAAAAGATCAGAAATTTACTTGGGACAGCGGTTGCGAGTTTCTGGTACGGCGGTGTGTGGTGGCGAGACGGTGGCGAAGGCAGAGAGAAAAGGGGTGAAACTCTGAGCAAAGGAAAATGAAATGTGTAAATGGCACAGGCTGGCTCCTATTTATAAAGCCCTCGCGGGACTCAAGGCACCCTTAGAAACTCGAGTACCGTAGCCCTAGCCTAGTCGCCCTAGGTAATAATGGCGAGTGACGCGTGGGACACGGTTTCCTGCGTGAGTCCTTTCGTTTGCCTTGGTGCCCGGGTGCACGTCTCCTCTTCTCCCCATTTCATCGCCTAGCGACGACATAGGAAACCCGGGCAGGCTTTCATCTCCAAGACTCCTGGGAACCACTTCGCTTTTGAGCCCGACATTGCCACCAGCTCGTTATCATGGAAACACTATCCCAGGCGACGAATCTCCCCGACAGAGGATCAACTTTACCTCGACATCCAGGCCAACCCTTAACTCATTACTCTGACGCCTCGGAGCAACGACTTGGGGGGCTCCTGTTCTGGAATGGGTCGGCGCCTTCCCATCCGTCGAGCATGCCCAGCCCAATACTGGTACGGCCCAATAAGACCCAAGTCTACCCAGTGTCGAGCACGTGCGATGTCGGGCAGAGATTGCATCCGCCGAGGAGATGTCACTCATTTCCCCATGATCTCCATGTACTCCTCCTCGCGAGGACATGTCACCATGTAACCTCCCACCTCCGAAAGAATCGGTTTTCCCTTCTTTCGGAGATCTAGGGACCGTTACCCCAGGGCAAAGACCACATGCTGGCCTTCCTTATGCCATGTAAGCCCTGACAGTCACCTGGATTAAGCCTTGCAATCCAGCCCAGTGCAGGAGACTGTTGGCCCTGCGCTGGGGGCAGCCTATAAATACCCTCTCGCTTGAGAGGGTCAGGTTACACACTATTCTAACTCTCATACCTGCTTTTCTGTACTTGCTTAATCCCTTTTCATGACTTTGGCATCAGAGTACCTTGCAGGTACACCCCCCAGTCATTTCATCATCATCGGAGTTGCTGATCCCACAACGTTGCTGGCCACTGGTTCCTTTCTGATCAGGTAAGATCAAATGTTATGTGCAGAGTTATTCCCATTTTTGCTAGCCAAGGGGCATGTTCAAACCAGAACTCCTCTCACAATGCCGGACAATCCCCCTTATTGGTTCAAAGCTGATCAATCTTGCACTTATCATCAAGGAGGACTGGGGCATAGCAATGAGAACTGCCTTAGCTTCAAATCTGACGTACAAAAGCTCGTCAGAAATAGAGTTTTATCTTTCAAAGATACAAATCCAAATGTTCAAACGAACTCATTGCCACAACTTGAAAAAGCTTCAGTAAATTTGATATATGGAGGACCCAACGGCAGTTATCAAATTCACGATATACGCCTACTAGGAACAAATCTGGTAAAATGCATTGCAAGCAAAGCGGGTATGGCCATGTGTCATCTCATAACTATCATCAATGCGACATTTGTTCCAAGAACAATCAAGGGTGAATCATTGTACAACAGCTCTTCAAGAGCAGATGAATCTAGGCTGGATCCAAGATCACAGGGTTCGCGGAATAAATATGGCCTATCAACATCCGAACATTGTTCAAAACCATGACATCCGCGCAATGAATGTCAATCTAGTAGCAATGCACTCGACAAAGCCAGTATCATGATTTGTCACTGAACGACTATAAAGTTTGCCCAATTTGCCCAAAAGACAATCAAGGATGTTCTTTTGTACAAGAAGCACTTCAACGTCAAATGGATCTTGGTTATCTGTCAGCACATAATTATCAGTACTGCAAAGATTGCTCTGAAAACGATCAAGGTTACGCACTTGTACAAAGAACTCTTCAACATTTGTTAGACCATTGATGGCTCCTAGTTTACCAGGATGAAAACACACAACAAGTTAGAATAACCAATGGAAATCCAGGCAGACACCAAAGATGTGACATCCACTTGCTGGAAATGGATTTGGTAAAGATGCACTACAAACAGAATGGATACGGTCGGGTGCCACCTCATAATTATGAACGTTGTCGAATATGTTCAAAGAATAGTCAAGGGTGCTACACTATGCGAGCAGCTCTCTAAAACCAAGTGGAAACCCAACTATGCCTAAATTCTCAGTCCATCAATATGGTGCAAGGTTGCCCAGGGCAACATGCCATTTACGACATTAAAAACATTGAAACATCATTGGTCAAATTTCACAAATGCCTGTGCGGACTTGATTATTTTGGTCTGAATCACCACGATCATTCGGATTGCAGAAGATGTCGCAGAAGCCGACATGGTTGCCTTCTTGTCCAGAATGAGATTCAAGAGTTGTTGGACAAAAGAACCATCACAATCTTCATTGAAAGAGAGCCTGTTAATTATGGGATTGATGAGGATGTTTTCACCATATTCCCTCTGCTCAACGAGCCAAAGCACTTGGGAAACCCCTTCAACAGTGGAAAAATTTCCAACAGTCCCGAGCTAGAGCCAATTGAGGTTACTTTGGCAGTCGAAAAACCCAAATAACCCATGTGGTCATCTACCTGCCAGGTCTGATGCCATACAAATCAGAGAAAGCCATTCCGTAAAAATACAGTGCAACCACAATAGAAGATGGAAAAGAAATTCCACTGTCATCTATTGTTAACATTGCTGATATCAGTCGAGTCACCCGAAGTGGTCGAATCTTTAACAGAGGAGTTGGAGAAACTGAAAAAGAAAAGGAACCACAAGATGAAGTTCCTAATCAACAAGTTGGTCAATCCAGCAGTGCATAACCTGTGAAAAATCATGATGAAATGTTAAAACTCATCCAAAGAAGTGAATACAACATCATGGATCAATTATTACAAACTCCTTCTCGGATATTTGTGTTATCTCTCCTGCTCAGTTCAGAAGCTCACATGGATGCTCTACAGAAAGTCTTGGAACATGCCTTTGTAGAACAAGATGTAATAGTGGGTCAGTTTAACAACATTATTTCCAATATCACTTCCTGCAACAATTTGGGTTTCAGTGATGAAGAACTTCCAGAGGAAGGCGAGAATTATAACATGGTGCTCAATATCACAGTCCATTGACAGGACGATGCTTTAGCCAGCGTACTAGTAGACACAGGTTCATCCTTGAACGTCATGCCAAGGTCAACTTTGGTACGACTATATTTTCAAGGTACTCCGATGACAGGCAGTGAGATCATTGTCAAAGCTTTTGACGGATCCAAGAAAATAGTTATCAGGAAAGTCGACCTTCCCATAACCATTGGTCCCCACACTTTCCAAGTTACCTTCCAAGTCATGGACATTCGAGCAGCATATAGTTATTTATTGGGACGACCTTGGATACATGAAGCAGGGGCAGTCACTTCAACTCTTCACCAAAAATTAAAGTTTGTCAAAAACAAAAATTTGGTCACAGTATGCGGGGAACAAGCTTTAATTGTGAGCAACCTATCATCATTCTCATATTTAGAACCAGAAGAGGTCGTTGAAACTCAATTTCAAGCACTCTCTATGAGCAATGAGAATCATCAAGAAAAAGGAACGTCAATTTCCTCATACAAAGACGCTCTCCAAATAATGGGAGCAGTGACATCAAAGGATGAGGGGTAAGTTGTGATTCCTATCGATAACAAGACAAGAAAAGGTCTCGGTTTTTCTTCAGCATTGACCAAGACTCCAAAAAGGGATGAAAGCTTTCGTCCCATTCAAGATTTCTTCCAAAGTGGAGGCTTCCTCCATCCGATTTCTCAGGAAGTCCACACCATTGAGGAGAATAACTCTTCTGATATAGATGAATAGTGGAAATCCTATTTCAACGATGAAGGATATATATCTCAGGAAGAAACATATATGCCATTTTACTTTCTGAAGCAAAGTCCTAGATATATATACCAAGATCAGAAGTCAGAATGATCTATGGAGATTGCAATCCTAAGGGATGTCATGTTCCACCCAACTCATTGGAGGAAGATACTCTGATGAAAGACAGCTTTGATTACAACTTATATAATCCCATGGATGATTTTTCCCATTTGGAAACCTTACATGGAAGATTCAGGGCAAAAGAGACAGCCAGAGAATGCATATATGCTGAATGACCTTGAGAAAAAACCACCTGTTCTCCCAGAGTCGTGGGAACCTTACCAGGAAAATTCTGAAAGTGTCAAACATCATGTTGATAAAGTTGCAAGAATCGCAGGACAAGAATTTATCAACTTTGCATTTCTTGAGGTCAATGTCACTGAAGAAGATGACTCATCTATCCCCTCAGAAACTTGGGATACCTTGGGGCAGCCAAGCGACAAGTACGAATTTCTAGTGAAGTACACTGCTCCTGAAAGCTCTCGCATCAGATATGAAGACATCAAGCCAACATGATGGGGAGATCCTCTTGAAAATGAAAATACTATTGAAGATACAGTAGAAGAGTTCTCTTATGATAACGTTGGATGGGAAGAAGACTCCAGTGATCCAACTCCGCCAGAAATAAGTGTCAATATTGAAGTCAATCCTGGAAGAAAATACCGGACTTTGTGATCCACAGAGGAGTTCGTCGCAATTGGGTCGTGGTCGATGTCCCGAATATCGTTCATAAATCAAAGTAATTGTCTTGTCCTTGTTTTTACATTTCACTTTGCCCGGGTGAAAAGGATGTTTTATAGGGCTTGCTTTTCTGTAAATGTCCCTCTTCGCTTCGCCCAGAGCGAAAGAGTTTTGTTTTATAGGGTTGTGCTTCAAGAATCGACAAATCATAAATAAAAAATGTCATTTTGAATTCCTGTATTTTATTGCTATTTTCACTTTTCTCTTTTTCAGAAAATGGTAATCCAAAAAAACAAAACAAAATAAAAACAAGTGTTTTTTCAGAAAAAATACACTGCACACACTTTTGCATTCTCTCTGTCTTTTCTAAAAAGGAATCATCGCGTTATGTTGATTACTTGTTTTAAACCCCCATTGAAACATACGAACCAATGCCTTCTCCTAACTTTGAGTTCCCGACATTTGAAGTCAAAGAAGAAGGGGACGAAGAAATTCCATATAAGATCTCTCGATTACTAAAAAATGAGGAGAAATCCATTCAACCTTACAAAGAACCATTGGAAACGGTTAATTTAGGTTCAGAAGAGGAGAGAAAAGAAGTTAAAATTGGAGCACTACTCAGTCCCACTGTCAAAGAAGGCTTGATATAGTTGCTCAAAGAGTTTTCAGATGTGTTTGCTTGGTCCTACTAAGACATGCCCGGGATGGATACCAACATCGTGGAACATCACTTACCACTGAAACCAAAACGTCATCTGGTTAAATAAAAATTGAGAAGGACTCACTCTGATATGGCCATCAAAATTAAGGAAGAAGTGCAGAAACAGATTGATGCAGGTTTCCTTGCCACCTCTGAATATCCTCAATGGCTAGCCAACATAGTGTCAGTTCCAAAGAAGGATGGAAAAGTCGGAATGTGTGTGCACTACAGGGATTTAAATAAAGCAAGTCAAAGGATGATTTTCCCCTACCACACATTGATATGTAGTCGAAAGCACAACAAAATTCAAAGTATTCTCCTCATGGATGGATTCTTGGGCTACAATCAGATCAGAATGGTGCCAGAAGACATGAAGAAAACTTCGGTCATCACCCCATGGGGCACCTTTTGCTACAAATTAATGTTGTTTGGTCTAAAGAATTCAGGAGCAACTTATTAAAGAGCTATGACAACTCTGTTTCACGATGTGATGCACAAAGAAATTGAAGTGTACGTCGATGACATGATTGTCAAATCTAAAACAGAAGAAGAACATGTGGAACACTTATCAAAACTATTTGAGCGTCTGAGGAAATACAAATTCTGCTTGAATCCTAATAAGTGCACATTTGGTGTTCGTTCAGGAAAGCTCTTGGGATTCATCGTCAGCCAAAAAGGAATCAAGGTTGATCCCGACAAAGTCAAGGCCGTTCAAGAGATGCCTTCTCCAAAGATTGAAAAACAAGTAAGAGGATTTTTGGGATGTCTGAATTACATCTCGAGATTCATATTCCTCATGACAACATCATACACCAATGTGACCAGACAAGTAGTGGTCCAATTTTTCAACAACCTCATCTGTCGTTATGGTGTTCCAAGCTAGATCATTACTGATAATGGATCGAACTTGAACAACAAGATGATGAAAGAATTATGTGCTGAGTTCAAAATTGAACACCATAACTCATCTCCCTACTGGTCTAAAATGAATGGAGCGGTAGAAGCAGCTAACAAAAATATCAAGAAGATCATTCAGAAAATGGTTGTAACCTGTAAGGATTGGCATGAGATGCTACCATTTGCTCTTCACGGTTATCGCACATTCGTCCGCACTTCAACAGGGGTAACCCCTTTCTCTCTAGTATATGGCATGGAAGCAGAGCTCCCCATAGAAGTAGAGATATCATCAATAAGAATCTTGATGGAAGCCAAGCTAACAAAAGCTGAATGGTGTCAAAGCCGACACGATGAACTGAACCTAATCGAAGAAAAAAGAATGACGGCTTTATGCCATAGTCAGTTATATCAACATAGAATGAAGAAAGCTTTTGACAAAAAGGTCATACCTCGGGTATTCATAGACGGTGACCTTGTGCTCAAAAAGATCCAATCATTTCTCACTGATCCCAGGGGCAAATGGACTCCAACTTATGATGGCCTATATGTTGTTAAGAAAGCCTTCTCAGGCGGCGCCTTGAGACTCGCAACCATGGATGGAGAAGAGTTTACTTACCCCACAAATGTTGATGTAGTCAAGAAATACTTCTCCTAAATGAAAAAAAAACGTCTTGTTGGATTAAAAACCCGAAAGGGTGGTCCGGGCAAAAATTAGAGACATAAACAATAATCATCCCGATAGATTGAAAAGCTGAAAAGGCGATCTAGGCAAAAGTTAGAGATTTATGGCAAGTAACTGCATCCGACTAACACTACAAGAAAATAGTCATTTTGCGACACTTAGATTGCGACAGTTTGACCCCAACCATCGCAATATGATTTTTGCGACAGTGCCTACGACAGTTTTAAGTAGCTGTCACAATATTTTGTTCATATAACTAATAAGATGATATGTTAGTGGGAATTCATTTGGTTAAAATGATTAAAATGCATAGCAGCGAGAATTCATTTGGTAGATTATTAAAATCAATTGTTTCCCTCACATACTAAATATCTCTCCTATTTATCATTAAAAAAAACCTTCCTCTAAAGATATCACCCTTCAATAATTCATTCCACCCGTTCCTTCGCTTTCTTCTCACTGAATCTCAAACAGCTTCCCTTAAGAAATCCCTCTCATTGCATTGAATCATCATCAACAACAACTTTATTTCATATGGAAAACCCTAAATCCAAAAACCCCTGCTCCATCTATTTGAGCGTGTACGACGGTACTGACGAACCCAAATTCCAAAAAACCCCTTCCTCCATCTACTTGGGTATTTACGACAGTCACGACGGTCCTTAAGTTTATTGATTTGTCAATAAATGTCCATTCCCTGATTTTCACAGTGAGTAAATAGATTTCTCCCCTCCACCCCAACCCTAATTTCAATGTTGAATCTATATATTATTGTCTTTGTTGAGTAAATTAACTTTGTGTTGTTTGTTTCTTATAAATATGAATTTTTCCATCAACCGTGAAGACATTCGCGGCACTGAGCCCATCGCTTCAATCCTTTTGGCATCTTAGCCAATGATAGGTTACGAGATATTTTCGATTCCGATAAGTTTTCCAGTTTATTTAGTTAAATTGATTCTAAATTTCATGTTTCGATTTTTATTTTGAGATCTGTTCAGGCTTGTGCCCCATGCGCTTGAGGAAAATAATGGGATATATTGTGCCTATTTCTATTGTATTTTGGGTAAGGAGTTTATCGTGGCCACTGTAGCGGGAGTTTTTGCGTGGTTGCGAAGCACTATCGCTTTGGGGTACTACAGTTCGATTCATTTTTTATCCTATTGAAGCTGATGAAGGAGGGTAAATAGATGTCTCTAATTAACCCTGCTTGCATACTGAGTTTGAACAGATGATTGTTGGTTTACAGATGCTATAAAGATTGTGGGTCTCTCTTAGGTTATTTTGTTTAAAAAAACAATGTCTGGGCTATTGGTAGGATGTTAGGACTGATGCTTTTTTATTGATGTATGAAGGTACAGGATTTTGGGTTTTTGATTAGTATGCTCGCTAAGATTTTTTCCAATATTATGCCTACATATTCCCGTTTAACGAAACAGGGAAATCAGAGTGATCGTAGTTCCTCCTATTCTATGGGAGGAAAAAAAGGTTGTTTTTGTGTCTTGTTCAAAGCCCAAGACGTGAAGCTAAATGTGGTTTGTATCTTGTTCAAAGCCCAAGATGTGAAGCTGAAGGGTCTATTTGTATCTTGTTCGAAGCCCAAGATGTGAAGCTAAAGGGGTTTGACTTTAGAGAGAATTTGTCATCTCTAAAAGGGGGTCTGTTTGTCACAACTGTTGGGTGACTGATTATAAAGGAGAATTACTTTAACTGGGATATATGAATCCAGCAATGCCATAATTTCCTTTATAGGGGATTTTTAACCTGAAGGAGAAGACTTTAACTCAGTTTAGAGCAATGTCATCTTTCCTTAGGAATTTCTCATGCTAAAAGAGGGACAGTGGCATGGATGTAAATAATCCAAAGGCTTGCCGCTTACAGCAATTAGATGAAGGAAAAGGAGTTGTTGATGTTTGTATACTGTGAGCGATGCACAAATTTTGATGCTAACAGGTTGATTGACTCAACCGGGGTTTTCTTATACAAAGCCTAAGAGGAGGCTATTGGCCCAACAAGAGGGCGTTTTTATGTGTCTTGTACGAAGCCCAAGACGGAGGCTCAAGATTTGACTCAACAAGAGAGTGCTAATAAGTGATTGACTCAACAAAAGAGTGCTTTTATATCTCGTACGAAGCCCGAGATGGAGGCGGAGAGGGAAGTGACTCAACAAGGGAGTCTTTTATACTCAACAAGAGAGTGATTTGTATCTTATACGAAGCCCGAGAGAGAGGCTAAAAGGGTTTGACCCAACAAGAGAGTCTTTTATACTCAACAAGAGAGTGATTTGTATCTCGTACGAAGCCCGAGATGGAGGCTAGAAGAGTTTGACCCAACAAGAGAGTCTTTTATACTTAACAAGAGAGTGATTTGTATCTCGTACGAAGCCCGAGATGGAGGCTAGAAGGGTTTGACTCAGCAAGAGAGTCTAAAAAGGTTAGCTTTGCCGGGGAGAATCATTATACAAAGCCCAAGAGGAGGCTATCATATTGGTGACTGTTTTAGTTTAGTGACAGGTCCAGTATGTTGGATAAAAGAGAAAATTAGTTCTTATGAAGGGAACGATTAAAGGTATTGTTGTACTTTGGGATTGATCAGAGGATCAGGGTTATTTCCTGTTCTTTAAGGAAACGGGGAATCCAAAGGGTATTGAGACTGTCCAAGTCTACTGGTGTTTTGGAGAAATTGATTCTCGGATAGTGAACGATCTTTGTATAATGCCCAAGAGAAGGCATGTATGTTAAGGGATGAAAGTCAACCCATTAACAGGTCTGACACTTGACTCAGAAAGACAGCTCTAGCAAATTGATGACTAGGTTCTGTTTCTATACCTGTAGAGGTCTCTAGGTCCTTGTACTAAGCCCAAGAGAAGGCATGAGAGCTTTTAAGAAGCCGAAGGGTCCTTGTACAACGCCCAAGAGGAGGCGGGGATACTTTTAAGAAACCTGTGGGTCCCCAAACCCCGAGAAGTTCAAGACATTCCATTCACCAAGAATAGATCAAGCCAGGAAAATTCGAGAATTTGGAAGAAACTCAAGAGATGCCATTCACGGAGAAAAGATCATCCCTGGGGAGTAGAGTCTCTTTGATAATTTCTAAGGGTGACAATCTGAGAAAGGGTTCATAGAGAATGATGCCTTTCACATCTCCATATTGTTTAACCCCAAGAGGAGGGAAGACTGTGTCTGGTAATCCTAGGGGAACTAGTGTTGTTTGTATTTAAGAGTGACCAACAGGGCTTTACCTAGTGCTAGACGTAGTTGTCGGGGAAAACTCTAAATAACTATACTAGTATTACACAGTGGGTATTTGACAAGTGTATAAAAGTTTGTGAAAGAAGACTTACAGTGAGCAGCCCCACAATACAGTTATATATATATATATGAAAGCGGGTAAACACTTACTCGGTTGTAGAGCTTCCATGCTGTTTTGTTAGTTGTTCAACAAAGAAAGCTTTGATAACAATATTATATTCAAAATCAAAGGAGAAAGTGCTTTGAAAAGGTTGTTGGGGCTTACAGCTCAAGGAGAGGCCTAAGGTTATCATTGATTGCACTGTTGAATTTGTACAGGGACTTATACAAGTGACTGAGGCCCAAAAAAGGTTTTATGTACAAAAAGGGTTGGGACTTACACTCTATTAGAGGCCCAAAGGTGTTAAAGATGAGTCTTATAACTCAAGGAGAAGCCCAAAGATTTTTGTGAAAAAGGCGACGATCGTGTCAAACCTTTTGACGGTATCGAGACTTATACAACACACTGAGGCCCAAAAAGGTTTGTATTTACAAAGGGTTGGGTCTTACACTCTACCAAGAGGCCCAAAGTATTTGAAAAAAGATTTGATGAGGGTTGAATTGATCAAAACCCTAATTTGTTTTCAAAATATATTTTAATTGAATAAAAATTCAATTAAAATGATCAAAATTGTTAAACATATGTGGAAACAAATTGTGATCTTGGATTATTGTCTCAAAAATTATGTTTCTATTCACAAAATGATTGGAAATCACTAAAATTTGAAAAATCATGAAGGAGAAAATATTTTAAATGTCAAAAACAATTAAAATATTAATTCTTTACAAAAATATCAAGTATATGAAATAAATAATATTTTTGGGGTTTTTTGGGAAAATAAAATATTTTAATATTTTTGTGAATTATTAAAAAAATAATCAACTCAAAATCATTAAAACTCAGAGAGAAATTAATTTTTGAATCAATTAAATAAAATCACAAAATTCAAATATTCAAATGTTCAAAAATGGCGCCAAGAACATGGCAAGAACTCGCGCCACTCTCTGTTTCTGCAGATTTGCGTTTTCTATCCAATCTCACTAAATACTTGATGATATCATGCAATCTACATATCAATCTACTCGTTTTCTCCTCACGATCATGTCTATGGTCTTTAATTTCATTTATTTTAACCATGGAATAAGAAATCAAAGAGAAACCTCAAGAATCCTAAAATTTGCATGAAGGTTCAGAAATTCCATACACGATTCAAACAAAGCAATTGATTGAGGGAAAACACTCTATGCATGATTATGAACATATGGCTAAATTATTGTGCAGCAAAAAATGCATGGATCATAGAGTTAGAAGAGCTCATGTTTACCTCTTGCAGCTGGTGATCGTGTTTTGTGTTAGAGGTGTTACAGCTTGGTTCCAAGGATATGGACAGCTTCCCTAGGTGCTATGGAGTGTGTCTGGATGCTTAGAATAAATGGAAATGATCTGGAACTTGAGATGGTACCCCAACTGCAAATTTGTCAAGAACTTGAGCAATTGGCTAGTGATTTTGTGATTTTGGTGTTCCAGATGTTGTGTGAGTGTTTGGATCACTTCTATATGATGTTTATGAGGTGTGTGTGTATGTGTGTGTGTGTGTGTGTGATCGGTTTGGTTGGAATAGCTCTCAAACTCAAAACCCGATAGTGACTTGCTTTGGAAGGCAATTTTGGAGTGAAGAAGGAGATTTTGAGGAAAGCATCTGTTTGATGGCTTTGGTGTACTTAAACTGATCACAAATGAGCTCTATTTATAGTAGAGCAAGTTTGTTTTGCAAGGAATAGTGAATGGCAACTGCTGCATAGGTTTGGCCAATGTTGATCAATGAGAATCCAAGTCTCCTCTAGCCATTAACTAGAGGTTAGGGCACAGGCTGCTGGATCCCTTGGTCTTGGATAAGTCTTGACTGAATTCAGTTGGAAATGGCTCAGTTCATGCCACCTTGGTGCATCCATTGAATGCTCCAAAACAAAATTAGAGTCTTGTCCCCTCTTTAGGGTTTTTTAGGTTTGGCATGCTATTTTTAGTTCCAAAGACTTGGGAGGCTTATGGATCAGTGTTTGTCCCTCCTTGGTCTCTCCCTGAGGTGTTCAGATGGATAAACTTGTTTGTCATTTGCACAAATTGCTCAAATCGAGCAAAATGCACAAATCTGCCTTGTTATATGTAGTTTTCAGCAAGGTATGTTGCCATTGTCATATCTCATGGCTCAAGTGGAATTTGATGGGGTTCTTGGCCATTTTGGAAAGCCCTCATATGATACAACAACTGTTTGATCATAGTTGGTTTTGATACTTTTTGGATCCAAGTGAAAAATGCCCCTACATTTGGAAAAAAGTGAAGGCAGATTCTGACTTAGTGAAATTTTCACTAAGTGTTGGAAAAAAGTGACATTTTCACTTTTTGTGATTTTGATCATTCCATAACTTAAAATCCACGAGGAATTGGAATGAGTTATGTTTGAAGCTTTTGTAGAGTTCCATGAGAGCTACAAATCCAGCTTTGGATGAGGAAAAATGGCCTTATGGTTTAGGAGTTATGATCCTCCAAAGTTGGTATCTTAGCCACTTTGTTCCATAACTTAGAAAAATTTCTAAGTTTGTATGGTTACCCCTTTTTCAAGTTATCCCACTTTTCTTGATTTTTCTTGATGAATGATGATTCCAATCACACAATAACATCATTTTAGGGTCAAAGAACCATAATTGTGAAAAATCTCAATAAGTCAAAGTTGACTTTTGTGCACAGTTGACTTTTTATCAGATGAATTTCAAACTGTGCGATCCTCTATGAAATCAAGTCCTTGACCTAAACCAAACTTTATGGATTGATTTCATAGGTGTTATAGGGTGTATTGAATCATGTTCTAGGGTTTGGGAGTATGTCCTGGTCAAAGTCAAAGGCACTGTTGACTTTTTCCGCGAAACCCTAATTGTGGTTCTGATGAATTTGAAACTTGCTGCTTAAGCTTCTTGGATCAATCCATTGTTGCAAATGGATCAATGTGGTTTATTAGAGACCCTCAAATCATGTCTTGAGGTCTTGGCTCATGTTTTGTCCCAAAAGTCAACTTAGGGGTGAATTAGGTCAAGAAACCGTAATTCCTGATCTTTTGTGAATGCATCCCCTGAGGTTGAATTGACTTGATGATTGGGTTCATAACGTCCCTTGGAGCATCTTAGGTTATGCTTTGAAGCATTGGCCCATGCCCAGAGGAAAATTTCCATCTGGAGGCTCTGGTCGACCAAACCCTAATTTGGTGACACTGGCGATCTTAAGGCTTAATCCACCTGGAATGCTGCAACATTGTGCTTGGTTCTTGATGTGGGGGTCCTCTTGATCCATTATGGATGTTTGAGAGGTTAGACAAGTTGAATATTATGTTATTCCTTGATTGATCCTTTGTCTAAGGCTCAAAGAGGGCTTGAAACCCTAATTATTGTTTGTAGTGAGTGCTCGCCCATCTTTGGGGAGACTGATGGTTCATCCCTATTGTGATGATGATTTGCACAATGGTGGGAAATCTTAATGGTCAAAATTTGGGGTATGACAGATGCCCCTATTTAATCTTCTTGGACCCGAAGGTGTGAATGGTGAAGGTATTCGGGCATTCGGGTGCAAGAGGATTAAATATCGGAATACCCAAAATTTTGATGGTTGTTATGAATGGTAACGTGCGCATTCATCTTCTTCTACTAAGCGATGATGCTTAGAAAAGGTAAAAACTTCCCCTTGATCCTGGTTTTCAGCCAAGGAACTAGTCTTAGTTTCTGAAATAAACTCCCCCTCGATCCTGGTTTCCTACCAAGGAACTGGTCTAAGTTTCTGATATAAACTTCCCCTCGATCCTGGTTTCCTACCAAGGAACTGGTCTAAGTTTCTGATATAAACTTCCCCTCGATCCTGGTTTCCTACCAAGGAACTGGTCTAAGTTTCTGATATAAACTTCCCCTCGATCCTGGTTTCCAACCAAGGAACTGGTCTCACTTTCTTTTGTCAATAAACTTTCTTGACAAGGGACGCTATGCGTAGCGGTTTTCCTCAAACTTCTCGCCGAATTTTCCTGTGGAGATGCCATTTGATGGAAAAATATCTGATGTCAGACTTGCTGGGGGACCCCATCTGTCTGAGTTGTAGAGGTACACAAACTTCTCTGTTTGGAGACGCCATTTGTCGGCTCTACTGGGGAAAGCAGGTCTCTCGAGAGACTGCTATCACTTGGGGGTGTTACATCATACTTTTCTCGGAGATCTTCTCGGAGAAATGCCATATGATGTGATCCAATTTTGAGGTGCTGATGACTTTATTAACATCGACTCTCCGGGGAGCAAAATCAATGTATTGTTGAAAGTCTTTAGTTGTGAGGCTTTCTCTGGGGATTTTCCTTAATCCGGGAAAGCGAAGATATCATCTTCAATGGCGAAGAGTGACATTCGTCGAAAGTTTCTCTGGTTTTCTCAGAGGTTCAAGTTATTAAAGTGGTCGAAGACCGTCTCTAATCCATAGATAAACTGGAGAGAAATTGCTTAGATGATTCACTTCCTGACGAGGAAAGAACTGACAACTCAATGGAAAAGACGTTTATAACTAGGGGACAAGACCGACTAAAGTGATAGTGATTCAATATGAACATGTATGAATCAATAATGCATGATGTACATATGTATATGCTGACGAAACTGACGCGACATACGGACTAATAGATGAACATGACTGGATACTCGGCCATAATGGGAGACGAAAAGTATCACTGGTCCAAAAGTAGCAATTTTGCCTTGCTTAGGAGAAGTAGTCCATGTGGGGGAGCAACCGTTGGTTGGGCTTAGGAGGTAAGAACTCTGCCGAAGATGTCAGATGGAGTATTCGTATCTAACATAACTGATCATTCGTTTAGGCGCACTAATTTAGAAGGAGTACTTTGATTCTGCACTTTGAAGCTCGACGATTTCTGGCGAAGCGATCGATGTTCTTTCGATGTTTAACAGTCAAAAGAAATTGTCATCTTTATTTTAAAAGCAGAAAAGTTTGACAAGTAAATTCATTTTTGTTTTATTTCAAGAATCGTTAATCATGTTAAAATGTCGTTCTGTAAAGCTAAAACAAATAAGAATTGCAAACAAAAGCACGAGGGCTCAAATTTTATTGATAGGATGGAAATCAGCTAAACGGGTGATTCCATAGAGTATTTACAAAGTTAGAAAATGGTAATTTAAGGGAAAAGGGTTACATTGAAACACAACGACCACTATCCTTCTACCAACTTTGAATTCGGGGCATCCTGAGCTTCTGTCGAAGATGACCGTGACTGGAGTTTTTCTTCTGATGGATGACATTACCGCTGAGGAGTTGAACTGATCAGACGTAGTTACTTGCCATGAATCCCTAATTTTTGCCTGTATCATACTTTGAGATTTCCAATCCACCGGGATGATTTTTTTTATTATGTGTCTAATTTTTTCCTGGACCGCCCTTTCGGGTTTTCAATCCACCGAGACGTTTTTTTTATTTAGGCGAAGTATTTCTTGACTACATCGACATTTATGGGGTAGGCAAATTCCTCTCCGTCCATGGTTGGAAGTTCAAGGCACCGCCTGAGAAAGCTTTCTTGACCACGTAAGGGCCGTCATAATTCGGAGTCCATTTGCCCCGAGAATCAGTGAGAAATGATTGTATCTTTTTTAGCACAATGTCTCCTTTCCTGAAGACGCGAGGTCGAACCTTTTTGTCAAATTACTTCTTCATCCTCTGTTGATACAACTGACTGTGGCATAGTTCCGTTATTCATTTCTCTTCGATCAGGTTGAGTTTGTCGTGTCGATTTTGACACCATTCCGCCTCTGTTATCTTAGCTTCCAT
Source organism: Lathyrus tuberosus (assembly GCA_022829125.1). Taxonomy (NCBI): domain Eukaryota; kingdom Viridiplantae; phylum Streptophyta; class Magnoliopsida; order Fabales; family Fabaceae; genus Lathyrus; species Lathyrus tuberosus. The sequence continues at coordinate 7,507,016 of JALAZF010000170.1, forward strand.
CAATACCCGGATTGACGAGATCTCCACTTCTATGGGGAGCACTGCTTCCATGCCATATACTAGAGAGAAAGGGGTTGCCCCTGTTGAAGTGCGAACAAATGTGCAATAACCTTGAAGAGCAAAGGGTAGCATCTCGTGCCAGTCTTTATAGGTTACAACCATCTTCTGAATGATATTTTTGATGTTCTTGTTAGCCGCTTCTACCGCCCCATTCATCTTGGGTCGGTAGGGAGATGAGTTATGGTGTTCGATCTTGAACTCTACGCACAACCCTTTCATCATCTTGTTGTTCAAATTAGATCCATTATCTGTAATGATCTGGCTCGGAACACCATAACGGCAGATGATATTGTTTTTTATGAATCGGACCACCACTTGTCGGGTTACATTGGCGTATGACGCTGCTTCGGCCCACTTGGTAAGTAATCAATGGCTACAGGATGAACCGATGTTCGTTCAAAGCCTTGGGTTCAATCATGCCGATCATGTCGATTTCCCATATGGAAAAAGGCCATGGGAAAGAAAGAACTTTGAGATGCGTTGGCGGTACATGGATTTTGTCGGAGTATATCTGACACTTGTGACACCTCCTCATGTACTTATAGCAATCGGATTCCATGGTCAACCAGTAGTACCCTGCTCTCAGAATTTTTCTGGCCATTGTGTATCTGTTGGCATGAGTGCCAAAGGATCCTTCGTGAATTTCTTTTATCAGCATGTCTGCTTCTGGTCTGCCTATGCATCGGAGCAAGACCATGTCGAAGTTTCTCTTATAGAGTGTATCACCGCTCAGGAAGAAGCTGCCTGCCAACCTTCTGAGGGTTTTTTTGTCTTTCCTGGATGCCCCAGGTGGGTACTCTTGTTTCTGAAGGAAACATTTGATATCGTGATACCAAGGTTTGTCATCTATGACTGCTTCAATCATGAAGATGTAAGCGGGCCGTTCAAGGCACATTATGTCGATCTTGGGTAAGTCGTTCCATTGACCTACACTAATCATGGAAGAGAGAGTGGCTAATGCATCAACCATGTGGTTCTCATCACGAGGGATGTGATGAAACTCGATTCTGTTGAAGAAAGGTAACAACCTTCTTGCATAATCTTTGTAAGGAATCAATCCTGATTGGTATGTGTTCCAATCTCCATTGATCTGATTGATAACCAGGACTGAGTCGCCGTATACATCCAAGTTCTTGATCCTTAAGTCGATCGCTTCTTCGAAACCCATAATACAAGCTTCGTATTCGGCCTCGTTGTTTGTGCACTTGAATGTAAGTCTGGCAGTGAAAGGAATGTGGGTACCCTGAGGTGTTATGATAATTGCCCCAATTCTGTTTTCGTAATGATTGACAGCTCCGTCAAAGATTAGTCCCCATTGGGAACCTGGTTCTGGCCCTTCACTGGGTAGTGGTTCATCGTAATCTTTTATTTTCAAATACATGACATCTTCGTCTGGGAAGTCAAACCCGATTGATTCCTGATCGTCAATCGGTTGATGAGCTAAATGATCGGCTAAAATACTCCCTTTAACGGCTTTCTGAGTGTGGTATTCGATGTCGTATTCTAATAACAACATCTGCCAACGGGAAATCCTTCCCGTGAGAGAAAGCTTTTCAAATACGCACTTGATCGGATCCATTTCTGAGATTAACCAAGTAGTGTGACGAATCATGTACTGGAAAAGACGTATGGCTGCCTAAGCCAAAGCGCAACAAGATTTCTCAAGCATAGTGTACCGAGTCTCGCAGTTGGTGAATTTCTTGCTCAAATAGTAGATGGCAGACTCTTTCCATTTCCTTTCGTCTTGTTGGCCAAGCACACAGCCCATAGAGTCTTCCAAGACTGTTAATAGCAGGAGTTACAGTTGCTACTGGTTGGTACCGTTGCCTTTGCTTTCCGAGAGAGATATTCCCAATATCTTGCTCTTTTTTCTTAGGGAGAGCACTATCGTAATTTTTAGTACCGCTTGTCGACCCAGTGTCTTTGACTAGACGTCCTTCTCGAACGGCTTCCTCGAGACGCACTCCCATACCGACCATTTTGGTGAAGTCACTGGGCGCACTGGCAACCATTCTGTCGTAGTAAAATGAGCTCAAGTTCTTTAAGAAAATCTTTGTCATCTCTTTTTCCTCCAGAGGAGGACAAATTTGAGCGACAATTTCACGCCATCTCTGAGCGTATTCCTTAAAGGTTTCCTTGTCCTTTTGCGACATTGATCTAAGTTGATCTCTGTCTGGTGCCATGTCCAAATTGTATTTATATTGTTGGACGAAGGCAGTGCCAAGACCTCTGAAAGTGCTAATCGTAACGCGGTTTAAACTCATGTACCATTTTAATATGGCACCGGTTAAACTATCCTGAAAGTAGTGAATCAGTAGCTCCTGGTTCTCTGTCTGAGCTGACATTCGCCGAGCGTACATCACCAAATGGCTTTGAGGGCAAGAGTTACCCTTGTACTTTTCAAAGTCGGGCACTTGGAATTTGTGTGGAACTTTCACATTGGGGACCAAGCAGAGATCCGCGGCGTCCTTTCCAAATAAATCTTGACCGCGAATAGCTTGCAGTTCCTTCTGCATATTGGCGTTCATTCTTTTAAACATGCTTTCGTTTCCACCAGAAGGTATCTGTGGAATCTGTCCTTCCGGGACAGTGTGTACCACAGGGGGTGGTACCGTTACTACGGTAGTGAATATTGGCGTTTCCCGAAGTTTATAACCTTCAGGAGTCCTCAATATGCCTCTGGCATCCTCGCTTTCTCGAAGTTTGTAACCTTCAGACCCAGCGGCTTCTGCTATGATTCCCTGATCTTCAGGGATCGGCGGAACATATCCTTCCGGGATATAGTTAACAGGCATGCCCCAGGGACGATCTTTCGGCATCTGATACCTAGGATCATACTTCTCCACTATGGGCATTGAGGTGATCTCTGAGATCAGGTTCTTTGTAGTTGAGCTTCTTCCATGGCTTGCATGTCGTTACGAAGCTTTCTCATATCCTCTCTCAGAGCGTCGATCTCTTCTTTCAACTCTCTGTTCTCTTCCTCGAGATCATCCATCTTTTTCTGACGATTGCCTCGAGTATTGTACGAATTAGACAATTTGACTCTAGAACCGAGACACAAACGTGAGATTCGTAGGTAAGAAGAATACGTGACGTGAGAAGGATGAATGCAATGATTATATTAATTGTTTTTTGGTTTAATCAAAATAAACTTCGACAATTAGATTGCAAATATCAAACAATGGGGAAACCCAGTTTTATTGAATTCAAAGGATTACGGAAATGGAAATACAGTAAATTACAAGGTGCGGAAATAGAAACCTAAGCTAATGGGTCCTGTGTCCTCTCTGAGGAGAACTCAGGTGCTGATTCTGGTACTTTCCTTTTCTTGGACCGGGGCTCTTGGGCCTTCGTCAGGTTGTCATTCCTTTTCCAAGTGAAAGGAGCGAGAAAATTCCTTTGGTCATCCTGATTTTCCACAGCATGTTGCTCTAAAATCTCAATCATAGCATCCTTATCTTTTAACAGTTGTTGTATTTTGGTACACTCCACATTGAGAATGCGGTATTTGTTCTTCCAAGACCTCTTTTCCTGTTGAACTTTGTTGAGAGTAACCTGAAGTTTTTCCGTCTCAGTCATGAAGTACATGACAGATTCCCTTGGCGGAAGAACTCCATGACGAGGATAAGGCATCTTTAGCTTGAGAGCTCTAGTTTGTACCCAGTGGAGATAAGGCTCCACCGAGACACAGTCCAGTTTTCCTAGAGACTCTCGTCCTTTCTTATGAACATGTTTCCAAGCGTGCACTATTTCCGTCTTTAGTGCCCTGTCATTTTCTCCTTCCTTGAAGAAAAGACCTTCCAGATGAGCATTACGCGGGACATGCCTCATCGGGTATCCAAATTGACGACGAACTAAAATTGGATGGTAATTGATTCCTCCCTTAGTTCCTATAAGGGGTACGTTGGGGAAGTTTCCACAACGGTCAATGATCCTGATCCCGTCATAAATCCTATTGTACCAATCTATGTCAGAGTTGGTAAGAGACATGATTTTCTGCGACCAACGTAAGGCACTCTTATGATCCCAAAAAGTGGCAGACTTAGGCAAATGGGAAATAAACCACTTATATAGCAGGGGTACACAGCATGTTATCATTCCTCCGCTGTATAAATTCCTTAAGTGTACAGAATGATATGCATCTGCGAGCAAAGTTCGTACAGGGTTTCCAATGAGAAAAACCTTAATGGCATTGATATCTACAAAGTTATCGATGTTGGGAAACAAAAATAACCCGTACGTGAGCAAAACAAAGATGCTCTCGAAAGCGGCCACGTTCCCTATACTAACAAAGTATAGAGCCTTCTTTACCAGAAACTTGGCTGGTAAACCTGGGATTCCTCCCTTGGTGGTCATGTGAGTCTTGACTTCTGACTCATCCAAATAAATTGCTCTTGCAATGGTCTGATCCTTTGGAATTTCTTCTAGTCCAGAAAAGGGAGCTTGATCAGTAATGGGTAGATCAATCAGATGAGAATACTCCTCCAGCGTTGGTGCGAGCTGGTAATCCGGGAAGGTGAAACAATGATAGACCGGATTGTAAAAATAAACGAGTGCCTCCATGATTCTTTCAATTACCTGGACCCTTAACAGAGGTAGCAGACCTCCATACTTGGCTCTGAAAAGCCTCATGGTTTGTGATCATTCTCGCCAAACCTCTCAAATCCTCTAATTTTGGAACCTTGAAGGTATACTTATGAGTTTTCCTTCTACCGAAATCCATTAGCGCAATCTCCTTTCTCTGACATTTGCAATCATTGTCTTAGTTTAATTTTGAAAAAGAGAGACTAGAGGAGAAAATTTTCTTTGTTTTAATTTTTTTTAAATGAATGCATGAATGCGGCACACAAAAACATAGAAAAAACATGGGGTCAAAGGGTCGGTGTCATGAAGTCAAGGCTCTACCCATCCCAAAGGTTTATACTAGTGACTTTTGTACCTGTCTCTCAAAATCATTGATTCTTGTCGAGATAACATCAGTGGGCCGGGAACTATTTTAGGTGATGTTATTTCGAAGAACCTCAGAAGAGGGTAGTATCGCGTGACAACTATTTCTGATAGCTTCCGCACTACTGAAAGAGGTTTTTCCTAGGTGCATACTCAATCTTTCCACATGCGGCATCACACCATTCCCATTAGCAGAAAAATAAACAAAGATATCAATTAGGAAAAGCAGTATATATATTTGCCCTAATGTCCTAGACTTTTAAGAGCTATGAATGTTATGTTCCTGACAGAAAATGGCTCCCCGGCGGAGTCGCCATTCTGTGGTACCTTCCCAATTTAAAGGTTTTTGACCTAAGATCCTAGTGAGGGCCGATCCTAGCAATAATATTGGTTCCTAGTGACATCACTATGCCTGTGACACCTTGAATTCAATATTTTTCATCCCTTGGGAAAACAAGAAAGAAGCTCTCCCACTGTGGTCGCCACTCTTCTGTAGCGCGATTTTTGTGGTTTTGAAGCATTATCGCTTGGGTACTACAGTTCGATTCATTTTTTATCCTATTAAAGCTGATGAAGGAAGGGAAATAGATGTCTCCAATTAACCCTACTTGCAAACTGTGGTTAAACAGTCAAAATTGTTGATTTACAGATGCTATCAAAATAGGGGGTTCGTCCTTTGGGGTTATTTTGTTGAAAACAGTGTCGGGGTAGGGTGTTGGGGACCGATGCTATTCGGTTGATATATGGGATTTTGGGTTTTTTATTAGTGTGCTCGCTAAGATTTTTCAATCTTATGCCTACGTATTCCCGGGATAGGGAAATCAGAGCGATCGTAGTTCCTCCTATTCTATGGGAGGAAAAAGGTTGTTTGGGTGTCTTGTTCAAAGCCCAAGATATGAAGCTAAAGGTTGTTTATATCTTGTTCAAAGCCCAAGATGTGAAGCTGAAGGGTCTATTTGTATCTTGTTCGAAGCCCAAGATGTGAAGCTAAAGGGTTTTGACTCCAGAGAGAATTTGTCATCTCTAAAGAAGGGTCTGTCTGTCACAACTGTTGGGTGACTGATTATAAAGGAGAATTACTTTAACTGGGATCTGTGAATCCAGCAATGCCATAATTTCCTTTATAGGGGATTTTCAACCTGAAGGAGAAGACTTTAACTCAGTGTAGAGCAATGTCATCTTTCCTTAGGAATTTCTAAGGCTAAAAGAGGGACAGTGGCGTGGATGTAAATAATCCAGAGGCTTGCCGCTTACAGCAATTAGATGAGGGAAAAGGAGTTGTTGATGTTTGTATATTGTGACCAAAGCATGATTTGATGCTAAAAGGTTGATTGAATCAAACGGGGATTTCTTTATACAAAGCCTAAGAGGAGGCTATTGGCCCAACAAGAGGGTGTTTTTGTGTCTCGTACGAAGCCCGAGATAGAGGCTAAAAGGGTTGACTCAACAAGAGAGTGTTTTTGTATGTGTCTTGTACGAAGCCCAAGACGGAGGCTAAAGGTGTTTGACTCTATAAGAGAGTCTTTGTACCTCGTACGAAGCCCGAGATGGAGGCTAAAGTGTTTGACCTAACAAGAGAGTCTTTTATCCTCAACAAGAGAGTGATTTGGTATCTCGTACGAAGCCCGAGATTGAGGATAAAGTGTTTGACTCAACAAGAGAGTCTTTTTATACTTAACAAGCGAGTGTTTTGTATCTCGTACAAAAGCCCGAGATAAAGGCTAAAAGTGGATTGACTCAACAAGAGAGTCTTTTATACTCAACAAGAGAGTGATTTTGTATCTCGTACGAAGCCCGAGATGGAGGCTACAAAGGTTTGACTCAATAAGAGAGTCTTTTATACTCAACAAGAGAGTGTTTTGTATCTCGTACAAAATCCCGAGATGAAGGCTAAAAGGGATTGACTCAACAAGAGAGTCTTTTATACTCAACAAGAGAGTGTGAAAAGGTTAGCTCTGTTGGGGAGAATCATTGTACAAAGCCCAAGAGGAGGCCATTGTAACTATTTTAGTTTAGTGACAGGTCCAGTATCGGATAAAGAGAAAATCAGTTATTATATGGGTAACGTCGTACTCATGGATTTGATCTGAAGATCGGGATTATTTCCTGTTCTCTAAGGAAACGGGGAATCCAAAGGAGCTTTAGACTGTCAGAGTCTTACGGGTTTTCATCTTTCCATTTTTGAAAGAAGCTTGAGAATGTCTTTGAGACTCAAGGAAATTAGACTGTCCAAGTCTAGAGTTTTATCTTTTGTACTATGCTTAAGAGAAATTAAGAGACAACACATTTACAGTAGAAAGATCTAGACTCCTTGAAAGACTGTTCTATTAAGATGACTAATTTCTGTTCGTATACCTTTAAGAGGTCGTCGGGACAATTTGTACGAAGCCCAAGAGGAGGCGAGAGTAACTTTTAAGAAGTCGAGGGACAATTTGTACGAAGCCTAAGAGGAGGCTATCTTCCCAGAGGAAGAATCATTATACGAAGCCTAAGAGGAGTCTGTGAAAACTTCTAAGAAGCCGACGGGTCCTTGTACAACGCCCAAGAGGAGGCGGGGATGCTTTTTAGGAAGCCTGTGGGTCCTTGCACTAAGCCCAAGAGGAGGCTGATGAACAGTTCCCGAAGGGGTTTCACTTGGAACATTGGCCTTATGTATATGAATTGTTCAAGGGGGAGATTTCTTAGATCTAGTTATCTAAAATTGTTGTAAAAGAAAATTCCCATGGTTTAGGTTATGTTGAAATGTCCAATGTAAGGAGACTAGGTTATGTCTAGTTCTAGATGTAGTTGCCGGGGAAACTCTAAATATTTATACTATTATTACACAGTTGGCATGAGTTTACAAAAGAAGACTTACAGTGAAAATAGCCCCACAGTACAATTATATACATATGAAAGCGATAAATGAAAGCGGGTAAACACTTACTCAGTTGTAGAGCTTCCATGTTGTTTTGTTAGTTTGTTCAACAAAGAAAACTTTGATAACAATATCATATGTGAAATCAAAGGAGAAGTGCTTTGAAAAGCTTGTTGGGGCTTATAGCTCAAGGAGAGGCCCAAGATTTTATCAGTGATTGCACTGTGAATTTGTACAGAGGGACTTATGCAAGTGACGGGGGCCCAAAAAGGTTTTCTGTATAAAGGGATGGGTCTTATACTCTCTCAAGAGGCCCAAAAATTTATTTTTATACAAGTGGTGGGGCTTACAACTCAAGGAGAGGCTCATGGTTTTTGTTTAAAATGGCGACGATCGCGCCGTGACTTTTGAAATACAACGGGACTTATACAACATTTGAGGCCCAAAAATGGTCTGTATTTACAAAGGATTGGGTCTTACACTCTATTAGAGGCCCAAAAATTGTTTGAAGAAAAGAAATGGGGCTTATAACACGAGGGTAGGCCCAAGGGTTTTATTTAAACGGGCGATGATAGCGCTGAACTTTTTGAAATACAACGGGACTTATACAATACACTGAGGCCCAAAATGTTTTGTTTTTCAAAAAAGGTTGGGTCTTACACTCTACTAGAGGCCCAAAAATTGTTTTTGTACCAGTGATGGGCCTTACAGCTCAAGGAGAGGCCCAAGAGGTTTTGTTTTTCAAAACGGCGATCGTGCCGAGGTTTTTGAAAGCACAGTGGGTCTTATACGATGACCGAGGCCCAAATTATTTTGGTTTAAAAAGGGTTGGGTCTTACACTCTATTAGAGGCCCATGAGTGTTTGAAAAAGATTTGTTAGGGTGAAAATCAACAAAACCCTAATTTCATCATTTTTAAAGTAATTATTCAAAGAAAATTAATTAAAATGATACAAATACCAAATAAGTTTTAATAAACAACTTATGACCTTTGGTTAAGGTTTGAAACATGATATTTTAATCACAAGATGAATTAAAGCTCATTTGGTTTTGATTTTTTCAAGATGAATATGCATTTTAAAATGTTTAAAAAACAATGAAAATGAACTTATTCACAAAAATACTATTTATATTAAATAAATAATATAAATCTAATTTTTTTTGTGGAATAAAATATTTCAACATTTTTGTGATTTTTTGCAAAAAGAACCAATAAAAAATAATTAAAATTGAGTGAGTTATTAATTTTTCAAATCATTTAAAATAAATATGAAAAATAACAAAAAAATAGGAAAATGTGGTAAAAAAGAGGTCTGGGGCGAGGGGGATTCAAACCCCAGACCTCTCGCTTGCCAATACTCACAAACCAGCTGATCAACCACTAGGGCGCAATGCCAATTCATTAAACATATGGCAAGTGAAAAATATATAGAGAACTTGGTTGGAAAACCTGAAGAATGGCGCCATGGCCATCTTCTTCCCCGAGCTCGTGCATGAAGTCCCCTATCTCACTCATCTCTCAACCATTTGACATGATTCAAACACCAAACTCGTGTGTTTTTTAACAAGGAACAAGATGGCAATACTTGATTTTATTTATTTCCAGTGTATAGCAAGTTATATCATCACGACCATATGAACCCTAATTTTGCAAAAGCGGACGTGCAGACATGGTTATAAGGGCTATGATCAAATTTCTTGAGGCAAAACACTCAACACATGATGGCAATCAATTGACAAAAATATCATGCGAGGAAATATGCATGGATCATGAAGAAGGAGTTTTAAGGCTTACCTTGATGCAAGCTGAAATGGAACTCTGCACAGATGGTGTTCCAGATGCGATTTGATGATCCCTATAGCCTTAATGGATGTTGTGGAGTGTGTTGCAAGCTTCGGAACACTCTGAAAACTTCTGGATCAAGCTGGAGAACTCCAACTGCATAATTGAGGCATAATGGCTTAGTTGAAGGGTGATTTTGAGCTAGGGGTGTTACAGTTGGTGTTTAAGTGTTTGGACACCTCCAATACATCATATGTGATGTGTTTGAACAATTGGAATGGATTGCTTAGGGTTGCAACTCAAAACCCGATGGTGGTTGCTCAAAAACAAAGAAAATTGGCACTTAAGAGAGATTGAGAGAAAGCAGTGCTATAACTTGCTTTGGTGTGCCTTGAATGATCCATTGGAACCTCTATTTATAGGTGATCAACTCTTATCTTGGAGGAATAGTGAATGGCTGCTGGATCAGATCACCTTCAAAGGGATTGGTTGGGCATAAATGCCTCTTGCATTAGGTGTAACAGCTGCTCCAAATAGATCATCTATGCCTTAACTGAAAGCACATTCCTCAGTCATTTTAATTGTTGTTTAATCAGAGAACTTGATTGAGGAGAGTGAGAATCTTGACAATGCACTATTCCACATTAATGCCCTTTGAATTCAAGGTAAAATGTGACAAAATGCATGAACTTCAAGTTGGAAGATTCCTTGGCTTTGTGACTAAGCTTTGTAGGTTGGATCAGATGTATTGTGATTGGTTTGAGTACATGTGGCATAATGATCCTTGGTTTTGATTCAGAAATCGTGTGTGGTAAGTAAACATGCAAACTGATTTTTTCAAAACAGCTTGCAGCAGCATGACTTCGGGCATGGATTTCTCTTGGCTCAAGTTGAAATAATTCATGCTGAGAGGCTCTTTGGATTCTTAGAAACATATGCAACAACATTGATGTTTACCTTTGGACTTAATTCAGCTTGCAACTATGTGAAAAGATCTCACAAGTTTTGGTGTTTTCAACAAAATCTGCCTTGGTCAGAATTTTTCTAAGTGTTGGAAAATGATGTATTTTCATGTTTTAGTCATTTTGGCCAAATCATAACTCATAATCCATAATGAATTGGAGTGAGGTGTAGTTGAATCTTTTGTAGAGGGTAATGAGAGCTACAAATCCAGCTTTGGATGGGGAAAAATGGCCTTGTGGTTTAGGAGTTATGATCCTCTAAAGTTGGTACCCTAGCCACTTTGTTCCATAACTTAGAAAAATTTCTAAGTTTTTATGGTTACCCCTTTTACAAGTTATCCCACTTTTCTTGATTTTTCTTGATGAATGATGATTCCAACCACACATTAACATCATTTTAGGGTTAAGGAACCATAATTATGAAAAATCTCAAAAAGTCAAAGTTTGACTTTTGTGCACAGTTGACTTTTTGTCAGATGAATTCCAAACTGTGCGATCCTCTATGAAATCAAGTTCTTGACCTAAATCAAACTTGATGGATTGATTTCATAGGTATTATAGGGTATATTGAATCATGTCCTAAGGTTAAGGAGCATGTCCTGGTCAAAAGTCAAAGCTACAGTTGACTTTTCTCGCGAAACCCTAATTATGGTTCATGTGAAATTGAAACTTGTTGCTCAAGCTTCTTGGATCAATCCATTATTGCAAATGGATCAATGTAGCATGCTAGAGACCCTAAAAACATGTCTTGAGGTCTTGGCTCATGATTTGTCCCAAAAGTCAACTTAGGGGTGAATTAGGTCATGAAACCCTAATTCCTGATTTTTTATGAATGTATCCCCTGAGGTTAAATTGACTTGATGATTGGGTTTATGATGTTCCTTGGAGCATCCTAGGTTATTCTTTGAAGCATTGGCTCATGCCCAGAGGAAAAATTCCATCTGGAGGCCCTGGTCGACCAAAACCCTAATTTGGTGACACTGGCGATCTCGAGGCTTAATCCACCTAGAAGGGAGCAGCCTTGTGCTTAATCCTTGAAGTGGGAGTCCTCTTGATCCTTTGTGGATGTTTGAGAGGTTTAGACAAGTTGAAGATCATGTCATTCCTTGATCTGATCTTTTGGTTGAGGCTCAAAGAGAGCTTGAAATCCTAATTTTGATTGTAGTGGATGCTCACCCATCTTCGAGGAGACTAATGGTTCATCCATATTATGATGATGATTTGCACAATGATGGGAAATCTTAGTGGTCAAAATTTGGGGTATGACAATCGCCTTAGCTGATTCATACGGTAATGGTCCCGGCAGATAGATAACTACATGAGCCTTCTGATTTTTTTGACTGTCGTAAGTAACTTCAATCAGTTCCTGGCTAAGAACCTTTGATTCGTCCAGTAGAGGGATAATGGTAAAAACATCCTTGTTCTATTGATGATCAGAGATTATGACAACGTCTCTGATTTGATTCGCGAAGTAGTCTGGCGTCCAGTTGATTGGCTCGGGACTCGGACACGGGTGAATCTCTTTATGATCCAATTGACCTTGAAGGGCTGCCCGCACAAGGTAGCATCCTTGGTTATTCTCTGAGTAGATTCTACAACGTTCATAGTTGTGTGGTGGTACCTGGCCACGCCCGCTTTGAATGCAGTGCAACCTTACCAGGTTTGTTTCCATAGATCGGACATCCTGACTTTGACGCTGAGTAGGGTTTCCATTAAGCACACAGATTTGTTGCGTGTCTTCATCCAGATAAATTGGAAGCATCCAGTGGTTTAATAAGTGTTGTAAATTTCTCTGAACGAGAGAGCACCCTTGGTTACTCTCACAACATCCTTTACAGTTCTGATAATTATGTGAAGTGAGAAAACCTAGTTAGACCTGCCTGGCATGTAACTCCACCAAGCTGGTATTCATCAGAAGAATATCAAAGATTTGAATGATGTTGATCTGGTAAGGATTTCTATCATGGTAGTCTTGGATCCATCCAAGATCCATCTGACAGTGGAAGGCCTCTTGTACAAAAGAGCATCCATGTTTGTTTACCGAGCAAGTTAGACAGGAATTATAATCGTGTCGCGGCATATTATGATACTGGCTTTGCCTTGAGTGCATCGCCACCAAGTTGACATTCATTGGACGGATGTCGTGGTTCTGAATGATGTTGGAATTCGTATAGGTCATGTTGACTCCACGAACTCGATGCTCTTGGATCCATCCGAGATCTAATTGTTCCTGTAGAGCTGATTGCACCACAGAACATCCCTGATTGTTCTTAGAGCAAATATCACACTGGTGATAGTTATGAGGTGGCACATGGCCATATCCGCTCTGTCTACAATGTATCTTGACCAAGTTGGCCCTTAATAAGAGTACATCATGAATTTGATAGGTGCTTTCTCATGTTGAGGCAGCAGGTTTGTGAGAACATTCGGATTCGTATCTTTGAAAGATAAGACCCCGCTCCTAACAAGCTTTTGTACGTCGGATTTGAAACTGAGACAGTTTTCTATGTTATGCCATGTTCCTCCTTGATGATAAGGGCAAGTCTGGTCCGTTTTGAACCAAAAAAGAAGATTTTCTGGTACTGTAAGAGGAGACTTGGTTTGGAGATGCCCCTTGACCAGTAATAATGGAAACAGTTTCGCGTACAACATCGGTATAGGGTCGAACCCTAGTGGTCGTGTAGTACGATTGTTGTTGTATGGAGGATGAGTCTGCTGAAGAGACTGTTGTGTCATTTGCTGAAGTTACTATTAGTTCGGTTGGCTCTGCGCAACCTGAGATTGATACGTAGGAATAGGCGTGGGATTGGTAGCAGGAGTTACAACTGCTACTAGTTGATATCGTCGCCTTTTCTTTCCAAGAGAGATATTCCCGATATCTTGCTCTTTTTTCTTAGGGAAAGCACTACCGTATCGTTTCGTACTACTTGATGATCCAACGTCTTTTACTAAACGTCCTTCCCGGACTGCTTCCTCAAGACGAACCCCCATGCCCACCATCTCGGTGAAGTCACTGGGCGCACTAGCGACCATTCTGTCGTAGTAAAATGAGCTCAAGGTCTTTAAGAAGATCTTTGTCATCTCTTTTTCCTCAAGAGGTGGATAAATCTGGGCGGCAGTTTCACGCCATCTCTGAGCGCACTCCTTAAAGGTTTCCTTGTCCTTTTGTGACATCGATCTGAGTTGATCTATATCCGGTGCCATGTCCAAATTGTATTTATATTGTTGAAAGAAAGCAGCGCCAAGATCTCTGAACGTGCCGATCGTAGCGCGGTTTAAACCCATGTACCATTCTAATGCGGCACCGGTTAAACTATCCTGAAAGTAATGAATTAGTAGCACTTGGTTCTTTGTCTGAGCTGACATTCGTTGAGCGTACATCACCAAGTGGCTTTAAGGCGAAGAGTTACCCTTGTACTTTTCAAAGTCGATCACTTGGAACTTGTGTGGAACTTTCACATTGGGGACCAAGCAGAGGTCTGCGGCGTCCTTTCCAAATAGATCTTGACCGCGAAGGGCCTGCAGTTATTTCTGCATCTCCAGGAATTATTCCTGGAACTCATTCATTCTGTCAAACATGCTGTCGTTTCCACCAGAAGGTATCTGTGGAATCTGTCCTTTCGGGACAGTGTGTACCACGGGTGGTGGTATAGTCATTATGGCTGAGACTCTCGGTGCCTCCCGAAGTTTGTAACCTTCAGGAGTTGCTACCATGCCCCTGGCATCTTCGCTTTCCCGAAGTTTGTAACCTTCAGGCTCAGCGGTTCCTGCTGCGGTTCCCTGATCCTCAGCGATCGGCGGAACATATCCTTCTGGGATATAGTTGATAGGCATGCCCCAGGGACGATCTTTCGGCATTTTGTACCTAGGATCATACTTCTCCACTATGGGCATTGATGTGATCTCTGAGATCACAGTCCTTTGTTGTTGCATCTGAGCTTCTACTAGAGCTTGCATGTCATTATGAAGCTTTCTCAGATCCTCTTTTAGAGTGTCGATCTCTTCTCTTAACTCCATGTTCTCTTCCTCGAGATCATCCATCTTTTTCTGACGATTGGCCCGAGTATTGTACGAATGAGACAGTTGGACTCTAGAATCGAGACGCAAACATGAGATTCGTAGGTAAGAAGAATGCGTTTATGAGAATGATGAATGCAATGATTATTAAATATTTTTGTTTATTCAAAGTAAACTTCGACAATTGGATTGCAAATATCAAACAGTGGGGAAACCCCATTTTATTGAATTCAAAGGATTGCATAAATGGAAATACAGTAGATTACAAAGTGCTGGAAAAGGAAATCTAAACTAATGGATCCTGAGTCCTCTCTGAAGAGAGCTCAGGTGCTGGTTCGGGTGCTTTCCTTTTCTTTGACTAGGGCTCTTGGGCCGTTGCCGGGTTGTCTTTCCTTTGCCAAGTGAACGGAGCGAGCAAATTCCTTTGGTCATCCTGATTTTCTACAGCATGTTGCTCTAAAATCTCAATCAGAGCATCCTTTTCTTTTAATAGTTGCTGTATTTTCTTGCACTCCACATTGAGAATACGGTACTTCTTCCTCCAAGACCTCTTCTCCTGCTGAACTTTGCTGAGAGTAACCTGAAGTTTTTTCGTTTCAGACATGAAATAAAGGGCAGAGTCCCTTAATGGAAGAACCTCCTGACGAGGGTAAGGCATCCTCAGCTTGAGAGCTCTAGTTTGTACCCAGTGGAGATAAGGCTCCATCGAGACACAATCTGGTTTTCCTGGAGACTCTCGTTCTTTCCTATGAACGTGTTTCCAGGCGTGCATTATTTCCATCTTTAATGCCCTGTCATTTTCTCCTTCCTTGAAGAAAAGACCTTCCAGATGAGCATTTCGCGGGACATGCCTCATCGGGTATCCAAATTGACGACGAACTAACACTGGATGATAGTTGATTCCCCCTTAGTTCCTATAAGGGGTACATTTGGGAAATTTCCACAACGGTCAATAATTATGATCCTGTCGTAGATTCTATTGTACCAATCGATGTCAGAGTTGGTATGAGACATGATTCTCTGCGACCAACGTAAAGTATTCTTTTGATCCCAAAATGCATCAGACTTGGGCAAATAGGAAGTGAACCATTTATATAGCAGGGGTACATAGCATGTGATCATTACTCCGCTGTATAAATTCCTTAAGTATACCGAATGATACGCATCTGCGAGTAAGGTCGGTACGGGGTTTCCGATCAGGAAAATCCTAATGGCGTTGATATCTAAAAAGTTATCGATGTTGGGAAACAAAAATAACCCTTAGGTGAGCAAAACAAAGATGCTCTCGAAAGCGGCCATGTTCCCTATACTAGTAAAGTATAGAGCTTTCTTTATCAAGAATTGGGTTGGCAAACCTTGGATGCCACCCTTAGTGGTCATGTGAGTCCTGACTTCTGACTCGTCCAAATAAATTGCTCTTACAATGGTTTGATCCTTTGGAATTTCTTCCAGTCCAGAAAAGGGAGCTTGATCAGTAATATGTAAATCAGTCAGGTGAGAATACTCCTCCAGCGTTAGTGCAAGCTGATAATCTGGGAATGTGAAACAGTGATAAACCGGATCGTAGAACTGGATTAGCATGGACAGGATTCCTTTGATTACATGAACCCTCAACAAGGACAACAGTCATCCATACTTGGCTCTGATAGCCTCGTGGTTGGTGATCATTCTTGCCAAACCTCTCAAATCCTCTAACTTTGGAATGCAGCACACAAAAACATAGAAAAAACATGGGGTTAAAGGTTCGGTGTCATGAAGTCAAGGCTCTACCCCCCCCCCCCACACAAAAGGTTTATACTGGTGATTTTTTGTACCTGTCCGCAAAATCATTGACCCCTCTGGGATAACAACAGCAAGCGGATCGCCAGCGAGCTGATGTATCCCAGAGTGATCTCAGATGAGGGTAGTATCGCGTGACAACTATTTCTGATAGCTTCCGCACTACAAAATGGCTTAAGTCTACTAAAAGCCTCCGCTTCTCAGATAACCCAGTCGATCACACTACTTTCAACAACTGAAGTCGTATAGGCAATGTATCTGCAAAGGGAGTCTCCACTGAGTTTGATGGTCGATCGGGGGCTCTTAACTGGAATTCACTCCCAGCAAGATTACCCGCATTGCCATCACCTATCTTAGGTGTATACTCAATCTTTCCACATGCGGCATTACACGCATTCCCATTAGCAGAAAAATAAACACAGATATCAATTAGGAAAAGCAGTATATATATTTGTCTTAATCATCCTAGACCTCTAGTCTTATGATCCTATACAGACAATGACTCCCCAGCAGAGCTGTCATTTCTGTGATGCGAATTTAGGGTTTCCTCCCTTGGGAAAGCAAGCAAGAATATCTCCCACTGTGGTCGCCCTTCTGCTGTGGCATTTTTTAAGGTTTCTACCTAAGAGATGGGAAGATATAGGATGTAACCTCCCCAACAGAGTCGCCATTTTTCTGTAGCGCGAGTTTTTGCGTGGTTGCGAAGCACTATCGCTTTGGGGTACTACAGTTTGATTCATTTTTTATCCTATTAAAGCTGATGAAGGAAGGGAAATAGATGTCTTCAATTAACCCTGCTTGCATACTGAGTTTGAACAGATGACTGTTGGTTTACAGATGCTATAAAGATTGTGGGTCTCTTTCAGGTTATTTTGTTAAAAAAAACCAGTGTCTGGGCTATTGGTAGGATGTTAGGATTTATGCTTTTTGATTGATGTATGAAGGTACGGGATTTTGGGTTTTTTATTAGTATGCTCGCTAAGATTTTTTCCAATTTTATGCCTACGTATTTTCGTTTAACGAAACAGGGAAATCAGAGCGATCGTAGTTCCTCCTATTCTATGGGAGGAAAAAAAGGTTGTTTTGGTGTCTTGTTCAAAGCCCAAGACGTGAAGCTAAATTTGGTTTGTACCTTGTTCAAAGCCCAAGATGTGAAGCTGAAGGGTCTATTTGTATCTTGTTCGAAGCCCAATATGTGAAGCTAAAGGGGTTTGACTTTAGAGAGAATTTGTCATCTCTAAAAGGGGGTCTGTTTGTCACAACTGTTGGGTGACTGATTATAAAGGAAAATTACTTTAACTGGGATATGTGAATCCATAAATGCCATAATTTCCTTTATAAGGGATTTTTAACCTGAAGGAGAAGACTTTAACTCAGTTTAGAGCAATGCCATCTTTCCTTAGGAATTTCTCATGCTAAAAGAGGGACAGTGGCGTGGATGTAAATATTCCAGAGGCTTGCCGCTTACAGCAATTAGATGAAGGAAAAGGAGTTGTTGATGTTTGTATACTGTGAGCGAGGCACAAATTTTGATGCTAACAGGTTGATTGACTCAACCGGGGTTTTCTTATACAAAGCCTAAGAGGAGGCTATTGGCCCAACAAGAGGGTGTTTTTATGTGTCTTGTACGAAGCCCAAGACGGAGGCTCAAGATTTGCCTCAACAAGAGAGTGCTAACAAGTGACTGACTCAACAGGAGAGTGCTTTTATATCTCGTACGAAGCCCGAGATGGAGGCGGAGAGGGAAGTGACTCAACAAGGGAGTCTTTTATACTCAACAAGAGAGTGATTTGTATCTTGTACGAAGCCCGAGAGAGAGGCTAAAAGGGTTTGACCCAACAAGAGAGTCTTTTATACTCAACAAGAGAGTGATTTGTATCTCGTACGAAGCCCGAGATGGAGGCTAGAAGGGTTTGACCCAACAAGAGAGCCTTTTATACTCAACAAGAGAGTAATTTGTATCTCGTACGAAGCCCGAGATGGAGGCTAGAAGGGTTTGACTCAGCAAGAGAGTCTAAAAAGGTTAGCTCTGCCGGGGAGAATCATTATACAAAGCCCAAGAGGAGGCTATCGTGCTGGTGACTATTTTAGTTTAGTGATAGGTCCAGTATGTTGAATAAAAGAGAAAATCAGTTCTTATGAAGGGAACGATTAAAGGTATTGTTGTGCTTTGGGATTGATCAGAGGATCAAGGTTATTTCCTGTTCTTTAAGGAAACGGGGAATCCAAAGGGTATTGAGATTGTCCAAGTCTACTGGTATTTTGGAGAAATCAATTCTTGGATAGTGAATGATCTTTGTATAATGCCCAAGAGAAGGCTGGTATGTTAAGGGATGAAAGTCAACCCATTAACAGGTCTGACACTTGACTCAGAAAGACAGCTCTAGCAAATTGATGACTAGGTTCTGTTCCTATACCTGTAGATGTCTCTAGGTCCTTGTACTAAGCCCAAGAGAAGGCATGAGAGCTTTTAAGAAGCCAAAGGGTCCTTGTACAACGCCCAAGAGAAGGCGGGGATGCTTTTAAGAAGCCTGTGGGTCCCCAAACCCCAAGAAGTTCAAAACATGCCATTCACCGAGAATAGATCAAGCCAAGAAAGTCTGAGAATTTGGAAGAAACTCAAGAGATGCCATTCACGGAGAAAAGATCATCCCTGGGGAGTAGAGTCTCTTTGACAATTTCTAAGGGTGACAGTCTGAGAAAGGGTTCACAGAGAATGATGCCTTTCACGTCTCCATATTGTTTAACCCTAAGAGGAGGGAAGACTGTGTCTGGTAATCCTATGGGGATCTATTGTTGTTTGTATTTAAGAGTGACCAACAGGGCTTTACCTAGTGCTAGACGTAGTTGTCGGGGAAAACTCTAAATAACTATACTAGTATTACACAGTGGATATTTGACAAGTGTATAAAAGTTTGTGAAAGAAGACTTACAGTGAGCAGCCCCACAATACAGTTTTATATATATATATATATATGAAAGCGGATAAAGAAAGCGGGTAAACACTTACTCGGTTGTAGAGCTTCCATGTTGTTTTGTTAGTTGTTCAACAAAGAAAGCTTTGATAACAATATTATATTCAAAATCAAAGGAGAAAGTGCTTTGAAAAGGTTGTTGGGGCTTACAGCTCAAGGAGAGGCCCAAGGTTATCATTGATTGCACTGTTGAATTTGTACAGGGACTTATACAAGTGACTGAGGCCCAAATAAGGTTTTATGTACAAAAAGGGTTGGGACTTACACTCTATTAGAGGCCCAAAGGTGTTTAAAGATGGGTCTTATAACTCAAGGAGAAGCCCAAATATTTTTGTGAAAAAGGCGACGATCGTGTCGAACCTTTTGACGGTATCGGGACTTATACAACACACTGAGGCCCAAAAAGGTTCGTATTTACAAAGGGTTGGGTCTTACACTCTACCAAGAGGCCCAAAGTCTTTGAAAAAAGATTTGATGAGGGTTGAATTGATCAAAATCCTAATTTGTTTTTAAAATATATTTTAATTGAATAAAAATTCAATTAAAATGATCAAAATTGTTAAACATATGTGGAAACAAATTGTGATATTGGATTATTGTCTCAAAAATTATGTTTCTATTCACAAAATGATTGGAAATCACTAAAATTTGAAAAATCAAGAGGGAGAAAATATTTTAAATGTCAAAAATAATTAAAATATTAATTCTTTACAAAAAAATATCAAGTATATGAAATAAATAATATTTTTGGGATTTTTTGAAAAAATAAAATATTTTAATATTTTTGTGAATTATTAAAAAAAGAATCAACTCAAAATCATTAAAACTCGGAGAGAAATTAATTTTTGAATCAATTAAATAAAATCACAAAATTCAAATATTCAAATGTTCAAAAATGGCGCCAAGAACATGGCAAGAACACGCGCCACCCTCTGTTTCTGCAGATTTGCATTTTCTATCCAATCTCACTGAATACTTGATGATATCATGCAATCTACATATCAATCTACTCGTTTTCACCTCACGATCATGTCTGTGGTCTTTAATTTCATTTATTTTAACCATGGAATAAGAAATCAAAGAGAAACCTCAAGAACCCTAAAATTTGCATGAAGGTTCAGAAATTCCATACACGATTCAAACAAAGCAATTGATTGAGGGAAAACACTCTATGCATGATTATGAACATATGGCCAAATTATTGTGCAGCAAAAATGCATGGATCATAGAGTTAGAAGAGCTCATGCTTACCTCTTGCAGCTGGTGATCGTGTTTTGTGTTAGAGGTGTTACAGCTTGGTTCCAAGGATATGGATAGCTTCCCTAAGTGATATGGAGTGTGTCTGGATGCTTGGAATAAATGGAAATGATCTGGAACTTGAGATGGTAACCCAACTGCAAATCTATCAAGAACTTAAGCAATTGGCTAATGATTTTGTGATTTTGGTGTTCTATATGTTGTGTGAGTGTTTGGATCACTTCTATATGATGTTTATGAGGTGTGTGTGTGTGATTGGTTTGGTTGGAATAACTCTCAAACTCAAAACTCGATAGTGACTTGCTTTGGAAGGCAATTTTGGAGTGAAGAAGGAGATTTTGAGGAAAGCATATGTTTGATGGCTTTGTTGTACTCAAACTGATCACAAATGAGCTCTATTTATAGTAGAGCAAGTTTGTTTTGCAAGGAATAATGAATGGCAACTGTTGCATAGGTTTGGCCAATGTTGATCAATGAGAATCCAAGTCTCCTCTATCCATTGACTAGAGGTTAGGACACAGGCTGCTGGTTCCCTTGGTCTTGGATAAGTCTTGACTGAATTCAGTTGGAAATGGCTCAGTTCATGCCACCTTGGTGCATCCATTGAATGCCCCAAAACAAAATTGGAGTCTTGTCCCCTCTTTAGGGTTTTCAAGGTTTGGCATGCTAGTTTTAGTTCCAAAGACTTGGGAGGCTTATGGATCAGTGTTTGTCCCTCCTTGGTCTCTCCCTGAGGTGTTCAGATGGATAAACTTGTTTGTCATTTGCACAAATTGCTCAAATCGAGCAAAATGCACAAATCTTCCTTGTTATGTGTAGTTTTCAGCAAGGCATGTTGCCATTGTCATATCTCATGGCTCAAGTGGAATTTGATGGGGTTCTTGGCCATTTTGGAAAGCCCTCATATGATACAATAATTGTTTTATCATAGTTGGTTTTGATACTTTTTGGATCCAAGTGAAAAATTCCCCTACATTTGGAAAAAAGTGAAGGCAGATTCTGACTTAGTGAAAATTTCACTAAGTGTTGGAAAAAAGTGACATTTTCACTTTTTGTGATTTTGATCATTCCATAACTTAAAATCCATGAGGAATTGGAATGAGTTATGTTTGAAGCTTTTGTAGAGTGCCATGAGAGCTACAAATCCAGCTTTGGATGGGGAAAAATGGCCTTATGGTTTAGGAGTTATGATCCTCCAAAGTTGGTACCCTAGCCACTTTGTTCCATAACTTAGAAAAATTTCTAAGTTTTTATGGTTACCCCTTTTTCAAGTTATCCCACTTTTCTTGATTTTTCTTGATGAATGATGATTCCAATCACACAATAACATCATTTTAGGGTCAAAGAACCATAATTGTGAAAAATCTCAAAAAGTCAAAGTTGACTTTTGTGCACGGTTGAATTTTTATCAGATGAATTCCAAACTGTGCGATCCTCTATGAAATCAAGTCCTTGACCTAAATCAAACTTGATGGATTGATTTCATAGGTGTTATAGGGTGTATTGAATCGTGTCCTAGGGTTTGGGAGTATGTCTTGGTCAAAAGTCAAAGGCACTGTTGACTTTTTCCGCGAAACCCTAATTGTGGTTTTGATGAATTTGAAACTTGCTGCTCAAGCTTCTTGGATCAATCCATTATTGTAAATGGATCAATGTGGTTTATTAGAGACCCTCAAATGATATCTTGAGGTCTTGGCTCATGTTTTGTCCCAAAAGTCAACTTAGGGGTGAATTAGGTCAAGAAACCCTAATTCTTGATCTTTTGTGAATGCATCCCCTGAGGTTGAATTGACTTGATGATTGGGTTCATGATGTCCCTTGGAGCATCTTAGGTTATGCTTTGAAGCATTGGCCCATGCCCAGAGGAAAATTTCCAACTGGAGGCCCTGGTCAACCAAACCCTAATTTGGTGACACTGGCGATCTGAAGGCTTAATCCATCTGGAATGCTGCAACATTGTGCTTGGTTCTTGATGTGGGAGTCCTCTTGATCCATTGTGGATGTTTGAGAGGTTAGACAAGTTGAATATCATGTCATTCCTTGATTGATCCTTTGTCTAAGGCTCAAAGAGGGCTTGAAACCCTAATTATTGTTTGTAGTGAGTGCTTGCCCATCTTTGGGGAGACTGATGGTTCATCCCTATTGTGATGATGATTTGCATAATGGTGGGAAATCTTAGTGGTCAAAATTTGGGGTATGACATCCACCACCAATTTTAGCACCCTATTGACTATACAAATGACTTGTGGTATGTGGTTTGATCAGTTATTTCAGATACTATCTATAGTTGATTTAAGCCATCATTAAACAGAAAAATAATGCATAATTTGATCAAATTGAAACCTGAACATTATGTTGTTTTGACCATGGCTATATGATGGTGACATTAGTTAGCTAGTAGGATTTAGAACAGGGATTGAAAATTCCTTATAGGCTTATGATCTCTCTATGCATTATTGTCCTGCAATAGTTTTACTTAACTACTTGTGTCGATCTCATAATGTGGATATGGGACATCTATTAAGTCATCAGACGAGTACCCGGTGGTTTGGAAGATTGGTCATACTGACACCGACATTAAAAGATAAGTGATTCTCGTATATTTCTTTGGTTGTTATCTCAGATTTATTTTCGAACAGGTTAGGCATAATTAAGTTTGAAAAGTTCATGGTTTTCAAAGAATTTAAAAGAGGAGCCAACTTCACAATCCATGGTGATTTAAATTAAGCTAACATGTGTGTATGAATTGATGATGAATAGTTGTTAGTGAAATGTTTACATTTTACTCGTACATACGGCATAATTGTGCTAATTAAAATGTTGTTATATGTGATATTGTGGTGGTAATCATGTGTTGTATTTGGTCACATGATAATAATGTAGGCACTAAACCATGTCGTACGGCTGCTACTACGGTACTAAAGGATGTAGGGACTGTACCGAGTCATATAGCTGATATCTTGAACATTGCAGCAAAGACAATTAAGTTAAAGCTACTAATTCTAAAGGATTGAAGTTGCGTGGAACCAAGTTTGGATCTACGGGGTATTACAATCGCGTGTTGTTTGATGTACCGTAGAGTTCAGGATGCACCATAAGTAATAAAGGAAAGGAAGTTGTGCGTTTTTTCAAGAATGTTAGTAGACAAAGGATGAAAATATGATAAAAATAATTGAGGTAATTTATCTGTTGTTGCTTCTATTTCTCTACGTCTCTATTTAAGTAATGGAGAGATAGATATCGGTGGTGTTTACATTTATTGAGTTAGGAATCAGATATTGAATCTTATATTTGTTTTTTAGTTTAATATATTTGTTATAAATTGTGATGCTGATTTGTGGCCTTCTGCAGTGATAGCAGTTCCATGACGTTTACGGTGGGAAATGATAGCTTAAAATAGTGGATTTTTGGCCTTCTGCAATCTATAGCAATGTAACAAGTTCCTATACATAATTTATATTGTCTCTTTCGTGTATTATTTGGACGGTAATTTGTCATCTTATTTGTCACTCTATAGAGAACCATGTTGTTGTTGGGCAGGTGTTGGAAGCAAAAGTTAGTCAGCATCTTGACATAAACACACAAAAATCAATTGCAGTAGATGGTAGTTGGAACCCTGATTCATAAACATATCAAGTCACAGGAGGTTACAATATAGGTTTCTCCTTGAGAGTGTTACAGGTAATCTATATCCAAGAGTCATTCAGTTGCAAGATATTTAATAATAAAACTTGAGGACATATCTTTGGTCTAGGATATGAACCTAATGTTGGCATGCATAAAGTTTTTGTTATTCAATAATAAATAGAAGTAGTAATGTAGTGCACTTATAATTTCCTATATTATTTACATAAATCTAATGCTATCAATTACAAACTTTTCTTAAAGAAATTTGTTAATAGAATTTAAAGACACACCTGTATTTATTTTAATATGTTAAGACATGATTAATATCTCGGTCTAGGATACACACCCTGTCTTAATATACATTAATTTTTGGTTATTGGGCATAGATATAAGTATACATATATAACTTCTGCAAAAGTTATGCGAAATGACACTTTTAAGAGGAAGCAAATAAAGATGTGAACACTTTTCATGGTAAGTGAGTTAAGTTGTAGATGGGATGTGGAGAATTTTGAAAATTTTCACAGGTGAAGAAGTAGATGTTGAGAGATAGTTGAACTGAATGGATAGTCTTTGTTGCTTCAACTCTGCCAGAAAGGTGATGATTTTATTTTATTTTTTATTTTTGTTGTGTTTTTTGCTTTCATCAGTGTCACAGTCTTTCTTGTTCAAATGGCGTGGCTTGTGGAGGGTTTAGGCTTCTGGTTGGGAGTGGCGTCACTCTGGTGTGGGTTCTCAGGTGAAGAGGAAGGGTTGTCCAATTGCTATTTAAATGTCGTAGGAATCAGGGTGTTGGCCGGTCGGTATCGTTTCAGCTTTTAATTCCTGCTGTGTTTTTGGGATTAGATGTTGGCACCATGTTGGTTGTAACGCCCCAGTTTTGTCAGTTTTTATTTAATCGAGTCGATTTGATTATTTTATTATTATTTTATTTTATTCTCGACTTTTATCTAAAAATATGTTATTTTTCAATGTTGTGATATTTTATCGGGTTTTGGGAACGTTTGCGAGATATTTGAGTGTGGGGGTATTTTGGTCATTTCATAATATTTTCATTTAGATAGAAAGAATAGAAGATAGAAAGAGAGAAAAATAGAGAGAAAGAAAAAGAGAAGAAGGAAAGAGGGAAGAAAAGAGGAGAAGAGAAGAAAAGTGAGAAAAAACTTGGAAATTCAAGAAATCAACTCCTAGAATCGATTTAATCGGGTAAGGGTGCGAAACTCAGTTATTGTATGCTTGTATATGATTATGTATGTGTGTTTTCGATTGTTCTTGGATTGGATTGGAAAAATTAGTAAAACCCATATTATGTGAAATTGATTAGAAATCGATTAAATGTGTTGGAAATCATGTTTTTAGTGTTCATTATTGTTGGTACATGATAGATACATGTTGTTATGCATTGTATTGGTAATTTTCTGGGTGTAGGTGAAAATTGGAGGATTTTGGTTGAGAAAACGCAGAACTTTGTTCTGCAGAATTTTTTTCTGGTTTTTCCAGGTCATACGCGTATGGGGCATGTTCATACGCGTATGAACCTTGGCATTACGTGTAACATGGGCGAGGCATGGGCCAATACGCGTATGGATTCTCATTTTGCTCAGCCATCTGCCCATTTGCGTATGATACGCGTAACATTTTAGGGCAATACGCGTACGGTGTTGGCACTACGCGTATTGGAATTTTAACGTGAATTTTTGGGGAAAATGATCTCTGCCCATACGCGTATGGCCTTGGGCAATACGCGTATGGCATGGAGAGGAATTTGGGCAATACGCGTATGGCTCAGGGCAATACGTGTATAGCCAGGAGAATGGTAAAATGGGACTTTTCAAAATATCGTTTTCGTTTTTCTTTCGTTACTTGGGTTCCGTTTATCCGATTTTTTTACATTCTTGGTATCGTTGGAAAGCTATTGAGCTGTACTTTCTTATGACAATAATTTTATGATTGTTAGCCGATTTAATTATGTCGAGAATTTGGAATAGTGTCAGTTTGTCGACTTTTGTCGTTGTGATGGTGCGTAATTGATGTGTATTATGAAAGGTGTTGTTGTATGATGTAAATGTATGTGTTTAGAGAGTGTTGTGATGATTTGTGGCCGTATGGTAATTAAATGCATTGTTTTGAGCATAAGTGCAAAGTGTGATTTTGTTGATGTAGATGAATGCATGTATGTGTGCATATTAAATGTCATGAGTCATTGTATGCCAAGCATCATGATATGCAATGTTGAGACGTCCTGAGTGACGGTTTGGATTCTAGAGGGAATTCGCTATAACGTCGTGTGCCCATGTGGGGTGTGAGTGATGATTATAGACGATCGTGTGCCCATGTGGGGTGTGAGCGATCGGGTCGTGTGCCCGTGTGGGGTGTGAGCGATCCATAAACGTCGTGTGCCCGTGTGGGGTGTGAGCGACGGGGAACATCGTATGCCCGACGGGGAGTTACAGTGATGTAACGAGCGATGATTCCAGCAGAGTTCCTGAGTGAACTAGTGATGAGAAATAATGGAAGTCGGTACCGCATGTGCATATGCATAGAGTCGTTGTGTCGGTCTCTTGCATTTGCATAAATCATTATGGTTTGTTTATGTGTGGAATTGTGGATAACATTGATAATTGATATATGGATGTGTGTACGGTTGGTATACCTTGGTGATGGAGATATGAATTGTACCTTGTGTTGTATTGTGTTTGAATTATGGTGTGAGTTGTGGTGAGAACCGTATATATGTGTATTTTTGTGTTATATATAATTGTATGCAATTATATGATGATTGTTTTTCTCACCCTTCTGTTGTTTTATAATGCTCTATGAGGCATTGCAGATTAGAGTTGCTGGAGGTCTTTTTTTGTGAAGCTTAGGACTTCATTCTTTTGTCGGTCGGCTCTGATATGTGACACCGGGTAGTTAGGGAGACCGTTTGTGATATTTGTGTATTATGTATATATATCTTTTGGCTTGTGCTTGTACAACTTGATGTATGACAAACTTTTCATGATATATATATATATATGTGTGTGTGTGTGTGTTATTCAGTTTTAGATTTTCCACTTTTGTTCTAAAATCTAAAATGTGGGTGTAAGGAACTGAGTTCCTCTGTTGATTGCTACCCCACTGTTGCATATCTTTATGAGCAGGTGTTGTATGTTTTGTTTCAATATAATGTGATTCCCCCGTCTATGCCATGATAATTTAAATATTCTCTGATGAAATTTTGAATTTTCTTTTACTGATTTATTTAATTGGGGGTATAGATTGGGGGTGTTACATTAAGTGGTATCAGAGCCAGTCCGTGTCAGTTGTGTCAATCCTTGTCGGTCTTGGCGTTTGGATGAGCTGTTTGTTTAACCATAGTTTCTGTTATTGGAAATTAACAGAATATGGATGGTAGGAATGATGTTGCTTCGGCTACTGCTATGCAAGCTATGGCTCGGGCTGTGCAGGGTGCACCTAATGCTGCTGGTAATGATGAGTTCAGGAAGAACAAATCGCCTGTCATCAAAGGAAGATATGATCCTGATGGTGCACAGATTTGGCTGAAAGAGATTGAACGGACTTTCCGAGTGATGGATTGTGCTGAGGATCAGAAGGTGAGACTGGGTACTCACATGTTATTTGAAGAAGCTGATGATTGGTGGGTTAGTACTCGTCGTGTGTTGGAAGCTGCAGAGGAGGAGATTACTTGGGATGTGTTTAGCATGGAGTTTCTGAGGAGGTATTTTCCTGAAGATGTAAGAGGAAAGAAGGAAATTGAGTTCTTGGAACTGAAACAAGGTAGTATGTCTGTTGTTGATTATACTGCTAAGTTTGTGGAACTTGTGCAGTTTTATCCTCATTATGCTGAAGCAACTGCTGAATTTTCTAAGTGTGTAAAGTATGAGAATGGATTGCGTCCTGAGATAAAGCAGGCGATTGGTTATCAAAAGATTCGGAGGTTTTCTGATTTGGTAGATTGTTGTAGGATTTATGAAGAGGACAGTAAGGCTCGTTCTACTCACTATAAGAGTGTGAGCGAGAGGAAAGGGAAGCAACAGTTCCGTGGTGGTCCGTATGTAACACCAGCTGATAAGGGTAAACAGAGGGGGAATTTTGAGAAAAGATCAAGTGGAGGAGGAATGTCTGGTCCTTTGAGATGTTATAAATGTGGTGAGTTGGGGCATCGTCAGTTTGAGTGCAGGAAAGATTTGAGGAAGTGTACTAATTGTGGAGGTGTAGGACATGTTGCAGCTGATTGTGCCAGGAAGAATGTGGTGAAATGTTACAACTGTGGTGAACCTGGTCATATTAGTACGAAGTGTCCGAAACCGAAGCAAGCTCCAGCTGGTGGGAAAGTGTTTGCATTGGCGGGAACTCAGACTTCTAGTGCAGATCGTCTGATCAGAGGTACTTGTTTTATTAATAGTACTCCTTTAGTTGCTATTATTGATACTGGAGTGACTCATTCGTTTATTTCGTCTGAGTGCGCGAAGCATTTGAATCTTGTGTTGTCTTCGATGGGTGGTGAGATGGTTATTGATACTCCAGCAATGGGGTCAGTAACTACTTCCTTGGTTTGTCTAAGATGTCCTTTGACCATTTATGGTAAAGACTTTGAGATGGATTTGGTGTGTTTGCCGTTGGAGGGTTTAGATGTGGTTCTGGGAATGAATTGGTTGCAGTTCAATCGAGTCCATATTGATTGTTATCATAAGCTGGTAAGGTTTCCTTCGCTTGAGGAAGACGAAGACTCGAGTTTCTTATCTACCAAAGAGTTGAAGAGACTTTTGGCGGATGAAGCTCAGTTGTTTGGGTTGTTTGCATCGTTGACTGTGGATAGTCAAGTTTCACTTGATGTGTTTCCTGTTGTATGTGAATTTCCGGAAGTGTTTCCTGAGGATATTTCAGATTTGCCGCCAAAGAGAGAGGTGGAGTTTTCTATAGATCTAGTTCCTGGTACTAGACCTGTTTCTATGGCACCTTATCGTATGTCGGCATCTGAGTTGATTGAGTTAAAGAAATAGTTGAATGAGTTGTTGGAGAAGAGGTTTGTGAGGCCAAGCGTTTCTCCTTGGGGTGCTCCAGTTTTATTGGTGAAAAAGAAAGATGGAAGTATGCGGTTGTGTATTGATTATCGCCAATTGAATAAGGTGACGATTAAGAATAAGTATCCTCCTCCAAGGATTGATGATCTGATGGATCAGTTCGTTGGTGCTTGTGTGTTCAGTAAGATTGACTTGAGATCAGGGTATCATCAGATTAGGGTGAAGGAGGAAGATATTCAGAAGACGGCTTTTAGGACACGTTACGGTCATTATGAATATTCTGTGATGCCGTTCGGGGTTTCTAATGCGCCAGGTGTGTTTATGGAGTACATGAATCGTATTTTTCATGAGCATTTAGATCAATTTGTTGTTGTGTTTATTGATGACATTTTGATTTATTCTAAGTCTTGGGAGGAGCACGCGGAGCATTTGCGTATTGTTTTGCAGGTTTTAAAAGAAAGGAAGCTTTTTGCCAAATTGTCCAAGTGTGAATTCTGGTTGTCGGAAGTGAGTTTTCTTGGGCACGTAATTTCTGGTAATGGCATTTCTGTGGATCCATCTAAAGTAGAAGCAGTTCTACAATGGGAGGCTCTGAGATCTGTTACTGAAATTCGAAGCTTTTTGGGTTTGGCTGGTTATTATCGAAGGTTCATTGAAGGTTTTTCTAAGCTAGCACTTCCTTTGACCCAGTTGACTTGTAAAGGGCAAGTGTTCATTTGGGATATTCGGTGCGAAAAGAGTTTTAATGAGCTGAAGAGAAGATTGACGACAACTCCGATTTTGATTTTGCCGAATCCTAATGAACCATTTGTGGTTTATTGTGATGCTTCTTTGATTGGTCTAGGTGGTGTTCTGATGCAAGAAGGTAAGGTGGTGGCTTATACTTCAAGGCAATTGAGAGTGCATGAGAAGAATTATCCTACTCATGATCTTAAATTAACGGCTATGGTTTTTGTGTTGAAGATCTGGAGGCATTATCTCTACGGTGCAAGGTTTGAAGTCTTTAGTGATCATAAAAGTTTGAAATATTTGTTTGATCAAAAAGAGCTAAATATGAGGCAACGTAGATGGTTGGAATTCTTGAAGGACTACGACTTTGGCTTGAATTACCATCCTGGTAAAGCTAATGTGGTAGCCGATGCGTTGAGCCGGAAATCGTTGCATATGTCCGCTTTAATGGTTAAAGAGTGGGAACTTTTGGAATCGTTTAGAGACTTGAGTTTGGTTTGTGAAGTGACGTCGGATAGCGTGAGGCTTGGTATGCTAATGATTACTAATGATTTTCTGGTGACTGTTAGTGAGAAACAGAAGTTGGATGTGAAACTTGTGGATTTAATGTTGTTGGGAGGAAAAGATGCGAATAGTGATTTTCAAGTGGATATTAATGGTGTTTTGAGATTCCGAGGCCGGATTTGTATTCCTGATGATGCGGAGTTGAAAATAATGATTTTGGAAGAAGGACACTGGAGTAATTTGAGTATACATCCGGGAGCGACCAAGATGTATCAGGATTTGAAGAAGATTTTCTGGTGGTCTGGATTGAAAAGAGATGTGGCTCAGTTTGTTTATGCATGTTTGACTTGTCAGAAATCGAAGGTGGAACATCTGAGGCCTAGTGGTTTGTTGCAACCGTTGGATATTCCTGAGTGGAAGTGGGATAGCATTTCGATGGATTTTGTAACAGGGTTGCCAAATACACAACGAAGGCATAATGCTATTTGGGTGATTGTTGATAGACTGACTAAATCGGCTCATTTCATTTCGATTGACATCAGTTTTTCTTTGGAGCGGTTAGCTGAAATTTACATCAGTGTGATTGTGAAGTTGCATGGGGCTCCATTGAGTATTGTTTCTGATCGAGGTCCTAGGTTTACCTCGAGATTTTGGGAAAGTTTACAGAAGGCGTTGGGTTCTAAATTGAGATTGAGTTCGGCTTATCATCCGCAGACGGATGGTCAGACGGAGAGGACGATTCAGTCGTTGGAAGATTTGTTGAGAGCTTGTGTTCTTGAACAAGGTGGTGCGTGGGATAGTTATCTTGCGTTGATTGAATTTACGTATAATAACAGTTTTCATTCCAGTATTGGGATGGCACCGTTTGAAGCATTGTATGGA
This sequence comes from Lathyrus tuberosus, assembly GCA_022829125.1. Taxonomy (NCBI): domain Eukaryota; kingdom Viridiplantae; phylum Streptophyta; class Magnoliopsida; order Fabales; family Fabaceae; genus Lathyrus; species Lathyrus tuberosus. The sequence goes on from JALAZF010000170.1 coordinate 7,538,422, forward strand.
CGAAGATGTCGAACACCGTTGTGTTGGCACGAATCTGGTGAGAGCTCGGTGGTTGGACCAGAGTTGGTGCAACAGACGACGGAGAAAGTGAAGCTTATTCGAGAGAAAATGAAGGCTTCTCAAAGTAGGCAAAAGAGTTATCATGATCGGAGACGGAAAGATCTTGAGTTTCAAGAGGGCGATCATGTATTTTTGAGAGTTACGCCGGTAACAGGTGTGGATCGTGCATTGAAATCGAAGAAACTTACTTCTCGGTTTATTGGTCCCTACCAGATATCCGCGAGAGTGGGTGTTGTGGCTTATAGGGTGGCGTTGCCGCCGAATCTGTCGAATTTGCACGATGTGTTTCATGTTTCACAGCTTCGGAAGTATGTTCCGGATCCGTCGCATGTGATTCCGATGGATGAGGTTGAGGTAAGGGAGAACCTTACGGTCGAGGCATTACCAGTTAGGATTTTGGATCGCGAGGTGAAACGGTTGAGGGGCAAGGATATTGCACTTGTGAAAATGGCGTGGGGAGGCGCTGCTGAGGGCAATTTGACTTGGGAGTTGGAGAGTCGGATGCGGGAGTCGTATCCGGAGTTGTTCGTCTCAGGTATATTTTTCGAGGACAAAAATTTCTAAGTGGGGGAGAGTTGTAACTCCCCAGTTTTGTCAGTTTTTATTTAATCGAGTCGATTTGATTATTTTATTATTATTTTATTTTATTCTTGACTTTTATCTGAAAATATGTTATTTTTCAATGTTGTGATATTTTATCGGGTTTTGGGAACGTTTGCGAGATATTTGAGTGTGGGGGTATTTTGGTCATTTCATAATATTTTCATTTAGATAGAAAGAATAGAAAATAGAAAGAGAGAAAAATAGAGAGAAAGAAAAAGAGAAGAAGGAAAGAGGGAAGAAAAGAGGAGAAGAGAAGAAAAGTGAGAAAAAACTTGGAAATTCAAGAAATCAACTCCTAGAATCGATTTAATCGGGTAAGGGTGCGAAACTCAGTTATTGTATACTTGTATATGATTATGTATGTGTGTTTTCAATTGTTCTTGGATTGAATTGGAAAAATTTAGTAAAACCCATATTATGTGAAATTGATTAGAAATCGATTAAATGTGTTGGAAATCATGTTTTTAGTGTTCATTATTGTTGGTACATGATAGATACATGTTGTTATGCATTGTATTGGTAATTTTCTGGGTGTAGGTGAAAATTGGAGGATTTTGGTTGAGAAAATGCAAAACTTTGTTCTGCAGAATTTTTTTCTGATTTTTCCAGGTCATACGTGTATGGGACATGTTCATACGCGTATGAACCTTGGCATTACGCGTAACATGGGCGAGGCATGGGCCAATACGCGTATGGATTCTCATTTTGCTCGGCCATCTGCCCATTTGTGTATGATACGCGTAACATTTTAGGGCAATACGCGTACGGTGTTGGCACTACGCGTATTGGAATTTTAACGTGAATTTTTGGGGAAAAATGATCTCTGCCCATACGCGTATGGCCTTGGGCAATACGCGTATGGCATGGCGAGGAATTTGGGCAATACGCGTATGGCTCAGGGCAATACGCGTATAGCCAGGAGAATGGTAAAATGGGACTTTTCAAAATATCGTTTTCGTTTTTCTTTCGTAACTTGGGTTCCGTTTATCTGATTTTTTTACATTCTTGGTATCGTTGGAAAGCTATTGAGCTGTACTTTCTTATGACAATAATTTTGTGATTGTTAGCCGATTTAATTATGTCGGGAATTTGGAATAGTGTCGGTTTGTCGACTTTTGTCGTTGTGATGGTGCGTAATTGATGTGTATTATGAAAGGTGTTGTTGTATGATGTAAATGTATGTGTTTAGAGAGTGTTGTGATGATTTGTGGCCGTATGGTAATTAAATGCATTGTTTTGGGCATAAGTGCAAAGTGTGATTTTGTTGATGTAGATGAATGCATGTATGTGTGCATATTAAATGTCATGAGTCATTGTATGCCAAGCATCATGATATGCATTGTTGAGACGTCCTGAGTGACGGTTTAGATTCCAGAGGGAATTCGCTATAACGTCGTGTGCCCATGTAGGGTGTGAGCGATGATTATAGACGATCGTGTGCCCATGTAGGGTGTGAACGATCGGGTCGTGTGCCCGTGTGGGGTGTGAGCGATCCATAAACGTCGTGTGCCCGTGTGGGGTGTGAGCGATGGGGAACATCGTATGCCCGACGGGGAGTTACAGTGATGTAACGAGCGATGATTCCAGCAGAGTTCCTGAGTGAACTAGTGATGAGAAACAATGGAAGTCGGTACCCGCATGTGCATATGCATAGAGTCGTTGTGTCGGTCTCTTTCATTTGCATAAATCATTATGGTTTGTTTATGTGTGGAATTGTGGATAACATTGATAATTGATATATGGATGTGTGTACGGTTGGTATACCTTGGTGATGGAGATATGAATTGTACCTTGTGTTGTATTGTGTTTGAATTATGGTGTGAGTTGTGGTGAGAACCGTATATATGTGTATTTTTGTGTTATATGTAATTGTATGCAATTATATGATGATTGTTTTTCTCACCCTTCTGCTGTTTTATAATGCTCTATGAAGCATTGCAGATTAGAGTTGCTGGAGGTCTTTTTTTGTGAAGCTAAGGACTTCATTCTTTTGTCGGTCGGCTCTGATATGTGACACCGGGTAGTTAGGGAGACCGTTTGTGATATTTGTGTATTATGTATATATATCTTTTGGCTTGTGCTTGTATAACTTGATGTATGACAAACTTTTCATGATATATATATATATATATATATATATATATATATATATATATATATATATATATGTTATTCAGTTTTAGATTTTCCGCTTTTGTTCTAAAATCTGAAATGTGGGTGTAAGGAACTGAGTTTCTCTGTTGATTGCTACCCCACTGTTGCATATCTTTATGAGCAGGTGTTGTATGTTTTGTTTCAATATAATGTGATTCCCCCGTCTATGCCATGATAATTTAAATATACTCTGATGAAATTTTGAATTTTCTTTTACTGCTTTATTTAATTGGGGGTATAGATTGGGGGTGTTACATTGGTTAGCCTTGGAGCAGGTAATTCTTAGGGTGCTATTTAGTGGTTGTATCCTAGTCTCGGTTGGGGTCATGATTTGCAGTAATTTTGATCTTTGGATCGTGGTTTATTTAATTCAGGTGGTGCTGCTTCTTGCATTTGGCTGAAATGTCGGTATTATCATGGTCATTTGCCCGTGTGAATTGGCATTCGAGGTAACACAATTTCTAGAAGATTAGCTTACCACCTTCATCACCAGTTCTGGACAAGGTAGCAGAAGGTTTTATGGTGTTGTCTTATTTCTGGTTTAAGCATTTTTTGCTGCAGTCAGCTGTGTTTTTCAGGCTGTGTGGTGATTCTATGGTTTGGAGTTAGGTGTGTATTGATATTGTTGCCTAGCTGTTTGTGCAAAGTGATCATTGGCATAAGCGGCTGATTCCGAAAATGAAGTCTCTGGTTATGGTTTTACTCCGACAGAGAAGGGTAAAACGCCACAGGTGAACAGGTTGTTTTCACCACTGCAGGACCAACAACGGGTGGAATTGAGGATTAGTAAGAGTGCAACTCTTACAATAGTTGATTATGGTCATGATGAAGTAGTAATGTCACCTGAGCCTGAGGTACTTTCTTTTCCTTTGATCCTTTACCTTCGTTTTAGTTATATTATATTCTGAAATGTAACTAGTGGGTGTTAGTTGTTTTTCGTTGCAAGAAGGAGAGATTGATGGTAGTGATCGAGTCGTGTTTGGGGACCAACTTCAGGTAACAAATGGTAAATTGAATTTCTGAGTGTCATTTATTAAAGTTGATTAGAAACTGCAGTATGAACTTGAATGGGAATAATAGTAGGAGTTTTATATTCAATTTTTAGAAGTTGTTATTGATTTGTTGTATTTATTCGATTTCATTATTATCGATTAAGGTTACTTTATTTATTGCAGGTGATTTGCTAGATAGAATACCATCAGGAGCAGTCCAGGTTTTGTCACCTGATAATCAAGCTAACACTCCCCAATTTTTTTTAATAGTTTAAGAAGATGTTTGAATAGAACAACTTGGTTTGGTTTAGACAATGATGCAGCAGCAACAGGGAGAGTCTCAAGTAACATCATTATCCAAGTAGTAAATAGCATTGCTTAGTTTGTGTCCAACAGAAGATGCAAAAACATTTGGTTCTTTTATATGCAGAAACATAAATAATGTAGTTTCTTGACACAGCTTTCTGGTTTTAGCTTTCATGGTCGGTGGATGTCTTCGGTTTCAGGTCGGACTGGGTGGATAGGCTTGGCCTAGTGGTGGTGTTATCGTCGTGGCTATTTTAGTTTCTTAGTTCTGCAGCGGTTTTGGCTCTTTCCGCTGGTGTAGACCTTCATGTCCGGTGGCTGTTTTTGGTTTCAGATCGGGTTACGCGGCAAGGTATCGCGTAGTGGTGGTGGAGTCGACGTGGATTTCTCTGTCTCTTTGTTCTGCAGTGGTTTATTGCACCAGTTTGTAGGGGGTAGGGTGTTTATTCTTTTATTAGGTTTTCTTTACTATTATTGGTTTTGGTAGAGAGTGGGTGTTCTGTTATAGCAGGAAGTACATTGTATGATCAGTATTTGCTGCTATAAGTTTAAACTGGTATATTGTATCATTTTGTGTTATTGAGCTAGCATTTCTTATGCTAGTAAGATTAATATCATTTTTTTCCTTTTTCAAAAAAAAAATGTAATTTGAAATATATGTTTAGTTGAATGAAGAATATATGTGATTTTCTGCCCCATTCATTCTGTTCCTATTTCTACAAATATTTTTTTTAATTTTAAAAATAAATTACCTGCGGATTTACCTGTGGAAAGGAAATTTCCTACGGATTTACATGCAGATGTACCTGTGGAATAGAAAGTTGCGATAGTTGGAACCGTCGTAATTAACAATAAAAACAAAAATCAAATGGAAAGTTACAACGGTTGTAACCGTCGTAATATGCAGATTACGTCAGTTCCCTCCCCGTCGTGAAAGATAATGACGGTTGGTGTGACGGTTTTGACAACCGACGCGATACGGCCTCGCGACAGACATTTCTGCGACAGTGCTGCAACCGTCGTGACTTGCAAATTACGACGGTTTTAACCGTCGTAATCTGCAAAAATAACCATTGCAATCTGCCAATTTTCTTGTAGTGTAAGATTGTGTCATCATAAATAATGTCATCTATCAAGAATTTCTCAATCAGAAGTCACCCTCAGCAGAAGCTCAGAATGCCCAGAATTCAAAGTTGGCAGAAGGATAATGGTCATTATGTTTCAATGTAGCCCATTTCCCTTTAAATTACCAATTTCTAAACTTTGTAATACTCCATGGAATCACGCATTTGGCTAATTACCATCCTATCAATGAAAATTTGAGCCTATGCCCTTTGTTTGCAATTCTCATTTATTCTGCTTTGCAAAATGACATTTTTATATGATCAACGTTCTTGAAACAAAAAAAAATGAATTTACTTTTGTTTTCAAAATGGAAATTTCAAATTTACTTCCACTTTTAAATAAAGACGGCAATTTCCTTTGATTTATGAACGTAAGAAAAAGATACCAACAGCTGCTCTAAGAGCAATCAAACTTCGAAATACAGACTCATTGTTAGTTCTTGGATTGGCTAGAATTTTGGTAAAACAAAGTTGTTCAATGTTGATGTCACATGGGTGATGTCTTAACATTGAGTCTTAACATTGGATAATGTTAAGTGTTTATGTTGTTGAAGTTTTGAAGTCTGATGTCACATACGATGTCATGACATCAGATATGCAGATCATTAAAACATCAGGTTTGAGATGTTTTAGGGTTAAGCGTATTAGCTGGATTTTGGGAGAGCTATTAGAGTTATTTGGATGCGAATATCTTGGAGGAGATATTTTCTATGGCAAACAGATTTGATGCAGATTTGTATGAGTGTTTAAAGGCTGAAGATTTAAGAAGATTTTGAGAGAAAATCTATTTTGAAGATTCAGTTTTAAATAACAAATCAGGTCAGATATTGTAGCAGGTCCAAGCCCAAATCAAATAGCTATATAAAGCGCATCAATCCTGAAGGAAAAGAACGAAGAAGATAGAGAGCATAGACTGAGTGTCAATTTTATGTCTTCGTGTATGTTTTTGTAAGCCATTCTAGGTTGAATTGGTGTTACTTGATTGAGTTGTAAAGTGTCCTCTCTTAGAGCTGTTAAGCAAGAGAGTGTGGTTACTTGATCAAATCTTGTAAGCAGGATCAAGGTGTATTTCAAAGTGTGATCTTTGAGTTGTATCACTGAGGTGATTTAGGGAGTGAGTGGTTTCTCATATCTAAGTGGTTTCTTAGGTAGAAGGTTCATTGGGTAGTGATTTAGTTTAGTAGATGTCAACTGGGATTGTTGAGTCTGTAAATTAATACTACTAATAGTGAAATTCCTCCCTGGCTTGGTAGCCCCCAGACGTAGGTAGTTAGACCGAACTGGGTGAACAATTCATTGTGTTGATTTACTTTTGTTATTGCCTTGTTCATATAGTAGATTGTGTTGTTGTGACATCACACTTAACATCACACATCTGATACCAGAATTTATATTGGTATCAGAGCAGGCATCCTGCTCTGAATCTGGGTGAGATCTAGGGCTGATACTTTCTGGTAAAGATGGACAAGGAAGTTGGTGGATTTGTGAATAGACCCCTTATTCTGGATGGCTCTAATTATGACTATTGGAAACCACGTATAGTTACCTTCTTAAAGTCATTAGACAGCAGGGCTTGGAAGGCTATCTTAAAAGAATGGAAAGCACCTGTTAGTGTTGATAAAGATGGTTCAACAAAGCCTAAACCAGAGGAAGATTGGACCAAGGAAGAAGATGAGCTTGCACTTGGAAATTCAAAAACCTTGAATGCCATCTTTAATGGTATTGACAAAAATATCTTCAGGCTGGTTAATACTTGTGAAGTAGCTAAGGAAGCATGGGATATCCTAAAGACTACTCATGAAGGAACTTCCAAAGTCAAGATGTCTAGACTTCAACTGCTGACAACAAAATTTGAAAATCTGAAGATGAAGGATGATGAGACTATTCATGATTTTCACATGAATATTCTTGAATTGTCAAATGCTTTATGTGCTCTTGGAGAGAAAATGACTGAAGAGAAGCTGGTGAGGAAGATTCTTAGATCCCTTCCCAAGAGATATAAGATGAAGGTGACAGCTATTGAAGAAGCTCAAGACATCAGCAAGATGAGGGTTGATGAGTTGATAGGTTCTCTTCAAACATTTGAGTTAGGAATGGAAGAAGAACCTGAAAAGAAGACCAAAAGCATAGCTTTGGTATCTAGTTCTGAAGATGCTAAGAAAGAGATTGATGTTGAGTCTCAGGAGGAGCTGCCCCATGCCATTGCACTACTGGGAAGACAGTTTAATAAGGTTTTAAAAAAGATGAATAAAAACTATAAACCTAATGTTAAAGACATCTCTTCTAACATCAGCAAGAAGGATGAAAAGAAGAATGTTCAAGACAAAGGAGTTCAATGTTTTAAGTGTGAAGGATATGGACATGTCAAGAAAGAATGTCCTACATATCTCAAAAGGAAGAATAAGGGGTTATCTATTTCCTGGTCTGATACTGACAGTGAAAGTGAAGAAGAGTCTGCCAAGCATGTTAGGGCATTGACTGGAACATGTGCCTCTGATGGAGAGTCTAGTGATGAGGAATTAACTTTTGAGGAGTTAGCAGCATCCTATCAAGAGTTATGTCTAAGGAGTGAAGAGGTGTGTCAAGAAGGGGAGAAGCAGAAGAAAGTCATAATACAACTAGAGAGTGATAAATCTGAGCTTGAGAATGAAGTTGTATTGTTAAAATCCCAACTTGATCAAATGTCAAAATCCATTAGAATGCTGAACAATGGAACTAACACCTTGGATAAAATTCTTGAAGCTGGAAAAGAGAGAAATGACAAGACTGGTCTAGGTTTTGTAGTTGAGGAGAAGATCTCAGCTGAAGCTAGTACTTCTGGAACCAAAAAGGACATGTCTCAACAATTGCCTCAACATAACAGAAAAGGACATATTCCTAAACCTAAGCAGGTTGTTCATCATCATCTGCCTCAAAATTCTGGGAAAGGACATGCTCATGTTCCTCATGGGAAGGCACAGGTTTCTGGAGCTAAGCAGTATATGCCTCCACATTACCATAGGAGTATGCAGGCTTCTAGGTTTAAACATAACATGTTCCATCAGATGTCTCAACATCAAGGGAATATGTATGGCTATGGGACTAATAATTTTGCTCCTCATCATTATGGCAGAAGAAAGCCCCATCATCATGGGAAAAGACAGCATCATGGTAGATGACAACATAATAGGAGGGGACAATCTCATCAGTATGGGAGAAGACAACATCAGCATTATGGCAGAAGACAAACTCAACCTCAATGGAGTAGACAACCTCATTATCAGACAAGACAGTCTCAATTCTATAGACAACCTCAATATGTTGACAGAAGGAATACTCAGCAGTATCATCAAGAGAGAAGGCATGTTAATTACTTTAGAGATGAGATTCAAAGAGTAAGATGCTACTATTGTTGAAGAATTGGTCATATACAATCTTCTTGTTTCAAACTACATGGTTATCCCAAATCTATCCCTCAACCTAAACAGAATCAGAACAGGCCTAAAATTAGTAAACAATGGGTTCCAAAGACTGTCACTACTTGTTTGGTAGTTCATATGTCTCTAGGGGGTTCTACCAAGAAGGATTGGTATTTTGATAGTGGTTGTTCTCAACACATGACATGTGAGAAGAATTTGTTGGTTGAAGTTGAACCTTATTCAGGTTGTGTAACCTTTGGTGATGGTGTTCAAGGAAAAGTCAAAGGTATGGGAAATATGAATTGTGCAAGTGCTCCTAGATTAAAGGATGTATTACTGGTCAAAGGTCTGAAAGCCAACTTGATCAGTATCAGTCAACTGTGTGAGCAAGGACTTAAAGTTCACTTCACTCAAGCTGAATGTATTGTCACTAATGAGGAAGGTGAAGTTGTCATGAAGGGTGCTAAGTCCAAAGACAACTGTTATTTATGGGTTTCTCTTGAATCAAGCTCTTAAACATGTGATGAGATCAAAATATGGGATCAAAAGGTGGAACATCTGGAGGGTAATCATAGTATGATTGATCACAATGTCAAGAGTGATGTCATGACATCTTGCTGTGACATCAGAAGGATCATCAAACAACCTAGTGTTATGAATTCATTCAGAGGAAATCTTGAGGAAAATAAGGTCATAGAGGTTGATCATACAGAAATGAAGTGTAATGACAATTTGTCTAAAGATGTGTGTGCTGAAATTTGTGAAGTCTTAAGTGGAAAACTGGGCATATGTGAAGAAGTCTACAATGTTGATGGAAGGATCAAAAGTTGTGACCTTAAGAAGTTTTGGAAGCTGAAAGATGATAAGCAGACTGATGACTCACAAGACAACAATCACAGGTTGGCAATCTCTGTTTTAGAAGATGCAGATGTTGGATGTTGAAACATCTCCTATCCTTAAAATAAAGAAGAATGTTGAAGTGGTTGATGTGGATGATCTGTCTGACAAGGAGTTGATTGCAAAAGTGGTTCCTGGGGTTGCTAAAAGACTGAAATCAAGGAAAGGGAAAGCTATTGAATCACCTTCAAAGGTGAGAACTGATAAGCAGAAGACCTCAGTGGTTGGTCCTACAAAATCCTGGAGTAAAGTGTTCATCTCTTCCAGAAAGAGGAAGACCAGAGATGAGTCTGATTCTGATGATAATGTCCAAGACATCACTCATGAGAAGAAAGCTGGTGTGATTAAAACTTCTGAGAAAATTCCTGAGGCTCCACTAGATAACATTTATTTTCATTCTGTGGAAAGTGTAAAAAGGTGGATGTATGTTTTTCAAAGGAGGCTTGGTTTGGAAAGAGATCTTAGTAAAGATGCTCTGGAAATTAGAGAAGTTATGGAAATGATTCAGTTTGTTGGGCTAATAAAAATTGTTTTTGGTTTTTGCAAATGCTATGAGATACTTGTCAAAGATTTCATTCCTGCTGACATTGCTGATAGAAGAGGTGGGGATTTTGGAAAAGTGTATATGAGAAGGAAATGTACTGAGTTTTCTCCAGCTGTTATAAATAATTACTTAGGAAGAGGGTGTGTGAGCTTATGGTATTCAGGTGTGTATGTTAACCTGAATAAGCTGCTCTGACTGTGTTTTATTGGGAGCTTCTTGAAGGACTTCTATGCGAAATGAGTCCTTTGAATGGTAATGAGAAGCAGATTTCCCAAAAGATGTTGTTGAATGGTGATGAGAAGAGATGTTGTAACATCATGATTGCTGATATTTAGAAGATGTTTGAGATTGTGCGTGTCAGAAGAGGTGTTTCTGACTATGTGTTTTAGATTCTGGTCTTGTTTTTAGTAGAGCATGACTACTAATTTTGAAGACTTCACTAGTATCAACAACTACTGGTGGATGTAATGGTAGAAGGATTGTGATGTGATCTGATCAGAACATTTTTTTAGGGTTGTTCCTTCTTCTGCTACAAATATCTCTTAAAGAGATTAGATCTCAGTAAAGCTGAGAATTTGTGGAGTCTGTGAGCAGTGTCAAACCAGTCAGGATACTTGGTTATGTTCTCCAAAAGTGAAAGTACAGTATGTGAATGTGCTCAGCAAGTGTGCTCATATGTTCATCTCCATCTAGAGCTTTAGTTAACCATGACTGGGGGAGTACTTGTCTATGGATTTTGCTGCAAAGGTATGAAGCTTGCATGCTGATCAAGCTTGTGGAGATTGGTTGCCTTTTATGAGGATATAATGTCAGATAACATGTTATGACATTAGGTTGTTGGTTGGTGTTTTGGTGTGGACTTGAATGGTTCTAGCCATGTGAAGCTATTTGTTTGAATCTTGTGCGCACATGCTTCTGAGGAGATGTCTGAAGACAATATGCAGTTTTTTTTGGAAAAACTTTGTGAGGGTCTTTGTTGATGGTGATGTCACACTTATCTTGGTGTGTGGAGTTAGAGTTCAGTGGAAGGCATTGTGTGTGTGCTCTAGATCTTGTGGATGAGTGTGTGAAGCCTTCCTGACTGGTTGGATGAAGACTGTGTCTGGATTATGATGTGCTGGTCAAGGAGTTATTTGTGATCAATTCTGTGGATTTTGCTGACAGAAGAAGTGTGGTTTTGTACAGGGTATGGATGGTTTCTGGATAAGAGGGATCACTGGTGTCTTGGGATATCGTTGGTAAGTTTGGTGGTTGTCAAATTATGGCTAAAAAGGGGGAGAGTTGGCCTAGGTGTGTCCTATCTCAGATCTGGTGTGGTGCAGATATTGAGGGGGAGTTTGCCCTTTGTTGATAGGTGGTGTGCAGCATTTTGAAGTGCATTTTGAAGTGGGAGCTGTTTGTTTTAAAAATTTTATCCGCTGCTGAAGTCTCTAATGTTGCAAAGATTGTTTTAGCCAAAATTAGCCAAAGGGGGAGATTGTTAGTTCTTGGATTGGCTAGAATTTTGGTAAAACAAAGTTGTTCAATGTTGATGTCACATGGGTGATGTCTTAACATTGAGTCTTAACATTGGATAATGTTAAGTGTTTAAGTTGTTGAAGTTTTGAAGTCTGATGTCACATGCGATGTCATGACATCAGATATGCAGATCATTAAAACATCAAGTTTGAGATGTTTTTAGGGTTAAGCGTATTAGACGGATTTTGGGAGAGCTGTTAGAGTTATTTGGATGCGAATATCTTGGAGGAGATATTTTCTGTGGCAAACAGATTTGATGCAGATTTGTAGGAGTGTTTAAAGGCTGAAGATTTAAGAAGATTTTGAGAGAAAATCTGTTTTGAAGATTCAGTTTTAAATAACAAATCAGGTCAGATATTGTAGCAGGTCCAAGCCCAAATCAAATAGCTATATAAAGCGCATCAATCCTAAAGGAAAAGAACGAAGAAGATAGAGAGCATAGACTGAGTGTCAATTTTATGTCTTCGTGTATGTTTTTGTAAGCCATTCTAGGTTGAATTGGTGTTACTTGATTGAGTTGTAAAGTGTCCTCTCTTAGAGCTGTTAAGCAAGAGAGTGTGGTTACTTGATCAAAGCTTGTAAGCAGGATCAAGGTGTATTTCAAAGTGTGATCTTTGAGTTGTATCACTGAGGTGATTTAGGGAGTGAGTGGTTTCTCATATCTAAGTGGTTTCTTAGGTAGAAGGTTCATTGGGTAGTGATTTAGTTTAGTAGATGTCAACTGGGATTGTTGAGTATGTAAATTAATACTACTAATAGTGAAATTCCTCCCTGGCTTGGTAGCCCCCAGACGTAGGTAGTTAGACCGAACTGGGTGAACAATTTATTGTGTTGATTTACTTTTGCTATTGCCTTGTTCATATAGCAGATTGTGTTGTTGTGACATCACACTTAACATCACACATCTGATACCAGAATTTCACTCATATTTCTCCAAAAGACAGATCTCTTCAGCAAGGATATGGACATTTCACCCATCATCCCCGGTAGAGTTTTTACCTCTGAGAACCAATATTTGGCTTTTCTCCCCAGTAGACTTTACCCTTGAAAAGCAAGAATGAGTTTCTATCCCTAGCAGGTTTGCGCCTCCGGAAATCACAATAAACACATGAATACATGTTACCAAACAAAAGTACTACCTCCAAAATCTCCAAGTGATACCCCCATCTCCAAAGTGGCCGAGTATCCAGTTATGTTCATCACCAGTCCGTATGTCATGTCTGTTTTGTCAGCATAAGCATCTCATACATCATGCATAAATTATTTATATTCATATTCATATTGCATTACAATCACTTTGTTCATACTCATCCCCAAGTGATAAATGTCCTCTCTCCATTAGAGTTGTCAGTTTTCCTTTCCACGCTTGGATAGGATAAAATCCCAGTTTGAGTTCTTTCCTCATTGGGAAATTTCCTCTCTTCATATGTTTAGTTATCTTCATGTAACTCAATTTTAGAGCCTCTAGTTTCCATCACCTTCTTTCTTAGAGTTACGTGCTTACTTCGATGCTGATTGGGCTAAGGATCCTACTGTTCATACTTCTACCACATGGTTTTGTATATTTTTGGAGATTTTATCATCTCTTGGAAAAGTAAAAAAGGGTATTATCTCTCGCTCTTCTACAAAAACAGAGTATTATGTTATGTCATTTACCACTACTGAGATAGTTTGGCTCTGGTGGTTACTTTCTGATATGGGTGTCACACTTTCTAAACTGACTCCTATGTATTGTGATAATAAAAGTGTCATTCAAATAGCACACAACTCAGTCTTTTATAAACGTATAAAGCACATTGACATTGATTTTCATCTCACTCGTCATCACCTTCAGCATGACACCATTACTTTGTCCTTTGTTTCTTCCACTTTACAAATTGATGTATTGTTCACAAAAACACATTTTATTAAATGTTTTTGTTTCTTGATTGGCAAACTATCAATGCTTCATGCATTGTGAGTTTGAGGGGAGGTGTTAGATATTGTGTATTGAGATTTTAAATTTGGTTAAGGGTATTATAATCTATTTATGATTTTCTATATCGTTCTTGTCATACCCTAAATTTTGACCACAAGACTTCACTTCATTGTGCAAAAAATCACCACAATATGGATGTACTTTCATACCTCATCAATCCTCTCAAAGATTGTTGAGTGATCACTCAAGCCCTCTCAGAGCATTCGGGCAAAGGATCAATCAAGAATTAACATGATCTTTAACTTATCAAGACTCTCAAGCATCCATGAAGGATCAAGAGGTCTCTCACATCAAGAATCAAGCACAAGATTGCAACATTTCAAGTTGATCAGGCCTCAAGATCACTAGTGTCACCAAATTAGAGTTTTGGTCGACCAAAGCCTCCAGAGAGAAATATTCATCTGGGCATGAGCCAATACCTCAATATATGATTCAAGAAGCTCAAAATAACCTTATGAATCCATTCATAAGTTCAAAATAGCCTCAAGGGATGCATATATTAAAAATCATGAATTAGGGTTTTGACCTAACTTAGTCCCTAAGTTAACTTTTGGAGCAAAGCATGAGTCAAGACCTCAAGATATGCTTTAAGGACCTCAAATACATCATATTGATCCATTTAAAAGATTAAATTGATTCAAATAACTTGGTTCATAAGCAATATAAGGATTCAAATTCATCTGGACCACAAACTAGGGTTTCTGAGAAAAAGTCAACCATACATTTGACTTTTGAGCAAAGCATGATCTCAAACCTTGGGACATGAGTCAAGACACTCAAAAACACCTTTGGAATCCATCCATTAGGTTCAATCTAGCCCAAGGACTTGATTTCATAAAGGATCACAAAGTTCAAAATTCATCTGATACAAAAAGTCAATTGTGATCAAAACCAAGTTTGACTTTTGGAATTTTTTGACAAACATGCCCTCTTTAAGTCAAAAACAATATTAACTTGTGATTTAGATCATCATCATTCAAGAAATGAGGTTACTTTCAAAAATGGAAACCTTGAGAAACTTGAAATTTCACTAAGTTATGAAAAATAATGGTTTTTACCCAACTTTGCAAGACCATACCTTGTGATCCAAACAACCATTTTCTTTCATCCAAAGCTCAAATAATAGCTTATCTTACATACAACAAAAGTGTCCTACTGATCCATGGTCAAAAAATGCATGGATTTTGAGTTATAAGGCCATAAAGTTAGGGTTTCATGAGATTTTGACTTTGACACTTAGAAAATTTTAGGCAAAATCTGTCTCATGTTTTGTCCAACTTTGGAGGCATTTTTCGTTATGATTCAATAGGAATCAAGACCAAATGTAAACATCAAAGTTGAAGTATGATATACAAGCTTTCCAAATAGTACAAGAATATCCATTGATTCAACTTGAGCAAGGAGTTATGGACCTCACACCATGCCTTGATATAAACTGATTTTTGACAGCATTGGCACATAACTTGTATCCCACGATTTCTTGAGCCAATTTTGGACACTTGCATCATTGGATTTCTGTCCAATATCAACCTAAATGATGAGGAATCTGAACCATAAGACTAATAAGTCAAGAACCCTATCCCTTTGGCATGTGATCATCAATGTTGCAAATCCAAAATCCAATTTTGTCATATGGCATTGAAAGGATGCATTGAGGTGGCATGAATTAGTTTATATCAATCAAAATGAGTCAAGCCTTATCCAAGAATCAGAAGACCTAAAACCTACAAGTTCAGCTCAAGTCAATGGCTAGAGGAGACTTTGAACACCTAGCCATATCCATTGAGTAATAAGGTGATCCAACCTCTATTCACTATTCCTTAAAAAACAAACTTCCTCTACTATAAATAGCGGTCATTTTTGGTTGATAAAAACATCCCAACATATGTTTTCCACCATTTCCCTCTTGTGCATCAAAAATTCATTTCCAAAGAAGTGAGAATCGAATTTTGAAATAGAGAGCAATTACACTCAAACCAATGGTCCTAAAACCTCATATACATCATATATGAGTGATCCAAACCCTTGAACAACATCTGTAACACCAGATTCATCAAGTTCATATCTCATCCTAAAGCCATCTGCAGTTGGATTCGAGCCCACCAATCCAGAGGTTTTTAGTCCATTCCAAGCATTTCAACACACTACTTGAGTTCCAAGGAAGCTATCCAGATCATTAAAACACATCTGTAACACCTACAACTGAGGATTCAAATTCCTCTTGCAAAAGTAAGCCTGAACTTCTCAAACACTATGATTCATGCATCATAAATTTATTTTCAAGTTACCAACATGTTTCTGCACTTGTATAAAATGTTTTCCCTCAATCAATTGCTATGTATCAATCGTGTATAGGATTTCATAGTGTTCTTGCAAAAATTATGGTTCATCTGTTCATCACTTGATTACTCACTCTACACTTAAAAGAAATGAAATTAATTGGTACCATTGAAACGCTTGTTCAAAAACAAATAACATTCATGTTTACATCGTTCAAAATCATTACCTATTAAGGGAGATATGAGAGGTTTTGCAAAACGGCCATGGAGGGAACACGCAATTAAGAAGATGACCATTTGCGCCATTTTTCAAATTTTATTCAAATTTTTGAATTTTTAATTATTTTCTTAAATACCTTCAAAAATTAATTTCTCTCTCAATTTTAATCATTTTCAAGTTATTTTTTAAATATAAATCCTTCATATATTTAAATATTTTATTTCACAAAAAAAAATATAAAAAAAAATTATTTGATATATTTTTGAATATTTTAAAGAATTTTATTTTAATTTGTTTTAAACATTTTAAATAATTTCTTTTTTCTTGATTTTTCAAAACCAATTTGATTTTAAATCATCATGTGAATAAAACCTTATTTTCCAAACCTTAATCATAATTCATGACATGTTTATTGAATTTGTTTGATATTTTTTTCATTTTTAAATTGATTTTTCCTTTTAAAAATACCTTTAAAAAATAGAAATTAGGGTTTCCCTTTGACTTGATCTTTCAAAACTTCATTTCAATACTCATGGGCATCTATTAGAGTGTAAGATCCAACCCCCCTATGTACATAAATAAATTTTTGGGCCTCTACTATAGTATAAGTCCCACAACGTCTTTCGATGTCGTAGTGCGATCACTGTTTTCAAATAAATCATCTAGGCTTCTCCTTGAGTATAAGCCTCAATCTTTTGTGCATAAACTTTGTTTTAAACAATAAACAACATCCATGGGTCTCTCCTTGAGTTGTAAGCCTCATACCTCTGTTTTCAAAATCATATGTTTGTTTTAAACTGCTTGAAAACAACTGGGTCTCTCCCTGAGTATAAAACCCAATACTATTCTTTCATCCTTTCATTCAAAATACATTATCTTGGGCCTCTTAGATAGGGTGCAAGTCCCATCCTTTTCCCTTTTTAATAATAAAAAGAAGAAGATTCAAATCAAATACGTTAGTACTAAGAGGAGCATTATTCCCGGTGAAACTGCTCTTAGACCACTTGGGCCTCTCTTTGAGTTATAAGCCCCAAACATTCTTTTTTTATTAACTCAAATAACAACAAATTTCTTTTAATTCAAATACAGACTCAAAGTTTTCTCAAAACTTTCTTCAATTTCTCAAAACCCTAATCATACAGTCATCATCAATACAACCAATCTTAAAACATCTATCCAATCACAATACACTGGGCCTCTAATAGAGTGTAATACCCAACACCCTTCTGTAAATAGAAAGTATTTTAGCCTCATTTCATCTTGGGCTTTGTACAGGATACAAATAATCACTTGGGCTTCTATCCAGAGAATAAGACCCAACACTTTTCTCAATTCAATTCCTACTTGTCTATATACTTGTTCATATGTCTGTATATATGCTTGTACATATCTTGTCAAGTCTCTCTTAGCATTTAAATCATCCACAGTACAACTTAGTTCAAACAACCAGCCCCCCTTGTACAAAGGAATACAGATAGCCTCCTCTTGGGCTTTATCCAAGCATTATTGTCTCCTTTTAGGCATCATACAATGAATCTCACCAGAAGATAGCCTCTTCTTGGGCTTTGTTCAATCTGATCAACCTTGAAATAGTTTAATAAAGAGAGGATGAATTCCCGGTGAAACCTTTTCTTTAACCCCTTTAAACATGGAACAGTTCAATAAAGAAAGGATTAGTTCCTGGTGAAACCTTTCTTGAACTCTTCCTAGACTTAGAAAGTCTCAATCCTCAGCCTCCTCTTGGGCTTAGTACAAGGACCCACAGGCTTCCTAGAAGCATCCCTAGCCTCATCTTGGGCTTCATACAAGGACCCCCAGGGTTCCTAAAAGCATAGGATGAATCCTAGTTACCCCTATCCATACATCAGTCCCCAGGAAAGTCAGAGCCTCTAAGGTATTCAAGCTTATCCCTTCAAGTCTCTTCTGACCCTCAACAAGGTTTGGTTATCACTTTATAACCCCCAACCAGAACCATGTTACCATCAACAAATCCCCAAAAGTATTAGAACCTCAAGGCATCTGATAATTCAAATCTTCTCCATTCTCCAGCAAGAGTTGGTTTCCCTTTTGATTCCTAAAAATAAGTTTAGACCTTCTCCTGGATTCCAATAATCCTCAGTAAGAATCAGCCTCCTCTTAGGCTTCATATAAGGATTTACCCAGTCAGCCTCAACCTTGGGATTTGTACAAGACAAATATCATACTCCTCAGTTAAGTCGGTCTTCTTTAAAACTATACTCAAACTCTTCAGCTTCATCATCTTGGGCTTCAAATAAGATACTCAAATAAAACATCTCCATTGGAGTTAATTCCCAAACCTTTTTTAGCTTCAACCTTGGGCTCTGATCAAGGCACAAAATCCATCATCCCCGCAGATGAGACCGTGAGTCCTCTCTGTAGGATGATATACCCTCTATACATCATATTTCAAAACAAACAATCAAGACTCTTTTTCCAGATAAATTGTTGTAAGTGGCACACTTGTTGATTCAAAATCTAAGCTGGAGTCCCTCCTTTATCATGGCTTAAATTTCTCTTTCATCTAAGTGATGTAAGTGGCAAGCCTCTGGATTCTACATATCCATGTCAATGTCCCTCTCTTAGCATGCAGAGACTCACAAAAGAAAGATGTGGCATTGCTGGATTCCACACATCCCAGTTAAAGCAACTTACCTTATAATCAATTCCTCAATATTTGTGATGAATAAGTGAGATATCTCCCTTTAGAGATGACAAATTATCTCTCAGTCAAACCTTTAGCTTCAATCTTGGGCTTTGAACAAGACACAAAAACATCTTTAGCTTCAATCTTGGGCTTTGAACTAGACACAAAAACACCTTTAGCTTCAATCTTGGGGTTTAAACAAGACACAAATACTCTTTTAGCTTCAATCTTGGGCTTTGAACAAGACACCAAACATGTTTCCTCCCATAGAATAGGAGGAACTATGATCGCTCTGATTTCCCCGGATCTCTTTACGGGAAAACGTAGGCATAAGATTGCGAAATCTTAGCGAGCGCACTATACAAAAATCTTAGGTACAGTACCTTCCCAAAAACAAACAAAAACATTTCCTCAGCTTTCCCAAAGGAGAAACTTTCCCTATTCAATAGTAAATGGATTTAAGCAACCAAGCAATTCAACAGTAGAAACATATGCAAATAAAGGTTCCTATAGATTACTATAGATACCCTGGGTGTTAACAGCTTCCTTTTGTATAACCAACCCCCGATCCCCGATCTCTTCGCATTTGTTAAAGAAAACATTTACACGCAGGGTTAGTTTGAGATATCTTCCCCTTCCTTTTAAGCTTCATAGGATAAATACATAAATCAGAAAGTAGCACCAAAAGCAGTTGTGGTCGCGTCATAAAAACCAACGCTACAGTTCTAATGGAAACCCTAGCAACTTCCTTTTCACTTTATGTTTAACAGTTATAAAGTATTTCCAGTGTGATCTAAGTGGTGAATATGTTTATAATAAATTATCTAAGTTACTTGTCTATGATGATACTTTTATCCAAACTTCTTGCACTAATACTCCTCAACAAAATGGCTTTGCTGAAGGAAACCTCATCATATTCTTAAAGCTTCACGTTTCCTTTTATTTCATTGCAAAATAAGTTTTTGGTCGAAGCAATTCTAAAACTCTCTCATGTTATTAATATAATTCCATCACCTGTCATCTTTGGCTTGTCTTCTATTGAAAAGTTGTATCGTATTAGTCCTGATTATTCTTCTTAAAAGGTTTTTTATTCTACTTGTTTTATTCTTCGTTCGAAAGTAGATTTAGTAAATTGTTTCCTCATTTTACAATATATATTTTTCTTGGTTATGTTGATGGTCTTAGATGTTATCGCTGTTAAGATCTTTCAATTAACAAAATGTATAGTTTTCGTCATGTTGTGTTTCTTGAGCACATATCATTTTGCTTTTTTTTTTCTTTTTATGATTCTCATACTTCTAAATAACTAATATTTTTAGTTAGCTAACTAATATTGATATTTTCTATTTTGATAATGATATTTTTAGTGATTATAATATTGAGAACTACAAAGATGATACAAGTGTTACTCTAGACATGTATGTCCCTTATGCTCCAATGACTACTCAACAACCTCTTATAGTTATTGTTCTGATTGAACCTCATCCTCTTCCTAGTTATCTCCATCGTGATTGTAAGTCTATTCAATTGTTTAATTTTGTTTATTTGTCCTATTATGTTTCTTTTTCTTGTTTAATCTCTTTTCACAATTTGTTTTAGTCATATTTCTATAAAGAGAGTATTGTTGTTTTTCTTTGGCAAAAGACTATGGAAAAGGAGCTTGTTGTTTGGCACAAAACAAATACATTAAAAATTAGTACCCTTTAAACAAAAACAAAAATGTGTTATTAGGTCTCATTGGATATACAAGATAAAAACCAAGTTTGATGGTTGAGTTGAGTGTTACAAAACTCGTCTTGTTGTTAAAGGATTAGATATGAAACATAAATTGTCCTTCTATTTTTTTATTTATTTTAGATTATCATATATTTTTTCTTATAAAGATAATTTTATTAAAAATATTGAAACTAAATTGATTGATCCTTCCATAATAATTTTATTAACGTATTTAATTTGAAGATTTATTATAATATTGTTATTGTGTAGAGTAATTATGACCGTCAAAATTATTTTTCGGCAATGATTTTGTAAAAAAAGAAATGGTATAATAATTATTTGATTACTTATTTTTTAAATAAAGTTTACCTATAATAATTTTAAAATATATTATGTTTCAACTTAAATTTTTTATATCAATTTTTAATTTTTATTATTTTAAAATGAAATATATTCTGAATGTGTAAGTTGTCATATTAGTCCTTAAATGTATCTTTATATTAAATTCAGGATTATATAACCCAAATTATTACTCCAACTTTGTGGTAAAATAAGAAGTTTTTTTATGGTGAAAATGAAATTGTTTTATAAGAATTCATGAAATATAAAAATTATTTATATTATAGTTGAATGATATGTACTTATAAAACAGTGTAACGTTTAATAAAAATAAAACTAAAACAATTTATTTATTTAATAAATTAGAATTTAAAAAAAGTTAAAAAGCAAAGATAAAATAGGCAAATACTATCCGAATTTCAAAACAAATGGGATAAATATTATATAAACTCAAGATGATTCAATACTAACATAACAATCTATATATATATATATATATATATATATATATATATATATATATATATATATATATATATATATATATATATATATATATATATATATATATATATATATATATATATATATATATATATATATATATATATATATTATTATGTAACTAATATAAAATATGTTTAAATCCTAATTAGTTGTATGATCTTGAATTTTTAATAGATAATAAATATATATATAATAAATTATTAATTATTATGTAACTAATATAAAATATGTTTAAATCCTAATTAGTTGTATGATCTTGAATTTTTAATAGATATATAATTTTTAATATAAAATATTATATTGGTGACTATATTATTTTGTTAATTAGTTGTTTAGGTTGATTATTTGAGTTTTATTAGTCAACGACAAAAAATAGAAATTAATATATGATCATACATAATTTGATATAAATATGGAACATGCTGTTGTTAAAAACAGTAGATGACACTTTGAATTAAGATGATTAATTATTACTTACCAAAATATTTATTCAACTTACAAAGTTGAAGTATAATAACAACTAAACCAGATGAGTTATGAGTGTCCATATATTAATACATTCTATAATGGGTGGGATTAGGGTATACAGTGTTGCATACATTACTACTTTTTATATAATAAAGATAAAGATAAAAATAAAGATACAGTATGAATAATGAAGAAACATTTGTTCTTGTGGTCAAGGTGACTACTACATTTATTGTTGTTGGATTTGTTTGTTATTGACATGTTTCTTAAATGAATGTTAAAAACTCTTTTCTATATAGCAATCTTTAGGAGAACATTTATACAGTACCTCCATCGAGTGTTTCTCATAATAAAGGGAAGGTACAGGTTAAAGAAATACTTGTATGATTCTAAACAAGTTTCATGAGTTTGGTTTGAAAAGCTCTCTAATGTGATTATATCTCTTGAATTTTACTCTAGTGTTCATGATTCTTATTTATTTTCAGGACAATTTCAAATGGACTTATTATACTTTTTTTATATATTGATGATATAATTATTACAAGTGATGATGC
The DNA here is from genome assembly GCA_022829125.1 of Lathyrus tuberosus. NCBI lineage: Eukaryota > Viridiplantae > Streptophyta > Magnoliopsida > Fabales > Fabaceae > Lathyrus > Lathyrus tuberosus. Next base: position 7,560,744 of record JALAZF010000170.1, read on the forward strand.
TGATGGGATTGAAGAGATAAAATTACAGTTATCTAAAAGATTTGAAATAAATAATTTGTGCTCCCTTCTTACTTCTTGAGGATTAAAGTTGCCTACTTTCCTATAAGTTATCTTCAATCATAGTCTAATTGTGTTGCCAACATTCTTAAGAAGGCTTACCTCTTTGATACTTGAGCAACAAATTATCATTTAAGGTGAATGCGAAATATGTTCTCCCTAGTGCAGTTTCTTTATCAGGCCCCATTTTGTTTTGTCTTTGGTTGGAAGTCTGTTGTACCATTTTATTATCGGATCTAATATTACTTATGTAATGTATGTTGTTAGTCAGTTTGTTGTTTCTCCCACTTACTTTATTATCTTTCCGAAACTCAATTTCAAAACCTTTTGATTTTTTCATCTTCTTCTTTGGAGTTACATGTTTATTATGATGTTGATTGGGTTGGTGATCATCCTGACCATAAGTATACAACGAGATTTTGTATCTTTTTTAGGATTCTCTCATCTCTTGAAAGAGTAAAAAGCAAGACATTGTCTCCCACTCTTCTACACAAGCTGAATATCGTGTTATGACATTCACCACTACTGAAATAATGTGATTGTGTTAACTACTTTTTCATATAAGTAAATGTCTTTCTTCCTAAACTAACTTTTATATATTGTATAACAAAAATGACATTCAAAATACCCATAACTCTCGATCTTTCAAAAACACCAAATACAATAAAATCGATATACCGGTATTATTTTGGTTATTTGTTTCTTCCTCCTTGTAGATTACTAATTTGTTTTATTTTGTTCAATAAGACATCTTATATTATACATTTTGTTATGAATAAAGATAAAAGTGGATGGGCATTCTTATTCTTCTTTTCATCTTCCTATTCCCTATTAATAGCTATGATTTTCCATCTCCCTTAGGTCCTATAAGTAAGGTCCATATTGCAATATAAAGTGTACATTTGAAGAAGATAATATAAGATTACTTTCTCTCTTCTCTTCCTCTCTTTGATCTCTATATTGTTTTGTTTAGTTTCATAACACGTTATCAGCACGAAACTCTATCATATGAATGTTAACTAATTGTCTAAGAAGTGATACAAATAATTTGATAATGAAGGTCTAACTATATAAAGCTCCAAGATTTACAATGTCTAACTATATGAAGCTTCATGATTTAGAAGGTAACATTATTATTTTTTTGTTTTGTAATATATATTTCTAGTTCTGCCTATTATGTCTTGATATATTGATTAGAAAAAAAAAATCAACGATGATTTTCATGCATCCCAGAAGGATAGGATAAATAATGTTAAAATATCTCTGAAAGACTATAAAATAATGTGTTTGTTATATAGTTTTTGAAGAACTTAACAAATATCCTTGAAGGATAGAAAAATAATAATTTATTATATAGTTCTTGAAGAACTTATCAAGCATCCCTGAAGGATAGTAAAATAATAATTTATTATATAGTTCCTGAAGAACTAATCAAGATCCCTGAATTATTGAAAAATAGTAATTTATATAGTTCTTGAAGAACTTATAATGCATCCTCGAAGGATTGCACGAAAACTGTTTATCTTTATCATTATTTGAAGATCTATGATCTACCTCTCGAAAAATAATTATATATATTATAAAGGATCTCTAGAGGATTGTTCAAAAAATGAATTACTTTTATTCATTCATCAAAGAAGGATTATCCCTTGATGATTGATAAGAAAATGATTATTCTGTCTCCATTGATCAGAAAAATATCAATGACGATTTTCATGGATCTTAAAAAAATTGACAATCACAGAAGGATTGCATGAATAATATTAATAATTGTAAATTTATTAAGATTGAAATATATATTTTTTATACAAATTATTTAATATTTACTAGATATTGAAACAAATTAGAAGAATATAATCATATGTATTATGGTAAACTAGATGTTTACAAATCACACTTAAGTGTGTTGTTGGCAAAATCGGTTGGGTCATCTCAGATGTATTATGATGTGAGAACTAGTTTTGAAAAACTAGAAGTTTCTTCAATCCAATAAAATTTGTGTGTTCCTAAAAGAAAATTTGAGAAATTGAGTTTTTATGACATTAATTGTTGCATCGACTAAAAGATCGTGTATAGGTCTATTCACAACCAGAAGTTTGTGAAATTATTTTCTCAACGAATTAGACTAAGATCTTGTTTTCTGGATTTTTTAGAAATTCCTTGATAGGTATCACATATATTACTAAAATTAATATTGAACATCTTGAAGAACATGCTCATTAAAAAATGGACTTGAAGATCCATTCTTTAGACGTCTAAAGTAGTCATATAGTTGATACTTGTGAGATCATCAATTCTAAATTAGATATTTGAAACACACAGAGTATGGTATTAAGATATTTATTCGCATTAAGTAAACAAGTTAGTGCATGATAATTCTCCCCTTAACTTACAAATTATTTTAGGTTCATAATCTAATACTTTTCATCTAAGTAAACTTTTGGATGTGTTGTAATTATTCAATTGCTCCAATATAGTACGCTAAGATGAGTTTTGAAAGAATGTTGAGAAAATGCATTTTATATGAATCTCGTATTTGAGGTTTTATCTTGGTCCAATAATTGGATACTTGCTTGAAGTCCAGTAGGCTGATTATCAATTTATAAATTAATTTTCTCAATATTAGGGGGAGAGAATAAGCAGCTGAAAGTGTGAACCAGAAGTTCAAATGAACAATTTGAAATAAAATATTATTATAACATTTTGATCCTCGAAGTTCAAAACACAATTCATTTGCAAAGTTTATGAAATAAATTATTAGCTGCTAATACTCCACTCAAAGTGGATTCTCATATTGGACAATATAATATTGCAAATAAGTTATAATTGCGCTTGAAGCGTGGTAGAAAAGTCGGTTCTGATGTTAAAAGTCCTCTACCAAGAAAAGAAACTAAAGTTAAAAATGACCCAAATGAGGATATGAAAACTCTAAGAGCACTTTGACATAATTTAATTTTGAGTTCCAGAAGAACTAACCAGATACCTGAAATTTATGAAAATTAAGAGATCTCGATAAATTATGTCATGAATGGAATATGATGAAACCAAAATAAAGTCAATGTTGACAATGTCTTTGTATATAATATAGCGCTAAAGATGATAAATAATAATGAGGATCATGAGTCAAAGTCCATCAAAGATTGTAGACAAAGTGAGAATTGGCCAAAATGAATATATTCAATTGAAGACGAATTAAACTCACTTTACAAGTGACTCGATTATGAACTTGTAGTTCGAACACCTCAAGGTGTAAAACCAATTGGAAATAAATGACTTTGTTTGTGAAAAAGTAAAATAAATGGTGAAATTGTGAGATACAAAGCTTGAGTTGTTATTCAATAATTTTCACAAAGACCTAAGATTTATTTTGATGAAATATATCCACCCGCAGTGGATGCAATTCAATTCTTGATATTTAATTAAGTTTGTAGCACATGAAGGGCTTAATTTGCACATGATGGATGTTGTAACAGCTTATCTGTATGGTTCACTTGATAGTGAAATTTACATGAAACTCCCTGAAGTGTTTAATATACCAGATGCACACAACTCCAAATCTCGAGAAAGCTACTCCATAAGATTGAACAAGTCTCTCTATGGGCTGAAACAATATGGACGAATGAGGTATAATCGTCTCAACTCTATTTATCTTTGTATTTTTATAAAAAGGTCAGGAAAGGAATTTGCAATAATATTTGTCTATGTGGATGACATAAATATTATTGGAACTCCTGAAGAGCTTCCAAAAGTTATGAATTGTTTAAATAAAGAGTTTGAGATGAAGGACCTAGGAAAGACAAAATTATGTCTAGGTTTGCAAATTGAACATTTTGAAATTCTGGTATCAAATGTGTGATGTTAAGTGTGATGTCACAACAACACAATCTGCTAATATGAACAAGGCTATAACAACAGTAAATCAACACAATGAATTGTTCACCCAGTTCGGTCTAACTACCTACGTCTAGGGGCTACCAAGCCAGGGAGGAAATTCACTATTAGTAGTATTAAATTACAGACTCAACAATCCCAATTGACATCTATTAATCTTAATCACTACCCAATGACACTTCTACCTAAGAGACCACTTAGATATGAGAAACCACTCACTCCCTAAATCACCTCAGTGATACAATTCAAAGATTACACTTTAAACCACACCTTGATCTTGCTTAACAGCTTTGATCAAGAACAACACACTCTTGCTTAAAAGCTCTAGAGTAAATACACTTACAACCCAAAATAGTAACACCTATTCAACCATGAAAGGCTTACAAAATACACACGAAGACTCTAACTTGACTCTCAGTATTTGCTCTCTTGTCTTCGTCCCTTTCCAACAAGGGTTGAGGCTGCTTTAAATAGAATTCTGACTTGGGCTTGGACCTCTTCCAAATATCTGATTTGATTTGTTTTAAAAATAGAATTTAAAACAGATTTGATCTTCAAAGCTTTTTAAACCATACAGCCCTTAAACATAGCAACAGGATCTGCTCCAAATCTGATTGCAACTGAAAATATCTTCTCCAAGATATTCGCACACAATCTCTCTAACAGATCTTCTCAAAACAAACTTTTACGCGCAGCCCTAAAACATCACAGCCTGATGTTCTGATGTTCAGATAACTAATGTCAAGACATCAAGTTAACATCAACATATAAAACTTCAACCCTGCAACAACTAATGTTAGGAACCAATGTTAAGACATCAGACATATGACATCAACATTTTTCAACTTTGTTTTACAAAAATTCCAGCCAATACAAGACCTAACAATCTCCCTCTTTGGCTAATTTTGGCTAAAACAATCTCTGCCAACATCAGAGATACCTGCAGCGGAAAAAATTCATACTCCTAACATTCCAAAACATAACCAGCAGCAATCACATCCAAAATCTGCTCAAAGCTAAACTCCCCCTCAAAACAGGAACCAGTATACCAGCTGTTCAAACATGCACACTCCCCCTCAAGCCTAGAACCACAACAGACAACTAGGCAACACATAGGCACATAGGCTAACTCTCCCCCTTTTTAGCCACAATTGGACAACTTCTACATCAAACACAAAGATCTGACAGCCATTAAGACATGGTCAAATAACAAGCTTCCCAAGGAACACAAATTCCAAAAACTTTGAATGGTCAGGCGATACAAACAATGGATTCTTATAGAACTATAAAATCCAAGCCTTCTTCCTTCTAACAGCACCAGAAAACAAACAAGTATGAGTCAGTCTAACAAAGATGCAGGGAAGAACCACATGCAGGAGGTCAAGAAACCAGATCCACTGAAGAATAAGAACAAAATAATGACAGTCGCTGGGACTTCTTCAGGAGTAACAAGAACAAGAAAAACATCAGAGACAAGGATGAAAAACATCAAAAAACCTCCAGTGCAACTTCATGCTTCTGATGATGAATGGGATGAAGATTGGAAAACTTTTCTTGATGCAGGGGGTTGGGATAATCTTTAGACCCTTTATATGTTGCTTTTGATGTACTAAAATCTAATCTTGTATGCTTTCAGCAGTTGAATAAAATTTTGTTTCCTTTAAACTAAACATATGCAATAAAGATCACAACTGCACAAGACACTTCCCAGCACATTTAATTCTCATATATGCAAATTCCTAATTTGCTTCTTAATTTTTCAAATTGATTTGCATCTAAGGCCTTGGTAAAAATATCTGCTAACTGCTTTTCAGTAGCAACATGTTCCAGAGCAACTACTTTGTCTTCAACCAAATCTCTTATAAAATGATGACGTATATCAATATGCTTAGTTCTGCTATGTTGAATAGGGTTCTTAGAGATATTGATAGCACTCAGATTATCACAATACAATGTCATGACATCTTGCTTGACATTGTATTCTATTAACATCTGCTTCATCCAAACAAGTTGAGAACAACTACTCCCTGCTGCTATGTACTCAGCTTCAGCAGTAGAAAGAGACACACAGTTCTGCTTTTTACTAAACCATGATATCAGATTATTCCCTAAGAAGAAGCAACCTCCTGAAGTACTTTTTCTATCATCAGCACTCCCTGCCCAATCAGCATCACAAAAACCACATAACTCAGTGCCTGATCCATGACTGTAAAGCATTCCATAGTCACTAGTCCCATTCACATATTTCATAATCCTCTTCACTTGATTCAAGTGACTAACTTTAGGCTCAGATTGATATCTGGCACACACTCCAACAGCAAAAGAAATATCAGGTCTACTAGCTGTGAGATACAATAAGCTACCAATCATGCTTCTGTATAGACTTTGATCCACACTCACACCATGTTCATCCTTGGACAACTTTAAGTGAGTAGGAGCATGTGTCCTCTTGTGATTAGCATTTTCCAGACCAAACTTCTTAACAATGTTCTTTGCATACTTGCTCTGGGATATGAATATGGAGTCTTCCATTTGTCTAACTTGTAGACCTAGAAAATAGCTGAGCTCTCCAACAAGACTCATTTCAAACTCAGACTGCATCTGTTCCACAAAATGTTTCACCATTACATCTGACATCCCACCAAATACTATGTCATCAACATATATTTGAGCTATCATCAGTTTTCCTCCTTCCTCTTTAACAAACAAAGTCTTGTCAATCCCTTATTTTCTGTAGCCATTCACAGCCAGGAATTCAGTAAGCCTTTCATACCAAGCTCTTGGTGCTTGCTTCAAACCATAGAGAGCTTTCCTTAGTTTGTAAACATGGTCAGGAAATGTTGGATCAATAAATCCTTTTGGTTGATCAACATACACCTTTTCATTTAAGTAACCATTCAAGAAGGCACTCTTAACATCCATCTGAAAAAGCTTGAATTTGAAATTACAGGCCACCCCTAAGAGTAATCTGATAGATTCCAGTCTTGCCACATGAGCAAAGGTTTCATCATAATTAATTCCTTCAACCTGAGTGTATCCCTGAGTAACTAATCTGGCCTTGTTTCTGGTGACCACTCCTTGTTCATCAGATTTATTCTTGTAAATCCACTTGGTGCCTATCACATTAACTCCATCAGGCCTTGGAACAAGATCCCACACTTCATTCCTCTTGAATTGTTCCAGCTCTTCATGCATGGCATTAATCCAGAATTCATCAGTCAGAGCTTCTTTGACATTCTTGGGCTCAATTTTGGAAACAAAACAAGAATTTGACACAACCTCTCTTGATCTAGTGCTAACCCCCGATTTAGGATCACCTATGATAAGCTCCTTTGGATGGTCCTTTTGCACTCTAATAGATGGTTCTTTATTAGATTGTCCAGGTTCAGGCTCAGCATCAACAGGACTGGGAGACCCACTTCTGTCTTCAGTTTCTGCTGTGACTTCTTCAACTGATGTTTCAACATCATCCAGGACATTACATGATGAGCTGGACTCTTGAGGAACCCATAAATAATAGTTATCTATGGATCTAACTCCCCTCATAACGACTTCACTCTTCTCATTAGTCACTAAACATTCATCTTTAGTGTAGCTAACCTTGAATCCTTCATCACATAACTGACTGATGCTAATCAAATTTGCAGTCAATCCTTTGACAAGAAGTACATTTTCAAGATTAGGTCCAGCCTCACAATTCAATTTTCCAATTTCTTTAACTTCCCCTTTTTTCTCCATTACCAAAAGTTACATCATTTGTGGAGTAAGTCCTAATATACACCAACTGATTCTTGAAACCTGTCATATGCTTTGAGCAACCACCGTCAAAATACCAACCATCCATAGCTGGGGTTCTAACAGGTGAGTGAGCTAATAGACATGTGACAGCAGCTTTAGGAACCCATTGTTTAACAACCTGAGGCCTGTTCTGCTTCTGTCTAGGTTGAGGAACAGATTTGGGATAACCATGCAGTTTGAAGCAAGAAGATTGTATATGGCCAAATCTTCCACAATAGTAACATCTCACTCTTTGAATCTCTTCTCAGAAGTGATTGAAATATCTGCCACCTTGATGATGATTTCTGTCATACTGCTGAGGCTGCCATCTGTCAGAATATTGATGATGGCTTCTCCCATAATTAGGTTGTCTTCTGTAATGATGAGTCTGTATTTTGTAATGATTAGGTTGTCTTCTACCATAATGATGAGGCTTTCTTCTGCCATAACAATGAGGCACAACATTATTAGGTCCAAAACCATACATTTTCCCTTGATGTTGAGACATCGGATAGAACATGTTATATTTGAAACTAGAAGCCTGCATATTCCTATGGTATTGAGGAGGCATATACTGCCTAGCTCCAGAAACCTGAGGCTTTCCTTGAGGTTGAGGCAAAAACTTCTTAGGTACAGGACCATAACCATTTCCATTATTTTGTGGCCCAAGGTGAGGGACAACCTTCTTAATTCCAGAACCATGTCCTTTTTCATGATGATGAGGAATGTTCTGTTTAACCCCAGAAGAACTAGCCTCTGCAGATATCTTCTTCTCACCCTCATATCCTAGACCAGTCTTATCACTTGCCCCTTTTCCAGCTTCAAGTATTTTATCCAGAGTGTCAGTTCCACTATTTAACATTCTGATGGATTTTGACATTTGATCAAGCTGGGATTTTAACAACAAAACTTCATTCTCAAGTTCAGCTTTATCAGTCTCAAGCTGTATTATAATTTTCTTCTGCTTCTCCCCTTCTTGACAGACCTCTTCACTTTTCAGATACATCTCTTGATAAGAAGATGCCATCTCTTCAAAGGTCAATTCACCATCACTAGATTCTCCATCAGAGGCACATATTCCAGTCAATGCCTTAACATGCTTGGCATTCTCTTCTTCACTTTCACTATCTGTATCAGACCAGGAAACAGATAACCCCTTTTTCTGCTTATTGAGATATGTAGGACATTCTTTCTTGACATGACCATAACCTTCACACTCATAGCATTGAACTCCTTTGTCATGATTGGACTTTTCTTCATCTCTTGTTTTCTTCACTTGATTACTAGACCTGTTGTTGTCAGATGTGATGTTCTTAACATTAGGTCTATAGTTTCTATCCATTCTCTTTTGCACCTTATTAAACTGTCTCCCAAGCATCACAACAGCATTTGACAGTTCCTCCTGAGTTTCAAAATTACACTCCTTCTTACCATCTTCAGTATTAGACACCAAAGTTATGCTTTTGGTCTTCTTTTCAGGCTCCTCATTCAACCCCAACTCAAAAGTTTGAAGAGAACCAATCAACTCATCAACTCTCATCTTGCTGATGTCTTGAGCTTCTTCAATAGCAGTCACCTTCATTTTATATTTCTTGGGAAGGGATCTGAGAATCTTCCTTACCAGCTTCTCTTCAGTCATTCTTTCTCCTAAAGCACTAGAAGCATTGGACAGCTCAAGAATATCCATGTGAAAATCATGAATGGTTTCATCCTCCTTCATCTACAGATTTTCAAACTTAGTAGTCAACAGTTGAAGTCTTGACATCTTGACCTTGGAAGTTCCTTCATGAGTAGTTTTCAAGACATCCCAAGCTTCCTTAGCTACTTTACAAGTGTTTACCAGCCTAAAGATGTTCTCGTCAATACCATTAAAGATGACATTCAAGGCTTTTGAATTTCCAAGTGCAAGCTCATCTTCTTCCTTGGTCCAATCTTCCTCAGGTTTCAGCTTTGTTGTACCGTCCTTTTCAACAATAACAGGTGCTTTCCATTCTTTTAAGACAGCCTTCCAAGCCCTGCTGTCTAATGACTTCAAAAAGGTAACCATCTGTGGTTTCCAATAGTCATAATTAGAGCCATCTAGAATAGGGGGTCTATTCACAAATCCACCACTCTCCTTGTCCATTGCACCAGAAAGTATCAGCCCTAGATCTCACCCAGATGCAGAGCAGGATGCTTGCTCTGATACCAATTGAAATTCTGGTATCAGATGTGTGATGTTAAGTGTGATGTCACAACAACACAATCTGCTAATATGAACAAGGCTATAACAACAGTAAATCAACACAATGAATTATTCACCCAGTTCGGTCTAACTACCTACGTCTGGGGGCTACCAAGCCAGGGAGGAAATTTACTATTAGTAGTATTAAATTACAGACTCAACAATCTCAGTTGACGTCTACTAATCTTAATCACTACCCAATGACACTTCTACCTAAGAGACCACTTAGATATGAGAAACCACCCACTCCCTAAATCACCTCAATGATACAATTCAAAGATTACACTTTAAACCACACCTTGATCTTGCTTAACAGCTTTGATCAAGAACAACACACTCTTGCTTAAAAGCTCTAGAGTAAATACACTTACAACCCAAAATAGTAACACCTATTCAACCATGAAAGGCTTACAAAATACACACGAAGACTCTAACTTGACTCTCAGTCTTTGCTCTCTTGTCTTCGTCCCCTTCCAACAAGGGTTGAGGCTGCTTTAAATAGAATTCTGACTTGGGCTTGGACCTCTTCCAAATATCTGATTTGATTTATTTTAAAAACAGAATTTAAAACAGATTTGATCTTCAAATCTTTTTAAATCATACAGCCCTTAAACATAGCAACAGGATCTGCTCCAAATCTGATTGCAACTGAAAATATCTTCTCCAAGATATTCGCACACAATCTCTCTAACAGATCTTCTCAAAATAAACTTTTACGCGCAGTCCTAAAACATCACAGCCTGATGTTCTGATGTTCAGATAACTGATGTCAAGACATCAAGTTTAACATCAGCATATAAAACTTCAACCCTGTAACAACTAATGTTAGGAACCAATGTTAAGACATCAGACATATGACATCAACATTGTTCAACTTTGTTTTACCAAAATTCCAGTCAATACAAGAACTAACACATTTGGCCAAAGGAATATTTGTAAATCAAGAAGGATACATAGAAAAGTGTTAAAATGCTTCTATATGGACAAATGTCACCCGTTGTTTACTCCAATGGTTGTTAGATCATTAGATGTGGAGAAAGATCCTTTTAGACCTCGAGAAAAGGATGAAGAATCGCTTGGTCCTGAAGTACCATATCTCAGTGCAATTGGAGCACTAATGTACCTTGCTAATTATACACGTCCTGATATATCATTTGTTGTCAATCTATTAGCAAGATACAGTTCTTCACCTACACGAAGACATTGGAACGGAGTCAAACATATACTTCGTTACCTTAGAGGTACAATAGACATGGGTTTGCTTAATATCAAAGTATCCATATTCGAATTAACAGGTTATGCAGATACAGGTTACTTGTCAGATACTCATAATGATAGATCATAAACAAGTTATTTGTTTACATGTGGAGGTATAACTATTTCATGGAGATCAGTCAAACAAACCATAACAACAACATTATCTAATCATGCAGAACTTTTAGCATTACATAAGGCAAGTCGAGAATGTGTTTGGTTGAGATCTTTAATTCAGCACATCCAAAATACTTGTGGTTTATCTTCTTAGACATTAAATACAACGACCATATATGAAGATAATACTGCATGCATCGCTCAATTGAAAGATGGTTACATTAAAGGAGACCGGACAAAACACATTTCTCCAAAGTTCTTTTTTTACTCATGATCTTCTAAAGAGTGGTGATATAAGCATCCAACAAATCTGTTCATGTGATAATCTTGTAAACTTTTTCACAAAGTCACTCCCAAGTAGAATTTTTAATCAACTAGTACAAAAGATTGGTCTTCATCGAAGAAATGATCGTTCAGCTGAGGGGGAGAAATGAAAGGATATTGTACTCTTTTTCCTTCACTAGATTTTTTTCCACTGGATTTTTTCTAGTAAGGTTTTAACGAGGCATATCCTCAATGGACATCCAAGGGGAGTGTTATGAATAAAGATAAAAGTGGATGTTCATTCTTATTCTTCTTTTCATCTTCCTATTCCCTATTAATAGCTATGACTTTCTATCTCACTTAGGTTCTATAAATAAGATCCATATTGCAATATAAAATATATATTTGAAGAAGATAATATAAGATTACTTTCTCTCTTCTCTTCCTCTCTTTGATCTCTATATTATTTTGTTTTGTTTCATAACGCATTTTAATTTTTTTTATCAACAAATTCTCGATTACTCCTTTTATTACTCTCAACTACTTTGTTGTTTATTTTTTTACAATCATTAATTAACACTATCTTGACTCTTCTAATTTTTATCTTAGCTTTTTTTTCTTTCTTTAATATAATTTTAATCCTAGTTAAGCATCTGTCTAACTCTTCTTTCTCCAACCTTTTTTAATAAATTAAAAAAAAAAACTGAAATGTCAAAGATTTTACCATCGTCATTAGAGTTGAATTCAGTTCCAAATTTTGGCATGAAATTGTACGCAGCAGCACAAATGATCCTCTAGGTACTTTCCATTCTGCTTCTGCCTCACCAGGTAACTCCATCCGATCTTTCTCCTCTAACTTAGGGTTTCTGCCTTTAAGTTTTGTTTAATCAATCACTATTATCTATAGGCAAAAAAGCGATTTTCCCCATTTTTCGCAATGGAAAGTGAGTTAGATTTGGATCCAGAACAGCAACACATGATGGAATCTGGTTTTTCACGGATGCAAATTGATCCTAGAAGGTCTCGGTTTCCGTGCTCCATTGTATGGTCGCCACTTCCGGTGATTTCTTGGTTCATTCCTTTCATTGGTCACATTGGAATCTGCAGGGAGGATGGGGTCATTTTGGATTTTGCAGGTCCTAATTTTGTTTGTGTTGATAATTTTGCATTTGGAGCTGCTACTCGCTATCTTCAAATACCTAAAGATAAGGTTGGTTTTGTTCTATTAGTCTCTTATTTCTTTGTAAGAGAATAATACCATTGTAAACTAATTTGATTCTGGTAAAAAAATGATTTTTGCTTTGTTTAGATAAACAATTTAATTAAGTGATTATATTGTAAAGTAAATTCAAATTGTTTTCGTATAGACTATGTGTGTTTTTATAAGCTATTCAGGTGAACTTATGAAAATAAGTTGAAAACAGTTTATGAAATTGTTATAAGTTGTTTCCGTAAGTTCTCTCAATTAGTGTCACTAGTACTTATGTTATTAGATGAACTCAAATTAGTCAATTCAAACGGGTCATGTAATGTATGTCATAAAACTCTTGCTTCTTTGTGAAACATTGAAACAGCTTGAGAATCTGTAACTTCCTTTCCTTTTTATGGTTTGATTTTTGCACCATGTTGTGATGAATTTTATGTCAACTGTAGATCACTAAAATTATGTTCGAATTTTGCTTTGCTACGACCTACGAGTACTATAGTGTTGTTATAGCTGCAATTTGAGAATACTTTGTATTAAATAGTGTATTGGAGAAAAATAGCAATCTGTTCAAATTCTTCTACGCCATATATCCAATTTGATAGGATAGAAATATGTTACAAGCAAATAGCATTTTTGGTCTTTGAATGTATGAGGTGCTATCACTATAGTCCATTTGATAGTAACAAAATTTACTAAATTGAACAACAAAAGTACATTTGAGGGCTATATTTGACCATCTAAAGACATATTCAAGGACTGAAATGATTAATAAAAGCGATATTTGTGGATGTGTTTGCAATTTCGATACATTCAAGGATTATAGTGACAGCACCTTACACATCTATGGACCAAAATGGTTGTTTACCATGTTATAGTTTATTATGGCGTCATATGATCTATGCAACCAATCTCGTTTAGTGGGATACGGCTTGGTTTTTGTCTTGTAAATTATCTGCTATTTAATGATACTGTTATAGTGTGTTTGTTTTGATTTTTATAGAAAAAAATGATTGCTTTGGCCGTCACAATTTTTCTGCTCCTTTATTATTTCTCTACTGATGTTTGAAATAATTGCTAGCAGTGTTGCATCCCTTTAGGCCAGTCTGCTTACAAGGGCGAGGAAAACTACATGCAGGACGAAGCTGGAGGCGAGTTGAAGACCTGGGATGACGCTCTACTGAAAAGCACTCAAGAATTCCAACACCGATCCTACAGTCTCTTTACATGCAACTGCCACTCCTTTGTTGCCCATAATTTGAACAGGCTCAGCTACCTGTCTAACAGATGGAACGTGGTTAACCTTGCAATTTTCATTTTACTCAACGGACGCTGGGTCAACAAAACATCTATGCTGCGAACGATTTTACCATTTGTGGTTGTATTTTTTCTTGGAGTCACATTGGGAGGCTTCACTTTCTTAAAATTTTGGCTCATATTCACTTCGGTTCTAATTGGTTGGTTCCTTCTTGGCACATATTGTTTTAAGAATCTGATTCAGTTGTAGTATCCGTTTTTCTCACGAATACTTTGTATAAAAGTGCAATACATTCAAGGTTTGCAAAACTTATCCCTAGACTTTCTGTTTTCAGATTCGAGAATCTGATTCGGCTGTATTATTTGTTTCTCTTACCGTACATGTTATACTTTGTATAAAACTGTAATGCTTTCACATTTGTGAGATATAACCAATACTATATATATTCAGATATTAATTACCAAAAGTTAGTTGCTTTAATAAGAATTTCCTAGAGTTATTGTGCTATGTATATATATGTGGCCAAAGGATAATGTTCCTTGGTCCTAAAGGAACTATTCTTTGGGGCCAAATGTTTACAGTTTTTCATCAAGATGATGGAGCATGTAGTATCTTCCTCTTAAAAGCTGAACATCATGGCCAACTCTTGAAGAGTATATTCGTTATGGTGCGAGTAATATTCGTGGGACAAATGGTGAAGAGTTTCTTAAAAGAATGGGCGAAAATAAAAGTTGAAATTGTACTCTTGGAAGTTGTGAGTATATACGGGTGCATTCATTAATGTGACTTGTTCTCGTTTGTTTTCTTTTAAAATTGAGTTTATTTTTAAAAATTAGTTATGCTTGTCTATCTCAACTTTATAATTTTTAGTTGTATGCACTATTTTTTTTGAATCAAAAGGATTATATTAACTAAAAAAACAGTTAATTACAAGGTGATCTACTGATCCAACCAACCAAAAAAGACAATTAAATCATCAACATAGCTATGTGTTTCCTAAGCTTGTGTATTCCCCAACCCCTGTACATTATGTTTTCTATGATATCATCACAAGTGTGTGTATATGTGCCCCTATAAGAATTAAAGACATGATCATTCCCATACCGCCATATACCGTAAATCGTTTCTGTAACTGCTAGCTTCAGCAGGGAGGATCTCCAACCTTTCTTACTTATCTGCTCCAATATCCATTTTTGTTCCAATAGCCAGCCTTGAGGTTCATGTTGTATTTCGATCCAACTCAAGATTGTTTTCCAAATACCCTTGGTTTCCTCGCATTCAAAGAAAAGATGGTCCAGCGATTCAGTGTGGGTACCGCACAAGCTGCAATTTATGTCGTCAATAAATCCAAGTCTATGCAATCTTTCCTTTGTCCCAATTCTGCCATGACAGACCAGCCATAAAGTATGGATAGCTCTTGGCCTTGCTATATTTCTTTTTAGTAGAAATCCCCACGGTACTACCTGGTTGTCTTCAATGATTGCTTCATACAGGTAGCTCATCTTGAATCTCTTTTTATTCGTCATATCATCCCAAATCGTCTGAACATATGCTATGTCACTTCTTAAGTTTAGAATTTTCTTCATCACCCAAGAGTTGGTGCTCTTAATAGATGCCTCCATAACGGTTTTCCCTTTAAAGTAGTGTGAATGCACCCACTTCACCCAAAGATTGTCAGCCTTCATGCACAAATTCCACAGACACTTCATCATGGTTACTTTGTTCCACACCTCCAAGTCGAAGATGTTCAACCCTCCTTGTTTTCTAGGCATGCAAACAACTTTCTAGGAAACAGGGCTTTTCCTGCTGAATTCTTGTTTCCCAGTCCACACATAGCTCCTACACATACTTTCAATCTTCTTTATAACCGATTTAGGAATAGGTAGGCATTGCATCCAGTATTGGATCATTGCATTGATGGTACTTTTCACCAATTGAATCCTACATGCCATACTTAACAATCTAGAAGTCCAATGATTAATTCTAGACATAATCTTATCTATGAGTGGAAGATAGTAGTTAATAGACAGCTTCTTACAGGTCAAGGGTATGCCAAGGTATCTAACAGGCAACTCCCCCTCTTCATATTCGGACTTCATCTACATTAAGCTTTTTGTATTTGCATCCACCCCCCCCCCCCAAAGTATATCTTACATTTACCAGGGTTTATAACCAAGCCTGTGGTGTCAGAGAAGTTCTTCACAGTGCTGAGCATCATCTCCATTGATACAATATCCCCTCTGCAAAACAATAACAAGTCATCTGCAAATGTGAGGTGAGTTATGCCAAGCCTCTCACATTTTGCATGATGATTAAAGTTAGGGTTAGCTTGCATCTTCACTAAAAGTCTATTCAAATATTCCATCATCATAACAAATTGCAGAGGAGAGATAGGGTCTCCCTGCCTAATGCCCCTTTTTGCCTGCAAAACATTTGTCATTTCACCATTTACATTGAACACATATGTCACTGTGGTTACCATGGTCATTATCCAATTAATGAAAATGTTTGGTAGCCCCAGCTCTTTAAGTATAACCTCCAATGCATACCAATCTACCATATCATAGGCTTTTTGTAGATCAAGTTGTATCATGGTCCTAGGAGTGCCTCCTTTCCTAGAGTATCCCTTAAGCAGCTCATATGCCAGCATGATCTGATTATGTATTACCTGGCCTGGAACAAAAGCAGCCTGTGAAATATCAATGATATTAGGAAGCATCTTCCCCAATCTAGCAGTTAAGATTTTGGATATTATCTTGTAAAAGGTGGTACATCCAGCAATTGGCCTGTAATCTCTAACATACTTTGCATCATCTTTTTTAGGAATCAATGTGACCACTGTTTGGTTGAATTGAGTGTAGATTCTATCATGCTCAAAGAATTCATTGATTGCAGCAATAACATCCTGTTTAATGATAGGCCAGCAGGATTTAAAAAACTTGGCTCCATATCCATCTCCACCTGGGGATTTTAGATCACCTATTCCTTTTAATGCATCTTCAATTTCTTTAACAGTTATTGGACTCACAAATTGATCTCTTTGATCCATGGTAAGCTGCCTTCCTTTTCTCAAAGCTTCAATGTCTACATGAGTTAAATTTTGATTTCTACAGCCCATCAAATTTCCATAATAGTCCTTTACCTCTTTTGAGATTTCTGCCTGTGTTGTAAGTATTCTCCCATCCTGAGCTTGAATCACATGCATACTTTTAGTATTATGTCTGGCTTTCAAGTAAGCATGGAAGAAAGCAGTGTTTCCATCCCCCATCTTTATCCAATCTATTTTTGTTTTCTGTTTCATCATATTCTCTTCAATTTCATTCCATCTCACAATCTCCTCTGTAAGTGTCTTAATTTTTTCCATTTTAGATGCATCACTCATATTGTTTCTCAAATCAAGATAGGCTTGATCCAGTTCTTGTCTAGCAGTTTGCAGCTTCTGAGTAGTATCCATAGTAGCTTTATCCAACTGTTTCAATTTTGGCTTTAGTCTCATCAGCTTGACCCAAAGCCTCTGCATTGACGGCCCTTTAGCAGGTGCTGTCCAACTCTTCTCCACTAACTCTTTAAAACCAATAGCATCAACCCAGCAGTTTTTAAACTTGAATTGAGGACTTCTCCTCAACTCTTCTGGAACTTTCATGTAAAGAATAGCATGATCCGATACATGGGGGGGAGGATATTCAAAGTAGCCTTGATATTATCCTGGAACCAGTTTGAGTTTGCCAACACTCTATCTATTCGAGTATAAATAGGATTACCTGGCTGCTTATTAGACCAAGTAAAAGACTCTCCGTGACTATCCATTTCATATAATCTTGTCATAGTCATCATAGCTTACATATCTTTGTATTCATTTTCTGTTACACTTTTCCCACCTCTTCTATCACGACTAGTTGCTACATTGTTGTAATCACCTACAGCACACCAAGGGCCCTGATGGTTATTGTGCAATTTTTCCATATCCTTCCATAGAAGTTTCCTTCTCTCATTTTGATTATGGGCATAGATAGCAGTCAGCCAGTATTTAAAGTTACCAGTTGTGTCATACACCCCACACTGTATGTATTGGCTAGTGCTACTCACCTTCCTAATATCCAATTTAGAGTCATCCCAGACAATCCATATTCTGCCATTACCATGACTCTCATAGTTATCAATATATTTTCCTTT
Organism: Lathyrus tuberosus; assembly: GCA_022829125.1. Lineage (NCBI taxonomy): Eukaryota > Viridiplantae > Streptophyta > Magnoliopsida > Fabales > Fabaceae > Lathyrus > Lathyrus tuberosus. The sequence goes on from JALAZF010000170.1 coordinate 7,578,963, forward strand.
GATTTGTAATTTGTTCCTAATTGTCTTAGCTTTGTTTTCTTTTACCCTTGTTTCTATTAAGATAACAATGGTTGGCTGTAGCTTATGGAGATGGGAGCTTATCTCCCTTAGCTTACCAGCCTTGTTGAGCCCCCTAACATTCCAGGATACTAGCATGGGCCCCTATCATAGGGGTCTTGAGGGGCATTTCAATCCCTCAAGGCATCGAAACCATTCATACATGTAAATTGACTAGTTGATTCAGTTAATGCAATACCTTTCCCCCTGTCTCTTTGTTGCTTGCTGATTGTAGTCCAAGGTCCACCTTCCTCTCTATTCTCCTCTGTATCTACTCTTTTAGGTGTAACTATCACAGTCTGTTGTTCTTTTGGTTGATTGGGTTCCTCCCTTTCCTTGTCTTTTGTTGTTCCATCTTGCTTGGGCCTCCATATCCTTTGTTGTCTCTTAATCCCACATTGGTGACCTATTCTTTGGCATTGATCACAAAATTTAGGCCTTCATTCATACTCAATAGCCTGTGTCATCTTCCTTCCCATGTTATCTGTTATCACTATTTCCTCTATCAGTTTCTGCGTGACATCCACTTCAACTAATATCCTTGCATAAGACACCCTCAGCTTATGTGTAGTACATTCATCTGTGACCAGGGGAGATCCTATAGCACTTCCTATCTTATTCAAACTTCTTTCACCCCATAAGTGCAATGGTAGCTGCGGCAATTTAACCCACAAAGGCATAGTTCGCAAGAGATCTGTTTTTAGGTTAAAATCAGGCCTCCACTCAATAGTAATCATCGGAACATTACGAATCGTATACGGTCATTTCATCAATATTGCTTTCATATCTTCATCATTCTTGAATCGCAGGATGAAGTATCCCTCATCATGATAGTATATCTCTGGAAGTTGTACAAAGTTCCATGTTTTGACCATAAAATTCTTCATCATGTTCATACTTATGTCTTCCCCATAAACGTACACGATTAGAGCGTTTTCCCAGAATTGCATCTCAGAGGATACGTCGTCTTCTTCTATCTCAACTTCTAAGATTCCATTCACAACCTTTGGGGCAATGTATTTCATTGCCCTCCCTTTTGATGGATTCCTATTCTCTCGAATTACATCCACCCATAGTTTCCGATTGTTCTCGTTGCTGGAAGGCTTTGGTGGAGGAGGTTTTTCCGAGGGTTCTTCTCGTTGTGTCGCTTCTTTGGCATTTTCAATCTGTTCTTCAGCTGGATCTTCTTGAATTTCTGATTCCACCACCTGTTGGACAGCATGTAGTGAGGTTTGTGTTGGCACCGGAGACACCGTGACTTTTGGACGCCCCCGGGACCGCTTCGCACCGGCCATCAGAAACCCTTAAAATTAAATGTTTCTGTAACTATATTACTTTGTTAAATTAATTGGCCTACAGTTGTATGCACTATTAACAATTAAAAAATCCAGATAATCCAATCATACATCACTACATAGATTTTTGTAAATATATTTAGAATACTGTTGACAACGATTAAAAAAAAGGATTAACAATTCACTATTTCTAACCTCTTTTGTATTAGTTGATATTTAAATAGATTATTTACTAAATTTATAGACCAAACCTAAAGTTAATAAAATTTATATAAAGTGTGATGATTTGGGTTTTCTGGGAGAGATCTTATGAGAACGATTGATATATGTTTTTCGGGTGTGATGAAATAAAATCAGTTTGGGAGGAAGTTGGATTGTGGCACATCATTAGCGCAAGTCTGAAGAGGACAAACGATTTTGTGGCATTGTTTTTCCAACTTCTTCAAGAGCTACCATACCATCAAATGATCATTTTCGCCAATACGCTTTGGGGGGCATTTGGAAGAGAAGGAACGATAAGGAGTGGGACAGGGTTGAGACGAGTGCAAGCATAACTATGCATATGACGCGGGAATCGCTAGCGCGGTGGCAGCATGCCCGACTCAATGCGGGTTGCAGAAACCGCACCATGCAGACTAAAACCGAGACATAAACTCAGAAAATATTAGATGGTGAGCTCCTCCAACAGGGGAGTTAAAGTGTAACGTCGATGCGACAATTTTCAAGGAGAATGGATGTTATGGTGAAAATTTAAAAGCTAAGACAGTTTGGTTCCATAGTTTACCTCTACCTCATGAGGCGGAAGCAAGGGGTTTAAAAAAAGTGATCAAATAGCTAGGAAGTATAAGGTTATCCAATGTGTTTATCGAACTTGACTGTAAATAAGTGGTTGACGGCATGACTTGGAGGCTCAACACCAACACCATTTTTGGTGCTATAATCAATATTTGTAAAGCTTAGATTCACATATATCAAAAGACAACTAATTCTCCATAAAGAATTTCAAGTAATACTAAAAAATTTCAACGACAATAAATAAAAGAAATGACTTTAAAAACTCGAAGAATCCAAAAGAGAATGAAGAGGTATGATGTGTCAATTATGGATTTTAATTTATTCTTTTAAAAAATTAAATTTCTAGTTCTAAAACAATAGAATTAATACCACGGATAGCCATAAGCCCCAACTTAAATCAAGCCGATCGGACAGACGGACTACACGTGGTGATAATAATTGACATTGTTTCCTCAGTTCATAAAATTTCTATACCCTTTCAGGCACACTCCAAGGAAACTAATTCACTATATAAACAATTGAAAGATGTGAAAGTTGTCTAATATGAGACATAAAAAGTTTTTTATGAAAGTGGCTCCAAAAATAAGAGAGTATGAATTGTGTTATTTAAAAAACGAGATTAATTTATAAAAAATTAATTTTAAAAAATGTTTATAATAGAATATAAAAATAAAGAGAAATAACATTGGGAAGGTAGAAAGAAGATGAAGAAGAAGAGAGATACACAACAGAAAAAAAAAATAAACAATAAAAAATAAAGAGATAATAGACTGAGAAATTACACCAGATATTTATACGGGTTCAACATAATCACATGGCCTACCCATGTCCTACATAATTTTCTCTTGAGAGTTCCACTAAAAAATCACACTTGAGTTTTTACAGGATCAACCCACGAACCTTTTACAACAAACAAAGCTTTTACACGGACTTAACTCCAGAATCAACAAACTGGTATTTTACACATGCATAACTAAAGAACCTACATACATAACTTTTACACAGACTTAACTCAAGAATCAAAACACATAGTTTAGGTCAAAAACCTTCACCCATGATTTTTTCAGGTTTATCTTGCAACTTTTAAATCCTATACAAAAGATATTACATAAGAGAATCATACACTCGAATAAAATAGATTAACAAAAGAACTAGTACAACACAACTATCAGAAGAGATTTTCAATCTTTTAGACCTATGACAACTTTTGTGAAAAGGAAATTTTAGAAACAAAGATAGTATATAAATAATAAAGAGGTTTCTATTTAGAAAATAGTGTGAAATGAAATGAGGAGAATCCTCATTTAAAAATTAAAAGAGGATTTGAAAAGTAAGTGTGTGAGTCTGTATGTGTGTGCGAGTGCGCATGTATGTGTATGCGCACGTGTGTGTGTGTGTGCGCGTGTGCGTTTATGCGTGCTGATTCATGCGAGTGTGAGTGTACGTGTGCGTGCATGTCTGTTTTTGTGTGTGTGTGTGTGTGTGTGTGTGTGTGTGTGCACGCGCACGTGCATGTGCGTGTATATGAAAATAATATATGGACACGACTCTCAATCACGTTTATATATGAAAGGGCATTAGAACTGTTTTCAATTGATCTGGTGTGAGGTGTAAATAGTGAAGGTGAGAAAAGTACACAAGAATGGGGGGTTGAATTGTGTTTCTGTTTTCTTAATTTGCATCTGATCAGAGTTCAGAATCTAAACCGGTGTTCAGATTCTGATAAATTCTTAGCAGCGGAATGTTAACAGAAGCAAATAAATAATAGCAGAAGACACAAAGATTTATATTCGTTCCTCTCAAACTGAGAGTAGTCCAGTCCCCTTACTTCACAAGAGTTTTTCACTATAATCAAATCATGATTACAATCGCTTATGCATTCTGCATAAGACTTTTACATTTGCTCAGACCCAAGGTCTAAGACTTCTTGCTCAAGCTCCTCACTAGAGACTTCTTGCTTAGGTTCCCCGAACCTAAGACTTCCTTGCTTGGGCCCTCAGCCCAAAACTTCTGCTCAAGTCCCTCAGACCTAAGACTTCTTCTCCAAGCTACTTTGGCTGAACCTTCTGCTCCAAGTCCCATGAAACGAACCTCCTTACTTGAACCCCTCATATTCAAGACTTACGGCTTCAATTTCATGTACTGAGCCAACCTGCTCAAGCCACACTGGCTGAGACTTCTAGCTAACAAACTAATTTGACAATGCAGCTTACTTTCTGCAGTATAGATAACTTCAGCTTTATCACCAACTCTGAATGGTGTCAAAAGCCAATTTGCATTCACTAAGTGTTCTTCATATTCTGCCACCAGAAGCTAGCAATTCAGCAACTCCCAAGTGTGCTAATGTAAAACAGATTCTGACTATAATCTTTACAAGTATTAGAACCTGCACACATGTAACATACATCAAATAAACCATTGTTCTTTCAATACTTTGTTATCATCAAAACCTAAAGAAAATATGTCATCAACAAATCTTGTTATAACAAAGAGAACTCTTAGATACACATTAACGTTGAAGATGAACACGAAAGATATGCTCGTATGTGATGCTCCAAAGTGAATGTCCACTTTTAGGACCGTTACTGACAACATCATTGTGCGACCCGCACGAGTAGAGACAATATAAAATTACAACATCTAAATATTTAAATAGAATATAGGTTTTCATAGAAAAGATGACCCTTTTAAAGATTTAGTAAGAAAAAATGGAAAAAAATTATATTTTTGTTTTAAAATAAAAAATATTTTATATTGAATGAACTCAATGTAGCAAGACATTTTGTACTTAAATTTCTATATTCATAAGAACATATTTTTAGAATAGTAAATGAGAAGAATCATTAGCATTATCATAAAAGAATAAAAGTAAATAAATACACTTATTAAGCTTTTTTTTATTTAAAAAAAACGTGCATGCAAACTTATAATGGTTGATGGCTAACACGTAAAAAAGCAATAAACCCAAGCCTCTTTTACAAACTCCGTAACCCATTTTTCTTATTTAAGGCAGTGACAAAGTCATCAGCAGAATGAATACAAAGCTTACTTCAGGTCGAGACGATTCACCAACGATTTCGTCATGTACAAACCTTCAAATTTTACCCACACACCGGTAGTTTTCTTATTTGAAACATGCTGGAGAACCTTATCACCAAGGCTCATGTTTGTGTAAGCCCTATAGGCAAATATACTTTTGGTATTTGTATCGAATTATTTATTATTAATAAAAGACATTTCATTATTATGTTTGTTTTTCCAGAATAATAAGTCCCTAGAATAGCTAGTTCGTTTAATGAAATATTAAGTGTGACTTAATCATGAGATCCCATTAAAACATAAGGACATTATTCTTAAAGTATCTGTAGTCGAGCTTTACTGTGAAGTGAGATAACCTTAAAGCATTAAGACTATTATGTAGATAGCCTGATGATCCCATCTCATAGATCATGGATAAGAAGTTATAAAGTCTTAACATATGTATGAATATTATGAGTAATATTTATACTGTATTGACCCGCTATGAGAGTACTACATAGAATGTTATGCAAAGTGTCATAAGTTACTCTCATGGTGATAGTGGTGTATACCACCATTCGACCTGAAACCATTATGAACCCTAGATGTAGAGTCGAGTACTTTATTACTGATCTAACATTGTCCGTAACTGGATGGCCATAAAGACAGTTGATGGGTACTCCACAAAGCATACTGAAGGACATGAGTGACCTAGATGGAATTCGCCCCTCTTGCATAACAGGATAAATGTCTAATGGCCCAATATTAAACTAGACAAGGATGACACAGTATATGCCTTATGTTCAATATAGATATAAGGGCAAAAGGATAATTGTACACATAAGTATTATCACAAAAGGTTTTGTCAGATCACATGACATTTTCGTGACTTGGGTAGCAGTGATGTATTGCTAGATACCACTCACTATTTATTATGTTAAATGCGTGATTTAATATTATTGTCAACATCGCGAAAACCTGCTGGGCCACACACATAATGACAGATTGATGAGAGGTACAGTAAATAAGGAACACCGTAAGGTACGGTGCACTTAAGTAAATGTAGAACACTGTAAGGTACAGTGCACTTAAGTAGAATACAGAATGTGGTAAGGTACGACACACTTAAGTCATATACAGTACACCATAAGATATGGTGCGCGTGCACTTAAGTGGCCTTTTTAGCTTGCAGTCCACACAGATGGTTCTATAAATATAACCCCTGTGCAGAAGTATTCACTCTTGATGAAAAATCGGTCTGTGAAACCCTAACCGTATTTTCTTCTCTCTAGGGATGGCAGGCAGACCCAAACCCGCAGAACTCACCCGCACCCGAACCCGAGTCAACGGGTGAAAACCCGAGTTGACTGGGTTCGGGTTCGGGTGCCACCCGATATTTCGGGTGCGGGTTTGGGTAGTGTGAAACCTGCACCCGAAACCCGAAACCACATCCGCTTAGACATGAAATTACATAAGTGCCCTTAAATATATATGTAGACTTTAATTTTAATTGTAATGTTAAGATGTTGAAGACCTTAATTTTAATTATAATGTTTTCCTTAATTTCTTTGAGAGACCTTGATGGAATTCTTGTGTTTCAAATTTCAATGTCGCTATTGTATTTTTTTGTTTTTTCTACGGGTTCGGGTTTGGGTGGAAAAACTCGAACCCAATGGGTGTGGGTGTGGGTGTTATTTTGCCACCCGAATAGCCTTTGGGTTCGGGTTCGAGTTCGGGTGGTGATTTCGGGTGCGGGTTTGGGTAGTGTGAAACCCGCACCCGACCCGACCCGTTGCCATCCCTACTTCTCTCTCTCACTCAAGGCCTTCAATCGTAGTAGCTAGCACTGAGACTAAAGAAATTTATTCGTGTGGACTGAGTAGAGGCGTTGTTCATCATTCAACGTGCGTGATCACTCCTTCGATTGAGCATCAAAGGTTTTATCGTCACAAGAGGTAACAGTTTCTATTACTGATCATGCCCATTCGTAAGGATCACTAAAGGGAAAATTTTAATTTCCACTGCGTTTTGGATTGCGATTTCCCTTCAGCTCAATATGATGGCATTGTGGGCTTTCTTGATCATTGTCGTCTTCTCCTTCTCTGTTAGGGAAGTATCCATCTTCTCTGATCCTTTCAACACTTCTAATAAACCTTGTTGAACAAGAAAGGTTTGCATCTTTAAACGCCACAAATTGAAATCATTCACACTGGTGAATTTCTCGATTTCATACTTTGTTAACGACATCTTCTCCCCCACGCTCACCGCACCAATTTGTTGAGAAGCGATGCCCAAGAAAATAGAGTATGATCAGTTTCTTGATCAACAAAAAAACCACACGGTAAAGATAAAAGAGAGAAGAGAAAAGAAATAACAATCAAATTAGTTTAAACTGGATTCTTGATTCAATTACACATTAGGGAACAATATTTACAATTGAATCTCAACCACACCACTTTCTCCACCTGAATAGGATTATCAAAGATTGATTGAGAAGTGGTTACTAGTATGCTATATATAGAAAAACTAACCCCTAACTTTCAACTAATATACTAAACAATTGGGCAAACAGATTAACTCAATTCAACATGCTAACTGAGACATCTACATGCAAGAACAAACTTCGACTGCAGCATGCTCATCTTCGACTTCGACAAAGTTCTTCGACTTCGATAGAATTTACTACAACACTAGCTTATAACCTATAAACTAAAAGGTTGTTAGTAGAACTCTCAATGAAAAATCCTTAGTTTTAAGACATGTCAATGTCCATTTAAATGACACAACTCTATCAATAACGCATCAGACTTCAGTGAGCTAAAAGATGTGATGATTGTAATTCCATCTTTAGATAGAGATAACAAGCAAGGCATTAATCATGCAAGGAAAATATCTTCTTCACACCCTTGTGAATTTAGAATTCTTTAATCCTAGTTAAATTTAAAATACATGTAAATTTCATAACTCAATTAACAAGTGTGAAAATTATACCTTTAATAGATTTTATTTGTATATGTAATTAATATAAAATTATTGTAGACTTCAATCACATCATATAAATATTTATAAAAATATTTTTAAATATAATATAATTATTTTGTAATTGAACTCAAGAAGGGAATGGATAAAAAGTTCAAGATACTCACGTTAGAAAAGTTTATAGTATATTGAAATTTCACCAATAATTGTAAGATTAATACTTCAACATTCAAGTCAGTATTTGTGAGATGTATAACTATCAAGTACGGACGAAAATAATACATGACACGACTCTAAATCACGCTTATATATGAAAGAATGTTAAAACTGTTTCTGATTGATCTGATCTGAGATACAAAGAGAACTGTTAGATATATATTAACATTGAAGATGAACACAAAAGACGTGCTCGTATCTGATATTCCAAAGTGAATATCCACTTTTAGGTCGGTTAGTGAGAGCTTTGTCGACCACTTTATTAAATCATTCTTGTTAGGTCTTTGACCAATATAGACGATAATAAAGTTACAACATCTAGAGAGTTAAATATGAAATAGGTGTTCCATAATTTTTTAGAAAAGGAGATTCTTTTAGAGATTTACTAAAAAAAAGAAATATGTATATTTTTGTTTTAAAATAGAAAATAGTTTATATTAAATGAATTCAATGTAGCGAGACATTTTGTACTTAATTTCCATATTCGTAAGAACATATATTTTAAATAAAAGAGAAGAATCATTACCAATATCATAAAAGAATAAAAATAAATAATACACTGAACGAACATTTTTTATTTTGAAAGAAAAAAGTGGCATGCAAATTTATCACGGTTAATGGCAAACTCGTAAAAAAGCGACAAACCAAAGCCCTTTTTACAAACCTTCGTAACCCATTTTTCTTATTTAAGGCAGTGACAGAGTCATCAGCGGTTACAACCACATTGATACGAGGATACATTCCTTCCTTAAAAACTAAAATTAAAATCTGTAACAAAAAAATTCAGAGAGAATGGCTGGTTCATCAGAAGAGGGACAAGTCATCAGCTGTCACAGCGTTGATGCATGGAACGATATCCTTCTCAGAGGCAATGAATCCAAGAAACTGGTATATATCTATCAATTGTTTTGTGGTGTTTGTGAATAATTGGTATTCCTTTGTTTTGGTACATTATACATCTGGCTTTGAAAATCTTGATGTGAAAAAGATTGTCCATGGATTTGATTTGATCTGATCATCTTTGGTAATTATTATTGTGGTTCTGAAACATTATTCTAGGATTTGTTCGGTGTTGTTTTTGTTTATAAATTATGATGATGATGTATCTTAATTTTCAAATGTCACTACTCAATTACTCGTGTTTGTTTCAAAGGATCGCAATTTGATTTCATAAAAACATTTTAAAATTTAGTGTATTTTACGTATTTGAAGTTTTTTTATAATCATTTCAGGGAATTTCTTGAAAAATGTAAATAGTTTTTTTGGATTGTTGGTTAAGAGACCCAAATATCTACCATACTATGTTGGTGTGTGCTGTGTTTTTTTGTCACATGGATTCAAAGTCTTCTTTTGAAACTGTAGGTGCCATCAATTTAGGGTAGTGTGATAAAATGCTAATTTTGATGTACATTATTAATTGGAAAAGGTTGGTGTTAAGGTTTTTTATGCTGCTATTAATGTTTCTTCTTGATTGCCACCTCTTTGTCTTGTGGTTATAGCAACTTGCAGTGATGCAACCTCTTTAGACAAAATTTGTAGTTTTTGAGTTTAAATTGTGATTTTTACATAGAAAGTTACTGATCAATTCACTTTTAGATAAATTTAGCCAAACATAAATTATTTTATCTTCGACTCACTTTTAGTTTGAATTAATTTTACAAAATCAATTCATTCAAAATCAATTATTTTCACCACAGAATCAAACACGCACTAAGTCTATCTTTTGTAACATGGTTGGCCATCGTTGCAACATGTTTAAAGTCTTTTTCACCGTGATTTTGAGAAGTTAATATGTGGAGCTTTTATGTCACCATGACTTTCAAGTTTTTCAAACACACCCAAACACCGGTGTTGCTTTGATGTCTGATGTGATGTTTCAATTCAATACTTCATAGATTCATTTTACACTTCTAAACCTTGTTTTTCTTGTGTATCATTGATTAGATATAATGAGGGTCCACTTGATGATAAAAATGCATGTGAGTGCTGTATACATGGTGGACCAATTTTGTTGCATTGTACTATTTCGTAATAATAATAATGTTTTTTTTATTTTTATAATTTTGGTATGCGATGATTTTGTTTGTCTGAAAAGATATCTACTATTATCTAAGGATTGTAATTATAGACCTGTATGATGGATTCACCTTCTGTGTCTCTGGTTACATGTACCTTTGTACTGTTCCCAAACTATTTAAAATCATCTTTTAATGTAGATTCAAATATAAGATTCAGATATTCATCAAACTATGGTATCATCTCTGAAAACATGGTGACCCTTGTTCTAATTTTGTTAGATTGTTGTCGACTTTACTGCGTCATGGTGTGGACCATGCCGTTTCATTGCACCATTCCTCGGTGAGCTAGCTAAGAAGTTTACAAATGTCATATTCCTTAAGGTGGATGTCGATGAATTAAAGGTAACAAATTAAGAGTTTAATGAAAATGCATTGTCTATAAATTAGTTTTGCGTCGACGTCTTATGATAATCTGTTGATTGAGTTGCAGTCTGTTGCTCAAGATTGGGCTGTTGAGGCTATGCCAACATTTGTGTTTGTGAAAGAAGGAACGATTTTGGGCAAAGTGGTTGGAGCAAAGAAAGAAGAACTGCAGCAGACAATTGAGAGGCATGTGGCTTCATCCAATGCTTAGTTATGTTGGTGTTTGTGACAGCTTCACCTTCAGTGACTGAATAATAATAACTGTGATTTCATCTTTGTTTTCATTGTTGTTGGTATCTTGTATTGGATGTTGTCTTTTTATTGCACCTAAGAGCTTTATTCTGGTCTTAAATAATGGTGGATCATGTTATTACTATGGATTACCCAATTGACAACATGAACTTTCCTCTTCCCCCTTGAATCTATATTGGATTGATAGTGCTTATTTATATCATCTTTCTAGTACTTGTTGTTATGGACTTAAATAGGAATTCAATGGCATGTAGAAAACCACTAAGGTGTTAGCGTGATAAAGAAAATGTTTAAATAGTCTTTTAAACCCTGTAAGTTGATGTGTTTCTGTTGGTTTTAGCCCTTCAAGTTAAAATCTACAAGAAAATCCCCAAGAAACTTGTAGATTATCTTGCAAAGACGAAAATAAAAAACACGCCAACTAACAGGGATCAAAAGACTATTTAAACTATATAAAATAAATTATTGGATCAGTATTTGCTGGTTTATCCCATTTAGGCACCATTCTCAACTGGTTTTGCAATTTCTTAGCCAGTTTCTGCTACAGCAGTTTTGAAGTCTAAACCTGATACTTAGCTAGTCCAATTGGTTGTGTTTCTTAGCTGGTTTTGAAGTTTCTTGGCCGGTTTTTGCGCTAAAGTGGTTTAAAGTCTAAACTAAATATGTGACCAGTCAACGGTCCTGAAATTCTGGTACCAGATATGTGATGTCACACCTAATGTCACAACAACACACTCTGCTATGGACAATAACAAACAACAAGAGAAACACACAGAATTGTTTACCCAGTTCAGTTCAACAACTTAATCTGGGGGCTACCAAGCCAGTGATGAAATTCACTACTTGTAGAATTAATTTACAGACTCAACAACCTAGTTGACAATCTCCTAAACTTAATTTCTACTAATGAACTTTCTACCTAAGAGCCCGCTTAGGTATGAGAACACTACTCAATCCCTAAAACCTCTCAAAGATCAAACACTTTGAGAAACACCTTGATACTGCTTCACAGCTTTGATCAAGTTACAAAACTCTCTTGCTTCACAGCTCTAGAGAGGACAGATTACACTCACCAATTCACACTTGAATGGTTAACACAATACTCGTACAAAGACAATGCTTAACCCCCAGTCAAAGCTCTCTATCTTCTGTCTACTTTCTGTGTCCTCTTCCTTTGTTTGATGCGCTTTATATAGCCATCTGAATTGGGCTTGGACCTGCTACAATATCTGACCTGATTTATTATTTAAAACTGAATCTTCAAAACAGATTTTATCCCCAAAATCTTCTTAAATCTTCAGCCTTTAAACACTCCTACAAATCTGCATCAAATCTGTTTGTAACAGAAAATATCTCCTCCAAGATATTCGCAACCAATGAGACTAACAGCTCTCCCAATATCCAGCTAAAACGCAAACCCTAACAACATCACTAAACCTGATGTTATTAATCTTCTGCAGACCTGATGTCACAACATCGCATGTGACATCAGACATCAAAACTTCAACAAGCTCAACACTTAACATAAACCAATGTTAAGACTCAATGTTAAGACATCACCCATGTGACATCAACATTGAACACTTTATTTTACCAAAATTCTAGCCAATCCAAGAACCAACAATCTCCCCCTTTGGCTAATTTTGGCTAAAACAATCTCTGCAACATCAGAGACTTCAGCAGCGGATAAACATGAATATTTTACCAACCTTCGCAGCAGCATTTCTTCATCACAGCTTCACAATGCTTTCAGTATGCTGCACACACTCCAATACTATACTTCAGCACTAACTAGTAGCAGCATTTCTTCAAACAGCTGCACCGACTTCAAACATTAATCAGCAGCATAGGGCAAGCTCCCCCTCAATATCTGCATCTCAGCATCACACTAGCTGCACTCCTTAGCATTGCACAATGGCTAATTCTTCTTCTTGGCTAACTCTCCCCCTTTTTAGCCACAATTGGACAAACCTCAACATGTAAGTCCTACTCACTACAGTTAGTTCTAAATAAGCTCTCATTGTCAGTCTAAAGTCAGCATGCAAGACAAGACAAATCATAAAACATAAAAACATAAATAGTGCATAACCAAGCACAATATTCAAATTACATATTAGGCACATCAAGTGCAGAATCAAAAACAGCAAAAAATAAAACTAAACTACTATCTAGAAAAAGCAGCAAGGAAACTAGTCTTCATCAGAGCTGGCACCATCTCCACCATCTTCAGTTTCTGAATCTCCAGTATTGACATTAGCACCTTTATCACCATCACCTTGTTCCAAGGATTTTATCAACAGTTCTATCTTCATCTTTCTTGTTGTGCTAGTACTAATGACCTCATCAAGATCTTTGCAAGTGGCCTTCAGTTCTTCAAGTAATTCAGCCTTGGTACTCTTTTTGCCACCAGCAACTGATGTTACAACAATGTCTGGAACATGATGTCCAGCAAACAACTTAGGATGCAAGGACAAGGCTGACTCCCTCTTGCAAGCTATATCTGAACTTGTTAAAGTTTCAGGATGTTGCTCCAAGATGATTCCACAAACAAGGGATGGGAATGCTATAGGTAGCTTGATAGCATTTGTTTCAGCATGTTTCACCACTTGCTCAAAGATGTAGCTTCCATAGTCAAACTTGATCTTCTTCCCAACAGCATAGATAAACCTACCCAATCCAACAGCTATTGTTGTCTTGTGGTTTGTTGGCACCCAGTTGGCTGCTCCAATTCTGTGAAGAATTGCATACTTGATGCTAAGTTTACTAGCCTTCAACTTCCCTTTCAATGGCCAAACCTTTACCTGACCAGCAGTAATCTCTTTACATATTTCATTATCAGTCATCTCAAGTTCACTATACTCTTCATCAACTCTTCCCAGATACTTGTTGATAGTACTAGGAGAGAAATTAATACACTTTCCTCTCACATAGACTTTCAAGAAATCAATGCTCTTTTTATCAGCAATTTTTCCAGAAATGTTGACAACAAATTCTTTGACAAGACCCTCATAGCACTTAGGAAATTTGGTCACAGTCTTCACCAACCCAGCCTCATTAATCAGCTCCATAATATCCTTCATCTCTAAAGCTTCTTTCCCAAGCTCCCTCTCTAGGGCTAGTCTTCTCTGACACACAAATTTCCACATTGATTCACTACTGGCATAATGAAAGGAAATGTTGTCAATTGGTACTTCAGGGACTTTGTCAGAGATTCTCTTCAAAATTGTTTTTCTGACAGGTATGATGTCTTGAACATCATCCTCAACATCAAATTCAGAATCAGAATCTTCCCTTATCTACCTCTTTTTGGAGGATGTAGCAATCTTGCTCCAAGGTTTTATAGGACCAACAACAGATGTCTTTTTCTTCTTGACTTCAGTCATCTTAGGAGAAGATTCCACAGTCTTTCCTTTCTTATTCTTCAATCTTTTGGCAAACCCGGGAACAACATTACCAATTACTTCATTGTCAGATAAGTCAACAACATCCACCACATCAGCATCCTTCTTGCCTCTTGGTCTAGGGGTAACATCTCTAGCAGGTGATGTTTCAACATCTTGTTCAACAACAACTTCCTCTTCAACATGTGTATCCCTTTCTCTTTCAACTTCTGCTTCTTCTTCAATCTCAGCATCTTCAATAACTGACACAGCCAATTTGTGGAGATTGGTTTCAGTAGATTGCATGACACTCTTTTCCCTTTCAGAATGTTCAGCAGGCATTTGCCTTAGTGGTCTAGATATACCCTTTATAGGAAGCCCTTTCTCAAAGATCTTATCGACAATCTGACCTAAGCTTTTGTCAACATCTACCCTTTCTTCAACAGCTTGAGAAGTGGATGACCTAGGTGCTGTTTTATCACTAAATAGAATACTAGTAACAAGCTTCTTTGTTTCATTATCTCTAAAGATAGTCGCAACCCTTTTTGAAACAAGTTCAGAAGGTCTAGATTTACCTGACTCTGGGAGCATCATAGAGATGGGTTCTACATTCAACGCTTCTTCTGCAGTCCCCTCTTTTGTAGAAACCCTAGCATTATCTCGCGAGGAACTCTATGAGGCAGATTTCTTTGATGGAGAAGACATATGTTTTGACATGGTTCTCTTGAAGCAGTATAGGTTCAGAGACAGGTGATTCTTCTTGTTGAAGGAGACGAACAGTCGTGATATTGCTACAATAGAGAATGATGGTCTAAGGTATGGCGCCTGATTTTGTGTATCCCTTAAAGACCAATCAATTAGTTTCTCCCTCCAAATTAACTTTCCTTTTAAAAATTTAAAAGGATTCACATTAAGAGTAATTAACCCTAATTGACCTTTCAGCAGACTTTCACACTTGTTGTCACAATCTGATGTTACAACATCACCCTTAACATCACCAGATAAGCTGTCCACTTGAGGTACCCATTGAAAGCAATTATCTCTGGATCTTATTCCCTTCATCACTACCTCATTCTGCTCATTTGTCACCACACACTCATCTTTGGTGTAGCTGACCTTACATCCATCATCACAGAGCTGACTTATGCTAATCAGGTTAGCACTCAAGCCTTTGACAAGTAACACATTGTCAAGATCAGGTCCATCATGACACTTCACTTTTCCAACACCTTTTACCACCCCTTTCTCTCCATTTCCAAAAGTAACATCAATTGATGAGCAAGAATTGACCTCCACCAATTGATTTTTGAATCCAGTCATGTGCTTTGAACAGCCACTGTCAAAGTACCATCCATCTTTAGCAGAGTGTCCATATGAAAAGTGAGCCAAAAGACATTTAACCTCTTCTTTAGGAACCCACTGCTTAACAACCTTGGGCCTGTTCACCTTCTGTCTGGGTTGAGGGTTAGACTTGGGATAACCATGTAGCTTGAAACAAGAAGACTGCATATGTCCAAATCTGCCACAGTAAAAGCACCTAACTCTGTCTTCTCTGAAGTGGTTAAACCTTTTGCCACCTTGATGATGATACTGCTGTGGCTGCCACCCATAATGTTGTCCTTTTCTCCCATAGTTTGACTGTCTTCTATGGTAATGATACTGTCTTTTTGGCTGTCTTCTATGGTGATGAGGCTTCCTTCTTCCATAATAATAAGGCATAACATTATTATATCCATAGCCATACATGTTTCCCTGATGTTGAGACATCTGATGGAACATGTTTTGTTTGAACCTAGAGGCCTGCATGCTCTTATGATATTGTGGAGGCATATACTGCCTAGCTCCAGAAACATGTGCCTTCCTTTGAGGACCATGAGCATGCCTTTTCCCAACATTTTAAGGTTGTGGATGAGCAACTTGCTTAGGTTTAGGATCCTGTCTCTTTGTGTGATGTTGAGACATTGGTTGAGACATCTCCTTCTTGGTTCCTGAAGTGCTTGCTTCAGCGGATACCTTTTCCTCAACCACAAATCCTATGCTTGACTTGTCTCCAACAACCTTTTCTGTCTGAAGGATCTTATCAAGTGTGTCTGTACCACTGTTCAGCATCCTAACAGATTTGGTCATATGATCAAGATGAGCTTTGACCAATAAGACTTCATTTTCCAAATCAGCTTTAGCAGTCTCAAGCTGAACAATCTGTTTCTTCTGTTTTTCACTTTCTTGACAAATTTTTGCACTCTTCAGACAAAGCTCTTGATAAGTGGATACTAACTCCTCAAAGGTCAGTTCCTCATCACTTGAATTACCATCAGAAACAACTGTTCCAGTTAAAGCTTTGACATGTTTGGCTGACTCTCCTTCACTTTCACTGTCAGAGTCTGACCAAGAAACTGTCATTCCTTTCTTCTGCTTCTTCAGGAATGTGGGACATTCTTTCTTAACATGTCCATAACCTTCACACTCAAAGCATTGAACACCCTTGTCTTGATCAGTCTTCTCTTCATCTTTCTTCTTAGACTTGCTGATGTCAGAAGTGATGTTCTTGACATTAGGCTTGAAGTTCTTGTTCATTCTTTTGAACACCTTGTTGAACTGCCTTCCCAACATAGCAATGGCCTGAGATAGATCCTCCTGGGATTCAGCATTATTCCCTTTCTCTTCTTGAGCATTTGAAACCAAGGCTATACTCTTTGGCTTCTTTTCAGGTTCTTCCTCATTCAACCCAAGCTCAAAAGTTTGAAGAGATCCAATGAGCTCATCAACCCTCATCTGGATGATGTCTTGTGCTTCTTCAATGGCAGTCACCTTCATCTTGTACCTCTTAGGAAGGGACCTAAGGATTTTCCTTACAAGCTTTTCTTCTGACATCTTTTCTCCAAGAGCACTGGATGCATTAGACAGCTCGAGAATACTCATATGGAAGTCATGGATAGTCTCATCTTCCTTCATCTTCAGACTTTTAAACTTTGATGTTAGAAGCTGAAGTCTTGACATCTTAACTCTAGATGATCCTTCATGTGTAGTCTTCAAAATATCCCATGCTTCCTTAGCAACTTCACATGAGTTGATCAACCTGAAGATGTTCTTATCAACTCCATTGAAGATAGCATTTAGGGCTTTAGTGTTACCAAGGGTAAGCTCATCTTCTTCCTTGGCCCATTCTTCTTCAGGCTTCAGCTTTGAGGTGCCCTCTTTATCTTTCCCTGCATCATCTTTCTCAAACACAACAGGTGCTTTCCATTCTTTTATGATAGCCTTCCAAGCCCTGCTGTCCAAGGATTTCAAAAAAGTGATCATCCTTGGTTTCCAATAATCATAATTAGAGCCATCTAAAATAGGGGGTCTATTCACAAATCCACCAACTTCCTTGTCCATCTTTACCAGAAAGTATCAGCCCTAGATCTCACCCAGATGCAGAGCAGGATGCCTGCTCTGATACCAATTGAAATTCTGGTACCAGATATGTGATGTCACATCTAATGTCACAACAACACACTCTGCTATGGACAATAACAAACAACAAGAGAAACACACAGAATTGTTTACCCAGTTCAGTTCAACAATTTAATCTGGGGGCTACCAAGCCAGAGATGAAATTCACTACTTGTAGAATTAATTTACAGACTCAACAACCTAGTTGACAATCTCCTAAACTTAATTTCTACTAATGAACTTTCTACCTAAGAGCCCGCTTAGGTATGAGAACACTACTCAATCCCTAAAACCTCTCAAAGATCAAACACTTTGAGAAACACCTTGATCCTGCTTCACAGCTTTGATCAAGTTACAAAACTCTCTTGCTTCACAGCTCTAGAGAGGACAGATTACACTCACCAATTCACACTTGAATGGTTAACACAATACTCGTACAAAGACAATGCTTAACCTCCAGTCAAAGCTCTCTATCTTCTGTCTACTTTCTGTGTCCTCTTCCTTTGTTTGATGCGCTTTATATAGCCATCTGAATTGGGCTTGGACCTGCTACAATATCTGACCTGATTTGTTATTTAAAACTGAATCTTCAAAACAGATTTTATCCCCAAAATCTTCTTAAATCTTCAGCCTTTAAACACTCCTACATCAAATCTGTTTGTAACAGAAAATATCTCCTCCAAGATATTCGCAACCAATGAGACTAACAGCTCTCCCAATATTCAGCTAAAACGCAAACCCTAACAACATCACTAAACCTGATGTTATTAATCTTCTGCAGACCTGATGTCACAACATCGCATGTGACATCAGACATCAAAACTTCAACAAGCTCAACACTTAACATAAACCAATGTTAAGACTCAATGTTAAGACATCACCCATGTGACATCAACATTGAACACTTTGTTTTACCAAAATTCTAGCCAATCCAAGAACCAACAGGTCCAATTAGTTGCAATTCTGAACTAGTTATGCAGTTTCCTAGCCGGTTTTTGCAACATTGGTTTTGAAGTCTAAACCAGATACATGTCCAGTTGATGATCCAATTGGTTGTGATTCTTAAATGGTTTTGCAGTTTCTTAGACGATTTTTGCTACATCAGTTTTGCAGTTGAGGATCCAATTGGTTGTGATTCTTAAATGGTTTTGCAGTTTCTTAGACGGTTTTTGCTACATCAGTTTTGCAGTCTAAACCAGATGTGGTCCAATTGGTTGTGGTTCGTAAATGGTTTTGCAGTTTCTTAGCTGGTTTTTGCTACATCGGTTTTGAAGTCTAAACCAGATATGTCCAGTTCATGGTCCAATTGGTTCACCCAGCCGGTGCAGTTTTTATTACTTACTAGATATTAGCAATACATTTGGTTCAAACAAAAGAAAAGGTGCAAGAACAATGCATAAATAATGAAATTTAAGAAACAGAATGAACAGAATAATAGTGAACTTCAAACAAATGTCATAGTTACATTAGGATCCGCTCCCAACTTCAAACCTAAATTGGAGTTTAATTTACTCCTGTGATACAAACGAAAACACAACATAGCAACCAGTGCCTATATTCATCTAAAACATATATATAGGCTGGGAACTATGACTTCTCCAAATTCACACTCACAAGGGTCCAATTTTTAGACCCTTATTTCAGATTCACCTATCCAAACACTGCTTAAAATATATATATAAAAAATATAAATAAAAAAAAAAAAAAAAAAAAACCATGTGCCTTTGGCACAACATATATAAAAACAAAGCCTACTTACTGCCCTAAAATACTATGGGACTTACTTTACCTATTCTACTCTTATTAATCTTTCAACTTGCTAATAAATCACTGAAAATAACACTTAAAAACGGTGCTTTGTTAACTAATCAGCCTCATTAGTTGGTAATAGTTGGAGCACAAACAGCTTCAACTGATAACCGCTTCAACACGTTCGGACATGGGTCATGCCCGAAATTGCTGTTTGATACAGTTACTGTGCATCTCGCCTTTCCTATGCATTTCTGTATAAAAATGAAAAGACAATAAGCATTAGCAATGTCATCATCCAAGTAAATAGCTGTTAAAAGGGAATCATCAATGGAAAAAATGAAGAGAATGGTTAAGTTACCTTCTCTAAGATGTCATAGGATGCAGAGGAATGACAAGTTCCTTGCTCATAACTCCCACAAGTTCCCAAAGGAGTTCCAAAGCTTGCAAATTTTATGGAAGAGATGGCTTGGCCAGGATTGCAATGCAAGTGAACTTTTGGAGGATGGAAATTTTCTGATTTCCCATAGCTATCAATGTGCCAATTCTTGAGATTTGGGTGGTACTCTGATACATCAGCACACACACTGCTCACCGATCTCTTTACTAATGAAATTTTAGAAGGGTCTCCCCCAAGTTCCTCAAAAACAACTAACAGATTATGATTTGGCTTCAACCATGATCGCGGTACATGGTACCTGAAATATGAAGTAAACCATATGTAAGGTACTAGTATAGAGAGCCCGTGCATTGCACGGGGAGAAAAATGTCGAAAGAATGTGTGCTAGATATGATTTACAATAGTAAACTACAGTATTGCAGTAAAGCACATGAATCTACAATGAACAAATAACAATACTTACCATCGCTGAGTTGGTTTACCGCAGCCAATCTGGCACTTTGGAGGTCTATATGACCCGGCGTAATTGCAGTCATTGCAACTACCAGTAGCTGTAGCAGTCCAGTATCTTCCAATGCTTATCCCATTAATCCATATTTGACCTTTACCCATGCCGTCCATGTCCAATGCCAACGGCTCTTCTCCTTCTGGAGCATCGAAAAAGGTCTGCAAAGTTTACTAGTCAGTTAATTCATCCTTTTATAGGTCTAATGTTTTGTTTAAGTTAACTTTAAGCACTTTTTTTTACCTTGTGCCATGTCAGTGGCTGATTTTTTTGTACAACTAACGCAGACTGCATCCACTCGACAGAAGAGATACCGTCTGGTGATGCAAGATTCAAGGCCTCTCCTTTCAGTCCAACCTGATAAGTCCATTTCTGCCATGACAAGTCCAGCTTTCCCTGATCAAGTCCATGCATAACAACAGGACCTAGGATTCCTGTGTTCCATGTCTCGAAATGTCCACCCACGTTCTTTCACAGCACAAAACCGAAAAGAATGATGTCAGTAAGCACAAAAGCAATAATAATGATTATTTACAAAAACTCAACGTTTCCTGTAATAGAATTTCAGAAAATAAAGGTGGGAAGCAAAACTTACTGGAAGTCCAACAGCAACACTGAGCAGAGCTATAGTGTTTGTTCCGGCACGAAGATTTACATCGCCAATATATCTGAATCTCCTGTCCTCCCTCGTTCCATAGGCAGAGCCTGTTTTAAATCATATACGTCATGTTTCTGTTCCCTTTCCTATGGAAGCAAGATCTACGAAAGAAGCAAACTAACTACATACCAGAAAGTCGACCATTGATAAAAACATGCACAGCATGACCAGTTGACTGAACAATGAGAGAAGGGAGTTTGCCTCCACGAAGAAAGGATTCGGACGAACCAACATCAACGCTGTAGACACATCGATATGAAATAAATTAGTACAGCAAAAATGGTTTTTAAATCTCCTTTTAGCCTCTGAAACCTTAGAGATTCAGTCAAAATGTCAAATTCGTGCAATTTTAGATGTCAATATTCGATACAGCATCTAAAATCTAGAAATATCAGTTATTTGCTTCCATGGTTAATGCAACTTGCAAATGATTTTTAGGATGCTAGAAAGGTGCAAGAGAAATGCTAAGCATTACGACTCAATACTGGTCATTGTTAACGTATGTAGGATGAAAATAAAGAACGGCTAGGGAATCAAAAGGCGTAAATAATTTCCAACAGTAGATGACAATAAAATCAGTTAAGGAGAAAATGTAAACAACTTACAAAACCAATCTTACCTAGTTATATACCAAAGGTAATCACTTATATCTCGTGTTACATTTATCTGTTCCAAGAGACCGGAAGCAGTGATTGTATTTGTAGAACTAGAAGAAGTATCTTCATCGAAACTCTCCCATGAGAACATATGAGTATTTGTAGGCAACATTTGCATCTCAGATGTTTGCACTCCAACCTAATATAGAGAGAAACTGAAATTAGTGATTTTACAAAATGCAAAGTTTTTAAACACTTATTAAATGGAAATGTTAAATGCTGAATTTATATCTGACACTTTTGTTCAATACCTTTGCCGTATTAAAAACAGCATTTCTACAATCCGGGAGGACGCTGACAGACCAAGGAGGTAAATTATAGTGCATATTGTTGAAAAGCACTCTAGCAGAAGATTTGGAGTCATAGTTTGAGAGAAAAGCAGCACAATCTCCAGATTTTGTTGAGTATACATAAGCCTGAGAAAGGATGAATACCCAATAGTTTAAATAAAGGAACTTACAGAACAGTAAAAGCCAAAAAAAATAAACATTTGAGAGTAAGTTAAACCTGTTGAAAGTTTCCTAATGAGGTAACAACCGGGTCAGTTGAGACTAAAGCTCGCTCACACATTTTGACAGCCTTATGAAGCTCCTTTAGATGACCATACTTTGGTTGCCTAATCAAACCTGTCAATATTTTTTGTAACAAAAAGAAGTGAGTCAATATTTTGTGGAATTTTACGTATAAAAAGAAACTAAGAAAAAAACTATTATGGTATGCAGTTGCATAAATTATTGAACTATCGGCTCCCACCATATTCATCTAGTGGAGCATCATAGTCATAGCTGGTAGTGATAAAAGGGCCTCCAGCTGTGCGGCCAAAATTGGTTCCTCCATGATACTACACGAACAAGGTAAGTTACTTAAGTGGTTATCATCAATTCATCGCCAATTTTTTTATTGTTAAATCGGTATAAGAAAACCAACCATGTAGTAGTTTACAAAAGATCCTCCTTTTTGTATGAACCGGGCTACTGCAAATGCCAAGTCCTGAACAGGTCTTTTGTGAATTGGACCTCCGAATTCCGAAAACCTTCATGTTTTACAAAAAAAATCAGCAAGATCATTTCCGCAATTATAAAACACGGGAGTAACTGCAAAAATAATTACCAGCCACTCCAAGCCTCTGTCCACATTGTAGGCTTGTAAGGTTTATTGGGGGTAAATTTATCACAATAAAAGCCATTGCAGGTGTTTATCTGTCACATAACAGGAAACATATTAGTTTATCAGCCACATGATGTTACCGGGGCATAATGTTAACAAACTCTAAGGGAGAGAGTGAGAAAACCTACCACTGGATCCGGAGCATCATCTTCCTTGCACATCACCCATGGAACCCCAGTTCCCATTTCAACAGCCATTTTTGCAGCCCAGCTCATATAATTATAGCCAACAGGTCCAAGTAATTTACTCTGTGCCCCATACTCATTCTCAATCTGAAACAACATAAAGTGTATCTATCATTATTATTGTTGTTACAAATAAAACTAGATCTAGAAGGAAAGTTTACCACAATTAGTACCTTTCCTAAAAAAATAAAAGGGAATTTTGGTAGTTTAGAAATACACAAAAGCAAGTTAACAATTAATAATAGAGGTTAAACCTGAGAGAGGATGATAGGACCACCCTGTGACTCGTAGAGTCGTTCACTCTTCATCAATCCCACAATCTTCTCAGTGAACCCTTGCATTGCCTTCTGCAACACCATTCATTGAAGGAAAACTAATATTTCAATCGAAAGAACAAGGAATTTCACAAATTTCCTTCCAAGTAGTCACTGGTTATTTATATTTTTGGTCTTAACCCGTGTTCGAACTCGTATTCCTAGTCGATAATATAAAGGAAACACTCTAACAAAAAATGTTTTTGAAGAAAGTATAAAAAAATATAAAAAGAGACCTTGAAAGGTTCATTGTCTTGTCTAAAGCTAATGCCAGGAACGTACTTCAACCAAACAGGAAAACCTCTGCATATGACAAGGTAAAATCATTAAACAATGGAAGAGAAAAAAACTCACAAAACAGCAATATTTTACGGATAATAACAACAAGTACCCAAAATTCCATTCTGCACAAACATAAGGTCCAATTCTAAGATGAGCATACAGTCCTGCTTTCTGTACTGTCTTAACAAACCTAACCAAATCATTTCTTCCTTCAAAATCATACTGCATTCAACGAATTCCAACAAGTGTGTGTATTCAGAAGTTGAAATAAAACTGAAATTGAAGAAAATAAAAAAGTTGAGAGAGTGTGAAAGTGAAGTACATTTCCAGGAGAAGGTTCATGAACATTCCAGAAGACATAGGTTTCAATTACATCTAAACCTCCTTCTTTAGCCTTATAAATCAGATCTTCCCACATCTGCAAAATTCAGAAACAAATAGAAACAAGTAAAGTTTATGATTTTTTTTATTATTATCTTAATTTAGAAAGAAAAAATAAATAAAGATGAAAAAGAGAGAAGGAAGATACATCAGGGGTACTTCTGGGATAATGTATTGAACCAGAGAAAAGGAGTCTTCTTTGGCCATTGATGATAATGGCTTTTCTGTCATAGGTTACAGTAGAGTAAACCAGTGAGCACAAGAGTGTGGAGAAAATGAAGAGAAAGAGAAATTTGGAAACCGAGTTAGTTTCCATAATTTGCGAAGAAGTGTCGGCAGAGGCAAATGCAGAGAATCAGAAACAACAATGAAGAGAGAGAGAGAGGGTTAGTGTATGGTATCCTATGATGAGTGAACATGAGAATGGTGAAGGGGTTGTGTTTATGGTGACAACACAATACACACTCCACACACTTTTTTGTTCTAACGTAAGTGACTCTCGCAATTTTTTTTTTTTGGAAATAGTGACTCGCAATTAATTTTAAGAATGTTTTAAAGAGAAAAGGATAAATTATTTTTACACGGTTAATCAATGACAATCATGTATTCCGTTAAGTCAGCCTTTAAATTTTAAATTACTTATATGATTTAACACTTTAAAATATTTTGATTGAATATATGTGTAATATTTTATTACACTGACAATGCACTACTATTAAATTTATGTTTTAATTATTAAAACAAATAGTCCGTTTTAACTCAACTACCATAAATCGATATAGATAGATTGAACACTTTCAATTGTATGAATGAATTTTAATTTGGTTTTCACCATCAGTATTCAAAGACTCAGAGACTCAATGTATGAATGAATTTTTAGTTTGTTTTTCACGATAGTTATTCGGTTCACTTCATTGTACCCATTAATTTTATTTTATTTTCTTATCGCATCCTGGATTCTAGGGAAAAGGGATCTTAGTAATTCAGAGTTTGTGCGGAGAGGCATGCGTACTGGCCAAACATATTGTACCTGAAAATCAAATACGGTATTCTCTGAGTACGTCCTTGGACGGGCTCTTTTGTCACTGTAGCACAACCGCTTGGTTATTGTACCACTAATTTTAATCTCGTACAGAAAGAAAAGAAAAAATTATGTGTTTAATGATTTTAATTAAAATTTTAAGAGGCTGGATTGATGAGTGAGTGAGTGAATAATGTAACGTAACAACCATGGTATGGCCCACGCAATGAACATTCATGTGAACCTAAACTAGAGAAAACTTATTAAATTTGCCTTCTTTGTAGTGTAAAATAGTTTATATCATGTGAACCAAACCAACGGTGACCCTTCAATTCTATTCCCACACAATTTCAATGTTCCAACATTTTTTTATCATTATTTTAAAAGCATATTATTAGATAAAATTATTTAATTAAATAAATAAAAATACAATTGTATTATGTTTTTGTCAATTTATTTTGCCTTTCAAGTGAAACCAAACTCCTAAGGCCTACCGTTTCCTTTTGTCTAAACTTTCCACTCATTAGTCAATGGGCGAAGCATAAGTTAAGGGGAATTTGTCGTATTTTAATTTGGCCACTACTTATTTGTCTATCAATTAAATTTTAAGTGTTTTTTATTCTTTGAAAATTAGTTGGATTCGAGTTCAACTTCAAGTACTTTATAAAATAAATTTGAGAAATAATAAATTAGTATTTAATTAATAAGTGGTCATTTTTGTTGTCGTAGAATTTTATATTTGAGAATAATTTTTCAAATTACATAATATTTTTAAAACTTTATTGTATTTGTTAAAAATGCACTATGAAGACCGTCTTTGGTGTAAAGTTTAAGAATAGTTCATGTATGATGGTGAAAAGCAATGAATATTAATTTAAGAGAATAATTTAGAGATTTCCTCTTCAACTCTTAAGGCTGAGGTATTTATAAAGACTCATGTCTAAGCTAGAGAACCATAAAATTGGATCTCTTGTGTCATGACTATAGAACGTGCCAAATAAGATACTCTTTCTCCCTATAAGCATGGAGAGAATAATTTTTGTGTTGATTATCTCTTCAGCGTTCTTATATGGACATGTCGTCACCGCATTTATTAGACACGTGAGGGTTACTTCGAGCGGCATTTAGCTTTATTTGGAAGCTCGTCTTTTTCTAATGTGCTTGGTTCTCCTTTCTTCTTTTTAGTTTATCTATTTTTAGCACCTAATAAAATTATCACAATACACAATCTTCCAAATATGAAAGCTTGGAAAGGAAAAATTAATTTAATTCGAGCACTTCAAATCTTCACATTTGGATTAACCCTTAAAGAGCTTTTCAGATCAAACCTGAAGTGAGTCCCTCAAACAGAATTTTGGGTGAAGGAAAATTGTGATATAAAATGCAACACCCCTAATCTATACCCCCAAGCTATTAAAGCCATAAATAAAATTCAAAATTTCATCAGAGTATATTTAAAAAATTCATGGCATAGACCGAGGGGGTCGCATCAATTTGAAACAAAATATAATAACCCTGCTCATAAAGATATGCAACAATCAGGTAGCAATTAACAGAGGAACTTGGTTCCTACTACCCACAATTCAAATACATAATAAAAGCGGAAAATCGGTATATATATATATATATATATATATATATATATATATATATATACATCATAAAAGTGTATGTGTCATATACAACCATACATGTACAATCCAAAAGATACATATACATAATACAAAATAATCACACTCAATCTCCCCGACTACCCGGTGCTACATATCAGAGCCGACCGACAAAAGAATGAAGACCTAAGCTTCACAAAAAGACCTCCAGCAACTCTAATCTGCAATGCCTCATAGAGCATTATAAAACAGCAGAAGGGTGAGAAACACAATCATAATACAATTGCATATAATTATATATTAACACAGAAGTGCACAAGTAAAATATTCTCACCACAAATGCACCACAATCAAATACACACAACACAGTACAATTCTCAGGTATCCAATACCAACACCCATCAGTAATACACAATACACTCATCATCAATACAATTATACATATTCCATCTCATCAATCACATTCACAATTCCATACACAATTAATCCATGATTTATGCAAATGCACAGAGACCGACACAACGACTCTATGCAATGCATATGCGGTACAGACTTCCAACATTTCTGATCACTAGTTCACTCAGGAACTCTGCTGGAACCATCGCTCGTTACTTAGTGTAACTCCCCGTCGGGCATACGATGTTCCCCGTCGCTCATACCCCACACGGGCACACGACGTTTATGGATCGCTCACACCCCACACGGGCACACGACCCGATCGCTCACACCCCACATGGGCACACGATCGTCTATAATCATCGCTTTCGGTCCTCTTATTTTTAAGGCGCACGATCCGATCAGATCGCTTTCAGTCCTCTTATTTTTAAGGCGCACGATGTTATAGCGGATTCCCTCTGGAATCAATCTGTCGCTCACGACGTCACAAGAATGCATATCATGATGCTTGGCATACAATGACTCATGACATTTCAAATGCACACATATACACATCCATAATCATGCATATATCCTCAATTACCACACATTGCATTTTCTTGCCCTAAGGCCACCAATCATCATCACAATATGTATTTCATGCAATTTCATCACACAACGGTACACAGGTCATACAATATCCACACCAACAGCATATTGCATATACACATCAAGTTCACATAATTAAAACGACAAAAGTCGACAAAATAACATATTTTCTAATTCCCGACCTAATTTAATCGGCCAACAATCTCAAAACCATCATCATAAACAAGAACATTTTATAAGCTTTCTAACGCATCAACCCACGCCTCAAACCGAACCACAGATCAAAAGTTAGTAAGAAAATAAAATTGCACAAACAGCCATGTTCGTTAGGCGAACCCTCTAGCGAGCATTCGCTACCACCTTCGCTAGGCGAATGTCCAGCGAACCCACTATCAGCTAAAAACAGACACAAAGTTCGCTAGGCGAACCCCTTGGCGAACCAAGGCAGAACCAACCAGAACCAAAAACATATAAAGTTCGCTAGGCGAACAACTTAGCGAACCTTCGCTGACCTTCGCTAACTAGTTCGCTAGGCGAACCCGCGAAAATTCATTTGCTAGCACCTTCGCTCCAGGTTCGCTAGGCGAACCTGCGAAAACTCAGAATTCTGCAGCGCTGTTTGAAAACCTAAAATGATATTTTTTCCAACCAAAACATTTCCAAATCAACATATATCAATCAGAACCTACTCTAATCATGGCAACAAGCATTCTACCACATTTACGTCGATTTCCAACCGCTAAAACCTCGATTTCTATCATTTTATCATTTTCGACCTAGAAGTGAAAAACATGGAAAGCAAGAGAATCATCCAAACACACACATACATAATCATACACAAACATAGTATAATCGAGTTTTGCACCCTTACCCGATTAAATCGCGTTTAGAAAAGTCGGTTGATCGATTTCTAGATTTTCCCAAGTTTCTCTCTATCTCCTTTTCTTTCTCCTTTCTTTCTTCCTCTTTTTCTTCTCTTCTTTTTCTTTCCTTTCATTTTCTCTCTTTTCTCTCTATTATATTCCTAACTTAACAAAATAAAGCAAAATGACCCAAAATACCCCTACACTCAAATATCTCGCAAACGTTCCCAAAACGCGATAAAATATAATCTCGATGAAAAATAACGTATTTTCACATAAAAGTCAGAAATAAAATAATATAATAATAAAATACTCAAAACGACTCAATTAATTAAAAAGACAAAACTGACTGGGGCGTTACAACTCACCCCCACTTAGAAATTTTCGTCCTCGAAAATATTACCTGAGACGAACAACTCTGGATACGACTCCCGCATCCGACTTTCCAACTCCCAAGTCAAATTGCCCTCAGCAGCGCCTCCCCACGCTACCTTCACAAGTGAAATATCCTTGCCCTTTAACCGCTTCACCTCGCGATCCAAAATACTCACCGGTAAAGCCTCGACCGTAAGGTTCTCCCTTACCTCAACCTCATCCATCGGAATCACATGCGACGGATCCGGAACATACTTCCGAAGCTGTGAAACATGGAACACATCATGCAAATTCGACAGATTCGGCGGCAACGCCACCCGATAAGCCACAGCACCCACTCTCGCAGATATCTGGTAAGGACCAATAAACCGAGAAGTAAGTTTCTTCGACTTCAATGCACGACCAACACCCGTTACCGGCGTAACTCTAAAAAATATATGATCGCCCTCTTGAAACTCGAGATCTCTCCTTCTACGATCATGATAACTTTTTTGCCTACTCTGAGAAGCCTTCATTTTCTCACGAATAAGCTTCACTTTGTCTGTAGTCTGTTGCACCAACTCTGGTCCAACCACCGAACTCTCACCAGATTCGTGCCAACACAACGGCGTTCGACATCTTCGTCCATATAATGCTTCAAATGGTGCCATTCCAATACTAGAATGGAAACTGTTATTATACGTGAATTCCACTAACGCAGGATAACTATCCCACGCACCACCTTGTTCCAAAATACACACTCGCAACAAATCTTCCAAAGACTGAATCGTTCTCTCCATCTGCCCATCCGTCTACGGATGATAAGCCGAGCTCAATCTCAATTTAGATCCTAACGCCTTCTGTAAACTTTCCCAAAATCTCGAGGTAAACCTTGGATCTCGATCCAAAATAATACTTAACGGAACCCTATGCAACTTCACAATCACACTGATATAAATCTCAGTTAACCGCTCCAAAGAAAAACTGATGTCAATCGGAATGAAATGAGCCGATTTAGTCAGTATATCCACAACCACCCAAATAGCATTATGCCCTCGCTGAGTATTCGGCAACCCCGTTACAAAATCCATAGAAATGTTATCCCATTTCCATTCCGGAATATCCAACGGTTGCAACAAACCACTAGGCCCCTGATGTTCCACTTTCGACTTCTGGCACGTCAAATAAGCATACACAAACTGAGCCACATCTCTTTTCAATCCAGACCACCAGAAAATCTTTTTCAAATCTTGGTACATCTTGTTCGCTCCCGGATGTATACTCAAATTACTCCGGTGTCCTTCTTCCAAAATCATCCGTTTCAAATCCGAATCGTCCGGAATACAAATTCGGCCTCGGAATCTCAAAACACCATTAACATCCACTTGAAAATCACCACTCGCATCTTTTCCGCCAACCAACATCAAATCCACCAATTTCACATCCAACTTCTGTTTCTCACTTACCGTAATCAGAAAATCATTAGTAACCTTCAACATACCCAGCCTCACACTATCCGACGTCACTTTATATACCAAACTCAAATCTCTAAACAATTCCAAAAGCTCCCACTCCTTAACCATTAAAGCGGACATATGCAATGATTTCCGACTCAACGCATCGGCTACCACATTAGCTTTACCAGGATGGTAATTCAAGCCAAAGTCGTAGTCCTTCAAAAATTCCAACCATCTTCGTTGCCTCATATTCAACTCCTTCTGATCAAACAGATATTTCAAACTTTTGTGATCACTAAATACTTCAAACCTCGCACCAAAAAGATAATGCCTCTAAATTTTCAATACAAACACCACAGCCGCTAACTCCAAGTCATGCGTAGGGTAATTCTTCTCATGCACTCTCAACTGCCTCGAAGCATATGCCACGACCTTACCGTCTTGCATTAGCACCCCACCTAGACCAATCAAATACGCATCACAATACACCATAAACGGTTCAGTAGGATTCGACAAAATCAAAATCGGAGCTGTCATCAATCTTCTCTTCAGCTCATTAAAACTCTCCTCACACCGAATATCCCAAATGAACGCTTGCCCTTTACAAGTCAACTGGGTCAAAGGAAGTGCTAGCTTAGAAAAACCTTCAATAAACCTTCGATAATATCCGGCCAAACCCAAAAAGCTTCGAATTTCAGTAACAGATCTCGGAGCCTCCCATTGTAGAACTGCTTCTACTTTAGATGGATCAACAGCAATACCATTACCTGAAATTACGTGTCCAAGAAAACTCACCTCCGACAACCAAAATTCACACTTGGACAATTTGGCAAAAAGCTTATTTTCCTTCAAAACCTACAAAACAATACGCAAATGCTCCGCGTGCTCCTCCCGAGACTTAGAATAAATCAATATGTCATCAATCAACACAACAACAAATCGATCCAAATGCTCGTGGAAAATACGATTCATGTACTCCATAAACACACCTGGCGCATTAGAAACCTCGAACGGCATCACAAAATATTCATAATGACCGTAACGTGTCCTAAAAGCCGTCTTCTGAATATCTTCCTCTTTCACCCTAATCTGATCATACCCCGACCTCAAGTCAATCTTACTGAACACACAAGCACCAACCAACTGATCCATCAAATCATCAATTCTTGGAAGAGGATACTTATTCTTAATCGTCACCTTATTCAAATGGCGATAATCAATACACAATCGCATACTTCCATCTTTCTTTTTCACCAATAAAACTGGAGCACCCCAAGGAGAAACACTTGGCCTCACAAATCTCTTCTCCAACAATTCATTCAAGTGTTTCTTCAACTCTACCAATTCAGATGCCGACATACGATAAAGTGCCATAGAAATAGGTCTAGTACCAGGAACTAGATCTATCGAAAACTCCACCTCTCTCTCTGGCGGCAAGTCTGAAATATCCTCAGGAAACACTTCCGGAAATTCGCACACAACGGGAAACACATCAAGTGAAACTTGACTATCCACAGTCAACGACGCAAACAACCCAAACAACTGAGCTTCATCCACCAAAAGTTTCTTCAACTCATTGGTAGATAAGAAACTCGAGTATTCGTCTTCCTCAAGAGAAGGAAACCTTACTAGCTTATGATAACAATCAATATGAATCCGATTAAACTGCAACCAATTCATTCCCAGAACCACATCTAACCCCTCCAACGGCAAACACACCAAATCCATCTCAAAGTCTTTACCATAAATGGTCAAAGGACAACCTAAACAAACCAAAGAAGTAGTTACTGACCCCATTGCTGGAGTATCAATAACCATCTCACCATCCATCAAAGACAACACAAGATTCAAACGCTTGGCGCACTCAGACTAAATAAACGAATGAGTTGCTCCAGTATCAATAATAGCAACAAAAGGCGTACTATTAATAAAACAAGTACCTCTGATCAGACGATCTGTATTAGTAGTATGAGTCCTCGCCAATGCAAAAACTTTCCCATCAGATGGAACTTGCTTCGGTTTCGGACACTTCGTGCTAATATGACCAGGGTCACCACAGTTAAAACACTTCGCCACATTCTTCTTTTTTCACTCAGCCGCTACATGTCCTACACCTCCACAATTAGAACACTTCCTCATATCTTTCTTACATTCGAACTGACGATGCCCCAAATCACCACACCTATAACACCTCAGAGGACCAGACATACCTTCACCACTTGACCTTCGATCAAAAGTACCCCTTTGTTTACCCTTATCAACCGGTGTTACATACAGACCACTACGAAAATGTTGCTTCCCTTTCCTCTCGCTCACACTCTTATAGTAAGTAGAACGAGCCTTACTATCCTCTTCATAAATCCTACAACATTCCACCAAATCAGAAAACCTTCTTATCCTTTGATAACCGATTGCCTACTTAATCTCAGGACGCAATCCGCTCTCATACTTCACACACTTAGAAAACTCTGCAGTCGCTTCAGCATAATGAGGATAAAACTGCACAAGCTCCACAAACTTAGCAGTATAATCAACAACAGACATATTACCTTGTTTCAATTCCAAGAACTAAATTTCCTTCTTTCCTCTTACATCTTTAGGAAAATACTTCCTCAGAAACTCCCGGCTAAACAATTCCCAAGTAACTTCTTCATCCCTAGCTTCCAACTGTCATACCCCAAATTTTGACCACTAAGATTTCCCATCATTGTGAAAATCATCATCACAATATGGGGGAACCATCATACTTCATCAGTCTCCCCAAAGATGGGTGAGCATTCACTACAATCAAAATTAAGGTTTCAAGCCCTCTCTGAGTGCTTAAACAAAGGATCAATCAAGGAATGACATGATCTTCAACTTGTCTAACCTCTCAAACACCTACAATGGATCAAAAGGACTCCCACTTCAAGGATTAAGCACAAGGCTGCTCCCTTCTAGGTGGATCAAGTCTCAAGATCGCCAGTGTTACCAAATTAGGGTTTTGGTCGACCAGGGCCCCCAGATGGAAAATTTCCTCTGGGCATGAGCCAAAGATCCAAAACACAACCTAATATGCTCCATGGAACATTATGGACCCAATCATCAAGCCAATTTGGCCTCAGGGGATGCATTCATAAAAAATCAGGAATTAGGGTTTCTTGACCTAATTCACCCCTAAGTTGACTTTTAGGGCAAATCATGAGCCAAGACCTCAAAGGAGGATTTGAGGGTCTCTAATACACTATATTGATCCATTTGCAACAATGGATTGATCCAAGAAGCTTGAGCAACAAGTCTCAATTTCATCTGCACCACAATTAAGGTTTTAAGGAAAAAGTCAACTGTAACTTTGACTTTTGACCAGGACATGCTCCCAAACCCTAGGACATGCCTTAATATACCCCATGACACCCATGGAACATGTCCATTAAGTTTGATTTAGGTCAAGGACATGATTTCCTGAAGATTTGCACAGTTTGGAATTCATCTGATAAAAAGTCAACTGTGCACAAAAGTCAACTTTGACTTTTTGAGATTTTTCACCAAAATGGATTTTTAACCCTAAAATGATGTTAATTTATGATTTGAATCATCATTCATCAAGAAAAATCAAGAAAAGTTGGATAACTTGTAAAAGGGGTAACCATAAAAACTTAGAAAATTTTCTAAGTTAAAAGTAAAGTGGCTAGGGTACCAACTTTGGAGGGTCATAACTCCTAAACCACAAGGCCATTTTTTCCCATCCAAAGCTTGATTTGCAGATCTCATTGCCCTCTACAAAAACTTCAACTAGACCTAACTCCAATTCATTGTGGATTTTGAGCTATGAGTGAGCCAAAATGGCTGAAAATATGAAAGTACACCATTTTCCAACACTTAAAAAAATTATGTCCAAGACAGATTTTGTTGAAACATCAAAACTTATAAGATCTTTTCACATAGATGCAAGCTGAATCAAGTCCAAAGTTAAACATCAATGTTGTTGCATATATTGCCAAGAATTTAAAGATCTTAACAGCATGAATTGATTCAACTTGAGCCAAGAGAAATCCATGCCCAAAGTCATGCTGCTGCAAGCTGTTTTGGAAAAATCAGTTTGCATGTTTGCTTGCCACACACGATTTTGAACCAAAAACTGAGGATCAGCATGCCACATGTATTCAAACCAATCACATTGCATCCGATCCAACTGATAAATCTGAGTCAAAAAGCCAAGGAATCTTCCAACTTGAAATTCATCCACTTTGGCACATTTTGCCTTGAATTCAAAGTGCATTAATGTGGAATAGTGCATTGTCAAGGTAGCTACCCTACTCAGTCAAATTCTCTGAGTAAACAATAATAAAAACATCTGAGGAATGTGATTTTGGTCAAGGCATAGCCCTGCTCTTGGGAATGGCTAGCTTGCCTTGCTTGAGAAGAAATCCTCCAAGCCAATCCATGCAAATGTGATCTGATCCAGCAGCCATTCACTATTCCTCCAAAACAAAAGTTGATCACCTATAAATAGAGGTCCCAATGGATCATTCAACTGACACCAAAGCCAGTTACAACACTGCTTTATCTCATTCTTCCTTAAACCTCAAGTTTTTTGGTTTTTGAGTAACCATTATCGGGTTTTGAGTTGCAGCCTTAGGCAATCAATTCCAATTGCTCAAACACATCACATATGATGTATTTGAGGTGTCCAAACACTTAAACACTGACTGTAACACCTCAGGCTCAAAATCACCCTTCAACCAAGCCATTATGCCTCAATTATGCAGGTGGAGGTCTCCAGCTTGATCCAAAGAGTTTCAAAGTGTTCCAAAGCTTGTAACACACTCCATAACATCCATTGAAGCTGTAGGGATCATTAATTCAAGACTGGAACAAAGTTTGTGTAGAGTTCCATTTCAGCTTGCATCAAGGTAAGCCTCAAAACTCAAACTCCATGATCCATGCATATTTCCTCGCATGATATTTTTGCCAATTGCTTGCCATCATATGCTGATTGTTTTCCCTCATAAAATTTGATCATTGCACTCATTATCATTCCTACTCGATTGCTTTTGCAAAATTAGGGTTCATACGGCCACAATGATATAATTTGTTATACACTGAAAATGAATAAAATTGGGTATTGCCATCTTCTTCCTTGTGAAAAAACGCATGAGTTTGGTGTTTGAATGATGTCCAATGGTTGAGAGATGAGTGAGATATGGTGCTTCATGCATGAGCTCGAGGAAGAAGATGGCCATGGCGCCATTCTTCAGGTTTTCCAACTAAGTTTGATATATATTTTTCACTTGCCATGTTATTAATGAATTGGCATTGCGCCCCAGCGGTTCATCAGCTAGTTTTGTGTGTATTGGCAAGCGAGAGGTCTGGGGTTCGAATCCCCCTCGCCCCAGACTTCTTTTTATCACTTGTTTATTTTGTTATTTTTCAAATTATTATTTTTAATGATTTGAAAAATTAATAACTCCTTCAATTTTTATCATTTTTGATTGGTTCTTTTTGCAATAATTCACAAAAATGTTGAAATATTTTATTCCACCAAAAAATTAGATTTATATTATTTATTTAATATAATTAGTATTTTTGTGAATAAATTCATTTTTAATTGTTTTTAAACATTCTAAAAGTGAATATTTACTTTGAAAATCAAAACCTAATGAGTTTAAATATTCCTTGTGATTATCCCTCATTTTTTCCAAACCTTAAACAAAATCATAAATGGATTATTCAAATTTATTTTGTATTTTGTTTGATTTTCTTTAAATATTTACTTTTAAAGATTAAAATTAGGGTTTTTGATTAATTCAACTTTCAAAATTGATTTAAAACTTTTTGGGCCTCTAATAGAGTGTAAGACCCAATCTTTTTTTTGACCAAATCATTTTCGGGCCTCAGTGTAT
This sequence comes from Lathyrus tuberosus, assembly GCA_022829125.1. NCBI lineage: Eukaryota > Viridiplantae > Streptophyta > Magnoliopsida > Fabales > Fabaceae > Lathyrus > Lathyrus tuberosus. The sequence continues at coordinate 7,615,299 of JALAZF010000170.1, forward strand.
TGTATAAGTCCCGATACCGTAAAAAACAAACGGCGCGATCGTCGCCTTTTGAAAAATAAACCCTGGGTCTCTCATCGAGCTATAAGACTCATTTAAAACTTTTTGGGCCTCTAATAGAGTGTAAGACCCAACCCCCTTTTAACCAAAAACATTTTGGGCCTCACTAAGTCCCTCTGCGTTAAAAGAAAACCTCGGTGCGATCGCCATTTCAAACGAAAAGTCAACTGGGCCTACCCTCGTGTTATAAGCCCCACTCTTTTTATTGGAAACCTTTTGGGCCTCTTGAGAGAGTGTAAGACCCGTCCCTTTGTACAGAAAACCTTTTTGGGCCTCAGTCACTTGTATAAGTCCCTCTGTACAAATTCAAACAGTGCGCTCACTGATAAAACCCTGGGCCTCTCCTTGAGCTGTAAGCCCCAAATCTTTCTTTTTCAAAGCACTTTCTCCTTTGATTTTGAATATACTGTTGTTTTCAATCTTTCTTTGTTGAACAACTAACCAAACAGCATGGAAGCTCTACAACCGAGTAAGTGGTTATTGCTTTCATTTACCGCTTTAATATACATATAACTGTATTGTGGGGCTGTTTCACTGTAAGTCTTCTTTCATAAACTCATATCAACTGTGTAATAATAGTATAGATATTTAGAGTTTCCCCGGCAACTACGTCTAGCATTAAGCCCGTTGATCACTCTTAAATAGTCAAAACTAGATCCCCATAAGATTACCAGACACAATCTTCCCTCCTCTTGGGGTTAAACAATATGGAGATATGAAAGGCAGCATTCTCGGTGAACCCTTTCATAAACTGTCACTCGTAGAAGTTGTCAAAGAAACTCTACTCCCCAGAGATGATATTTTCTCCGTGAATGGCATCTCTTGAGTTTCTTCCAAATTCTCGAACTTTCCTGACTTGATCTATTCCTTGTGAATAGCTTGCCTTGAATTTCTCGGGGTTTGGCGACCCGCAGGCTTTTTAAAATCACTTGTCAAGAAACTCTATTCCCCAGAGATGATCTTTTCTCCGTGAATGGCATCTCTTGAGTTTCTTCCAAATTCTCGAACTTTCCTGACTTGATCTATTCCTTGTGAATAGCTTGCCTTGAATTTCTCGGGGTTTGGGGACCCATCGGCTTCTTAAAAGCAACCCAGCCTCCTCTTGGGCTTAGTATAAGGACCTGCCGGCTTCTTAGAAGTATTCACAACCTCCTCTTAGGCTTCGTATAATGATCTCTTCCTCCGGGAATGATAGCCTTCTCTTGGGCATCGTACAAGGGCCCGTCGGCTTCTTAAAAGTTTCCAGCCTCCTCTTGGGCTTCGTACAAATTGTCCCGACGACCTCCTAGAGGTATAGGAACAAAACTCAATTATCTGCATAGAACAGTCCTTTCAAAGAGTCTACTACTGTTTCTCAAAGCATGGTACAAAAGATGAAACTCTAGACTTGGACAGTCTAATCTCCTTGAGTCTCAAAGACATTCTCAAGCACCTCTTCAAAAATAGGAAGAAAACCCGTAGACTCGGACAGTCTCAATACCCTTCGGATTTCCCGCTTCCTTAAAGAACGGGCATAACCCGGATCCTTGAATCAAATCCTTGAGTACAGTGTTGCTCATATAAGAACTGGTTTTCTCTTTAAAATCAGTATACTGGACCTGTCACTTAACTGAAACAACGTTTAGCCTCTCTCTCGGGCTTTGTACGAGACACATAAGAGACTCCCTCTTTGAGTCAGTTACCCCTTTCGCCTCCATCTCGGGCTTTATACAAGATACAAAAAGGTTCTTATTGAGCCAAACAAGTTTTCGCATCCATATCGGGCTTCGTACGAGATACAAAAAACTCTCTTGTTGAGTCAATTAGCCTCCACCTCGGGCTTTATACGAGATACCAAAAGATTCCCTCATTGAATCAAAACCTTTTAGCCTCTCTCTCTCGGGCTTTGTACGAGACACATATTAGCTTCCTCTTAGGCTTTGTATAAGAAAACCACTGGTTGATCCAATTAACCTTTTAGCATCAAAGCTGTACCTCGTTCACAGTACACAAACATCAACAACTCTTTCCCCTTCATCTAATCGTTGTAAGCGGCAAGCCTCTGGATTATCTACATCTATGCCACTGTCCCTCTTTTAGCATGAGAAATTCCTAAGGAAAGATAGCATTGCTCTACACTGAGTTAAAGTCTTCTCCTTCAGGTTAAAACCCCTATAAAGGAAATTATGGCATTGCTAGGATTCACATATCCCAGTTAAAGTAATCCTCCTTTATAAATCAGTCACCCGACGGTTGTGACAGACAACCCCCTCTTTAGAGATGATAAATTCTCTCTAAGGTCAACACTTTCAGCTTCACATCTTGGGCTTTGAACAAGATACAAATAGACTCTTCAACTTCTCATCTTGGGCTTTGAACAAGATATAAACCACCTTTCAGCTTCACGTCTTGGGCTTTGAACAAGACACCAAAAACACCCATTTCCTCCCATAGAATAGGAGGAACTACGAACGCTCTGATTTCCCTGTTTCGGTAAACGGGAATACGTAGGCATAAGATTGAAAGAAAAATTTTAGCGAGCACACTAAACAAAAACCCAAAATCCTATACATCCTAATCTGAAGCAGTATCCTAACAAAAAAAGAGAGAAAACAGTATTGGCGAAAATACAAATAACCAATACAAAGGCCCCCCACATTGATAGCATTCGTAACTTAACAGACCGCTGTTTAAACTCAGTATGCAAAGCAGGGTTAATTGGAGACATCTATTTCCCTTCCTTCATCAGCTTTAATAGGATAAAAAATGAATCGACTTGTAGTAAGCTCAACCGCAGAGAGAGACCAGCGCTTAAGAACCGCGTCCAAAATTGCTCGCTACAGAAAAATGGCGCCCACCGTGGGGCGCGTTTTCTTTTTTTCTCTTCACTTATGTGAAAACCACATATTGGGGCTTCCGCCGGGGAACCCATTTTCTGTCAGGAACTTAGGCTTCATAGCTTTAAAGGTCTAGGATGTTTAGGACAAATATATATACTGCTTTTCCTAATTGCTATACACGTTTATTTTTCTGCTAATGGGAATGCGTGTGATGCTGCATGTGGAAAGATTGAGTATACACTTAAGATAAGTGATGGCGACGGGTCGACCATCAACCTCAGTAGAGGCTGACCAATGCAACCCATTCTCTCACCTAGACAATGGGCTGATTGTTAAGTCTGAGAAGCTGAGGAGCCAAACCCTTTCGTAGTGCGGAAACTATCGAGAATAGTTGTTACGCGATACTACCCTCATTTGAGGCTGGTGATCTATTCTCGGTGAATGGCACTTACTCTAAGATTGCTCTACAACTCGCTGGCGATCCGCTTATTGTTTTGCTTTCCTGGGAGGAGCTGATGATAATGAGTACAGGTACAAAAATCACCCTAGTATAAACCTTTGGGGATGGGTACAGCCTTGACTTCATGACAACGACCCGTTGACCCCATGTTTTTTCTATGTTTTTGTGTGCTGCATTCATGCATTCATTTAAAAAACATTAAAACATTCAAAAAACTTCTCTTCTAGTTTCTCTGTTTTTCGAATTAAACTAAGACTGTGATTGCAAATATCAGAGAAAAGGATTGCACTAATGGATTTCGGTAGAAGGAGAACTCATACGTACACCTTCAAGGTTCCAAAACTAGAGGATTTGAGAAGGTTAGCAAGGATGATCACTAACCCTGAGGCTTTCAGAGCCAAGCACGGAGGTTTGCTACCGCTATTAAGAGTCCATGTGATTGAGGGAATCATGGATGCGCTCATTCAGTTTTATGATCCGATTTATCACTGTTTCACATTCCCGGATTACCAGCTCGCACCAACGCTGAAGGAGTATTCTCATCTGATTGATTTACATATCACAGATCGAGCTCCATTTTCTGGACTGGAAGAAATTCCAAAGAATCAGACCATTGTAAGAGCAATTCATTTGGATGAGTCTGAGGTCAGGACTCACCTAACTACCAAAGGTGGCATCCAAGGTTTGCCAGCCCAGCTCTTGACAAAGAAAGCCTTGTATTTTGCCAGTATAGGAAACGTGACTGCTTTTGAAAGCATCTTTGTCTTGCTCACCTACAGGTTATTTTTGTTTCCCAACATTAATAATTTCGTCGATATTAACTCCATTAAGGTTTTTCTCATTGGAAACCCTGTACCGACTTTGCTCGCAGATGCGTATCATTCTGTACACTTGGGAAATTTATACAGCGGAGGGGAGATCACATGCTGTGTACCTTTGCTTTACAAATGGTTTATCTCCCACTTGCCCAAGTCTGCTGCTTTTTGGGATTGCAAGAGTGCCTTACGTTGGTCGCAGAAGATCATGTCCCTCACCAACTCTGACATAGATTGGTGTAATAGGATCTTTAATGGAATCAGAATCATTGATCGTTGTGGAAACTTCCCCAACGTACCCCTTATAGGAACTAAGGGAGGAATCAACTACCATCCAGTTCTCGTTCATCGTCAATTTGGATACCCGATGAGACACATCCCATGGGGTGTTCATCTGGAAGGTCTTTTCTTCAAGGAAGGAGAAAGTGACAGAGCACTAAAGATGGAAATAGTGCACGCTTGGAAGCATGTTCATAAGAAAGGACGAGAGTCTCTGGGAAAACCAGATTGTGTCTCGGTGGAGCCTTATCTCCACTGGGTGCAAACTAGAGCTCTCAAGCTAAAGATGCCTTATCCTCATTACGGAATTCTTCCGTCGAGGGAATCTGTCATGTACTTCATGATGGAAACTGAAAAGCTTCAGGTTACTCTCAATAAAGTTCAACGGGAGAGAAGGTCTTGGAAGAACAAGTACCGCACCCTCGACGTAGAGTGCATCAAAATACAGCAATTACTGAAAGAGAAAGATGCTCTGATTGAAATTTTGGAGCAACATGCTGTGGATAATCAGGATAACCAAAGGAATTTGCTCACTCCCTTCACCTGGCAAAGGAATGACAACCCGACAACGGCCCAAGAGCCCCGGTCAAAGAAAAGGAAAGTACCAGAATCAGCACCCGATTTCTCTTCAGAGAGGACTCAAGACCCATTAGTTTAGGTTTCTGTTTCTGCACCTTGTAATCTACTGTATTTCCATTTCTGTAATCCTTTGAATTTCAATAAAAAGGGGTTTCCCCACTGTTTGATATTTGTAATCTAATTGTCGAAGTTTATTTTGATTAAACCAAAAGAACAATTAATATAATCATTGCATTCATCATTCTCACATCGCGTATTCTTCTTCCCTACGAATCTCACGTTTGTGTCTCGGTTCTAGAGTCAAACTGTCTCATTCGTATAATACTCGGGCCAATCGTCAGGAAAAGATGGATGACCTTGAGGAAGAAAACAGAGAGTTGAAGGAAGAGATCAACGCTCTAAGAGAGGATATGAGGAAGCTTTGTAATGACATGCAAGCCATGGCAGAAGCTCAGCTACAAAGGACTGTGATCTTAGAGATCACCTCAATGCCCATAGTGGAGAAGTATGATCCTAGGTATCAAATGCCGAAAGATCGTCCTTGGGGCATGCCTGTTAACTATATCCCAGAAGGATATGTTCCGCCGATCACTGAAGATCAGGGAATCACAACAGAAGCCGCTGGGCCTGAAGGTTACAAACTTCGGGAAAGCGAAGATGCCAGGGGCATACTGAAGACTCCTGAAGGTTACAAACTTCAGGAAATGCCAAGATTCGTTGCCGTAGTCACGGTACCACCCCCTGTGGTGCACACTGTCCCGGAAGGACAGATTCCACAGATACCTGCTGGTAAAAAGGAAACTATGTTTGAAAGGGTAACTCTTGCCCTCAAAGCCATCTGGTGATGTACGCTCGGCGGATGTCAGCTCAGATGGAGAATCAGGACCTACTGATTCACTACTTTCAGGATAGTTTAACCGGTGCTGCCCTCAAATGGTACATGGGTTTAAACCGTGCCACGATCAGCACTTTCAGAGATCTTGGCACTGCCTTCGTCCAATAATACAAATACAATTTGAACATGGCACCGGACAGAGATCAACTCAGATCGATGTCGCAAAAGGACAAGGAAACCTTTAAGGAGTATGCTCAAAGGTGGCATGAGATTGCCTCTCCAATTTGTCCACCTCTGGAGGAAAAAGAGATGACAAAGATTTTCTTAAAGACCTTAAGCTCATTTTACTATGACCGAATGGTTGCAAGTGCACCCAGTGATTTCACCGAGATGGTGGGCATGGGCGTACGTCTTAAGGAAGCTGTCCGAGAAGGACATTTGGTAAAAGACACTGGATCGACGAGCGGTACTAAAAAATATGGTAGTGCTCTCCCTAAGAAAAAAAAGCAAGATATTGGGAATATCTCTCTCGGAAAGCAAAGGCGACGTTATCAACCGGTAGCAGCTGTGACTCCTGCTATCAACCCTGCATCTATTCCTACGTATCAACCTCAGGTTGTGCAGAGCCAACCTGATCAACAAAGGACACAACAACCTCTTCAGCAGGCTCATCCTCCATACAACAACAACCGTACAACACGGCCATCAGGGGCTAAGGGGCATATTAAGACTAAATCTCCTCTTACAGTACCGGAAAATCTGCCTTTTTGGTTTAAGGTGGATCAAACTTGCCCTTATCATCAAGGAGGTCCAGGGCATAACATAGAGACTTGTCTCAATTTCAAGTTCGACGTGCAAAAACTTGTTAGGAGCGGGGTCTTATCTTTCAAGGATACAAATCCTAATGTTCTCACGAACCTGCTGCCTCAACATGAGAAGGCTGCAGTCAATTTGATAGAAGAAGAGACTAACGATGTCTATCAAATTCACGATGTACTCTTGTTGAAAACCAATTTGGTCAAGATGCATTGTAGACAGAGTGGATATGGCCATGTGCCACCTCATAATTATCACCAGTGTGATATCTGCTCTAAAGACAATCAGGGATGTTCTGTGGTGCAAGCAGCTCTACAGGAACAGATGGATCTCGGATGGATCCAAGAGCACCGAGTTCGTGGAGTTAACATGGTTTACACAAATTCTAACGTCATTCAGAACCACGACATCCGTGCGATGAATGTCAACTTGATGGCAATGCACTCAAGGCAAAGCCAGTATCATAATCTGCCGCAGCACGATTACAGTTCCTGTCTGATTTGCTCGGTAGACAAACAGGGATGCTCTTTCATACAAGAGGCCCTCCAGCGTCAGATGGATCTTGGATGGATCCAAGACTACCATGATAGGAATTCCTATCAAATTAACATGGTTCAGATCTTTGATATTCGCGTGATGAATGCCAGCATGGTAGAGTTACATGCTGAGCAGGTCCGACTCGGATTCTTAATATCACACGACTATCAAAGCTGTAAAGCAGGTTGCGAAAACTATCGAGGTTGTATCCTTGTCCAGGAGGCACTTCAGCACTTGTTAAATCACTGGTGGATGCCAATCTATATGGATGAAAATACTCAGCAAATTAGTATCAGTAACAGGAATCCTACTCGGCATCAGAGTCAGGATGTCCGATCTGTGGAAGCTAACCTAGTGAGGTTACATTGTATTCAAAGTGGGCGTGACCAGGTGCCACCACCCAATTATGACTGTTGTAGCGTCTGTTCAGAAAATAACCAAGGGTGTTACCTTGTGAGAGCAGCTCTTCAGGGTCAGGTGGATCGTGGAGAGATTCGCCCATATCCGGGTTCTGGACCCATCAACTGGACGCCGAACTACCTTGCCGAGCAAGTTGAGGATGTTGTCACGATCTCTAGTCATCACAGGACCAGGGATGTTTTTGCCATTATCCCTCTACTTGATGAATCTAAAGTTCCCAACCGGGAACGGATCGAGATTAATTATGATGGTCAGAAAAATCAGAAGGCTCCTGTAGTTATCTATCTACCAGGACCACTACCGTATGAATCAGCTAGGGCAATCCCTTACAAATACGGTGCGACGACAGTTGAAAATAGAAAGGAAATGCCATTACCCTCCGTCGTGAATATTGCAGACATCAGTCGTGTAACACGGAGCGGTCGAATCTTCAACCGAGGAGTTGGAGAACCTAACAAGGAAAAGGAACTTCAGACAGAAACTCCTGGTCCATCAGTCAGTCAATCCAGTAATCCCGACCTTTTGAAAAATAATGATGAGATGCTGAAGCTCATCCAAAGGAGTGAATACAACATTGTCGATCAACTGTTATAAACTCCTTCAAAGATCTCACTGTTACTCAGTTCAGAAGCCCACAGGGAGGCTCTACAGAAAGTCTTGGAGCAAGCCTTTGTGAAACAGGATGTAACGATTAGACAGTTCGATAGTATTGTCTCTAACATCACTTCCGGCAATAATTTGGGATTTAGTGATGAGGAATTACCCGAAGAGGGTCACCGTCATAACATGGCGCTCAACATTACAGTTAACTGCCAGGACGATGCTTTAGCCAACATACTGGTAGACACAGGGTCAGCCCTGAATGTTATGCCGAAGTCCACTTTGATGCAATTATCATTCAAAGGCCCTCCGATGAGAATCAGCGAGGTCGTCGTCAAACCGTTCGACGGATCCAAAAAAATAGTTATCGGCGAAGTTGATCTTCCCATAACTATTGGTCCTCACACTTTCCAAGTCACTTTCCAGGTCATGGATATCCAGGCAATGTACAATTGTTTATTAGGAAGACCTTGGATACATCAGGCTGGAGCGGTCACTTCGACCCTCCACCAAAAGCTAAAGTTCGTCAAGAACGATCAACTTGTCATAGTCTGCGGAGAACAGGCCTTGCTCGTAAGTAACTTATCATCATCTACTGGCATAAAACCCGAGGAGGTTATTAGAACTCAGTTCCGAGCACTGTCGGTAAGCAAGGACAATCAATCCCAAGGAGGAACCTCGATTTCCTCATACAAAGATGCTATCAAAGCGGTCGAGAGTACCGATACAGCTGGATGGGGACAGCTTGTCATTCCTATTGACAATAAAACAAAGAAGGGTCTTGGTTTTTCTGCAACCTGTACCCGGACAGCTGCCAACGATGAAAGTCTTCATCCCCTTCAAAACTTCTTCCACAATGGAGGTTTCCTTCACCCAGTGTCTCAGACAGTTCATGCTATCAATGAGGAAGATCCCTCTGACACAGAGGAAGAGTGGAAGTCATATCTTAACAAGGACAGTTATATGTCTCAGGAAGAAGCGCCTACGCCATTTTACTATCCCGCACAGAATCCGAGATTTATACCAAGGTCAGACGTCAAAATGATCTATGGAGATTGTGATCCGGAAGGATGTTGTGCTCCGCCCAATTCATTAGAGGAAGACACTCCAATGAAAGACAACTTTGACCACAACTACTATGGCCCAATGGATGGTCTGCCAATGTGGCAACCTTACCCAGGAAACTTGGGGCAAGAGAGTCAGTCAAACAATGAAAATCAGCTGACCATCATTGAACAGAATACTTATGTCCCCACCATGTCATGGGATCAACACTCAGGTCATTCAGAAACTACTCAACATGAAGATGAATTCGCAACGTTTGCAGGACTTGAATTCATCAACTATGCTTTTCCCGAGGTCAACGTCATCGAGAGAGATGACTCCTCCAGTTCCAAAGAAGTTTGGGACACTCTGGGAGAACCAAGTGGAAAATACGACTATATGGTCAAGTACACCGCTCCCGAAAGCTCTCGTATCAGACTCGAAGATATCCAGCCAACTGGATGGGGAGATACAGTTGAGAACATAAATACTCTGCGAAATGCAATAGAGGAATCCTCCTACGACAACTCTGCCTGGGAGACAGATTCCAATGATCCTGCTCCGCCAAAAATCAGCGTCATTTCTGAAGACAAATCAAGGAAGGTACCAAACTTTGTAATTCACCGAGGAGTTCGCCGCCAATGGGTTGCCGTCGAGGTTCCAAAGATCGTTCATCAGTCATAGTAATTGCCATCTTTTAACCTTTCACCCTGCCCAGGTGAAACAGATGTTTTGATAGGGCTCGCTTTCTGTAAATTATCCCTCTTCGCTTCGCCCAAAGCGACAGAGTTTTGTTTTATAGGGATGTAGTTTCAAGATTCGACTTGTTCATTAATAAAATAATGTCGTTCTGTAATTTCCGCATTAATTGATGTTTTCTCTTTTTGCTTTTTCAGAAAATGGTAATCCTAAAAAACAATTCAAAAATAAAAACAAGCAGTAAATAAAACACTGCACACACTTGCATTTTCTCTATCTCTTCTAAACACGAATCATCATGTCATGCAGATTTCTTGTTTTAAACCCCGTTGAAACATACGATCTGATGCCTTCTCCCAACTTTGAGTTCCCGGTATTCGAGGCTGAAGAAGAAAATGACGACGAAATTCCAGAAGAGATCTCCCGACTACTCAGACAAGAGGAAATGTCCATTGACCCTCACAAAGAACCGTTGGAAACAGTAAACTTGGGTTCAGAAAAAGAGAGAAAAGAAATCAGGATTGGGGCACTGCTCAGTCCGGCTGCCAAAGAGAGTTTGATAAAGCTTCTCAAAGAATTCCCCGATGTATTCGCTTGGTCCTATCAGGATATGCCAGGGTTGGATACCAGCATCGTGGAACATCACTTACTGTTAAGATCGGAATGTCCGCCAGTAAAGCAGAGGTTGAGATGAACTCACCCAGACATGGCCATCAAAATCAAAGAGGAAGTACAGAAACAGATTGACGCGGGTTTCCTCGCCACATCAGAATATCCTCAATGGTTAGCCAACATCGTACCTGTTCCCAAAAAGGACGAAAAAGTCAGAATGTGTGTTGATTACAGGGATCTGAACAAGGCAAGTCCAAAGGACGACTTTCCTTTACCACACATTGACATGCTGGTAGACAGCACAACAAAGTTCAAAATTTTCTCCTTCATGGATGGATTCTTGGGCTATAACCAGATCAAAATGGTGCCGAAAGACACGGAGAAAACTTCATTCATTACCCCATGGGGTACCTTTTGTTACAAGGTAATTTCGTTCGGTTTGAAGAATGCTGGGGCAACCTATCAAAGGGCCATGACTACTCTGTTTCATGACATGATACACAAAGAAATCGAGGTATATGTCGATGATATGATTGCAAAATAAAAAATAGAGAGTGATCACGTTAAACATTCGTCAAAATTGTTCGAACGTTTAAGAAAATTCAAGCTCCGCTTGAATCCCAATAAGTGCACCTTCGGTGTCCGTTCAGGGAAACTACTAGGGTTCATCGTCAGCCAGAAAGGAATTGAGGTTGATCCTGACAAGGTCAAGGCCATTCGAGAAATGCCTTCTTCGAAAACTGAAAAACAAGTCAGAGGATTCCTGGGATGTTTGAACTACATCTCCAGATTCATATTCCTTATGACCGCGATCTGTGCGCCGATTTTCAAATTACTCAAAAAGAACCAGGATTGCGTTTGGACAGAAGATTGCCAAATTGCCTTCGACAGTATCAAGGAATATCTGTTGAATCCTCCGATTTTATCACCTCCAGTGGAAGGAAGACCACTGATCATTTACCTCACAGTCCTAGAGGACTCAATGGGATGTGTACTTGGCCAACAAGACGAAACCAAACGGAAAGAGTCTGCCATTTACTATTTAAGCAAGAAGTTCACCGACTGCGAGACTCGGTACACGATGCTTGAGAAAACTTATTGCGCTTTGGCTTGGGCAGCCAAACGTCTTCGCCAATACATGATTTGTCATACTACTTAGTTAATCTCCGAAATGGATCCAATCAAGTACGTCTTCGAAAAGCCTGCTCTCACGGGAAGAATTGCCCGTTGGCAGATGTTATTATCAGAATATGACATAGAGTACCATGCTCAGAAAGCCGTTAAGGGAAGTATTCTAGCTGATCATTTGGCTCATCAACCGATTGACGATCAAGAATCAATCGGGTTTGACTTCCCAGACGAAGATGTCATGTATCTAAAGATGAAAGACCGCGATGAACCGCTACCCAGTGAAGGGCCAGAACCAGGTTCCCAATGGGGACTTATCTTTGACGGAGCAGTTAATCATTACGGAAATGGAATTGGGGCAATCATTGTTACCCCTCAGGGTACCCACATTCCTTTCACTGCTCGACTTACGTTCAAGTGTACGAACAATGAGGCCGAATAGGAAGCTTGTATCATGGGTCTCGAAGAAGCAGTTGATTTAAGGATCAAGAACTTGGATGTATACAGCGATTCAACCTTGGTTATCAATCAGATAAAAGGAGATTGGAAGACATACCAATCTGGATTGATTCCTTACTGTAGCGAGCGATTTTGGACGCGGTTCTTAAGCGTTGGTCGCTCTCTGCGGTTGAGCTTACTACAGGTCGATTCATTTTTTATCCTATTAAAGCTGATGAAGGAAGGGAAATAGATGTCTCCAATTAACCCTGCTTTGCATACTGAGTTTAAACAGTGGTCTGTTAAGTTATGAATGCTATCAATGTGGGGGGCCTTTGTATTGGTTATTTGTATTTTCGCCAATACTGTTTCTCTCTTTTTTTGTTAGGATACTGCTTCAGATTAGGATGTATGGGATTTTGGGTTTTTGTTTAGTGTGCTCGCTAAGATTTTTCTTTCAATCTTATGCCTACGTATTCCCGTTTACTGAAACAGGGAAATCAGAGCGTTCGTAGTTCCTCCTATTCTATGGGAGGAAATTGGTGTTTTTGTGTCTTGTTCAAAGCCCAAGACGTGAAGCGAAAGGTAGTTTGTATCTTGTTCAAAGCCCAAGATGTGAAGCTGAAGGTGATTTGTATCTTGTTCAAAGCCCAAGATATGAAACTGAAGGTTCGACTTTAGAGAGAATTTGTCATCTCTAAAGAGAGGTTTGTCTGTCACAACTGTCGGGTGACTGATTTATAAAGGAGGATTACTTTAACTAGGATATGTGAATCCTAGCAATGCCATAATTTCCTTTATAGGGGTTTTAACCTGAAGGAGAAGACTTTAACTCAGTGTAGAGCAATGCTATCTTTCCTTAGGAATTTCTCATGCTAAAAGAGGGACAGTGGCATGGATGTAGATAATCCAGAGGCTTGCCGCTTACAGCGATTAGATGAAGGGGAAAGAGTTGTTGATGTTTGTGTACTGTGAACGAGGCACAACTTTGATGCTAAAAGGTTAATTGGATCAACCAGTGGTTTTCTTATACAAAGCCTAAGAGGAGGCTAATATGTGTCTCGTACAAAGCCCGAGAGAGAGGCTAAAAGGTTTTGATTCAACGAGGGAATCTTTTGGTATCTCGTATAAAGCCAGAGATGGAGGCTAATTGACTCAATAAGAGAGTTTTTTGTATCTCGTACGAAGCCCGAGATGGAGGCGAAAACTTGTTTGGCTCAATAAGAACCTTTTTGTATCTTGTATAAAGCCCGAGATGGAGGCAAAAGGGGTAATTGACTCAACGAGGGAGTCTCTTATGTGTCTCGTACAAAGCCCGAGAGAGAGGCTAAACGTTGTTTCAGTTAAGTGACAGGTCCAGTATACTGATTTTAAAGAGAAAATCAGTTCTTATATGAGTAACATTGTACTCAAGGATTTGATTCAAGGATCCGAGTTATTCCCGTTCTTTAAGGAAGCGGGAAATTTGAAGGGTATTGAGACTGTCCGAGTCTACGGGTTTTCTTCCTATTTTTGAAGAGGTGCTTGAGAATGTCTTTGAGACTCAAGGAGATTAGACTGTCCAAGTCTAGAGTTTCATCTTTTGTACCATGCTTTGAGAAACAGTAGTAGACTCTTTGAAAGGACTGTTCTATGCAGATGATTAAGTTTTGTTCCTATACCTCTAGGAGGTCGTCGGGACAATTTGTACGAAGCCCAAGAGGAGGCTGGAAACTTTTAAGAAGCCAACGGGTCCTTGTACGAATCCCAAGAGGAGGCTGTCATTCCCGGAGGAAGAGATCATTATACGAAGCCTAAGAGGAGGCTGTGAATACTTCTAAGAAGCCGGCGGGTCCTTATACTAAGCCCAAGAGGAGGCTGGGTTACTTTCAAGAAGCCGATGGGTCCCCAAACCCCGAGAAATTCAAGGCAAGCTATTCACAAGGAATAAATCAAGTCTGGAAAGTTCGAGAATTTGAAAGAAACTCAAGAGATGCCATTCACGGAGAAAAGATCATCTCTGGGGAATAGAGTTTCTTGACAAGTGCTTTTAAGAAGCCTGCGGGTCCCCAAACCCCGAGAAATTCAAGGCAAGCTATTCACAAGGAATAGATCAAGTCAGGAAAGTTCGAGAATTTGGAAGAAACTCAAGAGATGCCATTCACGGAGAAAAGATCATCTCTGGGGAGTAGAGTTTCTTTGACAACTTCTACGAGTGACAGTCTGTGAAAGGGTTCACCGAGAATGCTGCCTTTCATGTCTCCATATTGTTTAACCCCAAGAGGAGGCAAGACTGTGTCTGGTAATCCTATGGGGATCTAGTTTTGACTATTTAAGAGTGATTAACGGGCTTAATGCTAGACGTAGTTGCCGGGGAAACTCTAAATATCTATACTATTATTACACAGTTGATATGAGTTTATGAAAGAAGACTTACAGTGAAACAGCCCCACAATACAGTTATATGTATATTAAAGCGGTAAATGAAAGCAATAACCACTTACTCGGTTGTAGAGCTTCCATGCTGTTTGGTTAGTTGTTCAACAAAGAAAGATTGAAAACAACAGTATATTCAAAATCAAAGGAGAAAGTGCTTTGAAAAAGAAAGATTTGGGGCTTACAGCTCAAGGAGAGGCCCAGGGTTTTATCAGTGAGCGCACTGTTTGAATTTGTACAGAGGGACTTATACAAGTGACTGAGGCCCAAAAAGGTTTTCTGTACAAAGGGATGGGTCTTACACTCTCTCAAGAGGCCCAAAAGGTTTCCAATAAAAAGAGTGGGGCTTATAACACGAGGGTAGGCCCAGTTGACTTTTCGTTTGAAATGGCGATCGCACCGAGGTTTTCTTTTAACGCAGAGGGACTTAGTGAGGCCCAAAATGTTTTTGGTTAAAAGGGGGTTGGGTCTTACACTCTATTAGAGGCCTAAAAAGTTTTAAATGGGTCTTATAGCTCGAGGAGAGGCCCAGGGTTTAATTTTCAAAAGGCGACGATCGCGCCGTTTGTTTTTGACGGTATCGAGACTTATACAATACACTGAGGCCCAAAAATGGTTTGGTAAAAAACGATTGGGTCTTACACTCTATTAGAGGCCCAAAAGTTTGAAAATCAATTTTGAAAGTTGAATTAATCAAAAACCCTAATTTTAATCTTTAAAAGTAAATATTTAAAGAAAATCAAACAAAATACAAAATAAATTTGAATAATCCATTTATGATTTTGTTTAAGGTTTGGAAAAAATGAGGGATAATCACAAGGAATATTTAAACTCATTAGGTTTTGATTTTCAAAGTAAATATTCACTTTTAGAATGTTTAAAAACAATTAAAAATGAATTTATTCACAAAAATACTAATTATATTAAATAAATAATATAAATCTAATTTTTTGGTGGAATAAAATATTTCAACATTTTTGTGAATTATTGCAAAAAGAACCAATCAAAAATAATAAAAATTGAAGGAGTTATTAATTTTTCAAATCATTAAAAATAATAATATGAAAAATAACAAAATAAACAAGTGATAAAAAAAAGTCTGGGGCGAGGGGGATTCGAACCCCAGACCTCTCGCTTGCCAATACACACAAAACCAGCTGATGAACCGCTGGGGCGCAATGCCAATTCATTAATAACATGGCGAGTGAAAAATATATATCAAACTTAGTTGGAAAACCTGAAGAATGGCGCCATGGCCATCTTCTTCCTCGAGCTCGTGCATGAAGCACCATATCTCACTCATCTCTCAACCATTGGACATCATTCAAACACCAAACTCATGCGTTTTTTCACAAGGAAGAAGATGGCAATACCCAATTTTATTCATTTTCAGTGTATAACAAATTATATCATTGTGGCCGTATTAACCCTAATTTTGCAAAAGCAATCGAGTAGGCATGATTATGAGTGCAATGATCAAATTTTATGAGGGAAAACAATCAGCATATGATGGCAAGCAATTGGCAAAAATATCATGCGAGGAAATATGCATGGATCTTGGAGTTTGAGTTTTGAGGCTTACCTTGATGCAAGCTGAAATGGAACTCTGCACAAACTTTGTTCCAGTCGTGAATTAATGATCCCTACAGCTTCAATGGATGTTATGGAGTGTGTTACAAGCTTTGGAACACTTTGAAACTCTTTGGATCAAGCTGGAGACCTCCACCTGCATAATTGAGGCATAATGGCTTGGTTGAAGGGTGATTTTGAGCCTGAAGTGTTACAGTCGGTGTTTAAGTGTTTGGACACCTCACATACATCATATGTGATGTGTTTGAGCAATTGGAATTGATTGCCTAAGGCTGCAACTCAAAACTCGATAGTGGTTACTCAAAAACCAAAAAACTTGAGGTTTAAGGAAGAATGAGAGAAAGCAGTGTTGTAACTGGCTTTGGTGTGAGTTGAATGATCCATTGGGACCTCTATTTATAGGTGATCAACTTTTGTTTTGGAGGAATAGTGAATAGCTGCTGGATCAGATCACATTTGCATGGATTGGCTTGGAGGATTTCTTCTCAAGCAAGGCAAGCTAGCCATTCCCAAGAGCAGGGCTATGCCTTGACCAAAATCACATTCCTCGGATGTTTTTATTGTTGTTTAATCAGAGAATTTGACTGAGTAGGGTAGCTACCTTGACAATGCACTATTCCACATTAATGCACTTTGAATTCAAGGCAAAATGTGCCAAAGTGGATGAATTTCAAGTTGGAAGATTTCTTGGCTTTTTGACTCAGATTTATCAGTTGGATCAGATGCAATGTGATTGGTTTGAATACATGTGGCATGCTGATCCTCAGTTTTTGGTTCAAAATCGTGTGTGGCAAGCAAACATGCAAACTGATTTTTTCCAAAACAGCTTGCAGCAGCATGACTTTGGGCATGGATTTCTCTTGGCTCAAGTTGAATCAATTCATGCTGTTAAGCTCTTTAAATTCTTGGCAACATATGCAACAACATTGATGTTTAACTTTGGACTTAATTCAGCTTGCATCTATGTGAAAAGATCTCACAAGTTTTGATGTTTCAACAAAATCTGTTTTGGACAGAATTTTTCTAAGTGTTGGAAAATGGTGTACTTTCATATTTTCAGCTATTTTGGCTCACTCATAGCTCAAAATCCACAATGAATTGGAATTAGTTCTAGTTGAAGTTTTTTTAGAGGGAAATGAGATCTACAAATCAAGCTTTGGATGGGAAAAAATGGCCCTGTGGTTTAGGAGTTATGACCCTCCAAAGTTGGTACCCTAGCCACTTTATTTTTAACTTAGAAAATTTTCTAAGTTTTTATGGTTACCCCTTTTACAAGTTATCCAACTTTTCTTGATTTTTCTTGATGAATGATGATTCAAATCATACATTAACATCATTTTAGGGTTAAAAATCCATTTTGGTGAAAAATCTCAAAAAGTCGAAGTTGACTTTTGTGCACAGTTGACTTTTTATCAGATGAATTCCAAACTGTGCAATTCTTCAGGAAATCATGTCCGTGACCTAAATCAAACTTGATGGACATGTTCCATGGGTGTCATGGGGTATATTGAGGCATGTCCTAGGGTTTGGGAGCATGTCCTGGTCAATAGTCAAAGTTACAGTTAACTTTTTCCTTAAAACCCTAACTATGGTGCAGATGAAATTGAAACTTGTTGCTCAAGCTTCTTGGATCAATCCATTGTTACAAATGGATCAATGTAGTGTATTAGAGACCCTCAAATCCTCCTTTGAGGTCTTGGCTCATGATTTGCCCTAAAAGTCAACTTAGGGGTGAATTAGGTCAAGAAACCCTAATTCCTGATTTTTTATGAATGCATCCCCTGAGGCCAAATTAGCTTGATGATTGGGTCCATGATGTTCCATGGAGCATATTAGGTTGTGTTTTGGATCTTTGGCTCATGCCCAGAGGAAATTTTCCATCTGGAGGCCCTGGTCGACCAAAACCCTAATTTGGTAACACTGGCGATCTTGAGACTTGATCCACCTAGAAGGGAGCAGCCTTGTGCTTAATCCTTGAAGTGGGAGTCCTTTTGATCCATTGTAGGTGTTTGAGAGGTTATACAAGTTGAATATCATGTCACTCCTTGATTGATCCTTTGTTTAAGCACTCAGAGAGGGCTTGAAACCCTAATTTTGATTGTAGTGAATGCTCACCCATCTTTGGGGAAACTGAAATTCTGGTATCAAGCGTGTGATGTTAAGGTGTGATGTCACAACAACACACTCTGCATAATGGACAGCAATAACAGTAAAATAACACCAAGAATTGTTGACCCAGTTCGGTTACAACCAACCTACTCTGGGGGCTACCAAGCTAGGGATGGAATTCACTACTTGTAGATATAATTTACAGACTCAACAACCCGTTGACAATCTCCTAAACTTATACTCTACTAATGACTTCCTACCTAAGAAACCACTTAGGTATGAGAACACCACTCAATCCCTTACAAACACTCAAAGAAACCACTTTGAGTAACCTTGATCTTACTTCACAGCTTCGATCAAGCAACCACTCTCTATTGCTTCACAGCTTCTAGAGAGGACAGAATACGACACAACAATTCACCCTAGAATTCTGGTTATATAACTCGTACGAAATACTCAAGACACTCAGCCTCTGCTCTTGATCTTCTCTCTATATTTCTGTACCTTTTTCCTTTGGTCTTGTGCACTTTATATAGCCCCTTGAATTGGTCTTGGACTTGCTACAATATCTCCCAGATTTGTTATTTAAAACTGAATATTTAAAACAGTTTTTCTCCTAAAATCTTTTTAAATCTTCAACCTTTTAAATCTCCTACAAATCTGCACCACATCTCCTATGCAGCAGCAAATATCTATCCCAAGATATTCGCATCCAATGAGACAGCTTGCTCTCCATAATTCCAGCTAATACGCAACCCTAACAACATCACAGCCTGCTGTTGTTAATTCTGCAGATCTGATGTCACAACATCACCTATGTGACATCAGACATCCAACTTCATCAAATACATACTTAACACAGCCCAGTGTTAAGACTTCAATGTTGCAACATCAGTACCTTGACATCAACATTGAATATACTTTATTTTACCAAAATTCCAACCAATCCAAGAACTAACAATCTCCCCCTTTGGCTAATTTTGGCTAAAACAATCTCTGCACTCTGCATCTTTAGAGACTTTAGCAGCGGAAAAACTTCAATAAAAAATTTTGAAACTTGAAACTCCAAGCAGCAGCATCAGTAACATCTTTAATTCACAAAACTCTGCTGCTCACATAAAAACTTCAGGCATATATCAAACTTCAATTCACTTCAGAATACTTTGCTTTACACAAACTCTGCTGCAGCACCTCATTAGCAGCATCTTCAATTTACTTCAGCATATATCATTATGCTTCAAAACAGCTGCACATACTATCTTCATCAGCTGCACATATTTCATTATTAGCAGCAATGAGCACTCCCCCTAAATGCAACATCCAACATAGTAGCTGTCAATTACTCCCCCTTAATATCTGCATCACATTAGCAGCATTTGGCATTCTTTGACACTTGAACCACTTGGCTATTTCTCATCTCCCCCTTTTTAGCCACAATTTGACAAACCTCAACAAGTTAAATCTCCTATGTCACCCTGTACAAAACCATACTTCTTCTGTCAGCAATATCCACATTTTGAAAAATGCACCTTTACTACAAAATCCATAGACAAGTACTCCCCCTGTCATGATTAACAAATGCTCTAGATGGAGATGAACATTTGAGCACATTTTCTAAGTGCATGCATTTTGGTACCACTGTCCCTTTCTCCAAAGGCTATCATACACTTCATCTTCACCATCCAAGGCAAACCTTCTACTTCATCATTCTCCCGTATGACTATGTAGATGCTCCTTAGATATAATGTAAGCACTAAGCTTCAGATCCAGAACAAAGACATCCTTCACCAAGGATACTCTTGACACTCTTGACACCAGGGTATTACATATGCTCCAAACTCAACACTGTGTCACAAACTCCATAAATTCTCAGTTTACTTATAAGCTTTACTGAGATCCAGTCTCTTCAAGAGATCAAAATTCATGCACCAGTAGTTGTTGAAACTGGTGAAGTCTTCAAAGACAGTAGTCATGCTTTGCCAAAACAAGCTACTAAACACATGACCATAATCTCCACCTCTTCTGACCAAAAATGCTAGAGCATCCAACTCCACATGTCCGATCTTAACCATCTTCCAGATATAACCACCAGCAAACACGATGCTATAACATCTTTTGAGACATCAGCTTCTCATCACCATTCAAAGGACTCATTGTACAAAGAAGTCCTTTCAAGAAGCTCCCAATAAAACACAGTCAGAGCAACTTATTCATACAC
This sequence comes from Lathyrus tuberosus, assembly GCA_022829125.1. Taxonomy (NCBI): domain Eukaryota; kingdom Viridiplantae; phylum Streptophyta; class Magnoliopsida; order Fabales; family Fabaceae; genus Lathyrus; species Lathyrus tuberosus. The sequence continues at coordinate 7,635,769 of JALAZF010000170.1, forward strand.
ACCTGAATACCATAAGTTCCCACACCCTCTCTGAACCATATCCTAGCAAACTCAACCATATCCAGAGTATCTATACCAAATTCTTTTTCCAGAACATACTTCCACCATTTTATGAAAAGCACAGGAATGTTATCTAGTATGGCCTTTTGAATTTTCTCAGAAGTTCTAACAACAACGACTTCCTTCATTTGAGAGATATCCTGGACATTATCATCAGACTTATCTCTGATCTTCCTATTTTTGGAAGAGATGAACACTTTACTCCTGGATTTTGTAGTACCATCCACATAGATCTTCTGCTTATCAGTTCTCATCTTTGGAGGTGACTCGATAGCTTTCCTCTTCCTTGATTTCAGCCGTTTAGCAACCCCAGGAACCACTTTTGCAATTAGTTCATCATCACTCTTCTTTATTTTAAGGCTAGAAGTACCTTTCTTGACTTGAGATGTTTTACCACCAGCTCTAGAATCTGCATCTTCCAACCTAAGGATTGTCAATTTGTGAAATTTTTCTTCTGAACTATAGGAGTCATTAGTCAGGTTGTCATCTTTCTTGGCCTTGCAAGTATTCAGCTCCCAACACTTCTTAAGGTCACAACTTTTGATCCTTCCATAAGCATTGTTGACTCCTTTATCTTGCTCACATAACTGACTACTCAAGTTGGCTTTTAACACATCATCCAACTTAGGAGTAACAGCACCATAAGTCATTAACCCAGATTGACTTTTTACCATACTTTCACACTTGATGTCACCATCTGATGTTACAACATCAACCTTAGCATCACTAGATAAGCTATCCACTTGAGGTATCCACTGATAGCAATTATCTTTGGATCTTACTCCCTTCATCACTACCTCATTCTGCTCATCAGCTACCACACATTCATTTTTGGTGTAGCTTATCTTGTAACCTTCATCACAAAGTTGACTTATGCTAATTAAATTAGCACTCAACCCTTGAACAAGGAGCGCATTCTCAAGAGTAAGACCATCATGATTCTTCACTCTTCCAACTCCTTCTACTACTCCTTTTTCACCATTGCCAAAAATAACATCATTTACATGGCAATGATTGAACTCTACCAAATGCTTCTTGGATCCAGTCATGTGCTTTGAACATCCACTGTCAAAGTACCATGCATCCATAGCAAAATGTCCATCTGATGTGTGAGCCAATAGACATGTGACCTGAGCTTTAGGAACCCATTGTTTAGCGACTTTAGGTCTGACCTCCTTCTGTCTGGTTTGAGGAACAGAATATGGATAACCATGGAGCTTGAAACAAGAGTACTACATATGTCCAAACCTTCCACAATAGAAGCATCTCACTCTGTCATCTCTGAATTGGTTATATCTTCTACCATTATGATATTGCTGTGGCTTCCACCCATAGTATTGTCTCCTCCTTCCAGAGTTGGTCTGTCTTCTATGGTGCTGATGTCTTTTACCATAGGTAGACTGTCTCCTGAACTGAGGATGCTGTCTTCTAGGCTGTCTCCTATGGTGATGAGGCTTTCTTCTTCCATAGTAATGGGGCACCGCCTTGTTGTATTCATATCCATACCAATCTCCCTGATGTTGAGACATCTGATGAGACATGTTCTGTTTCAACCTTGCAGCTTGCATGCTCTTGTGGTATTGTGGAGGCATATACTGACTAGCTCCTTGTGGCTGCTTTCTCTTCTGATTAGGACCACTCTTCTTCTCAATCTTCTTAGGTTGTGAAACATCAGCTTTCTTAGGTGTAGGATCCTGCTTCTTTGGCTGATGTTGAGACAAAAGTTGTGACACTTCCTTCTTTGAACCTGAAGTGCTTTCTTCTGAGGTTCCCTTATCCTCAGCCACATAATCTATCCCAGCTTTGTCTCCAGCAGCTTTTTCTGTCTGAAGGATCTTATCAAGTGTGTCTGTACCACAGCTCAGCATCCTAACAGACTTGGTCATATGATCAAGGTGAGCTTTAACCAGTACAACTTCATTTTCCAGACCAGCTTTTTCATTCTCAAGCTGAGCAATCTGTTGCTTGTGGCACTTGTTTTCTTGACAAATCTCAGCACTTTTTAGACACAACTCTTGATAGGTGGATGCTAACTCCTCATAGGTTATTTCTCCATCACTAGAATCATCATCAGAAACCATATCTCCAGTTAAAGCTCTCACATGCTTTACTGACTCACCTTCACTTTCATTATCAGAGTCAGACCAGGAAACTGTCATGCCCTTCTTCTGCTTTTTTAAGAAGGTGGGACATTCTTTCTTGACATGTCCATACCCTTCACACCCAAAGCACTGAACTCCTTTATCTTGGGTTGTTTTCTCTTCATCCTTCTTGCTGGTGTCAGAAGTCATGTTCTTGACATTAGGCCTTGATTTATTGTTCATTCTCTTGAACACTTTGGTGAACTGTCTTCCCAACATCACTATGGCCTGAGATAGATCCTCCTGCGATTCAGAACTCTTTCCTTTTTCTCCTGCATCATTTGACACCAAGGCTATACTTTTTGGCTTCTTTTCTGGTTCTTCCTCATTCAACCCAAGCTTAAAAGTTTGAAGAGATCCAATGAGCTCATCAACTCTCATCTTGCTGATGTCTTATGATTCTTCAATGGCAGTTACCTTCATCTTATACTTCTTAGGTAGGGTGTAACGCCCATATTTAATTAAATATTTTAATTAAATAGTATTGAGTATTTTTCCGAATATTTGTTGACTATGTTGAATATGTTAGTTGATGCTAATAAGTATTAATCGGGTAATTAGTCGATTTAGTCGGGAGAAGTTAATATTAGAAATAATATTTATTTTCATAGAATATTAATTAATTTAATTGATTTAAGTTGTGTTGGCTTTAGTAGGATAATTTAATTAAAAATGATTTAAGTCGTAGAAAATAATATGGTGTTAACTTAGTAGAAGTATAAGAAAATATTGAGCTTAGTTAGATGGTAGTAATAGCGGGGGTGTAGTAGTGAGGCCCAATAAGAAAATAAAATAATAGAATTATTATATTAGGTTTTTAGAAACAAAGAGGAGTTAGAAAGTGGCTATAAGTGGGAGTTGCAGAAAAAGAGGAAAAATAGGAGCAGAACGTGGAAGTTATGGAGAAGAGGAAAAGAGGAACAAGGGTTTTTGAGAGAGAATTCGTAGAGGCTGCTAGAGCAAGTTTTCAACCGGAAAAATTTAGAGCAACCTTCAATCCAAGGTAAGGGTGAGGTTCAAATTTTAAAACCGGGTATATGATAATTGATACGTGGGATTGAGATTTATATAATTTTCTACTGAATGTGTTGAAGTGTATTGATGAATTGGTTTTGTTTTTGTGAAATTTGATGTTTGCTAGATTGTTTGGTTGTTGTTCTATAGTGTTAAACTTAGGTTGGAATTTGGTTAAATCGATAGAAACTGATGTTTTCGCGGACGAAAGTCGAAATAGATTGCGTAGTTGTGTCGAGAAATGTTAGGCCGTGATCGAGTATGCTTGTTTTATCGAATTTGGTTGATTTTGTAAGTTTTTGCATTTTTGGAGATTTGGGGGTTTAAGATTCGGATTGAAATCGAAAGTCGTAGAATTCACGTTTGATGATTCCAAATCACTACTATATGTTTGATATGAATGAGTATGTGTTTGTTTCGAAGAAAATAATTGAATCGGTCGAATTTTCGGACGAAAATGCAAAATCTCGTAGGGCTGTTATGCAGAAAAATTCTGGTTTCGGAAAGTTTGGAAAATTCATATCTTTTGATCCGTAAGTCGGTTTTGACCCCCGTTCGAAGCGTTGGAAAGCTAACGAGATGTTCTTTCTAGGAAAAATGATTTTGAGGTCTGTATCTAGTTCAATTATAGCAGAAAATTGAAACCGTATCGTTGTGTTGATTTTTACCGTCGTGAATGCGTGCGATTGAAGTGTTATCGTGCAATATGCCTCAACAATGTTAACCGATTAATAATGCAGAGGAATAGCAATAATGTGGGGACTTAGAAATAACAATAGCAGATTTTGGATCAGAGTTGAATTTAATAACAGTAACATGATTTAGTAGGATTCGAGATTTGATATCAGGGAATCAAATAAATAGAAACAGTGGGAATTAGTAGCAATAATAGAGGTTGATGAAAATAGTACCGAATAGTGATATTAGTAGTTTTAACCGATATAATTGTTTAACCGAAATTAGTTGAAATTTTGCAGAAATAATTCGTAAGTGGTTGTAGTTATTTTTGGTTGGTTGATGTATGGAATTAGTCGAATAAGTAGAATTAAGCGGGAAGATTAGTTGTCCGGTATTAGTTGAAAATTGTTGGAGTAAGTCGTGTATACGAGTAGGTATTCTTGGTTTGATTATTTTGTTGAAATTATGTCGAATAAGTTGATTTGCAGGTGAAGTTGAATTGGGTTGAATTGTCCCGATTTATGGACATTATTAAGTTGCAGGTCTTATGGCCAACGTTGTTAAGTTGTTTTGTAATTGCAGGTCTTATGACCAACGTTGTTAAGTTGTTTTGCTGTTGCAGGTCTTGTGACCAATGTTGATTAAGTTGTTTGCAGTTGTTGCATTTTTGTCGTTGTTGTGTTGTGTTGAATAAGTTGATGTTGTGGTTATTGTCGCATGCATAGCATAGCATTATTAAGTTGGCCTGGATTGGCAATTTTTAAATTGGAGCTAATGCTCACCACGTTGGCCTGGATTGGCAAAATATTAAGTTGGAGGCTTATGCCTTGATGCCTCGATAACCTGGCAGTTTCTAAGTTGGGAGTTTTGCTCCATCGGTACCACATGCATACGCATAGTTGTGTCGCATTTATTGTTGCATTACTTTTGTTGATAAAGTTGTTGTTGTATTTGGTTGATAGAGTGGTTGTTGTAATATGCTGATAAAGTTGTTGTTGTATTATGTTGATAAAGTTGTTGTTGTATTTGGTTGATAGAGTTGTTGTTGTAATATATTGATAAAGTTGTTGTTGTATTATGTTGATAAAGTTGTTGTTGTATTTGGTTGATAAAGTTGTTGTAGTATTAGGCTGATAAAGTTGTTGTTGAGTTGTTGATGATTGTTGTTTGTTGTTGTTGTAAAGTAGTGAAATTGTATGATTTTAATCTAATGTATTGATTATCATACTTCTGTTTATATTGTTCGATATCTCACCCCTTCTGCTGATATTTCCCCTACCATGGGAAATGGGCAGGTACTCAAGATTTGCAGTGGAAGTTCGAAGTAACTTTATGAAGACTTTTGTTGCTCTATGGCAAGTCAAAAGGGTCTTGCTCTGATACGTAACACTCGGGGGATGGACGCTTGTTGTTTATTGTTGAATATGTTTTATGTTGCTGAATTTTTAAGTTGAATTTATTAAGTATTATGTTGTTTGGAAGTTGTTTTAGTCGAACAAAAATGTTAAGTGAATCAAAGTTGAATATTTATATCTTGAAGTTGTTTGCTTTGAAAATAAGATATATATGAATTTTGTTGTTATCGGTTCATCCGATCAAAGTGTTATGTATCTGTTCATATGAAATTAATCGAAGTTATTTTTAAGATGAAAGTGTAGCATCCTATTGTTTGTTGAAATTTTATAACTCTGATTTTACTATTATCCGCCGGGTAGAAATGGGGTGTTACATTAGTGGTATCAGAGCAGGTCGGTCTGTCCGGCCAAGTTGTCTAATGTTGTTTATCCCTTAGTACACGACAAGTGTGTGGAACACTGTCGGTACTTGTTTGTTTTCCTAATCGATGGTATGTAGGAGTTGGTTTGAAACAAGTGGGGGAGACGTTTACTTCTCAGAGATGTTTGTAGTATGTGAAGTTGAATCAAGGTGATATTGATCGCAGGAGTGCAAGTGTTGTCAGAACTGTGTTGTTGTGAATCGACGAGAGTATGGACTCGTGATTTTATCTGTCAGTCCAGTTGAGACATTTGAAGGAGGACGAGTCAGTAAGATTGATGTTTGCTTCTCGGAGAAGAGAGGGCAATGTGACGAAATAGTGATATGCAAGTGGAGTATATCTGGAGTGAAATCGGATGATTTTCAGAGTTGGGTAAAAAGCAAGGATAGTTGGAAGAGTTTGGAAGCAAGAGAAAGAGGTAGAACTCATGTTCACTGATTTCGGTTTTTATTTTCGTATTTATGGAGCGGCCTTCAGTAATAGAAGCATAACTTTCTACTCGTAACTCCGATGAAAGCGATTCTGGACTTTTCGGAAAGTTTACGAAATTCCCTACAGTTTGCATATAAATTTTGTCTTAGGTATGTTTTTGAGGAGAGAGAAAGACGCATTTGAATAGTTGGGTCTGATACTGATTTTGTTTGGTGGAAGTTTGTATACGGGATTTCTTGACCAGTCCCATTGCAAGGACGATAACTTTTTACTCATAATTCAGATTTGAGCGATTCTTGAAGTTCTGGAATCTACACGAAATTACCTTCATTTTGAAATATAATTTAGTGTCTGGGAGGTCTGTATTGAAGAAGATAATCGTGTTTGAAGTTGGACAAGTCTTGCTGGAAATAGTAAGATGAAGTCAAGTATGAAATGTTTAGTAATAAGAAGAAGAATATCGGAGAAGCACATGGAAGTGCGGCATATGATAGTTGAGAATGATTAAAGTATATAAATCATTGAGGAATGTTAAATAGTAAAGTGAATTGGGTGTTGTTGGCGAGATGTGTCGACATGAGTCGGAAATTTTTGGAAGTTAAATCACCAACCAGATGACGAGATGGTATTGTTGAGATGGTGATTGGAATGAGAATCAAGTGTGAAACTATACGGATCATCGAAGTCGGGAGATTAAAAGGAAAGACGAAGGATTGGTTAGGGTTGTCAAAAGTTTTGGACTTGGATAAATGTTTCGATTGAAGTAGGCCGATTTGGATTGTACTTGATGTATCAGAAGGATATTCGATAATTAGGTTGTGCAACAAGTGTGTATAAGGATATATGTGTTGGATTTTGTGCGCTTTTGGAAATAAGGAAATTAAGAAAAATGTTTGTGAGCCTTAGAGAATGGTAGAGCAGTATGCTTAGATAACGTTGAGCACGAGGAGGAAGAAGCTATTTTAGTTGGATAATGATGATTTATGCCACCATTATGGTTGCCGGCTGCCTATTGACAAATTGAGGAACTGATCACCCTTAATCTCTTGTTGATAGTAGACGGAATCATGTGGATGGAGTAGACGTGTCTTGCCAACTAGAATAGTATGCACAGTGAATTGTTTGGGGTTGAGCCAAGTGCTTATGAATTGTTTGAGTTGTCGATGCGGATTCCTATATAGGGAAATGAGGCGGACGTGAGGATGTTAGTATGAGGTTGCGAGTTGATCAGTGAGTAGTTTTGAAACTCACAGTTGTGTTCTGGATAACTTGGGTTTTGATTTGTGGTGGATCAAGAATACGATTGACATGAGACTTGGAGAATTGTAGAGATGATCCAAGGAGGGATTAAATGGAAATGTAAGACTATGATTTGACCGAGGATGTCGGATCGAGAAGGGTAGTGGCTGGTATGCCTTAAAGTGTATATACGGAAATATGAATGGTATTTTCCGTACTTGTTTGGATAAGTTAGAACTGGTGTTCGTTGTGGATATTTTGATGTTTTATAAAATCAGAAGAAGAGCGCGTAGAGTATTTGAGAGTTGAGTTGCAAGTATTGAAAGAAGTGAAGCTATATACTGAGTTAGCAAGGTGTGAATTATGATTTGTAAAGATGAAGTTGAGTGGTTATGTTAATTCGGATGAGGGATTTTGGAGAATTATGCTAGTATGAGTAGGACTTGATGAATTAGTTTGTTTGATTGGTTTGGTTAATATGCCATGTTAAGTGTAGGTTTTAAGGCTAAATCTATGGCTATTGGGTGTTAAGCACTGTTGGAAAGACGGTTTTTTTTCTTTTTCTTGTTGAGATTAATTGGACACATGTATCCTTATGTTGTGGTAATGTTGTCATGCGTTGAGATGAATTTTGATGATGTGTTAATACGAGGTGGTGAAGTTGTAGCTTATGTTGACGATAATTGGGAATTCTTGAAAGTATCTATCCTATTCCAGATTTGGAATTGGCTGCAGTTGTAGTTGTGTTGGATATTCAGAGGTATTATTTATGGATCTAAGTTCGAAGTGGTCAGTAATCAAAGTGTAGAATACCTGTTGGTCGGACTTCCGGAGAATTAAGTCGGAAGTCTTTTCTTATGTCTACTTTGCTAGTCGGAAGTGGATGTGAACTTGGTAGATTTGATGGTTGCAAGTAATCAGAGTGCGCAGCGAAAGCGCGGTGTAGAGCAGTTGGTTCTTATGTGAGTAACAACGATGTTGGTGGTTTGATTACGTTGATGTTGTGTTATGACTTTTGTGCTCTTATCCTTGTTGTTGCCTCGTTACCTAGGGTGATGGTTCGAGTGCGAGTAGCTAATTCCTATGATGGAGGATTAGGGAAGTGTTGCCTACGGCGATGGTAACGATCATGTTGTGTTCTGACCCGTAGTGAACTTGTGTGTTCTTAACTTGGTTATTCTTTGTGTCTTGAGTTAGTCGTTGGGGCGTTGTGTAAGCATTGTTTCGTGTTGTTGTTGTCGTTGATGTGATGTATTGTTGTTTGGTGTTAGACGTGGGGTTGCCTTTTAGGGCAGGGAAGTTGATTTGTTAGCTGAGATAACGTATCTGGAGTGTGGTACATCGAGTAAATTTCCGAGGACGAAAATATTCTAAGTGGGGGAGAGTTGTAACGCCCATATTTAATTAAATATTTTAATTAAATAGTATTGAGTATTTTTCCGAATATTTGTTGACTATGTTGAATATGTTAGTTGATGCTAATAAGTATTAATCGGGTAATTAGTCGATTTAGTCGGGAGAAATTAATATTAGAAATAATATTTATTTTCATAGAATATTAATTAATTTAATTGATTTAAGTTGTGTTGGCTTTAGTAGGATAATTTAATTAAAAATGATTTAAGTCGTAGAAAATAATATGGTGTTAACTTAGTAGAAGTATAAGAAAATATTGGGCTTAGTTAGATGGTAGTAATAGCGGGGGTGTAGTAGTGAGGCCCAATAAGAAAATAAAATAATAGAATTATTATATTAGGTTTTTAGAAACAAAGAGGAGTTAGAAAGTGGCTGTAAGTGGGAGTTGCAGAAAAAGAGGAAAAATAGGAGCAGAACGTGGAAGTTATGGAGAAGAGGAAAAGAGGAACAAGGGTTTTTGAGAGAGAATTCGTAGAGGCTGCTAGAGCAAGTTTTCAACCGGAAAAATTTAGAGCAACCTTCAATCCAAGGTAAGGGTGGGGTTCGAATTTTAAAATCGGGTATATGATAATTGATACGTGGGATTGAGATTTATATAATTTTCTACTGAATGTGTTGAAGTGTATTGATGAATTGGTTTTGTTTTTGTGGAATTTGATGTTTGCTAGATTGTTTGGTTGTTGTTCTATAGTGTTAAACTTAGGTTGGAATTTGGTTAAATCGATAGAAACTAATGTTTTCGCGGACGAAAGTCGGAATAGATTGCGTAGTTGTGTCGAGAAATGTTAGGCCGTGATCGAGTATGCTTGTTTTATCGAATTTGGTTGATTTTGTAAGTTTTTGCATTTTTGGAGATTTGGGGGTTTAAGATTCGGATTGAAATCGAAAGTCGTAGAATTCACGTTTGATGATTCCAAATCACTACTATATGTTTGATATGAATGAGTATGTGTTTGTTTCAAAGAAAATAATTGAATCGGTCGAATTTTCGGACGAAAATGCAAAATCCCGTAGGGCTGTTATGCAGAAAAATTCTGGTTTCGAAAAGTTTGGAAAATTCATATCTTTTGATCCGTAAGTCGGTTTTGACCCCCGTTCGAAGCGTTGGAAAACTAACGAGATGTTCTTTCTAGGAAAAATGATTTTGAGGTCTGTATCTAGTTCAATTATAGCAGAAAATTGAAACCGTATCGTTGTGTTGATTTTTACTGTCGTGAATGCGTGCGATTGAAGTGTTATCGTGCAATATGCCTCAACAATGTTAACCGATTAATAATGCAGAGGAATAGCAATAATGTGGGGACTTAGAAATAACAATAGCAGATTTTGGATCAGAGTTGAATTTAATAACAGTAACATGATTTAGTAGGATTCGAGATTTGATATCAGGGAATCAAATAAATAGAAACAGTGGGAATTAGTAGCAATAATAGAGGTTGATGAAAATAGTACCGAATAGTGATATTAGTAGTTTTAACTGATATAATTATTTAACCGAAATTAGTTAAAATTTTGCAGAAATAATTCGTAAGTGGTTGTAGTTATTTTTGGTTGGTTGATGTATGGAATTAGTCGAATAAGTAGAATTAAGCGGGAAGATTAGTTGTCCGGTATTAGTTGAAAATTGTTGGAGTAAGTCGTGTATACGAGTAGGTATTCTTGGTTTGATTATTTTGTTGAAATTATGTCGAATAAGTTGATTTGCAGGTGAAGTTGAATTGGGTTGAATTGTCCCGATTTATGGACATTATTAAGTTGCAGGTCTTATGGCCAACGTTGTTAAGTTGTTTTGTAATTGCAGGTCTTATGACCAACGTTGTTAAGTTGTTTTGCTGTTGCAGGTCTTGTGACCAATGTTGATTAAGTTGTTTGCAGTTGTTGCATTTTTGTCGTTGTTGTGTTGTGTTGAATAAGTTGATGTTGTGGTTATTGTCGCATGCATAGCATAGCATTATTAAGTTGGCCTGGATTGGCAATTTTTAAGTTGGAGCTAATGCTCACCACGTTGGCCTGAATTGGCAAAATATTAAGTTGGAGGCTTATGCCTTGATGCCTCGATAACCTGGCAGTTTCTAAGTTGGGAGTTTTGCTCCATCGGTACCACATGCATACGCATAGTTGAGTCGCATTTATTGTTGCATTACTTTTGTTGATAAAGTTGTTGTTGTATTTGGTTGATAGAGTGGTTGTTGTAATATGCTGATAAAGTTGTTGTTGTATTATGTTGATAAAGTTGTTGTTGTATTTGGTTGATAGAGTTGTTGTTGTAATATGTTGATAAAGTTGTTGTTGTATTATGTTGATAAAGTTGTTGTTGTATTTGGTTGATAAAGTTGTTGTAGTATTAGGCTGATAAAGTTGTTGTTGAGTTGTTGATGATTGTTGTTTGTTGTTGTTGTAAAGTAGTGAAATTGTATGATTTTAATCTAATGTATTGATTATCATACTTCTGTTTATATTGTTCGATATCTCACCCCTTCTGCTGATATTTCCCCTACCATGGGAAATGGGCAGGTACTCAAGATTTGCAGTGGAAGTTCGAAGTAACTTTATGAAGACTTTTGTTGCTCTATGGCAAGTCAAAAGGGTCTTGCTCTGATACGTAACACTCGGGGGATGGACGCTTGTTGTTTATTGTTGAATATGTTTTATGTTGCTGAATTTTTAAGTTGAATTTATTAAGTATTATGTTGTTTGGAAGTTGTTTTAGTCGAACAAAAATGTTAAGTGAATCAAAGTTGAATATTTATATCTTGAAGTTGTTTGCTTTGAAAATAAGATATATATGAATTTTGTTGTTATCGGTTCATCCGATCAAAGTGTTATGTATCTGTTCATATGAAATTAATCGAAGTTATTTTTAAGATGAAAGTGTAGCATCCTATTGTTTGTTGAAATTTTATAACTCTGATTTTACTATTATCCGCCGGGTAGAAATGGGGTGTTACATAGGGACCTAAGGATCTTCCTGACAAGCTTTTCATCTGACATCTTCTCACCAAGAGCACTGGATGCATTTGCCAGCTCCAGAACATTCATGTGGAAGTCATGAATAGTCTCATCATCCTTCATCTTCAGGCTTTCAAATTTTGATGTTAAAATCTGAAGTCTTGACATCTTGACTCTAGATGTTCCTTCATGAGTAGCCTGCAAGATATCCCATGCTTCCTTAGCAACTTCACAGGTATTGATTAACCTGAAGATATTCTTATCCACTCCATTGAAGATGGCATTTAGAGCTTTGGAATTTCCAAGGGCAAGCTCATCTTCCTCCTTGGTCCACTCTTCTTCAGGCTTAGGCTTAGAGGTGCCTTCTTTATCTTTGTCGGCATCATCTTTCTCACACATGACAGGGGCTTTCCATTCTTTAATAACAGCCTTCCAAGCCCTGCTGTCCAAGGATTTTAAGAAGGTAGTCATCCTTGGCTTCCAATAATCATAATTGGATCCATCCAAAATAGGGGGTCTGTTGATGAATCCTCCAACTTCTTAGTCCATCTTTACACCAGAAAGTAACTTCCCTAGATCTCACCCAGAGACAGACAGGATGCCTGCTCTGATACCAATTGAAATTCTGGTATCAGACGTGTGATGTTAAGGTGTGATGTCACAACAACACACTCTGCACAATGGACAACAATAACAGTAAAATAACACCAAGAATTATTGACCTAGTTCGGTTACAATCAACCTACTCTGGGGGCTTCCAAGCCAGGGATGGAATTCACTACTTGTAGATATAATTTACAGACTCAACAACCCGTTGACAATCTCCTAAACTTATACTCTACTAATGACTTTCTACCTAAGAAACCACTTAGGTATGAGAACACCACTCAATCCCTTACAAACACTCAAAGAAACCACTTTGAGTAACCTTGATCTTACTTCACAGCTTCGATCAAGCAACCACTCTCTATTGCTTCACAGCTTCTAGAGAGGACAGAATACGACACATCAATTCACCCTAAAATTCTGGTTATACAACTCGTACGAAATACTTAAGACACTCAGCCTCTGCTCTTGATCTTCTCTCTGTATTTCTGTACCTTTTTCCTTTGGTCTTGTGCGCTTTATATAGCCCCTTGAATTGGTCTTAGACTTGCTACAATATCTCCCAGATTTGTTATTTAAAACTGAATATTTAAAACAGTTTTTCTCCTAAAATCTTTTTAAATCTTCAATCTTTTAAATCTCCTCACCAGATCTCCTATGCAGCAGCAAATATCTATCCCAAGATATTCGCATCCAATGAGACAGCTTGCTCTCCACAATTCCAGCTAATACGCAACCCTAACAACATCACAACCTGCTGTTGTTAATTCTGCAGATCTGATGTCACAACATCACCTATGTGATATCAGACATCCAACTTCAGCAAATACATACTTAACACAGCCCAGTGTTAAGACTTCAATGTTGCAACATCAGTACCTTGACATCAACATTGAATATACTTTGTTTTACCAAAATTCCAGCCAATCCAAGAACTAACAGAAACTAATGAGGCAAGATGGTTTCCCCATATTGTGATGATGATTTTCACAATGATGGGAAATCTTAGTGGTCAAAATTTGGGGTATGACAGATGCCCCTATTTAATCTTCTTGGACCCGAAGGTGTGAATGACGAAGGTATTCGGGCATTCGGGGTGCAAGAGGATTAAATATCGGAATACCCGAAATTTTGACGGCTATGAATGGCAGCTTGCACATTCATCTTCTTTTGCTAAGCAAGGATGCTTAGAAAAGGTAAACTTCCCCTCGATCCTGGTTTCCTACCAAGGAATTGGTCTTAGTTTCTGATTTAAACTCCCCCTCGATCCTGGTTTCCAACCGAGGAACTGGTCTAAGTTTCTGAAGTAAACTCCCCCTCGATCCTGGTTTCCTACCAAGGAACTGGTCTTAGTTTCTTTTGTCAATAAGCTTTATTGACAAGGGACGCTATTCGCAGCGGTTTTCCTTCAAACTTCTCGCTGAATTTTTTTGGAGAGATGCCATTTGATAGAAAAATTTTGATGTCAGACTTGCTGGGGAATCCAGTCGTCTGAGTTGTAGAGGTGTACAAACTTCTCTGTTGGAGATGCCATTTGTTGACTCTTCTTGGGGAATGCGAGTCCCTTGAGAGATTGCATTCGCTTGGGGTCTTTACATCATACTTTTCTCGGAGATCTTCTCGAAGAAATGCCATATGATGTGATCCAATTTTGAGGTGCCGATGACCTTTTCATTAGCGATCTTTTCGGAGCGAAACTGGTGTGCTACCGAATCTCTGATTAAGAGGCTTTCTCTGGTTTTTCAGAGGTTCAATTTATCAAAGTGGTCGAGGAGCCAACTTCATTCCAGAAATAAACTGGAGGAGAGAGATTGTTCAGACACAGTATTTCCTGACGAGGAAAGAACTGAGAACTCGATCGAGAGAACTCCTATCACTAAAGGACAAGACCGACTAGAGTGATGATAATGCAATATAAAATGTGAATGCAAATCAATAATGCATGATGTATGTATGTATGTGCCGACAAAACTGACGCGACATATAAACTGACAGGTGAACACGACTGGATACTCGGCCATCGCGGGGCGTATAGAAATATCGTTGGTTCAGAATAGCAATTCCACCTTGCTTAGGAGAGATAGTCCCTATTGGGAGCTATGTTGGTCGGGCTTAGGAGATAAGAACTCGGCCGTGGCGTATCAGACGAAACAAAGTCTCAGACACAGTTGATCCCTTCATTCAGGCGTACTGGGTTAGAAGGAGTACTTTGATTCTGCACTTTGAGGTTCGATTACTTCTAGAGAAGCGGTTGATGCTCTTCTGATGTTCAACAGTCAAAAGAAATTTCTGTCTTTATTAAAAAAGCAGAAAAAGTTTAAATAAGTAAATTCAATTTTGTTTTATTTCAAGAATCGTTAATCTTGTTAAAATGTCGTTCTGTAAAGCTAAAACAAATAAGAATTACAAACAAAAGCACAAGGGCTCAAATTTTATTGATAAGATGGAGATCAACCAAACAAGTGATTCCAAAGAGTATTTATAAAGTTAGAAAATGGTAATTTACAGGGAAAAGGGCTACGTTGAAACATAACGACCACTATCCTTCTACCAACTTTGAATTCGGGACATCCTGAGCTTCTGTCGAAGATGACCTTGACTGGAGTTTTCTGGCGGATGATGTAACTGCTGCTGCTGAGGGACTCGCCTCTGTTGAACATAGTTACTTGCCATTATCCCTAATTTTTGCCTGGATTGTACTTTGATGTTTCCAATCCACCGGGATGATTTTTTTCATGTCCTTAACTTTTGCCTGGACCGCCCTTTCGGGTTTTCAATCTACCAAGACGTTTTTTTTTTTTTTTTTTTTAGTTTAGGCGAAGTATTTCTTGACTACATCAACATTAGTGGGGTAGGCAAATTCCTCTCCGTCCATGGTTGTAAGTCTCAAGGCGCCGCCTGAGAAAGCTTTCGTGACCACATAGGGGCCATCATAATTCGGAGTCCATTTACCTCGCGAATCAGTGAGAAATGATTGTATCTTCTTGAGCACGAGGTCTCCTTTTCTGAAAACACGAGGTTGGACCTTTTTGTCAAACACCTTCTTCATTCTCTGTTGATACAACTGACCATGGCATAGTGCCGTGATTCTCTTTTCTTCGATCAGATTCAGTTCGTCGGGTCGACTTTGACACCATTCAGCTTCGGTGAGCTTAGCTTCCATCAATACTCGGATTGACGGGATCTCTACTTGTATGGGGAGCACTGCTTCCATGCCATACAATAGAGAGAAAGGGGTAGCCCCTGTTAAAGTGCGGACAGATGTGCGATAACCGTGAAGAGCAAAGGGTAGCATCTCGTGCCAGTCTTTGTAGGTTACAACCATCTTTTGAACGATCTTCTTGATGTTCTTATTAGCCGCTTCTACCGCTTCGTTCATCTTGGGTCGGTAGGGAGATGAGTTATGGTGTTCGATTTTAAACTCAACGCACAACTCCTTCATCATCTTATTGTTAAAGTTAGATCCATTATCAGTAATGATCTGGCTCGGAACACCATAACGGCAGATGATATTGTTTTTGATAAATCGGACCACCACTTGTCGGGTTACATTAGCGTACGACGCTGCTTCGACCCACTTGGTGAAGTAATTAATGGCTACTAGGATAAACCGATGTCCGTTTGAAGCCTTGGGCTCAATCATGTCGATTCCCCATATGGAAAAAGGCCACGGGGAAGAAAGAACTTTAAGATGTGATGGCGGTACATGAACTTTGTCAGAGTATATCTGACACTTGTGACACCTCCTCATGTACTTGTAGCAGTCAGATTCCATTGTCAACCAATAGTGCCCTGCTCTCAGAATTTTTCTCGCCATTGTGTGTCCGTTGGCATGAGTGCCAAAGGATCCTTCATGAATTTCTTTCATAAGCATGTCTGCTTCTGGTCTGTCTACGTATCGGAGCAAGACCAAGTCAAAATTCCTCTTATAAAGAGTGTCACCACTCAGGAAAAAGTTTCCAGCCAGTCTTCTGAGGGTTTTCCTGTCTTTTCTGAGTGCCCCAGATGGGTACTCTTGTTTTTGAAGGAAGCATTTGATATCGTGATACCAAGGTTTGTCGTCTATGACTGCTTCAATCGTGAAGATGTAAGCGGGCCGTTCAAGGTGCATTATGTCGATCTTAGGTAGGTCGTTCCATTGACCTACACTAATCATGGAAGAGAGAGTGGCTAATGCATCAGCCATGTGATTCTCCTCACGAGGGATATGATGAAACTCAACTCTGTCGAAGAAAGGTAACAACCTTCTTGCGTAGTCATTGTAAGGAATCAGTCCTGATTGGTATGTGTTCCAATCTCCTTTTATCTGATTGATAACCAAGGCTGAATCGCCGTATACGTCCAAGTTCTTGATCCTTAAATCAATTGCTTCTTCGAGACCCATGATACAAGCTTCGTATTCGGCCTCGTTGTTCGTACACTTGAACGTAAGTCGAGCAGTGAAAGGAATGTGGGTACCCTGAGGGGTAACAATGATTACCCCAATTCCATTTTCATAATGATTAACTGCTCCGTCAAAGATAAGTCCCCATTGGGAACCTGGTTCTGGTCCTTCACTGGGTAGCGGTTCATTGCAGTCTTTCATCTTTAGATACATGACATCTTCATCAGGGAAGTCAAACCCGATTGATTCTTGATCGTTAATCGATTGATGAGCCAAATGATCGGCTAGAATACTTCCCTTAACGGCTTTCTGAGCGTGGTACGCTATGTCATATTCTGATAATAACATCTGCCAACGGGCAATTCTTCCCGTGAGAGCAGGTTTTTCGAAGACGTACTTGATTGGATCCATTTCGGAGATTAACCAAGTAGTATGACAAATCATGTATTGGCAAAGACGTTTGGCTGCCCAAGCCAAAGCGTAACAAGTTTTCTCAAGCATCGTGTACCGAGTCTCGCAGTCGGTGAACTTCTTGCTCAAATAGTAAATGGCAGACTCTTTCTATTTGGTTTCGTCTTGTTGGCTAAGTACACATCCCATTGAGTCCTCTAGAACTATGAGGTAAATGATCAGCGGTCTTCCTTCCATTGGAGGTGATAGAATCGGAGGATTCAACAGATATTCCTTAATATTAATGAAGGCGGTTTGGCAATCTTCTGACCAAACGCACTCCTGGTTCTTTTAAAGTAACTTGAAAATCGGCGCAAAGGTCGCGGTCATAAGGAATATGAATCTGGAGATGTAGTGCAAACGTCCCAGGAATCCTCTGACTTGTTTTTCAGTTTTCGGAGAAGGCATTTCTTTAATGGCCTTGACCTTGTCAGGATCAACCTCAATTCCTTTCTGGCTGACGATGAACCCTAGTAATTTCCCCGAACGGACACCGAAGGCGCACTTGTTGGGATTCAAGAGGAGCTTGAATTTTCTTAGACGTTCGAACAATTTTGACAGATGTTCAACGTGCTCACTCTCTGTTTTTTATTTTGCAATCATATCATCGACATATACCTCGATTTCCTTGTGTATCATGTCATGAAACAGAGTAGTCGTGGCCCTTTGATAGGTTGCCCCAGCGTTCTTCAAACCGAACGGCATTACCTTGTAACAAAAGGTACCCCATGCGGTAATGAATGAAGTTTTCTCCATGTCTTTCGGCGCCATTTTGATCTGGTTATAGCCCGAGAATCCATCCATGAAGGAGAAAATTTTGAACTTTGTTGTGTTGTCTACCAGCATGTCAATGTGTGGTAAAGGAAAGTCGTCCTTTGGACTTACCTTGTTCAGATCCCTGTAATCAACACACATTCTGACCTTTCCGTCCTTTTTGGGAACAGGTACGATGTTGGCTAACCATTGAGGATATTCTGATGTGGCGAGGAAACCCGCGTCAATCTGTTTCTGTACTTCCTCTTTGATTTTGATGGCCATGTCCGGGTGAGTCCGTCTCAACCTCTGCTTTACTGGAAGACATTTCAATCTTAACAGTAAGTGATGTTCCACGATGCTGGTATCCAACCCTGGCATATCCTGATAGGACCAAGCGAATACATCGGGGAATTCTTTGAGAAGCTTTATCAAACTCTCTTTGGCAGCCGGACTGAGCAATGCCCCAATCCTGATTTCTTTTCTCTCTTTTTCTGAACCCAAGTTTACTGTTTCCAATGATTCATTGTGAGGTTCAATGGACCTTTCCTCTTGTCTGAGTAGTCGAGAGATCTCTTCTGGAATTTGGTCGTCATTTTCTTCTTCAGCCTCAAATACCGGGAACTCAAAGTTAGGAGAAGGCATCAGATCGTATGTTTCAACGGGGTTTAAAACAAGCAATCTGCATGACGTGATGATTCGTGTTTAGAAGAGATAGAGAAAATGCAAGTGTGTGCAGTGTTTCTATTTTACTGCTTGCTTTTTTTTTAATTATTTTTTAGGATTACCATTTTCTGAAAAAGCAAAAAGAGAAAACAGCAATTAATGCGGAAATTACAGAACGACGTTATTTTATTAATGAACAAGTCGAATCTTGAAACTACAGCCCTATAAAACAAAATTCGGTCGCTTCGGGCAAAGCGAAGAGGGAAATTTACAGAAAGCGAGCCTTATCAAAACATCTGTTTCACCTGGGCAGGGTGAAAGGTTAAAAGATGGCAATTACTATGACTGATGAATGATCTTTGGAACCTCGACGGTAACCCATTGGCGGCGAACTCCTCGGTGAATCACAAAGTCTAGCACTTTGCAGAGTATTTGTGCTCTTAGTTGTATCTCCCCATCCAGTAGGCTGGATATCTTCGAGTCTGATACGAGAGCTTTCGGGAGCGGTGTACTTGACCATATAGTCAAATTTTCCACTCGGTTGTCTCAAGGTGTCCTAAACTTCTTTGGAACTGGAGGAGTCATCTCTCTCGATGACGTTGACCTCGGGAAAAGCATAGTTGATGAATTCAAGTCCTGCAAATGTTGCAAATTCATCTTCATGTTGAGTAGTTTCTGAATGACCTGAGTGTTGATCCCATGACATGGTGGGGACACATGTATTCTGTTCAATGACGGTCAGCTGATTTTCATTGTTCGGCTGACTCTCTTGCCCCAAGTTTCCTGGGTAAGGTTGCCACATTGGCAGACCATCCATTGGGCCATAGTAATTGTGGTCAAAGTTGTCTTTCATCAGAGTGTCTTCCTCTAACGAATTTGGCGGAGCACGACATCCTTCCGGATCACAATCTCCGTAGATCACTTCGACGTCTGACCTTGGTATAAATCTCGGACTCTGTACAGGATAGCAAAATGGCGTAGGCACCTCTTCCTGAGACATATAACCGTCCTCGTGCAGATAGGACTTCCATTCTTCATCCATGTCAGAGGGATCTTCCTCATTGATAGCATGAACTGTCTGAGACACTGGGTGAAGGAAACCTCCACTGTGGAAGAAGTTTTAAAGAGGATGAAGACTTTCATCATTGGCAGCTGTCCGGGTATAGGTTGCAGAAAAACCAAGACCCTTCGTTGTTTTATTGTTAATAGGAATGACAAGATGTCCCCATTCAGCTGTATCGGTACTCTCGACCGCTTTGATAGCATCTTTGTATGAGGAAATCGAGGTTCCTCCTTGGGATTGATTGTCCTTGCTCACCGACAGTGCTTGGAACTGAGTTCCAATAACCTCCTCGGGTTCTATGCCAGTAGATGATGACAACTTGCTTACAAGCAAGGCTTGTTCCCCACAGACTGTGACAAGTTGATCGTTCTTGACGAACTTTAGCTTTTGGTGGAGGGTCGAAGTGACCGCTCCAGCCTGATGTATCCAAGGTCTTCCTAATAAACAACTGTACGTTGCCCGGATGTGCATGACCTGGAAAGTGACTTAGAAAGTGTGAGGACCAATAGTTATGGGAAGATCAACTTCGCCGATAACTGTTTTTTTGGATCCGTCGAAGGCTTTGACGACGACCTCGCTGATTCTCATCGGAGGGCCTTTGAATGATAATTGCATCAAAGTGGACTTCGGCATAACATTCAGGGCTGACCCTGTGTCTACCAGTATGCTGGCTAAAGCATCGTCCTGGCAGTTAACTGTGATATTAAGTGCCATGTTATGACGACGACCCTCTTCAGGTGATTCCTCATCACTAAATCCCAAATTGTTGCAGGAAGTGATGTTAGAGACAATGCTATCGAACTGTCTAATTGTTACATCCTGTTCCACAAAGGCTTGCTCCAAGACTTTCTGTAGAGCCTCCCTGTGGGATTCTGAACTGAGTAACAGTGATAATACCGAGATCTTTGAAGGAGTTTGTAACAGTTGATTGACAATGTTATATTCACTCCTTTGGATGAGCTTCAACATCTCATCATTATTTTTTGAAAGGTCGGGATTACTGAATTGACCGACTGTTGGATCAGGAGCTTCTGTCTGAAGTTCCTTTTCCTTGTTAGGTTCTCCAACTCCTCGGTTGAAGATTCAACCACTTCGTGTTACACGACTGATGTCTGCAATATTCACGATGGAGGGTAATGGAATTTCCTTTCCATTTTCAATTGTCGTTGCACCGTATTTGTAAGGGATTGCCCTAGCTGATTCATACGGTAGTGGTCCTGGTAGATAGATAACTACAGGAGCCTTATGATTTTTCTGACCATCATAATTAATCTCGATCCGTTCCCGGTTGGGAACTTTAGATTCGTCAAGTAGAGGGATAATGGCAAAAACATCCCTGGTCTGGCGACGACCAGAGATTGTGACAACATCCTAGACTTGATTGGCAAGGTAGTTCGACGTCCAGTTGATGGGTCCAGAACCCGGATATGGGCGAATCTCTCCACGATCTACCTGACCCTGAAGAGCTGCTCTCACAAAGTAACACCCTTGGTCACTTTTCGAACAGACGCCGCAACGTTCATAGTGGTTTGGTGGCACCTGGCCATTCCCACTTTGAATACAATGTAACCTCACTAGGTTAGCTTCCACAGATGGGACATCCTGACTCTGACGCCGAGTAGGATTCCTGTTACTGATACTAATCTGCTAAGTATCTTCATCCATATAAATTGGCATCCACCAGTGATTTAACAAGTGCGGAAGTGCCTCCTGGACAAGGGTACAACCTCGATCGTTTTCGCAACCTGCCTTACAGCTTTGATAGTCATGTGATGTTAAGAATCTGAGTCGGACCTGCTCAGCATGTAACTCTACCAGGTGGGCATTCATCACGTGAATATCGAAGATCTGAACCATGTTGATTTGATAGGAGTTCCTATCATGGTAGTCTTGGATCCATCCAAGATCCATCTAACACTGGAGGGCCTCCTGTATGAAAGAGCATCCATGTTTGTTTACCGAGCAAATCAGACAGGAACTGTAATCGTACCGCGGCAGATTATGATACTGGCTTTGCCTTGAGCGCATTGCCACCAAGTTGACATTCATTGCACAGATATCGTGGTTCTGAATGACGTTAGAATTCGTGTAAACCATGTTAACTCCATGAACTCGGTGCTCTTGGATCCATCCGAGATCCATCTGTTCTTGCAGAGCTGCTTGCACCACAGAACATCCCTGATTATTTTTAGAGTAGACATCACACTGATGATAATTATGAGGTGGCACATGGCCATATCCACTCTGTTTACAATGCATCTTGACCAGATTGGTTTTCAACAAGAGTACATCGTGAATTTGATAGACATCGTTAGACCCCGCTTCTAACAAGTTTTTGCACGTCGGACTTGAAATTGAGACAAGTCTCTATGTTATGCCCTGGACCTCCTTGATGATAAGGGCAAGTTTGATCCACCTTAAACCAGAAAGGCGGATTTTCCGGTACTGTAAGAGGAGATTTAGTCTGAATGTGCCCCTTAGCCAGTAGTAACGGAAATAGTTCTGCGTACAACATGGGTATAGGATCAAACACTGATGGTCGTGTTGTACGGTTGTTGTTGTATGGAGGACAAGCCTACTGAAGAGGCTGTTGTGTCCTTTGTTGATCAGGTTGGCTCTGCGCAACCTGAGGTTGATACGTAGGAATAGACGCAGGGTTGATAGCAGGAGTCACAGCTGCTACCGGGTTGATAACGTCGCCTTTGCTTTCCGAGAGAGATATTCCCAATATCCTTCTCTTTTTTCTTAGGGAGAGCACTACCATATTTTTTAGTACCGCTCGTCGATCCAGTGTCTTTTACCAAACGTCCTTCTCGGACGGCTTCCTCAAGACGTACGCCCATGCCGACCATTTCGGTGAAGTCACTGGGCGCACTGGCAACCATTCGGTCATAGCAAAATGAGCTTAAGGTCTTTAAGAAAATCTTTGTCATCTCCTTTTCCTCAAGAGGTGGACAAATTTGAGCGGTAATTTCACGCCACCTTTGAGCATACTCCTTAAAGGTTTCCTTGTCCTTTTGCGACATCGATCTAAGTTGATCTCTGTCCGGTGCCATGTCCAAATTGTATTTGTATTGTTGGACGAAGGCAGTGCCAAGATCTCTGAAAGTGCTGATCGTGGCACGGTTTAAACCCATGTACCATTTCAGGGCAGCACCGGTTAAACTATCCTAAAAGTAGTGAATCAGTAGGTCCTAATTCTTCGTCTGAGCTGACATCCGCCGAGCGTACATCACCAGATGGCTTTGAGGGCAAGAGTTACCCTTGTATTTTTCAAAGTCAGGCACTTGAAATTTGTGCGGAACTTTCACATTAGGGACCAAGCAGAGGTCTGCGGCGTCCTTTCCAAATAGATCCTGACCGCGAATGGCTTGCAGTTCCTTCTGTATTTCCAGGAACTGTTCTTGGAATTCCTCCATTCGGTCAAACATAGTTTCCTTTTTACCAGCAGGTATCTGTGGAATCTGTCCTTCCGGGACAGTGTGCACCACAGGGGGTGGTACCGTGACTACGGCAGCGAATCTTGGCGTTTCCCGAAGTTTGTAACCTTCAGGAGTCTTCAGTATGCCCCTGGCATCTTCGCTTTCCCGAAGTTTGTAACCTTCAGGCCGAGCGGCTTCTGTTGTGATTCCCTGATCTTCAGTGATCGGCGGAACATATCCTTCCGGGATATAGTTAACAGGCATGCCCCAAGGACGATCTTTCAGCATTTGATACCTAGGATCATACTTCTCCACGATGGGCATTGAGGTGATATTTGAGATCACAGTTCTTTGTAGCTGAGCTTCTGCCATGGCTTGCATGTCGTTATGAAGCTTTCTCATATCCTCTCTCAGAGCGTCGATCTCCTCTTTCAACTCTCTGTTTTCTTCCTCAAGATCATCCATCTTTTTCTGACGATTGGCCCGAGTATTATACGAATGAGACAGTTTGACTCTAGAACCGAGACACAAAAGTGAGATTTGTAGGGAAGAAGAATACGCGATGTGAGAATGATGAATGCAATGATTATATTAATTGTTCTTTTGGTTTAATCAAAATAAATTTCGACAATTAGATTGCAAATATCAAACAGTGGGGAAACCCCTTTTTTATTGAATTAAAAGGATTACAGAAATGGAAATACAATAGATTACAAGGTGCAGAAACAAAAACCTAAACTAATGGGTCCTGAGTCCTCTCTGAAGAGAAATCGGGTGCTGATTCTGGTACTTTCCTTTTCTTTGATCGGGACTCTTGGGCAGTTGTCGGGTTGTCATTCCTTTGCCAGGTGAAGGGAGTGAGCAAATTCCTTTGGTTATCCTGATTATCCACAGCATGTTGCTCCAAAATTTCAATCAGAGCATCTTTCTCTTTCAGTAATTGCTGTATTTTGATGCACTCTATGTCGAGGGTGCGGTACTTGTTCTTCCAAGACCTTCTCTCCCGTTGAACTTTGTTGAGAGTAACCTGAAGCTTTTCAGTTTCCGTCATGAAGTACATGACAGATTCCCTCGGCGGAAGAATTCCATAACGAGGATAAGGCATCTTTAGCTTGAGAGCTCTAGTTTGTACCCAGTGGAGATAAGGCTCCACTGAGACACAATCTGGTTTTCCCAGAGACTCTCGTCCTTTCTTATGAACATGCTTCCAAGCGTGCAATATTTCCATCTTTAGTGCTCTGTCACTTTCTCCTTCCTTGAAGAAAAGACCTTCCAGATGAACACCCCATGGGACGTGTCTCATCGGGTATCCAAATTGACGATGAATGAGAACTGGATGGTAGTTGATTCCTCCCTTAGTTCCTATAAGGGGTACGTTGGGGAAGTTTCCACAACGATCAATGATTCTGATTCCATCAAAGATCCTATTACACCAACCTATGTCAGAGTTGGTGAGGGACATGATCTTCTGCGACCAACGTAAGGCACTCTTGCAATCCCAAAAAGCAGCAGACTTGGGCAAGTGGGAGATAAACCATTTGTAAAGCAAAGGTACACAGCATGTGATCTCCCCTCCGCTGTACAAATTCCCTAAGTGTACAGAATGATACGCATTTGCGAGCAAAGTCGGCACAGGGTTTCCAATGAGAAAAACCTTAATGGAATTAATATCGACGAAATTATTAATGTTGGGAAACAAAAATAACCCGTAGGCGAGCAAGACAAAGACGCTTTCAAAAGCAGTCACGTTTCCTATACTGACAAAATACAGGGCTTTCTTTGTCAAGAACTGGGCTGGGAAACCTTGGATGCCACCCTTGGTAGTTAGGTGAGTCCTGACCTCAGACTCATCCAAATAAATTGCTCTTGCAATGGTCTGATTCTTTGGAATTTCTTCCAGTCCAGAAAATGGAGCTCGATCTGTGATATGTAAATCAATCAGATGAAAATACTCCTCCAGCGTTGGTGCTAGCTGGTAATCCGGGAATGTGAAACAGTGATAAACTGGATCATAAAACTGAATGAGCGCATCCATGATTCCCTCAATCACATGGACTCTTAATAGCGGTAGCAAACCTCCGTGCTTGGCTCTGAAAGCCTCAGGGTTAGTGATCATCCTTGCTAACCTTCTCAAATCCTCTAGTTTTGGAACCTTGAAGGTGTACGTATGAGTTCTCCTTCTACCGAAATCCATTAGTGCAATCCTTTTCTCTGATATTTGCAATCACAGTCTTAGTTTAATTCGAAAAACAGAGAGACTAGAAGAGAAGTTTTTTGAATGTTTTAATGTTTTATAAATGAATGCATGAATGCAGCACACAAAAACATAGAAAAAACATGGGGTCAACGGGTCGTTGTCATGAAGTCAAGGCTTTACCCATCCCCAAAGGTTTATACTAGGGTGATTTTTGTACCTGTACTCATTATCATCAGCTCCTCCCAGGAAAGCAAAATAACAAGCGGATCGCCAGCGAGTTGTAGAGCAATCTTAGAGTAAGTGTCATTCACCGAGAATAGATCACCAGTCTCAAATGAGGGTAGTATCGCGTAACAACTATTCCCGATAGTTTCCGCACTACGAAAGGGTTTGGCTCCTCAGCTTCTCAGACTTAACAATCGGCCCATTGTCTAGGTGAGAGAATGGGTTGCATTGGTCAGCCTCCACTAAGGTTGATGGTTGACCTCGTCGCCATCACTAATCTTAAGTGTATACTCGATCTTTCCACATGCGGCATCACACGTATTCCGATTAGCAGAAAAATAAACACGTATAGCAATTAGGAAAAGCAGTATATATATTTGTCCTAATCTTCATAGACCTTTAAAGCTATGAATCCTAAGTTCCTGACAGAAAATGGGTTCCCCGGCGGAAGCCCCAATCTGTGGTTTTCACATAAGTGAAGAGAAAAAAAGAAAACGCGCCCCACGGTGGGCGCCATTTTTCTGTAGCGAGCGATTTTGGACGCGGTTCTTAAGCGCTGATCGCTCTCTGTAGTTGAGCTTACTACAGGTCGATTCATTTTTTATCCTATTAAAGCTGATGAAGGAAGGGAAATAGATGTCTCCAATTAACCCTCCTTTGCATACTGAGTTTAAACAGCGGTCTGTTAAGTTACGAATGCTATCAATGTGGGGGGACTTTGTATTGGTTATTTGTATTTTCGCCAATACTATTTTCTCTCTTTTTTTGTTAGGATACTGCTTCAGATTAGGATGTATGGGATTTTGGATTTTTGTTTAGTGTGCTCGCTAAGATTTTTCTTTCAATCTTATGCCTACGTATTCCCGTTTACCGAAACAAGGAAATCAGAGCGTTCGTAGTTCCTCCTATTCTATGGGAGGAAATGGGTGTTTTTGTGTCTTGTTCAAAGCCCAAGACGTGAAGCGAAAGGTGGTCTGTATCTTGTTCAAAGCCCAAGATGTGAAGCTGAAGGTGATTTGTATCTTGTTCAAAGCCCAAGATATGAAGCTGTAGGTTCGACTTTAGAGAGAATTTGTCATCTCTAAAGAGAGGTTTGTCTGTCACAACTGTCGGGTGACTGATTTATAAAGGAGGATTACTTTAACTGGGATATGTGAATCCTAGCAATGCCATAATTTCCTTTATAGGGGTTTTAACCTGAAGGAGAAGACTTTAACTCAGTGTAGAGCAATGCTATCTTTCCTTAGGAATTTCTCATGCTAAAAGAGGGACAGTGGCATGGATGTAGATAATCCAGAGGCTTGCCGCTTACAACGATTAGATGAAGGGGAAAAAGTTGTTGATGTTTGCGTACTGTGAACGAGGCACAACTTTGATGCTAAAAGGTTAATTGGATCAACCAGTGGTTTTCTTATACAAAGCCTAAGAGGAGGCTAATATGTGTCTCGTACAAAGCTAGAGAGAGAGGCTGAAAGGTTTTGATTCAACGAGGGAATCTTTTGGTATCTCGTATAAAGCCCGAGATGGAGGCTAATTGACTCAACAAGAGAGTTTTTTGTATCTCGTACGAAGCCCGAGATGGAAGCGAAAACTTGTTTGGCTCAATAAGAACCTTTTTGTATCTTGTATAAAGCCCGAGATGGAGGCGAAAGGGGTAATTGACTCAACGAGGGAGTCTCTTATGTGTCTCGTACAAAGCCCGAGAGAGAGGCTAAATGTTGTTTCAGTTAAGTGACAGGTCTAGTATACTGATTTTAAAAAGAAAATCAGTTCTTATATGAGCAATACTGTACTCAAGGATTTAATTCAAGGATCCGGGTTATGCCTGTTCTTTAAGGAAGCGGGAAATCCGAAGGGTATTGAGACTGTCCGAGTCTACGAGTTTTCTTCCTATTTTTGAAGAGGTGCTTGAGAATGTCTTTGAGACTCAAGGAGATTAGACTGTCCAAGTCTAGAGTTTCATCTTTTGTACCATGCTTTGAGAAACAGTAGTAGACTCTTTGAAAGGACTGTTCTATGCAGATGATTAAGTTCTGTTCCTATACCTCTAGGAGGTCGTCGGAGAAATTCAAGGCAAGCTATTCACAAGGAATAGATCAAGTCTGGAAAGTTTGAGAATTTGAAAGAAACTCAAGAGATGCCATTCACGGAGAAAAGATCATCTCTGGGGAATAGAGTTTCTTGACAAGTGCTTTTAAGAAGCCTGCGAGTCCCCAAACCCCGAGAAATTCAAGGCAAGCTATTCACAAGGAATAGATCAAGTCAGGAAAGTTCGAGAATTTGGAAGAAACTCAAGAGATGCCATTCACGAAGAAAAGATCATCTCTGGGAGTAGAGTTTCTTTGACAACTTCTATGAGTGACAGTCTATGAAAGGGTTCACCGAGAATGCTGCCTTTCATATCTCCATATTGTTTAACCCCAAGAGGAGGGAAGACTATGTCTGGTAATCCTATGGGGATCTAGTTTTGACTATTTAAGAGTGATTAACGGGCTTAATGCTAGACGTAGTTGCCGGGGAAACTCTAAATATCTATACTATTATTACACAGTTGATATGAGTTTATGAAAGAAGACTTACAGTGAAACAACCCCACAATACAGTTATATGTATATTAAAGCGGTAAATGAAAGCAATAACCACTTACTCAGTTGTAGAGCTTCCATGCTGTTTGGTTAGTTATTCAACAAAGAAAGATTGAAAACAACAGTATATTCAAAATAGAAGGAGAAAGTGCTTTGAAAAAGAAAGATTTGGGGCTTACAGCTCAAGGAGAGGCCCAGGATTTTATCAGTGAGCGCACTGTTTGAATTTGTACAGAGGGACTTACACAAGTGACTGAGGCCCAAAAAGGTTTTCTGTACAAAGGGATGGGTCTTACATTCTCTCAAGAGGCCCAAAAGGTTTCCAATAAAAAGAGTGGGGCTTATAACACGAGGGTAGGCCCAGTTGACTTTTCGTTTAAAATGGCGATCGCACCAAGGTTTTCTTTTAACGCAGAGGGACTTAGTGAGGCCCAAAATGTTTTTGGTTAAAAGGGGGTTAGGTCTTACACTCTATTAGAGGCCCAAAAAGTTTTAAATGGGTCTTATAGCTCGAGGAGAGGCCCAGGGTTTATTTTTCAAAAGGCGACGATCGTGCTGTTTGTTTTTGACGGTATCGGGACTTATACAATACAATGAGGCCCAAAAATGGTTTGGTAAAAAAGGATTGGGTCTTACACTCTATTAGAGGCCCAAAAGTTTGAAAATCAATTTTGAAAGTTGAATTAATCAAAAACCCTAATTTTAATCTTTAAAAGTAAATATTTAAAGAAAATCAAACAAAATACAAAATAAATTTGAATAATCCATTTATGATTTTGTTTAAGGTTTGGAAAAAATGAGGGATAATCACAAGGAATATTTAAACTCATTAGGTTTTGATTTTCAAAGTAAATATTCAGTTTTAGAATGTTTAAAAATAATTAAAAATGAATTTATTCACAAAATACTAATTATATTAAATAAATAATATAAATCTAATTTTTTGGTGGAATAAAATATTTCAACATTTTTGTGAATTATTGCAAAAAGAACCAATAAAAAATGATAAAAATTGAAGGAGTTATTAATTTTCCAAATCATTAAAAATAATAATATGAAAAATAACAAAATAAACAAGTGATAAAAAGAAGTCTGGGGCGAGGGGGATTCGAACCCCAGACCTCTTGCTTGTCAATACACACAAAACCAGCTGATGAACCGCTGGGGCGCAATGCCAATTCATTAATAACATGGCAAGTGAAAAATATATATCAAACTTAGTTGGAAAACCTGAAGAATGGCGCCATGGCCATCTTCTTCCTCGAGCTCGTGTATGAAGCGCCATATCTCACTCATCTCTCAACCATTGGACATCATTCAAACACCAAACTCATGCGTTTTTTCACAAGGAAGAAGATGACAATACCCAATTTTATTCATTTTCAGTGTATAACAAATTATATCATTGTGGCCGTATGAACCCTAATTTTGCAAAAGCAATTAAGTAGGCATGATTATGAGTGCAATGATCAAATTTTCTGAGGGAAACTAATCAGCATATGATGGCAAGCAATTGGCAAAAATATCATGCGTGGAAATATGCATGGATCATGGAGTTTGAGTTTTGAGGCTTACCTTGATGCAAGCTGAAATGGAACTCTGCGCAAACTTTGTTCCAGTCGTGAATTAATGATCCCTACAGCTTCAATGGATGTTATGGAGTGTGTTACAAGCTTTGGAACACTTTGAAACTCTTTGGATCAAGTTGGAGACTCCACCTGCATAATTGAGGCATAATGGCTTGGTTGAAGGGTGATTTTGAGCCTGAGGTGTTACAGTCAGTGTTTAAGTGTTTGGACACCTCAAATACATCATATGTGATGTGTTTAAGCAATTGGAATTGATTGCCTAAGGCTGCAATTCAAAACCCGATAGTGGTTACTCAAAAACTAAAAAACTTGAGGTTTAAGGAAGAATGAGAGAAAGCAGTGTTGTAACTGGCTTTGGTGCGAGTTGAATGATCCATTGGGACCTCTATTTATAGGTGATCAACTTTTGTTTTGGAGGAATAGTGAATGGCTGCTGGATCAGATCACATTTGCATGGATTGGCTTGGAGGATTTCTTCTCAAGCAAGGCAAGCTAGCCATTCCCAAGAGCAGGGCTATGCCTTGACCAAAGTCACATTCCTCAGATGTTTTTATTGTTGTTTAATCAGAGAATTTGACTAAGTAGGGTAGCTACCTTGACAATGCACTATTCCACATTAATGCACTTTGAATTCAAGGCAAAATGTGCCAAAGTGGATGAATTTCAAGTTGGAAGATTCCTTGGCTTTTTGACTCAGATTTATCAGTTGGATCAGATGCAATGTAATTGGTTTGAATACATGTGGCATGCTGATCCTCAGTTTTTGGTTCAAAATCGTATGTGTCAAGCAAACATGCAAACTGATTTTTTCGAAAACAGCTTGCAGCAGCATGACTTTGGGCATGGATTTCTCTTGGCTCAAGTTGAATCAATTCATGCTGTTAAGCTCTTTAAATTCCTGGCAACATATGCAACAACATTGATGTTTAACTTTGGACTTGATTCAGCTTGCATCTATGTGAAAAGATCTCACAAGTTTTGATGTTTCAACAACATCTATTTTGGACAGAATTTTTCTAAGTGTTGGAAAATGGTGTACTTTCATATTTTCAGCCATTTTGGCTCACTCATAGCTCAAAATCCACAATGAATTGGAATTAGGTCTAGTTGAAGTTTTTGTAGAGGGCAATGAGATCTACAAATCAAGCTTTGGATGGGAAAAAATGGCCTTGTGGTTTAGGAGTTATGAGCCTCCAAAGTTGGTACCCTAGCCACTTTATTTTTAACTTAGAAAATTTTCTAAGTTTTTATGGTTACCCCTTTTACAAGTTATCCAACTTTTCTTGATTTTTCTTGATGAATGATGAATCAAATCATACATTAACATCATTTTAGGGTTAAAAATCCATTTTGGTGAAAAATCTCAAAAAGTCAAAGTTGACTTTTGTGCACAGTTGACTTTTTATCAGATGAATTCCAAACTGTGCAATTCTTCAGGAAATCATGTCCTTGACCTAAATCAAACTCGATGGACATGTTCCATGGGTGTCATGGGGTATATTGAGGCATGTCCTAGGGTTTGGGAGCATGTCCTGGTCAAAAGTCAAAGTTACAGTTGACTTTTTCCTTAAAACCCTAACTGTGGTGCAGATGAAATTGAAACTTGTTGCTCAAGCTTCTTGGATCAATCCATTATTGCAAATGGATCAATGTAGTGTATTAGAGACCCTCAAATCCTCTTTTGAGGTCTTGGCTCATGATTTGCCCTAAAAGTCAACTTTGGGGTGAATTAGGTCAAGAAACCCTAATTCCTAATTTTTTATGAATGCATCCCCTGAGGCCAAATTGGCTTGATGATTAGGTCCATGATGTTCCATGGAGCATATTAGGTTGTGTTTTGGATCTTTGGCTCATGACCAGAGGAAATTTTCCATCTGGAGGCCCTGGTCGACCAAAACCCTAATTTGGTAACACTGGCGATCTTGAGACTTGATCCACCTAGAAGGGAGCAGCCTTGTGCTTAATCCTTGAAGTGGGAGTCATTTTGATCCATTGTAGGTGTTTGAGAGGTTAGACAAGTTGAATATCATGTCATTCCTTGACTGATCTTTGTTTAAGCACTCAGAGAGGGCTTGAAACCCTAATTTTGATTGTAGTGAATGCTCACCCATCTTTGGGGAGACTAATGAGGCAAGATGGTTCCCCCATATTGTGATGATGATTTTCACAATGATGGGAAATCTAAGTGGTCAAAATTTGGGGTATGACACTTACAAAGACTATGCAAGAAGGTTGTTACCCTTCTTTAACAAAGTCGAGTTTCATCACATCCCTCGTGAGGAGAATCACATGGCTGATGCATTAGCCATTCTCTCTTCCATGATTAGTGTAGGTCAATGGAATGACATACCTAAGATCGACATAATGCGCCTTGAAAGGCCCGCTTACATCTTCACAATTGAAGCAGTCATAAACGACAAACCTTGGTATCACGATATCAAATGCTTCCTTCAGAAACAAGAGTACCCACCTGGGGGATCCAGGAAAGATAGGAAAACCCTCAGAAGATTGGCTGGAAACTTCTTCCTGAGCGATTACACTCTCTATAAGAGAAATTTTGACATGGTCTTGCTCCGATGCGTAGACAGACCAGAAGCAGACATGCTGATGAAAGAAATTCATGAAGGATCCTTTGGCACTCATGCCAACGGACATGCAATGGCGAGAAAAATTCTGAGAGCAGGGTACTACTGGTTGACCATGGAATCCGACTGCTACAAGTACATGAGAAGGTGTCACAAATGTCAGATATACTCCGACAAAATTCATGTACCGCCATCACATCTCAAAGTTCTTTCTTCCCCGTGGCCTTTTTCCATATGGGGAATCGACATGATTGGCATGATTGAGCCCAAGGCTTCAAACAGACATCAGTTCATCCTGGTGGTCATTGATTACTTCACCAAGTGGGTCGAAGCAGCGTCGTACGCTAATGTAACCCGACAAGTGGTGGTCCGATTTATAAAAAAGAATATCATCTGCCGTTATGGTGTTCCGAGCCAGATCATTACTGATAATGGATCTAACTTGAATGACAAGATGATGAAGGAGTTGTGCGCTGAGTTCAAAATCAAACACCATAACTCATCTCCCTACCGACCCAAGATGAACGGAGCGGTAGAAGCGGCTAACAAGAACATCAAGAAGATCGTTCAAAAGATGGTTGCAACCTACAAAGACTGGAACGAGATGCTACCCTTTTCTCTTCACGGTTATCGCACATCTATCCGCACTTCAACAGGGGCTACCCCTTTCTCTCTAGTGTATGGCATGGAAGCAGTGCTCCCCATAGAAGCAGAGATCCCGTCAATCCGAGTATTGATGGAAGCTAAGCTCACCGAAGCTGAATGGTGTCAAAGTCAACACGACGAACTAAATCTGATCGAAGAAAAGAGAATCACGACATTATGCCATGGTCAGTTGTATCAACAGAGAATGAAGAGGGCGTTTGACAAAAAGGTCCGACCTCGTGTTTTCAGAAAAGGAGACCTCGTGCTCAAGAAGATACAGTCATTTCTCACTGATTCGCGAGGTAAATGGACTCCGAATTATGATGGCCCCTATGTGGTCACGAAAGCTTTCTCAGGCGGCGCCTTGAGACTTACAACCATGGACGGAGAGGAATTTTCCTACCCCACGAATGTTGATGTAGTCAAGAAATACTTCGCCTAAACTAAAAAAAAATGTCTTGGTGGATTGAAAACCCGAAAGGGCGGTCCAGGCAAAAGTTAGAGACATGAAAAAAATCATCCCGGTGGATTGGAAACATCAAAGTACAATCCAGGCAAAAATTAGGGATAATGACAAGTAACTATGTTCAACAGAGGCGAGTCCCTCAGCAGCAGCAGTTACATCATCCGCCAGAAAACTCCAGTCAAGGTCATCTTCGACAGAAGCTCAGGATGTCCCGAATTCAAAGTTGGTAGAAGGATAGTGGTCGTTATGTTTCAACGTAGCCCTTTTCCCTGTAAATTACCATTTTCTAACTTTGTAAATACTCTTTGGAATCACGCATTTGGCTGATCTCCATCTTATCAATAAAATTTGAGCCCTTGTGCTTTTGTTTGTAATTCTTATTTGTTTTAGCTTTACAGAACGACATTTTAACATGATTAACGATTCTTGAAATAAAACAAAAATGATTTTACTTATTAAAACTTTTTTTGCTTTTTTAATAAAGATGGCAATTTCTTTTGACTGTTGTCAATCGCTTCTCCAGAAGTAATCGAACCTTAAAGTGCAGAATCAAAGTACTCCTTCTAACCCAGTACGCCTGAATGAAGGGATCAACTGCGTCTGAGACTTTGTTTCGTATGATACGCCACGGCAGAGTTCTTACCTCCTAAGCCCGACCAACGGTAGCTCCCAACAGGGACTGTCTCTCCTAATCAAGGTGGAATTGCTATTTTGAACCAACGATATTTCTATACGCCCCGCAATGGCCGAGTATCCAGTCGTGTTCACCTGTCAGTTTGTATGCCGCGTCAGTTTTGTCAGCATAAACATACATACATCATGCATTATTGATTTGCATTCACATTTCATATTGCATTATCATCACTCTAGTCGGTCTTGTCCTTTAGTGATAGGAGTTCTCTCGATCGAGTTCTCAGTTCTTTCCTCGTCAGGAAATACTGTGTCTGAACAATCTCTCTCCTCCAGTTTATTTCTGGAATGAAGTTGGCTCCTCGACCACTTTGATAACTTAAACCTCTGAAAAACCAGAGGAACTTTCAGTCAGCATCACTCTTCGCCATTGAAGATGATATCCTTGCTTTCCCAGATTAAGAAAAATCCACAGAGAAAGCCTCGTAATCAGAGATTCGGCAGCATGCCAGTTTCGCTCCAAAAAGACCGTTGATGAAAAGGGTCATCGGCACCTCAAAATTGGATCACATCATATGGCATTTCTCCGAGAAGATCTCCGAGAAAAGTATGATGTAAAGACCCCAAGCGAATGCAGTCTCTCAAGGGACTCGCATTCCCCAAGAAGAGTCAACAAATGGCATCTCCAACAGAGAAGTTTGTACACATCTACAACTCAGATGACTGGGTCCTCCCAGCGAGTCTGACATCAGAGTTTTTCCGTCAAATGGCATCTCCCCAGGAAAATTCGGCGAGAAGTTTGAGGAAAACCGCTACGCATAGCGTCCCTTGTCAATAAAGTTTATTGACAAAAGAAACTAAGACCAGTTCCTTGGTAGGAAACCAGGATCGAAGGGGAAGTTTACTTCAGAAACTTAGACCAGTTCCTTGGTTGGAAACCAAGATCGAGGGGAAGTTTAAATCAGAAACTGAGACCAGATCCTTGGTAAGAAACCAGGATCGAGGGGAAGTTGACAAAAGAAAACTGAGACCAGTTCCTTGGTTGAAGACCAGGATCGAGGGGAAGTTTACCTTTTCTAAGCATCATTGCTTAGCAAAAGAAGATGAATGTGATCTGCCATTCATAACCGCCATCAAAATTTTGGGTATTCCGATATTTAATCCTCTTGCACCCCGAATGCCCGAATACCTTCGTCATTCACACCTTCGGGTCCAAGAAGATTAAATAGGGGCATCTGTCATACCCCAAATTTTGACCACTAAGATTTCCCATCATTGTGAAAATCATCATCACAATATGGGGGAACCATCATACTTCATCAGTCTCCCCAAAGATGGGTGAGCATTCACTACAATCAAAATTAGGGTTTCAAGCCCTCTCTGAGTGCTTAAACAAAGGATCAATCAAGGAATGACATGATCTTCAACTTGTCTAACCTCTCAAACACCTACAATGGATCAAAAGGACTCCCACTTCAAGGATTAAGTACAAGGCTGCTCCCTTCTAGGTGGATCAAGTCTCAAGATCGCCAGTGTTACCAAATTAGGGTTTTGGTCGACCAGGGCCCCCAGATGGAAAATTTAATCTGGGCATGAGCCAAAGATCCAAAACACAACCTAATATGCTCCATGGAACATCATGGACACAATCATCAAGCCAATTTGGCCTCAGGGGATGCATTCATAAAAAATCAGGAATTAGGGTTTTTTGACCTAATTCACCCCTAAGTTGACTTTTAGGGAAAATCATGAGCCAAGACCTCAAAGGAGGATTTGAGGGTCTCTAATACACTACATTGATCCACTTGCAACAATGGATTGATCCAAGAAGCTTGAGCAACAAGTCTCAATTTCATCTGCACCACAATTAGGGTTTTAAGGAAAAAGTCAACTGTAACTTTGACTTTTGACCAGGACATGCTCCCAAACCCTAGTACATGCCTCAATATACCCCATGACACCCATGGAACATGTCCATCAAGTTTGATTTAGGTCAAGGACATGATTTCCTGAAGAATTGCACAGTTCGGAATTCATCTGATAAAACGTCAACTGTGCACAAAAGTCAACTTTGACTTTTTGAGATTTTTCACCAAAATGGATTTTTAACCCTAAAATGATGTTAATGTATGATTTGAATCATCATTCATCAAGAAAAATCAAGAAAAGTTGGATAACTTGTAAAAGAGGTAACCATAAAAACTTAGAAAATTTTCTAAGTTAAAAATAAAGTGACTAGGGTACCAACTTTGGAGGGTCATAACTCCTAAACCACAAGGCCATTTTTTCCCATCCAAAGCTTGATTTGTAGATCTCATTTCCCTCTACAAAAACTTCAACTAGACCTAACTCCAATTCATTGTGCATTTTGAGCTATGAGTGAGCCAAAATGGTTGAAAATATGAAAATACACCATTTTCCAACACTTAGAAAAATTCTGTCCAAGACAGATTTTGTTGAAACATCAAAACTTGTGAGATCTTTTCACATAGATGCAAGCTGAATCAAGTCCAAAGTTAAACATCAATGTTGTTGCATATGTTGCCAAGAATTTAAAGAGCTTAATAGCATGAATTGATTCAACTTGAGCCAAGAGAAATCCATGCCCAAAGTCATGCTGCTGCAAGCTGTTTTGGAAAAATCAGTTTGCATGTTTGCTTGCCACACACGATTTTGAACCAAAAACTGAGGATCAGCATGCCACATGTATTCAAACCAATCACATTGCATCTGATCCAACTGATAAATCTGAGTCAAAAAGCCAAGGAATCTTCCAACTTGAAATTCATCCACTTTGGCACATTTTGCCTTGAATTTAAAGTGCATTAATGTGGAATAGTGCATTGTCAAGATAGCTACCCTACTCAGTCAAATTCTCTGAGTAAACAACAATAAAAACATCTGAGGAATGTGATTTTGGTCAAGGCATAGCCATGCTCTTGGGAATGGCTAGCTTGCCTTGCTTGAGAAGAAATCCTCCAAGCCAATCCATGCAAATGTGATCTGATCCAGCAGCCATTCACTATTCCTCTAAAACAAAAGTTGATCACCTATAAATAGAGGTCCCAATGGATCATTCAACTCACACCAAAGCCAGTTACAGCACTGCTTTCTCTCATTCTTCCTTAAACCTCAAGTTTTTTGGTTTTTGAGTAACCACTATTGGGTTTTGAGTTGCAGCCTTAGGCAATCAATTCCAATTGTTCAAACACATCACATATGATGTATTTGAGGTGTCCAAACACTTAAACACTGACTGTAGCACCTCAGGCTCAAAATCACCCTTCAACCAAGCCATTATGCCTCAATTATGCAGGTGGAGGTCTCCAGCTTGATCCAAAGAGTTTCAAAGTGTTCCAAAGCTTGTAACACACTCCATAACATCCATTGAAGCTGTAGGGATCATTAATTCATGACTGGAACAAATTTTGTGCAGAGTTCCATTTCAGCTTGCATCAAGGTAAGCCTTAAAACTCAAACTCCATGATCCAGGCATATTTCCTCGCATGATATTTTTGCCAATTGCTTGCCATCAGATGCTGATTGTTTTCCCTCAGAAAATTTGATCATTGCACTCATAATCATGCCTACTCGATTGCTTTTGCAAAATTAGGGTTCATACGGCCACAATGATATAATTTGTTATACACTGAAAATGAATAAAATTGGGTATTGCCATCTTCTTCCTTGTGAAAAAATGCATGAGTTTGGTGTTTGAATGATGTCCAATGGTTGAGAGATGAGTGAGATATGGTGCTTCATGCATGAGCTCGAGGAAGAAGATGGCCATGGCGCCATTCTTCAGGTTTTCCAACTAAGTTTGATATATATTTTTCACTTGCCATGTTATTAATGAATTGGCATTGCGCCCCAGCGGTTCATCAGCTGGTTTTGTGTGTATTGGCAAGCGAGAGGTCTGGGGTTCGAATCCACCTCGCCCCAGACTTCTTTTTATCACTTGTTTATTTTGTTATTTTTCATATTATTATTTTTAATGATTTGAAAAATTAATAACTCCTTCAATTTTTATCATTTTTTATTGGTTCTTTTTGCAATAATTCACAAAAATGTTGAAATATTGTATTCCACCAAAAAATTAGATTTATATTATTTATTTAATATAATTAGTATTTTTGTGAATAAATTCATTTTTAATTGTTTTTAAAAATTCTAAAAGTGAATATTTACTTTGAAAATCAAAACCTAATGAGTTTAAATATTCCTTGTGATTATCCCTCATTTTTTCCAAACCTTAAACAAAATCATAAATGGATTATTCAAATTTATTTTGTATTTTGTTTGATTTTCTTTAAATATTTACTTTTAAAGATTAAAATTAGGGTTTTTGATTAATTCAACTTTCAAAATTGATTTAAAACTTTTTGGGCCTCTAATAGAGTGTAAGACCCAATCTTTTTTTTGACCAAATCATTTTTGGGCCTCAGTGTATTGTATAAGTCCCGATACCGTCAAAAACAAACAGCGCGATCGTCGCCTTTTGAAAAATAAACCCTGGGCCTCTCCTCGAGCTATAAGACCCATTTACCTCTAATAGAGTGTAAGACTCAACCCCCTTTTAACCAAAAACATTTTGGGCCTCACTAAGTCCCTCTGCGTTAAAAGAAAACCTCGGTGTGATCGCCATTTCAAACGAAAAGTCAACTGGGCCTACCCTCGTGTTATAAGCCCCACTCTTTTTATTGGAAACCTTTTGGGCCTCTTGAGAGAGTGTAAGACCCATCCCTTTGTACAGAAAACCTTTTTGGGCCTCAGTCACTTGTATAAGTCCCTCTGTACAAATTCAAACAGTGCGCTCACTGATAAAACCCTGGGTCTCTCCTTGAGCTGTAAGCCCCAAATCTTTCTTTTTCAAAGCACTTTCTCCTTTGATTTTGAATATACTGTTGTTTTCAATCTTTCTTTGTTGAACAACTAACCAAACAGCATGGAAGCTCTACAACCGAGTAAGTATTTATTGCTTTCATTTACCACTTTAATATACATATAACTGTATTGTGGGGCTGTTTCACTGTAAGTCTTCTTTCATAAACTCATATCTACTGTGTAATAATAGTATAGATATTTAGAGTTTCCCCGGCAACTACGTCTAGCATTAAGCCCGTTGATCACTCTTAAATAGTCAAAACTAGATCCCCATAGGATTACCAGACACAGTCTTCCCTCCTCTTGGGGTTAAACAATATGGAGATATGAAAGGCAGCAATCTCGGTGAACCCTTTCATAGACTGTCACTCGTAGAAGTTGTCAAAGAAACTCTACTCCCCAGAGATGATCTTTTCTCCGGGAATGGAATCTCTTGAGTTTCTTCCAAATTCTTGAACTTTCCTAACTTGATTTATTCCTTGTGAATAGCTTGCCTTGAATTTCTCGGGGTTTGGGGACCCGCAGGCTTCTTGAAAGCACTAGTCAAGAAACTCTATTCCCCAGAGATGATCTTTTCTCCGTGAATGGCATCTCTTGAGTTTCTTCCAAATTCTCGAACTTTCCTAACTTTATCTATTCCTTGTGAATAGCTTGCCTTGAATTTCTCGGGGTTTGGGGACCCATCGGCTTCTTAAAAGCAACCCAGCCTCCTCTTGGGCTTAGTATAAGGACCCGCCGGCTTCTTAGAAGTATTCACAGCCTCCTCTTAGGCTTCGTATAATGATCTCTTCCTCCGGGAATGATAGCCTTCTCTTGGGCTTCGTACAAGGACCCGTCGGCTTCTTAAAAGTTTTCAGCCTCCTCTTGGGCTTCGTACAAATTGTCCCGACAACCTCCTAGAGGTGTAGGAACAGAACTCAGTCATCTGCATAGAACAGTCCTTTCAAAGAGTATACTACTGTTTCTCAAAGCATGGTACAAAAGATGAAACTCTAGACTTGGACAGTCTAATTTCCTTGAGTCTCAAAGACATTCTCAAGCACCTCTTCAAAAATAGGAAGAAAACCCGTAGACTCGGACAGTCTCAATACCCTTCGGATTTCCCGCTTCCTTAAAGAACGGGCATAACCCAGATCCTTGAATCAAATCCTTGAGTACAGTGTTGCTCATATAAGAACTAATTTTCTCTTTAATATCAGTATACTGGACCTGTCACTTAACTGAAACAATGTTTAGCCTCTCTCTCGGGCTTTGTATGAGACACATAAGAGACTCCCTCGTTGAGTCAATTACCCCTTTCGCCTCCATCTCGGGCTTTATACAAGATACAAAAAGGTTCTTATTGAGCCAAACAAGTTTTCGCCTCCATCTCGGGCTTCGTACGAGATACAAATACCTCTCTTGTTGAGTCAATTAGCCTCCATCTCGGGCTTTATACGAGATACCAAAAGATTCCCTCGTTGAATCAAAACTTTTTAGCCTCTCTCTTGGGCTTTTTACGAGACATATATTAGCCTCCTCTTTGGCTTTGTATAAGAAAACCACTGGTTGATCCAATTAACCTTTTAGCATCAAAGTTGTACCTCGTTCACAGTACACAAACATCAACAACTCTTTCCCCTTCATCTAATCACGGTAAGCGGCAAGCCTCTGGATTATCTACATCCATGCCACTGTCCCTCTTTTAGCATGAGAAATTCCTAAGGAAAGATAACATTGGTCTACACTGAGTTAAAGTCTTCTCCTTTAGGTTAAAACCCCTATAAAGGAAATTATGGCATTGCTAGGATTCACATATCCCGGTTAAAGTAATCCTCCTTTATAAATCAGTCACCCGACGGTTGTGACAGACAAACCCCTCTTTAGAGAATGCAAATTCTCTCTAAGGTCAACACTTTCAGCTTCACATCTTGGGCTTTGAACAAGATACAAATAGACTCTTCAGCTTCACATCTTAGGCTTTGAACAAGATATAAACCACCTTTTCAGCTTCACGTCCTGGGCTTTGAACAAGGCACCAAAAACGCCCATTTCCTCCCATAGAATAGGAGGAACTACGAGCGCTCTGATTTCCCTGTTTCGGTAAACGGGAATACGTAGGCATAAGATTGAAAGAAAAATCTTAGCGAGCACACTAAACAAAAACCCAAAATCCCATACATCCTAATCTGAAGCAGTATCCTAACAAAAAAAGAGAGAAAACA
This sequence comes from Lathyrus tuberosus, assembly GCA_022829125.1. Classification (NCBI taxonomy): domain Eukaryota; kingdom Viridiplantae; phylum Streptophyta; class Magnoliopsida; order Fabales; family Fabaceae; genus Lathyrus; species Lathyrus tuberosus. The sequence goes on from JALAZF010000170.1 coordinate 7,676,829, forward strand.
GTATTGGCGAAAATACAAATAACCAATACAAAGGCCCCCCGCATTGATAGCATTCGTAACTTAACAGACTGCTGTTTAAACTCAGTATGCAAAGCAGGGTTAATTGGAGACATCTATTTCCCTTCCTTCATCAGCTTTAATAGGATAAAAAATGAATCGACCTGTAGTAAGGTCAACCGCAGAGAGTGACCAGCGCTTAAGAACCGCGTCCAAAATTGTTCGCTACACCAACACCTGACGAGTACTAACCCACCAGTCATCCGCTTCTTCCTATAACATGTGAGTTCCCAGTCTCACCTTACTGTCCTCAGCACAATCCATAACTCAGAAAATCCCTTCAATCTCTTTCAACCAAATCTGTGCACCATCAGGATCATGTCTCCCTTTAAAGATAGGCGGTTTGTTCTTCCTGAACTCATCATTACCAGCAGCATTAGGTGCACCCTGCACAGCCCGAGCCATTGCTTGCATCGCAGCAGCCAAAGCATCATCATTCCTACCAGCCATATTCTATTCATTTCCAATAACATCAACTATGGTTAAACAAACAGCTCATCCAACACCAAGACCGACAAGAACTGACACCACCAGACACAAACTGACACGGACTGGCTCTGATACCACTTAATGCAACACCCCCAATCTATACCCCCAAGCTATTAAAGCTATAAATAAAATTCAAAATTTCATCAGAGTATATTTAAAAAATTCACGGCATAGACCGAGGGGGTCGCATCAATTTGAAACAAAATACAATAACCCTGCTCATAAAGATATGCAACAATCAGGTAGCAATTAACAGAGGAACTTGGTTCCTACTACCCACAATTCAAATACAGAATAAAAGCGGAAAATCTGTACTGAAATCTCATATATATATATACATCATAAAAGTGTATGTGTCATATACAACCATACATGTACAATCCAAAAGATACATATACATAATACAAAATAATCACACTCGATCTCCCCGACTACCCGGTGCTACATATCAGAGCCGACCGACAAAAGAATGAAGACCTAAGCTTCACAAAAAGACCTCCAGCAACTCTAATCTGCAATGCCTCACAGAGCATTATAAAACAGCAGAAGGGTGAGAAACACAATCATAATACAATTGCATATAATTATATATTAACACAGAAATGCACAAGTAAAATATTCTCACCACAAATGCACCACAATCAAATACACACAACACAGTACAATTCTTAGGTATCCAATACCAACACCCATCAGTCATACACAATACACTCATCATCAATACAATTATACAATCAATCACATTCACAATTCCATACACAATTAATCCATGATTTATGCAAATGCACAGAGACCGACACAACAACTCTATGCAATGCATATGCGGTACCGACTTCCAACATTTCTCATCACTAGTTCACTCAGGAACTCTGCTGGAACCATCGCTCGTTACTTAGTGTAACTCCCCGTCGGGCATACGATGTTCCCCGTCGCTCACACCCCACACGGGCACACGATGTTTATGGATCGCTCACACTCCACACGGGCACACGACCCGATCGCTCACACCCCACATGGGCACAGATCGTCTATAATCATCGCTTTCGGTCCTCTTATTTTTAAGGCGCACGATCCGATCAGATCGCTTTCAGCCTCTTATTTTTAAGGCGCACGATGTTATAGCGGATTCCCTCTGGAATCAATCCGTCGCTCACGACGTTGCAAGAATGCATATCAGGATGCTTGGCATACAATGACTCATGACATTTCAAATGCACACATATACACATCCATAATCATGCATATATCCTCAATTACCACACATTGCATTTTCTTGCCCTAAGGCCACCAATCATCATCACAATATGTATTTCATGCAATTTCATCACACAACGGTACACAGGTCATTCAATATCCACACCAATAGCATATTGCATATACACATCAAGTTCACATAATTAAAACGGCAAAAGTCGACAAAACAACATATTTTATAATTCCCGACCTAATTTAATCGACCAACAATCTCAAAACCATCATCATAAACAAGAACATTTTATAAGCTTTCTAACGCATCAACCCACGCCTCAAACCGAACCACAGATCAAAAGTTAGTAAGAAAACAAAATTGCACAAACAGCCATGTTCGCTAAGCGAACCCTCTAGCGAGCATTCGCTACCACCTTCGCTAGGTGAATGTCCAGCGAACCCACTATCAGCTAAAAACAGACGCAAAGTTTGCTAGGCGAACCCCTTGGCGAACCAAGGCAGAACCAACCAGAACCAAAAATATATAAAGTTCGCTAGGCGAACAACTTAGCGAACCTTCGCTGACCTTCGCTAACTGGTTCGCTAGGCGAACCCGCGAAAATTCATTCGCTAGCACCTTCGCTCCAGGTTCGCTAGGCGAACCTGCGAAAACTCAGAATTCTGCAACGCTGTTTGAAAACCCAAAATGATATTTTTCCAACCAAAACATTTCCAAATCAACATATATCAATCAGAACCTACTCTAATCATGGCAACAAACATTCTACCACATTTACGTCGATTTCCAACCGCTAAAACCTCGATTTCTATCATTTTATCATTTTCGACCTAGAAGTGAAAAACATGGAAAGCAAGAGAATCATCCAAACACACACATACATAATCATACAAACATAGTATAATCGAGTTTTGCACCGTTACCCGATTAAATCGCGTTTAGAAAAGTTGGTTGATCGATTTCTAGATTTTCCCAAGTTTCTCTCTATCTCCTTTTCTTTCTCCTTTCTTTCTCCCTCTTTTCCTTCTCTTCTTTTTCTTTCCTTTCTATTTTCTCTCTTTTCTCTCTATTATATTCCTAACTTAACAAAATAAAGCAAAATGACCCAAAATACCCCTACACTCAAATATCTCGCAAACGTTCCCAAAACGCGATAAAATATAATCTCGATGAAAAATAACATATTTTCACATAAAAGTCAGAAATAAAATAATATAATAATAAAATACTCAAAACAACTCAATTAATTAAAAAGAAAAAACTGACAAAACTGACTGGGGCGTTACATTAAATGCAACGAAAAATAAAAAAATCTCAAGTCGTTCCTTATGAATGAGCATGAACAGTGATAGATTGACTACCTCTTATGGTGATTAAGTATTGATGCAAAATTATAAGAACAATCTCGAGCGCTAAACAACAACAACTCGACTCAGACCACAAGAACAAAGTGCTTTCAATCTTAGGGTTAGATGCTACGAATGAAGACTTTGTGTGTGTGTGTGTGTATGTGTGTGTGTGTGTGAGAGAGTGAGGGAGAGAGAGAGGGGGAGGGAGAATACGATTAGGGTTTCACAAATCGAATTTCATTGATTGTGAAAACTTCAAGACAATGGTTTTATTTATAGAACCGTTTATATGGGCTGCATGCTAAACAAGTATACTTAAGTGCATTGTATCTTACGATGTATTGTTGTATTTGCTAAAAAAAAGTATAGATGCATGGCACCCCTATGCTGGTAGGGGTTGCTAGAGGCTTTAGTGTTTTTGGATGTTAAGGCAAGCTTACGAGGGTGAGGAGACCTGTTTTGGAGGTGATTTCGGTGGGTTTAGGGCAAGCTCACGAGGGTGATGAGCCCTATTTTGGAGGTGTTTTTGGTGGGTTTAAAGCAAGATCACGAGAGTGAAAATCTCTGTTACACGGGTATTTTTTGTGAATATCATATTGTCCTTCTCAACTTTAAGGTTGAGATATTTATAGAGGCTTGTGGGCCTGGATTTGGGGAATCCTAAGAAGAAGTAATTGTTCAACCTTGATAATGAAGCACGTGGACTACCTACTTCTTAGGAATCGTGGCCATGATTGTTTCTACATATGGTTATGGACAAACTACATGTCATTATACATGTTTCCTCCCTAGGGCGAGCTATTGGTATGGTTGAGTTAGGTCTAAGTGACATACTATTAGGTGAGCGCCTACTACAGGTTGTTCTCCGTGTCACCCCATGTGTGTCTTTTCTAAATATATCATTATGCAACCCCTCAAGAATGATGACTTCTAAAGGACGAAGTAATTAAGTTTCTTTCTTCCCTAATTCAATCTTTTCATTCCTTCCAAGCAAGTCCCTCGATTATGGGTGAGTCCCTCAGTTAGGTGAGAGTCCATCATTTAGGGATGAGTCACAAACCTTGTACCAAGTTTCTCTTGTTTAGCTTGTGTGTTAGCTGAAGGATATCAAGCATTAGTCAATCAACATTCAGAGATGTTAAAATGTTTGTCAATTATGGAAACTTGATTATTTAGTGGGAAAGAAATGTGTTTGGCATCTAATGGTGCTCATTATGGTTTTCCTTGGAAAACCCGATCTAATTCTTTCCTTACGCGTGTCCTTGATGTGTGAAAAACCTTTCCACTTCTTGCAACAGTTGCACTGTCAGGCAAGTATCTTGCTTGTACTCTTTTTTTCCTTATAAAGGGCCTTGGTTTATTTTTTCAGAAAAACATTTTACTTTTCCTCTTCTAACCTTTAATCCCATATAAAAGATAATAACATTAATGGGTTCACTAAGCTTCCAGGGATCCAAGTACGGTGGCTTTCTAGCCCCTTCCACTTTCATCAAAAATTGATGACAAGTAAGAATGCCAAACCTGACAATATTTGAGATATTGTATCCTCATGTTCTGAAATAAACATTATCACGAGGTTTCATCAGAATATTAGATTCTCTAGTATAGGGCACAAAGATGATGTAATCTTGGACCCCTCTTCAAAATGGAAAGAGCTAACATGGCTAATTTGGGTGGTTTATCTGCCCCTTATTTTTACTTGCATCTCCTAGTAATTCATGAATGAAATAAGGGTCTTGTTTGATACCTTTTGCAACATTTGAGGCAAACTTTTGGGGGACTACTATTCTCGCTTCATCTCAAATCACACGCAACGTCCGGGGCATCATCAGGGCCTTCAAAATTATTTGTCTCCACTTGGCCATCCTCCCCCACCATTGTGGTATTATTTTCTTTTTATAGCATATAGGTCCTCCTCGCCATTTGTTAGGTGACTCTACGTTCTTTTCCAACTAAGGGCCTGTTGGAGCCCTGCGTTGAGCCTTATGAGGATTGGAAATATAGATTTGTGAGAGTTAGAGAGCGAGATAATACTTCTATGGTGACCCCAGAGGCGACATGCACATTTTACTTTCCTTTATCGTGGACAAAGAACCCTCGTCTTATCAGGGTAATAGTGTTGGACAAGTGACTTAAAGCACAAGAGGAATGGTGAATTGTGGTAATTAAAATTCACAATTATTTTAGTGGTTTTCTTGAATACACATAAAATTGTGTTAATAATTTCTTAAGAATAAAGTAAATAACATCGAAAATAAAAACATTGAAAATAAATACCATAAAATAAATAGGATAAAGGGTTCGAGAAATTACACAAGATATTTGACCTTGATGGCTGATCAGAACCTGAGGTGGGATAAGGAAGACGTTTGTGATGCTGGATGTATGAGATGAGGAGGGGTGTACCTGCAAGGCACTTCGATGCTAAAGTACGAATCGGGAGAGGAAAAAGGCAAGTAAAAAAGTATGTGTTTCGTAGGATGATTTTGAATACCTGACCCTCTCAAATGAGAGGTTTTTATAGTGCCCCTAGCGCGTGGCCAACGGTCCCTATTTTTGGGGCGGAATAAACGTTTCTCGAAGAATAGGTAACTGCCAGAAACTAGCCGTTAGGACGGGCAGAGGTGCTCGAAACTAGCCGTTGCTGCGGGCAAATGTGCAGTTTCGGGCACGAGCGTCGTGACTGTTTCCAGATGGTGGAGCCGTGTGTAACGGGCAGGAAATTCGGGGGAAGAGCAGATGACCCTTGGTCATCCGACCATATTTGCCCGGTGGAGGGGCAGAAAGGTAAACGTTGCCCCACATTGGCTAGACATAGGCAATTGGGCCGTTATGGGAGCAGAAGTGGATTGGGCTAAGTCTAGCCATTGGTCCAGTCTGGAACAGGAGTCCCCCCAAGTCATTTCTCTCGAGCATGAAAGTGATAATTTAAGGATAGTTCGCAGTCCCGGGGAGATCTGGAAGGGGTCGTTGCTTGCCGACGAGGTGGAGCTGTTCTGTGATGCCTGGGGGAGTTGGTGCCCGCGGGATTTGTAACATTGTCTGGTGTGCTCGGCGTACGGGGAAACCAACATTTGAAGTGATATGAAGAAATGGGATGCCACGTGTGCCTCGAGCCTTGTGTTGCATTAAATTTGTCATGATGGTTAGGCTAGGGTCATGATAATGCCTCTAGCCGCGCGTGCTCGTACACGTGTCTTCAGAGTGCCTATAAATAGAGGGAGAAGTTGCTCATTTGCACTTTTTGCTTCTCTTTCCTCCTTCACTCTTCTCTCTGAGTTCTCCAGTTCGTCGCCGTTCAGACCACCGTTAGTCATCGTTTCTGCCGCCGTACGAGTTCTGAGCAGTATCTTTGACCCTCTAAAGCTTCACCGACCACGTAAGTTATTCATCTCTACTTTGGGTCTTAGCTTTTTTGCTTCTTGTTTCGCTAGAATGCATGCGGTTAGGATTATTCTAGGTAGTTACATTAGCAGTTTCCAGTGACTGTTAGTGGTAGATGGTGGCTTGGCCACTTTCTGCTGTTGTCGTGGTCGCTGGAGCTTTAGGGAACTATATATTTAGGTTGTTTTTGACGCCGTTGCGACGACGGGCGTGTGCGTTACCGGCAGGGTTCATGAATTTTTTGGCGTTCCTATGAATTTTCCAGTGAATTCATGAGTTTTCCGGTGAAGCTTCAAACGGAATTCTGGGTAGTGACCCGGGGAGAATCTCCCCGTATGCGTAGGAGGGGTTGCCCTGGGCATCTCCTCGCGCAGTACTTTTGTGCCATTTGATTAGGACTTAGGCCGGGGACGTCGTCCCCGATCCTTCACGCGCTCTTTCACTTGGCTAGCGGTGGAAGGGTGGATTTGATTTTGTCATCTAATTCACTTTTGTCCTCTACTTTTCAGGTCAAAAAGATGGCCCGCGAACCTGAGCAAGAGACTCTAATCGACTTGTCTGAGGAAAGCTCCTCGGAGAGTAGCGACGCAGAAGTTTCGACTACCGCCCGTGATGTCAGGGAGACTCCCCCTGATAGAACCTCTGCGGAGGAGTGGAGAGTTGCAGAGCCTGCCAAACATGCCTCTGTCTTTATCTCGTTCACCGGGGATGCCTTCACAACTGCGGGGCCTGAAGGGGAGTGGAAGGTGCACTTTCCAGTTAAGGACAATTGTATATGTACGGATTACGGGGAGATGTTCCCGATGTACGAGTACTTCTTCACAGACATTGGACTGAGGCTGCCCTTCACCGACTTCCAGAGATTCATCTTCGTGCACTTGGATCTGGCCCCGTCACAGCTGCACCCCAACTCATTAGTGTTCATCTGTGCCTTCGAGCTGACGTGTGAGTTCCTGAAAATAAGAGTCACCCTCCCCTTGTTTTTACGATCTTTCATCTCCAGAGGCAGGTTTCGGGGAGAAAGTATGGATGTGTTTCGCTGAAGCAAGCGAAGAAGTTGTTTAAACCGTTCTTTGAGTCCATTAGGAATTTTAAGGAGAGGTTTTACATCATCGAACCTGTGTCAGAGAGAGCCCAGGATACTACGTATGCCTGGGAAGTGTCGACGGATGAGGACAGGAATGACCTTTATGACGAGCACGGTAAAGTGGTGGCAGACAGAGTGTTGAAGTTCCCCTTTTGCTGGAGCGGGGCTCATTTCTCCCAGGGAACTGACCAGTATCTTGCCCATCCGTAGATGCTGGAAGGTGATGATAAAGCCGGCTATGTAGTGCTAGTGAATTATGTCAACAGTTTTAACCTCGCGGAGTGCTGGACCAAGAAAGGGGACTCGATCTTTGAGGAGGATGGCGGGCAAAAGGTGGAAACCCGTTATATCAACACAAAGGGGCTTCTTGAGTGAAAGACATATCCTGACGCCCTAAAATTGCTTGGAATCTTTCATTCTTTAGTTTGTTCAAATTATCGTTTTCCTCGTTTGCTAACTTGTCCGTTTTGTTTTTGCAGGTGAAATGCCTTCAGCGCACGAGAGGATGGTGAAGAATGCCCTGGCAAAGGGGAAGGGTGGTGCGGCCAACACGAAGAGTCGGCTTGGGTAGAGATAGCCTCCTCCACAAACGGGGACGGGGACGTCCTCGGCTACTCTGTCGCCTGTCCCTAACTCTCTGGTGCCTGCGAGTTCAAGGATCAAATGCTATAGGCAACGGAGATGATGGATCTTAGCCATGCTGGGGAGAAAAGCAAGTTCGAGCTTCCTCCTTGTCTTCACAACAAAAAGTTCTTTGAGGGCTCCTCTTTGATGGTTCCTCGGGCAGAGTCCCTAAAGCTTGAGGGAATGGACCGCCCGAGCAAGAGGGTGATGCTAGCGTAGGATGCCTCTGTACTGATCAGGGTACTGGAGATGGCGACGGTGATATCAGCACTGGAGGAGAAGGTGAAGAAGGCCAAGAAGGAGGCCAAGTTTACCGATGAGGCGAGGAGGAAGTCTCAGGAGGAGGAGACTAAGTTAAAAGGGGAGAATGACACCCTGGTCGCTGAGAAGAAAGTTGTTGAGGACTTGGTCAAGCAGATGAGGTCCGCGACGGCTCCAGCTAAAGATGAGCACGATTACCTGAAGGTGCTAAAGACTCGAGCTGAGCTGGTTGCCCGCATCGTGCGGGCGGAGGACGAAGGTTGCGCCATCGGAGAGGAATCTTTCAACAATGTCGTGGCTCAGTTCAAACTTGCGAATCCAGGGGTTCAGCTATCCACGGAGGGGACCAGTTTTCTGTATCATGTTGAAGATGATAGGATAATCACTCCCGACTTCTTCCAGATTGGCGAGGAGCATGCCCATATCCTTCAAGAGGAGTCTCAGCCGACGCAGACTATCTCTGAGGAGACCGAGCAGATGGAAAAGTGATGTCTTTCTTTTTTTGTTGTTGTTATATCTCTGGCTTGTGTGCCATGTTTTATGTAATTTATAAGTTTGTATGGGGTGTGGTCCTTTCATCATGTAACAAGTACAATTGTGGTCCTCGTGACCCTTAATTATTATGAAATATATGTGTCCGTCCGTCCTGGTCGATTTTGTATGCTTTATATTCGCGCATGGCTTTATTTGTTTTATTTTTGCTAAGTGTAGTAACTTTGCTCGATACGAGTGTCTTCCCGTGATTAGGGTAACTTTGAATGATTTGTTTATTGTTTCGGGATTTGCTCGACTTAGATGTGTTCGACAGTGAGGGGAACTGCACGAACGACCATGGTAGTATCCGAGCATGAGAGCAGAACTCAGGTTGCGTTTGAGGCCTGAGTTCGCGGCGTGAACCTCCCATCGTGATTTGGAGTTCTGCCTGTCATGGTACTTTGACGACGATGGGCTCGGTTGAGGAACCGTCGTCGGGCACGGGTCCTGCTCGTTCTTGAGCGGCATCCTGCCTTAGTTGGAATGCAACGCTTGTACCTGGGCACACACCGTAGTCGGGACGTTAGGTCCGTCGCTCTGACGAAGCAAACCGACGATTAGGGCCTTAGCTGTAATATTGTTTTAGCTTTTAGGCATTCCATGGTCGAGCAAGTTCTTCCCTGTTGAGGTATTCTAGGTAGTAGGCCCTATTCTCCGTCTTTGCCCGGACGCGATAGGGTCCTTCCCAGTTTGCAGCGAGTTTGCCTTCTCGAGAATCCTTGTGGTTCCTTCTTAAGACAAGGTTACCCACTTGGAATTCTCACCGTACAACCTTGGCGTTGTGCCTAATTGCAATTTTTTGTTTTAATGAGACTTCGCGGAGAGCTGCTCCTGATCGGACCTCTTCTACAAGGTCGAGCTCCTCCCTCAGTGCCTCGTTATTTGTCTCCTCGTCCAGGGGAGATTCAGTCCACCTGGATGGCACGTGTATCTTGATGGGGATCACTGCCTCAGTTCCGTAAGCTAGGCGGAAAGGTGTTTCACTGATCGAAGAGTGGGGCGTAGTGCAGTAGGCCCAGAGTACGTTGTGCAGTTCCTCGACCCATGCTTTCTTTGTTTTGTTCAGCCTTCATTTGAGGCCCCGCAGAATTACTCTGTTAGCCGCTTCGGCCTGCCCGTTAGTTTGGGGATGTTCGATGGACGTGAAGTGTTGTTTCGTGCATAGTTGGGCGACGAAGTCCTGAAATTTTCTGTCCGTGAACTACGTCCCGTTGTCAGTGACTATTGCTTGGGGGATGCCGAAGCAGGCAAGTATGTTCCACTTGTAGAAGTGAAGTATGTTATGGGCCGTTATTTTGGCCAGAGCCTCTGCTTCTATCCACTTGGTGAAGTAGTCAACACCCATCCACTTGTAGAAGCGAAGTATGTTATGGGCCGTTATTTTGGCCAGAGCCTCTGCTTCTATCCACTTGGTGAAGTAGTCAACACCTATTATCAAGTACTTATTCTGGTTCGACCCCAGGATGAATGGTCCCAGGATGTCTAGGCCCCACCATGCGAAGGGCCACTGGGAGGACATTGTTTTGAGCTCGTTGGGTGGAGCCAAGTGCATGTCCCCGTGCCTTTGGCATTTTTCGCATTTCTTCACGTGTTCTTTTGCATCATGTTGCATGGTCGGCCAGTAGTACCCTGCTTGTAGGGCTTTCCTGGCGAGGGATCTCCCCCCGAGGTGTTGGCGTTGATCCCCTCGTGGATCTCTCGCAAGACGTGGGCGACCATATCTTCCTCGACGCACTTGAGTAAAGGGATGAAGAACCCTCGCCTGTAGAGCTTGTTTTCAACCAGGATGTAGGAGCAGGCCCTGTGCCTAACTACGCTAGCCTCTTTGGGGTCGGATGGAAGTTCATCCTTAGCGAGGTAATTATAAATGGGGGTCATCCAGCGGTTGTTGTCAGCGATGACTTGCACGTCGAGGATTGTGGAGGTTTTCTCGATGCTGGGTCGAGGAAGCACTTCCTAGATGACGGATTTGTTTCCGCCTTTTTTCTTCGTGCTCGCCAGTTTTGACAACACGTCTGCTTTGACATTATGTTCGCGGGTAACATGTTTTACTTCTACTGTTGCGAACTTCGCCATTTCTTCCTTTACCAGGGATAAGTATTCGAACATGTTGTCATTCTTGGCCTGATATTCTCCTCGAACTTGAAGGGCCACGAGTTGAGAATCGGTGCAGATGACGACTTCTTCAGCCCCCAGGTCCTCGGCTAGGCGTAGACCGGCGAGGAAGGCTTCATACTCAGCTTGATTGTTAGAAGTAGGGAAAGACAAGGTAAGCGAGACTTCAACAATAATTCCCTCGTCATTTTCCAAGATTATACCTACCCCGCTTCTTGTCGAGCTGGATGCCCCATCGACGAAGATAGTGAATTTGTGCACCCCGCAAGTGGGGGAATTGGTGAACATCATTTTTGCGACAAAGTCGGCCAGTGCCTAGGCCTTGAGGGCCTTTCTGATCTCACATTGAATGTCGAATAACTCTAATGACCACTTAAGCATTCTGCCGGCCATGTCTGGTCGTCCTAACAGTTGCTTCACGAGTTGGATGGATTTCTTCGAGTTGGGCGTAGGAAACTTAGAGAAGGCCCTGGACTTGTCGGGGTTAGCTTCGATTCCTCGTTCTGTCAGATAGAAGCCAAGGAACTTGCCCGCTCGTACCCCGAACGTGCATTTCTTCGGGTTGAAACGCATCTGATATTTCCTGGCTTGCTCGAAGACCTTTCTTAAATGGGCCACGTGATCGGTTTCCTCGTGGGACTTCATGATCATATCATCCATATAGACTTCGAGCATGTCACCGATTTCTCCCTTGAAGACCTTATTCATCATCCTTTGATAGGTCGCCCCAGCGTTTTTTCAAGCCGAAAGGCATTACGTTGTAGTAATAGTTGCCCGAATCGGTCATGAAGGTCGTGCACTTTTTGTTGCTTTTCGCCATTGGTATTTTATTGTAGTCCAAATATGTGTCCATGAACATTAACAGTTTAAAACCGGCAGAATTATCAACAAGTTTATCTATATTGGGGAGGGGTAAGCATCTTTAGGGCATGCCCTATTGAGATCAGTATAATCAACATACATACGCCACTTTCCATTAGATTTTTTGACGAGTACTACATTGGACAGCCAAGTAGTGTACTTGGCTTCCGAAATAAAGTTTGCCTCGAGAAGGTCTTTTACAGCTTATTCTGCAGCCTCCGTTTTCTCCGGAGACTGTTTTCTCCTATGTTGTGCTACAACATTGGCGGCGGGGTCAATTGTGAGCTGATGGCAGGCGACAGCAGGGTCCAAGCCGGGCATTTCTGTGGCACTCTAGGCTAACAAATCCGCTTTCTCTCAGAGGCAAGCTTTGAGTTGTTTCCTCGCTATGTCGGGGAGTTTGGTCCCTATCTTCACTCCTCATTGAGGGTCATCGCCGAGCAGGACGAGTTCGAACTCGCCATCCGGAATTGGCGCATCCGATGGGAGACTCTAAGAACTCATTTCTTTCATTATTAATTAAGAAAAAGTTTTGAAAATATTAAGTGTCTTAGAAACAAAAGATTGAATGAAAAGCAACCCAAGGTGTGTGCCTCAAGAGCAATCATTCAAGGATTTAAGGTATGCAAGACTCCAAGAACCCGTTTTTTTATTATTAATTAAGAAAAGGTTTTAACGTTTCGCCAAAAAAGATTTGAATCGATTTGATGTGAATTAAAAAGGTTTGAAATTTATACCCAGGTTTAGTTTTTCTTAGAATAAAAAAAAAAGCGATTTGAGTTATGAATTTCTTTAAACATATTAATACTAATACATGTAAGCAACAAGTGAAGTGGTGGTAGCTTCTTTCAACAAAAGCAACGGATGGACGTCATTAGCGAGAAAACTCCCACGACCCTCGACGTGCACGTCATTGGCGACAGCAACTACTGGATGACCCCAGTCTACAACTACCTTGCCAACGACGAAATACCGTCCAACCCAAAGGAAGCCAGCATGGCAGGCGCAGAGTCTACTCCTATGTCCTGGTTGAAAATAAGCTCTACAGGCAAGGGTTCTTCATTCCTCTCCTTAAATGCGTTGAGGAAGAAATGGTCACCCACGTCCTGCGCGAAATCCACGAAGGGATCAACACCCAGCATCTCGGAGGAAGGTCCCTCGCCAGGAAAGCCCTACGAGCAGGATACTACTGGCCAACCATGCAATATGACACGAAGGAGCATGTTAAAAAATGTGACAAACGCCAACAACACGAGGACAGGCACTTGGCACCGCCCAATGAGCTCAAAGAAAATTCCTCCCCGTGGCCCTTCGCATGGTGGGGCCTCGATATCCTCAGATCATTCGTTGTAGGGTAAAATCAGAACAAATACCTGATATTAGGCGTGGACTACTTTACAAAATGGATAGAAGCAGAAGCTATAGCTAAAATAACGGCCCATAACATACTCTGCTTCTACAAGCGAAACATTCTTGCTTGATCAACATTCCCCAGGAAATCGTCACCGATAACAGGACACAGTTCACGGACAAAAAATTTCAGGAGTTTGTCGCCTAACTAGGCACCAAATAACACTTTGCATTCGTCGAACAACCGCAAGCGAACGGGCAAGCCGAGGCAGCAAACAAGGTAATCCTACGAGGTCTCAAACGAAGACTGGACGAAACCAAGAAACAATGGGTCGAGGAGTTGCACAGTGTGCTCTAGGCCTACCGTACTACACCCTACTCTTCGACCAAGGAAACCCCTTTTCGTTTAGCATACGGGACTGAGGCAGTAACCCCTATCGAAATATACGTGCCCTCCAGGCGGACCGAAGCTCCCCTAGATGAGGAAAACAACAGCGATGCACTAAGGGAGGAGCTCGACCTCGTCGAAGACGTCCGATCAGGAGCTGCCCTCCACGAGGCCTCGTTAAATTGGGATTTCCAAAGTCATTCGATGAGATTTCCAAGTGGCCAATCTCGTTATAAGGAGAAATCACAAAGATTCTCGTGAAGGCAAACTTGCCGCAAACTGGGAAAGACCCTATCGTGTTCGAGCAAAAATAGAGAATAGGGCCTACTACCTAGAACATATCAACGGGGAAGAACTCGCTCGACCATGGAACACCGAAAATCTAAAATAATATTATAGCTAAGGCCATGACTGTCGGCGTGCTCCGTCGACATGACGAGAATAACGTACCGACCAGAAGTGCGCACCCTGGTACAAGCATTGCATACCAAAGTAAATCAAGGTAGGCTTTTGCTCTAGAATGAAGAAAATCCTTGCCCGAAAGCGGTCCCTCGACCGAGCCCGTCATCACCAAAGTACCACAAAAGGCAGAACACCCAGCTCGCGATGGGAAGTTCACACCGCGAGCTCAAGTAACAAACGAAACCTGAGCTCCACTCTCTCGCCCGAAAACTACCCAGGTCTTTTTCGACCAGTTCCCCTCACCATCGAACATCAGTTTGTCGAGAAAACCCTGAAACAATAAAAAACCTTAACAAGAATGGCCCATACAACGGGCACAAGTAACGAGCAGCATGCGACACTTAGCAAATTTAAGCAAAGTAAAAACATGCAGCAAAAATAAATCGTATACAACCGACCACTAGGGTCGAAAATAAATATTAACATATGAAACAACCACAAGGACTGCAATTGTGCTTATTACAATAAAAAGGGGCTAAGCCCCATACAAAAAAAAATACAAAGATACTGCACGCAGGCCGAAAGTACAAACAAGAGAAAATCAGTTGGTCATCGGCCGAGGCTCCTCGCGGGGAGGCTGCTCTTGCTCCTTGCTGAATCTGAGGAAGTCTGGGATGACGATCTGGCCATCCACCACAGTGTAGAGGAACTCAGTCCCTTCAGTGGACAGCTCGATCCCAGGGTTTGTAATCCTCAGCTGCTCCACAACTAGGGGTGGGAATAGGCCAGGCCAACTAACAGGGGCCTACGGCCTAGCCTACACAAGCCAAGGCCAGGTCAGGCATTTTTAATAGTAGAAAAGGCCTAGGCTTTTTTATAAGCCTATTTTGTTAAATAGGCCAGGCCACAGGCCATAAAAAATCCTTTTAAGCCTTTTAGGCCGGCCTATTTTAATAAATATAAATAAATATATTAATTTTTAAATTTTATTTTGTATTTTATATTAAAGTACAAAAGTAAAGTTTAGTTATCTTGAAGAACTTGTGAAAATAAGTTGAAAATACTTTTTAAATAATGTCATAGTTTGTTTTCACAAGTTCTCCTATACAAATAATCTCACAAAACTTATGCTTTTATGTAAGCTCAAATAAGTCTATGTAAACAAAGATTTAGTCTCATTGTACTTTTGATTCTCTAGTATATTTAAACATTAGTTAAATTGCTTATTTACATATGTTCAAATGATAGGCCATAGGCCAGGCTTAGACTTTTATTTTTTTAGCAGGCCAGGCTCAGACTTGGCAAACCCTAGCTCGGCCCAGCCTATTTCCACCCATATCCACAACATTGTTGAAAGCCTCCTCGGCGACACCCACAGAGTCCTCCTCCGCCTGGCTGATCTGAGCAAAAAGCTCGGCTCGAGTCTTCAAACTCTTCACCTTATCATTTTCATCCTCGACGGGAGCAGTGACAGCCTTCAATGACACGACCTGGTCCTCCGCGGCTTTCTTTTCTGTGGCCAGGGTATCCCTCTCCTCGGTGACCTTGGCCAGCTCGCCCTTATACTTTTTCGCCGCCTCCTCGGTGGCCCTGGCCAGTTCTTCCTTATACTTCTTCATTGCCTCCTCCGCAGTCTTCAGCTTCTCCTCCAGAACCGCATTTGTGGCATGTGCCCTCTTCAGCTCCACCTCTTGGAGGCCCCCCTCCTCGATGTAGACCACTACCATACCCAAGACCCTCATTAGGGCAGCGGTGTCCTGGCCCAGCATTGTCTTCTTGCTCAGACGGTCTAGCTCCTCGAGCTTTAAGGACTCCGCTCGATGAAGTGTGAGGGAGGAGCTTTCGAAGAAACTCTTATTGTGAAAGCAAGACGACAACTAAAATTTGCTCTTCTCTCCCTCGTTGGTAAGATCGAGGACCTCGTACGCCCGGGGGCGCTTGGACCTTGACGTTACTGGCACAAGGGAGGTCTGGGTGACAGCTAGTGTGGACGAAGAGGTCCCCGACCCCGTCTGTGGAGGAGCCACTCGCTCAACAAGGTGGCTTTTCCCGATCATATGGCCCACCTTAAGCCTTGCTTGGGCACTCTTCACCATACACTCCTGGGCAGTGGACATGTTACCTGCAAAACAATGAGCACACATTAGTAAACAAGGAAAATAACAATATGAGCAACATATTTCTGGAAAGATCTTTGTAACCTAGAAACATATTTGGAGCTTAGAAACTTCATCTTTAATTATTTTTCTTAGATCCAAAGCTTTTATGCTTCAATCCTTGATCTATTGAAGATTGATGCAACAAAATCTTTGTCTCTTACTTGTTGATCAAGCTACCATGACAATGGGTAGCTAAACACATCTTGTGTCAAGATTAGTGGTATGTAATCCTATATTTTGTATGTATTGATCTTAATATTTAGTTTGTGAACTTTGTTGATGATTAATATATGGTGAAAATTTTTGTTTGTATGGTTTATATTTTGTTTTGGTTCATGATTGAGAAATATGTTCTAAGACATGACCTAAGTTTTAATCCATCAACAATCATAAGGCTGGAGATAGTTTTGAGAGTTGATGTTCATAAATATTGATCTTGAATGTTATCATATTGATAGTTAGAGTGAGAGATCATCTAAGGATCAATATGATAAATCCCACAACAAGTGTTAGAGATAAACTTGTTGAGAGGATATGTGATTATATTCATCGTTAACAAGTTCACATACTTTATCGAGTAAATACGTATAAAACATATTATCGGACCCTAATCTTGGCATGCTTTTACCAAACCTTTAAAACCAATTTCTTTACCGTTGTTATTAAGTTATTATGTAAACGATCCATTACAAAACAACCAAACTCTTTGTTACTTTAAAGTTTAAAACGATTTTGATTATAGAATGACGGTAATATCCATACAATCCCTGCGGATACGATAACAAAAACCCCCACTGAAATACTTTTCAACAAAATGGCGTCGTTGCCGGGGATTACTGTTTGATATTGCAAGAATTGCAATAGTTGTTAAGTTTTAAGGTTTTATAACTTTTTCTTGTTCTTGTTAATTTATTTGGCTAGTTGTGCAGACTCTATTTATGCGAGGAAAGTTACCTGCATATCAACTTCTTTTCGATCCTGAGATTGAGAGAACTACGCGTTAGTTAAATAGCAAAACTAGACGGAGGAGGAAACTTGCTAAAGAAAGACGAGAAAGAGGAGAAAGTTCAATTTTGACACCAACACCACAGTTAACGCCAACCATGGCAACACCACCTCCACCACCACCTGCTTCAACACCATGTGTTAACAGTCCGAGGCACACAACTCAGTTCGCATGCAATGTCCATAACGAAAGGCATTCGGAAATGAAGACGGGCATCCTTGCTCTTCTATACCAAAATCCATTCACGAGTATGGATCACGAGGATCCCTTCACTCATTTGACCAAATTCTATGAAATTGCGGGTGTAACTGGAGCGCCTAAAGCTGAAAAAGAGTCTTTGTTCAAGAGACAATTTCCATATTCCCTAATTGGGAAGGCAAAGGAATGGTACCTTGACCAGTCGACGACTATTATGATGGATTGGAACATGTTGGTAGATAAATTCTTGGAACGATTTTTTCCACATTATCGTTTCATGGAAGCGAAAACGGTGATTGCGGTTTTCTCACAAGGTGGAAATGAATCCCTCAACGAAGCTTGGGAGAGATTCAAATCCATGCTTAGAAAATGCAAAGGGCACAATTTTGATGAGTTACGCAAGTGCATATTTTCAGAAATGGTCTCCAAATGGTTCACAAGAACCTATTGGATGCTACCTGTAGCGAGTGATTTTTGGATGTGGTTGCGAAGCACGATCGCTCTGGTACTACAGCTCGATTCATTTTTTATCCTATTAAAGCTGATGAAGGAAGGGAAATAGATGTCTCCAATTAACCCTGCTTGCATACTGAGATTAAACAGTCAAAACTGTTGGTTTACAGATGCTACAGCGATTCGGGGTTTCTCCTAGGTTATTTTGTTGACAAGGGGTGCTTTAGGCAATCGGTTAGGATGTTAGGACGAATGCTTCTTGATAGATATGTGAGAGTATGGGATTTTGGGTTTTTGTTTAGTGTGCTCGCTAAGATTTTTCCTTTCAATCTTATGCCTACGTATTCCCGTTTACCGAAACAGGGAAATCAGAGCGATCGTAGTTCCTCCTATTCTATGGGAGGAAATGGTATTTGGTGTCTTGTTCAAAGCCCAAGACGTGAAGCGAAAGGTGGTTTGTATCTTGTTCAAAGCCCAAGATATGAAGCTGAAGAGTCTATTTGTATATTGTTCAAAGCCCAAGATGTGAAGCTAAAAGGGTGTTGACTTTAGAGAGAATTTGTCATCTCTAAAGAGGGTTTGTATGTCACAATTGTTTATAAAGGAGAATTACTTTAACCGGGATGTGTGAATCTGGCAATGCCATAATTTCCTTTATAGGGGATTTTAACCTGAAGGAGAAGACTTTAACTCAGTGTAGAGCAATGCTATCTTTGCTTAGGAATTTCTCATGCTAAAAGAGGGACAGTGGCATGGATATAGATGATCCAGAGGCTTGCCGCTTACAGCAATTAGATGAAAGGGGACGGAGTTGTTGATGTTTGTGTACTGTGAACGAGGCACAACTTTGATGCTAAAAGGTTGATTGGATCAACCAGTGGTTTTCTTATACAAAGCCTAAGAGGAGGCTATTATGTGTCTCGTACAAAGCCCGAGAGAGAGGCTAAAAGGTTTTTGACTAGACGATAGAGTCTTTTGGTATCTCGTATAAAGCTCGAGATGAAGGCTATTTGTTTGGCTCAATAAGAACCTTTTTGTATCTCGTATAAAGCCCGAGATGGAGGCGAAATGGGTGATTGACTCAATGAGGGAGTCTCTTATGTGTCTCGTACAAAGCCCGAGAGAGAGGCTAAATGTTGTTTGACTCTGCTGGGGAGAATCATTGTACAAAGCCCAAGAGAAGGCTAACTTCACTGGAGAATGATCATTATACAAAGCCTAAGAGGAGGCTATGGCGACTGTTCAGTCAAGTGACAGGTCCAGTTTACTGATTTTTAAAAAGAAAATCAGTTCTTATATGAGTAATGTTGGCACTCAGGGATTTTTGATTCAAGGATCAGGGATATTCCTGTTATTTAAGGAAGTGGGAAATCCGAAGAGTATTGAGACTGTCAGAGTCTACGGGTTTTCTTCCTACTTAACAAAGGGGTCACTTGAGAATGTCTTTGAGACTCAAGGAAATTAGACTGTCTGTGTCTAGAGTTTTATCTTCTGTATTATGCTTTGAGAAACAGTAGTAGACTCTTTGAAAGGACTGTTCTATGCAGATGACTAAGTTCTGTTCCTATACCTCTAGGAGGTCGTCGGGACAATTTGTACGAAGCCCAAGAGGAGGTTGGAAGCTTTTAAGAAGCCGACGGGTCCTTGTACGATGCCCAAGAGGAGGCTATCATTCCCGGAGGAAGAGATCATTATACGAAGCCTAAGAGGAGGTTGTGAATACTTCTAAGAAGCCGAGAGGTCCTTGTACTAAGCCCAAGAGGAGGCGGGTTTGCTTTTAGGAAGCCTGTGGGTCCTTGTACGATGCCCAAGAGGAGGCCGATGCTTTTAAGAAGCCGATGGGTCCCCAAACCCCGAGAAATTCAAGACATGTCATTCACCGAGAATAGATCAAGCCAGGAAAGTTCGAGAATCTGGAAGAAACTCAAGAGATGCCATTCACGGAGAAAAGATCATCTCTAGGGAATAGAGTTTCTTGACAAGTGCTTTTAAGAAGCCTGTGGGTCCCCAAACCCCGAGAAATTCAAGACAGGTTATTCTTAGAGAATAGATCAAGCCAGGAAAGTCTGAGAATTTGGAAGAAACTCAAAGATGCCATTCACGGAGAATACATTCATCTCTGGGAGTAGAGTTTCTTGACAATTCCTAATGAGGAC
Source organism: Lathyrus tuberosus (assembly GCA_022829125.1). Lineage (NCBI taxonomy): Eukaryota > Viridiplantae > Streptophyta > Magnoliopsida > Fabales > Fabaceae > Lathyrus > Lathyrus tuberosus. The sequence goes on from JALAZF010000170.1 coordinate 7,696,909, forward strand.
AGCCGAAGAGAAGACTGTATCTGGTGATCCTATTGGGGATCTAGTTGTCTATTTCTACGAATAAACGAAACGACATCACCTAGTTCTAGACGTAGTTGCAAGGGAAACTCTAAATATATATACTATTATTACACAGTTGATATGAGTTTATGAAAGAAGACTTACAGCGAAACAGCCCCACAATACAGTTATATGTATATGAAAGCGGTAAATGAAAGCGGATAAACACTTACTCGGTTGTAGAGCCTCCATGCTGTTTGGTTAGTTGTTCAACAAAGAAAGATTGAAAACAACAGTATATTCAAAATCAAAGGAGAAAGTGCTTTGAAAAAGAAAGATTTGGGGCTTACAACTCAAGGAGAGGCCCAGGGTTTTATCAGTGAGCGCACTATTAAATTTGTACAGAGGGACTTATACAAGTGACTGAGGCCCAAAAAGGTTTTCTGTACAAAGGGATGGGTCTTACACTCTCTCAAGAGGCCCAAAAGGTTTAAAGAAAAAGAGTGGGGCTTATAACACGAGGGCAGGCCCAGATGATTTTTCGTTTGAAATGGCGATCGCGCCGAGATTTTCTTTTAACGCGAAGGGACTTATACCATATCTGAGGCCCAAAATGTTTTGGTTAAAAGGGGATTGGGTCTTACACTCTATTAGAGACCCAAAAGTTTTGAATGGGTCTTATAGCTCGAGGAGAGGCCCAATTGATTTTTTTCAAAAGGCGACGATCGCGCCGTTTGTTTTTTACGGTATCGGGACTTATACAATACACTGAGGCCCAAAAATGATTTGGTCAAAAAAGGATTGGGTCTTACACTCTATTAGAGGCCCAAGAGTTTTGAATGGGTCTTATAGCTCGAGGAGAGGCCCAATTGATTTTTTTCAAAAGGTGACGATCGCGCCGTTTCTTTTTGATGGTATCGGGACTTATACAATACACTGAGACCCAAAAATGATTTGGTCAAAAAAGGATTGGGTCTTACACTCTATTAGAGGCCCAGATGGTTTATTTTTAAACTGGCGACGATCGTGCCGAATTTAAAAATGTACAGAGGGACTTATACAATAAGTGAGGCCCAAAATATTTCTGTACAAGTGGGTTTGGTCTTACACTATAATAGAGGCCCAAAAGTTTTGAATGGGTCTTATAGCTCGAGGAGAGGCCCAGGGTTATTTTTCAAAAGGCGACCATCGTGCCGTTTGTTTTTGAAGGTATCGGGACTTATACAATACACTGAGGCCCAAAAATAATTTGGTCAAAAAAGGATTGGGTCTTACACTCTATTAGAGGCCCAAAGTGTTTTGAAAATGATTTATGAGGGTTGAATTAATCCAAAAACCCTAATTTATTTTCAAAAATGTGTTTTAATTGAATAAAAATTCAATTAAAATGATCAAAATTGTTTAACATAGGAAAAACAAATTGTGATCTTAGATTAATGCTTCAAAAATTAAGTATTGACCTACAAAATAATTAGAAAGCATTAAAAGTTGCAAAATCAAGGTGGAAAAAATATTTTAAATGTCAAAAACAATTAAAACATTAATTCTTTGCAAAAATATCAATTATACAAAATAAATAATATTATTGGAATTTTTTGGGAAAATAAAATATTTTAACATTTTTGTGAATTATTAAAAAACGAATCAACTCAAAATCATTAAAACTCAGAGAGAAATTAATTTTTGAATCAATTAAATAAAATCACAAAATTCAAATATTTGAATTTGAAAGAAATGGCGCCAAGAACAGCTGAAGAACACGCGCGTGTTCTGGGTTTGGCTGATTTGCATTTTCTATCCAATCTCACTAAATACTTAATCATATCATGTAATCCACATATCAATCAACTCGTTTCAACCTCAAGATCATGTCTATGGTATTTAATTTCATTTAAATTAAACGTATAACAAGAAATCACGAAAAATCCTCAAGAACCCTAATTTCTGCATGAAGGCTAGGATTTTTGATACACGATTCAAACAATGCAATTAATTGAGGGGAAACATTCCATGCATGATTATGAACATATGGCCAAATTATTGTGTAACAAAAATTGCATGGATCATAGAGTTAGAAGAGCTCATGTTTACCACTTGCAGCTGGTGATCGTGATTTGTGTTGGAGGTGTTACAGCTAGGTTCCAATGATCTGGATAGCTTCCCTAGGTGCCATGGAGTGTGTATGAATGCTTGGAATAGATTAAAATGGTTTGGAGTTGAGGATGGTACCTTAACTGCAAAACTGTCAAGAACTTGAGCAATTGGCTGGTGATTTTGTGAAATCTGTGTTCCAGATATTATGTGAGTGTTTGGATCACTTCTATATGATGTATGTGAGGTGTGTGAGTGATTGGTTTGATTGGAAAAGCTCTCAAACTCAAAACCCGATAGTGACTTGCCTTAGAAGGCAAAATTGGAGTGAAAGAAGAGATTTTGAGGAAAGCATATGTTTGATGGCTTTGGTGTACTCAAACTGATCACAATTGAGCTCTATTTATAGTAGAGAAAGTTTTTTTTGCAAGGAATAGTGAATGGCAACTGCTGAGTAGGTTTGACCAATGTTGGCAAATGAAAATCCAAGTCTCCTCTAGCCATTGACTAGAGGTTAGGGCACAGGCTGCTGGTTCCCTTGGTCTTGGATAAGTCTTGACTGAATTCAGTTGAGAATGGCTCAGTCCATGCCACCTTGATGCTTCCATTGAATGCTCCAATCCAAAATTGGAGTCTTGTCCCTATTTTGGCAATTCTAGGTTCAACATGTTATTTCTTGTTCCAAAGACTTTGGAGGCTTGGCTCAGTGATTGTCCCCTTTAGATTCAATCCTCATAGGTGTCCAAGTGGATAGGAGCATTTGGATTTGGCTGATTTTGGCAAATCGAGCAAAAATGCAAAATCTGCCTTGCCTTGACAGATTTCAACAAGGCAACTTGCCATTGTTGTATCTCATGACTCAAATTGAATTTGGTAATGTTCTTGGTCATTTTGGAAAGCCCTTACATGATACAACAACTGTTTGAACATGTTTGGTTTTGATCTCTTTTGAATCCAAGTGAAAAATCCCCCTACATTTGGCAAAAAGTAGGGTAAAATCTGACTTAGTGAAATTTTCACCAAGTGTCAGAACAAAGTGACTTTTCTTGATTTTGATCACTCCATAACTCAAAATCCATGTGGAATTTGGACATAGGTCAGTATGAAGCTTTTGTAGAGGGCAATGTGATCTACAAATCAAGCTTTGAATGAGAAATAATGGCCTTGTGGTTTAGGAGTTATGGTCCTCCAAAGTTGGCACATTAGTGTCACTTTTTCCATAACTTAGAAATTTTTCTGTTTTTATGGTTACCCCTTTTACAAGTTATCCCACTTTCTTTGATTTTTCTTGATGAATGATGATTCAAATCATACATTAACATCATGTTAGGGTTAAAAATCCATTTTGGTGAAAAATCTCAAAAAGTCAAAGTTGACTTTTGTGCACAGTTGACTTTTTATCAGATGAATTCCAAACTGTGCAATTCTTCAGAAAATCATGTCCTTGACCTAAATCAAACTTGATGGACATGTTCCATGGGTGTCATAGGGTATATTGAATCATGTCTTAGGGCTTGGGAGCATGTCCTGGTCAAAAGTCAAAGTTACAGTTGACTTTCCTCGCGAAACCCTAATTGTGGTGCAGATGAAATTGAGACTTGTTGCTCAAGCTTCTTGGATTAATCCATTGTTCCAAATGGATAAATATAGTTCATTAGAGACCCTCAAACCCTTTCTTGAGGTCTTGGTTCATTATTTGTCCCAAAAGTCAACTTAGGGGTGAATTAGGTCAAGAAACCCTAATTCCTGATTTTTGATGAATGCATCCCCTGAGGCAAAATTGACTTGATGATTGGGTCCATGAGGTCCCATGAAGTATATTAGGTTATGTTTTGGATCATTGGCTTGTGCCCAGATGAAAAATTTCCATTTGGAGGCCCTGGTTGACTAAAACCCTAATTTGGTGACACTGTCGATCTTGAGACTTGATCCACCTAGAAGGGAGCAGCCTTCTGCTTGATCCTTGAAGTGGGAGTCTTTTTGATCCATTGTGGATGTTTGAGAGGTTAGACAAGTTGAAGATCATGTCATTCCTTGATTGATCCTTTGTCTAAGGCTCTGAGAGGGCTTGAAACCCTAATTTTGATTGTAGTGGATGCTCACCCATCTTTGGGGAGACTGATGAGGCATGAAAGTACATCCATATTGTGATGATGATTTGAATAATGATGGGAATCTAAGTGGTCAAAATTTGGGGTATGACAGATGCCCCTATTTAATCTTCTTGGACACGAAGGTGTGAATGGTGAAGGTATTCGGGCATTCGGGGTGCAAGAGGATTAAATATCGGAATACCCGAAATTTTGACGGCTTCTATGAATGGTAATTCACGCATTCATATTTTTTTTTTGCTAAGAAATGATGCTTAGAAAAGGTAAACTTCCCCTCGATCCTGGTCTTCATCCAAGGAACTGGTCTTAGTTTCTGATTTAAACTTCCCCTGGATCCTGGTTTCCCACTGAGAAACTGGTCTTAGTTTCTGATGTAAACTTCCCCTCGATCCTGGTTTCCTACCAAGGAACTGGTCTTAGTTTCTGATGTAAACTTCCCCTCGATCCTGGTTTCCTACCAAGGAACTGGTCTTAGTTTCTGATGTAAACTTCCCCTCGATCCTGGTTTCCTACCAAGGAACTGGTCTTAGTTTCTTTCGTCAATAAACTTTACTAACAAGGGACGCTATTCGTAGCGGCTTTCCTTCAAACTTCTCGCCGAATTTTCCTGGGGAGATGTTATTTGAGTGGAAAAAGTTTTGATGTCAGACTTGCTAGGGAACCCAGTCGTCTGAGTTGTAGAGGTGCACAAACTTCTCTATTTGGAGATGCCATTTGTCGACTCTATCTGGGGAAAATGAGTCTCTTGAGAGACTGCTTTCGCTTGGGGTCTTTACATCATACTTTTCTCGGAGATCTTCTCGGAGAAATGCCATACGATGTGATCCAATTTTGAGGTGCCGATGACCTTTTCATCAGTGGCTTTTTTGGAGAAAAACCGTCGTACTGCCAAATCTCTGCTTTAGGAGGCTTTCTCTCGGGATTTTCTTTAATTCGGGAAAACAAGGATATCATCTTCAATGGCGAAGAGTGATGTTAACTGAGGGCTCTCTGGTATTTCAGAGGTTCAAGTTATCAAAGTGGTCGAGGACCCAACTTCAATCCAGAAATAAAACTGGAGGAGAGAGATTTTTCAGACGTAACACTTCCTGACGAGGAAAGGGCTGACAACTCGATTGAGAGGACTTTTATCACTAGGGGACAAGACCGACTAGAGTGATAGTGATGCAATATGAATGCGAATGCAAGTAAAATTCATGATGTATGTATGTATATGCTGACAAAACTGACGCAACATACAGACTAACGGATGAACATGACTGGATACTCGGCCACTGCTGGAGATGAAAGGTATCACTTGGTTCAAGATAGCAATTCTGCCTTGCTTAGGAGAGATAATCCCTACGGGGAATACCGTTGATCGGGCTTAAGAGATAAGAACTCGGCCGAGGCGTGTCAGATGAAACAAGGTCTCTGACACAGTTGATCCCTTCATTCAGGCGTACTGGGTTAGAAGGAGTACTTTAATTCTGCACTTTGAGGTTCGATTACTTCTGGAGAAGCGACCGATGTTCTTCTGATGTTCAACAGTCAAAAGAAATTGCCGTCTTTATTAAAAAGCAGAAAAAGTTTTAACAAGTAAATTCATTTTTGTTTTATTTCAAGAATCGTTAATCATGTTAACAACGTCGTTCTGTAAAGCTAAAACAAATAAGAATTACAAACAAAAGCACAAGGGCTCAAATTTTATTGATAAAATGAAGATCAGCCAAACGCGTGATTCCATTGAGTATTTACAAAGTTAGAAAATGGTAATTTACAGGGAAAAGGGCTACGTTGAAACATAACGACCACTATCCTTCTACCAACTTTGAATTCGGGGCATCCCGAGCTTCTGTCGAAGATGACCTTGACTGGAGTTTTCCTCCGATGGATGGTGTAACTGCTGCTGAGGGACCTGCCTCTGTTGAACATAGTTACTTGTCATTATCCCTAATTTTTGCCTGGATTGTACTGTGATGTTTCCAATCCACCGGGATGATTTTTTTTTTATTTTGTCTCTAACTTTTGCCTGGACCGCCCTTTCAGGTTTTCAATCCACCGAGAAGTTTTTTTTTTTAGTTTAGGCGAAGTATTTCTTGACTACATCAACATTTGTGGGGTAGGCAAATTCCTCTTCGTCCATGGGTGCAAGTCTCAAGGCGTCGCCTGAGAAAGCTTTCGTGACCACATAGGGGCCATCATAATTCGGAGTCCACTTGCCCCGAGAATCAGTGAGAAATGATTGTATCTTCTTGAGCACATGGTCTCCTTTCCTGAAGACGCGAGGTGGAACCTTTTTGTCGAACGCCTTTTTCATTCTCTGTTGATACAACTGACCGTGGCATAGTGCCGTGATTCGCTTCTCCTCGATCAAATTCAGTTCGTCGTGTCGACTTTGACACCATTCAGCTTCGGTGAGCTTAGCTTACATCAATACTCGGATTGACGGGATCTCCACTTCTATGGGGAGCACTGCTTCCATGCCATACACTAGAGAGAAAGGGGTTGCCCCTGTGGAAGTGCGGACAGATGTTCGATAACCGTGAAGAGCAAAGGGTAGCATTTCGTGCCAATCTTTATAGGTTACAACCATCTTTTGAACAATCCTCTTGATGTTCTTGTTGGCCGTTTCTACCGCTCCGTTCATCTTGGGTCGGTAGGGAGATGAGTTATGATGTTCAATCTTGAACTCTGCGCACAACTCCTTCATCATCTTATTGTTCAAGTTATATCCATTGTCAGTAATGATCTAGCTCGGAACACCATAACGGCAGATGATATTGTTTTTGATAAATCGGACCACCACTTGTCGGGTTACATTGGCGAATGACGCTGCTTCGACCCACTTGGTGAAATAGTCAATGGCTACCAGGATGAACCGATGTCCGTTTGAAGCCTTAGGTTCGATCAAGCCAATCATGTCGATTCCCCATATGGAAAAAGGCCACGGGGAAGAAAGAACTTTGAGATGTGATGGCGATACATGAATTTTGTCGGAGTATATCTGACACTTGTGACACCTCCTCATGTACTTGTAGCAGTCGGATTCCATTGTCAACCAATAGTACCCTGCTCTAAGAATTTTTCTCGCCATTACGTGTTCGTTGGCATGAGTGCCAAAGGATCCTTCATGAATTTCTTTCATAAGCATGTCTGCTTCTGGTCTGTCCATGCATCGGAGCAAGACCATGCCAAAATTTCTCTTATAGAGAGTGTCACCGCTCAGGAAGAAGTTTCCAGCCAATCTTCTGAGGGTTTTTCTGTCTTTCCTGGATGCCCCAGGTGGGTACTCTTGTTTCTGAAGGAAGCATTTGATATCGTGATACCAAGGTCTGTCGTCTAGGACTGCTTCAATCGTGAAGATGTAGGCGGGCCGTTCAAGGCGCATTATGTCGATCCTAGGTAGGTCATTCCATTGACCTACACTAATCATGGAAGAGAGAGTAGCTAAGGCATCAGCCATGTGATTCTCATTACGAGGGACATGATGAAACTCGACTCTGTCGAAGAAAGGTAATAACCTTCTTGCATAGTCTTTGTAAGAAATCAGTCCTGATTGGTATGTGTTCCAATCTCCTTTTATCTGATTGATAACCAAGGCTGAGTCGCCGTATACGTCCAAGTTTTTGATCCTTAAATCAATCGCTTCTTCGAGACCCATAATACAAGCATCGTATTCGGCCTCGTTGTTCGTACATTTGAACGTAAGTCTGACAGTGAAAGGAATGTGGGTACCCTGAGGGGTAACAATGATTGTCCCAATTCCGTTTCCATAATGATTAACTGCTCCGTCAAAGATAAGTCCCCATTGGGAACCTGGTTCTGGCCCTTCACTGGGTAACGGTTCATCGCAATATTTCATTTTTAGATACATGACATCTTCGTCTGGGAAGTCAAACCCGATTGATTCTTGATCGTCAATCGGTTGATGAGCCAAATGATCGGCTAAAATACTTCCTTTAACGGCTTTCTGAGCGTGGTACTCTATGTTATATTCTGATAACAACATCTGCCAACGGGCAATCCTTCCCGTGAGAGCAGGCTTTTCGAAGACATACTTGATTGGATCCATTTTTGAGATTAACCAAGTAGTATGACGAATCATGTATTGGCGAAGACGTTTGGCTGCCCAAGCCAAAGCGCAACAAGTTTTCTCAAGCATCATGTACCGAGTTTCGCAGTCGGTGAATTTCTTGCTCAAATAGTAGATGGCAGACTCCTTCCTTTTGGTTTCGTCTTGTTGGCCAAGTACACATCCCATTGAGTCCTCTAGAACTGTGAGGTAAATGATCAGTGGTCTTCCTTCCACTGGAGGTGATAGAATCAGTGGGTTCAACAGGTATTCCTTGATACTGTTGAAGGAAGTTTGACAATCTTCTGTCCAAACGCAATCCTGATTCTTTTTTAGTAACTTGAAAATCGGCGCACATGTCGCGGTCATGAGGAATATGAATCTGGAGATGGAGTTCAAACGTCCCAGGAATCCCCTGACTTGTTTTTCAGTTTTCGGAGAAGGCATTTCTTGAATGGCCTTGACTTTGTCAGGATCAACCTCAATTCCTTTCTGGCTGACGATGAACCCTAAGAGTTTCCCTGAACGGACACCAAAGGTGCACTTGTTGGGATTCAAGCGGAGTTTGTACTTCCTCAAACGCTCGAATAGTTTCGACAGGTGGGTCACATGCTCCTCTTCTGTCTTAGATTTTGCAATCATGTCATCAACATATACCTCTATCTCTCTGTGTATCATGTCATGAAACAGAGTAGTCATGGCCCTTTGATAGGTTGCCCCGGCGTTCTTTAAGCTGAACGGCATCACCTTGTAACAAAAGGTACCCCATGGGGTAATGAATGAAGTTGTCTCCATGTCTTTCGGCGCCATTTTGATCTGGTTATAGCTCGAGAATCCATCCATGAAGGAGAAAACTTTGAACTTTGTTGTACTGTCTACCAGCATGTCAATGTGTGGTAAGGGAAAGTCGTCCTTTGGACTTGCCTTGTTCAGATCTCGGTAGTCGACACACATTCTGACCTTTCCATCCTTTTTCGGAACGGGTACGATATTGGCTAACCATTGAGGATATTCTGACGTGGCGAGGAAACCCGCGTCAATCTGTTTTTGTACCTCCTCCTTGATTTTGATGGCCATGTTAGGATGAGTCCGTCTCAACCTTTGCTTTACTGGCGGACATTCCGATCTTAACGGTAAGTGGTGTTCCACGACGCTGGTATCCAACCCTGACATATCCTGATAGGACCAAGCGAATACATCAGGAAATTCTCTGAGAAGCTTTGTCAAACTCTCTTTGGCAGTTGGACTGAGCAGTGCCCCAATCCTGATTTCTTTTCTCTCTTTTTCTGAACCCAAGTTTACCGTTTCCAACGGCTCTTTGTGAGGTTCAATGGACCTTTCCTCCTGTCTGAGTAGTTGAGAGATCTCCTCTGGAATTTCGTTGTCAACTTCTTCTTCAGCCCCAAATACCGGGAACCCAAAGTCAGGAGAAGGCATCGGATTGTATATTTCAACGGGGTTTAAAACAAGCAATCTGCATGACGTGATAATTCGTGTTTAGAAGAGATAGAGAAAATGCGAAAGTGTGTGCAGTGTATTTTTTATTAGTGCTTGTTTTTGTTATTGAATTGTTTTTTAGGATTACCATTTTCGGAAAAAGCAAAAAGAGAAAACAACAATTAATGCGTAAATTACAGAACGGCGTTATTTTATTAATGAACAAATCGATCCTCAAAACTACAGCCCTATAAAACAAAACTCTGTCGCTTTGGGCGAAGCGAAGAGGGAAAATTTACAGAAATTGAGCCCTATCAAAACATCTGTTTCACCTGGGCAGGGTGAAAGGTTAAAGATGGCAATTACTTTGACTGATGAACGATCTTCGAAACCTCGACGACAACCCATTGGCAGCGACCTCCTCGGTGAATCACAAAGTCTGGCACCTTCCTTGATTTGTCTTCAGAAATGACGCTGATTTCTGGTGGAGCAGGATCATTGGAATCTGTCTCCCAGGCAGAATTGTCGTAGGAGAATTCCTCTGTTGCATTTTGCATAGCATTTGTGCTCTCAGCTGTATCTCCCCATCCAGTCGGCTGAATATCTTCGAGCCTGATACGAGAGCTTTCGGGAGTGGTGTATTTGACCATATAGTCGTATTTTCCACTCGGTTGTCCCAAGGTGTCCCACACTTCTTTCGAACTGGAGGAGTCATCCCTCTCGATGACGTTGACCTCGGGAAAAGCATAGTTGATGAATTCAAGTCCTGCAAACGTTGCAAATTCATCGTCATTATCGAGTAGTTTCCGAATGACCTGAGTGTTGATCCCATGACATGGTGGGGACACACGTATTCTGTTCAATGACAGTCAGCTGATTTTCATTGTTCGGCTGACTTTCTGGCCCCAAGTCTCCTGGATAAGGCTGCCACATTGGCAGGCCATCCATCGAGCCATAGTAATCGTAGTTAAAATTGTCTTTCATCGGAGTGTCCTCCTCTAATGAATTTGGCGGAGCACGTCATCCTTCCGGATCACAATCTCCATAGATCATTTCGACATCTGACCGTGGTATAAATCTCAGACTCTGTGCGGGATAACAAAATGGCGTAGGCACCTCTTCCTAAGACATATAACCGTCCTCATTAAGATAGGACTTCCATTCTTCATTTGTGTCATAGGGATCTTCCTCATTGATAGCATGTACTGCTTGAGACACTGGGTGAAGAAAACCTCCACTGTGGAAGAAATCCTGAATGGGATAAAGACTTTCATTGTCGGCAGCTGTCTGGGTACAGGTTGCAGAAAAACCAAGACCCTTCTTTATTTTATTGTCAATAGGAATGATAAGCTGTCCCCATCCGGTTGTATCGGTACTCTCGACCGCTTTGATATCATCTTTGTATGAGGAAATCGAGGTTCCCCCTTGGGATTGATTGTCCTTGCTCACCGACAGTGCTTGGAACTGAGTTCCAATAACCTCCTCGGGTTCTACACAAGTAGATGATGATAAGTTACTCACGAGCAAGGCCTGTTCTCCACAGACTGTGACAAGTTGGTTGTTCTGAACGAACTTTAGCTTTTGGTGGAGGGTCGAAGTGACCGCTCCAGCCTGATGTATCCAAGGTCTTCCTAATAAACAACTGTATACTGCCCGGATGTCCATGACCTGGAAGGTGACTTGGAAAGTGTGAGGACCGATAGTTATGGGAAGATCAACTTCGCCGATAACTATTTTTCTGGATCCGTCGAACGCTTTGACGACGACCTCGCTGATTCTCATTGGAGGGTCTTTGAATAATAATTGCATCAAAGTGGACTTCGCCATAACATTCAGGGCTGACCCTGTGTCTACCAGTACGCTGGCTAAAGCATCGTCCTGGCAGTTAACTGTAATGTTGAGCGTCATGTTATGACGGCGACCCTCTTCGGTTAATTCCTCATCACTAAATCCAAAATTATTGCAGGAAGTGATGTTAGAGACAATGCTATCGAACTGTCTGATTGTTACATCCTGTTCCACAAAGGCTTGCTCCAAGACTTTCTGTAGAGCCTCCCTGTGGGCTTCTGAACTGAGTAACAGTGATAATACCGAGATCTTTAAAGGAGTCTATAACAGTTGATCGACAATGTTGTATTCACTCCTTTGGATGAGCTTCAGCATCTCATCATTATTTTTCGAAAGGTCGGGATTACTGGATTGACCGACTGATGGATCGGGAGCTTCTGTCTGAAGTTCCTTTTCTTTGTTAGGTTCTCTAACTCCTCGGTTGAAGATTCGACCGCTCCGTGTTACACGACTGATGTCTGCAATATTCACGACGGAGGGTAATGGAATTTCCAACTGTCATTGCACCGTATTTGTAAGGGATAGCCTTAGTTGATTCATACGGTAGTGGTCCCAGTAGATAGATGACTATGGGAACCTTCTGATTTTTCTGACCATCGTAAGTAATCTCGATTCGTTCCTGGTTGGGAATTCTTGATTCGTCAAGTAGAGGGATAAAGGCAAAAACATCCCTGGTCCTATGATGACCAGAGATTGTGACAACATCCTCGACTTGATCGGCAAGGTAGTTCGGCGTCCAGTTGATGGGTCCAGAACCGGGATATGGGCGAATTTCTCCACGATCCACCTGACCCTGAAGAGCTGCTCTCACAAGGTAACACCCTTGGTTACTTTCCGAACAGACGCTACAACGGTCATAATTGTGTGGGGGCACCTGGCCACGCCCACTTTGAATACAATGTAACCTCACTAGGTTAGCTTCCACAGATCGGACATCCTGACTTTGACGCCGAGTGGGATTCCTATTATTGTTACTAATCTGCTGAGTATCTTCATCCATATAGATCAGCATCCACCAGTGATTTAACAAGTGCTGAAGTGCCTCTTGGACAAGGGTACAACCTCGATTGTTTTCGCAACCTGCTTTACAGCTTTGATAGTCGTGTGATATTAAGAATCTGAGTCGGACCTGCTCAGCATGTAACTCTACCAGGCTAGTATTCATCACGCAAATATCAAAGATCTGAACCATATTGATCTGATAAGGGTTCCTATCATGGTAGTCTTGGATCCAACCAAGATCCATCTGACGCTGGAGGGCCTCCTGTATGAAAGAGCATCCCTGTTTGTTTACCGAGCTAGTCAGACAAGAACTGTAATCGTGTCGCGGCAGATTATGATACTGGCTTTGCCTTGAGTGCATCGCCACCATGCTGGCATTCATCGCACGGATGTCATGGTTTTGAATGACGTTGGAATTCATGTAAACCATGTTAACTCCACGAACTCGGTGCTCTTGGATCCATCCGAGATCCATTTGTTCCTGTAGAGTTGATTGTACCACAGAACATCCCTGGTTGTCTTTAGAGCAGATATCACACTGATGATAGTTATGAGGTGGCGCATGGCCATATCCACTCTGTCTACAATGCATCTTGACCAGATTGGTCTCTAACAAGAGTACATCGTGAATTTGATAGACATCGTTAGTCTCTCCTTCTATCAAATTGATTGCAGCCTTCTCATGTTGAGGCAGCGGGTTCGTGAGAACATTAGGATTTGTATCCTTGAAGGATAAGACCCCGCTCCTAACAATTTTTTGCACGTCGGACTTGAAATTGAGACAAGTCTCTATGTTATGCTCTGATCCTCCTTGATGATAAGGGCATGTTTGATCCACCTTAAACCAAAAAGGCGGATTTTCTGGTACTGTAAGAGGAGACTTAGTCTGAATGTGCCCCTTAGCCAGTAGTAACGGAAATAGTTATGCGTACAACATGGGTATAGGATCAAACCCTGATGGTCGTGTTGTACGATTGTTGTTATATGGAGGACGAGTCTGCTGAAGAGGCTGTTGTGTCCTTTGCTGATTGGGTTGGCTTTGCGCAACCTGAGGTTGATACGTAGGAATAGGCGCAGGGCTGATAGCAGGAGTTACAGCTGCTACCGGTTGATAACGTCGCATTTGCTTTCCGAGAGAGATATTCCCAATATCTTGTTCTTTTTTCTTAGGGAGAGCACTACCGTATCGTTTTGTACTACTCGATGATCCAGCGTCTTTTACCAAATGTCCTTCTCGGACGGCTTCCTCAAGACGAACTCCCATGCCCACCATCTCGGTGAAGTCAATGGGCGCACTTGCAACCATTCTGTTGTTATAAAATGAGCTTAAGGTCTTTAAGAAGATCTTTGTCATCTCTTTTTCCTCAAGAGGTGGACAAATCTGAGCGGCAATTTCACGCCATCTTTGAGCGTACTCCTTAAAGGTTTCCTTGTCCTTTTGTGACATTGATCTGAGTTGATCTCTGTCCGGTGCCATGTCCAAATTATATTTGTATTGTTGGACAAAGGCAGTACCAAGATCTCTGAATGTGTTAATCGTAGCATGGTTTAAACCCATGTACCATCTTAATGCGGCACCGGTTAAACTATCCTGAAAGTAGTGAATCAGCAGGTCCTGATTCTCCGTCTGAGCTGACATTCGCCGAGCCTACATCACCAAGTGACTTTGAGGGCAAGAGTTACCCTTGTACTTTTCAAATTCGGGCACTTGGAACTTGTGCGGAACTTTCACATTGGGGACCAGACAAAGGTCTGCGGCGTCCTTTCCAAATAAATCCTGGTCGTGAATGGCTTGCAGTTCTTTCTGAATTTCCAAGAACTGTTCCTGGAATTCATCCATTCGGTCAAACATAGTTTCCTTTTTACCAGAAGGTATCTGTGGAATCTGTCCTTCTGGGACAGTGTGCACCACAGGGGGGGTACCGTGACTACGGCAGTGAGACTTGGCGTTTCCCGAAGTTTGTAACCTTCAGGAGTCTTCAGTACGCCCCTGGCATCTTCGCTTTCCCGAAGTTTGTAACCTTCAGGACCAGCAGCATCTATCGCGATTCCCTGATCTTCAGTGATCGGCGAAACATATCCTTCCGGGATATAGTTAACAGGCATGCCCCAAGGACGATCTTTTGGCATTTGATACCTAGGATCATACTTCTCCACTATGGGCATTGGGGTGATCTCTGAGATCACAGTTCTTTGTAGCTGAGCTTTTGCCATGGCTTGCATGTCGTTACGAAGCTTTCTCATATCCTCTCTCAGAGCGTCGATCTCTTCTTTCAACTCTCTGTTTTCTTCCTCAAGATCATCCATCTTTTTCTGACGATTAGCCCGAGTATTATACGAATGAGACAGTTTGACTCTAGAACCGAGACACAAACGTGAGATTCGTAGGTAAGAAGAATACGCGATGTGAGAATGATGAATGCAATGATTATATTAATTGTTTTTTGGTTTAATCAAAATAAACTTCGACAATTAGATTGCAAATATCAAACAGTGGGGAAACCCCTTTTTATTGAAATTCAAAGGATTATAGAAATGGAAATACAGTAGATTACAAGGTGCAGCAACAGAAACCTAAGCTAATGGGTCCCGAGAGAACTCGGGTGCTGATTCTGGTATCTTCCTTTTCTTTGACCGAGGCTCTTGAGCCGTTGTCGGGTTGTCATTCCTTTGCCAAGTGAAAGGAGCGAGCAAATTCCTTTGGTCATCTTAATTCTCTACAGCATGCTGCTCCAAAATTTCAATCAGAGCATCCTTTTCTTTTAGTAATTGCTGTATTTTGATGCACTCTATGTCGAGGGCGTGGTACTTGTTCTTCCAAGACCTTCTCTCCCTTTGAACTTTGTTAAGAGTAACCTGAAGCTTTTCAGTTTCCGTCATGAAGTACATGACAGATTCCCTCGGCGGAAGAATTCCGTAACAAGGATAAGGCATTTTTAGCTTGAGAGCTCTAGTTTGTACCCAATGGAGATAAGGCTCCATCGAGACACAGTCTGGTTTTCCCAGAGACTCTCGTCCTTTCTTATGAACGTGTTTCCAAGCGTGCACTATTTCCATCTTTAGTGCTCTGTCATTTTCTCCTTCCTTGAAGAAAAGACCTTCCAGATGAACACCCCGTGGGACGTGTCTCATCGGGTATCGAAACTGACGGAGAACCAACACCGGATGATAGTTGATTCCTCCTTTAGTTCCTATGAGGGGTACGTTGGGGAAGTTTCCACAACGGTCAATGATCCTGATCCCATCATAAATCCTATTACACCAATCTATATCAGAGTTGGTGAGAAACATGATCTTCTGCAACCAACGTAAGGCACTTTTGCAATCCCAAAAAGCAGCAGACTTGGGCAAGTGGGAGATAAACCATTTGTAAAGCAAAGGTACACAACATGTGATCTCCCCTCCACTGTACAAATTCCCCAAATGTACAGAATGATACGCATCTGCGAGCAAAGTCGGCACAGGGTTTCCAATGAGAAAAACCTTAATGGAGTTGATATCGACGAAGTTATTGATGTTGGGAAACAAAAATAACCCGTAGGTGAGCAAGACAAAGACGCTTTCAAAAGCAGTCACGTTTCCTATACTAGCAAAATACATGGCCTTCTTTGTCAAGAACTGGGCTGGCAAACCTTGGATGCCACCCTTAGTGGTTATGTGAGTCCTAACCTCAGACTCGTCCAAATGAATTGCTCTTGCAATGATCTGATTCTTTGGAATTTCTTCCAGTCCAGAAAATGGAGCTCGATCAGTGATATGTAAATCAATCAGATGAGAATACTCCTCTAGCGTTGGTACTAGCTGGTAATCCGGGAATGTGAAACAGTGATAGACCGGATCGTAGAACTGAATGAGCGCATCCATGATTCCCTCAATCATATGGACTCTTAACAGTGGTAGCAGACCTCCGTGTTTGGCTCTGAAAGCCTCTTGGTTTGTGATCATCCCTGCTAACCTTCTCAAATCCTCTTGCTTTAGAACCTTAAAGGTATACCTATGAGTTTTCCTTCTACCGAAATCCATTAGCGTATTCCCTTTCTCTGATATTTGCAATCACAGTCTTAGTTTAATTTGAAAAACAGAGAGACTAGAAGAGAAATTTTTTTTTTTAATGTTTTAATGTTTTTTAAATGAATGCATGAATGCAGCACACAAAAACATAGAAAAAACATGGGGTCAAAGGGTCGTTGTCATGAAGTCAAGGCTCTACCCATCCCCAAAGGTTTATACTAGGGTGATTTTTTGTACCTGTACTCATTATCATCAGCTCCTCCCAGGAAAGAAAAACAACAAGCGGATCGCCAACGAGTTGTAGAGCAATCTTAGAGTAAGTGCCATTCACCGAGAATAGATCACCAGCCTCAAATGAGGGTAGTATCACGTAACAACTATTCCCGATAGTTTCCGCACTACAAAAGGGTTTGGCTCCTCAGCTTCTCAGACATCACAATCGGCCCATTGTCTAGGTGAGAGAATGGGTTGCATTAGTCAGCCTCCACTGAGGTTGATGGTCGACCTTGTCGCCATCACTTATCTTAAGTGTATACTCAATCTTTCCACATGCGGCATCACACGCATTCCCATTAGCAGAAAAATAAACAGGTATAGCAATTAGGAAAAGCAGTATATATATTTGTCCTAATCATCCTAGACCTTTAAAGCTATGAATCCTAAGTTCCTGACAGAAAATGGGTTCCCCGGCGGAATTACCATCCTGTGGTTTCATTCCAAATTAACGGCGTTTTGACCTAAGATCCTAATTACGTCAAGGTTTCTACCTAGGGGACAACAAAAGAACAAGATCCCTAAAGAGACCTGCATCATCCCCAGCAGAGTCTCCATTTTTCTGTAGCGAGTGATTTTTGGATGTGGTTGCGAAGCACGATCGCTCTGGTACTACAACTCGATTCATTTTTTATCCTATTAAAGCTGATGAAGGAAGGGAAATAGATGTCTCAAATTAACCCTACTTGCATACTGAGATTAAACAGTCAAAACTGTTGGTTTACAGATGCTACAAAGATTCGGGGTTTCTCCTAGGTTATTTTGTTGACAAGGGGTGCTTTAGGCTATCGGTTAGGATGTTAGGACGAATGCTTCTTAATAGATATGTGAGAGTATGGGATTTTGGGTTTTTGTTTAGTGTGCTCATGTAATACCCCAAAATTTGCTCTCCCCTTTTGGCATCATAGCATGGCATTATCATTTATCATATCATATCCATCTCATTAGCATTGCATTGCATTTAACATAGAAAAAGGAAGCATGGCATCCTTCTTACCATCAGGGCATGTGATCAGGTAGAAGGTGGACAATCAAGGAATCATTCAAAGCACAAAAAGGTCAATCAAGTTGGCTCTAGGCAAGCCAAGAGGTCTCTCATGTCTCATACTATCTCAATTGATCTTCCAAAACCTCAAGGAAGTGAGATTCAATGGGAGATTGAAGCACTACATCCTACACTAGGCAAGAGGTTCAAAAATTGAAGGAAAACCCTCAAAAGAGATAGCTCATTGATTCAAAATCATTCTCAAGTGGCATTTCTCATCATCCTTTAAGAGGATACACAACATGCTCTGAGGAATTTGAAATTGAAGACTGCACTTTTTCCTCCTAACCAGAAGGGGCTGAAATTAGGGTTTCCAATTAAATCAGGGTATCTCTGATTTTTTGGACAAAACTTGTTGTCATGGTATTCCATATGTCCTTAAGTGTATGTGTGTGGAAGATTGCATCTCACTTGGTTTTAGAAGAGGTTCAATTGGAAGAAAGATCAAGAATCAGAGAAATTGGGGCAAAGTCAAATAATCAGAGGAAAAAGTCAACTCTTGACTTTTTGAGGCCAAATTCATGAAATTCATGTTACATATGTCCAATGTACAAAATTTGGTCAAGAAACTCCAAAGGAATCATGAAAAAATTAAGATGTGGAAAGTTGCCATTTTTGGATGAAGTAGGGTTACTAAAAATAGCAAGTTTTGGCCATTTTGCATCAGAATTTGAACCAAGGCCATTCAAAATTGGAGCACCAAATGAAAATTCCACTCTGCCTCAATGAAAGGCCTTGCTTTAAGCTTCAAATCCATGGGTAAAACATTTCCATTGGATAAAAAATGAGGGAGATATGATTGATCAAAGTTGGAAGAAAGTAGGCCAAAAACCATGTCATGACCAAGTTTGGCCAGGTCTGCGCGCAGTCATTTTCTCAAACAGTTGGTGGGCAAAATGTATGGATCAATTACTCATGTTTAAAGGCTTCAAATGAAAAATCTTTCAACATGAAAGTTGTTCCTCTATGTGAGAACTTCAAGAGTGATGTTTATGTTTTTTTCATATGCTCAATATTTTGAGAGTTATGATGAGGCAAAGTAGAGGATTTTAAACTGACTTGTTAATATGCGTGTAGTGTGGTTGATGGCAGGTTAGATGACATACCAACTCAGGTGCAACCAAGCATGTTCATCATCATTTTTAAGGACTTTAGAGGTGTTATTTCAATTCATTTTCAACATCAATCTTGTTCTTCTCCATTCCCCCTTTCCAAGTAACTAAAAACCTTGCCATTTCACTTCTTGTTCATGAAGTTATCGTGCTCCAAAGGTCACATCATGCTAGTAGTTTCCCTCCACACCAAGCCAATCAAAACCTGTTACCAATTTGTTCTTTTCATACATCAGCCATGACATGTCCAAAACCTTACCATAATTAATCAAACATACACCCTGCACAGGCTATATGTTCACGTACCAGCCATCCCATATTGGTTCAAACAAGAGAGTGAAAACTTGCAGAGCAAGCACTGCTGCAAGATCAGAGCAACATAACATCACCATCCTTCTCCTACACACCACCATAACTCCATGAGCTTCTCCACACTCTAACCAAACTCACCAACTCGTGCCATTAACAACCTCACTCATTCTGTTAACTCAGAACTCACTTAACCAACTCATTCTAACTGGAGTTCTAACCATCAACCACACTGGTTAAACATTAACTCAACATTATATAAGCTCCACTGCTCATAGAATTGAGGGGGGTTAATTCATTTTTCCACAGATTTCACAAATCATTCTCACTGTGTTCTCTGAATTTTCGCTTTGAGCTCTCTCTTATTGCACGATTTCTTCTTCATCTCAATCGTCATCATCAGCAAGTATGCATGATTGTTCAAGAACAAGCTGAAACAGAGTGAATTTCTCAAGAGCCATCTTATTTCAGTGTTGATTTCTTCTCCATTCTCAAGCATCTGTGAGCATTTATTTTGCTCAAACAAGTTCAAGAGTTCAAGATCTCATCTCTGGTTTTCTGAAGATCTAAGAATCTCCACGTTTCAGGTTCTTGTTTCTCCATTTTTTTGCATCTAAATCACTGATTATAGTTTGTTTCATGTTGATTTGAGCTTAATAGAAGCAGTGTGAGTGATCTGGCTAGTTGATAGGCTCTCTAAGAGCATAGTTGCAAAACCTAGGGCAATTTATTTGTGCTCGTTTCTCTCTGTATGCGCATGATGTATGTTTTCTAAGGTCATATTCGTGTTATGTGTAACCTCAGCTTCATTTTGATGTGTACTTTATGAATTTCTGGAATGTTTGATCATGTACAGTTGCCGGAGATGGCCGGAGAAGATGACCGGAGGTACTTCTCCGGCCGGTGAGGGTTTGCTAGGGTTTTAGAACCAGAACATGTCACAACCGTTAGATCATTTCAATCCTAGGGCGTATACGTGGCCAGCACATAAATGAACCTCATGCCTCTCACGTGACTCTCTCTCTCTGAATGTTGACTTTGACTTGGTTTGGTGTGCGTGCGTTCATCATTATTAGCATGCGTGTGCATTTTGATTCGTTAGATCTGATTACTTGTATGATTATCATTTGTTGACTGAATCATGTGGCTCTGATTGAGTCAACATTTGACTGAGGCTCCACCACTATTACTATAGACTGCGCGCTTAGTGGACCTAAGCCAGATTGTTATTCCCACCCCCTTTTTTCCAAGCCCAAACCAGTTTGCACTGTCCAATTGCTATATGCATACCCCCCTCTCATATTGCATTTTATTTTTATTTTCATTTTACATACGCGTTTGATTTTCAATTTTTAAAAATACTAAAATGCATAATAAAATTCCACAAAAATTCATGTGTATTCTTAAAACATTTAGGAAATTTTTCATGATTTTATTTTCTGATTTTATGACCATTTTGCCCCTGTTCCATTATTTCTTTTGAATTTCCATTTGCATGCATACTTAATGTGACATATGATTTTGTGCATTTTTGTTCTTGATCATAAAAATTGATTTTGATGCCTTTCTTTTTGCATTGTGGTCACAATATGTTGAGGTATGTTTGAGATTTATGAGATGATTTTTAAGTCTTTTTTGGATGACTTTTGATGTGTTGCTTTGAGCATGAATGCATGAAACTTCCATGGGACTTTGACCTAATTGTTGAGTGACTTTGGTTCTGATTCATTGCTTGTGGACTTGATATGTTAATGGCATGTGTTTAAGGTGTTTGATTGGTGAAAGTCATAATTTTTGAAGCATGTTTGCTATTTGTTTGAAGCATGAAGTTTAACTTGTTCATTTTGTGAATGCATGCCTCATGTTTGGTTTGCTTGATCATGAAGGCACTTGTGCCATGAGTTGTGGTTTTGTTTGAGGATGTATAGCATGTTAATTGACTTCTGATTGTGACATTTGGGTTTCATCTTTGCATGTTTGATGTTTATCTTGCACCTTAAGTCACTTGTTTCACAAGTATGAACCACATTCACATCACTTCACCTTTTCTTCTTTGCTTCTTGTTGGATTGAGATTTTGTTTGCATGATTTAGTATGCCCATTTAGGATAACATTAGGTTGTGTAAATATGAGTTACATTCTGACTTGGAAGCATGTATAGCATTCAATCTCATTTCACCTTGTTTGTCAACTTGTTTGAATTTGATTTGTTCATTATATTTTCTTGCTTTACTTGTAAGTGATTGTGCTAACCATGTAGGGGTTTTGGTAAGTTTCAATTGAGTGTGGACAAGGAATCCACATTCAACTTCTATCCTTTCTCTTTTACAATTCCATGTTTTGCTAAGCACTTATGTGCTTTCTTTTAATAACTCATCACTTTCCCTTTGTGAATTACAATTCATCTTCTACTTTAGAAGTGAATTGTTTAATTCATTCTTTCTTTAGACTTTAGGTTGAAACCTCACAAACCTTAGGATCACTCCCTTAACTAATCAATTAGGATTGAGTCTTAGTCCATATAAATTTTTACCTTTATCCTCCCTTGAGTCTCTTTTCTCATCTCAAAGAAAATTCAAAACATATAATAAAGGTAGGCATTTATTGCATTTAGGCCTTTCATATAAAGAAAAGGTTATAAGGGGTCTTCTCTTATAATCTTAAAATGTATAGCATATAACCCATCTTGGGTCGATGTGTTAAACATTTGATCTTGTATGAGGGACTTAAATGCAATATTTGTTGAAGGTACAAATAATAAAAAACACTTCTTCATTTCTTAATCAACAAAAACACTTAATAAACACAAGTATGCTAGTGTGTTTGAACCTTGACAATTGGAACTAAGTGTGGGGGTCTTCTTCACTCTTAGTATGCTTTCTTACCCATTCCATCTTGGAATGTGAGAATGTACACATTCCAATGACTAAGATTCAGATACACTGTCATATGCAAATAAATGGAAAAAACTTCTAAAAGGCAAAAACAAACAATAACGTCTTTCCTTCGGGAATTCTTTTCTCACCTCACTCACTCTCAACGCACGAACGCGCTTCTACTCGTTCTCTTGCAAGACGGTAACGCACTCGGACCAGCGAGCCTGCAACACCTGAGCTAGAACGTAAGCCGTTCTCTAAAAAACACAAACAATTCATCCCTAGTGAGGGGAACTACGTCGCTCTGATTCTCATGCTCCTGATGAGATACGTAGGCAGTGGGGTAGGGCCCATGCGAGCACTTCTTTTATTTTCCCTACATTTGTTTCTCTTTCTCCTTTCCTTTTTCAGTTCTTTCTCAGTATTCCTTTCTTTACACCCTTTGATCGAGACAAGCAAGCGTGGATCCCATCGGGTACGATGGACGTGAGGGGGTGCTAATACCTTCCTCTCGCGTAACCGACTCCCTTACCCACTTCTCTTGTCGTAAGACCATGCTTTTCCTTTCCCTCAGGTTTACGCGGTGTTTCCTTTCCCTCTCTTGGGATAAATACACATTGCTGGCGACTCTGTTCGGTGCCACTTTCGCGTTTGTACTAGGATGAAAATCCCGGGAGCGACAGCTGGCGACTCTGCTGGGGACCATTGCGGTTGACCTATTGCTGGTCCATCCCTAAGCGAGTCAATCCTAGCGCTTGTCTGTTTTTCTTTCATTGGGTGTTTACTGTTGTGTTGTATTTACTGTTTTATTGTATGGTTATTTACTGCTTTACTGTACATTACTGTATTTACCGTATTTTAGCATTTTCATTTCATATGATACATTATACTATACTGGACTGTGCTATTTTCTGTTTGGCGGGATGGGATTTCTGAGAGATAAGCCCATTACACAGGCTTGAGTATACACTTAGAATTAGGGTGGAGAGTAGTGGGACCTACGTGCCGTTTGGAGTGCGTTGGGTGTTCACGAAATTCACAGCTAGATTTGGCTATCTTGGGACACGTCGTGGCATACGCATCTTGCGTATTCCAGGATGTAGATCTAGAGAGCTGTCGACTCTAGTGACCGATCATGAGGACCTTAGTGGAAATATCCCTCTTTAGTGGTGACAATGGCAGACCACATTCTGTGGCAAACCCATTCGCACCCGAGGGCCCACTTTGGAACTTGCATAGGATGACCTTTATTTTCTAAGGGGAGTCAGTGGACGACCTCTTTGATTGGCATAGCATTGTATCCTACGGGCTGAATGTGCTATTGCTTCTCAAACCTCTGAAGCTGACAAGCCTTATTTTCTAAGAACCACATGTGAGTATGGGCGGGATGTTTACAGGTTTGCAGGAAACCCAGCCTTCTACCTACCTTACTCGTGATTCTATGATGATTTCAGACATTGTATTCTATGACAGTGATTTAAGTGTTCATCTCAGATATTGCCAGATTCAGTACAGAGACACAGTGCACACAGTCCAATACAGACACCGACACTTGATTACCTGATCACATGCCCTTTTGCATTGCATTATCATATCATAACAGTTATGTTTGTCATTTTCAGGTGCGTAATACATTTCTGATTCCAATCCATGGGTTCAACAGAGATCGTCGCCGAGAGAAAGAACAATGTGTCTTACAAGTTTCCAGATCCTGTCTTGGATTCATTGCTCAAAGTTATAGATATGGCTGGTCCGGGTATTCTTGATAGGTTTCAGAAGAGCTACGGGAATTTGGTTGGGATGGTCTGTACAATCACCAAGTATGAGCATGATGCTTTGCACACTCTGCTGCAGTTCTACGAGCCTTCGTTGAGGTGCTTTCTTTTTTCAGATTACATTTTGATGCCAACACTGGAAGAATTCTCATTTATTTTGGGAATTCCGATCACGTCGGCAATACCATTCTTCTCTGGTAGTTCTCCCAGCGTAAAAGAAATTGCTGCTGCTTTACAAATGGATCAGACATTGATAAAGAGCGGTGTGAGCAGTAAAAATGGAGTTAGCGGATTTCATTTAGAATTTCTGGCTGGACAGGCCCAAGAGGCTGCAAGTGCTAAAAATTGGACGGTTTACAATTCCATTCTGGCTCTCTGCATATATGGCCTAGTTTTCTTTCCCAATCAGCAAGACTTTGTGGATATGCAAGCGACAAGAGTTTTCGTTCTTAAAAATCCAGTCCCTACTTTGTTAGGAGATTTTTATCATTCCGTGCACTATAAGAATGAGAAAAGGAGGGGAGGATCTGTTAGTTGTTGCACTCCACTGCTGAGTCATTGGTTTTTCAAACATTTGCCTCAGACAGGTGCCTTTGTGGAAACCAAAGATGTGGCGAAATGGTCTAAACGATTGATGAGTTTAACTGCTGATAACATTGTATGGTTTGACCACCGGTTGTTGAGAATAGAGCTTGTCACAAGATGCGGAAATTTTCCAAATGTGCCTTTGATTGGCAGAAAAGGAGGGATTAATTATAATCCAGTTTTGGCCATCCGACAGTTTGGGTATGCTTCCAGATATCCTCCTACAGAGCAAGATGTGGAAGAATCTTTATTCTTTACAGGAACTAAAGATGCAAAGGTGGTAGAAGTAGTGAATGCTTGGAAAGATAAGCACAAAATTGGAAAAGCAGTTTTTGGAAAAGGAGATTGTAGATCTTATCCTGAATATGACAGGTGGATTGAGACGAAAGTAAAGGAATTGCTTTTACCCTTTTCAAGGGGACCTCTTTTATGTTCAGCACAGCCAGAACAACCCACTATGGTGGCTATTGAAGAATGTGAGAAGTGGAAGAAAATGGTCAGAGAGTTGCAGATAGAGAATTCTGGAATGAGCAGATGCCTTCAGAAAGCTCTAGCTGACAACAAAGAGTTGGAAAAGAGAGCCTTGAAAGCGGAAAAAACCTTGGCTGACAAAGAGGAAGATTTTGATGACCGAGCTCGGTACTTTCGGAAACTTACTCTGGGAGCAGATGACACTAGTCAGGCTCACAAGATTACAAAACAGGCTTTAGCCCGAAGCAAGGATTCATTAGCTCAACTTCGTCAAGCTTGGGATGAAGTCAGAATTGAAAATGCCGAGTTAAAGGATCAGTCGAAGACTAAAGACGAGGAGCTTAAAAAGGCACATGAGCAGAGGAGAAAGTATCGGGAAAGTCTCAATAAAAGTCAAGAACAGCTAGAAGAAGCTAGAAGCCAGTTGAAGAATACCAAGAAAGAGCTTGAAGAAGTCATGATAGAAAGGGAGATACTCAAGACGCAAGCTGGCATAAAGAGACACAAAGGAGTGTGTGATGACGAGGCTCTGATGCTGCACATGGGTTCTTTAACTGAAGCTCTTGAGAAAAGGGATGTCTTGATCAAAGAAATGATTGAAAAGCCGAATCACCAGCGTACCCGTATACTTTTTGAGGAGATCAAATACTCAAGTGATAAGCTGAAGGGTGTGGAATTGTCGGACTGATGTTCTTTTCCTTATATTTTGTTGTTAATGGTTACCATCAGGCTTGTTGATGGATCCATTTTTCCTTGTATTGCATTCGCGGCTGAACCTTTCTTAAATGTACTTGAATACTTTGTTGAATGAGTATGAGCAGTTTTATTCAGAATTATTCCTTATCAGATAGCTGCACACAAGCACATGACCACGACACGTCTCTTTATATCACAATTTCTGGTCTTCAGATTTCTGTGGTGGGATTGGAATCAGGGTATAAAGCACCTCGGAAATGACAAACATGGCATTGCATGGCATTGCATATCATTTTGCATTTTTGTTACTTGCTTTTCAGGTACTCGTTGCAGGGTCTCTAACCTTTATTTGGTTTCAGGCAGTATAGCGGAGAGTCATATTCACCGATATTCGACGCGAAGGAATCAAGTAAGAATCATGGATCAAGTGCAAAGTGATTTGGCGGAAATGAGGGCGCGTATGGACCAGTTCATGACCCTCATGACTGGCATGGCGCAAAATCAGGAGAGACTGAGGCTTCTGGTAGAGCGTCCCGACAACGGGCCCGAAGGTGATCATCATGACAATTCACAGGGACATGGCATTCCTCCTCCCGGTGGCAACCCTCCTCCTGGTGGTAACAATCGGGGTAATGGAAATGGTAGGCAGGCTGGTGTTACCCTTGAAGATACTCTGGAAGACCAATTTACTCTACTAGATGCTGATGTGGGTAATCAAGGTGATCGAAGGTATGAGGAGTTAGCAGAAAAGATCAGGGCCATAGAATGCAAGAACTCTATGGGTATTGATGTTACCAGCTTGGGGCTGGTCTCAGGAGTCAGAATTCCCCCTAAATTCAAACCTCCCACTTTTGATAAGTATCACGGCAATGCGTGTCCCCAAACGCATCTTCAAGCTTACTTTGGGAAGATTTCAGCCCATACGGATGACGAGAAGCTATGGATGCACTATTTTCAGGACAGTCTGGCTGGGGCATCCTTGACCTGGTACATGAAGTTGAATAGAGCTGCTGTGAAGAATTGGAAAGATCTGGCAGAAGCGTTCCTGAAGCAATACCAATATAATATTGACATGGCGCCCAACCGCACCCAATTGCAGGGATTGTCCCAGAATGCCAAGGAGAGTTTCAAAGAATATGCACAGAGGTGGAGGGAAATGGCTGCCCAGGTCCAACCTCCCTTGTCAGACAGAGAAATGGCAGATATGTTCATGGGCACCTTGCAAGGGGCCTATCTTGACAGATTAGCTGCTTGTCCGTCGACTGGATTTGCTGATATTGTGATTGCGGGAGAAAGAATAGAAAGTCTGTTAAAGCTTGGAAAGATCCAGGATGTGAATGGGGCTGGCTCTTCGGGGACGAAGAAACCGTTTGCTAGTAACCAGAAAAGAAGAGAAGGTGATACGAATGCTGTGTTTAGAGGACGAGGCAGAGGGCGTTCTCGAGCTTATTATCAGGTAGATGCTGTGACAATCCCCACACCGTCTGTTCAGAAACAACAACCCCAACAACAAGTTCCACAGCAACAACCTTTTTTCCAGCAAAGGTCTAGACAGAGGGATCGTAAGATGGATCCTCTCCCTATGACTTATGCCGCGCTGTTGCCCCGGCTACTCGAGTTAAAGTTGGTAGAACTCCGTACTATGAAAGCTCCGGTTGCTGGAAACCTGCCACCTAACTTCGATGCTAATGCTCGTTGTGAGTTCCACTCAGGTGCTCAGGGGCACTCCATTGAGAAATGCTGGGCTTTCCATCATAAAGTACAAGATTTGATTGATGCTAAAGCCATCAATTTCTCTCCCGCTCCTAATATTACTCAGCATCCCATGCCTGATCATAGCGCAGCAAATGTGTACGCTATTGAAGATGGGAGGAGATTGAATTTGGTGTTAGACGTTCATCAAGTGAAAACTTCTTTGTTGGTTGTAAAAGATCGTTTATTGAAGGGACAGGTGTTCCCGGGCTGTAATCAAGATTGCTCTGAGTGTGTGAATCAGGAGAACGGCTGTGATAAGTTGAAGATGGGTTTACAGAATCTGATCGATGAAGGATGTCTACAGTTCGATAGAGTTGTGAAAGACACTGATGAGATATCAACCGTGACCATCTATTACACTCCCGCTGAGATTCAAATGCCGGTCAATGCAGTTCCCGTGGCGAGTGTTGCGCCAGAAAGGCCCAGTCCTGTCACTATCACGGTGCCAGGACCAATTCCGTTCACATCCACGAAAGCTATCCCATGGCACTATGGGGCAGATGTATATTACGAAGGTAAAAAGCAGGAAGTTGAGTCATCAGTCAGCCCAAATGTTGATAACGTAGGGGGTGTAGGGGGCTTTACAAGGAGTGGAAGGTTGTTCGCTCCCCCAACCTTGAGAAGTGATAAGGAGGTAGAAGCTGCAGCAAAGGATAAGGGTAAACAGGTGGTTGAAAGTGCACCTACACCTGAAGCAGAGACAAAGATTACTTTTGATAAGGAAATGGAAGAATTTATGAAGATAATCAAGAAAAGCGATTATAAGATTGTGGACCAACTGAATCAGACCCCTTCAAAGATTTCAATCTTGTCACTATTGATGTGCTCTGATGCGCACCGACAGGCGTTGTTGAAAGTGTTGAAGAGTGCGTACGTGCCACAAGAAATTACTGTTAATCAGCTCGAGGGCGTAATCTCCAATGTTAATGTTAGCCATGGCTTGGGCTTTACAAGTAGAGATTTGACTGTTGAAGGAAGAAACCATAATAAGGCTTTGCATATCACGATGGAGTGTAAGGGCGCAGTGTTATCTCATGTACTGGTAGACACTGGTTCATCACTCAATGTCTTGCCCAAGAAGGCATTAATGAAGCTGGAAGTTGATGGTTTGATCTTAAGGCCTAGTGAATTGGTGGTCAGAGCATTCGATGGGACCAGACGATCTGTGTTTGGTGAGGTGGAATTGCCCGTACAAATTGGACCACAGGTATTCAAATCCACGTTCCATGTAATGGACATACAACCTGCATATAGCTGCCTATTGGGACGCCCTTGGATTCACGGAGCCGGGGCTGTTACTTCTACTCTACATCAAAAGCTGAAGTATGAGTTTGAAGGGCAGGTTGTGACAGTGTGTGGGGAGGAAGACATCTTTGTGAGTCACTTGTCCACGTTCAAGTACATTGAAATGGATGGGGAAATTCATGAGATGCTGTGCCAATCATTTGAAGCAGTCAATATTGACGATGCACCTGAGTCTTCTTCTGTACCAGTTGGGGCTGGTACCTCCATTTCATCTTACAAACAAGCTGTCGAAGTCGTCAGGGCAGGCAACGCCCAGGGTTGGGGCAGGTTGATAGAGACCCCAATGAAGGAAGACAAATTTGGTATTGGTTATCATCCCTCTACAACTTCAGATGCGGGGAGCAGGGGACCCATTACTTTCAATAGTGGGGGAATTATCTACATGGACCAGTCTTGTGCAGCCACGGAGGATAGTGTTGACAGTGATTGTGACCTGGACAATTGGGTACGCCCTCATGTTCCGGGACAACAAGTGCAGAACTGGTTCGTTGAAGAAGTCATCCGGGTTACTCTTCAGACAGAGTAATTTTTCTTTGTTTTTTCTAACCATAATGCATGACAAAATCTTGCGCTCTGCCCAAGGCGTATAGATTCATTTGTAGGGCCACCATGGTTGCATTTGCAATGTTTAATCATTAATAAAGGACGTTTTGCAATCAAATTTTGTTCTCTGTCTTTCAGTTTTTATTTTTGCACAAAAAATATAAAATGGCAATGTTTCATTTTCTTTTGTTTTGCTTAAAAATAAATTCTAAAATAAGGCATGAACCCGTTCATGCAGACTTGATCCTCCGGATACCACTGATAACGATTTTGATATGGCCATGTATGACTTTGACAATCCGATTTATCAAGCCGAAGAAGGGGATGGGAAAGATTGTGAACTTTCTGAAGAACTGGCCAGATTGTTGAAACAAGAGGAAAGGGTCATCCAGCCTCATCAGGAGACTGTAGAAATCATCAATATTGGTACCAAGGACGCCAAGAAAGAGATCAGGATTGGTGCCAGCTTGCAAGCAGATGTGAAGCAAACTTTGACGGAAATGTTGCGCGAGTATGTTGACATCTTCGCTTGGTCGTATCAAGACATGCCGGGGTTGGATACGGATATTGTCGTGCACAGGCTACCATTGAGAGAAGAATGTCCGCCAGTCAAGCAGAAACTTCGTCGGACTCACCCCGACATGGCCTTAAAGATTAAGGAGGAAGTCCAGAAGCAGTGGGACGCTGGTTTTCTTGCTGTGACAAAGTATCCTCCATGGGTAGCCAACATCGTGCCAGTACCGAAGAAAGATGGAAAAGTGAGAATGTGTGTGGATTATCGAGATCTTAATAAAGCTAGCCCGAAAGATGATTTTCCACTACCTCATATTGATGTGCTGGTCGATAATACAGCTCAATTTTCAGTGTTCTCATTTATGGACGGGTTCTCCGGGTACAACCAGATCAAGATGGCACCTGAAGATATGGAGAAGACCACGTTCATTACTCCGTGGGGTACATATTGTTATAAAGTAATGCCTTTTGGGTTGAAAAACGCAGGGGCAACGTACCAGCGGGCGATGGTGACATTGTTTCATGACTTGATTCATAAGGAGATCGAATGTTATGTAGATGATATGATTGCCAAGTCGAGAACAGAAGAGGAACATCTGGCTAACCTGAAAAAGCTGTTTGGAAGGTTGAGAAAGTTCCGTCTGAGATTAAACCCAAACAAGTGCACGTTTGGGGTACGTTCTGGAAAGTTACTGGGTTTCATTGTGAGCGAAAGAGGAATCGAGGTTGATCCTGCCAAGGTGAAAGCAATACAAGAAATGCCTGAACCGAGAACAGAAAAAGAGGTTCGTGGTTTCTTGGGTAGATTGAACTACATTGCAAGGTTCATATCTCACCTAACAGCCACGTGTGAACCAATATTTAAATTGTTAAGGAAAGACCAAACGGTCAGGTGGAATGACGATTGCCAATTGGCATTCGATAAGATAAAAGAATACTTGCAGGAACCTCCGATTCTAATGCCTCCAGTTGAAGGGAGACCGCTGATAATGTATCTGACAGTGCTTGAAGGATCCATGGGTTGTGTTCTCGGTCAACATGACGAGACAGGTAGGAAGGAGCATGCTATTTACTACCTGAGCAAAAAGTTCAATGATTGTGAGTCCCGATACTCAATGCTTGAAAAGACATGCTGTGCGCTTGCATGGGCCGCTAAGCGATTGAGGCAATATATGGTTAGGCACACGACCTTGTTAATTTCAAAAATGGATCCTATCAAGTACATTTTCGAGAAACCAGCATTGACAGGCAGAGTTGCACGGTGGCAAATGGTCTTGACAGAGTATGACATTCAGTACACTTCACAAAAGGCCATCAAAGGAAGTATCTTGTCCGATTATCTTGCGCAACAGCCAATGGATGATTACCAACCCATGAAGTTTGACTTCCCTGATGAGGACATCATGTTTCTCAAAGCTAAAGACTGCGAGGAACCACTCCCGGAGGAGGGGCCAGACCCTGAATCCAAATGGAGTCTGATGTTTGATGGGGCTGTCAATATGAATGGGTGCGGAGTTGGAGCAGTTCTTATCACGCCGGAAGGTGTTCATATGCCTTTCACTGCCCGAATAACTTTCGGATGCACCAACAATGAAGCAGAGTACGAAGCTTGTATAATGGGGATCGAGGAGGCGATTAATCTACGGATTAAGACCCTTGATATATTCGGTGATTCAGCTTTGGTAATCAATCAAGTGAAAGGGAGTTGGTACACGCACCAAGCAAATCTAGTGCCGTATAGAGATTATACGAGGAGATTGCTGACATTTTTCACAACAGTGAAACTGTACCACATTCCTCGAGATGAGAATAGGTTCGCTGATGCCTTGGCCACTTTATCTTCCATGATCAAAGTGCAAGGATGGAACCATGTACCTAAGATTGAGGTATCCCGCCTTGACAGACCAGCATTTGTGTTTGCGGTAGATGCAACGTCTGATGACAAGCCATGGTTTTATGACATTAAGTGTTTCTTAAAAAGTCAAGAGTACCCGCCCGGGGCATCGTCCAAAGACAGGAAGACGTTGAGAAGGTTAGCTGGTAGTTTCTTCTTGAACAAAGATGGCGTGCTGTATAAAAGAAATTTTGACACGGTCCTGCTTAGATGTGTGGATAGACATGAAGCAGACTTGTTGATGATCGAAGTGCACGAAGGCTCTTTCGGTACCCATGCCGGAGGACATGCAATGGCTAAAAAGTTGTTAAGATCGGGATATTATTGGTTGACTATGGAGTCAGATTGTTGTAAATATGCCCGCAAATGCCATAAATGCCAGATCTATGCAGACAAGGTGCATGTGCCTCCAAATCCGTTGAGCATCATGTCGTCGCCTTGGCCGTTTGCCATGTGGGGCATTGATATGATCGGAAAGATTGAGCCTACAGCTTCCAATGGTCATCGTTTCATCTTGGTGGCAATTGATTACTTCACCAAATGGGTTGAAGCCGCATCCTATGCCAATGTTACAAAACAAGTGGTCGCTCGTTTCTTAAAACGGGATATCATTTGCCGATATGGAGTTCCCGAAAGAATCATTACTGATAATGGTTCTAATTTGAACAATAAGATGATGGCTGAGTTATGCCGGGACTTCAAAATCGAGCATCACAATTCTTCTCCGTACCGCCCAAAGATGAATGGCGCGGTCGAAGCGGCCAACAAAAATATCAAGAAGATTGTACAGAAGATGGTTGTCACGTACAAAGATTGGCATGAGATGTTGCCATTTGCTTTGCATGGGTATCGAACGTCGGTACGCACGTCCACTGGGGCAACCCCATTCTCACTTGTATATGGTATGGAGGCAGTGCTACCGGTTGAAGTAGAGATTCCGTCCCTCAGAGTTATGATGGATGTTAAGCTAGATGAAGCTGAATGGGTACGAGCCAGATTTGATCAGTTGAGCCTTATTGAGGAAAAGCGATTGGCGGCTGTATGTCATGGGCAACTATATCAGCGCAGAATGAAACAGGCATTTGACCAAAAGGTGCGTCCTCGGGTTTATAAAGTCGGAGATGTGGTACTCAAAAGGATCCTTCCTCCCAATACAGATCACAGGGGCAAATGGACTCCTAATTATGAAGGTCCATTCGTGGTTAAAAAGGTCTTTTCGGGCGGAGCTTTATTGCTTACAACCATGGATGGCGAAGACTTTTCATCCCCTGTCAACTCGGACGTAGTCAAAAAATACTTCGCATGAATAGACCCGCTGGATAATAAAAATAAAAAATCCAGGCAAAAAAGGGCATCCCGGCGAACCAAAAACAGAATAAGGTTCGGGCAAAAATTTGGGATATAATTAAAAAAATTTTGTACACCCGGTAAGTTGAAAACCCGAAAGGGCAACTTAGGCAAAAAAGGGTATCCTGGTGGATCGAAAACCTGAAAGGGCGGTCCACACAAAAGAGGGATTTAAGCGAATGACTACGGTTTGAGTTATCTGTACCCTATCACCGTTTGAACAACTAACGTTCTGAAGGATAGGAATCGGTCTGATCATTCCTCAGAAGGCAAGGTCGGGGAGTTTTGAAGACATACTGGTCATAACAGAATGGAAACTCAGTGGAATTCCGTTTTCACATTGCCATTAGGATAGTTTCTTTTCTCAATTTTCAGCGATCACCTCTTTCCAGGGATTGCTTCCAGGTGTAATTGCCTATTCTGGGCTCTCAGTCAATAAATTGAATTTCAGTAAAAAGCTTTCTATTTTTGTTTTATTGCTTTGTTTGCAAAAACGTCCTAATTTTTGATAAAACATTGCATTTGAAAACATGGCAGCCTTGCAATAACATGCGCAGAAAAAATATTTGAAATTACTTCGAATGTTGAATACTCCTGGATGGTGGATTCTAGCCACGCAATATTCGGGGCATGTGGGCATATTCTTTTGTTGCAGGTAGCAGGTGCAGATGATTTTAAGCACAAGACCAGCAATAAATCACCCCACGCAAAAGACTGGGGCAATTATGGGTAAGGAGATCGGCGTTCATCGGGTCGATCTCAGTGAATTAAGTTCAACTGGGTACTGTTGTATCTTATTAAGTCGATTCTCTCATTCAGTACTTCCAACAACTACAAGCTTTTCTGTGTCGATAACGGTCACAGGTTCCCCAAAAGGGTGGTCTCATCGACACCGAAACTGATGGTCATTATCCCCAGCGAAGTCGCAGGAGTTTGAAGAAGCTAAATCTTCCGTAAGATCCTCTTATGACATCCTCTTCGGGGACAAATTGTTTGGTTCCCCAGCATGAAGTGTTGATCATCCCCAGTAGAGTTTGAGGACAGTTGGTCTTCTGTAAAATCCTCTCAAAAGGCATTCCCCAGCACGAGACGTTTTAAAGCAGTTTCCTCCAGCAGAGTTTGTTATAAACTCGTCATCCCCAACGGAATTGTCTAAAGGAAAGCTCGCCTAACATGGGGCATTGTGGTACTTATCCTAAGCTTGACAGTCATATTCTGCGGCAGACTACTGTGGATTTGCTTTGAGTTTCCCCAAAGGACTCTTTCCTAGCAAGTTGCAGGGGAATTTTCTAACCAGGATTTGCATATCCCTGGCAGAGTAGCCCTGACATCCAGCAAGATCGTATCTCTGGTCATGGTATCCCCACAAAGGTCAGCATCGAATCTTGTCAGCAATACTCCCCAGCTGAGTTGTCGTTCTCCCCGCAGAGGTTTATCAGATCGACAGAATCTATTCCTCAACAAGGATGGTACAGCCTTTCCCCAGCCGGGTCAGAAGGTTGATAATCCCTATAAAGGATCTTGGGTTGAATAAATCCCCAAGCAGAGTTTTAATGGCTCATTTCCCCAGCAGGACGTCATTTAAAAATTCTCATCCCCAGCGGAGTTGCTGTGACCAGAATCCAGCCCCAAACAGATGGAATAATTCCTGGCAGAGTCATCATTCCCTCATATCTTAAAGTCCAATTTATTTTTGGCAAGCTTGACAATTCGAAGCAGACGGATTGTTCATCCATTCGCCAGCAGAGATATTATCCTTTTAGGAGTCTCCGAGATTAAATCATTGATTGTGGTTCCTCAGCAGAGTCGGCAGAGATGTCTGACGCAGATGCAGAGAGTAATTCAATTTTGAAATTCTAAAAGTCCAACAGTGGATTGGCAAAAGTCCGTCTTCGGGTGGCAAAAGTCCAACAGTGGATTGGCAAAAGTCCGTCTTCGGGTGGCAAAAAGTCCAACAGTGGATTGGCAAAAGTCCGTCTTCGGGTGGCAAAAGTCCAACAGTGGATTGGCGAAAGGTCCATCTAAGGGTGGCATATTCTCAAAGTCCAACAGTGGATTGGCAAAAGTCCGTCTTCGGGTGGCAAAAGTCCAACAGTGGATTGGCAAAGGTCCATCTAAGGGTGGCATATTCTCAAAGTCCAACAGTGGATTGGCAAAAGTCCGTCTTCGGGTGGCAAAAAGTCCAACAGTGGATTGGCAAAAGTCCGTCTTCGGGTGGCAAAAGTCCAACAGTGGATTGGCAAAGGTCCATCTAAGGGTGGCATATTCTCAAAGTCCAACAGTGGATTGGCAAAAGTCCGTCTTCGGGTGGCAAAAAGTCCAACAGTGGATTGGCAAAAGTCCGTCTTCGGGTGGCAAAAGTCCAACAGTGGATTGGCGAAAGGTCCATCTAAGGGTGGCATATTCTCAAAGTCCAACAGTGGATTGGCAAAAGTCCGTCTTCGGGTGGCAAAAGTCCAACAGTGGATTGGCAAAAGTTCGTCTTCGGGTGGCAAAAGTCCAACAGTGGATTGGCAAAAGTCCGTCTTCGGGTGGCAAAAGTCCAACAGTGGATTGGCAAAAGTCCGTCTTCGGGTGGCAAAAGTCCAACAGTGGATTGGCAAAAGTCCGTCTTCGGGTGGCAAAAGTCCAACAGTGGATTGGCGAAAGGTCCATCTAAGGGTGGCATATTCTCAAAAAGTCCAACAGTGGATTGGCAAAAGTCCGTCTTCGGGTGGCAAAAGTCCAACAGTGGATTGGCAAAAGTCCGTCTTCGGGTGGCACAAGTCCAACAGTGGATTGGCAAAAGTCCGTCTTCGGGTGGCACGAAGCTGCAAAGTCCACCAGTAGTGTGGCAGGCCAGTAGTCGTCTGGAGTTGCATAAGAGACGTTATCAAAGTCCACCAGTAGTGTGGCAGGCCAGTAGTCGTCTGGAATTGCATAAAAGACATTATTAAAGTCCACCAGTAGTGTGGCAAGCCAGTAGTCGTCTGGCGTCGTTCAAAAAGACATTTCCAAAGTCCACCAGTAGTGTGGCAAGCCAGTAGTCGTCTGGCGTCGTTCAAAAGACGTTGTTAAAGTCCACCAGCAGCGTGGCAAGCCAGTAGTCGTCTGGCGTCATTCAAAAGACAGATTTCTCCGACAGTGTTTCTTTGAAGATTCAATCCAGCAATGTCGGGGGGTTTCTTCCTCACTATCCAGAGCAAATTTTTGGTTATTTTTGGTATTCAATCACTATATACCTTGAAAGTCCGAAAGCAATTGCTTTCAGGCATTCAGGTCTACAGCGCTTGAATAGGGGCAGCTGTAATACCCCAAAATTTGCTCTCCCCTTTTGGCATCATAGCATGGCATTATCATTTATCATATCATATCCATCTCATTAGCATTGCATTGCATTTAACATAGAAAAAGGAAGCATGGCATCCTTCTTACCATCAGGGCATGTGATCAGGTAGAAGGTGGACAATCAAGGAATCATTCAAAGCACAAAAAGGTCAATCAAGTTGGCTCTAGGCAAGCCAAGAGGTCTCTCATGTCTCATACTATCTCAATTGATCTTCCAAAACCTCAAGGAAGTGAGATTCAATGGGAGATTGAAGCACTACATCCTACACTAGGCAAGAGGTTCAAAAATTGAAGGAAAACCCTCAAAAGAGATAGCTCATTGATTCAAAATCATTCTCAAGTGGCATTTCTCATCATCCTTTAAGAGGATACACAACATGCTCTGAGGAATTTGAAATTGAAGACTGCACTTTTTCCTCCTAACCAGAAGGGGCTGAAATTAGGGTTTCCAATTAAATCAGGGTATCTCTGATTTTTTGGACAAAACTTGTTGTCATGGTATTCCATATGTCCTTAAGTGTATGTGTGTGGAAGATTGCATCTCACTTGGTTTTAGAAGAGGTTCAATTGGAAGAAAGATCAAGAATCAGAGAAATTGGGGCAAAGTCAAATAATCAGAGGAAAAAGTCAACTCTTGACTTTTTGAGGCCAAATTCATGAAATTCATGTTACATATGTCCAATGTACAAAATTTGGTCAAGAAACTCCAAAGGAATCATGAAAAAATTAAGATGTGGAAAGTTGCCATTTTTGGATGAAGTAGGGTTACTAAAAATAGCAAGTTTTGGCCATTTTGCATCAGAATTTGAACCAAGGCCATTCAAAATTGGAGCACCAAATGAAAATTCCACTCTGCCTCAATGAAAGGCCTTGCTTTAAGCTTCAAATCCATGGGTAAAACATTTCCATTGGATAAAAAATGAGGGAGATATGATTGATCAAAGTTGGAAGAAAGTAGGCCAAAAACCATGTCATGACCAAGTTTGGCCAGGTCTGCGCGCAGTCATTTTCTCAAACAGTTGGTGGGCAAAATGTATGGATCAATTACTCATGTTTAAAGGCTTCAAATGAAAAATCTTTCAACATGAAAGTTGTTCCTCTATGTGAGAACTTCAAGAGTGATGTTTATGTTTTTTTCATATGCTCAATATTTTGAGAGTTATGATGAGGCAAAGTAGAGGATTTTAAACTGACTTGTTAATATGCGTGTAGTGTGGTTGATGGCAGGTTAGATGACATACCAACTCAGGTGCAACCAAGCATGTTCATCATCATTTTTAAGGACTTTAGAGGTGTTATTTCAATTCATTTTCAACATCAATCTTGTTCTTCTCCATTCCCCCTTTCCAAGTAACTAAAAACCTTGCCATTTCACTTCTTGTTCATGAAGTTATCGTGCTCCAAAGGTCACATCATGCTAGTAGTTTCCCTCCACACCAAGCCAATCAAAACCTGTTACCAATTTGTTCTTTTCATACATCAGCCATGACATGTCCAAAACCTTACCATAATTAATCAAACATACACCCTGCACAGGCTATATGTTCACGTACCAGCCATCCCATATTGGTTCAAACAAGAGAGTGAAAACTTGCAGAGCAAGCACTGCTGCAAGATCAGAGCAACATAACATCACCATCCTTCTCCTACACACCACCATAACTCCATGAGCTTCTCCACACTCTAACCAAACTCACCAACTCGTGCCATTAACAACCTCACTCATTCTGTTAACTCAGAACTCACTTAACCAACTCATTCTAACTGGAGTTCTAACCATCAACCACACTGGTTAAACATTAACTCAACATTATATAAGCTCCACTGCTCATAGAATTGAGGGGGGTTAATTCATTTTTCCACAGATTTCACAAATCATTCTCACTGTGTTCTCTGAATTTTCGCTTTGAGCTCTCTCTTATTGCACGATTTCTTCTTCATCTCAATCGTCATCATCAGCAAGTATGCATGATTGTTCAAGAACAAGCTGAAACAGAGTGAATTTCTCAAGAGCCATCTTATTTCAGTGTTGATTTCTTCTCCATTCTCAAGCATCTGTGAGCATTTATTTTGCTCAAACAAGTTCAAGAGTTCAAGATCTCATCTCTGGTTTTCTGAAGATCTAAGAATCTCCACGTTTCAGGTTCTTGTTTCTCCATTTTTTTGCATCTAAATCACTGATTATAGTTTGTTTCATGTTGATTTGAGCTTAATAGAAGCAGTGTGAGTGATCTGGCTAGTTGATAGGCTCTCTAAGAGCATAGTTGCAAAACCTAGGGCAATTTATTTGTGCTCGTTTCTCTCTGTATGCGCATGATGTATGTTTTCTAAGGTCATATTCGTGTTATGTGTAACCTCAGCTTCATTTTGATGTGTACTTTATGAATTTCTGGAATGTTTGATCATGTACAGTTGCCGGAGATGGCCGGAGAAGATGACCGGAGGTACTTCTCCGGCCGGTGAGGGTTTGCTAGGGTTTTAGAACCAGAACATGTCACAACCGTTAGATCATTTCAATCCTAGGGCGTATACGTGGCCAGCACATAAATGAACCTCATGCCTCTCACGTGACTCTCTCTCTCTGAATGTTGACTTTGACTTGGTTTGGTGTGCGTGCGTTCATCATTATTAGCATGCGTGTGCATTTTGATTCGTTAGATCTGATTACTTGTATGATTATCATTTGTTGACTGAATCATGTGGCTCTGATTGAGTCAACATTTGACTGAGGCTCCACCACTATTACTATAGACTGCGCGCTTAGTGGACCTAAGCCAGATTGTTATTCCCACCCCCTTTTTTCCAAGCCCAAACCAGTTTGCACTGTCCAATTGCTATATTCATACCCCCCTCTCATATTGCATTTTATTTTTATTTTCATTTTACATACGCGTTTGATTTTCAATTTTTAAAAATACTAAAATGCATAATAAAATTCCACAAAAATTCATGTGTATTCTTAAAACATTTAGGAAATTTTTCATGATTTTATTTTCTGATTTTATGACCATTTTGCCCCTGTTCCATTATTTCTTTTGAATTTCCATTTGCATGCATACTTAATGTGACATATGATTTTGTGCATTTTTGTTCTTGATCATAAAAATTGATTTTGATGCCTTTCTTTTTGCATTGTGGTCACAATATGTTGAGGTATGTTTGAGATTTATGAGATGATTTTTAAGTCTTTTTTGGATGACTTTTGATGTGTTGCTTTGAGCATGAATGCATGAAACTTCCATGGGACTTTGACCTAATTGTTGAGTGACTTTGGTTCTGATTCATTGCTTGTGGACTTGATATGTTAATGGCATGTGTTTAAGGTGTTTGATTGGTGAAAGTCATAATTTTTGAAGCATGTTTGCTATTTGTTTGAAGCATGAAGTTTAACTTGTTCATTTTGTGAATGCATGCCTCATGTTTGGTTTGCTTGATCATGAAGGCACTTGTGCCATGAGTTGTGGTTTTGTTTGAGGATGTATAGCATGTTAATTGACTTCTGATTGTGACATTTGGGTTTCATCTTTGCATGTTTGATGTTTATCTTGCACCTTAAGTCACTTGTTTCACAAGTATGAACCACATTCACATCACTTCACCTTTTCTTCTTTGCTTCTTGTTGGATTGAGATTTTGTTTGCATGATTTAGTATGCCCATTTAGGATAACATTAGGTTGTGTAAATATGAGTTACATTCTGACTTGGAAGCATGTATAGCATTCAATCTCATTTCACCTTGTTTGTCAACTTGTTTGAATTTGATTTGTTCATTATATTTTCTTGCTTTACTTGTAAGTGATTGTGCTAACCATGTAGGGGTTTTGGTAAGTTTCAATTGAGTGTGGACAAGGAATCCACATTCAACTTCTATCCTTTCTCTTTTACAATTCCATGTTTTGCTAAGCACTTATGTGCTTTCTTTTAATAACTCATCACTTTCCCTTTGTGAATTACAATTCATCTTCTACTTTAGAAGTGAATTGTTTAATTCATTCTTTCTTTAGACTTTAGGTTGAAACCTCACAAACCTTAGGATCACTCCCTTAACTAATCAATTAGGATTGAGTCTTAGTCCATATAAATTTTTACCTTTATCCTCCCTTGAGTCTCTTTTCTCATCTCAAAGAAAATTCAAAACATATAATAAAGGTAGGCATTTATTGCATTTAGGCCTTTCATATAAAGAAAAGGTTATAAGGGGTCTTCTCTTATAATCTTAAAATGTATAGCATATAACCCATCTTGGGTCGATGTGTTAAACATTTGATCTTGTATGAGGGACTTAAATGCAATATTTGTTGAAGGTACAAATAATAAAAAACACTTCTTCATTTCTTAATCAACAAAAACACTTAATAAACACAAGTATGCTAGTGTGTTTGAACCTTGACAATTGGAACTAAGTGTGGGGGTCTTCTTCACTCTTAGTATGCTTTCTTACCCATTCCATCTTGGAATGTGAGAATGTACACATTCCAATGACTAAGATTCAGATACACTGTCATATGCAAATAAATGGAAAAAACTTCTAAAAGGCAAAAACAAACAATAACGTCTTTCCTTCGGGAATTCTTTTCTCACCTCACTCACTCTCAACGCACGAACGCGCTTCTACTCGTTCTCTTGCAAGACGGTAACGCACTCGGACCAGCGAGCCTGCAACACCTGAGCTAGAACGTAAGCCGTTCTCTAAAAAACACAAACAATTCATCCCTAGTGAGGGGAACTACGTCGCTCTGATTCTCATGCTCCTGATGAGATACGTAGGCAGTGGGGTAGGGCCCATGCGAGCACTTCTTTTATTTTCCCTACATTTGTTTCTCTTTCTCCTTTCCTTTTTCAGTTCTTTCTCAGTATTCCTTTCTTTACACCCTTTGATCGAGACAAGAAAGCGTGGATCCCATCGGGTACGATGGACGTGAGGGGGTGCTAATACCTTCCTCTCGCGTAACCGACTCCCTTACCCACTTCTCTTGTCGTAAGACCATGCTTTTCCTTTCCCTCAGGTTTACGCGGTGTTTCCTTTCCCTCTCTTGGGATAAATACACATTGCTGGCGACTCTGTTCGGTGCCACTTTCGCGTTTGTACTAGGATGAAAATCCCGGGAGCGACAGCTCACTAATATTTTTCCTTTTAATCTTATGCCTACGTAATCCCCTTTACCGAAACAGGGAAATCAGAGCGATCGTAGTTCCTCCTATTCTATGGGAGGAAATGGTATTTGGTGTCTTGTTCAAAGCCCAAGATGTGAAGCGAAAGGTGGTTTGTATCTTGTTCAAAGCCCAAGATATGAAGCTGAAGAGTCTATTTGTATCTTGTTCAAAGCCCAAGATGTGAAGCTAAAAGGGTGTTGACTTTAGAGAGAATTTGTCATCTCTAAAGAGGGTTTGTATGTCACAATTGTTTATAAAGGAGAATTACTTTAACCAGGATGTGTGAATTCGGCAATGCCATAATTTCATTTATAGGGGATTTTAACCTGAAGGAGAAGACTTTAACTCAGTGTAGAGCAATGCTATCTTTCCTTAGGAATTTCTCATGCTAAAAGAGGGACAGTGGCATGGATGTAGATGATCCAGAGGCTTGCCGCTTACATCAATTAGATGAAAGGGGACGGAGTTGTTGATGTTTGCGTAATGTGAACGAGGCATAGCTTTGATGCTAAAAGGTTGATTGGATCAACCAGTGGTTTTCTTATACAAAGCCTAAGAGGAGGCTATTATGTGTCTCGTACAAAGCCCGAGAGAGAAGCTAAAAGGTTTTTGACTCGACGATAGAGTCTTTTGGTATCTCGTATAAAGCCCGAGATTGAGGCTATTTGTTTGGCTCAATAAGAAGCTTTTTGTATCTCGTATAAAGCCCGAGATGGAGGCGAAATGGGCGATTGACTCAACGAGGGAGTCTCTTATGTGTCTCGTACAAAGCCCGAGAGAGAGGCTAAATGTTGTTTGACTCCGCTGGGGAGAATCATTGTACAAAGCCCAAGAGAAGGCTAACTTCACTGGAGAAGGACATTATAAAAAGCCTAAGAGGAGGCTATGGCGACTGTTCAGTTAAGTGATAGGTCCAGTTTACTGATTTTTAAAGAGAAAATCAGTTCTTATATGAGTAATGTTGGCACTCAGGGATTTTTTATTCGAGGATCAGGGATATTCCTATTCTTTAAGGAAGTGGGAAATCCGAAGAGTATTGAGACTGTCCGAGTCTACGGGTTTTCTTCCAACTTAACGAAGGGGTCACTTGAGAATGTCTTTGAGACTCAAGGAAATTAGACTGTCCGTGTCTAGAGTTTTATCTTCTGTACTATGCTTTGAGAAACAGTAGTAGACTCTTTGAAAGGATTGTTCTATGCAGATGACTAAGTTCTGTTCCTATACCTCTAGGAGGTCGTCGGGACAATTTGTACGAAGCCCAAGAGGAGGTTGGAAGCTTTTAAGAAGCCGACGGGTCCTTGTACGATGCCCAAGAGGAGGCTATCATTCCCGGAGGAAGAGATCATTATACGAAGCCTAAGAGGAGGCTGTGAATACTTCTAAGAAGCCGAGAGGTCCTTGTACTAAGCCCAAGAGGAGGCGGGTTTGCTTTTAGGAAGCCTGTGGGTCCTTGTACGATGCCCAAGAGGAGGCCGATGCTTTTAAGAAGCCGATGGGTCCCCAAACCCCGAGAAATTCAAGACATGTCATTCACCGAGAATAGATCAAGCCAGGAAAGTTCCAGAATCTGGAAGAAACTCAAGAGATGCCATTCACGGAGAAAAGATCATCTCTGGGGAATAAGGTTTCTTGACAAGTGCTTTTTAGAAGCCTGTGGGTCCCCAAACCCCGAGAAATTCAAGACAGGCTATT
Organism: Lathyrus tuberosus; assembly: GCA_022829125.1. Taxonomy (NCBI): domain Eukaryota; kingdom Viridiplantae; phylum Streptophyta; class Magnoliopsida; order Fabales; family Fabaceae; genus Lathyrus; species Lathyrus tuberosus. The sequence continues at coordinate 7,740,135 of JALAZF010000170.1, forward strand.
CACAGAGAATAGATCAAGCCAGGAAAGTCCGAGAATTTAGAAGAAACTCAAAGATGCCATTCACGGAGAATACATTCATCTCTGGGAGTAGAGTTTCTTGATAATTCCTAATGAGGACAGCCGAAGAGAAGACTGTATCTGGTGATCCTATTGGGGATCTAGTTGTCTATTTCTACGAATAAACGAAACGACGTCACCTAGTTCTAGACGTAGTTGCCGGGGAAACTCTAAATATCTATACTATTATTACACAGTTGATATGAGTTTATGAAAGAAGACTTACAGCGAAACAGCCCCACAATACAGTTATATGTATATGAAAGCGGTAAATGAAAGTGGATAAACACTTACTCGGTTGTAGAGCTTCCATGCTGTTTGGTTAGTTGTTCAACAAAGAAAGATTGAAAACAATAGTATATTCAAAATCAAAGGAGAAAGTGCTTTGAAAAAGAAAGATTTGGGGCTTACAGCTCAAGGAGAGGCCCAGGGTTTTATCAGTGAGCGCACTGTTAAATTTGTACAGAGGGACTTATACAAGTGACTGAGGCCCAAAAAGGTTTTCTGTACAAAGGGATGGGTCTTACACTCTCTCAAAAGGCCCAAAAGGTTTAAAGAAAAAGAGTGGGGCTTATAACACGAGGGTAGGCCCAGATGATTTTTTGTTTGAAATGGCGATCGCGCCAAGATTTTCTTTTAACGCGAAGGGACTTATACCATATCTGAGGCCCAAAATGTTTTGGTTAAAAGGGGATTGGGTCTTACACTCTATTAGAGGCCCAAAAGTTTTGAATGGGTCTTATAGCTCGAGGAGAGGCCCAATTGATTTTTTTCAAAAGGCGATGATCGCGCCGTTTGTTTTTTACGGTATCGGGACTTATACAATACACTGAGGCCCAAAAATGATTTGGTCAAAAAAGGATTGGGTCTTACACTCTATTAGAGGCCCAAGAGTTTTGAATGGGTCTTATAGCTCGAGGAGAGGCCCAATTGATTTTTTTCAAAAGGCGACGATCGCGCCGTTTGTTTTTGACGGTATCGGGACTTATACAATACACTGAGACCCAAAAATGATTTGGTTAAAAAAGGATTGGGTCTTACACTCTATTAGAGGCCCAGATGGTTTATTTTTAAACTGGCGACGATCGTGCCGAATTTAAAAATGTACAGAGGGACTTATACAATAAGTGAGGCCCAAAATATTTCTGTATAAGTGGGTTTGGTCTTACACTCTAATAGAGGCCCAAAATTTTGAATGGGTCTTATAGCTCGAGGAGAGGCCCAGGGTTATTTTTCAAAAGGCGACGATCGTGCCGTTTATTTTTGACGGTATCGGGACTTATACAATACACTGAGGCCCAAAAATGATTTGGTCAAAAAAGGATTGGGTCTTACACTCTATTAGAGGCCCAAAGTGTTCTGGGTTTGGCTGATTTGCATTTTCTATCCAATCTCACTAAATACTTAATCATATCATGTAATTCACATATCAATCAACTCGTTTCAACCTCACGATCATGTCTATGGTATTTAATTTCATTTAAATTAAACGTATAACAAGAAATCACGAAAAATCCTCAAGAACCCTAATTTCTGCATGAAGGCTAGGATTTTTGATACACGATTCAAACAATGCAATTAATTGAGGGGAAACATTCCATGCATGATTATGAACATATGGCCAAATTATTGTGCAACAAAAATTGCATGGATCATAGAGTTAGAAGAGCTCATGCTTACCACTTGCAGCTGGTGATCGTGATTTGTGTTGGAGGTGTTACAGCTAGGTTCCAATGATCTGGATAACTTCCCTAGGTGCCATGGAGTGTGTATGAATGCTTGGAATGGATTGAAATGGTTTGGAGCTGAGGATGGTACCTTAACTGCAAAACTGTCAAGAACTTGAGCAATTGGCTGGTGATTTTGTGAAATCTGTGTTCCAGATATTATGTGAGTGTTTGGATCACTTCTATATGATGTATGTGAGGTGTGTGAGTGATTGGTTTGATTGGAAAAGCTCTCAAACTCAAAACCCGATAGTGACTTGCCTTAGAAGGCAAAATTGGAGTGAAAGAAGAGATTTTGAGGAAAGCATCTGTTTGATGGCTTTGGTGTACTCAAACTGATCACAATTGAGCTCTATTTATAGTAGAGCAAGTTTTTTTTGCAAGGAATAGTGAATGGCAACTGCTGAGTAGGTTTGACCAATGTTGGCAAATGAAAATCCAAGTCTCCTCTAGCCATTGACTAGAGGTTAGGGCACAGGCTGCTGGTTCCCTTGGTCTTGGATAAGTCTTGACTGAATTCAGTTGAGAATGGCTCAGTCCATGCCACCTTGATGCTTCCATTGAATGCTCCAATCCAAAATTGGAGTCTTGTCCCTATTTTGGCAATTCTAGGTTCAACATGCTATTTCTTGTTCCAAAGACTTTGGAGGCTTGGCTCAGTGATTGTCCCCTTTAGATTCAATCCTCAGAGGTGTCCAAGTGGATAGGAGCATTTGGATTTGGCTGATTTTGGCAAATCGAGGAAAAATGCAAAATCTGCCTTGCCTTGACAGATTTTAACAAGGCAACTTGCCATTGTTGTATCTCATGACTCAAATTGAATTTGGTAATGTTCTTGGTCATTTTGGAAAGCCCTTACATGATACAACAACTGTTTGAACATGTTTGGTTTTGATCTCTTTTGAATCCAAGTGAAAAATCCCCCTACATTTAGCAAAAAGTAGGGTAAAATCTGACTTAGTGAAATTTTCACCAAGTGTCGGAACAAAGTGACTTTTCTTGATTTTGATCACTCCATAACTCAAAATCCATGAGGAATTTGGACATAGGTCAATATGAAGCTTTTGTAGAGGGCAATGTGATCTACAAATCAAGCTTTGAATGAGAAATAATGGCCTTGTGGTTTAGGAGTTATGGTCCTCCAAAGTTAGCACATTAGTGTCACTTTTTCCATAACTTAGAAATTTTTCTAAGTTTTTATGGTTACCCCTTTTACAAGTTATCCCACTTTCTTTGATTTTTCTTGATGAATGATGATTCAAATCATACATTAACATCATGTTAGGGTTAAAAATCCATTTTGGTGAAAAATCTCAAAAAGTCAAAGTTGACTTTTGTGCACAGTTGACTTTTTATCAGATGAATTCCAAACTGTGCAATTCTTCAGGAAATCATGTCCTTGACCTAAATCAAACTTGATGGACATGTTCCATGGGTGTCATAGGGTATATTGAATCATGTATTAGGGCTTGGGAGCATGTCCTGGTCAAAAGTCAAAGTTACAGTTGACTTTTCTCGCGAAACCCTAATTGTGGTGCAGATGAAATTGAGACTTGTTGCTCAAGCTTCTTGGATTAATCCATTGTTCCCAATGGATCAATATAGTTCATTAGATACCCTCAAACCCTTTCTTGAGGTCTTGGTTCATGATTTGTCCCAAAAGTCAACTTAGGGGTGAATTAGGTCAAGAAACCCTAATTCCTGATTTTTGATGAATGCATCCCCTGAGGCAAAATTGACTTGATGATTGGGTACATGAGGTCCCATGAAGTATATTAGGTTATGTTTTGGATCATTGGCTTGTGCCCAGATGAAAAATTTCCATTTGGAGGCCCTGGTCGACCAAAACCCTAATTTGGTGACACTGTCTATCTTGAGACTTGATCCACCTAGAAGGGAGCAGCCTTGTGCTTGATCCTCGAAGTGGGAGTCCTTTTGATCCATTGTGGATGTTTGAGAGGTTAGACAAGTTGAAGATCATGTCATTCCTTGATTGATCCTTTGTCTAAGGCTCTGAGAGGGCTTGAAACCCTAATTTTGATTGTAGTGGATGCTCACCCATCTTTGGGGAGACTGATGAGGCATGAAAGTACATCCATATTGTGATGATGATTTGCACAATGATGGGAATCTAAGTGGTCAAAATTTGGGGTATGACACTACCGCGGGCGGATCTTTAATGACTAAAAGCACCGAGGAAGCCATTTCTATCATCGATGAGATGGCACTAAATGATCATCAAGGGAATCATAACTGTGGCCAACCGCAAAAGAAACCGGGAGTGCTTAAATCGGGGACGAATGATGCAATTCTTGCTCAGAACAAATTGTTATCTCAACAAGAGGAGTTGTTAGCGCAACAAATGTCAAAGCTCCCTCAACAAATTAAAGAGATGCAAGATTTACCTAGCAAGAATGTGCAAATAGCCGTTTGTGAATTGTGCAAAGGAGATCACCCCACCGGCTATTATCCTCCGGAGAATGAAGAAGCAAATTACATGAATAATCAAAATCAATAACAAGGTTATCAAAGGCAACAACAACCTTATCAAAACCCTCAAGGATACCAACCAAGAGGGAATTATCAAAATCAACAAGGATACCAACAAAATCCTTATCAACCGACACAACCTCAAGGTGGTAGTTCAAAGTTAGAAGAAACTCTCAACCAATTCATTCAAATGTCAATGGCAACCCAAAAGACTAATGAAGCATCAATCAAAAATCTTGAAAATCAAGTTGGGCAACTTGCAAAATAATTGGCCGATCAACAACTGGGGCCATCTTTTTTCGCAAATACTCAAACCAACGCGAAGGAACATTGCAAAGCCATTCTGACTAGGAGTGGAAGAGAGTTGGGGGAAGGAGAAAAAATGAGAAAAATGTTGATGTGAGAATTGATGAGATTGTGGAGGAAGAAAAAAATAATGAGGTTGAAGTTGAAAAGAATGATGAGGAGGAAGTTAAAAATGAAAATGAGAAGTTAGTTGAAAATGAGAATCTTGAGAAAGAAAATATAGAAGAAAAAAAGAGAAGAGTCAAAAAGGGGAAGGAGAAAGTGAATCCTATTCCTATTCAAAATCTACCTTACCCTCATGTGCCCACCAAGAAAGACAATGCAAGGCATTACACTCGTTTTGTGGATATATTCCGACAATTGTAAATCAACATTCTGTTTTCCGAAGCGCTTGAGTAAATGGCGAAATACGCTATGTTCATGAAAGATATTCTTACAAAAAAGCGAAAATATTCGGAGCCGGAAACAATTATCCTTGATGCAAGTTGTAGTGCAATAATTCAAAGAACTCTACCAAAGAAAGAAGCCGATCCGGGACGTATTACTTTTTCGGTAACAATTGGTGATGTTTATGTTGGCAAAGGCTTAATTGATTTGGGCTCAAGCATCAACTTAATTACATTGTCTATTATGAAGAGGCTTGGGAACATTGAAATGAAAGCAATTCAAATGATATTACAATTGGCCGACAAATCTACAACTCATCCTCATGGGTTAGCTCAAGATGTATTGGTTAAGGTGGATAAATTTTTCTTTCCATTTGACCTTGTTGTGATTGATATAGAGGAAGGCGAGGATGCTCCATTGATTTTTGGATGCCCTTTTATGAAGATCGCTCGAATAATGATTGATGTTGACGACAACCTTATGAAAGTAAGAGTTCAAAATGAAGAGGTGTGCTTTAATCTTTTTGAAGCAATGAAGCATTCCAAAGATAAGCATGATAGTTTTCGTATTAATGCAACGGAAGAAGCCATAATGGAAGTTTTAAAGCAAGTTCACATAGCATCTCCCTTGGAAAGAGCTCTTGGTGACTCATTTGAAATACTTACCAATGAGGAAGAAAGGGAACTTGAAGAATGCTTGAAGGAACTTGAATCTTTAAAAGAATTACAACCATGGGAAAGTGAAATGGAAGTGTTGAAGAAAGAGGCAAATGATGATAAATATCAACTTGAATTGAAGGTGTTGCCTTCTAATTTGAAGTATGTGCTCCTTGATGAAGATTGTAACAAACCGGTTATCATTAGTAACATTTTGTCCGACAAAGAGGAAGACCGTTTGATTCAAGTTTTGAAGAAACATCAACAAGCTATAGGTTGGATTCTTTCCGATTTGAAAGGAATTAGTCCGGCCTATTGCATGCACAAAATCTTAATGGAAGAGGACTTCAAAGCGGTAGCTCAACCTCAACGCCATTTGAATCCTACTATGAAGGAATTTGTGAGAAAGGAAGTTGTTAATCTATTGGATGCCGAAATAATTTATCCGATATCCGATAGTCCGTGGGTGAGTCATGTGCAAGTTGTGCCTAAGAAGGGAGGAATGACTGTTATAAGAAATGAAAAAAAATGAATTGATTCCGATGAGAACTGTAATGGGTTGGAGAATGTGTATCGATTATAAGAGGCTTAATACCGCTACTAGAAAATATCACTTTCCACTTCCGTTTATGGATCAAATGCTTGAGAGATTGCCGGGTCAAGAATTTTATTGCTTCCTAGATGGCTATTCTGGTTATAACCAAATCTCGGTTGATCCGAAAAACCATGAGAAGACGGCGTTCACTTGTCCCTTTGGAATTTTTGCATACCGGAAGATGCCTTTTGGCTTGTTCAATGCACCGACAACTTTTCAATGGGATGTACAAGCCATTTTTTCCGACCTTATTGAGAAAACAATGGAAGTGTTCATGGACGATTTCTCCGTGTTCGGAGCATCTTTTGATCTATGTTTGAAAATTTTGGAGACCATTCTTGAACGGTGTGTGGAAACAAACTTGGTGCTAAATTGGGAGAAGTGCGACTTCATGGTAACGGAGGGGATTGTGCTCGACCACAAATTCTCCTCTAAAGGCCTTGAAGTGGATCAAGCAAAAATTGAAGTGATTGAGAAGTTGCCACCACCAACCAATGTTAAAGGAATCTAGAGTTTTCTAGGTCGTTCGGGATTTTACAGACGATTCATCAAAGACTTCTCCAAAGTTGTAAGACCTTTGAGCAATCTGCTCAACAAAGATAAGCTTTTCCTCTTTGATGATGAATGTTTAAATGCCTTTCAAATTTGAAAAGAAAAACTCATCACTGCTGTAACACCCTTTTCTACCCCACAATTATTACAACAGATTAAATCAAATATCAGAGTAAAATCAGAACCACCTCACAGGGTGCACATTTCTCAATAAATTCAATTAAACAAAATTGCTCCGTAAACAACGGGTTTTCCTCAGAATAATTCAAAAACCATCAAACAACAGCAGAACCACCATAACCACAATAATCCAACATAAAAAGGTTTTCAAAATAAAACCTTAGTCATCAAATAACAACAAAATAACAACTCAACAATGGTTCGACTCAACGACCCAATCCGATGTTACACTATCAGAGCAAGACCCTCTACATCGACCAAAAGCAAAATAAACTCCAAAAGTCCTCGAAGGCATCCACGGCTAATCCTGATCACCTGCACCTTACCCACGTGGAGGCAATATTCAAACAGGCAGGGTGAGTAATCACAATTCATTATAATCAATATAAAAATAGGATATGCATAAAATGGCGTCATCATTATATACAACATCATCAGGGTCATCAAAGGAAAACATCAAAAATCACGATATCAGAAATCACATCAATGCCACATAAATGCAATGCACAATAAGACTCATGCATGTGGTACCAACCGTCACGATCGATGGACACTAGGCCATCACCCTCCAAAGATCCCCGTTATTAGGATCGATTCTACACAAGAACTGGAGCACGTCAAAATCACCTCACATCCACACAATGGGATAGAAGCCATAATAAATCGAAGTCTAACATCACTATAATGCTATGAATGCATGATACACAACGTCATAATCATCATCATCAACACAAGTCATTACGTGCATCATCATTCATCACAATCTCATCATATCGTCATTCGTTCATCAAAACATCATGCATCATCATCTTATAATCATCAATACAACTCATGGAAATTCACATCAAAATAGTCATGCATCATCATCTCACAATTAATATAACTCATTGTCATTCACATCATCATTTAATCATCGAACATCACATATACGCAGCTCATAACGTCAATATACATCATGGTAATTCATATCATCGATTAACCTTCAAAATCATGAATAAACGGTTCATAATCATCAATAAAATCTTATTAATTCAGATCATCAATTATTCATCAAAACATCACAACATCATCATCTCATAATCATCAATAACATCATGGTAAATCATCAAAATAATCACAGCACCAAAACATCAAGACAGCATAGAATCATAAAACAAAATTTTGCGAAGAGCAGGCGTTCGCTACTGAGTTCGCCGTGTGAACCTGTTCGCTCTGGCGCTCGCTTTGCGAGCTACCAGCGAACTCTAAAATCCCATACAAAAACCAGAGGGTTTCCATTTTTGTCTCTCGCTCGCCACCCTCATTCACTTTGCGAATCTACTCGCTGGGACATTCTCTTTGCGAATTAAATGTCACACTTCAGAATTCATTCCAGTATCATCAAACAAATTATCGCGCATTCGTTGCACTGCTCGCTTTGCGAGTCTGGGACGAGTATTCGCCTTGCGAAGGAAACATTCGCTTTTTGAACCTGCGATTTCCTGCAATCGCAGCTACGCATCAGTAGCACTTCAGACCACCAAATTCTTACGGGTTCAACCTCAATTCACCCCAAAACATCCCCAAAACTTTTCTAAGGCATCATGGAAATCAAAGGCATAAAACCTACGACTATTAGGTCGAATAATTTCACTATCCTAACTCAAAATCACCTAAACCTTCACAAACTCTCAAGATTCTCATAAACCTCATAAATCCCTTTCCCATACGAGATCCCACATATCATCAACAGAAGGTTTAGCCTTGAAGGCCTACTTTTATCCGAATCAATTCCATCCTTCATATTCATCATCAATCCACGAAAATACCCCTAAATAACCAATTTACTCATAAACCCACAAACCCACATAAACCTCACTAATACATCATAATTTCCTCAGTTTACTCATAAACCCACAACATCACATATACCTCAAAATCCACTTTAAATACATCGAATCCCTATATTGAAAACAGTGAAAAGTAATACTCCCCATACTGTCATACCCTAAATTTTTACCACTAATATTCCCCATTATTGTGCAAATCATCATCACAATATGGATGGACCCTCATACCTCATTAGTCTCCCCAAAGATGGGTGAGCATCCACTACAATCAAACTTAGGGTTTGAAACCCTCTCAGGGCTCTTAGGCAAATGATCAATTAAGGAATGACATGATCTTCAACTTGTCTAACCTCTCAAACATCCACAATGGATCAAGAGTACTCCCACATCAAGAATTAAGCACAAGGTTGCAACATTGCAAGTGGATTAAGCCTCAAGATCGCCAGTGTCACCAAATTAGAGTTTTGGTCGACCTGGGCCTCCAGATGGAAATTTTCCTCTGGGCATGAGCCAACACTTCAAATCACAACTTAAAATACACTAAGGGACCTCATAAACCCAATCATCAAGTCAATTTAGCCTCAGGGGATGCATTCATAAAAAATCAGGAATTAGGGTTTCTTGACCTAATTCACCCCTACGTTGACTTTTGGGACAAAACATGAGCCAAGACGTCAAGAGATGATTTGAGAGTCCCTTGTAAACCACATTGATCCATTTGCAACAATGTATTAATCCAAGAAGCTTGATTCACAAGTTTCAATTTCGTCTGAACCACAATTAGGGTTTTTGAAGAAAAAGTCAACTGTGTCTTTGACTTTTAACCAGGACATGCTCCCAAACCTTGGGACATGATTCAATACACCCTATAACACCTATGAAATCAATCCATCAAGTTTGATTTAGGTCAAAGACTTGATTTCATAGAGGATCGCACAGTTTGGAATTCATCTGATAAAAAGTCAATTGTGCCCAAAAGTCCAAGTTTGACTTTTTTATTTTTTGATCAATTATGGTTACCTAACCCTAAAATGATGTTAATGTGTGATTGGAATCATCATTCATCAAGAAAAATCAAGAAAAGTGGGATAACTTGTAAAAGGGGTAACCATAAAAAACTTAGAAATTTTCTAAGTTATGGAACAAAGTGGCTAGGGTACCAACTTCCAAGGATCATAACTTGAGATCCAAGCAACCATTTGGGCTGATCCAAAGATGGATTTGTAGCTCTCATAGCATACTTTAAAAATGTCAACTACACATCACTCCAATTCATCATGGATTTTGAGTTATGGTTGGATCAAAATGGCTGAAAACATGAAATGTCACTTTTTCCAACACTTAGTGAAATTTTCACTAAGTCAGAATCTATTTCACTTTTTCCAATATGTAAGAGCATTTTTTACTTGGATCCAAAAAGTATCAAGACAAACTATGATCACACATGTGTTGTATCATATAAGAGCTTTCCAAAATGGCCAAGAACTCCATCAAACTCCACTTGAGCCATGAGATATGACAATAGCAATGTGCCTTGCTGCAAACTGTCATGGCAAGGCAGATTTGTGCATTTTGCTCGATTTGAGCAAATTTTGCAAATGACAAACAAGTTTATCCATCTGAACACCTCAGGGGGAGACCAAGGAGGGACAAACACTAATCCATAAGCCTCCCAAGTCTTTGGAACTAAAAATAACATGCCAAACCTAAAAAACCCTAAAGAGGGGACAAGACTCTAATTTTGTTTTGGAGCATTCAATGGATGCACCAAGGTGGCATGAACTAAACCATTTCCAACTGAATGAGTCAAGGATGATCTCTGAACTAGGGAACCAGTAGCCTGTGCTCTAACCTCTAGTCATTGGCTAGAGGAGACTTGGATTCCTATTGATCAACATTTGCCAAACCTCTGCTGCAGTTGTCATTCCCTATTCCTTGAAAAACAAACTTGCTCTACTATAAATAGAGCTTATTTGTCCTCATTTTAAGTACACCAAAGCCATCAAACAGATGCTTTCCTCAAAATCACCTTTTCACTTCCAATTTTTCCTTTTAAGGCAAGTCACTATCGGGTTTTGAGTTTGAGAGCTATTCCAACCAAACCAATCACACACACACCTCATAAACATCATATAGAACTGATCCAAACACTTAAACAATAACTGTAACACTGATTTCTCATAATCTCCAGCCAGTTGCTCAAGGTTTTAACCAAGTTGCAGCTGAGATGCCATGAAGTGATCCAGCCATTTCCAATCAAGTCCAAGCATTCAAACACACTCCATATGGTGTAGGGAAGTTGTTCAGATCATCATAACTCACCTGTAACACCTCCAACTCAAAAATCACATTGCCCTTGCTGTCACGACCTTCAAGTAAGCCTAAACTTGGTCATCTCTTAATCTATCCATATTTCCTCGCACAATACTTTTGCCAAATGTTCATAATCATGCATAGAATGTTTCCCCTCAATCAATTGCTTTGTTTGAATCATGTATCAAAATTCTCAGCCTTCATGCAAATTTTAGGGTTCTTGAGGTTTTGTCTTGATTTCTTATTCCATGCTTAAAATAAATGAAATTAAATACCATAGACATGATCGTGAGGTGAAAACGAGCAGATTGATATGTGGATTGTGTGATTTCATCAAGTATTCAGTGAGATTGGATAGAAAATGCAAATCAGGTCAAACTCAGAACACGCGCGTGTTCTTGCCATGTTCTTGGCGCCTTTTTTGAAAATTCAAATATTTGAATTTTGTGATTTTATTTAATTGATTCAAAAATTAATTTCTCTCTGAATTTTAATGATTTTGAGTTGATTCTTTTTTTAATAATTCACGAAAATGTTAAAATATTTTATTTTGGCAAAAATTCCCAAAATTTTTATTTATTTCATATATTTGATATTTTGGCAAAAGAATTAAGGTTTTATTTGTTTTTAACATTTGAAATATTTGTTCCTTCTTGATTTCCCAAACTTAATTGATTTTCAATCGTTTTGTGGATATAAACATGATTTTTGAAGCATTGATCCTAGATCACCACTCATTTTTCACATGTTCTCATCAATTTTTATTAATTTTTTAACAAAATTAATGCCTTTTTAAACAAAATTAGGGTTTTGATTAATTCAACCCTCATCAATCATTTTAAAACTCTTTGGGCCTCTTGGTAGAGTGTAAGACCCAATCCTTTTGTGAATAAAATCTTTTTGGGCCTCACACATTGTATAAGTCCCTCTGTATATTTTCAAAAGTACGGCGCGGTCGTCGCCTTTGTAACAAGAATCTTTGGGCTTCTCCTTGAGCTATAAGACCCATCTTTATTTCTTTTCTTTAAACACTTTGTGCCTCTAATAGAGTGTAAGACCAATCCCCTTTTAACCAAAACTTTTTGGGCCTCAGATGTTGTATAAATCCCTGTGTGTTAAAGAAAAAATCTCGGCGTAATCGCCAATTCAAAAATCAAATCATCTGGGCCTACCCTCGTGTTATAAGCCCCATTTCTTTTATTTAAAACCTTTTGGGCCTCTAATAGAGTGTAAGACCCAACCCCCTTTGTATTAAAATAATTTGGGCCTCAGTGCATTGTATAAGTCCCGATACAGTTTCAGAAACAACGGCGCGATCATCGCTTTTTTTACAAAAACAACTGGGCTTCTCCTTGAGTTGTAAGTCTCATCTCTTGTACAAAAATAAATCTTTGGGCCTCTTGGTAGAGTGTAAGACCCAATTCTTTTGTAAATAAAACCTTTTTGGGCCTCACATATTGTATGAGTCCCTCTGTACAGTTTTCAAAACAACGGTGCGATCATCGTTAAAACTTGGGCCTCTCCTTGAGCTGTAAGCCCCAACAATCTTTTAAAAACACTTTCTCCTTTGATTTTGAATTCAAATATATGTTGTTATCAAAACTTTCTTTAATTTCTTTGTTGAACAACTAATAAAACAGCATGAAAGCTCTACAACGGGTAAGTGTTTATCCGCTTTCATTTACCGCTTTAATATGTATATAACTGTATTGTGGGGCTGTTTCACTGTAAGTCATCTTTCACATCCATTTATATACTTGTCACATATCCACTGTGTAATACTAGTATAGTTATTTAGAGTTTTCCCTGGCAACTACGTCTAGCACTAGGTAAAGCCCTGTTGGTCACTCTTTAAATACAAACAAAACTAGATCCCCCATAGGATTCCAGATACAGTCTTCCCTTCTCTTGGGGTTAAACAATATAGAACAAAGAGAAAGGAATTATTCTCGGTGAACCTTTTCTCAGACTGTCACCATTAGAAATTGTCAAAGAAACTCTAACTCCCCAGAGATGATCTTTTCTCCGTGAATGGCATCTCTTGAGTTTCTTCCAAATTCTCGAACTTTCCTGGAATGATCTCTTCTCTGTGAATTGCATTTCTTGAACTTCTCTTGGTTTGGGGACCCACATGCTTCCTAAAAGCATCCCCGCCTCCTCTTGGGCGTTGTACAAGGACCCTTCGGCTTCTTAGAAGTTCTCATGCCTTCTCTTGGGCTTAATACAAGGACCCCAACGACCTCTTAAAGGTATAAGACATAACTTAGTCATCCTTTGCTAGAGCAGTCTTTCCAGCGTTAAAAACTCCGGCCATTTTAGGGTTGATACTCATCCCTTAATGCCCGTGCCTCCTCTTGGGGATTGTACAAAAGATAAAATTCTAGACTTGGATAGTCTAAGCCTCTTGAGTCTCAAAGACATTCTCAAGTTCCTTTCAAACATAGAAAAAAATACCAATCACTCTGGATCAATCTCCAGTAGAAACCTGGTCTCTCTCATGAGAGTTCCCCACACTTGGAACCGCTTCAGGATCTCAATAATCCTCAGCAGTAAGTCAGCCTCCTCTTGGGCTTTGTACAAATGGTTCTCCCCAGCGTAGCTAACATTTTCAGACTCTCTTGTTGAGTCAACTTTTAGCCTCCATCTCGGGCTTCGTACGAGATAGAAAAGCACTCTCTTGTTGAGTATAAAAGACTCTCTTATTGGGTCAAACCCTTTTTAGCCTCTATCTCGGGCTTCATACGAGATAGAAAAGCACTTTCTTGTTGAGTATAAGAGACTCTCTTGTTGAGTCAAACCCTTTTTAGCCTCCATCTCGGGCTTCGAACGAGATAGAAAATCATTCTCTTGTCGAGTCAAACCCTTTTTAGCCTCCGTCTTGGGCTTTGTACAAGACATATAAAACACTCTCTTGTTAATTATAAAAGACTCTCTTGTTGAGTCAATCTCGTTTAAGCCTCAATCTCGGGATTTGTACGAAACCATAAATCACTTTCTTGTTGAGTATAAAAGACTCTCTTGTTGAGTCAATCAACCTTCAGACTCTCTTGTTGAGTCAATCATCTAACAGACTCTCTTATTAAGTCAACCTTTAAGCCTCCGTCTTGGGCTTTGTACAAGACATACACAAAAGCACTCTCTTGTTGAGTCAAACTCATTTCAGCCTCCATCTTGGGCTTTATACAAAATACATTCTCCCTAACGGAGTCAAATTCCCTTTTAGCCTCAATCTTGGGCGTTGTACAAGACAGAAAGAACATTTTCCCCCGAAAAAGTCAAACTTCTAGCCTTCTTTTAGGCTTTGTATAAGGAAAACCCCGGTTGAGTCAATCAACCTTTTAGCATCAAATTTGTGCCTTGCTCACAGCATACAAACATCAATCACTCCTCTTTAGAGATGACAAATTCTCTCTCAGCCAAAACCCTTTAGCTTCACATCTTGGGCTTTGAACAAGATACAAACCACCTTTAGCTTCATGTCTTGGGCTTTGAACAAGACATCAAAACAATCTCATTCCTCCCATAGAATAGGAGGAACTACGATCGCTCTGATTTCCCTGTTTCGGGAATACGTAGGCAAAAGATTGCAAAAATCTTAGCGAGCATACTAATCAAAAACCCAAAATCCCGTACCTCCATACATCAATCGAAAAGCATCAGACCTAACACCTTACCAATAGCCTAGACACTATTTTTAAGCAAATAACCTTAAAGAAGAACCCCCCTATTTTGATAGCACCTGTAAACCAACAGTTTTGACTATTTAACCTCAGTATGCAAGCAGGGTTAATTGGAGACATCTATTTCCCTTCCTTAATCAGATTCACAGGATAAAAAATGAATCGAACAGTAGTACCAAAGCGATAGTGATTCGAAACCACAAAAATCGCGCTACACATACCTTAGGTTGTCGATTCCGAGCTTTCTCTCTCGCGTCTTTGGAAACCTTCTCGAATCCTCGCCTTTTCCTTTTTCCTCGGAGCTCTCGTCTTCTTTCCTTCTTTTCACGGTCTAACAAAATAAATCCCATTCTCAAACTCTCCTTTTTGTTGAACCTACTATTGGGGTTCTAAAATGGGCTTTCCCCATATTACCCTCACTAATCCTCCTCAAAAGTCCATCTTACCCTTAATTCCTCTAATATTATTTAAATTAATAATAATACTAATATATTCCATATTATATACTATTATTTAATTGAATAACCAAAACTCCACAAAATTCCACACAATGCCCAAAACACCAAAATTCACCAAAAATCACGAATATTATATTTAAATAAATTAAATGAATATTCTTACAAATTTGGGGTGTTACAACCGCACCCATAATCATTGCTCCTAATTGGACTTTAAATTTTGAGTTGATGTGTGATGCAAGCGATTATGCGGTAGGTGCGGTGCTTGGTCAAAGGAAGACCAAAATTTTTCATGCCATACATTACGCAAGTAAAGTTTTAAATGAGGCACAAGTGAATTATGCTACCACAGAAAAATAATTACTCGCTATAGTGTATTCTCTCGGGAAATTTTTATCTTACTTGATTGGTTCAAAAGTTGTAGTCTACACTGACCACTCGGCCATTAAATATCTTCTTACCAAGCCGGATTCAAAGCAAAGGCTAATCCAATGGATCCTTTTGTTACAAGAATTTAATTTGGAAATTCGTGACAAGAAGGGGTCTGAAAACTTGGTAGCGGATCATATATCCCGTTTGGTCAATGTAGAAGTAACACACCGAGAAAATGAGGTCCGAGAAGAGTTTCTGGATGAAAAACTGTTTCGGGTACAAGTTAGACCTTGGTTCGCAGATTTTACTAACCACAAAGCAACCGGATTTATACCAGAGGATCTAACTTGGAACCAACAAAGGAAATTCTTATCAGATGCCAATTTTTATGTTTGGTATGAACCTTATCTTTTTTAGTTAGGAGGTGATAACTTGTTGAGAAGGTGTGTCACTAGTGACGAAGCTAAAAGTATCCTTTGGCATTGTCACAATTCGCCTTATGGAGGGCATTACAATGGTTTGAGAACGACAACAAAAGTCCTTCAATCGTGCTTTTATTGGCCAACATTGTTTAAGATGTAAACCTCCATGCGAAAAGTTGTGACATTTGCCAAAGAAGTGGCGGGATTGGAAAACGGGATGAAATTCCCTTCCAAACTATTTTGGAAGTTGAGGTTTTCGATTCTTGGGGTATTGATTTTGTTGGACTATTTCCCCCATCTTTTTCAAATGAGTACATTTTGGTTACGGTTGACTATGTTTCTAAGTGGGTGGAAGCAATTGCATCACCGAGGGCTGATGGCAAAACGGTGATCAAATTTCTAAAGAAAAATATATTTTCCCGTTTTGGCACCCCTCGTGTGTTGATTAGTGATGGAGGGTCTCACTTTTGTAATACACCGCTTGAAAAAGGTTTAGAGCACTATGGTGTAAAGCATAAGGTTGCATCCCATTACCACCCGCAAACCAATGGTCAGGCCGAAGTTTCAAATAGGGAGGTAAAAAGGATTCTTGAAAAGACCGTGTCAAGCTCTCATAAGGATTGGTCGTAAAAGTTGGATGAAGCTTTGTGGGCGTATCGCACCGCTTACAAGGCTCCAATAGGTTTAACTCCTTTCCAAATGGTTTATGGCAAAACATGTCATTTACCAGTTGAATTGGAGCACAAAGCTCTTTGGGCGTTGAAATTGTTAAACTTTGATCCGAACTTGGTCGGCGAGAAAAGAAAGGTTCAATTACACGAGTTGGAAGAAATGAGGAATAATGCGTATCATTCTAGCAAGCTCTATAAGGAAAAAGTTAAGGGTTATCATGACAAGAAAGTTTGTCAGAGAGAATTCGGGTAGGCCAAATGGTTCTTCTATTCAATTCCCGTTTGAAGCTTTTTCCGGGAAAATTGAAGTCCAAGTGGTCTGGACTGTTTGTGATTAAGGAGGTGAAGCACTACGGTGCTATTGTGATAGAGGACTTGGAGAGAAAGAAAAGTAGGATTGTGAATGGCCAATGACATAAAATCTATCTCGAAGGCGAGATTGATCGATAAAATTGTGCAGTGTTTCTAGATGATCATTGAGGTCATCTTGGACCGTCGAGCTTAAACGACGTTAAATAAAGCGCTTGTTGGGAGGCACCCCAACGTTGTAAGTATTTCATATTTGCTGTTTTAAATTTTGAATTATGTGATAAAAGTTGTTGAATTTGGAAACTTTTGGAAATTCTGCATTACATCCTTGACAGCAGAAAATTCTGCATCTGGTGTAATTCGCTTGGCGAAACCAATTTTTGCCAGCCTCTCGCTCCTGCTTCGCCAGGCGAAGCTGGCTTAACACTGCTGACTTGGGTTCTGCAGAGAGAAAAAAGAAAGAAAAAGATAATACTTTTATTTAGGGTCCACATGGACCCATATTTTTTTTTCTTATCTTCTCTTTCCCTCTCACTTTCACTTTCACCCTTTCATTTTCACTCTCTCATTTTTCACTCTCACTCCCTCTCTCACACACTCTTTCACTCCAAACCTTACTCTTCTTAATCCCCACTCACTTTCACTCTCAATCTCACTTGAGGTATGCTTTCTTGTTCTTAATTTTGTTTTAGTTTAACTTGTTAATTTTTGTTAGACTAGGGTTAAAATTTCATACTGTTAGGGTTATTGTTGAAATCCTAGAAATTATGGTAGGATTAGAAGTGTTGTTGAGTTGTTGCTGTTTGTAGGGTCAGAAGTTGTGGGTTGATGTTTTAAAATTGACCCTGACCCTTTCAAATATTCTGGGTTCGCGAAAATTCGTCTGGCGAGCGTGAGGCGAGCCTTCGCTTCAGCTTCGTCTGGCGAGCGTACAGCGAGACGTCGCCCCTGCTTCGCCTGGCGAGCATGGGCGAATGGCCTTTTTCATTTTTTTCCTGTTGTACAGTTTTTAATTTTGTTATTTTTTTTAATTCTTGCTTTGATCTTGTTTTTACTGTTTGAATTGTGCTAACAATTGGAAAAATTCTGTTGCTTTGTGTGTTTTGTCTATTTTTTCAGATGGACCCTAAAACCAAAGCAACCAGAGGTAAGAAGCAAAAGACTATGCTTGGAAGCACTTCCGGGCAGCAAAGTGAGCTTGATCTAACTCGGTTCTTGAGTGATGCTCATGTTGTCAGGTATACCATGCTTGAAGGCCGACAAATTATGTCTGAGAAAAGATTTGAGATTCATCCAGAGGGACCGTATAGGAGGCTGGCTGCTATTTTCAAAAGTAAGAGTTTGGGGCATTTAATTAATCCTGTGGATCGAATCAGCTACGAGCTGGTCCGTGAATTCTATGCAAATGCTCTCTAAACTGAAGGGGAGACGGCTACGTTCAAGTTTATCACTTATGTTCGAGGCAAGGAAATCAGATTTGACCGTGAGGCCATTAATGAGTTGTTTGGAAAACCAAGTTCTTTAGGGATGTTTGAAAAAGATGATTACACTAAGGAACTTGGCACTCATTTGGATCACAATAAAATAGCCAAGACCAATTTTTTAAAGGGAAAAGTGTGGAAAGAAACCATCAAGGATAAGCAATATGGTACAAGAGGGAAGACATGCCTCCGGATGTGGAAGTCGTCCTTCTTCTCATTCTCTACAATATCAAGCCCAAGATGCACCGATCCATAATACCGGTTGATGTTGCCCTACTTTTATACTACATCATGGAAGATAAGGAGGTCGATGTAGCCCGAGTGATTTTGAATGAAATGAAGAATTTTATTGAGAACACGCGAAGACCTAAGGTACATTCTAGTGCACCTATCATTTTTCCTTGCTTTGTCACTGCTCTTTATCTTAAGAAGTGGGTACTGATGCCCGATGTGATTAATGAGAAAGTGAGGGGAGTAGTCAATGATGACTATATTGAGAGGTATTGCGAAAATAAGTTGATTGAGAAGAGGAAGTGTACAAATGTGGGTCAATCATCTCGTTCGCAAACTAGTGAGCCATCTGAGGCTCTTGATTTTTCAACCTGGGATCCTAAGATGTGAGCGGCATTCAATTATTCTTGGGATATGGCGGAGGCATACCAAAGATCATCAGAATTTAACTTTAACTGTATGCAGCAGCTGTACCAGTTTCAGACTACTCTGCAGGAAGTTGTCCCTTTTCCTACTCAGGCTGATTATGATAATTATGCAAACTGACATATGGGCAAGCGACCATTCTTTTTAAGGGGAGAAGCAGCTGGAGTTGATGCTGATGGTGGAGCTGATGATGATGATGATGATGGAGATGATGAGATGCAAGATGATTTGAACGATATGGTTAATTAGAGGCTGGAGACTACAAAGTGAAGAATTTATGTTTTGTCATTTATTTTATGTTTATTTTATTTTCAGTTTGATATTATTAGCAAGTACTTTTGGGTCGCTTCAGCGAATTTTTGTTGTAGCATTTTGTCGCTTCTGCGAGTACATCTTCGGTGTGTTTACACCTTAACTTATAAAATTTCAGTTTGGTTAAATTTTGGTTTAATTTAAATTCTGTTTTTTTTTATGTTTGTGTTTGTGCAAAGAAAGTGATGTTTGTCCTTAAATTTTTGAAAATTCTGTATGCTAGCACAAGAAGAAAAAGAGTGCTTTGTTAACCTTAAACATGTGATGGTGATGATAGAATTCTTAATAATGTGCACAATCAAAGTGTGAATGTTTGTTTTGTAGATTTTTAGCATGATCGTGAGTTAGTGCTTTATACAAAATTATGGTAATGCATTGTGTTGTAAATACTTGTTCATGTGTGAATCAATCAGGACAAAACCACAAAAGTGAGATGTTTTCCATTGTTCACCAAAAATAGATTTCAAGTAATCGTTGTTTTACTCGTTTTGTTCATGTTAAATCTTGTGAGTTTGTTTTAAATGTTGGAAACTTAGAAATGATCAAGGCAAATTTTTTAGTACTATGAGAAAAACCACCATTCCAAAAACACTTCAAGTAACCTTGTGAGTGTGCGCATATTTGAAACATTTTTTGAGCCTAAAAAGAAATTTTTTATTATGAATCATGAACCCAAATTTTAACTCGTTTTGAAGAGCATTTTAAGCTAAGCTTATAGCAATGTTGAAGTTGGGGAGAATGCTTTACTTTGAAAGGAGAAAAGGGAATTGGTGATACAATGCATTCTAAGAAAAAGAAATAAAAAATAAAAAGAAAGAAAAAGAACAAAAAGCACAAAAAGAAAAGAAAATCAAAAGAAGAGAATGCATTGTGAAAGAAAGGAATAAAGGGTGAACAAGAATGAAAAATTTGAAAGAGAAATGCTCTTCATAGTTATTACTCGTTTTTGTTCAATGGTCGTGTAGATATGACCTTTGTTTTTAACTCAAGCCAAATTACAACCATAAAAGTCCTTAGTGATCTTTGTTTCCATTATTTTGTGATAACTTGTGAGATGAATGCATGAATGATTCTGGATGTGGCATGATTACTTGTGAGAGTGTTTTTCCCGTGTAAATTTATGTACATAGTGTGTTTGATAATAAGTGAATTTCGGTGATTCAACTTGAACTTGTAGGTACCTGATTTTGCATTGTATGATGTTGTGTTTAGAACTTAATTCATAATCATGTTTTGATTCTATGCAACTTTGTGAAAATACTTTGTGCGTGTGATTGTCGAGTTTGAAACATTGATGTTTTTCGATTGATTTGGTGCTTTGAAAACTTGCTTGTGGTTGTTGAAACTTACTTTTGTTTGAGGACAAACAACGAGGCAAGTTGGGGAGAGTTCGATAGGTGTCTGGTTTAGAATGAATTTTAGATCAATTTACGGCATTTTTAAAGCACTTTTCTAAATGTCTGAATGCAACACAACTTATTTTAAGTGATTTTTGAATCAATGTCTATATTGATCCTTTTTTTATGTTATTGTTAGTTTTGCAACATTTTTTGTAAAAAGGACGCCGCAAAAATCAGAAGAAAACACGAAGAAATGAACAAAGTCGCGTGTCTGCAAGCTACAGGACCTTCACCAGGCGAAGGGTGGCGAAAGGAGAATTTCTCCAGGCGAAAGCCTGGCGAGGTAACCGACGAAAATGGATTTCAATTCCAGTAGCTATTGGAAGTGCTTCGCTGGAAGATTCACCAGGCGTAGATGAGGCGAAAGAGATTCGCCCGGCGAAGCTGAATTTCGCTTGGCGAGTTCAGATATTTTCCCCAGCTTTCTCTGCACTGTTCTGTCATGTGGCTGAGCTTATTGGTTTCACCTGGCGAATTTTGGAGCTAGCCTGGCGAATTTGTCTGGGCAGAAAGTGGTATTTAGGGTGTTTTGTAGATATTTTGTAACATAACACTTTTTGGAAAGATCTTTGTAACCTAGAAACATATTTGGAGCTTAGAAACTTCATCTTTAATTATTTTTCTTAGATCCAAAGCTTTTATGCTTCAATCCTTGATCCATTGAAGATTGATGCAACAAAAGCTTTGTCTCTTACTTGTTGATCAAGCTACCATGACAATGGGTAGCTAAACACATCTTTTGTCAAGATTAGTGGTAGGTAATCCTATATTTTGTATGTATTGATCTTGATATTTAGTTTGTGAACTTTGTTGATGATTAATATATGGTGAAAAACTTTGTTTGTATGGTTTATATTTTGTTTTGGTTCATGATTGAGAAATATGTTCTAAGACATGACCTAAGTTTTAACCATCAACAATCATGAGGTAAGAGATAGTTTTGAGAGTTGATGTTCATAAATATTGATCTTGAATGTTATCATATTGATAGTTAGAGTGAGAGATCATCTATGGGTCAATACGATAAATCCCACAACAAGTGTTAGAGATAAACTTGTTGAGAGTATATGTGATTATATTCATCGTTAACAAGTTCACATACTTTAACAAGTTCAAATACTTATAAAACGGATTATCGGACCCTAATATTGGCATGCTTTTACCAAACATTTAAAACCAATTTCTTTACCGTTGTTATTAAATTCTTATGCAAATGATCCGTTACAAAACAACCAAACTCTTTGTTACTTTAAAGTTTAAAACGATTTCTACTATAGAACGACGGTAATATCCATACAATCCTTGCGGATACGATAACAAAACCCCCCACTGAAATACTTTTCAACACTATCTTCCGAAGAGCTCTCCTCGGACAGTCCCCTCATAACTTCATTCTCAGGATCACGAGATATCTCCTTTACCTGAAAAGCATAGGACAAAAGTGAATTCGATGACAAAGTCAAATCCACCCTCCCACTGCTAGTCAAGCAAAAGGGCGTGCGAAGGGCCGAGTATAATGTTCTCGACCTAAGCCCTTACTCAAACAGTACGGAAATGATGCGAGGAGACGCCCATAGCAATCCCTCAAACCGACACGGGGAGATCCTCCCCGACGCGTTACCCCGAATTCCGTTGGAGATCCACCGAAAAACTTATGAGTACACCGAAAAACGC
Organism: Lathyrus tuberosus; assembly: GCA_022829125.1. Classification (NCBI taxonomy): domain Eukaryota; kingdom Viridiplantae; phylum Streptophyta; class Magnoliopsida; order Fabales; family Fabaceae; genus Lathyrus; species Lathyrus tuberosus. The sequence continues at coordinate 7,762,663 of JALAZF010000170.1, forward strand.
ATGGGCTCCATCGACGACAAACTCATCTGTTGTCGCAACAGTTCCAGAATCGACTAAAATCCTAAGTTCCCAAGGCTCCGACGATGGCGTCGACGGAAGAAGATGGCCTAACCACCGCCAACCACCAACATTCGTCGGAAACCACCCCTACTCTACCCAGTTTCATCCTAACCACGTGCAAACTAAGCGAAACAAGGATTAAAACACTCAAAACAGAGAAAGGTTAGGAAGACTTACGTGGTCGAGGAAAGGAAACAGATGGTCGGTGAGCTCTGGTAATTGTGCGTGCGGCGGTGGTACGATAGTAGACGATGGAAATGAGGACAGGCAGCTAGAGAAGTGAGAGAAGCGAAAAGTAAAAATGAACGCTTCCTCCCTCTATTTATAGACAGACCAGAGGCTTGAGCACGCGCGACATAGTGGCATCATCATGACCCTAGCATAGCCATAATTACGCATTAAATGTGGCACGTGGCTCAATGCAGGCATGACACTCTATCCCTTCGAGTCCTATCAACCGTTAGGCTCCCCGCACGCGTGCATGCCAGACAACGTTACAGGTTCCTCGGGCACAGACTCCCTCGAGCTTCGCAAAACATCCTCGTCTCAGTAACAGGCTTCGACCACGCCTACTCCTCCTCGGGACCACGGGTTGCCCTTAACTCATCACTCCTATGCTCATGAGTAATGACTTGGGGGCTTCTGTTCCAGAATGGCCCGATGGCTAAGCATGGCTCAATCCACTTCTGCTCCCAGAACGACCCAATAGCCAAAGCCCTGCCAGTTAAGGGCAAAAAGAAGCATTCTCTCCTCTGCCCCTCAGCTGAGGAAGGTTGGCCAAATGACCCTCAGGATCGGCTACCCCTCCTCACATCTCTTCCCGTCACGCACGGTTACACCATCCAGAAACAGTCACGATGCCCGTGCTCGCGACCGTGCCCTTTCCCGTGGAAACGACTAGTTCCGAGAACCTCTGCCCGTCCCAACGGCTAGTTTCTGGCAGTTATCTATTCTTTGGGAGCGAATATCTCGCCCCAAAAATAGGGACCAATGGCCAAGCGCTGGAGGCATTTTAAAAACCCTCTCATTTGAGAAGGTAAGGTATTCTAAATCATCCTAAGACATACACATTTTGTACTTGCCTTATATTATCCTGATTCTTACTTTAGCATCAGAGTGCCTTGCAGGTACACCCCCTCCTCATCTTTGAAACCAAGCATCGCAGATGAAGTCTCTGTCCCACTTTAGGTTCTGATCAGCCGGTAAGATCACTAAGAGAGGTAGTAAATAACAAAGTGAAAGATGTAAGATTTGACTACATCCATTTATAGAAAGAGGTCGCCAAATGATAAGACTAATTAAATGATGCAATTAGTTGAGAAAAATCAAGGTTTACTGTTTTGGTAATTGATTCAATATGATTTCATGAGATTTTTGTTTACCTATTTGCAAGTCAAGAAGGGGTGCATAACTACTAATTTCCCTTTCTTATAGTCAAATGACTACATTGTTCTCATAATAATTGTAATTTGTGTCGGATTATCGCTCAATCCAATTTAATGATTAATGCAACGTGGGGGAGCATTTGTCTACATCTTCAAAATTCTAAGTTTTTAGCAATATATGGCAAATTGAAACGCACGTTTAGTTGATCCTCAGGTATTCGAATGAAGGCTAATCGAAATAAAGTAAATTGTATGCAAGCTTGGTGAGTTTTTCCTCAAATCTACCAAGATTCTTGAAGATCGTGGAAGTGTGAGACTTTGTCAAAGAAAACGTGACAATTTAACATTTTTGTTCGTTTACATGTTTATAGCTCCAATAATTAAGACATATCATTTTACCAAGGTATAACCTCAAGCAAAAGGACACATGTGGATAAGGAGGTCAAAAATATAGTGAGGTACAGGAGAAAGAGTCAGATGTTAAGTGCCACACACCCACTAACAAGAAAATTTGTGTACTGCCCGCAATATTTTAATCGACAGAACCAACTTTGAGTTTTTTACTGAAGTACCCTACTTCTGAAAATTAGATACCAAAATACCCTACTTTGAAGAAAAAAATTTCCAGATGCACTTGCCTCAGTACGTGCTCGGCCAATGAAGTGGCGAGCAGATGAATCATTTTCATGCACGAAGGTGCCCGGCCAATGAAGTGGCGAGCACCCGAGTATTTTTTTTTGTTTTTTAGATTATTTTGTTGTTTAAATATCTTTAATAATAATTTTAATTATTAAAAACATATTTTATTAAATTAATAATATTCTAAAAAAATTATTAATTTTTTAAAATCAAGGTATGTTTTTAATTGTTAAAATAATTGCTAAAATAATTTATGAAATAAATAATACTCGGCCAATGAATGACCGAGTGTTTAGAGATTCTCAGCCAATGAATGACCGAGTTTGCATGTAATATTTTTCTATAAGTAGTTTGATGCATCTCAACACAAATCATTTGACATAGCAAATTGTATTTTTAAAAATGTTTGTCTGGGATCTTGTGTTCTATGGGCAAGAAAAAAACAGTGTTTGCCTAGATCTGTAGTGGAATTTCATAATCGTGATTGCAGTAATCAACACGGATTTTCGACAGTTGGGTGGTCGTCGTATGAAGGTGAGAAAAGTTGAGTATCGTTGTCCATACATAACGTTGACTGATGCAAGCCCAGAGGGTATATACATGTATTACTTTGATCATATAGAAAATGATGAAGATGTCCAATATATGTTTTCAGCACATAGTGACGAAGTTAACAGAGGAGTCGAATACCCACTTGTGTTGGTTGTTGTTGTTGATTGGTTTGTTAAGAAGCTTTTTGAATTTTAGTTTTATTTGTTAGACATGAATTATAGCATGATGATGCTCGACCATCCATTGGACGAGTAGTGTAATATTTAATTATTTTTCTATTTTCTATAAATAGCTTTGTGTGGTAACCTCTAAATCTCAGTTATAGTACACCAATTTCTTCATTTAAGTCTGAAATGTCTGATTCAAGCATGGAGTATTTTACCAATCCAAACACTCCTCTTACCAAAAGAGATGCTCTACTGGTTTTCACCAATAAAACCCCCGTTAAAGATCCGACTATGGAACACAGAGACATTCAAGCATTTTCAGAGAAGTCTGGCGAGGTGGTTAGAAGGTGAAAAGATTAGTAGAATCGAAAGGCTTGTTAAAGACGGAGATACCAAATCCTGAAAAGCTGTAAAAAATCGATTATGATTGTGTTATGTTAATGTATGGACAAGCTGGTATTGTGTTGATGGTTGTAATCTCCTAGGCGTATTGATGTGTTGAATCATTTAAATGTTCATTGTCTTGTTGTTTTATGAGCAGAGTCTTTGTTTTGTAGTTGTTAGTAAAAGTTGTCTTGAATTATAAATTAATGTTGGATCACAAAGACATTAAATGAAAGCTAAAACCTTTACCAAATGATTAACTTAAAAAACAAATAAAATTATCTAGACGGGTCGGTTAGACGGGGCGACAACATTTGGACATTCTTTATGCATATGGCTTATTTCTCTACAAATCCCACACCTTCTCTTTTCCTTTTCAACATTGTCCATTTTGGTTCTAATTGTAACACCCCAATTCTACCCATCAAATATTTAATAAAATCAGAGTAATAAAATTTCAACATAAACAGGATGTCACATTTTCAACTTAAAAACAACGGCATCTAACCGCATAAACATGGATACATAACACTTAATATTCAGATGAACATAATTCAGTCTTTGTCACAGAACAACTTTATTAATACGCAGCGGATTCATAAATTCAACTGAAATACCATAACAGCTTGTTTGATTCAAAACAACTCTAAGACCTCAAGTCTTTAATGAAAACGACTTAAAATTCAGCAACATAATAAAACCGACACTAAAGAAAACATGCGTTCATCCCCCCGAGTGCTACGTATCAGAGCGACGACATCGACTCGAACTAATGAAGGTAAGCAGCTCTATTCTGGATTACTTGCACGTTACCAACAGGGGGCAACATTCAAACAGAAGGGGTGAGATATCAAACCATATAATCAGATATATGATAAATAATATATTAGATCAGATTATAAAATCACCATTTCACAACTTTTTAGGCAACATAAATCAACAACACAACGACAACGTCTCAATCAACATAAATCATCAACACAACAGCCTTGAAATCAATATTAATCCACAACGCAATAACAACTTAAAAATCACATTCAATTAATAACACAACAACAACGATGCAACATGAAATGCGACTCAAAATGCACATGCATGTGGTACCATTGGAGCAGAACTCCCAACTTAAAAATTTGCCAATTAATATTGACGTCAACAAGGCATAAGCCTTGTGCTTAATATTTTGCCAATCCAGGCCAGCTTAATATTTTGCCAGTCCAGGCCAACTTGGTATGCTATGCATGCGTTATGAATTTCAACAACACAACGACAACTCGACTTCAACTTATCAACATCATTCAACATTGGCCTTAGGCCTACAACTTAATATTTTCAACAACAACTTCACAGCAATTTCAACAATGGGCATAGGCCTACAACTTGGTATCAACATCTCAACAACAACATGACGACAACGTTTCAACAGCAACTTAATACTAACAATGCAACAACAACAATTCGACAACAACTTATCAACAACAACATATTCATCAACACCTGAATTTCATAATTTCTAGCAAGTATTCAACACAACAAAACAACCAAAATATACAACAACGATCCGTAATTATTCCGGACAGTTCTACTAAACCGATTCATTATTTTTCTACTAATTAACTACTACCACAGCTTATATTATTTTTACATATTCTACTTAATTTAATTCGACTACTTATTTTTTTTCCTATACAGTGTTCCCGTTATCGATATGGTTCTGCGGGACTACTAACTGCTACTGTTACTATCATAAATATATCCTGCTACTAATAATACCAACTCTGTTGCTTCACTACTTATTGAATTAATTCAATTCCTGCTGTTCCATTTCCTCTTCTGCTATTAACTGGACTAAGCATTGTAATTATCCTGCAATTCATTTTGATCTACACAGATACTAAATATTACTCTGCTACCTTCACTACTACTAAAAATATTATCTCTGTCAATTTACCACCTATTAATTATTTCACTGCTACAGTATATACTCCTGCTAAAATGTTGCTGATATTCATACATTTAATCCAAACTCATAATTAATATATTGCTCATATATTATTCTTATTATAGTTATTACTATAATTATTATAATAATCAATATTATTAATTACTATTATTTTAGTAATCTAATACTTAAAGCTATGCACTGTAAGTGTGTATATATATATATATATATATATATATATATATATATATATATATGTATATATATATATATATATATATATATATATATATATATATATATATATATGGAACGTATCATATGAGAATGTCATTGCTATGTGAGAATATGAGAATGAATTAGAACCATTAGATTTAAAAATAAATGGTGGAGATTATGAATCAATTTTTTTTCGCTCTCCTCCATTATTTATTTTAATAATGGAGGAGAGAGAAAAACAAAAACCACATATAATCTCCACCATTTATTTTAAAATCTAATGATTCAGATTCATTCTCATGTTCTTACATAAAAATTGCATTCTCATAGGATATGAACCCTATATATATATATATATATATATATATATATATATATAGAGAGAGAGAGAGAGAGAGAGAGAGAGAGAAAGAGAAAACGTGAAGCTTATACACTGCTATGGGAACTGACGGTCGTCCCCCCCCCCCCCCCCACCCCACTGTGTCAATATATATATATATATATATATATATATATATATATATATATATATAACTTACAAAAAAACAAAATACTAAAATAAGTCATATATTATTAATATAACTATGTGCTAACTAACAGTACAAGGAACAATTAAGAAATACAATGCTAATTAAATATTTGGGAAGGAAAATCAACGTGTGGCTCCACCACTCACTGGGACGGTCGTCCCATTTCCTACATATCCATGGCGGTCATAACACTTCCATGACGGTCATAATACCTCCATGACGGTTGTCATGGCCCCCCAGACGGAAAAACCTGCATTCCCTCTGTTTCTCTCAATTTCTTCTTCTCTGTTCTCTGTACTTTCTAATATTCACTTCAAGCTAATTCTTCCAGTACACCATACAATAGCAACACAACAAAACTTATACACCAATCCATACCGATAAAGCATTTTACATCCAATTCAACAACGTGGATGAAATTAATCATTCAATACAACAGTTAAATGCACAGACAGTAGCAATTATATAAGACCCAATCCTACATATCAATTATCATATTCCCGGTTATAAAATTCGAACCCTACCCTTACCTTGGATTGAAGGTAGCTCGAATTTCCCGACCGAATCTGAAACTTGAATTTGACAGCAACTCTCGTAATCTCTCTACTCCAACCCTTGTGCTTCCACACTCTTGTTCTTTAACTGCTTGATAAAACTACGTGACCTAATTCCTTTAGTTTTACTTGCTGACTATAACCTCTATCTCATTCTAATCTCCTAATAAAATAATGGGTCTACTAATTATCTTAATGGGCCTACTACACGATACCCCCAACTTTGCTACTTCTCACACATAACTTAATCCAACCAAATTAAATTAATATTCTACGAAAATAAATATTATTTCTAATATTAATTTCTCTCGACTAAATCGACTAATTACCCGATTAACACTTATTAGCTCAAACAACATATTCAACATATTCAACAAATATTCGGAAAAAAATACTCGATACTATTTAATTAAAATAATTAATTAAATACGGGCATTACAACTCTCCCCCACTTAGAATATTTTCGTCCTCGAAAATTTATCTGATTCGAATAACTCGGGATAGGATTCCTTCATCCTGCTTTCCAGCTCCCAAGTCATGCTTTCTCCGGCAGCTCCTAACCAGACTACCTTCACCAATGCAATCTCCTTGCCTCTTAGAATTTTCATCTCACGTTCCGCTATTCGTACAGGCATCGTTTCCACAGTAAGATTATCCTGTACTTGCACATCATCCATATGAATTACATGAGACGGATCTGGAACATACTTTCGGAGTTGTGACACGTGAAATACATCGTGCAAATTCGAAAGATTAGGCGGTAAAGCTACTCTATAAGCAACATTTCCGACTCTGTCCAAAATCTGATACGGACCAATAAAACGAGGAGTGAGCTTCTTAGACTTCAATGCACGCCCAACACCTGTCACAGGTGTAACTCTTAAAAACACATGATCACCTGCTTGAAATTCTAAGTCTTTCCTCCGCTTGTCATGATAACTCTTCTGTCTACTTTGGGAAGTTTTCATCTTTTCTCGAATTAACTTCACCTTCTCAGTAGTCTCTCGAACAATTTCAGGTCCAAGTACTACACTTTCTCCAGATTCATGCCAACATAAAGGAGTCCTACATCTTCGACCATACAACGCTTCAAAAGGGGCCATTCCAATACTCGAATGGTAACTGTTATTATAAGTGAATTCTATCAATGGAAGATAAGTATCCCACGAACCTCCCTGCTCAAGAACACACGCTCTCAATAAATCCTCTAATGACTGAATAGTCCTCTCCGTCTGACCATCAGTCTGAGGGTGATACGCCGAACTCAACCTCAACTTAGAGCCCAGCGCCTCTTGCAAACTCTTCCAAAAATCAGAAGTAAACCTCAGATCTCTATCCGACACAATACACAAAGGAACACCGTGCAGCTTCACAATTACACGAATATAAATCTCTGCCAACTTCGATACCAAAAAAGTGATGTTAATAGGAATAAAATGAGCCGACTTTGTAAGCCTATCAACAATCACCCAAATCGAATCATATCCTCTTGAAGTGTTTAGTAATCCCGTTACGAAGTCCATTGAAATGCTATCCCATTTCCATTCTGGGACTTCTAACGGTTGCATCAACCCCGCAGGCTTCTGATGTTCAACTTTCGACTTCTGACAAGTTAAACATGCATACACAAACTGCGCTACATCACGCTTCATCCCAGGCCACCAAAACAAATTCTTCAAATCTTGATACATCTTTGTAGCCCCCGGATGAATGCTCAATTTACTTTTATGACCTTCTTCAAGAATCGCTTTCTTCATTTCTGCATCATCAGGAATACAAATTCAATCACGGAATCTTAACACACCATGCGCGTCCATCTTAAAATCGCTATTCTCAGACTGATCGATTCCAACCATCAAATCTACCAGTTCCACGTCTAACTTCTGAGCTTCTCTGATACTATCCAGAAAATCATTGTTAATCTTCAACATTCCTAACATAACACTCTGCGGTGTCACTTCGCAAACTAAACTCATATCTCTGAACTGTTCAATTAATTCCAACTCTTTAACCATCATCGCCGACATATGCAAAGTCTTTCGGCTTAAAGCATCAGCCACAACATTAGCTTTACCTGGATGATAATTCAAACCAAAATCATAATCTTTTAATAACTCCAACCACCTTCGCTGTCTCATATTCAACTCCTTCTGGTCAAATAAATACTTTAAACTTTTATGGTCACTAAATACTTCAAATCTAGAACCATAAAGATAATGCCTCCAAATCTTCAGCACAAAAACAACCGCAGCAAGTTCTAAATCATGCATAGGGTAGTTCTTTTCATGAGTTCTCAACTGCCTTGACGCATAAGCAACCACCTTATCATTCTGCATAAGCACACCTCCTAAACCCATCTTAGAAGCATCACAATATACCACAAAAGGTTCTTCTGGGTTAGGTAATGTCAAAACCGGAGCCGACGTCAATCTCTTCTTTAGTTCCGTAAAACTTTCTTCACATTGAACGTCCCACATAAACGCTTTACCTTTACACGTCAACTTAGTCAACGGAAGTGCCAACTTAGAAAAACCTTCGATAAACCTTCTATAGTAACCAGCTAATCCCAAAAAGCTTCTTATCTCGGTAGCCGACCTTGGAGTTTCCCATTGCAACACAGCATCTACTTTAGATGGATCCACAGCAATGACACTACTTGAAATGACATGACCAAGAAAACTAACTTCCTTTAACCAAAATTCACATTTTGACAACTTTGCATATAGCTTCTTCTCTCTCAAAACTTGCAATACTAGTCTTAAGTGTTCTGCATGCTCTACTTCCGATTTAGAGTAAATCAGTATATCATCAATGAACACCACCACAAACCGATCCAAGTAAGTATGAAAGATACGGTTCATGTACTCCATGAATACTCTCGGTGCATTTGTAACACCGAACGACATCACCAAGTACTCATAATGTCCATAACGCGTTCTAAAAGCCGTCTTCTGAATATCATCATCTTTCACTTTAATCTGGTGATAGCCTGACCTCAAATCAATCTTGCTAAACACACAAGCACCTACCAACTGATCCATCAAGTCATCTATTCTCGGAAGCGGATACTTGTTCTTAATCGTCACTCTGTTCAACTGTCTATAATCAACACAGAGCCTCATACTCCCATCTTTCTTCTCTACCAATAACACTGGAGGTCCCCACGGCGATACACTCGGCCTTACAAACTTCTTTTCAAGCAAATCCTCCAATTGTTTCTTTAATTCTGACAATTCAGATGCAGACATCCTGTATGGTGCCATAGAAACAGGTCTGGTACCAGGTACAAGGTCAATCGCAAATTCTACTTCCCTCTCTGGCGGTACATCAGGAATTTCGTCAGGGAAAACTTCAGGAAATTCGCGCACCACCTGCAACTCATCAATTTCAGCTTGATTCTCAATAGATAACGACGCCATCAACGAAAACACCTGAGCTTATTCTTGCATCAACTTTCATAACTGCCTAAAAGACAATAATCCTACTCCTTCCTCTTCTTCAGGAGTAGAAAAACTCACCGACTTTCTATAGAAATTGATATGAACATAGTTATATTCTAACCAATTCATACCTAAGATCACATCCATCCCAGTTAACGGCAAACACACCAAATCAATATTAAAGTCTCTGTCGAAGATCGACAAAGGACACTTTCCCACCGGTTTGCGGCTTCTTTGGTTTCTGACACTGACTACCAATGTGTCCTTCTTCACCACAGTTGAAGCAAATCCTCTCTTTATGCTTGCACTCAGATATTGCATGCCCAGTCTTACCACAACGAAAACACCTCTTTACCTCAGCAGTACACACATTACTCTTATGACCAGGTTTCCCATATTTGAAACAAGTTATGCCAGCAGAAGCATCTCCCCCACTAGTTCTCTTGCCATCAGCCACTTTCTGTTTACCTTTTCCCGTCGGAGCACCATAAGGTTTGCCCCGATTCTGTTGGTGCCTTCCCTTCCTCTCATTAATGATCTTATAATGAGCATTGTTATCCTCTTCAAAAATCCTGCAACTATCAATCAAATCCGCAAAAACACGAATCTTCTGAAATCCAACTGCCTTCTTAATCTCTGGGCGCAACCCACTCTCAAACTTGATGCATTTTGAAAACTCAGCATCATCCCCATTGTAGTGCGGATAAAACTTAGCCAACTTAACAAACTTTGCAGCATGATCAGTAACCGACATGTTTCCTTGCTTCAGCTCAAGAAACTCGATCTGCTTTTTACCACGAACATCCTCTGGGTAATACTTTCTCAGGAACTCCCTTCGGAACACAGCCCAAGTGATACCTTCACCTGCAGCTTCCAACCTCTGACGAGCCTCTAGCCACCAGTCATCAGCTTCGGCTGCTAGCATGTGAGTCCCATACCGAACCTTCTGTGCTGGAGTGCAGTCCATCACACGGAAGATTCTCTCCATCACTTTCAACCAATCCAACGCTCCATCAGGATCATACTTGCCCTTGAAGGTAGGCGGATTCTCCCTCTGAAAAGTTGCCAAACTATGAGATCCAGCATTCTCGTCAGCGTTCGGCTGATTCTGCAAAGCTTGACCCATTGCTTGCATCGCAGCAGCAATTACAGCATCGTTCCTTCCAGTCATCTCAACTTATCACTGCAACATAAACAAGAGTAGAACTAATTAACAATACTCAATTGTTAAACAGAACTACGACTTGACAACTTGGCCGGACGGACCGACCTGCTCTGATACCACTCACTGGGACGGTCGTCCCATTTCCTACATATCCATGGCGGTCATAACACTTCCATGACGGTCGTAATACCTCCATGACTGTCGTTATGGCCCCCCAGACGGCAAAATCTGTGTTCCCTCTGTTTTTCTCAATTTCTTCTCCTCTATTCTCTGTACTTTCTAATATTCACTTCAAGCTAATTCTTCCAGTACACCATACAACAACAACACAACAAAACTTATACACCAATCCATACCGATAAAGCATTTTACATCCAATTCAACAACGTGGATGAAATTAATCATTCAATACAACAGTTAAATGCACAGACAGTAGCAATTATATAAGACCCAATCCTACATATCAATTATCATATTCCCGGTTATAAAATTCGAACCCCACCCTTACCTTGGATTCAAGGTAGCTCGAATTTCCTGACCGAATCTGAAACTTGAATTTGACAGCAACTCTCGTAATCTCTCTACTCCAACCCTTGTGCTTCCACACTCTTGTTCTTTAACTGCTTGATAAAACTACGTGACCTAATTCCTTTGGTTTTGCTTGCTGACTATAACCTCTATCTCATTCTAATCTCCTAATAAAATAATGGGTCTACTAATCATCTTAATGGGCCTACTACACGATACCCCCAACTTTGCTACTTCTCACACATAACTTAATCCAACCAAATTAAAATTATATTCTACGAAAATAAATATTATTTCTAATATTAATTTCTCCCGACTAAATCGACTAATTACCCGATTAACACTTATTAGCTCAAACAACATATTCAACATATTCAACAAATATTCGAAAAAAAATACCCCCATACTATTTAATTAAAATAATTAATTAAATACCGGTGTTACACTAATCCTACTACCGGTTGGACGCCCCTTCTTATTTCTTATCATGGATTCGTCATGGCAAAGAGTAAATCCTTCATATCGTGGCCAGTTCTCCTCGTGGGGTAGTCCCAGGAAGCTTTCCTTGTAAACTTTGAATATGTTAAGAACTTTGAAGACGTCTGGAATGTGAATGGAGTAGTCCTGACATATACTAGAACATGTTGCGATACCGTGGGAGCAAGGTAAGTGAAATGCCTGAAATTTCCCACTGCCACACCACTGATTCGTCAGGTCAACGCTGAAAGTACCTGTATGACGACCATCATTCTGATTAATTTTTTCATGGACCATGAAACAAAATCTTTCGCGATCAAATTGCATGACATTATGTGTGTTAGCCTTAGCTACTTCATCAACCATTCCTTTATTGCAACCATCCGTGATAACTTTGCTGGAAGCCAACATTTTTGTCCATTGGTGACTTCTTTTACCAAAGAGGGAACCCATGCGATAGTATGCAGATTGGACCAATGCAGTGATTGGAAGGTTTCGGATTGCCTTTAGTACATAGTTCATGGCTTCTGCCAAGTTAGTTGTTATGTGTCCCCAACGTTGCCCTCTGTCATATGCTCTAGCCCACTTCTCCCTAGGTATGTTGTCTATCTAACGTGAAGCCTCAATGTTTGTTCTTCAGATTTCCCCGCGATAGTAGTTAAATGTAGCCTCCGTCAATGTGTAACCTGTAATAGAAACATTATGAAAAACATAGTAAAATTATGAAAATATAGTTGAGGTAACTGAAATTGTATTTTGTTACCCATGTTAATAAGTTTTTTGCGTAGTTCATTGTCTTTAATCTTGCGCATGAAGTTTTGCACAATGTGTCTAATGCAGTAGGCATGTGAAGATGGTGGATGTTGCCATCCGTTTCCGGGATTGTTATATGCACTCTTTGTTGATTCATGTCTATCTGATATTAGACATAAATTAGGTTGTGGTGTCACGTGTAACCTCAGGTTCCTTAGAAATAAGCTCCAGGCTTCCTTTGTTTCACCTTCGACCAATGCGAAATCTATTGGGAAAATGTTTATGTTCTCATCCTATGCCACAACCATCAATAGAGTTCCTCTATACTTGCCATACAACCATGTTCTGTCAACTTGTACAATAGGCTTACAGTAGGTAAAACCACGTATACACGGTCGAAATGCCCAAAAGAGATGATGGAAGATTCGTTTGTCAGCTATTTAGGGTCCATCATTTGAAATTGCATGTAAGGTTTGCAACTCAATAATAGTTCCAAGAAGATAGGTTTTCATTACCAATATCCATTGTGGTATGTCATTGTAAGATTTTTCCCAATTTCCGTACAGTGACTCTATGGCCTTACACTTTGTGATCCATGATTTCCTGTAAGATATTATGTACCTGTATTTTTCAACAATATGGGCAATGATCACCTTCACCTTAAGCAAAACTTCGCGGTTGACAAGCTCTCTAATGATGGGGCTAATCATTTCTGAATTGAGCTTCCTATGGTCTTGTGCCATAGACGTGGTAGTGCATGTGTGAGGCCTAGATAACTTACCGATCTTTCATTTTTAAGTTATTTTTTCTCAAGGAAGCTCTACATTTGAAATTACAGTTTGGTTTCTTACATTTAATTACATATTTTACATTGTCAGATTGGCTCACCCAACAGTCAACACTATGTGTTATATGCTAATGTTGCAGAGCGAGAATGCAAGCTTCCTTATTTTCAAACTCCGTCCCAATCTCGATTTCGTTACCTATATGGTTTGGTATGACATATCCAAACACAGAGCTTGGTTCAACATTTTCCAAACATATATTTTACATATGTACATGTGGGTTGTACAAGTTTATTGGTTTTGTAGGGGGACGCGGTAGTTGGTGAATGTAAGCCAAGTCGAGAGTATTTGAATTGGTTTCATGCAATTCCTTACGTGCATATTGCTCAAGACCAATTTTTGAACGACCCTTGTAGACATGCATCTTCTTCAACGCAACCAATTGCCGCGTCAATATATCAGGATGTGCCACTAATGTACACATACCAATTTGGGGGACACACATCTTTATCCACTCAACAAACATACCATCACACACAGACCACCCAACAACACACCTTCTATGCAACCTTATCCCAACACCAAACTCCCCACACTCCACTCCCTCAACAAAACTACTACTACAACTACAATCAACAATATCAACGCCAATCCACCCTTCTACCACCCTTACAATTCACTCCAGTTCCTCCGCGAAACTTCGATCAATCAAACCCCTATCTCAACAACAAACCTTCAACACTTCATTCTCTCAGTCCACATCTACCTTCACGACTGATGATGTCTATTACCCACCCATCCAACATACCTAACCTGATACTTACACACAACCATCGCATTCATTCTAAATTTTTTTACTCACGGAGGAACAACTAATGAAAGTGTCATATTATAACATTGAAGACCTTCTTGCGGACCCCCCTTCAAGGCAAGCGGACTCCCTTACAACACATTACCATCAAGATATGTCTTCCGATTCATCTCCATCACCTCCAAGAAATGCAACTAAACAGTTGGGCAAGGGACATCGACTAAAAAAGGACACTAGGTGTGGAACGGGCAGGCATTTTTTATGATATGTATTTTATTTGTTAATAATCAATAAAAAATTATTTATTTTGTTTAAATTTATTGTAGAAAATATTAATCATAGTTTAAATTTTATTTAAAATATAATATTTTTAATGAATAAATTATATTTTTTAATATATTAATTATTACATTTAATTATAATATTTAATAAAAAATTATTTTTAATGAGTATAATATTATTAAATTAATAAAATATGTTTTTAATAATTAAAATTATTATTAAAACTATTTAAACAATAAAATAATCTGAAGAAAAAAAAATACTCAGGTGCTCGCCACTTCATTGACCGAACACCTTCGTGTATGAGAATTCTTCATCTGCTCGTCACTTCATTGGCCGAGCACGTACTGAGACAAAGGCATCTGAGAAATTTTTTTTCAAAGTAGGATATTTTAATATTTAAATTTAATAAATGAAGTACTACAGTAAAAAAACTCACCAACTTTCACTATAGATATTCCATTGTTCAATTTATTTATCATACACGTATCAATAAAAAAAATCTATTTTCATAATTTATCCTTTTAACTTTAGGATTTATCTTTAGTTATGCATTTATTTGGTAACTAAAACAAAACTAACATAAATAATAATATTTTTATTATAAAATATTCAATACATAGTTTAAAATGTCTTTTTTTTCTTCATAAAATTAAAATGTGTTTATAAAAAGGATATGTAAATTTAAAAAATAATTCAGTGACTAAGTATTTATTTATTGTCAAAAATAAACAAGCTAATAATATTTACTTTAGTCTTTTAGCTTTTTTTCTTTGACGTTTTCCCTATTAAAAAATAAATTACTAAAAATACAATAATATTGATGTATTTTCGAACGCATTACAAACATTACATAATTATTCGTTTTTGAGATACTATGACAAAATTCATTCTGAAAATGTATTTATAAAATATATTTAGTCATAAAATTGAAGCATAGTTCAAAAATGAATGAATTGTAAGAATATCTACTATCTACCAATTACAAAGAAGTTCCTTACACTACCAATTTTGCCCTTCCACCAGAATTTTTTCCCCCTACTAAAAGGTTGTTTTCGTAACTAGCAATTTAACCCTAACTCAAACCTTCCTTCTCACAATTGAGTGCCATGGGCTTACTTCCCATTGGTCCGAAATTGAAAAAATACTACTCCCTCCAAACTCAAAGCTTCCTTCTCACACTTTTCTCTCTCTCCCCCATCGGTTTGCTTTGATATCTTTTTCCCTCAAAACCCTAATCTTCGCCGCCCTCTTCCTCCATCGTCTCTGATTTTCCCTCTGCTACTTTTCCCCTTATGTGTTTCTCTCTACATCCAGCTGCTCCTTCTTTGGCAAGGTCGGATAAATTTGAAGGAGGTCGGATAGATTCATTTTTTGTAAAGGTGATACTTTTGCATGTTACCTAAGATTTCTTGAGTTCAGTTTCTTTTGCAATTAGCCCCGAAGCATCAAACATAGTCTATGGTTCCAGTAATGGAAAAGCATATGTTTGGCAGGTTACATTTCTAACTTTTATGGTGAAAATATATTTTGATTTTTCTTTTTCTTTTCCTTTTGATTTATGTTTGAGTGAGTGGATTTTCTGGATTTTGAGTGGTTTTCCTGATGTAATCTATATATATTGTAGTAATTTTGTGGATTGAGTTTATATTGTATCTGAACACGCATGCCACCTGTTTGATTAATTACACCACTGATGTTTTACCTCGAACTTCTTTATTTTCTGACTTTAGTCTTCATCCATTTAAAGGTGTCCCTGCAGAAAACAAATTCAAAACAGTCTTACAAGCCAGCTGTTGCTCCAGTTGCGGCGGCGCTGAAATATTTGACTCAACTTGTGGCAACTATGGATGTAGAGTGACTGATCAAGTCCTGCGTTTAGTTCCAAATATTCAGGTGGTGGTTATAAAATTTACTCACCTAGATTTTATGTCAAACTTGTGTGGCATTCTTATGAACAGTTGTATATTTCTTTTGCAAAGGCTTATGACTGTTTGTATTATGTTTCTAAATCAGAGTTTTCGCACAACATTGAGATTCATGAGGTTTTAGGCAAAGCGTCGTGGTGTATATTCTAACGTATGATGTAACTACCATACAAAATTTCTTATTTTTTGTTCCAAAGTTGTTCATTTGATCTGATTCTTATTTTCCTAAAGCATTTTTTTGCTATTTTATTTACAGGTTGCTGGATTTCTTGGTGGTACACTTTCATCGTATGCCATGTGCTGCAAATTCAATTCGTATTGATGAAGTTTACAGATAAGCTTTAGTTATATTTATACCTCTTATGTATATACCTCTTAGATTATTATGATATTGTTTTTGAATGTTGGTTGGATTTAATCTCATGTTATTTGATGGAAAAATAGTTGGCGAGGTAATGTCAGGATCCAAACAGTTGCATGGTTCAGGTGAGTCTTAAGTCAATGAAATGGCTCAATTGTTCATTTTAGATGGATATATGAGAAACAACTTATGAATATTGCTTTACTTGTGTGTTTCCGCTGACAGAGCAAGCAGGAAAACATCACCAATCGTTGTTCATTTTAGATGAATTGTTGCAGTTATTTTCAAAATTAGCTGAAGATACTACCACCCTATGTTTTCCCACTTCATTTTTTTATTATAATTTTTATTGTATGTGCAAAACGTATTTATGTGGCTTTTGTAGAGAACTGGAAGGTTAACAGATTAGATGTTATAATTTACTATGAAGTTATTTGCGTACAACATTTGGTCCTGTTGGACTGATGCCCTTTCCATATCAGATGTTTTAGGGATCAATTTATTGACTATTGGATTCGAGGCAACATGTTAGATAAGGATTTACCAACACAAATATACTGAAGCAGCCACATCAAGCATACATTGAAGAGTTAAGTTGATAACTTAGTCAGGTAAATGACCCCCCACACTAATGACATTTAACAGGTTAGAGTGGCATTCCAAAATCTTCCCTGCATAGTTCTGGTTTGAGGGTTTTGTAGCCGGTTTTGATTTGGGAAAGAAACATGAGCTGTTGATTTTCTTGCACTTTTCGTTTCATTCTCATTCAATGGTTGCTTATTTTTTGTATGCACTCTTCAATTGGAATTTTTGGCAATAAATGTTTGTATTTGGCTGTTGATTTAATTGGCAGGTTTGTGCACTTGCTTAGTATCGATCCCAATATCACAATCCATGCCCTGTATCCCCGTTAACTAATCGTCGCTCACTGTGATAGCTTTCTGCATGATTCGGATGCCACCGTAAATTATCAACATCCAAATTCCATCGGTGTGGAACACCAACTTCTTACGGTAAATTACGCGACCTCCTTTTAACTCAAATCAAAGCCAGCGTCAGCTTTTATAATAATTTGGGTTCGAATTGATCCTTGTTTTCTAACAGATTTATACAGGTAGCTGTCATTGAAGATTCAAGAAATTCCAAATGACAATGAACTTTCGCAACAATATCAAACGACGACGCTAGCAGGACCATGAAGATCGCGAATGATAAGTTGTAGCAATAGGTGGTACAGCTTGGTGTTGTGGGATAGTAGTTTTTAATTTGCTCACCATTATCATATGCGTCCCACAATGGACCAGCTGGTAATTGCTCATGAGCAATTCTATAGGATCAACATGATTTAAAAGTGGAGAACCACTGCTACTATTATCTTCGTCTGGCCATTTGTTGACTTTATAATGTGAATGATTATATTCGATTGAACTCAAAGCGCAGGAGGATGCAGCTTGCAAACCGTCTATGGAGCAATACTGATATGAACCATGTAGTACGGAGTGCTGCAGTGGTTGCGAGGTTAGTAAGGTTCATGTTACTGGATTGTTTTAGAGGGGCACATTTTTCTTTTAATTTCACCCTGAAAAATCCAGAAAACTTTCACTTGAGAACCAACGACATGTTTGAGTTTCTATATTGTACCATGTACCAATTATTTTGGATTGTGAATTTATTGCTTTTATTCACATACTTGCTATGTACTGCTTTGTACCTTGTGCTATGACTTCTTTGGTTTTTATGTTGATACATTTGGCACAAGTTGGATGAAGCATGAGGATCGACTTGTATTGGCAATATTATCTTGAAGCCCCCTTCCTTGGTAAGTTTTAAGTGTGTGTTTTTTTTTTAACTCATTTTCTGTTGGATTTTACTTTAATTACTCTTGGCACCTTTGGTTGTGTAGGTTGTGTGATCGTGATGAAGGTGGAAGCACTTGGAAACATGAAGAGGATTGGCGGCATAAATCATGGAGCATTGATGTATAATTGAAACCCATAGGTATTGGTACATGACTTGGGGTA
This sequence comes from Lathyrus tuberosus, assembly GCA_022829125.1. Classification (NCBI taxonomy): domain Eukaryota; kingdom Viridiplantae; phylum Streptophyta; class Magnoliopsida; order Fabales; family Fabaceae; genus Lathyrus; species Lathyrus tuberosus. Next base: position 7,781,646 of record JALAZF010000170.1, read on the forward strand.
TTTGGAATGACATGCTTTCCACTGCTGTGTTATCTTGACAGATGAGACTCATATTGTTTTTTTTGCAGAATATCCATGAATGTGTCTGAGTTTGGTACAAAGAACTTGGACAGCTTGAAGGTTTGGATTAGGAAACTGGTGGTTTGACACAAAGGTGGCATTTAAGCTTACACCATCATCCAAGTGAGCATGGTGAGTAACTTTCAAGTTGTTTTGGTTTGTATACCTACTGCCCTTGACTTTTGTTAACATTATTTGGTGTTGAATTGTGTAATTGTCCTCAAAATTCCATGTATGCCAAGTACTTTCCCATATCTGCTGCTATGTACTTTAATATGCTCTCAAATTGTGATTTGGTTTCCATGTACACATCTTATGGAGCAACTTGGCACAATGATGGTTTGGTGTGATGAGGAAGCAAGTCAAGGATGCTCTTGCACTTGGAGTACTTGGATTGGTAAGAGCTTTCGAATTTGGAAATAGTTGCAACTGCTTGCGCTTGGTGCAAAGGAAAAAGTGTGATCTTCAGTTTGTGTCCCATACTTAGCAGTAACTAATCTCTATTCTATTCATGGCAGGTTTTGAAGATCAGCGGGTACTTTTCCTTTTTTGCAAGACACAAAGATGGAGATGACTTGTGGAAGGAAACATAGTGTGGATATCGAATTGAGACTTGCAGAACTGGACAAGAACTTATGGCTTAGCTTGGAGACTTGGGTGTTTTAACTCATGAATGCATTTGTTTGCTCTTTGACTTAGGTGTGATGTAGATTTTAGGTTGCAGCTTATGGATACATCTTAGGCTAAATCGTGTTTGTAATATAATGCAACAACATTCATGGATACATCTTATTCTAATGGATATTTTGACATGAATATTGAATTTTATATTCTGATGGGTATTGGATATTGTTTCACCATTCTACATTATGTTATGTTAACTCTACTATAAACATTTAAATGTGCAGGACTTTGTGAAGGAAGTTTTACACTGCAATTGTTGTCTTGCTAACTATTTTTCATGCCTTTTTCAATACTTTTTAACGATACACCAATTTTTATTACAATATTCATGCCAGTTCTTTTCGTACAGTTTAAGTGTTATGACATTAACACTAATTCATGTTGTTATTTTAGTATTATATGAGTATAAGTTGAATATTTTCATGTTCTATATATTTTTTTTGAGATTTACTCAATATCTTAACTAAATTACCCGTGCGAGAGCACGAATTTATTACTAATTTATAAATTATAGAAATATATTTTCGAACGCACCTCGTATACAAATAAATTTATTTGTTTTTGAGGCACTATTGCTAGCGTGTACTTCCTACATAAGAGTGTGTATGTAATTAGTAAAACCCATGAATATGCCTTGAGAAAAAGAGAGAATTGATTCATTACCATTTTGCATGCTCTTCTGTGGAGATTCCTTCGATTGTAAGTTTTAATAAAAATACTCCACTTTTTTAGTCACCCAGCCACTATGTAAATGCACAATACACTTTGGAATCTATAAAATGTAAAAATAATGGTCACCCCTATCCTTTTAGGATGCTAGTGGATTAGTTTGGTTATTTTTATTTTTCTGGATTATATTTATCATGGTGTAAAGTTTCTCATCTAATCTAAATTAAACTAACATCTTCTGTGAATAAAAGTGAAATTAAAGTAACACATTTTGGTCCATCATGTAGATATGCGTTTGCTTTCAATAATTAAACTGATGTTTCGATAACTGAACTGATTTATTCACTTTATTCACTTTTTTGTTTTGTTTTGGCGGGACCTTAATGGATCGCGCCATAAAACGGAACTTTTCACTTTCCCACACTATGTTACATGTCTTTGAATTATGGGCACTATAAGCAAAGTGTTAACTTTAAGGAATGTGTGGAACCGTTAGGTCTAGAATGTTGATGAGGCTAGTATTATTAATTATTCAAGTTAGCCTAGTTTGTCTCTTCAAGAGTGGTAAAGTTGGTTTAAGGATCATTTTAATTTGTACTCTAATGATATATCAAGATTTTGAAGATAAAATTTTATATTAAACAAAATTTTGGTTGAACTTTTAAGCAATTCAATGTAAATTTTATAGCTAAGTAAATTGATTCAGTTGATTCATATATCATTAAATCGTGCGTTTAATTTTTATTATCGATATGATAATTTTTTTATTAGGTGATATGTAAGTATTTCTATAAACACTCTTTGAGCTTTGAGACATGCTCTCACCTTAATAAATTTTTGGAGCCCAACTCACCTAATTTTTTCATTCAAAAAAAATGTAAATTTTATAAGACAATATTTTTATTTTATTTTTTAATAATAATATTCTCTATTCAAATATTTTTTTATCAATTTCTTTTTTGTTTTGAAATATTATTTATCTTAGAAATAATGAATTTGAGATTATAGATAATAAATATTTTCTATTTATTATGTATTACATATTTTTGGAATTGTTTGTTATAGGATAAATTTATCTTTATTAATTTGTTTATTCTATTTAATTAAAATTTTAAAATTAGTTATTTGATTGAATGTATTAAGATTGATTAATTTTGCAAGAGTTAGTTTGACTTACTAAGGCAAAGCTTTTTTTTTTTTTATTGATCTCTGTTGTATATATAGAGCAAATTAATTCTCTAATAAATTTAATGTTTTCTCTTTATATTTTTCACTTTCTTGTTGGTATAAAAGAGGGTTGAAGTTCAACGAAAAAGATTAAAACTAAATGGCTTTTATAAGCATGTGAGCCTAAAAATAAGTATGTGAAAATCTTAAAAGGAGTCTATTAAAATACAGTTTTACGAAATTTGAGATAAGAAATTAGAATGTTTTACTCAGTCTTTCAAAAGAAATTCTTAAAATAACCCATATTTCATAAAATATCTCAAAATATCCCATTTTCAAAAAAATAAAATAATAATAACCAGAACATTGGTGTCAAACCAATTGGCGACTCCACCTAAAAATTAAGAGGTGGCACTAATTTGATTGAAGACACCATATGATGTTGCCAATTCAATTAGCGACAGTGTGTAAATTGTTAAATGTGGCGTCAATTGCTTTGGAAACAATGTGTGTTGTGTTATTTTTAGTATAAATAGAGGTGGTGTGATCTAATGTTTTCACATCTATTCTCATTATCTTGCAATATTACTAACAGGGTTCGTCGCCGCAAAGGGAAAGTGATTTATTCGAGAGACAATGCCCCGATGGAGATGCTCTTCAGGAACATATGTAGTTTCGAGCAACTATAGAGGGAGTTGAATCATTAGTTAGATGGAGACATACCTGAAGGGAAAAAACTAGAAGTGTTGAGAGACACGATGCCCTGTGTGGGTGGGTGCGAGTTAAAAATGATAAGGACGCGAGAGAAATGACGTTTGAATCAAATAATGTTAGTTTGATTATTGTAATCAGTTAGAAATATTATGTTTAAATGCTGTTGTTTGTTTTGTGATATCTGAGTTTTTGTTGAAAAATGTTATTGTTTTTAAGTGTGTTTAAGTTGGGGTGATGTTTGTTGATAACATTGTTGTAAATTAAAAGAAAGTTATTAATATATCAAAATCTAAGGTTACAAAAATTAAAAGGAAAAACTAAATTATAATGCAGAGGTTGCTCCGACATTGGGACATTTTTTTCGACTATGTCCGGGCTGACAACATATACTACATAATCTTATCATTTTAACAGTTGTATCCATTTCTGTTCTAATATGCGTGCTGTTTGGGCGACCTTTTTTCTTTCTTCACATCTCATCGTTGTGTCAAACTATGTTTCCTTGATATGAAGGCCAATATTCCTCCATTGCTAGAACTGTGAAACTTTCGTTGTAGACATTCATAACGTTAATGCGCTTGTAAACATCGAATAGATGGTTGTAAGCATCTTGAAGTGTATGTCTGCATGCCGCAATGACATGGGAGCAAGGTATACGGAAGGCCTAAAACTTGCCACAGTCGCACCAACATCTGTTTAGTTTGACATCATAAGATAAATTTAATGTAACACCCCAAATTTGTAAGAATATTTATTTAATTTATTTAAATATAATACTCGTGATTTTTAGTGAAATTTGGTGGTTTGTGTTGACGTCGGCATTTTGTGGAGTTTTGGTTATTTATTTAAATAATAGTATATGTTCTGGACTGGGCCGGAGCCCGCCCTTCAGACGGGCAGGCCCAACCCACACGACCTGGGACGGCCCAACAAGGCCCTTATGCAATACCTGCGTCGAGCACGTGCCAACCTTTAGCAGTGTCGGGCACGTGCAGCAGAGACCGTCGAACATAGACGTCAAACCTTGTAGGCCACGTCTCTCCCCTACACACAAGGGCACCTCCCCACGAGGACATGTTCTCTTGTAACCTCCCACCTCCGAAGGATTCGGTCTGCCCACCTTCCAGAGATCTCGGAACCATTATCCCAGGACGAAGACCACGTGCTGGTCTTCACTACGTCACGTAAGCCCTGGCAGTTGCTTGGATTGGGCCTTGCAGTCCAGCCCAGTGCAAGTAACCGTTGACCCCGCCCTGGGGGCTCTCTATAAATACCCTCTCACTTGAGAGGGTCAGGTTATGTTCATTTCTACCTCTCACCTATATTCTGTACTTGCTCACTCCCTTTACCTGACTTTGGCATCGGAGTACCTTGCAGGTACACCCCCCCCCCCCGGCCGTATCACCATCACCGGAGCTGAAGGTTTCACGACGCTGTTGGCCACAGTCTTACTGTCTGATTCAGGTACAATCAGTGGCACCGTCTGTGGGAAAACCGCTTCCCCGTTTTTCCTTCATTGTTAAACCAAAGCAATCTCTCCGTTCATAACTACCATGGCCAGCACCAGCACCCAACCTGGGAACAACGCTCCGGACACCGTCTTCACGCAGCTCGACAACGGAAACCACCGTGAGGACAACGCTGCTGTCCACATCGAAGAAGGCGACATAAGGGACGGGCAACTCACCTCCCTTTTTTCGAAGACGCGTCGTATGACGCCGCCCAAGAGGACATCCCACCGGTTGTCTACCAGTCAGTCGCTCCACCACCAAACGTTGATCCGGGCACGATGGCCCTGTTCGCATTGGTCAACCAGACCAACCAATTGATTGCCCAGCATAATCTCAGGATCAAAGCGCTCGAGAGAGGGCGTCCACAACGCTCTTCCCCGCGAAGGCATCGTCACCCACCGTCTTCCAACCGCTCCCCTTCCCCGCGAAGGAATCTCCCGGCTGACTTTCGCAGCCCCTCCCTGCAGCGTGAGGGCCGCCGGCCGCGCCTGGAACGACCCCAGCAAGCAGTCGCCCAGAAGCGCCCTCGCTCCCCTCCGCAGGACGAGCCTCGACGTTCCCCGACCAAGAAGAGGAGCACAGTGAAAGGTGAAAGACCAAAGAACCGCCCCAGAAGCTCTCCTCGACGACATGTACCCGGTCGAGGCCACCACTCCCCAACAAGATCATCGGCCAGAAGTGATGAAGACGACCAGAGGACTCCTCTGTCCAGAGAAATTATGGACACACCTATCCCCACGAGCATGGAGAAGCCCTCACAACTGGGGACTTACGATGGCACGACCCACCCTAACGACCATATCGAGAACTTCGAAGCCCTGCTCGACTATAGAAATGTCAGGGGAGCTATCAAGTGCAGGCTCTTCTCGACTACCCTTCATAAAGGAGCCATGACTTGGTACAAGAGGCTTGCTCCAGACTCCATCACGTCCTGGAAACAGCTGAAAACACAGTTCTCCATGCATTTCACCGCCTCTCATCGACACCCGAAGACGGTGGCCTCCCTGGAGGCCATCTTCCAAGGACGAAATGAATCCCTCAGAGACTACATCGAGAGATTCAACAAAGAAGTCGTCGAGGTCCACGCGACCGACGACATGAAGAAGTTCATGATCGCACGGGGACTACGCACTGGAACTGACTTCGCCAAGGCTGTGGGCATCCATAAGCCTCGCAACTTGGAAGACATGCTCTTCTGAGCTCAATCATACATCGAGTTCGAGGAGACGCAGGCCGTTCAAATAGGCCTCGACTCATGGCGACGAGATAGCCCCCGCGGCCACAGAGAAGAAGACTCTCCTCCCCCCAACGCGGGGGAGAAAGAAGGAAGAAAGGCCACCCTCGGGACTCTCGCGAACCGAGGGGTCCTGCTGGCCGGTTCACAGAATACACGCCGCTCAACGTTCCCCGCGCGCGAATTCTCTCCGAGTGGGCCAACTCAGAATTTCTGAAAGGGGGCGTCCGCTTTCCCAAGCCGACAACCCCCAAATCAAACACAGACAAGTCCAAGTACTGCAGGTTCCACCGGAGCCACGAACATGCCAAAGAGGATTGCATCCACCTCAAAGATGCAATTGAGATCCTCATCAAGGAAGGGCACCTAAAGAAGTATACCCAAAAGAACAACGCTCCTCGTCCCAGTGCCCGGGAAGCCCAAAGCGTCGAAGAGACGACACCTCCTCCCGATGAGAGCCGGCTGCAGGTCGCCCTCAGCGTCACTCGACCCGAGGACTTTATTGTCCCCGAGGTTATCGAGGTCCAAGAGGCAGTTCGGAGCATGTGGTCAAACTTCCCCTACGAAGACCCCGTTGCTACCTGCAGCACGCGGGAAGGCTTCCCCAAGACGATGGTCATATCCGAAGGTGTTTACGCGAAGGTGTCCGTTGGGTCGATCAAGCGGAAATTTGATGAACTGAAGTCCGTAACCTCGGCGAAGACCACCACCCTCGAGAAGGTGCAAGGGAAATCAAACCCCATCACCTTCTATCTTGAAGAGCTGCCGGGCGGAGTGCCCAACGCCACCATCCCCCTCTTGGTCAGGGTACAGATGGTGAATTTTAACGTTCGCAGGATCCTTGTCGACCAGGGAAGTTTGGTCGACATCATGTACGCCCACCTATTCAGGACTCTCCAGCTCGACGAGAGACATCTGACCTCGTACGTGGATTCAGATCTGCAGGGGTTCAACGACCCCACCACCAGACTGTGGGGCTACATTGAACTGATGGTAACATTCAGGGCTGAAGACACTGCCCGTCAAGTCAAGACGCGCTTGCTAGTGGTCGAATGTCCGTCCCTCTACAACTGCATCCTCGGGAGGACCACCATAGCCGAACTCACAGTAGTGCCATCAACGGTCTATCTCAAGATGAAGTGCTACACGGCCAGGGGCCGGGTCGTTACGATGCATGGGGACATAGACATGACCAGGAGGTGCTTCGACACTGCAATCAAAGGCATGAGTTCTATCAGCACCAAGCCCAAGACTGGATCGAAGTCATCCCCAGACGCTATGCAAAAGCCACTCCCGCGCGTCAACGCGGTCGACCTCGACAGCAGGTTCCTTGGCGAGCATGAAGAAGGCTGAGCAAGTGACCTTGACCTCCATGCGGAAAGCGACGGGCATCCCCTCCACCCAGCGCGCCCCGTCTCGGACAGAGACTTTGAGCTCGTCACCCTCGGAGATGACCCAGACCGAAGCGTGAAGATTGGCACCGGACTTCCCAACCTGGCGAAGAAGTAGCTGAGGGCATGTCTCCGAGAGAACGCTGATCTGTTTGCATGGAGCGCTTCCGAGATGCTTGGCCTTGACCCCATGGTGGTCTGCCATCAGCTCACCGTAGATCCGCCCACTAGGGCCATAGTTCAACGTAGGCGTAGGCAGTCTCCCGAAAAAGTGGAGGCTGCTGAAAAAGCTGTAAAAGACCTCCTAGAGGCGAATTTTATTTCGGAGGCCAGGTACACAACCTGGCTGTCCAACGTTGTACTTGTCAAAAAGAATAATGGAAAATGGAGGATGCGTGTTAACTATATCGATCTTAACAGGGCATGCCCGAAAGACTCTTATCCTTTGCCTAACATCGACCAGCTGGTCGACAATTATGCAGGTTACAAGCTGTTGTCCTTCATGGATGCCTACTCGGGGTACAACCAAATCCCCATGGATAAGGTCGACAAGCAGCATACAACCTTCATGACCGAGTCGGGCAATTACTACTACAATGTAATGCCCTTTGGCCTGAAGAACGCCGACGTGACCTACCAACGGATGATGAACAAAGTCTTATGGGGAGAGATCGGCGATATGCTCGAGGTCTATATGGACGCCATGATCATCAAATCCGTAGAAGAAGTCGACCACGCTGCTCATCTCAAGAAGGTATTCAACACGATGAGGGGATGCCGTATGAGGTTCAATACCGACTAATACACCTTCGGCGTTCGGGCAGGCAAGTTCCTCGATTTCTACCTCACGGAGCGAGGAATCGAGGCCAACCCGACAAGTGTAGGGCTTTCTCCAAGATCCCAACCCCGAACTCGAAGAAGTCAATACAATCACTGAACGAGATGCTGACTGTCCTCTCCCGCTTCGTTGCCAAATGTGCACAATACGCACTCCTATTTTTCAAGCTTCTTCGACAAAAAGCGACGTTTGAATGGAGCGAGGAGTGCGGGCAGGCACTCCTCCACCTCAAACAAGTCTCGTCGCAACCCTCGGTCCTCTCACGGCCGGAGAACGGAGAAACACTATTCTTATATCTCGCCATCACGAGCGAAGCGGTCAGCGCGGTCCTCATCCGGGAAACCTCAGACGAGTAGAAGCCGATTTACTTCACGAGCAAGGCCCTCCAAGGCCCCGAGCTCAAGTATCAACAGATCGAGAAAGTCACCCTGGCCCTCATCATCGCGGCCAAGAGGTTGCGCCATTACTTCTTGGCCCACATGGTCATCGTAAGAACCGAACAGCCTATAAGACAGCTCCTTGGACGTCCAGATATGGCGGGAAGGATGCTTAGATGGTCGCTCGAACTCGCCGAGTTCGACATCCAATACGAGGGAAGGAAAGCCCTGAAGGCTCAGGTATTGACCGACTTTATGGCGGAGATGACCATCCCGGAACCTTCGACCAACGGATCCCAAAAATGGACGATCTATGTCAACGGAGCATCCAGCACGAAGGGGAGCGGGGGCGGGCATTATCCTCGAAAACGAGGAAGGCATCCTAATCGAGGTCTCCCTCGAACTGTCCTTCCCGACATCGAACAACCAGGCAGAGTACAAGGTTTTCTTCGCCGGGCTTCGGCTGGCCGAGGACCTCGGCGCCAAGGAAGTCAAAATCTTCACTGACTCCCAGCTCGTGGCCTCTCAAGTCCGAGGAGAGTATCAGGCCAAGAACGACTGCCTCATCGAATACCTGACCTTGGTAAAGGAAAAGATGAAGAATTTTTCCTCCGCGGAAGTGACCCATATCCCGCACGAGCACAATACCCGAGCAGACATTTTGTCCAAATCGGTGAGCACGAAGAAGAAAGGCGGGAACAAGTCCGTCATCTAGGAAGTGCTTCCTCGACCGAGCATCGACAAGCCCGCTCCGGTGACGGACGTGAACGCCATCGGGGACAACAATTGTTGGATGACCCTGGTATACGAATACCTCACGATGGGCAAACTGCCCGAGGATCCCAAGGAAGCGGGGATGGTCAAGCGGCGAACGTGCTCGTACACAATAGTCAAGGACAAGCTATACCGCCGCGGGTTCTTTATTCCCCTCCTCAGATGCATCGAAGAGACCAGGGTCCCCAATATACTCTAAGAAATCCACGCGAGGATCAATGCCCAAGACCTTGGCGGGCGATCCTTAGCCCGCAAGGCACTTCGTGCAGGGTATTACTGGCCCACCATGCAACGAGACACCAAGGAGCACGTCAAGAAGTGTGATAAATGCCAATGACACGGGGACATGCACCTCATTCCCCCTAACGAGCTGAAAACACTGTCGTCCCCGTGGCCATTTGTGTGGTGGGGAATGGATATCCTTGAACCTTTTGTTGTGGGTTCATACCAACATAAATACCTCATCGTCGGCGTGGATTATTTCACGAAGTGGATCGAGGCGGAAGCATTGGCCAAAATCACGGCCTTCAACATACTCCACTTCTACAAGAGGAACATCCTCGCCCGATTCGGCGTACCCCAAGCAATTGTCATCGACAATGGGACACAGTTCACCGACAGGAACTTCAAAGACTTCGTCACCAAACTGGGCATGAAGCAGCACTTCACGTCGGTCGATCACCCTCAAACGAACGGGCAAGCTGAAGCAGCAAATAGAGTGATTCTCTGAGGATTGAAATGACGACTTGGCGGCGCCAAGCAACGGTGGGTCGAGGAACTACATAGCGTCCTCTGGGCCTACCGAACAACCCCGCATTCCACAACCGGGGAGACCCCCTTTCGTCTGACCTACTAAACAAAAGCGGTGATCCCCGTGGAAATCAGGGAACCTTCGAGGAGGACGGATGCCCCCTTGATGAGGACGCGAATAACGAGGCCCTGAGAGAGGAGCTCGACTTTGTCGAGGAGATAAGGACGGGCGTATCCCTTCAGGAAGCCTCACTTAAGCAGAAAATAACTATACGTTATAACAACAAGGTTATTAAATGATATTTTCAAGTAGGCACCCTCGTCCTGCGAAGGAACCAGAAAGATTCGCGAGAAGGCAAGCTCGCTGCGAACTGGGAGGGCCCGTATCGCATCCATGCAAAAACGGGGACAGTAGCCTACTACCTCAAAAATCTACACGGGGTGGAACTTGCTCGACCATGGAACGCTGAGAAACTTAAACAATACTACAGTTAGACACTGCCCACGATTACGGGGGAGCGCTAGGGTACAAGCGCGACACCTCTATACGAAACACGATGGTCCAAGGATGCATTGTGTGTGCGCGAGGACTTTTGATCCAGCGAGGATACCTTGATCAAGCTCCGTTGTCATCGTACCAATTAGGCAGAACACCTAGCTCGCGATGGGAAGTTCACGCCACAAAGTTAAGACCTCGATCGAGCTCTTAGCCTCGTTGAAGGTCAGAATACACCTCTGACCACTCGACCAGCTCTCCACGCAGTCGAGGATCATCAAAGTCGAGCAAACTCCCAAAATCACTAAATTACTTAGACAAAAACAAGTAAAGTATAGCAAATATACAAGCATCACACACACAGATAAGCAAAAGGAAAAGTATTAAAACCGGGCAAAAGCCCATTGTACAAATGTTATAAACATGTCAAAAAGCCCCTGGCACGTAGGTCGGGAAAAAGTCATTACAAAAAATGGCGCGCAAGCCAGACAAACCGAGATCAAAAGGAAGTGGCTTGCAGGCCAAGCATAATGAACAGGTAAACACCTAACCGACTACGTCCTCCTCTGGCTACTCGTTTCCTGTAGCCCCTCTGTCAACCTCGGCTTCCTGCATTGGCTGCACGATCTGACCCTCGACCACCTCGTAGTCAGGGTCAGCCCCTTCAGTAATGAGACCAGGGTTGAGGACCCGAAGCTGCTGCACGGCGTTGTTGAAAGAAATGTCGGCCGCCATAAGGCTATCCTGCTCGGCTTGCCTGAGCTTCGCTATCAGAGATGCCCGAGAGGTTAACAACTTGTCTTCCTTGGTTTCCTCCTCGGCTGGGCGAACAGCTTCCTCCAGCTCGGCGATCCTCGCCAAGAGACCCTTCCTCTCCTCCTCAGCATTCTTCAGCCTCTCCTCCAACTGCTTTTGAAGCTCGATCTGTGCCTTATTCTGCTATTTGCACTCGGTCAACTCCTTCCTCGATTTCTCTATCTCAGCACTTATATACTTGAAGTTTTCCTGTAGCCTGGTCAGTTCGGCTGCTGGACAGGTCTTGTCGTTAAAGATCAATGCTGTCGAGCAGACTCGCATCACAGCAGACAGGTCCTCGAGCAAAGTCTTCCTCCTCGAAGCCTGAGCAGCGCCCAGGATGGCCTGGACCTTAGCAGCAGTGATGCCCGGAGAGTTGGCATCCGAGAAGAAATGAGGATTTGAGTGACAAGGTGAAAGCACGAACTTCTCTGAGGGAGGACTGTCGGTTACTGTCAAGTCAACCAGCCCGTCCAAGCGCTGTCTCTTTGGAGACCCCTGACTGTTGGGAGACTGACTACCCTGAGGAGAGGTGGAAGAACCCCCGGGCATTGGAGCGGGGTCGGCCTGCTGCGTACGGATTTGCTCAACACGACTTTTCCCACTTTTCTTCGAATTGCGGGCAGACGCCAGCTTCTTGATGCGCTCCTCCGCACTCGACATCTTACCTGCCAAAGAGAAAGAAATGTGTCAATAAATCGATCCCATAATGGGTAGAAAGAGTAAATCGAGGAAGATTCCACCACCTAACAGCTCCATGGCATCCTCATCGGAAAATGTCTCGAGGAGGGCCCTCGTGTTGATCAACTGGGGTTTCGTTAGGACCTGACCATCATCACCCCAGACAAATTTCCCATTCGGTGTCACGAGCTTGACTTTGTTAAATCCGGCGACGAAGTTGACTATCTCCTCGTACGCCAGACGGTCCCCTTCGCAAAGTCAGCCAGGACTAATGATGTAATTGTCCGTGCCCCTCTTGAAATGCTCCTCCGTCCAGAATAAGGGGAATTTTGGTTTGAGGGCTTCTTCCCGCTGCCCGTCTACTTCTCGGGAGACCCGACGATACACCAAATTCACAGCCTCGAGCGAAACCGGTCTCAAGGTGTAGTATCGGTATTTAAAGTTGCGAACAGAGTCTCTATAGGTCTGGAACAGTCTGCTCACCTGTTTGAAAGACACCCAGTCGTGTCTACCATCAGTTACCTGTCGCTGTAGATGGAAAATACGGAAGAAGAGGGCACAGTCGCCCCGATCTTGAGATATTTGCAGACGAGCTCGAAGACTCGGATAAAAGCGAGGGAGTTGGGATGGAGCTGCGAGGGCGTCAGCCGCAGCCAAATGAACACCGATTGCTGAAAATCAGTGAAGGGCAGGCGCCACCCTGCCTCGTCGAACATAAATTCGTATAGGGGACACCGCATCCCTCGGTACATCGAGAAAATGCGATGGTACGCCTGAGGCCGAAACACCTTCCATGTCTTCGCGGAGCCCACCAGGCGATGCTTGACGGTACAGAAGATGTCGTCCTCGTCCCTGTCGACGAACTGGGAAATCATATTTAGAGGCTTATCGCTGACCCACTCCTCGGGTGGCCGTTCCTCGACACTGTTGATCGGCGCCATCGGGGAGTCAGGTTGGTCGTTAATGTTTAGAGATCCCACGACCGTGGCCAAGGCTTCCATTTACCTAAAAAGCAGAAGGAAACGGTGAATTCGATGGTCCATATCAAATTCACCCCTCCACTACTGATCAAGTGAAAGGGCGAAGAAGGAGCCTCCCCGGGACCATCCTCAGGTTACCAGGGCGTCACCCCGGGAGAATTCGTCCCACAGCTCGGGATATTAGTGAGAGCCTCGAGTTATTCATCTCGTGTCCTCGGGACATTCTTCTTGTCCTCGTGGTTCTCATCCCATCTCCCCGCGAGATTCAACAAAAACATAGAGAAATTCCGCCGTTTTCGCCGGAAATTTCGTGGTTTCCCCGAGAACTTCAGCAGTTCACTGGATGAACACCATATAAAACACCTTAAAAAGGGAAAGGATCAAGAAACTTACTTGAAAAATGGCGGTTACAGAGTTCTGGCACGGCGGTGGCTGGCGGAGAACGGCGGTGAAGACAGAGAAGGAAAAAAGAGAGAATCTGAGCAAGGGAGAGCGAAAAGTGCAAATGAGGCGGGCTGGCCCATATTTATAAGGCTCTCACGGGACTCGAGGAGTTCCTAGGCACTTGATTACGCTACCCTAGCCTAGCCGCCCTAGGTGATGATGGCGTGTGACACATGTCACACGCTTCCCCATGTGCGCCCTTTCGTTCTCCCACACGCGTCATTTCATAATGTCTGGTGCTCGACTCCACAACTTCTCGTCTCCCCGCGGAGTCGCCCAGCAACGGCCTGTCATACCCGAGCATACGTCAAGGTTTCTGCCCCATATGACATTCCTCGCTCGTAGTATGAGCCCGCCAAAACAGAATAGGTCCCCGCGTCTGTCATCAACCCGGTCATACGATCGAGTTCGATACATCCTCGACACTATTGCTAACCCTTAAGTCATTACTCCGACACCTCGGAGCAATGACTTGGGGGCTCCTGTTCTAGAATGGGTCGGAGTCTGTCCTTCAGACGGGCAGACCCAACCCACACGACCTGGGACGACCCAACAAGGCCCTTATGCAATACCTTCGTCGAGCACGTACCAGCCTTCAGCAGTGTCGGGCACGTGCAGCAGAGACCGTCGAACAGAGACGTTAAACCTTGCAGGGCACGTCTCTCCCCGACACACAAGGGCGTCTCCCCACGAGGACATGTTCTCTTGTAACCTCCCACCTCCGAAGGATTCGGTCTGCCCACCTTCCAGAGATCTCGGGACCGTTATCCTAGGGCGAAGACCACGTGCTGGTCTTCATTACGCCACGTAAGCCCTGGAAGTTGCTTGGATTGGGCCTTACAGTCCAGCCCAGTGCAAGTAACCGTTGGCCCCGCACTGGGGGCTCTCTAAAAATACCTTCTCACTTGAGAGAGTTAGGTTATGTTCATTTCTAACTCTCACCTATATTCTGTACTTGCTTACTCCCGTTACCTGAATTTGGCATCGGAGTACCTTGCAGGTACACCCCCCTCCCCCGCCGTATCATCATCACCGGAGCTGAAGATTTCACGACGCTGTTGGCCACGGTCTTACTGTCTGATTCAGGTACGATCAGTATATAATATGGAATATATAGTATTATTATTTATTTAAATAATATTAGAAGGAGTAAGGGTAAATTGGACTTTTAAGGAGGAGTTAGTGAGGGTAATATTGGGAAAGCCCATTTTGGAAGCCCAAAGTTAGGTTTAATAAATAGGAGAATTTGAGAGGAATAGGATTCATTTTGTTACACCGTGAAAAGAAGGAAGAGGCCAGAGCTCTGAGGAAAGAGGGAAAAGCTTAGGATTCGAGAAGGTTTCCAAGAACTCAAGAAAGAAAGCTTGGAATCTACAATCTAAGGTATGATGAGTATTGCCTTTCATTGTTTTCGATATAGGAATTTGATGTGTCTAAAGCTGATTTTTGAGGTTTATGTGGGTTTGTTGGTTTAGGAGTAAATTGATAATTTAGGAAATTTTTGTGGATTGATTATTAAGGGTTGAATTGAATCGGATAAAAGTAGGCCTTCGAGGCTAGTTTCTTTGTTGATGTTGTTTTGACCTTGTAGGAAAAGGGCTTTATGGAAGTTATGAAGGTAATTGGGTTTGTGAAGGTTTATGTGATTTTGAGGTTTAGGATAGTGTAATAAATCGGCCTAATAGTCGTAGATTTTGTGCCTTTGTTGCCATAATGCCTTAGGAATGTTTTGGGGACATTTTTGGGGTAAATGAGGCTGAAATCGTAAGGGTTTTTGGGTCTGATATGCTACTGATGCGTAGCAGCGATTGCAGGAAATTGCGACCTCGCAAAGCGAATGTTTTCTTCGCAAAGCGAACACTCGCCCCAGATTCGCACGACGAACTTCCCAGCGAATGGTTTCGCTAGGCGAATAGAGGGTAGCGAGGGAGAGATAGAGTAGGGGTTCCTCTGGTTTTTGTATGGGATTTTGGGGTTCGCTGGCAGCTCGCTAGGTGAACACCCCAGCGAACAAGTTCGCAAAGCGAACTATCTTGCGAACGCCTGCTGTTCGCAAATTTGTTTTATGATTCTCGTGCTGTCTTGATGTTTTGAGCTGTGATTATTCTGATGAATTATCATAATTATATTGATGATTATGAGACGATGATATATTGAAAACCTTTTGATTTTGGATTATTGTGGTTATGGTGGTTTCACTAATAATGTGATGGCTTTTGAATATTTTGAGAAAAACCCGTTGTTTACGGAGCAATTGTTTTATTGGATTTTATTGAGAAATGTGCACCCTTTGAGGGGGTTCTGATTTTACTCTGATATTTTGATTATTCTGCTATTTGTGGGGTAGAAAAGGGTGTTAAACCTCCCCTTATTGTGGTCCATTGTTTCCTGTATACTTAAAGTTTGCCTATGACGGTCAAAGATTGTAACCGCGTGTGTGCTAGCTTTGATAATTTCCTCTTTCATCACTTTCATGCAACATTCACTGAATAATTGATCTGACGTTAACACTACATTCCATCTTTTACCTCTGGTTGCGAAGAGTGATGCCAACCTAAAATATGTTGATCTCACAAATGCGATTATTGGTAGATTTCTAATACCTTTGAAAACGCCGTTCATGGATTACACAAGGTTTGTTGTCATGTGGCCCCATCGACATCCTCCATCAAATTCCCTTGTCCATTTCTCCAATGACATATTATCAAGCCACCTTCTTGCATCTGCATTTGACAATATAATTTTGTCACGGTAGTGTTGAAATGATGGTTGAGTTATAACATACCCTGCATTCACCACTTTTTGCGAAGGTTCTTGTCTTTGATTGCACGTATAAAGTTTTGTGCCATATGTCTAATGAAATAAACATGGGTAGAAGGAGGATTATGCCATCCATTATCATGATTATTGTAAGCACTCTCAATAGCAGCATGTCTGACTGAAATTAAACAGAGATTGGCTTCTGGAGCCACATGTGTTATGAAATTCCTAAGTAAGAAACTTTAACCACCAGCGGTCTCACCTTCAACCAGAGTAAAGGCAATGTGAAAAAAATTATTGTTGTCGTTTTGTGCAACTGCCATAAGCAAGGTGCCCTTGTAGTTTTCGTAAAACCATGTTCCATCAATTTGAATAATAGGTTTGCAAAATGCAAAACCTTTGATGCATGGTTTAAATGACCCAAAAAGTCGGTGAAATATTCTATTTCCACCAACACAAGTTCCGTCCGACGTAAATGCCGACAATGTTAACATAACTGCAACAGTCCCCAGTGCGTATGTCTTAAGTCCCAGCAAAAATTGTGGCAATTCTTTGTATGAATCCTCCCAGTTGTCGAATACCTGTTCAACTGCTTTTGCCCTTGCAATCCATGCATTCTTGTACGAGGGAGTATAATTATATTGTGTAACGATATGAGAGATTATTATAATCACCTTCACTGACGGTTCCTTATTAACAAGCGATAAAATTTCTTGATATATCAATTCAACGCTTAATTTTCGGTGATCCTGTATAATATCAGCGGCAATGCAAGTGTAAGGTTGCTCTATAGAAGCTATCTTCCAAGAATCACTTCTCCTCTTGTGAGACGTAGCCAGTCGAAACATGCAAAGATTGTTATGATAATGAATGACATATTTTCTCGAATCAGTTCGATGTACATTGAAATTAAAAGAGTTATTCATGTGATATTTTTTAATAGGTCGCACACATTCTTCCTTGGTCTGGAACTTGTCTCCCACTTTTATTTCACCCTCTGACCGCATATACGTGTTGTAAAAAATATTTGAGTATCTCTCACCATCATGCAATTTCAAGTTTGTCATATGTTGAGGAGGACAATATACATGACTTGGAGGTAATGACACTTGATAATTGTCATCTTCAGTGTTGTTGTTCAACAGATGATCGACTAGTGTCTCACTTTCTTCTTATTCATCGTCAATGATGTCGACTTCCGCTTCGGCTTCATCTAAATCCACACCTTCAGTTTCATCTGAATCTGGATGTTCTGATTAATCGATTTACTGAGATTGTTGAGATGAAAGAGTTTATTGGAGTAAAGTATACAACTAAATATAGTTGAAACCATAATGTTCGTGACTAATGAACATATTTTCAATATCTTCATCGTCTCAAACTTTAAGTAGATAAAATTTAACGTGGTTGTTTTAAAGAAAAATAGATTTTGATATATAATTTGTGATATAGGACCAAACCCTAGTGTTGATTCTAATCTATCTTTAAAATACAAGAAACTTGTATTTCTATTGATTGTAAATTGGACAACATCAGTGTTTTAAAAACCAAACCCAAATACATCAAAGACATATGTCTCTCCGTTGTAGTGGGCATTAATAATATATCTCAGTGTAGATGACATTGTTTGTATATTTTCTTATTAGAAATAAAATGGTGCATATAACATTGCATGTGAACTAGTTTAAGTATGCATGCAGCATTAAATACACCTGCCAAGTCAATTGGTGACATATAGCAAAAACTTAACAATGTCACCAATCATATTGGCACTAACACACAGGCCTAGTACCTATGGGAATCCTGCCACATGAAAAGGAATCTTGCCCCTCCCATGCATGCAGCCTGCACAACCTGCACACACAAGTCGAGCTACCTAGGCTATCACCGATCCAATTGGTGAGTGTTTAATAAAAATCAATGTGGTCCCCAATTGAAATGGCGCCACTAATGCTGCATGGCTCGATCGAAACACGTCCAAGATAACATGTTATCATTCTTTCCCTATAAATTAACATAGAATCAGTTATTGTTCAGCATCAGAAACAAATATTACTTTTATATAGAATTAGTTATTTTTCATCATTAGAAACAATGTCTCTATTGACAATGGGTGAAATGCACAGAGGCACCGTCGCCAACATTGAGAATTATGTAAGTGTTTAATTTAATAAGTAGTTTATACTTTGGTATGTGTTTATATTTCTTCTCGTTTGTAAGTGTTAAATTTTTTTGTAGGATGTCTCTAGATTTCATACTCGAGTCCACGAATATGTTGCCCCCGATGTTTTAATTGAACCTTATATTGAGCTTGTCGGTTTTGGACATGTAAGCAAAATAATGTCTTATCTCGGTTGATGCAAAGTTTATACTAGCTTCACAAGAGAGATGGCGTCCCGAGACACCCACTTTCTTTTTTCCAACCGGTGAATGTATCGTAACGTTAGATGACGTGTACATGTTACTCAAGTTGCCTTTTGATGGTAAGACGGTCAATGGAAAAACAAACTTTGCAAATTCAATTTGCGAGGATCTTTTGGGTGCCGACTTGTTGGATTATAACCCAAGAGACCAAGGTATCTTACTTTCGCGTCTCAAGACATATTACAACAGTTTAATATTAGATGAAAATTCTACCAAAGAAATGAAAATAATAAAAACTGTGTGTTGTATTATGCTTTTAATTGGTTCATTTTTATTTCCCGATGGTAGTGGTTCTAGTATGCACATCATGTATTTACCATTATTAAGACACCTAGATAAAACAAGAACATATAGTTGGGGTTCTCCTTGTTTGTCTTATTTGTATAGCTCTTTGTGTAAAAAGCGCAACAAAAAACACATCTACATTTTCTAAATGCACCGTTTTGCTCCAAGCATGGCGTTGGTCTAGATTGCCATCCCTAATGCCCGTTAACCACAACATCTTCTCATTCTCGTATGCACAAAAGTAACTTAATAACTTCAATTAGTTAATTCAATTTACTGATTATTGTCTCTAACTAATTTATTTGAACTTTTTTTGTTTAGATGGTCGACTCGTGGTACAACTTACAATAGATGTCCTAGACATTGTATTGTATAATATCGCAATCTCTTGGATCACCTTACACTTGGAGATGTAATGCCACTAAACGAAACAATTTATTTTTAATATCACCCATTTTATGATCTAGTCTTTTTCTCTACTACAATTACTTGGTGTCCATATCTAAACTTGGAACATCAACATGAAGTCAGAGAAGAATATGCATCTGTTTGGACTGCATGTACGCTGTCATTAGATTCACCACTGTGGAGATGCACCACAGTGACCATGTTAAACTACAGTTCGAAATGCATCAAAACATCCAAGATCCCCAACTAACCTCGGTAAATGGAACCAACTAAAAATTAATGAATAATGGAACTTTATCGATTGGAAGGATTTTGCTAAGTGTGAGTGTCGTAAATGGAAGAACCATCGTGCCCGTGTCTTACATGACCCGGTATGACAACCTCGTCTAGACAAACTAATACTTATATGACTTGGTACAAATAAGGTTCAACTGGGTTTGTCTCCTAAGAGATGTATCTATATGACCCACGGCAAACAACTTACACACAAGAAACTTCAACGTCTAACCCCCCAGAAAATTATCAGACATGTTACTCCCTACACAACAAAATTACCGACCCACAAACACACAAACCCATAATCCAAACGTGCTAGACACCCAACCATAATACCAAGAGCGTCCCCCATACCATTTTCAACATAATAACTATTATCAAGCACCCAAAATGCATATGCCCCCAACACAACATCAAGATATAGCCCAAACACTCAAGATATACCACCGGTCTTAGAGGTAGACTTAGCGACAACTTGTCGCACGTTTCTCCTGAGTGGTTATTTTTGGCCATCTCTTCTATCAAGTGAAAGGTTATGTATTGGGGACTATTCATGAGGGCTTCGCCGAAAGCCACATCTAAGGCCATCCTTGTGGAGTAAAGGAGATCGTTATAAAAGGTATGGATAATCATCCACTTCTCAAGCCCATGAAAAGGGAATAGTCTTAATAAATCCTCATAACGTTCCCGTGCGTCAAACAAAGATTCCCTATTTTCTTGTTCAAAATTATTAATCTCATTTCTAACTTGGGTCATTTTGCTTTGCGGAAAGTACTGCGCAAGAAATGACACTTTCAACTAAGTCCACAAAGTAATCAAATTGGCGGGCTAGGATTGAAGTCAAACCCACACACGATCTTTCAAAGAAAAATGGAATAGACGGAGTCATATAACATTTTGGTCAATGCCGTTAACCTTAATCGTACCATATTTATCAACAAATATAATAATATGAAGGTTCTGGTTTTTAGGCAGTAACCCAAAAAATATGTTTTATTGCACCATACCAATAAAAGAAGGTTTCAATACTACAATGTGGTTCCTGTTCTATAGGAATCACATAATCCTTAAGAGGCTTAGTGTCAACTACTGGATCAGTCATGGCTTGCAGTCTAAGATTTTGGCGTCTCTCACGTAAGAAACGCTCGATTTCGTTTACAGGTTCGACTAAATTTCCAATAGAACGAGTTCTTCGCATACAAGGGCATCGAAAACTACAGCAAAATAAACACAACAAAATAAATAGAAAAATAAAGCTCTAGTATATATGGTGACTAAACATTAATTCAATATCAAACGCAATTGGTCCCCGGTAACTGTGCCAAAAACTTTACACATCACAAGTGCACGACTGTGTGAAGTAGTAAAAAGTTATCGGACCACATAGACCAATGGTTTAAGTACCGAATTCCGCTATATCGATGTATATCTAGAGGAATCGATAATTCGAGTTTTGGTAAAAACAACTTAAATAAAAAGCACTTATATGAAAATAACTTAATTGAAAAATCACTTAAATTGCAATGCAGGCAAACAGGACCTAGGGTTATGGTTCTCACTCTGACACATTCGTCTAATCTGAGTCACTTCTATTACGAGAGTTTCGACACAATTTATAAAAATAGATAAATATGGGCAACACCTGCTTTCTCCAGCGCGTTGCCCTATTGATGACGAATAATTCGTTTGCTTTCGCATGACTAGATTACTCATTAAGGATTCGTTACTTTTTCTTAGCTATACTTTCTCAAATTCATCCAAGCGTTTTTGTTGTATTGGACTTGTTTGTTTAAAAACCTGCGCTCTGGTACCAACACAAATCCTTTTAGACGAAGGTCAATACCTGAGAACACTTTACTTTCATACATGGTTAGAATGCATGAACTCAGGTATTAAAATAAATTTAGACAAAATACTCTCGTAACCAACTTGTGATAGATCATACAAACAATCATGAGATGATCCCCATAACCCCTAGTCCCTAATGAATTACTCACTCATGCTGAGGGAAAACACAATCAAATCGATGTTCACACATGAATTCATAATAAACAATAGAATTAGACAAGTAATTGTAATGAAAACAAATAATAAAACATGAATTGATAAGCTTTAATCCAATGCTCCAATGGAGGCTTGAGTACAGAGACAAATAAAATACGTAGAAACTCTTGCAGAATAAAACTGGGAACCTAAACTCATAACCAACTATGAGTTTATAGTAAAACATAAAACTAGGATAAAATCTCATTGTCCAATAGCCATTACATAAGAATATCTCATATCTAATTATGTCAAAGATCCAAAATTATGAGAATCAATCTAAAAAAGGAAAGAAATAAAATGTGTCTCACCCTCATGCTATGCCTTGTAGAAGCTGCTACGGGTGACCGTAGCAACCCTCTGGATTTTGTATGAGGATTTTACGACTTTTGACGTTTTTCCACACTTTGCTTGTTTTCGATCCTTTTTCACCTCGAACACTCATTAGACCCTAAAAACAGTAAAAACACACAACCTAAGCATAAAACATGAAAAATGGAAACAAATCAGACAAAAATCAGTAAAATGCTAAGCAAAAACGACTAGAAGTAACGATACGAAAACCACTTATCACCTGCCCCTACATACGACTGTTTCACAAATGCTTTACACCATTCTCTTATACATTACCGGACTTACCAATGTTTATAGTCTCCACTAGATGAACCTCTCAGACAGTCACATATACCTGACCCTCACCATATATCACCAGCCTCCCCAGCCGCTCCTCTATCCTCCTTGTCGAATCACCTGGATACCCCCCACCTACACCACCGGACCAGCCCGCACCTTTTACCCAAACCATTACCACTCGCAGGATGAGGGGCATTTACAAACCTAGGAAACTCTTTAACTTGTATGTTGCCATTAATGATCTAACCATCTCCCCTCTTCCCAAAAACCATAAACTTGCCCTTTCTGACCCTAATTAGAAATACGCAATGCAATCTAAATTTAATGCTCTTACTAAAAAGAATATGTGAGATTTAGTTCCTTGACCTCGTGATGTTAACATTATTCATTGTATGTGGGTTTTCAGGCATAAACATAATTTTAATGGTTGTTTTGAGTGTTACAAAACTCATATTGTAATTGATGGCATGTCTCAAATTACAAGAGTGGATTGTGATGAGACTTTCATCCTTGTTTTGAAACCTACGACCATTCGCACTGTTCTCACCATTGCTTTCTCCAAGTCTTGGCCCATTCATTAGTTGAATGTTCAAAATGCCTTTATACATGGCGATCTTCATGAAACTGTCTATATGCATCAGCCACTTGGTTTTCGTGATCCTCATCACCCTGATTATGTGTCTTTCTTGTGCAAATCTCTCTATGATTTGAAGTCAGCGCCTCATCCCTAACACTAGCGTTTCACTAACTATGTCTCCACCTTGGATTTCAGCACAACATCACAAATCAGTCTCTCTTCATCTACCGACATGGCTCTGACATGACTTACATCTTACTTTATGTTGATGACATCATCCTCATCAGCTCCTCTCATGGCCTATGCAAATCTATCACGAGCTTCTTGACTTCGAGTTTTCTATGAAGGATCTAGGACCACTGAGCTATTTTTTGGGTATTGTAGTGACTAGACATGTATATTGACTTTTTCTTAGTCAGACTACCTATGCCAGCGACATTATTACTCGAGCCAACATGACCTCATGCAAACCTTCCGCTACTCATGTTGACACCAAGCAGAAGCTCAGTACCCCTGTCGACACCCCATACGACGATCCTACATTATATCAAAGTCTTGTCGGTGCTTTGCATTATCTCATGTTTACCCGTCCTGATATCTCTTATGTTGTCCAACAGGTGTGTCTTCACATGCATGCTCCCTGCACCAAACACATACTTGCATTGGAACACATTATGCATTATGTTCAAGGCACAATACAATATGATTTGCATCTCTATCCTTCTCCCATCGAGAAGCTTATTTTCTACGCATATGCTGACTGGGGCGGATGTCCCGATACCCGTCGATCTACTTTTAGTTATTGTGTTTTTCTTGGGGACAACCTAATTTCACGGTCTTCCAAGAGATAACCCACACTTTCTCGTTCCAGTACAGAGGCTGAGTACCGAGGTGTTGCTAATGTGGTTTCAGAATCATGTTGGCTCCGTAACCTTCACTTGAAGCTTCATTTTCCCCCCTTTTTAAGCTACTTTGGTGTATTGTAAAAATGTTAGTGCTATTTACCTATCCGACAATCATGTCCAACATCAACATACTAAACACATTGAAATGAACATTCACTTTGTTCGGGAGAAAGTCGTTCGTGGTCAGGCTGTCGTTCTTCATATTCTTTCCCGATACCAGATTGTTGATATCTCCACCAAAATCTTCCCTATAATTCTATTTGATGATTTCCGAATCTAAGCGTTCATCGACATCTCGCTTTGAGTACATGAGTATGATAAATTCTGCATTTATTTTGTATTAACATGTATTTATTGTGTTTATTTATAATGATAATTCGATCTCTCCGACCTCCCCTTTTCGGAGTAATTAAAAAATAGAAAATGAATGATTATTTTTGTTTTGGTTCGGGGATGACTCCAATTATAGTGTTCGTGAAAAAACAGGCTAACTCTATTCTTCATCCATGCCATCATTTTTCTATAGCAGACTACACGACAAAATGATTTCGGCGTCACAAATTCATTTCAAAGCATGTTTACAAAATCAAATTTAAAATTTCTAAACTTAAGCATTAATTTATGAGTATGACTACTATAATTGACACAGCTTTTATTGGTCCACGTTACATACACATAAAATTGAGACAAGATATCAATACAAAAGTTTTTTATAAAAATGTTTCTGAATAATTACGAATCCAATAAAATTTGAGGTTTCACCAAGCAGAGACTTTCCTCTTAACAAATTCACTTTCCCCGTACTTACATTGAAGAGTAAAATGAATACAACTTGAACCATGCTTCGCGCCACAAAATGCGTTCCTGCATTCATCCCTCGTTTTCTACCACCACTGCGTCAACTCCATGAAGACATCGAAGAAAATATACATTTTCACAAGAGCAAAGGCCAACACATCCTCACAAACCCTCGAATCCTGGACACAATCGTTCGAAAATCCGCAATAAACCCCACCGACACGGTCCTCGAGATCGGTCCCGGCACCGGAAACCTCACTCTCAAGCTTCTAGAAACTTCCCATGAAGTCATAGCCATCGAACTCGACCACCGCATGGTCCACATTCTCGAAAATCGTGCCATCAAACGCGGCCTCCGCAGCAAGCTAAGGGTACGTTCCGTTCCATTCCCTTCCCTTTCATTTTCATTGCATTTCACATGTTCGATGAAATGCCAAATCCAAAATACACAAAACACGTGACCCAACCACCCAACCACGTGACTTATTAATTAAACGATATCGTTTTTGTTTTTTTTGCAGGTGATAACTAAAGATGCATTGAGAACAGAGTTTCCACCGTTCGATCTCGTGGTAGCGAACATTCCTTACGGTATATCCTCACCACTTATAATTAAACTTATATACGAAACGACACCGTTTCGGAGCGCGACTCTTCTACTTCAGAAAGAGTTTGCTCGAAGATTACTGGCTAATCCCGGTGACTCTGAATTTAACCGGTTAGCCGTTAACGTTAAGCTTTTAGCTGACGTGGAGTTTGTTATGGACGTTAGCAAGAGAGATTTTCTTCCGCCACCTAAGGTTGATTCCTCAGTCGTTATAATTAGACCTAAAGTTAACGTTCCCGACGTTAATCTCCGTCAATGGAGGGCTTTCACTAGGACATGTTTTAATAACAAGAATAAAACGCTTGGTGCTACGTTTAAGAGTAAGAGGAAGGTTTTGGAGCTGTTGGAATTTAATAATGCGGCTGGTTTGGTTAGAGAACAAAATGATGTTTGTTTGTTTAAGGAAAAGATTGTTGGTGTTCTTAAAAAGGGAGGGTTTGATGATAGAAGACCTTTGAAGCTTTCGATCGAAGAGTTGTTGCATTTGCTTTCTTTGTTTAATGAAGTTGGCGTTTATTTTGATCACCATGGGGACGTCATGAATGAAGATGATATTGATGACTAATAGCGAAGAATTGTGTGAGAGAATGCGAAAGAAATATAAACTAGATAAGAATATTGAGTAAGTTTGAAAAACTTAATGTATCACTTCATTACTTGTATATTGTAATGTGCCTTTCAACCATATATTGTCACCTTAATTGTTAAAAGAACAGATCATCTATAAACCTTGTGTTGATGAATAATACATACTAGCAGGTATATATGTTTTGTTTCCCCCCGTTACCTGCTACAATGTTATGGTGACAATTCAAGTTTGTTGGGAAGAGTTATTTAACTTACTTTTCTTGGCTGCAAGGTGTGGTGCTGTATGTGCTTTAATTGTGACTTGTAAGAATATATGCTAGATTCTGGTCTGATATTGGTTACTACTGAAAAATCAGATTGTTCTATTGAGTCAAGTTGGCAAGGAGTTTCAAACGATGGCTCTGTTTGGAAGCTGGGGCTTACCATAAATTAATGCCGGTATGTGAATACGTATTTGAATTGTTTGGATGCAAGTTGTTTGTGTGAAACTTTGGTAGTGTTTTACTTTGATAACCCTGTTACTCAGTTTTAATATTAATAAGATGTTTGCTTTTTAATAATGATACACTAGCTACTGGGATAGCAAATTTATTATTTGACCAAGCCACCCATCATTTGTGGATATCCTCGCACCCCTTCTCGACCAAGCCATAGTGACACACCCAACACCAGCCAAAATTTATCCAAAGTATGTTAGTAGCATATGCTCCCATAATTGTTCAATTCATGAATGATTACTCGAATTACATGTTGAGGCTGCTATCAAAAACATTAAGTGTGGAGTGGTGATAGAACAAAAGCCCAACTAAATATATGCAAAATTTCCCCTCAAATTATAATGCTTATCAGTCAAACCATTACTATATTATGTGTTACATGGTTACATAATTATATTGGGCCTCGTGTTAAATATCATTAAAAACTCAGATATGCAGGCAGGGACAAACCTATTGAAAAGTTAGCATAGACTTAGTTTCCGCTTAGACAATTATGATGCATGCTACTAATTTGCATAACTCTGCTTTCTGGTGTGGCCTTAACGGGATGTGGTCAAATGTTATTTTTTTCTTCTTGTTGTCGCATGTCTCCTTTTCACTGGTTGTATTCTATTCAGCATCTTAATATCTTAGTCTTATTAGCTAAGAGTTGTACTACAACTACATTTGAGATAAATAACTCAGGATAGTGGAGCACGAGTTTATGTCATGGCACGGGCCAGGATTACCTCAAAACCCATGTGAGGAACATACCCACCACAAAAGTTGCATTGGAATCAAACAAATTAACTAATGTATTATATACAGTATAGACACAGGATCTGAGAGTTATCTTCGATCATATCCACCTGCTATTACGGCTTTCAAAGATAGAATAGGGGTTCTTAAACTCCTCTATCCTCTTAAGTATTAGTGTTATGCAAGATCTTGCAAGATCTAGCACAATTCAGTACACAACACTATTTTCTGGAAAGGTAATGTTATTGTTCTGCAAGATCTATCACAAAACTTAGTACACAACACTGATATCTCTATACAAGATATCCATGATGGTGTAATCCAATCAAGCGTTAATGGATTGGACTCTAATTGGCAGCTTCTTCTTCATCTTAACAGTTGGAAAGTATACTATATCATCCTTCTCAGCGACCCATCTGCATATTATATACCAATCACATGTAAAAATCATTAAACATTATGAGAGAAAAAAAAAGTGCAGCTATTATATTACCTGTATGTAGTAACAAGATGGTGAAGGAAAATAGAGAGCTCTAGCCTAGATAGTTCTAACCCAGGGCATAGTCTATGTCCACCACCAAATGGGGCAAAGCGGATGTTACTAGCCAAAACTTCAATTTTCTGAAAACATAGAACATCATGTATATTATGAGATTCTTATATAAACATGAACATGACTAGATTATATAGCTCTATAAGATTAATTACCTCCCATCTCCATGGATCAAACTTAAAAGGGTTTTCATAGTTCTTTGGGTCCAAGTGGACAGTGATAAGACATGCCATAACACTCCAGTCCTTTGGAATTAGATACCCTGTATTCATATGCAGAAAAGTTAAACTATATTTGTTTGTGTTTTATTTGTATGTATTAAGGCAAAAGATAACTAAATACTACTTCCTTGAATAACTAAACCACCTTTGATTTCTACGTCTTGGACTGCTTTCCTCCAAATTCCATTAACTATATTGGCCATTCTAAGAGTTTCACTGATGACCTTTTAGAAAGGAGATAGATGAGAAATCAATGAACAGAATGATAATTACATAGTTATATATAGGAACATATGATTTTGTATATAAATGAAATCTAACAATGGAGACTCACATTCTGAGTAAATGGCAGTGACATGTAGTCAGTCCATGTATAATCTTCTGAGTTGGTCTTCTGCTTCTTCAATTCCATGTTCTCCTCCTAATGATAAAACAAACAAATAAATCAGATAACCAGCGAGATATAATTATAAAAATTGGTCAAGAAAACCAAATATAAAACTATTCGACATTAATAATTTTATTATTATTAATGTACAAAAGTCTAGTTAATGTCACCAAAAAATATTAATACTAGAGTTTTCAATTTTATTTGAGAAGTGAAGATGATTTTTGTTAAAAAAATGCTATACATAAAGTCGAAATTTCATTTTTGGTTTGCTCCTAGTAGTGAGTACTCTACTTTTAAGTTTATATTTATTGTTAAGCTAGCTAATAGATACAAAACGATATAAAAATAACATGTAATATAATTATTTTACATAAAGTCTATTTTTCTTTTGTAGAACAATATATTCTTTATTATTGCTCATATACATAAATTCTATAGTTTATACACTTTTTTTCTTTACTTTTTATAGTTTCAAAAGAATCTTCATGGTACTTTTCTCTTTAAACTTGTAACAGTTACATATTTATAGATTTCAACTTTAAAGGGAAAGTGTTATGAGGATTCTTTTAAAACTAATAAAAAAGTAAAGGAAAAAAAGGTGTATAAACTATACATAAAAAAAGTGTTTAGATCCTACCTCAAATAAAACAATTAACTAGCTAGATGATAAGTTTATTTATCAAACATCCTTATGGTCAAACATGTTAATGAACTATCAATAAAAAAAGCCTGTTAATGATAAAAGTTTTCACTTTCAATTTTTGTGTTTTAATATTGACAAAAAAAGTGTATGTGAGCTGATTATTGTCCATATTCAATTTGAAACAATTTCAATAATAAGAATGAAATACATAACAGCATTGCACCATAAAAAAATACATAACATGATTAAGTATTGAACATACCATAAGTTTTGATAGAGCAAGAGGGG
The DNA here is from genome assembly GCA_022829125.1 of Lathyrus tuberosus. Lineage (NCBI taxonomy): Eukaryota > Viridiplantae > Streptophyta > Magnoliopsida > Fabales > Fabaceae > Lathyrus > Lathyrus tuberosus. Next base: position 7,810,846 of record JALAZF010000170.1, read on the forward strand.
AGTCAGATAGGAATTTGAGAGCCAAGGTCATGGCTGTAGGAAGGGTCTCTTCCCCCGGAATCATCATCTCTATGATGTTTTGGCTAATCATTTCCAACTCCAAGTTTGAACTTGAGCTAGATTGGGATAACTCATCCTTGCCCCTTAACAATACATCCACAACATCGTTCACTTCATTATTATCCATTATTTGCTTCTTTCTCTCCGCCACTATCTTCCTCACCATCTTCATCATCCTTTCCTTAGCCTGCACAATTAATCCATCAATTCACACATAATTAATTACGCGTTTCAATCATAAACTAACTAATTAGAAGCTTAATATTACGTGCCTAATATTTCATAAATAATATGTACTGCAATGTGTTTAGTTTGTGGGACCTTCAAGGATTTGTATAGTGTTGTTCCTGGAAACTTGATGGGTAAGCAAATCAACCCTTTGATGAATGCTTCAAATTCTCTTTTCAACAAGTCCAAATCTTCACCAGGACCAACACTCATCAGAACTTTATTCAAAATTGGAAATGTAATCTGGTGTTTATGCACATCCACAAAAATTCAAAAAGAGAAGATAATTAGGAGATAACATATAAAAAAGAATATATTTTTATCAAAAAAAGCTTCAATGGGAGTGTGAGAGAGACCTTTTTGACTTCATCTTGAATGTATATTGTTTTGTTGGTCCAAGAAGCTAAGCATTCTTTGACAGAATGTTCAACATCTGTGGTGATTCTTGCTTTAAATTGTGGAGATTTAAGAAACACTGCAATGATTGAATGCAGTTTCTTATGCTTGTTACCGTTCAACTGGAGTATAGAGTGTTCTCCCATTAATTCTTTAATTGATTTTGGATAAGCAGGGATGAAAATGTTCTTTTGATTATGTAGAATCACCTTGTTCACTTCTGGGTCGGTTGAAATGATTAAATTGCTCCCCAAAATGTTTGTCTTAAACACATCCCCATAGCTGCATTTTCATATACACATAAAAAATCAAATGATACTTAATTGACATTAATTTCTTATGTCATTATATCACTTCTCTTCTTTCTTTTCTTTTTGATTGAAGCATTTCAATTCTTTCTACTGGCTGAAAGAGAATGTTAATTAGGAGTAATTATTTAGTTAATTAACCTCTAGAATTCTAAAAGATGCTCAGGCTTTTATCAAGTCATTGATAGATAGGGACGTAATGGGAATTGTTTTTCTGATTTTGGCTTTGTAGTTTTTTCTTTTTTCTTTTGGGCCTAGCCCTTTCTCACCAAAAAAAAAGTTGATTTACTAATAATGTATAGCTAGTTGTTTATGAGTTATTACAATTTACATAACATGAATACATTATTCTTTCCATCTACAAAGTCTAAGAAGCAATCTACTCTAGCTGAATTTTTTTTACTCTCGTGACATTGGCTAAATCTTAATTTTAGAAAAATAAAATTATGGGAAGAGGGGATAAAAATATTCAAAATGAGGGTGGGTTGTGAGATTAAAAACATGAGAGTCTCTGTATTGAGCTTTTATCTACATTGTTTTTTATTAGCCACACTCCATTGAAATATGCAAGTTGTTGCACTAATGAAAAAGGAATGCCAGCTGATTATTTATAAACTAGGGTTATTGGTATTGTGTGAAATTCACTTAAAGATTTGGATTCTCAAGTATAAAAAGTTATTGATGGGCAACCTTAACTTTTGGACAAAAGTTAATAGGTGTATGGAAAAAGTTAAAATCCCACTAAGATAAAGCAGGTAAAGTTTATAAAGAGAGACACATGCTTCATTTTCTAAGCCAATTTTATAAAAATGAATTAAATCAAATATAAAAACTTAATATAATATTAGAGTTTATTTATTTGTATTGACACATCAAATGCAATAGAACAGCGAAACTCTGTATTGAAAAAATTGAAATTTCACTTGAGATAAATAAAAATTATGAACGCTCTTACTGAAAACAAAAACCTAAACTTCTAAGGCGGTTGCCTACCCCTTGGGCCTCTAAATTTTGTTTTCTATATTCAATGCTTATACTTTTTCAAGCTTGTTGTTTGAGTTTTCAACAAATTAAAATGTGTATTTTAACATGCAAAGCGTATTGTGATTTGGATTTTTGAGAGATTGCTACAAAATAATTAATTAAAAATAAATAATAATAATTGCTGCCAAGATAATAGTTAAGGTAAGAATAGTTTAAAACAATAGTAAAAAAAAAAAAGTAAATAATAGGAGCTTAAAAAAAAATGTATATTGACAAGCTTTATTTGATCTCAAATTAGAAAAACATTAATTTTATATTGTTAAGGGGAGAATAGATAGCTAATAATAATCTAAATAAAAAGAATAAATAATAGTTAAATTAAAAATAAGTAAAAATTTATTTAACATCAATATTTCTTTTCAGATAAAATTGAATATAATGATTCTATTATCAACTAAAAATATTAAATATAATTAATTAAAATAAATTAATAAATAATTTAATTTTTAAGATACTATAACTATAAAAACTTTAAAGACCGTATTTTAAAATTCGCCTTGGGCCTCGATATGCTGTGAGCAATTCAATCTTGTTTGGAAAAAGAAATATTAAGTTGATTTTAATTATCCAACTTCTCGACTGTAATGGTCTTTCCACTAAAGATATTTTGAATCCCACGTGATCAAATTGGTCTTTGTCATAGACTAATATATCATTTCTTAATTAAAGGGCTTCTTTAGACTATTTAGATCGGTGTAATAAAATAAGATGTAATGTCATGAAATTGAATATAATAATTTTTCTATTATACTTAAATGGATAACAATATAAAATATCAAGAATAAAATCTTTATTCATTTAAGTATCAAATTAGACTTACGTTTTAACAATGATTATTGTTTAACAAATAAAATTTAATAAAATTTATTTCAAAATGATTGACATTCTTAAATGTAAAAACAATTGTAAAATTTTAAATTATGCAATTTAATTATTATCCTCTGCATTACTTCCAATGCATCAATAGAGCTACTATTTCCGTTTTAAAATAATTATCATTTTAACAAATAAAATGTTTTAAAATAATTGTTATTTTTATTTTTTAATGTTGCAATGATTATTATTTTTCAACTGTGTCTTTTAATTATTACTCATTACATTACTTTTAATACATTAATAAAATTAATGTAACAATAATATAATGTTCTATGACAATATTATTATATTCATTAATCTGCATATAAAAATTTTAAACTACAGTTATTTTAAAACAGAGTTATTAAACTAATACTATCTCCAATTTTATTTATAAAAGAAAATTCACTGAATAATCAATCTAGTTGGACAGTATATCAAATAAATAAAAAAAAAATTTCGGAATACAATTTTAGCGGGGTGTGCGCGCATGTGTTGATATTATTACTAAGATTCACATTTCACTATTGCAATTCTGCTCCTCAGTGATGTAACACTCTAACTAACAGTATTATAAGGAAAAGTGTTGGATTGAATATTTGGTGAGCATGCATGTCCATCATTAGCCTCGTGGAGAGAAATTAATGAATAAGAGAATATTAAAAAAAAAACAATATTGAAATAAATATCAGTAAAATATGAAGAAAACTTACATAGACTTGCGATTTTCCATGAAGGTGACAGGGCGAGAAGAATAACAAGAAGCAACGAAATCAAGAGTTTCTCCAATTAAAGGCCAACCTGAGTTCCCTTTTGGAATTTTAATTTCATTATTATTCTCCTTCTTCATCAAAAACCACCAACTCATAAACAACACAACTATTCCCACACATACACCTATAAACCATTCCATATTTTCCATAACACTTCTTCTAACTCTCTTTATATATAGCACATAACTCTGAAAAAACAGCTTCCCCTATAGATATAGGTAGTTCAGACTTGATCTGCATAAATACAGGACTTCAGCTACCTGTTTTGTTGTACTTGATGTTTGTTTTTTGTTTAAAAAAGAGAAAGAGAAAGAGATGAGAAGAAGAATATAAAGAGAGATCAGATCAGAAAGAAACGTGATCTGAATATATTTAGCAAGAAATTGTCTTCTTTTGACGTGGAGATTCTCATTTATATATTTTACTATTTTATTCATAAATGAATTGAACTTTTCTAAATTGAAATGATTAAAAGTATATATATTCAACTTAGAAATTATCTTATCTTAATTTGTTATAAAATATTTGGATTCAATGAAATTTTACAAGAAAGTTGTTGAGAAGAATGTTAGTTTTAAAAAGAATTGAATTATAAACTTTATTTTTACTTTATAAATAACTTTATTTTTTTGTCAAAAATATTTTCTTTTACCTCATATACAAATTAACTTAATTGCATGCTTACAATAAAAATTAAATATTCAAAACTTATTTTATTTTAAAATTTTAAAAATAAATTAACATAATAAATATCTATGATAAGGGATGCGTTTTTTGCTTTAATTCTGATGAAGATGTCAATGTCTTTATCTCTTGCCCTCAAATCAGACTGGTTTGGAAGATGGTGGCGGTTTGAGTTGGAATATCGTGGATTGTTGAAGATAATTGTTGTGACCACTTCATGGTTTGGTTTATAAGATTGATAGGAAAATGCTTAAAATCGTCTGCGTGTTTGATTTGGCTTGCTACTTGATGGTGTATATGGTGGTCAATGAATCAGATTATATACAATGATGAAGTTGGTAATCCTGTAATAATTGCTCAGAGAATCATTATTTTTTCATGGTAGTGGTTGACTTTAGGTTCTAAACATAGAATAAAGTGGAACTATTATAAATGGTACAAATGTCCCACTGATTATCAGTAGGTGAATTTGTTAAAAGTAGGTATTGGTTGTGTTGTAAGTTGTATGTTGGGTTGGAGTACGCCCTAGTACTCCTTGTTGATTATATTGTTGCTTAAAGAGCTAAGCCAAATAACCACCATTATAATTCTTCCTATCATTTTATTCTTCTCGTTTTCCTCTCAGTCCGTTTTCTTTTTTCATTTTCCCCGTGTATATACACTTAAAATTTTTATGGAATAAATTTAAACTAGAATATGACTTTTAAAATTCATGTGGAATAAATTTGAATTAGAATATAACCTTTAACGAAAATCTTGTAGAGTGCACTCTCTCTTATGTTGTACATTGTCATCAATTAGATTGGCGACTCCTTTGTGTCAGATTTTTTTTTTGTTTGAACGTGGGTTAATTTGGGAAATACGTGGGAAAATGGGTTAATATAGGTATTTATTTGAAAAAGTGAGTTATTTGCATAAAAATTTCTTAAAAATCGCGTGGAATAATTATTTTTAAAGGTAAATATGATATATAAGAATAGGAATAAAGGTACTACAACCATAAAACAAAAAATTATGGGGAAAGACACAAAAAGTAACAATACCGGGATAAAAAATAAAAAGAAAACATAACACAACTCTCGATTACAACAAAATCAACCACAAAGAAGAAAGACCAAACAAAAAACAACAACTACAAAAACAAACTGAAAAATCAGCATTAGGCAAAGCTAGATCTCTCCAATTTGAGGACACTTGAAAAGAGCAACAAAACCACAAAAGACGAAACAAGAACACATCCATAAAGGTCGAAGATGCTCACCTCTCTATTGTCTTAGAAACAGGATATGGTTCTCTCACCAGGCCGCGAATCTACAAGAGTTATCGACAAACCTACCTAGATACCATTTCCAAGCCAAAAAGATGCACATATCTTTCACGTCTTTTGGTGTCACCAAAAATCCACAAAAACTATGCCATTCAGAGTTTTCCAAATTAACTAAACAATGACATGCCAAATCATCCTCATCCATCCTTTAGTCCTAGCAACCCCAGGTGAAGGGATAAACATATGAAAAAGGGTCAAAATATCTCTAGGCAAAACATCACACCACCCTAATCACCTGAAAATCCTATACCAAGTAGAAGATGCAACCTCACAGGTCATAAGGAGATGGGAGGATGACTCAATGTGCAATGAGGAAAAGGGATAGAAAAAAGTCCTAGAGGTCAAGGGGACTCCCCTCTTAAGTAAGTTTTCTCTTGTTGGAATACTATCCTGAATAAGTCGGGAAGAGAAAACTATAACTTTAGACGGAGCTCAACTACACCAAATGGACGAAAGAACTAACTCTGCATGAGAGGTCCGGCAACATGGGGGAACACTCGGGCCAGAAGACAGGAGTAGGCGGAACACACATAATAAACCCCATCGCTCGAGTCACGCCACCTCCACTCACCACTTTCAACGGAAGGGGTGAAACCTCTCAACAAAGTCGTGAAATTGCTAAAAAAATCCAACTTATAATAAAAAAGAAAAGGTCTCCTTCACTTGAGATCAGGGCCGACCCTGTGCAAGAGCAACAAGCTCTATAGCACAGGCCCTAAATACTAAAGGCCCAAAATTTTTGGAATTATAATTTTTTTTATTAATATTAATAAATATAAAAAAATATTATAATACAAATTTAATAAATAAAAAAATATTATGATAAAAACTCAATACATACAAAAAAATGAGATGGATTAAAATTAAAATAATTATAATTAAAAATATTTTTAATTAATATATAATTATATTTTTATATGTCAATTTTAATTATTTTAATTGTATTTAAAAAAATGGGCCTATTTTTTAAAATTAGAACGGAGCCTTCGAATTTATTGGACCGGTCCTGCTTGAGATATCAAACCCATCTATCCCCTCCTATCTACCGACCTCCCCAATAGATTTTGAGATCTGATCAAAAATAAGAAAAAGGCAAGAGAATCTATGGTTAAGAGTGGAGTCCTCAATCCAAATATCCTACCAAAAAGAGTTAAGGAGATCATAATCAATTTTTAAAGAGAGACTATCTCAGAAACAATTAGTAGAATCATCATAAAGGAAATCCCTCTCAAAATTTTGTGGAGTAAATTTGAATTAGAATATGTAAGCGTGGGTTTAATTTGTTGAAAGTTTTAAATTTGTATATCTATAGTTTATATAATCTATTAATTTTTTCTTTTAATTTTATAACTAATGAGAGATAATCGCTCTTTATATGAATTCAATCATAATATTTTATATTGATTGTGTTTTATTTATTTATTTCTTGTGACTTGTATTTAATGTTTTATTTTTTATTAAATTTTGAATGGTGGTATCTCTTTGAAAGATTTTTTAATTACAATAAGATAATGTTTGTTATGGCGGAAATTTAAAATTCTGTTTTTTATTTCAACTCTTATCAATGCTGAAAAATATAAATTGGACTATTCGATTTTGTTTATTTTGTTGACTCTAAAAACTATGTTTTAATTTATGATCTATAGGTTTAGCATTTTAAAATAAACATTTTTATAAAGTCATGCTAACAAGTGCTCAAGAGACACTATTTAAGGATTTCAAATAAAACAAATATTTTCTTAAATTGTTAATTAAAATTTTATGGCATTGATTACACGTATTTCTAAAAAATAATTTTTTTTTTTTAAACCTGTAAAGAGTGTATTTAGACACTCGTTAGTATTTTTCATTTATATACACAAGTAACTTATATAAATAAAATGTTTTTTAGAAATATATGAAAGAGATATAATTTTTGTTATCGACAACAAATGTTAAATTATACAATTTTTTTTGAATAAATGTTAATTATGTTTTTAATTATTAATACAAAATCATTTCTTAATTTTACAAGAAATTAACCTTAAGTTTGTATTAAGCTGTATAATTGATAGAATAAATTATTTTTATGTGAAGGGAGAGTTTTGTTACAAATGCTACTGAAGTACAAAGGGTTTATCATCGTTAAATGAACAAGAAAGGTGGGAAAAAATTGTTCTTGATACATCAGTGTGTGGATTCAAATATTTTTGAGAAGATTATCGAGTAAGAAACTACCAAGAAGGCTTGAGATACTCTCGAGAAACTATATGGTGGAGATGAAAAGTTAAATAAAGTGAAGCTGCAATCTTTGAGGAAGCAATATGAAAACTTGTAGATGAAAGATTATGAAACCATTGTTGAGTTCTTCTCAAAGATGGTGGCTTTGACAAATTAGATGAAGTCATGTGGAGAAAAAAACCTCTGAGTTGCAGAAGGTGGAAAAAGTGTTAAAGGCTCTTCCAGTCAAGTTTGATCACATTGTGGTGGCAATTGAAGAATTAAAATACTTGTCAAAGATGAAGATTGAGAAATCGCAAGCATCTCTTGAGGCTTTTGAGACGAGGCTGAAGCAAAGAAATTCATAAAAGGTATCTGAACAAGCATTGCAAATAAAGTTCTTCAAAAAGATGAAATAAAGCTCCTCAAACAACAACAAAGTGAAAAAAATGGAAGAAGAAGTTGAATGATAAAGGAGGTCCAATGCTATTGTTGTCAGAAGATTGGTCATTATGCTCGAGAATGCTATTTCAACAAAGACAATTGTGATGACAAAGGTGTGGTCAACTTGCTCATGCTGGTAGCAATGATGCTAAAGAAGTAATCTTGATGGATGCAACACATTTACCTTCAGATAAATAAAATTTTGGTACCTTGACACAAGCTACAACAATCATATAACAGGAAATAAGAAGTGGTTCATCAAGTTGGATGAATCAGTTAGAATATCGATTCGTTTTGTATAACACAACATGGTGACATCAGAAGGAATGGGCAACATCAAGGTGAAAAAGAAGGATGTACATGAAGCTATCATCAATGATGTCTTATATGTTCCTTCAATGACAAGTAATTTAATCATCTTATGTCAATTACTTGACAAGAATTACATAATGAAGCTTGAAGGAAAAGAACTCAAGGTGTTTGATGAAATGTATAGGCCAATTATGAGGGCACGCTTGTCAACCAACATGTCATTTAAGGTTGATGTTTTGCATCAGCCACAATTGAAGATAAAAACTAGGTTTGACATCAAAGATTTGCCCATCTCAATTTAAGGAGTCTTAGCCTGATGTACAAGAAGAAGACGGTGTATGGACTTCTAAGAATTGAAGTGCCAAAGCATCTATTTGAGAAATGTTGCATAACCAAGCAGATCGGGAAGCCATTCAAACATGACTTGGCAATAAAGTCACAACAGAAGCTTGGGATTGTGCACTCATATGTATGTGGTCCATCTGAAGTAAAATCAGTAGGAGGTAATTGTTATTTCTTGACCTTCATAGATGAATTCACTCAACATTTGTGGATTTAATTGTTGGAAAAGAAAAGTGAAGTTTTCAGCAATTTCAAGAAATTTAAATTGCTGGTTTAAAAGCAAGCTGGAAACACTATCAAGAGGTTGAGAGCTGATGGTGGTGGTGAATATACCTTAGCTGAGTTTGCTCAGTTTGTGAGAAGGAAGGGATTGAGCATGAAGTAATAGCACCATACACACCTCAACATAACGACATTGTTGAAAGGAAAAATAAAATCATCTTGAATATGGCTAGAAGCATGCTTAAAGAAAAGAAAATGCCTAAGCACTTATGGGGTGAAGCCACTTCAACTGTAGTGTACATCATCAATAAATGTCCAACTAAGAAGTTGAACAACAAAACACCTCATGAAGCATAGTCAGGATTGAAGCCAAGTGTTGGTCATCTCAAAATATTTGGCTCACTATGCTTTAGACATGTTCCTTAACAACTTATAAGTAAGTTGGACGATAGAAGCCAAGATATAGTTATAGTTGGATATCATTCAACATGTGCCTACAAGTTGTTCTCACCAATGGAGAACAGGGTGGTGATCAACAAAGATGTGGAGTTTGATGAAAGAAAAGGTTGGAATTGGTTGAAATTTCCAGAAAATCCAATGAAAGAAGGTGAAAGTTCAAGCCACATCAGAACTACTATGCATGATGAGGAACATGTTGCACCTACTGAACCTGCACAAACTCAAGGAGTGAAAAGATCAAGCATAACTAGAGCTTCATCAGTCAAGGTGAATTACTATGAGACATTTCCTGATCAAGCAATCAGGGAAAATGGTGAGTTGATTGAAGAAGCAATGATGGATGAGTCAGAACTAATTAATCACGTGCAAGCCTTGCAAAATAAAAATTGGAAAGCTCCAATGATTGAGGAACTCAATGCAATTGAGAAAAACTAAACATGGGAGCTGGTTGAGAACTCAAGCAAGAAAGAAATTGATGTAAGATGAGTTTATAAACTAAAGTAGAAACCATATGGTAAAATTGCCAAGTACAAAGCAAGGTTGGTTGAAAAAGGCTTTCTTCAAAGATCCGGAGTAGACTTTAATGAAGTTTATGCACATGTGGCTAGGCTTGAAACAATTAGACTGGTTGTGGTCATATCATCTTACAAAGGTTAGAAGATGCACTAACTTGAAGTAAAGTATGCACTCTTGAATGAACCTCTAGAAGAAGAAGAAGTCTATGTGAAGCAGCCACCAAGTTTTGAGGTAAGAGGTCAAGAAGACTCAGTCTACATATTGAAAAAGGCTTTGTATGGATTGAATCAAACACCTAGAGCTTGGAATAAGAGGATTGATAGCTTCTTGATCAAGCTAGGTTTCAACAAATGCACATCAGAACATGGTGTTTATGTCAAAGGCTCAAATGAACAAGACCAAGTCATTATATGTCTTTATGTAAATGACTTATTGATTACATCTTCAAATGAAGAAGAATTGACAAAGTTCAAAGCAAACATGAAGAGTGAGTTTGAAATGTTATACCTAGGAAATTTGGCATATTTTCTAGGAACGAAAATCATGGAAACCATACAAGGCATTATGCTGCATTAGAAGAAATAAGTAGAGGAAAAAAAGATATTTAGGACGAATATATGCAACCCTACTATCACACCAATGGAGACCAACATCAAGCTAAAGAAGGAATATGAAGAAGAATTGGTTGATAGCATATTGTATAAGAATATCATTGGATCTTTGAGGTATCTATGCAACACAAGACCTGACATTTTTCATAGTGTTGGATTGGTGAGTAGATTCATGGAGAACCCAAGGTTATGTCATCTACTTGAATAAAAATGAATCTTAAGATACATCAAAGGCACATCAGATCATGGAGTGCTAATGCCTCATCAAACAACCAGAATTGGAGCAAGGATATTTGGTTATTGATACTTAGATTGGAGTGGTGATCAAGATGACAGGAAAAACACTGCTGGCTATATGTTCATGCTTAGGTCAACACTGGTTTATTGAAGTTCAAAAAAGCAAGGGATTGTTGTTTTGTCCTCAGGTGAAATAGAGTATGTTGCAACCTCTTATGTAGCATGTCAAACACTTTGGTTAGACATGTTGCTTGAAGAATTGAACATTGGTGACTATGGAAAAATCAAGCTGCTTGTAGATAATCAATCAACCATATATCTAGAAAATTATTCAATGAGTCATGGTAGAAGTAAGCATATAGAAAGGAGATATCACTTTCTTAGAGATCAAGTTAGCAAAGCAAGGTTAACTATTGATCACTGCAAGACAGAGTTGCAATTTGCAGATATCTTGACATAACCCCTCAAGCAAGCAAGTTTTGAAGGTTTAAAGAAGTTAATGGGAATGAGAAGTAGGGTAAATCTAAATTAGGAAGGGTATTATGGTTAATTAAGATTGCTTTAAGGATATATCAGAGTGGGTATATAAGTTTGAGTCAGATAGACTCTTTAAAGGATACACCTGAGCGAATATATTGTTTAAAGGATATACCCGGGTGGGTATATCAGGCTGTTTTAGACAGTTTGTTTTAAATTTGATTTCTGTGGCTAGTGTGTCTATAAATATCACCTCTCATTGTAATTGAAATATACACAATAATAAATAAATTCTTTTCCGTAAATCACTATATAATTTTCTCTCAATTCATCATTTGTCAAGTACCTTGTGATACAAGTTACCCAATAGTTCTTTCTTAATGTTTGATTCCAAACTGTTACGCTAGAAAGGACTTGTATGCTTGTTGTTGTGGCAGGAAGTTGATGGTATGCGGATAAAATTCCATGTTTTTAGTCACTCTATTTTCCAACTTTTAAACTCTGGTTGAGATTCTCAAGCGATCACTCTTAATATTTTTTTTGCAATTTTGTTTTGCGCTCATATGTAGGTTCTTTATGTTGGAACAAGTTTGGTTCTACATATAAAATCCTTAAGTTTTGATGATAGCAAAGTATAAAGAATAATTTTTTACTCTAGTAGTTTCATCATGTGTGTATAATCTTAAAGATAAGGAAAGCAGATTCTGGAATCTAGACAAAACAAACTCTAGACTTTGGATAAAGTAGACTTTGGACTCTAGATTTTGGAAAAGAGACTCTAGAATCTGGACAAGATATTCTAGACTCTGAACTTCAACAGATTTAAAAACAAGGGTGAAATATGAAGAAATGTTTAACTGATTGTCAACCATTTGGATAACTAAGTCAACGCATCTGGAACAAACAACCCAGATTTACTATGATAACCCAAGTTTCATTTTCACTAGACTCTGAAGTCTAATCTTCAAGGCTCTGAATTCTGATCAACCTTTAAATCATCTTAAATATGAAGCCAATGATTTATAGAATAACGTTGAAAGAATATTCTTGGAAATAACACATTCAAGCGACAACATCAAACTTTTCCTCAAAAGGACAAATATGATGGAATTATTAAGGAATGTACTACCAGCAGATCTCCACAATTCACGACTCAACCTCGTACCATTATTATAACTACGAAATTGAAGAAGTTTCCAATTCTATGCTCCAACTGTACTATTCATCATCTATTTAAAGAGGACAAGGAATTATGAAGAATAAAGACGTGAAGAAGAAGAATAACAACGAAGTGAGTAAAAGAAAAACAAAAAATGAGAGAAACGTCAATTAAAACACTCACTAAACTTAGAGCTTTATTTATATATTTTCTTAAGTTTAAACTTTGAAATTCATCTTGTGTATCTACTTGTTTAGAAGCATTATTGTAAACACGCACTCTTTATATTTTAACCTTGGTTAAATTCCTTGAGGGACCAAGTTTAGTCTGTAGCCTCAAGAAGTCATTGGTAGTTGGTATTTGAGTTTTTCCTTGAGGGTCTAAGTTTAGTCTGTTGCCCCGAGAAGTCATTGACAGTTGGTATTTGAGTTTGTAATCTATTTAATTAGTGGATTAAGTTCTTGTGAGAAGGAGAAATCATTATGACGAGTGGACTAGATTAAATTAGTTAATAATGAAAATTCATGTAATTGATTATGGATCCCATAGTGACCTGATAAAAGAAAATTCTATTTTAAAAGAAAAAAAATGATGGTTTGGAAAAAGAAAACTTTGCTCTCCAAAGCAAGAGTGAAAAACTAGAGAAGGAAATTCCTATAGAAGCTCATATGAATTCTTAGTATGTCTCAAAGAAAATGAAATATCCTTTCAAAAATTTATAGCAAGAAACATAGATAGAAGCAAGATGGCTTCCACGATCTATGGAGTAAGTAGAAATGGGAAAAAGATATTGGTTATGTTCCACAGAAAAACTCTATGTTTAAATCTAAACCCAAAGAAATAGTGATAAAACCAAAAGCTCTATACTCTCATTTTACATATGGTCACACACATGATTCCTATTTTGCACAGAAAACCTGGGTTGATAAAACCTTTGTGAAAATTAACCATAAAGTACCCAAAAAGATCTGGGTACATAAGAAAATAATCTATGTTGCAAATATCCTTAGCAACAAAATTGAGACACCAGTCATGGTACCTGGACTCTGGATGCTCTCGACACATAACAAGAAGAAGGCATATGTTCCAAGAGCTGGAACATAAGCTTGGAGGTTTTGGAGGAACTCAAAAGGGTACAACCATTGGCACATGAACAATTCCTAACAGTTCTCTTGCCTCTATTACAAATGTTTTATTAGTATAGTGTCTAATGCATAACCTCTTGTCCATAATTCAATTAAGTGACAATGGTTATAACATTATATTTAATCAAAAGTTCTATAAAGCTGTGAGTCAACAGGATGATCTGTACTTTTCAGTGGTAAGAGGAAAAACAACATCTATAAAATCAAACTTTCCGATTTAGAAAAACAAAATGTAAAATGTCTTATGTTAGTGAACGAAGACAATTGATTTGGCATAGACGGTTTGACCATGTTAGCATGAGAAGAATCTCTAAGCTCAAAAAGCTTAATTTAGTCAGAGGCCTTCCGAATTTGAAGTTTGCTTCAGATGCTCTTTATGAGGCATGCCAGAAAGGCAAGTTTTCTAAAAACCTCTTTTAAAGCTAAGAATTTTGTTTTCGCCTCTAGGCCTCTGGAACTCTTGCATATTGATCTCTTTGGCCTAGTTAAAACAACTTCAATAAATGGCAAGAAGTATGGATTAGTCATTGTAGATGACTACACTAGACTGACATAGGTAAAGTTCTAAAGACACAAGGATGAGTCACATTTTTTGTTTACTACCTTTTGTTCACAAGTGCAAAACAAAAATGGTGTAAAAATTGTTAAAGTCAGAAGTAAACATGGTGATGAATTTCAAAATAAATAATTTGAAAAACTTTTTGAAGAAAATGGCATCTCTCATGATTTCTCCTGTCTTAGAACTCCTCATCAAAATGGAGTTGTAGAGAGGAAAAATCATACTTTGCGAGAAATGGCCAGAACCATGATCAATGAGAAAAATGTTGCTAATAACTTATGGGAAAAAGTTGTAAATACTACATGTTACATTCATAACATGATCTCTATAAGACATATTATGGATAAGACTCCTTATGAATTATGGAAGAATAGAAAGCCTAACATTTCTCACTTTCATTCATTTGGTTTATTTGTTTTATGCTCAATAATAAAGACAACTTATACAAGTTTGATTATAAATATCAAAAGTGTATCATGTTAGGATACTTTGAACGCTCAAAAGGATACAAAGTATATACCACTAAAACCAGAATTGTTGAGGAATTAATTCATGTTAATTTTGATGATAAGCTTGATTCTAAAAAGTCAAAGCAAGTTGAAAATTTTGCAGATTTGGAAATCATCTATTTAAACTCTAAAGACAAAGACCCTGAGGATAAATAATCTGGAAGTGCTCAACATGAAACTGAACAATCAGCACCAGAAGTTGCTGACACAGCAGCACCTCAGAGAAAGTACAAGCAAAGATCCTATCATCCTGAAGAAATGATTCTAGGGGACAAGACATAACCTATAAGAATCAGATCTTCATTTAGAGAAGATGAAGAAATGCTTCTTGGTTGGCGTCTATCATAGAACCAACATCCTTTGATGAAGCTCTGCTACATACATATTCTCTGGATGGTTAAAATGTGATTCTGGGAAACGTGATTCTGAACCTAATAGCCCTATGAAGTTAGAAGGTTCTATTGGTCAGAAGGTCCTAAGTCAGAATCCCTTTGGGCTTTGTGTCTTTTGGACTCTGATATACATTTATCGTTAAAATCAAGCGCTATTGTTATGGCTAAGAAGTGAGAGAGTTGTTCAATTAATTCTTTCATTCGTAAAAAAATGCTTGAATGACCTTTGGGAGTTATATTTTTTTTGGGTAAAATAAAAATCATATCTTGGCACCCCTTATGTCATTAAGTCGTGTATTTTCAAAAAACGTGCTTTAATCAAACAATTTTTTCCCTTTAAACTCACTCACACTCTCACACACGTGGCTACATTCACAACCCGCACTTTAAACATTTTAGTTCTCATCAAAACTCGTTTTCTCTCAAACCTACAAACCCTAACTCTGAAACGACTGATAAAAAAAAGTACTGCTAATGTAGACAAAAATTTCCCAAAAATTAGGTTATCAACACTGGTTGCTGACTCATAAGTTCTTTGTGAATTAATCATAGATTTTGCAAATTTGAAGCTCAATGGGTTAGATCTCACTAGAGATGTCGTTACTCAAGGCTGAGAATCCTTCTTTAATCGTCTCAAATGACCAATATATCCTGCCTTGATTAAGGATTTCTGGATTCATGCTAAAACTACTGACCTTGTAATCTCATCGGTCGTTATAGGAAGAAAGATTTTCATTATGGAATAATCTATTGCTTGGTCACAACGGTTCCAGAAGGAGATGTTTCAACATGTCTTCGAAGGGAGAAAGAGTTAAAGAGGTGGTTTCCACTGTTTTCAAAACAGATGTCAAAAGCTCAACCAAAGTGAAAGATCTCTAGCTAATTTTAAGGATTTGGGCAAAAATCGTCTTGGCATGCATTCATTACAGACCAAACAACAACTCACCCGAGTATATAAATTGGGACTAGAAGTTCATGCTTTACTATCTAGAAACAAAAACCAAGATGAATCTTCCCTTCATTCTTTTCAGATATCTTCAAGAAATGATTAGGGAGTGTAATACCTCAAAATTTGCCCTCTTATTTATTACCCTATAACTGGCTTATGCTTCACATTCATATGCATTTTCCATTAGGTCATAACTCATTCATTCATTTGCATTGGGCTCCTGAGGCGTGGGATCAAAGTATTGTGCAAGCTAGGAATTCCCTATTGTTGTGAGGTCCTCATCTTCATTCAGGGTTGGTTCAAGTTGTTTCTTCATCAGCTATGGTTGGACTAAAAGATGGGATTCTTGATCCATGTGAGCATAGTTTTCCTTGAGCTGCAAGTAGATTATGGTTTTCATTGGTAAGTCAAGGTTTTCATCATCATACCAGTTGTGGTTCAAGTGGATACTAGAAATCATGGTACAGGTTGTCTCGATGTACTTATGTGATTAGGGTTTGGACTTGAGGCATCTCCAAGAGGTGGAGGTCAAAGAAGGTCCACGTTTCATTACAAGTTCAGGATCAGACAAGCATCATTCATGGCCAAGTTGCGTTCTTGCCTAGGAACCTTGTGTAATATGGGGTATGAGCTCGTGCAAATTTATTCGAGATATCATTCAAATGGTGCATTGGAAGTTTTCACGAGATTCAAGTCATGATTCAAATTCAAAAGAAACCATTCCATTTATTAAATCCACTTTATTTCGTTTATCAAACCATATTCGTATCCAAGGTCCAATTTAACCCAATTCCTAATATTCAAATCTAATACCCAACCTCACTTAGAGAATTTTGGCCAAGAAAGGAGGGTGAAATATATTTCTTAATGGAAGCATCTTGCAAGTGGGTGGTGCATGACGATGATTCTGATGGATATAGCAAAAAATTTAAGGAAGAATTCGTTTGCTCAAAACCATTGATGCTCGTGATATGAATATGAGGGGTCCCCAAAAAAAAGCAGGTGCGCATTGGATTGAAAGCGCAGTACGTGATGCCACCAAGACCATTGCATAAAGTACAACAACAGTCCTTTCTTATATGTATATTGCAGGATTTTTTTGCCACACTAACTAGGTCCCTTTCAAACCAAATATGTAACAGAAGGGGATTCCTAAAAGCAGCAGAAAAATTCACTACAAGAAAAAAGAAAATACCACAACAGGAAGAGTCCAGAAAATAATTTGACAGAAAACCAGCAGAAACACCAAAAGGAAAAGACACAGCAATTCAGTGAATAATAATAGCTAGCAGGTCATAACAGAAAAAAAGACAGAGAAATTACATAGCAGAGAAGATTGAATAGAAAGAGGAGTGATTTTCAGTAGCCTAATCAACATTTTCATAACAGCTAATCTCTACCAAAATCATAACAGAAAACTTCAGAGATAACCACTTACAACAGAACTAACCCAACTGTCATAACCGAAAACAGAAAAACCCTAACCAATTTCTAACATTATCCAAAACCTCTCTCTCTCAATTTCTTCCAAATTCATCATTCTGCAATTTGTTCTCAAGCCTTCATCAATTTACAAGTTTCAACTGAAATATTTCTCTGTATCAATCAACTGGCTTCAATCTTCACTCTTCACATTGATAACAGATCATCTCCTCTCTCTTTCATAGTGGCATCTTCTTCAATCTTCATTCAGACTCTGCGACATCATCTTCATCAATTCTGCAAATCCAAAATTCAAGAACTTGCAACAATAATCCACAAGCTCAGATTCAATCATCAACACCTCAATCAATAAATTCGACAAATTGAAATCTCAAGTCAGAATCCAAACAGCAACAATTTGAGCCACAAGCTTCGAATTTGCAAGTTGCAATCCACACAGAAAAGGATGAAGATGGATAGAAATTCAAGAACAGTGAAAGAGCAGTACCTCAAGATTGAAGCTGTGTGGGTGTAGCAGGGCGAATTGCCACTGCAAGTTCGTAGCATCGCGTTGATCTGAAGCGGCGTCGTCATCATGCGAATACGATTTGCAAAAGAGTTTTCTCTGGATCTCTCTCGCCATCTTCAGTTCGATCAACTCCAAAACCGAAGCTTCATCATCTTCACATAACACCTTCAAAATCACTCCAAATCTCCATCAAGATTCACGCAATTCACGTACCTGCATCATCAAGAAAATTCAAGTGCTCGTGATTTCAGAGATAACAGCCAATAGAGATCGAAGAGGAAGGTTACGAGAATAACAGAGCTCACCGGTAATTCGACATCGACGTTGCACAGGTATGTGGATTTCCCTTCGAATATCACGTTTATGATGTAGTTACTGTGGTCATGGTGATGCCTGGTTGAGTCGTCGTAGCTAGGTCATCTTTTTTCCTCTCCATTGCGGTTTGTAGATTAGAGTTAAATACAAAACTAATCGTGAGGGAATCGGTGGAAGAGAGCTCGAGACTAGTTCGGTCGCACGTTGTTGTTGGAGTGAGGACTCTGTCGCCGTTGGCATGAGGCCACGGTGCAACTGAGTTATTGATTTGCGGATAATGTAACGAAGGAGAATGTGGAGGATGGAATTCGATGGCAAATTTTTGAACGGAGGGAAAGGGAGATTGTGGTCGCAGGTGATTTCGCGACGGCGCGATTTGAGGCGCGACAAAATTTGTAAGGAGAGGGAGAATAGAAAGGAGGGAGAACGGCGAGTTGTTCTTGATGAGTGGTCTAGGGTTTTTATGAAACCTAATTCATCTCCATGTGCAAACCAAACCGTGCTTGTAAAGCCCATCTTCAGTTCATTTTCACACCCAATGTTTCAATAACGCACACCCCGTTTCCATGGTGGATCTGCTGATCACACCCCTTCATTTGCTACACCCCAAGGCCTCATGGTTCAAATTCTTGGGCCAAAGCTTGGGGCCCATACGCCTGGCTTGTGTTGTCACCACCAAAACACTACCACACCCCCTCCTGTTCATGCATTTTTTTTAGAATTATTTCTTTAGTTTTTTTAATTACAATTGTTAATTGGATTATAGTTTTTAATTACAATTGTTAATTGGTGGTAGATTTTTATTGTAACTGTGTTTTGGATTTAGAGTTAGCAATTAATCGTTTTAATTCTTGATTAGTGATAATTGGATTACAAGTTTTAATTAGAAATTGCTCTTAATATTAGAAGTAGATTCAATGTTAGAATTTTGAATTAGAATTGTTCTTGTTGAATTAGATTTCCTTTTGATACTAATTTTCAATTTAGAGTTTAACCGTGTTTCTAATTGGTTTTTACATGGTTCAATAATTGACTAGTTGTCGACTAATTTTAAATTACATCCGATTAACTTTCGTTTAGGAAACATTTTGAATTGAGTTAAATATTGACTTTAGGCCCTAATTTTGATAATTAGACTTAGATGTTGATATTGGTTTTTGACTAATCGTTGAATTTGTTTTGTAGTGATTCTCAATTGTTTTGATAAGTGGCTTAAATGTAGAAGTTGTTGTAGCATACACTGCTGTAATGGACAAAGTGTGCTGTAAAATGTTGCTATTCTGTCTGGTTGCATATACACTTATTCTGTTCTGGAAATAGTAGCTGTTATAGGCTGTTTTTGCTTGTTGCTGGTTTTTACAGCTAGGAAGGTGCTGGAGCGCTGTTGTTGCTGCTGTTTGTGGCTTATTGCCTTGTTTTATTCATAAAGGGTGAAGAGCATTTGGTTCCATGTATTCCACAGATCCGTTCCGCTTTCTGACACTTTTACTCATTTATGCTAGATTACTAGAAGTTTGCCGATTCGCTTATACTTTGCTTGCGTTGCTACGGATTGATATCCGTTCGGTATTACTTCTCTTCTCTTTTACTAATTCCACACTTTTTCTTTGATGCCATGAGAAGTAGGATTGGGAGTCCGTGCCACTTGGTCGACAATTCTGGAAGTCCTCAAAGGAGGCTCTGTTTGTGATTGTTTAATATTGTGCCTAAGACCTCCAAAGAGGCATCCCATTCCCGTATCCCCTTGTAAGACCTCCAAGAAGGCATCAGGCGGAATGAGAGTCTGCCATCGACTCCCGCCATTTCTAGTCCCAGGTCGTTCTCAGCCCTCATTACATGATTGATGCTTTGAACATAGCTCACTCTTGTTATCGAGTCCGTCAAGTGGAAGAAGGGTTTAGCGATCAAACCCCCACGCTTTGTCTTTAGCTCGTATTGACCAATGCTGATGCTTATGTGATCTAATTCACATCTTCCCCTTTTACTCTGCTCTCCATGGTTCTCGATACCATTGGGTGAGTACCCCTATTTCCCATAGCTAGCTTGTTTGCCTCAGCTGATATGACCCCTTGGCTAAAGCTCCCCCTTTTCTTGTTTCGGTTGTGTGACATTATTGCTGACTGACACTGTTTATTCTTTCATTGCTTTTCAGTTCATTTTGTGATTGATTTATCATGTGTTTACTTGTCTGATGACATGATCCCGTATGATTCCTCGCTCCGCTTGATTTTTGATTAAATCGGAGGTAGGAGAGACATTAGGATAGTAATCCATGCATGACAACATTAGATAGATTCCCCTCTTGATCCTGACTTTAGGGCCATCATTACAGGCTAACTTGTAGATTCAGTTTCCCCCTTTAGACTATCCGTGTGACCTTTTGTGAGTCTCATTCTTTTCTCTCGCCCTAGTGCGATCGAGACCGTTCCCGTTCACCCGTAGTAGTGTGAACTATAGATGATCTGATTCCTCTTTCTTTTCAGATTGAGGATACGTAGGTACGAGATACGATATCTCGGCAAGCACACTAACAACTAACTTCCCTTTTCTCTCGCACACATGCGATCGAGATTAATCACCTAGCACACTAACAACTAACTTCCCTTTTCTCTTGCACACATGCGATCGAGATTAATCACCTAGCACACTAACAACTAACTTCCATTTTCTCTTACACCTTTGAGCAATCTCCTCTCATCTCCCTTAATCCACTTGTAAAGGATGCGTCATTTCCGTTCTACCTCAAACAGGTAAATGCGTAAGACTCCCACGCCGAGCGGCAACACCTAAACTGCTGGAACGCGAACGTTGGCGTATTCCACTTAAAAGACACAAACAAAGCAAATTCATCTCTAGTGAGGGGAACTACATCGCTCTAATTCTCGCGTGCGAGCGAGATACGTAGGCAGGAGATCGTACGAGATCTCTCCGAGCACAACATTTCTTCATCACCTCTTTATCTCTTTTTGACCCGTAGGTCGAACTACGACTGCTCTGATTTCCTCTCTTTTGTCCGATTGAGGATACGTAGGCACGAGACGGCGATGTCTTGGCGAGCAACCTCCCCCAGTTCGTGTCCGAACTACGTTGACTCTGACTTTCCCATTGCACGAGGGAATACGTAGGCCTAGGACTCCGATGACGTCCTATCGAGTCACTTCTTTTTCTTTTCTTCCTCGTTTTTTCGCTCCCCTCCGTTCCCATTTCTTCTCCTTTCCAGTAGCAGTGGAGCTCCAGATGACGACACCCTTTGATTAGACAATAAGCGTGGATCCCATCGAGTATGATGGACGCGTGGGGGTGTTAATAGCTTCCCCTCGCGTAACCGACTCCCTTACCCGTTTCTCTTGGTCGTGAGACCATGCTTTTCTCTTCCCTCAGGTTTACGCAGTGTTTCATTTCCCTCTCTTGGGATAAATACACATTGCTGGCGACTTTGTTTCCGCGCCACTTTCGCGTTTGTACCTGGATGAAAATCTCGGGAGCGACAGCTGGCGACTCTGCTGGGGATTTTCCCATCCCTAAGCAAGTCAATCCTAGCGCTTGTTTGTTTTCAACTTTAGGGTGTTTATCTGTTTACTCTACTCGCTTTATTATGGCATTGTTGCATGTTTACTATTTTATTGCATTTACATGCTTTTCATTTACTGTTGTCATATATTATACTGTGCTGGACTGTGCTAGATTTTTCTGTTTGGTGGGCAGGGTGTTCTGAGAGATAAGCCCACTTCCCAGGCTTGAGCATACACATAGGATTTAGTGTGGACAGTCGATCGCTTGCATGGTGTTATCACGTTAAGTCTTCGCGAGATCCACCGCCAGACGAGGCCCATATAGGTGGTATCTGATACTGTATGTTATGCAGGCCATTAGATACCCCTGTATGAGCTGTCGACTCTGGTGACCATTCCCGAGGACTCAGTAGAGGCACTCCTCCCGAGAATGATAATGGCATACCAGAAATGGCAAACCCATTACATTTCTCGATCCGAGGACCCAATGCTGGGAACTTGCTATAGGATATCCTTTTTGAGGGGAATCAGTTGAGGCCTCCTCGATTGATGATGATGCCAAACCAGAAATGGTGAACGTATCATCATTTCTCGACCTGAGAGTCCGTGATATTGAGGATCCTCGCCTTTCTAGAACCCACATGTGAGAGGGGTTGGGTGTTTGCAGATTTGCAGGTAGCCCTGACTTTCAGCATACCCGATATTATGGATTTCTTATCAGTGTGGACTTATCAGCCTGGTATTATCATATTCTGATTATTCGGATATTCTGGTATTTCGATTATTCTGGCCTTATGGTATTCTGATTATTCGGATATTCCGGTACTCCGGTATTCTCTTCAGAGCAGACCTATTCAGCCATCAACACTATTTTTCAGAACATATGGAAGCTTTGATCCCATGTCTTATTGCATCCATACTATTGCATTGCATTTGCATTTGTGCATCATTTTGCATATCTTTCTCCAGGCCAGAACAATGAGCTTATCCGTCCTTTATCCTCGATCTGCAGTTGATTTCCCGACCTTCGTATTGGACTTGAATCAGTATCTTGGCAGAATCATGAACTCAGAAGAGCAGAGTCAGTTTGGGACTAGGGCTGATGTTGATTTGATGAAGAGTCAGTTGGATCAACTTGTGGAAGCTACGACCATCATGACAAGAGGAAAGGCCAATATTCAGAGAACTGAGAATGTCATTCCACCTCCGGTGAACAATGTTGCCCAAGCTCAGCCGGTGCGAATCCCTGTTGAGGATCCTGTTATGCAAGAACGTCCCATTGTCCGAGGCAGACATTCATCTTCTCTTGATGCCACTGATTATCACAGTTTGCATTCTCTGTGCCAGATGTCCAAGGGGTAGTTCCAAAGATTAAGCCTAAGGACCCACGATCTGCTGATGATGAAAGATACCGTGTGTTGGACGAGAAACTTAAAGCCTTGGAAAGGTGTGATACTCTTGATCTGAATGCTTCGAGCATGTGTTTGGTACCTGGCCTTGTGTTGCCTCCCAAAGTTCAAAATGTCGAAGTTTGAAAAGTACAAAGGGGATAGTTGTCTAAAGCAACATTTGGTGATGTTTTTCAGAAAATGACCTCATTGTCGTACAATCAAATACTTCCAGATCTGATCAAGGAATTGAACCCAGTGCCTTTTCCATACCCACCAGGTTTTGATGTCAACGCCCATTGTGATTACCATGCTGGGGCACAAGGGCATTCAACTGAAGACTGTAAGGTGCTCAAGAGCAAGGTTCAGACACTTCTTGACTCCAACACGTTCTCATTCACGGCTCAGGGTATTCAGATCAACAAGTCTCCTTCATCCCTTCATGTGGGTTCATCAGTCCAGGTTATGGAAGAAGGCACCGAGAATAGTTATGCAGGTGATTATCAGATTGACTTCGACGAGCAATTCTGAAGATGGCTAGCTCAGTAGCAAATCTAGCTTGGAAAGCCCAGTTCCTCGAAGCTGGCAATCATTATATCATGTCACTTATTTGCATTTGTAGTTTCTTTTCTATTAAAGTGCAAACTCATTTGTAAAACTCGTCTGTTTTTAATTGATAATGATAATGAAATGAATATGCATGTTTTGATTTAATCCATTTGTGTTCACTCATACTTTTTATCGATATCATATGCTTGTTTAAGCAGGATCTGAGGGAGGATGACGAAATTGAAGACGTAAAACTTCTGATTGTATGCTTTTGAATAAAAACCCTACTGATGATGTACAGGCATTGTTCTAAATCCCTAAACACCGGAGATATAAGGGAGTGAAACCTTTGTCAAACCCGTTGAGCCTAGTAGTAGGAGTTTATTTCTGAAAGCGAAAAAACCCTCAATCTTAACCTGGGGCAGGGTGGGTGTCAGCTAATTTGACCGAGCGTTCAAATTTCAAAAGGAGTGTCCTGTTCGAGGATCAAATCACAATGGTTATCCCTCACCAACCGAAGAGTGAGGCAGTCACAACCTTTACAAGTCAAGACAAACCTGTGTCACATGATTGTTAAAAAAAAAAAGAGAATCAAAAGAAAAAGAAAAAGAAAGCCCGCTAAGTCAAAACTTGAAAACTAGTGGCTTAGGCAAAAGATAGGGCATCCCGCTGGACTTCAAAATCAAAAGATTCAAAAAAGGAATCAGTCCAGGCAAAAATTAGGGAAATAAAAAAAACAAAAGAACAAAAAGCGAAAAAGTATTACAAAAAGAAAAATCCTCGAGCAAAGAACAAGTCGTGTGACTAAAGACGCCAAAGAAAAAAGGGGTGACTGTCACTTCGAAAACCGTGTGGGTTCCTTTTATCCTCTTACCATGCAATAAGATTTTTGAAAGGTGAGCGCTTGTGTCGAATTAGCTGAACGTAGGACTGGAGAACATCAAGGAGAATGGGGGGTTAAAATAAAACTTTGAGCCTTATATCCTTTCTTTCTCAAACCGTGAACCAGGCCACGTTACAACCTTCAAAAGACCTAATTGAAGCAGGGTTGTTTCGAAAGCATACTTCGGTTAATATCGCGTCAGTTCTGACTCCCAAGAGGATCTTGCTTACCATTCATGGTGGTATCAATGTGACATTCTGATAAGTGATTCGTGCGCTATATGTCACCACATTTTTCCAGTGAACAGACTTAGATGTCAAAACTGTCATATGCATTGCATTAAAATTGTCATCTTCAAAACGAATTCTTTTACTTACGAGTAAGCACTTGATGTCAGGAGAGTTTCTACAATGGAGAGATTGATCAAGATAAGATGCAAATGCCATAAGACTTCGTTGAGTAGGGGCAAGTCATTAAATGATCACGCCAAATGGGCAATTCATTCCAAGATTCAGCTAGTTTGGAGCAATCGCATAGAGAAATGTCTTCGAGGTTCAGCCAATCTGGGGAAATCACGTCGAGATTCGATAAATCTCTCCAAAAGCGTTTAATATGGGGCACTCAGGTCAATTTGGAAAATCTCTCTAAGATCGGTTAGGGACAAAGTTTCTTCAAGACTCGAGGCAGGCCACCTCAAGAGTACGAGAAGTTGTCCTTTCCAAAAGATGACTAGTCAGAAGCACCCCTCAAAGAGTTTGAAGACACTGAGGCACTTTGAATGCTATGTCTTTTGTAAAATCCTCTCGAGGCAAAATTATTTCATAGACCTTGCAGTCTGGGGCAAATGGAGAATTAAATGAATCGTTGTTCACTCATGATGATCAATGGGCAGTTGATTGGCTTAAAAGTTTGAAACAAAAGTCATTTCCAGCATGAGGTGTCTTTGATCTCTTTTCCCCAGCAGGATTCAGTACGATACCTCTTCTCAACAGAGTGCCTGAAAAGGATCCTTCCTCTTCAGATAGATCACATGGGCAAATGGACTCCGAATTATGAAGGACCATATGTTGTGAGAAAGGTCTTCTCTGGAGGAGCCTTGTTGCTCTCAACTATGGATGGTGAAGATTTTACATCCCCTGTGAACGCAAACGTATTCAAAAAATACTTGCATAAAAGAGACCCGCTGGACCACAAAAAGAAAAGGTCTAGGAAAAAAAGGGCATCCCGACGAACCATAAAAAGAAAAGGTTCGGGCAAAAATTAGGGATAAAGAAAAGAAAAAGAATTGAATAAACCCGCAAAGTTGAAAACATGAAAAGGCAATTTTGGCAAAATAGGTATCCCGATGAATTGAAAACCCGAAAGGGCGATCCAAGCAAAAGTTAGGGATTTGAAAGTGAGAGGTTGCGGTCTGCGTTCGATCTGTGAGCTCATCTCAAGACATGGTAATTCTAAAGGATAGGAATTGGTCCAATCAGTCTCTTCTGAAGGCAAAGTATTTGAGAACATCGAAGACATACGGGTCATAGCCGAATCAGAACTTGATGGAAATCTGTTTCCACAATGCCAATCTGTGTATTTTCTTTTTGTTTGCGTAATTATCTCTTTCTAGGAATTGCCTCCTGATGTAAATGCCTATTTACAGGCCAATTTCAATCAATAAAATTTCCTTTTATTCAAAAGTTTTCCTCTTGTTTTTATTTTTACTGTTTTGTTTACAAAACCGTTCGATATTTTGATAAACATTGCATGTGAAAACGTTGGCGCTTTGCAGAGCATGTTGAAAACAGTGGAGATTGCTTGAGATTTTGAGTGTCATGGGTGGTAACTAAGGTTGCCATGTTGTAACTGGGATATTTTTTTTGTTTGTGTTATGTTTGCAGGAATTGTTTGACCTCTCTTCCCCAGTAGAGTTTCTCTCCTCGACAGAGATTGCTAAGGTTTTATCGTCCTCAGTAGAGCATTATGAAGCTTCTGGCTGTTCTCTCCAGCGAGAGTTATGAATTTGATTTCCCCATCTAGGTTTGGTTTTGTTTATTATTCTCCAGCAAGAGTTCATATCCCCCAGACAGGATAACAGCGGTTTGTTTTGTGCTTCCCGAGCAATTTTGTTTCCCCAACAATGTTGTTCTCTTATCCCCAACAAAGTAAAGAGTAGAGGGCAGTTCCCCAGCATGGGAGTAAGCTCAACTTTGGCCCCTAGCAGAGTTAATATCATTAATCATCATTCCCTAGCAGATTTAGTTATCAATCTCCTCAGCAGGTGGAAACTGGTAATGGTTGGTATTTCCACCAGTTCAAAGCCCAATTGTCATTGGCGCATCCCTTCATCAGAGGTGATATTTCCCAGTAGTCGTCTGTTATTCCTACTTTCTGGCAGAATGGAAGTTCATTTGGGTTTCTTCAGTAGAGGTTATGACCACGAGGGCAGTTCAGTTTGTCTTTCACAGCGGAGTTGGTTTCATTTTTTTAGCACTTCTCTCGATGAAGTGTCATTTTCCTTATCATAAGCATCATTGCATTGCATCCTCAAACACATAGCATTTCCATTTCGAACGGAGCATTACGCCATGGAAAAATTCAAACATGCATTCGAAGTATAAGCTAGGTTTGATACCCTCTTTTCCAAACCTTTCCCCAGCGGAAAGTGATGTAACTCAGGAGGAATCATTTCACTTTATCCCCAAGCAGGTGATCTAACCAATCCTTAGGGTAGTAGATCCGCCAATTTTACCATTTGATCACTGTTCCCTAGCAGGATCGTCTGTCTAGGATTCCTTTATCCCCTTAGAGTCGTTTGGCGATTAATTCTTGACATTGTCGCCCATCGTTTGGGTGTTAGGTGCGTTAATCTTGATATTCTTGTAATATTCGGCTTCAGCCAACACTCGTCTGTGTTTGATTCGTTTCCTAAATACATCATCTGTATTGATTTTTCGACACTCGTCTGTGCTCGATTCCTTTCTTCAATACTCGTCCGTATTGATCTTTAGTCACTCGTCGTGATCCTAAACACTCGTCCGTGTTCATTTCAGTTTCATCAATACTCGTCCATATTGATCTTCAATACTCATTCGTATTGAGCTTAGACACCCGTTCGTGTTCTTTCAACACTCATCTGTGTTTGATGCTTTTCTCCAATACTTCGTCCATAATGATTTCAGTTTCATCAATACTCGTCTATATTGATCTTTGATCCTAAACACTCGTCCGTGTTTGTTTCAGCTTTATT